>CATIUR010000004.1:5875000-8275000 GCA_949592205.1 Helichrysum umbraculigerum | reverse complement strand
CTAATGTATAAAATTAATTTTTTTAACGTATCTAAATAGTAAATACTAAACAAATAGAAAAATTAAAGAAAGATTACCGAATACGCTATACTCCGATGGACATACATTGATTTCGTGTAACAAACAATATAAAGTAAGTTAATAGCATACAAAGTCGTGACATTTTATAACATACTTAATGTTTGGATCCACTTTCATAATATCCAAATAACTATTACCATCAGAAATTACCATTTGATTTCATCACAATCTCTTTTAATCATCTAACATATAACAATAGGCAATCATGCACATAAAAGATTAGAGTAAACTTAAAACTGTAAACATGTAAAATTATGAATTATAATATCATATAAAACAACCAAAAGTCGATGCGAACTAACATAGATAATCTATTTATCACAACACAATGAATAAATGGCAAACATACATGAAAACTTTGTTACATCTCTTGAATCCAGATACTTCAGTGAAGGATATGCATGATTATAAGAAAGTGAGATTATGTTAAAGTGGGTTATATATAGTGGAGCATAGCAGCCAAGTAACTTTCTTTTGATTAGACTTACAATTAATGCAAGGAAATGAAAGGATGTGCTAATTATTTTGTGATTATTAGTGGAGGAATGAAGAACTTTTAATTTATTATAAATACAATTAAATGAAGAAACTTAAGGAATAAACAAAATCGTTATTTTCTATATATATATATATATATACCTCTCTTGAAAAGTAATACTGCGTAATTAGGCTATAGTATAACTAATCTTCAAGAATATAGTGATTGAATGAATGAACAAAAGGGAAATCATTTTTATTATTATTATTACTAGATATAAGACCCGCGACAACGCGGGTGACTCTAAATTATTTTATGTATATTATTTTGAAGTTTGGATTTGAAGTTTTATGTATTATGTTATATTAACAATTACAGTCTTACTATATATTTAATGTTTATTACACGACAACATAGATATCAATACATATTGTACATTTTAAAAATATTGAGAGACTTAATCGGGAGTTTAGATGATAGATCATGTAATCTAATCCTATATTAATGATAATGATAATTTCTACTCAAATATCAGATTAATTAAAATATAGAGGTTCAGATTTACAGATGCATAACTCATTAAATCAAAAACGTAAGTAAGAAACGCAAATAAACAATGTTAGTAATTGACTTTTTAATAGTCATAAAGCATTTACTTGTTGCTACTTAATCATAGTGGACTTGAACATAACCAAATGGGGAGATCTACAGTTCTACATGGCACTTTTTTAACTTCAATCGAATCTCAAATTACGTAAATGAACCAAAAATGCATTTAGTCAACTCTCAACCACAATTTACCAATACAATTATATTAGCATAGCTTATACACAAAAAGTTAATAATACAACCCACATAATTGCTTTGGATTGAGCTTCAAAAGCTTGCATGTTCAAGTATTTTCTTCTTGCTCTATAATGTGGAGAACTCTACTTCCATTTCTTTTGTATTTTTTCAATTTCTTGAAGCTCCACTTGAATTCCACCAAGTTTCCCCTTAAGTAGATCTCTTGAAGTAGATGTAAAGATAAAATACATAAACAAATTCATTGACTTAGATTATTACTATTGTAGTCATATGTAACCATAACTATTCGTTAATTTGCTAAGGATAGATAAAAAAAGTGTTTGCTGGGCAATCTACCCCGACTCGGACCGATATATTAAGTTGATCGAACCCCTTTGAACCAATTCCAACCCTTTTACCCATTCCCAAACCCATCACAAATAATCTATAACTATGAATATTAGTGAAAGTGAAAAGATGAAGGGTACCACACTCGATCCAAGGGCGGTGATCCCTTTTATAGCGCTATAATGCTTGGAAAATGGTTTTTTAGGATCCGTAACAGCGTGAAAAAGAAACCTGCTCACATGTAAATGAAGATTATGATACCAATACCCAAACCTGCCAAAGAGACACTTGCTTTGAAATAGAATCATATAACACATTACCACAAAAAAGATTATGAAAGTATTTTTTATTAGGGCAAATAGCCTATATGTTTGTATTTACTAATCACAAAACCAGCAACAATCAACAGTGATCTTTAATTTTGTAATGCGTACGGTTAGTAAACATGAGATCCAGAAAATATAAACAAATTTTCTTAGTCAGCTGTTGCTTAGAATCCTTACCTTCAAGTGCTTTACATTTGCTTCAATCAGTCAACTAAAATGATTTTTTTATTTACAATTACAGAATCTCTAAGTCACCTAACATTACTCTAAGTTTGTCAAAGGTTCATTTTTTTTTATCCATGATCCAACTAAATTAAAGGTGGCAATTTCTACCTGTTTCGTAGATCAGTTGATCTGGCTAAGCTCCAAGGGGTCAAGTCAGAACGGGTCAAACGGGTTGAAAGTCTCCCGCTTCTCAAAGTGGATATGAATACAAACGTAAATATTCTTCCTAATAAATGTACCACAAAATTCCCGTGTATAGTGTACACTGACTAAGTGAAATTCAAAGCCTACATTGTCCACTCAATTATGAAAGATAATCACAATTCAGTCCTAAAAGTTGTACCTTTCACGCGTTTGCCTCAACTCGATTATGAAATAACACTATCCTAAATTCGTAATACACAATAAATATTACGACTGAGGTACAAATACCTTTGGTTGAGGTGGAGCTGAGGGGTGTTGGTCGCCGGAGTAAGCGACGCCTCTATTCTTGCCTTCTTCGGTCATTGTTTTCGATAATAATCATCAGATTGGAATTATAAGGGCATGAGTAAATAACCTTTGGTGTAGACCAGGGTTGTAAATTGCAATAACAGCACCTCGTGGCTAACAAACACCAATAACCTGTCTAATTCTATCCAATTACCTGAAAGATCACAAATACAATATAAGCAAAAAATGAAATAGAAAATAATAAGATATGATTTTTTATGTGTACTCCATGTATTTCTCAAGCTTATAAGTAGAAACAGTCACCATGCCATTTGCTCTATGTAGATTTCATTGTCCTTAAATGTGTACGAATTATTTAAAAGATCACACATCCACCCAAAAATGCAGATATAACAAATTACTTCCAATGATTAGGCCTCTTTTCTGAACATTAAAATAATATTAACTGACTTCAAAAATTAATGACAGTAGCATCAGACCACAAACTCTCAATACATGATTAAAAAAACTAAGTTATAGTTTACACCTCTTTATGACTAACTTGACTCTAAAATATCTTCTGTAATTGAATCCCACACCAACTTACTTCTAATAAACTTGAATAATTGAACAAACTTGCTAAATTTCAACTCCTTAAACATGAAGCCCTACGCCCCCTACTTGAATCTGAAGGGCTGCTACCATATTCTCAAGAAACAACACTTTCGAACTCGACCAAGGCATGAGAGACAAAAACTTACCTATCGAAACCTGCACACTCTAAGAACACCTTACGAATATTCTGAACCAACTCATGATTTTACCTAAATATGATATATACTAATATTAAAAGCTGAAGAATTTGAACCTAACTGCACAAAAAATATAAATAAAAGTGTAAATTTGATAGGTTATCAACAATTGGAATCAACAATAAAATATCTTCAATTTCTACATTAGAACAACAATCGATTAAAATTAAAAGGATATTACGAATGGTTGATTACGATTGTTAATACGTTTTTCAGATGTAAATAAAGATAGAATCGGATAAAAGAAAATGTTACTTGAATAAACTGATAGAAGAACTGACTAAAGATAGAATCGAATAAAAGAAAATGTTACGTGAATAAACCGGTGGAAGAACTGACTGATGATCGTAGCTGGTAATGAATGTTCATCCTTGCATCACATCACAATTATATTGCTCAACTGGATCAATTTGATTCTCATGTCCTTCTGGCTTGTAGTAACCAATTTTTAGATCTGAAATCCATGAAGTCGATTTCTTTAATTCTTCAACTCCTTCTTTCATCATTGCAACTACACTTTCTTTATCCCTTAAGAGTTTCCGCCACAGCTCCTTGAGATATCGAAGTATATCCATGCCTATATAAACCATATTCGGAGCACCATCTTTAATATATCAAATAGTAAACATATGGAACAAAAAACGTACATACAAACAAATGAATATTTATTTATTAGATATATAAGATATATTCATCGATTAATAGTGAAAAAAATTATCA
Organism: Helichrysum umbraculigerum; assembly: GCA_949592205.1. Lineage (NCBI taxonomy): Eukaryota > Viridiplantae > Streptophyta > Magnoliopsida > Asterales > Asteraceae > Helichrysum > Helichrysum umbraculigerum. The sequence goes on along the minus strand of CATIUR010000004.1, from coordinate 8,270,792 downwards.
ATAAATAATGTGATTTAGAAGGATCCCTATAAATTATAAACTAAATACTCATTATTATCAAATATATGATTACAAAATCAAAAGCAAAGATGATGCACAGAAAATACATAAACTACATTTGTTAGATACAATCATTAGTTTCCTTTTATCCTATTTTCAAACACTTTAACCATTTGACATGTTAAATATATAATAAAAAAATCACCAGAAATTGCATACCATCGATAAAGTACACACACATTTTATAAGGGAAAGAATGGTAATGACAAAACTTAACTGATTAAACAATCAAGGTTTTATCATCAACAAAATACCATCGGAACCGGAAACCCATCATTATATCCTCGTGTAAACCTAATCAGTCACTTGGTTGGTCATGATTGATAATGATAGATATCAGTCTCAAGATTGCAATAGTCATACTCATCTTCAAAACAAAAACACTAAACCGAACGAATCAAACCCTTAATTAACTTATATCTAACAAACACAAACAGTATATGGATTCAAAAGCGGTTTTCTGTGATACAATTATATCAATGGCAATAATAAAACTGTGACTCACCATGGATTTAGCTTCTATCCGAATAGCAAATCGTATAGCCCTAATTAGTATCAGAACTTGCCTCAATGTTTATTGTAAAAGATGTATAATCAATACCTCGTGGTGGATTGGAGAAAAGGAATTGAAGAAACTTGACTCTAAAATATCTTCTGTAATTAAATCCCACACCAAACTTACTTCTAATAAACTTGAATAATTGAACAAATTAAACTTGCTAAATTTCAACTCCTTAAACATGAAGCCCTACGCCCCTACTTGAATCTGATGGGCTGCTACCATATTCTCAAAAAACAACACTTTCGAACTCGACCAAGGCATGAGAGACAAAAACTTACCTATCGAAACCTGCACACTCTAAGAACACCTTACGAATATTCTGAACCAACTCATGATTTAACCTAAATATGATATATACTAATATTAAAAGCTGAAGAATTTGAACCTAACTGCACAAAAAATATAAATAAATTGTAAATTTGATAGGTTATCAACAATTGGAATCAACAATAAAACATCTTCAATTTCTACATTAGAACAACAATCGATTAAAATTAAAAGGATATTACGAATGGTTGATTACGATTGTTAATACGTTTTTCAGATGTAAATAAAGATAGAATCGAATAAAATAAAATGTTACTTGAATAAACTGATGGAAGAACTGACTAAAGATAGAATCGAATAAAAGAAAATGTTACGTGAATAAACTGATGGAAGAACTGACTGATGATCGCAGTTGGTGATGAATGTTCATCCTTGCATCACATCACACTTATATTGCTCAACTGGATCAATTTGATTCTCATGTCCTTCTGGCTTGTAGTAACCAATTTTTAGATCTGAAATCCATGAAGTCGATTTCTTTAATTCTTCAACTCCTTTTTTCATCATTGCAACTACACTTTCTTTATCCCTTAATAGTTTCCGCCACAGCTCCTTGAGATATCGAAGTATATCCATGCCTATATAAACCATATTCGGAGCACCATCTTTAATATATCAAACAGTAAACATATGGAACAAAAAACGTACATACAAACAAATGAATATTTTATTTATTAGATATATAAGATATATTCATCGATTAATGGTGAAAAAAATTATCAATAAATAATGTGATTTAGAAGGATCCCTATAAATTATAAACTAAATACTCATTATTATCAAATATATGATTACAAAATCAAAAGCAAAGATGATGCACGGAAAATACATAAACTACATGTGTTAGATACTGTAATAAATTGAGTAAACATACTTGATAATATTTCTAATGTGAAATCACTTACCTAGAGCCATTGATGAATTGAATGATCAATTTGATTGTCTTGCAACTATAAAAACTTCTAGAATGAATCTTACGTAGCTGCAATCACTATGAGACTCTTGTGATTCGAATGATGTGGTAGGGTTTCAATTAGGGTTTAGAAAATATGAATGAAAAAAGATGACTGAAAATCCGTAAAAGTACGGGAGTAATTTTTTTATTCAACCGTGATTTATATGGAAAAAATAAACTCCTAAGTTATTGTTGAAATTGATTTAATTAAATAAATAAATAACGAAAATTTTGAGAGGGCGGGCCGATTTTTTTTACCAAACTACGCTTAATTTAATTATTAATTTATTGATATTAATTAATTTAATAATTAAATTAGTCAATGAAGACCGTATTTTTTTGAGGGTTCCGATTATTTTTACCAATATACGTTTCATTTACTAAATATATATATTGATATTTATTGATTTAATATATACCTTCTTAATGTATTTATTATTTTACGGTTTATTAAATAGAATTTAAAAGGTTATTATTAATTTAAATAGAAAATAAATTAATCTTAATCGTTGGATCAAGATGGAAAAAAACAATTAAGGGTTGAGATTGCCCCCAAGCTATTTTGCTTTAAGTATATGTTATAGATTATTATTATTATTATTATTATTATTATTATTATTATTATTATTATTATTATAATATAACTCAACAGTTGTTAAATTAATTTATTGCAAAAGATTTCAAAAGTTAAATCATTGTTATCTTTATTAGTTATAAAAGAACTCAAACATTTATTAGTCCAATTTATTTCAATAGAACTAAAAAATTATAGGATAGGAGATAATTCATTTAAATTTGTCTTGAATATTGAATATGGGTGTTGATATTTCCACCATATTTTTTTATAAATCCACCATATTTTTTTATAAATCCACCGTAATCATGCATTAAGAGTTTGTACTGTACAAATTATATTGCACAGTTTTGGTAGATCTATAAAAAAGTGTGGTGGATATATCACTACCCATTGAATATACGGACAAAACTGAAATTTACCAAACATGTATTAAATCAAACAATATTGAAAAAAGCTTTTGGGACGGAGGGATTAAATAAAAAAATATATAAAAATTTCTTATAATCTTCATAAAACCAGTTAACTCATAAACGGTTTCATCTTGTAATTAAATTTTACAAAATTAATGTCTATAAAATTTGATTGACCAAAGATCAATGGTTGACTACTTTGACTTGTACGGTTGTAGTCAACAAAGACATGTGATTGGCGGAGGCAACGAAATCAACGCGAGGGACCAAAAAACGGTTGGAAAAAAAAAGGGAAACACATTGTTATAATGATATTGTTCGTTTATAAATGTAACACCCACTCTAAGTTTCTAGTGGTAACCTGGTAATTTCCTAAGCTTTAAATTATTATTTAATGTGTTAGGAAATTAGTTGTTTATTATATAATGTTTAATTGTGAATATTAGGTAAAAAGTCAAATGACTTATTGTGACTAGTAAATTATTGTTTGTTTTAAATTTATACAGCTGAAAGTAAAATAAAATTGTTGGAATCGTAAATGGTTTTTAGGTTCCAGACAATAGGTTTAGAAGGGGATAAATTTTAAAGGAATATAAGCTCGGTTTATAGGTTGAGCCGACTTACTATTTCTTTTGCTTCTAAACTCAGTAACAATAAATCACATTAACAAACTAATAGAAAACAAAGTAGAAGGAATTGTTCTTGTAATTTAGATTCAACATCAACTTCATCATCATCTTGTTATCTTCAAATTGTAAGTTAAATTCTTGAATTAGTGTTCTTGAAATTTGATTTTTTATTGAGATTGATGGGTAAATGATATGGTATATGGATTGAAGCTTGAGATGTTAATCCTTGATTTTATATGATGATTGTTGATGTTTGTTTAGTATTTGTAAGCTTATTAGATTGATATCACACCTGAATTTGATGTTTTGTGGATTTGGAATTCGGGCTAAGGTCTTCTGCAGAACTGCAGATCGCTGGAAGAAAGGGAGTACCCGGCGTGTACTACCTTTACCCGGCGAGTAAGTTGACCTAAATGGGTACCCGGCAAGTAAATCCTTACCCGGCGGGTAAAGTGGTTAAATTGGGTCGGGTAAATCTTTATACGACGGGTAACATGGGCGGGTAATATAACACCCGCTAAATACAAGGACATTTTTTTTTTTAAATATATCGGAAGCGCATGATTAATAGAAACCAGTGGATTGCATACATACATTTCAAATAGCAATCCACTTATATACAAACCTTTAAAACTAGATTATTCTAATCATTACACACATTAAGTTTAGGTGTTATAGAAATCCCAATGTGTTGTTAAATCATTAACGTATTATCCATTTCAGAGTGAGCCTGTCAAACATTCCATTCCATATGTACTTCTTGCCCACCCACATACAGAAGTAAACCTGCAAGAAGTAATGAGGGGTTAGCACGAAGCTAAGTGAATAGATCCCAAGCTATCAATCTAACTCAGCTTAACACATGCCTATAACCAAGCAATGCACAAGCAACATAGAAGGATCGGTGGTCCTTGAGGTACCCTCATGCCGCGGATGGTTCCCCAAGTAACACTTAAAACCAACTGACGGCCAAATCAGAGGTTAAACCGATAGTTTGGTACTATTACTACACACGACGCAATTTCAGTGTCCAACACATGTACAAGGCACTTGCGAAGTCCTAGTAATAGTATCCAAACCCAACACATTAGTTGACCCCCACCAAATCAAATAGTCCACAACTATCATAGCACAATGGACGCTAATAATCAATCAAAGGTTTAGCCAACATGCCAATCTAATATTAATGAAATCATTGCAATAAACCAAGTTTACCCGTTGTAACCATGTTGTTACAACTAACTTAGACAGAAAGTCCAAGATCCACTCACCGACACTCATAGTCGTCCACTCAGTAGTCTAATGTCACTGAGTCTTCTCCATATCTGAGAATTCAATTAAATAACAAGTTAGTAACTCGTCCATAACAATCAACTCATGTTAAAGTAGTACAACTTGATTCATCAATTTCAGTGAGTTATTACTCTAATCATGATGGGCCTTTGTTTCAACTCATTATCAATATGTCACACATTTAGTAACTACAACTTCATAGTTAATTACTTATGATCATCAACCTTTCATTAATCATTTCAAGCTTACGAATAATCGCATTATCCTTATAAATTCATAGTTACTTATCAATTCATGATCATTATGATCACAACATTTCTTTAATCCATTTACTTATCACTAAGTAGCATGATTAAATCATTACAAGGTCATTAACCTAAATTATCACAAATTCATCAAAACCTCAAGGCTAGGTTTTATGAATTCTTATTCCCATGAATGCCAACTTTACTCTTTGATTAATAATTAAGCATTCCTAATCACTACTAATATCAAGTTCATCACAATCATCCATTTTTCTCCAAGAACACATTATGAACACTTAATCAAATTCTTAATTTCCAAGTTAGGGCTTAGGTTATAATCACAAATTAAGCACTAACTAACCCTTCTAACATGACTACAAGGTTTATTTCAAGATTAATCCTACCAATTAAACAAATACCCAAAACCCCAATTTCTAGGATTATATCAAACATGAAATTAACACATATAACATGATTATGATGATGCTAGAATGATTATTACATGTTATTGAAGCTTAATTAACATAAATATCACATAATCAAACCCTAATTTCGAATTTAAATCAAGAACATCAAAACCCTCAATTTCTAGGGTTCATGATATGAAGAATTAAAGACTTACAAGATGAAAGGAAGGATTAGAAGATGATAATCTTCACACTAGAAGCTTGAATCCGAATTATGGAGCTCCAATTTAGATGATTTCTTCATGTTTTTGTTTTAGGATCATATGTGTGTGTGTATTTGTTCATACGTACATATGTATGTATTTGTGGAAGATAAAACCGACCCAAACATATAATATACCATATAAGTGTTAGTTTTTCGTTCCCCGTATTTATTATTGTCTGGAACTTAAAAACCACTTGCGGGAAAATACAATTTTATTTTACCGTCAACTAAATAAATTTAAAACAATCAATATTTCACTAGCCACAATATTTCCTGAGGCTTATCGACCTATTTATTATCCAATCAAACACAATAAAAATTTTAAATCGCATTTAAAATTTACATAAAATACCTATTACTTCTAGGCCCAATTTGAGGATGTTACAGGTAAAACCAATTTGGTTCTGGTCAAGTCTGGAGCTGGAGAGGGCCTTGGTACCCGGCGGGTAACCCTTATTTGTTTGTGACTTTTGTTTTAGCCTAAGTACTTGTGTTTTGTTTAGGTGTTTGAAATAAGTTATACAAATTATGCAATGGTTTATTAACTTATATTCTCTTTTGTTCTCAGAAACGGAGAAGACTCAGTAATATAAGATTTATGAGTTAACAGCTGAGATCATCAGGTGAGTGGATCTGTAACTCTCAGTGTAATTTAGTTGTAACAGGTTTGGTTACAACGGGTAAACGTAATAGTACTATTGATAGACTGTTTAGTCTGCCATGATGATTATGGTTATGTGTTTATCTGGCCATTGGGCATTATGTGATATATTCGGAGGTCAACACTGGTTGGGCTTGGTTGCTATTGTTTGGCCGGCGGGGGTTTCTTGTACATATCGTTTATAGAAACCTGTGTCGTGTGAAGATAGCAACAAGTTATTGGTTAACCTCTGTATTGGCCTGCAGTTGGTTTTAAGTGTTCTTGGAGGGCCACCGCGGCATAAGGGTACCTCAAGAACCACCGATCCTCTTGGTGTTATGTGTTTATGTGTGACAACCGTCAATTTAGGACTAGAATTTAGTGCCTAATCAAGTTTTAATACATGTAATTAGTTCTGTGTTAGGCTAATTAATGTATGTCAAAGTCAATTTAGGACTAGAATTTAGTGCCTAATCAAGTTTTAATACATGTAATTAGTTCTGTGTTAGGCTAATTAATGTATCAATTATTATATATATTGTTGAATATATATCTACACAACTATGCGGTTTGTTTAAATCGTACGAGTTTCAAATCGAATGTATTTCGATTCAATAAATACGGACGTTGGTGAACAATTTTTATTAAGTAATACAAGGATTATTAATAACGTTATCGTACTTGAAAATATTATGTCAATAATATTTCGTATCCAAGTTTTATCACACAATTACTATAAACGCAAATAAAATGTAATTGCGCAAACAAAACGAGACAAATCACCTTTTATAATGTAATTATTAAATAGTTAGTAAAATACTTCAACAAAAATACAGAATAATTATTCGTATTTTAAAACGTATATTAAAACATATAAAATAAATATTTAACGTTTAAACAATCGGGGAAAAACGAACATCGCACGGAGCGCAGTGCGCGGACTGAAAAATGGTGGGGATATAACCACCTCCCACCATCTTTCTTCTTCTTCATTTCTTTCTTTTTCTTTTTCTCTCTCTCCTCCCTTTTCTCTCTAATTTACAAAACCTCCACCCCATTAAAATCGCCAAAAACTAGCACAAAACGACCTCGGATCGCCATACTCGTTTGGAGAAAAACGTTCCCCTCATCACGATCTACACTTCCATCTTTTCAGATTTTCGTTTCGACGCCGCGTAAGTTTCCGACAAAAACCCGAAACTCTCCGTTTTCGATTATTTTTACATGTTTATGGTTTATAATTGTCCAAAATGTCCATATAAGGGTTGGGTAAAAGTTTTGGAACCAGTGGTCGCCGGAAAACACGTTTTCGGCTCAAAATCCGACGAACAGTTGGAAGTGTCGCTAGTGTGCCAAAAACAGTAGTAGCGACACTAGCCAAGTGTCGCTATGCCTAAGTGTCGCCCCTATAGCGACACTACTTAAGTGTCGCTAAATTACTTAACCAGATTTAACTTAGCGACACTCCCTTAGTGACGCCGAAATTCATAAGTGTCGCCATAGCGACACTACTCAAGTGTCGCCCAACTATCAAAAATCAGAAATATAGCGACACTTACTAAGTGTCGCCTAAGCCCGTAGCGACACTATCTTAGTGTCGCCAAAACCAGAATATTTACAACTTTTTACTAAGTGTCGAGATCAAAATTTTATCACTTGATTTCACCCAATTTCAAGTCCAGATGCGTTTTTCCTTAAAGCAATATAGTAGAAATAAAAATTTTCCAAGCTGACCTGGCAGCTCGACCCCAGCCAGGGGGTCTGCCCCTTGGACCCCGCTAACCAGGGGCGCTGCCCCCGGACCCCCGTACTTAGATTCCGTAAGCACATTTTTAACCAAGTGTCAAACTTGTACAACTTCAAAACAATTATACGATACAACTTTTCAAACATAATGGAATTTGTGTTTTTAAGTGTAACGCTTCGAAATCAATGTGATAACATCAAGACTATTATTACAATTAATCACCAACGGGCCGTACACGTTTTCAAACATACAAGTCAATCAACCAAATCGGGGTAATTTGGACATCATAGATAAATAAACAATTACAAAGGTTGTCTTTCGAGATACCGGTACAATTAATAACAATTCAAGTGTCGTGGACACATTCAGGTTTCAATTCTTTGGACACCAATCCACAGCTAATTACTTCAAGTTTATTAAATTAAACACTTCAAGACTCGGGTGAGTTTCATGGCCCCATTTTCACTATTTTACAACTAGGGGTGTGATATTACTGCTCTGTTTTGTTTTACAAGTAGAACGCAAGTGCCAACTTTCAAATACTACATGAGTTTCAAGCTAATCAATTTAAAGTCCTCTATAGCATAGTCTCTAATATTTTAGCGTGAATGTTAGTATATGATATCATATGGGATTGACAATCCTCATCCGGGTTAGCACGCACTAACCAGTCAAACGGATGTATTAGCATTTGGGAAGACGAGTGTGGATTAGACACTCGTAGGAGGCACTTCAAGTTAGGTTTCCTTAATTGGGCCTGACAAATCAAGTTAAGCTCAGACTATGTGCTCATGGATTGTATAACTTTTATTGTGCTTAATTGCATTTTAAATTCAATATAAATCTTGCGGTTCTTACAACTATACATTGACATACAAACCTGTGAGCTCACCAACGTTTTCGCTGACCCATTTTAGCATGTATCACAGGTACCCAGCAGTAGGTTGGCTGACAAGCAGGGATTATTAGCTCGAGTCAGCATACATACAATTAGAGATTTGATCGCATTATTATATTTTGTAAAAGTAATTATGCTATGTAATCTCTCAATCTCAGGAACCGAGCTAATGTAACATTATTTTGATGTAAACGTTTACTTTATTAATACAAGTTTAAAACGACGCATATAGTGGTCGTTCATTATTATCTTATGTGCTTTGTATATTGATTAGTGACACCCAAATTGAGCTTCCGCAAATCATTAAATTTGGGGGTGTCACATTATGATTATTTGATGTAAACAGATTTGCTATGCTAAGTTAGACTGTTGGTTATACATTCTCTCACTTAGCCTTGTGCTAATCCCACCACCCTACTTCTTGTAGGTTATGAGTTTTGATATAACGGGTTGGGCAAGAAGCTTTTGTGTTAATGGAATGTTTGATGACCAGCTTACTCTGATAATGTTTTGATAACTTAATGTTGTGTTTGTATCATATAACATCCAGTCTGATATACTGTAGTTTGGAACAGTATAACTTTATATATCTAATATATAATGTAATGTTTTGACCTACGCTTCCGATATGTTGTGTATAAAAAAAAAGCTCTAAATAGGGGGTGTTATAATAAATATATGGAAAAACCCTAATTTGTCAATAACTATAAAAATAAGAATTATGAAATGGATAAAGCAACTGCTAATCTCATTTGGTGCTCCGTTTCTTTGGCTCGTTTGTTTGATTTACTTCACGCAGGTTCAATTTCTATTCCAATTTCAATTTCTATTAATTATTAAGGGATTTACCATTTTTATGATTTAGATAATATGTATCTCGTTAACATTGTAATGATATATATATCAACACTTTCGAGTTCGAACCTCAAATTGTACCCTGGGTCCGGAACATATTTGACGACGGCGAGACCAAGTCACCAGAAGTAAGTCTGGACCCAAGATACACGTGATGACGTGTTACTCCACTTCTGACGCCGGACCTCGGAATACATCCGAGTCCAGAATATGTCACCCGAGGCGGTGGCACCCATTCCCGAGTTGAAGCACTACCAGACCCGTACGCTAGAGTCCGGCTACGACAGTATTGCCAGTTCGGCTATGACAAGAAGTATTGATAGTCCGCCGCACACCCGTTTCAAGGCAAACCTTCCCGAGGTTGGAGCACGGCCTCGCAATTGAAGTCCAACCTTTGTCAAGATCATGATACTATCATAATGTACCACACATTTCGCATGACCCGACATTCTCTGACAAAAGTACAATCAGTGAATGTTATATGCGGGTACTATATGCATGGCTTACCCATTAACCTGGTCGGATCATTTTATTGGTCCACGTCAGCCTAGGTACAGAGAATGTCGCCCATGCTCATGATCCCAACGCCCATGCTTCTAGAAGCTATGGTTTGCCTATAAATACTAGTGCTTGGTTTCTATTTCAAACCAACACCTCATAAATTCACAGAGCAATTATAATCCTAATTGCTCTCTAAAATCAGGTTTCATCACCACCCTCGATTGAGTGAGTCTCGATACTGGGTTTGCATGTTAATCGGAGTGTGATAAACTTGATTTCCCATATATCACCATAATCATTGTAGTTGAGCGTTTTTACGCTTGAACACATTGCTTTTAATTTAACATATGGCTATATATTTTGAGATTAAATGGAGGGCTATATATTCTAGCTTCGAATTTAGTCGGGATATGATGTTAGGAAGACAATTTGTTATGAACTCACTTTGGGTCAATTATGACGCATTTATGTGATTAGGAGTCAAATGTGATTATCGTTATCGAGTCAACAGCTCATGGCAGCATTTTAAAAGGTGTTTAGGATTAAAAAAAAAAACATATAGTAGTGCTTTCTATAGCTTCATGGCTGAATCAAATTTACAGAATGTATAAATATAGATACGAAAATGATTAATATGCAAGTTATTATAGTTTCTTTTCTGCTTCTATCTTGTATCTTGTTTTGAGCTACAAGTTCATCATTTTAAGTTGTATGCTTATATAAACTACCCGATTTCTTTAATTCTAACTCATTTAATCATCTAATGTTGTTTCGCATTATCTATATACTCAATTTTTAGATATTTTGTATGGACAACAGTTTCCTACCGGCTGAAAGACAGATTAAAACTCTCGCATTCATCTTCTCAATTCGTAACATCAACATTGTTTTTTCCATGGAGTATAAAACCAGTACACGGGTATTGATCAAAGTTTTAGTAATTAATAACTAGAAACAAACCTTTGGACATTAAGCCCCGTCTTTATATATTGAATATTGACATTTATAATTGATCACTTTGGGTGTAGAATTATATCAGATTGTATCCCAGTCAACGAAAGGAAAAGGATTCCATATTTAGTCATTGCGACACTGCTCTCGCTATTTCCATGGGTGATTCTTGGTCTTGATGAATTTATGAGAAGTTCAAAACGCCATCTCATGATCTTCTTATTTTTGCAAAATCTCGGCTATGCAATGGCAGATGTTGTAATTGATGTTATGATTTCAGAGGCAGCTAGGCATGAGAAGTATGCTTTCTTTCAACATGTTCTTTTCTTCTAATACTTGCCTTTCTTTTATTCTGTCCATTCTTGAGGTACAGGTTGACATTTGAAGTCAAATGAACTAATTATAACTCCAATGTTGACATAATTTACACTTTATATTAAGAAGAAAACAGCAGAGACGTAGAGCGTGTTAGTCCCTGTTTAACTTAATAAACAATCGTATATAATAAGCTTTGAATGTATTATTGAGAAGTTGCGGAATCACACTCAATAATATTAAGAAGATCAATGAATATAACCTAATATTATAAACACAATAATATACCGAAAGCTTCAATCTTATTAATGATATAAGACGAATACACTTAATGTATTAGGGTTATAGAAAACCTTGAAGCTGCGCAAAACCTTAACCTATCTAGGTCTAAAGGATCTCTATTTATAACACATAGAGTCCTATACAATCTCCTACGAATATGGAATAAAATAACTTCCATAACCGACTCAAACTTATCACAAAATCATAAACAGTTGTAACTACCATTCTGAAGTAAACAGTTGTGACTATTATACATTCAGTGGTAACTGCTTCAATTGTAATATAAGACTAAGTACAAATACATAATCAGTGTTAACTGCTATATATATAACTAACAGTTACAAATACATAAGCAGTTTTAACTACTTACACCCACATAACTATCAGTTGAAATTGATCTTCAATCAGTTGTAACAACTCGTCTTCTCTTCAGATTTCTTCTATCAGTTGTAGCTTTGTGAAGACAGTTGTAATATTTAACACAAACAGTTTTAAACACTTGTACTCTGTCTTCTCATCATTAACAACTTTAACCCAAAACAGTTTTGACCCAACAATCTCCCCCTAAACTTAATCTGTCCTCCACAGCATTAAGTTTCTTCAAATTATCCATTATGAGCTTTACAAAATTCTTTCAAAACCAGTCTTTTCTTCTCTTCCTTCTCTCTATTTCCTCCTTCTTATAAATCTGATTCAGCACCATATAAACCAAATCCTGAGCTACATCATCTAAAACAGCAGCTTGTAATCTTGCATTTCTCATGCTCATAAAAAATCTAAGATTTATATCATAAAATCTGTCTGTCAACATCCACATAAATATTGCATCATCCATAACAATCTGATGTACTCCTGGTTTTGCATGATAAATCCAGTGTTTTACTTGACTGAATGTGCTGAATTGAAAAGGAAACTCATCTGGTTCAAACATAGCTTTAATCCAATGCCATGTAACCTTCTCAACTAAATTATCAAACCTTTTAGAATCCAAATCCTTCTCCATTACAATCTCATACATCCTAACCAAATCAGTTCTATTGATCCTCTTTATCAAATCCCTGAAAGATCTCCACCAAGATACATTTCCATCTGCTCTATCAATCTTTATCTTGTGAATCTTGACAGGATTAACAAACTGTTCAATCGACCAATCAATAATACCAGGCAAATCAACATTAATTACCTCTGATTCCACTGGTTGTAACAAAATAAATTCTTTCAACTCATCAACATTCCTTTCTCTATCAGGAATTTCATCCAGTTCTCTTTTCTTCCTTTCTTTTTCTTCTTTCTTTCTTTTCTCAGCATCTTCCTTTTCTTTTAATTTCTTTTCTCTTTCAGCTTTTTTCTTTTCTTTTTCAGCTTCTTTCTTTTCTTTTTCTTTCCTCTCAATAACTTCAGGATTCATATCATCCTTATCCCACAAACTCTGCAATCTTTCCAAACTCATTTGCTTCAAAGCATTCAGAGGAATATACCCACCTTTTAACTTTGCAATCAAACTCTTCTTCATCTGAGCTTTTGTTGGTGGTTTAGCTGCCCTTTTTCTCCTTGCCTCTTCTGCCTTCTTCCTTTTGACTTGACTCACCAAATATTCAATATCATCTTCTTTCTGCTCTCTCAACAAATACTCATCCCATTCAGCCACCTGCTCCTTTGTCATTTTCACAAACTTACCAGTCTCAATCTCAACATCAATCAATTCTTCTGCATTGAGCTCAGCATGCAATCTTTGTGCATATTCAGTATCATGAGCAGTTGCAGCAGCTGGCACTGGTTTTGACTTTTTCACCTTAGGTTCTTCTACCAGCTTTCCCTTGCCCTTATCTTTGGGATCAATCTTTGGCAAATCTTTCTTTTGTTGAGCAGGAGCTGCAACAGGCTCTCTAATTGTAAATCAAGGCAAAGATGGTTGTGAAGATTGTTTCTTTGGTGTCTCAACCTTCTTTCCTGTTCCTGTCACCTTAGCAGTTTTAACTGGAATGCTCTTCTTTCTACTAACATAAGTCTTTTCAAACTGTTGAGCATCAATATTTTCTTTTTCAACTGCTACCTCAGGTTTATTAACCTCATCATCATCCTCATCATCAAACTTAATCTCCTCTGTTTTCTCATTCAAATTAACCTCTGCAGTCTGATCAACTGACCCAATAACCTCAGTATGTTCAGATTCTTTATCATCAGGCTCTGGTGCATTCATCTCAGTTTCCACTTATTAATTCACTGGTTCATTCATTTCAGGCTCTGTTGGTGGTGTAGGAGGTGTATGCACAAACTCATAATCTTCAGGTTGTTCCATCTCAATATCCTCATCAACCTTCTCATCCTCATCCACCTTATCTCCCATATTAGTCCAAACTTTCTCCCCCTTTTTGAAAGCATTTTGTTTAAACTGATAAGCATCTTCAGGTTCAGAAGTTTCATAGACCACATATGATTTCCCTTTCTTCAAACAATCAATGACAATCTTCTCTAACTGCTGCACTCTCCTTTGCAATTGAGCCACAATCTCATCCTTAGCTCTATTCTTCTTCCTCTCCTTGACAAATTTTGACCAGACATAATCAATCATAGCCGTCAATTCTGAGTTAGTTCTAGCCTCAACACCTTCAGGATGTGAATCCTTTGGTGAATCATTGACATTATCAAACTCTGACTCATGCCTAGCATGATCATCAAAGTCCCCTTGATTCTTGGTACTGGGACCACTAGGATCATCTACATGTGTAGAATCATGTTCATGTGTTGCCTCTGATTGGGTCTTATTGATGTTACTTCTGTCCTGCTCTGCCAGTGGGCTAGAAGCAGTAGAAACAACCCTTTCAGAATGGTCACCCCTCTCCTTATGGACCACATGTTGTTCTAGACCACTGTCCATTGACTGAGATGACTGAGCAACATGATCATCAGACACCTGTGTTTTAGCCTTTTTGGCTCTAGAAGATTTAGCTACTTTGGTCCCTTGTTTTCTTTTAATACCCCCAGCTACTGTGGGTTGAGAAGTGGTGGGTGGAACCATTCTCTCAGCAGCTGGTTCAGCTTCAGTTGGTTGTACTGATGCTGTGGTGGAAGGTGCAGGAAGCATAGTAGAAAATAATGCTGTAACCTTCCCAGAAAATTTAGTATCTCTCTTCATATTTACAAAAACTTTATGCTTAAAAGAGACAATACCAATAACTTTATCAAGTGCAGTTAAATTAGGAATTTGTTCATTTAAGAACAACTGCACAAACCGTGGATACATCAAAAATTTTACTTTTGTTTGCTCAATATTCCTAAGCATACCAGAAAATATGAGATTTGAAAAATTGAATCTTTGACCAGTTGCAAGACAAGCAATTGCATAAGCAATGTTGCTTCCAAACTGTTCAAAAGATGATCGTTTGGATGATAAACAATGTAAAATAGTATGAATCAAAAATCTCCACTTATGAGAAAATAAGGTTTTCTGAAAAGTAAAAATTTCAAAGGAACCCTCATAACCCATCAATCGTAGAGTATCATACATAACAGAATCATCCAAAGATGTTATACCTGTCTCATCATCTAGCTGTAATGAAGCTCTAACAGTAGCTTCAGTGATTACAACTCTGGTATCCATGACTTTTGAAACAATCTGCTTAATCCCGTGTTCCTCTTCTAGGTTGGCATTCACCCAGAAATTGTTGATATGATCATGAGATATTCTGGGTGCCACAGTAAGAGCATGACGAATATGTGAAGCACGAAGAAAATCAATGATTTCCACATACTCGTTTGCCTCAGTAGGTTTCATCAAGAATGCGATCATATTATGATCCTTACCAATCGGTAACTGAACAGTAGACGAAGTAGATGCCATGATAATAAATCACGTAATCGAAGAGAAACGAAGATGATTTACAGAATATATGAGACTTAGCGCAGTGGTTTGTATGTGTAATTTGGAAAGCGTAATGAAAAACCCTAAGTGTTGAGAGTTAAATACTGAAATTAAATCAGTGGTAAACCCTAATTTGACCAGATCCCCAATTATAACTAAAACAGTGTTAATTAAGAAAATTAACACGTTCAGTGGTAATTGTGAGATTTAACCATCAGTGGTAACCAACACTTGGTTTTGCAAATGCATCAGTTACATAATAAAGCTAGCAGTGCTCACTTGTACAAGCAGTACCAACCGACCAAGGCAGTGCTAACTTAATACAAGCAGTACTTAAGATCTAGCAATATCATATAAACAAATCAGTTTTTTTTTCTTTTTTTTTTACCGAAAGAGAAAACAATAAACTCCAAACAAACAGTAAAACTCCAAAGTATACACCTACAGTGGTTAGACTCCAAAACATAGAAATATAACCTGCAGTGTTAACACAAACAAAAATACAAGTATACAGTGTTAACCATTCAAAGACAGTGGTAAAGTGATTATTACCACTGTATATACTAAAAGTAATAAACAGTGATAACACAATACACACTATCAGTGTTTAATTAACAAATCAGTATTAACCCAAAATGAAGCACAATAAATATTATTCACAGAAAGCAGTGACAAGAAAAATACTTAAGACAAATTTATCATTCCAATACTAGTAACCAAGAATGTGAATCTGCCTACATCAAATGCTTTAGTAAACAGATCAGCAAACTGATTATCAGCATGAACTTTCAAAATTTAAATAAGTCTTTTCTCATTACAGTCTCTAATGAAATGATATCTAAACTCAATGTGCTTTGTTTTAGAATGTTTAACTGGGTTATTTATAATACTGATTGCAGAACTATCATCAATAAAAATAGGAGTATTAAGAAAGGTAAAACCGTAATCTAACATCTGATTCTAAATCCATAGCACTTGTGCACAGCAACTTGCAGCTGCTACATATTCTGCTTCTGCTGTAGATGTAGATACAGTGGTTTGTTTCTTGCATTGCCATGAAACCAATCTATCTCCCAAAAATTGACAACCTCCTGATGTAAATTTCCTGTCCATATTAGCTCCTCCATAATCACTATCTGTATAAGCTATCAGATCAAAAGAAGTAAACTTTGGATACCAAAGGCCCAATTTAGGTTGACCCTTTAAATATCTAAAGATTCTTTTGACTGCATGAAGATGTGATAGCTTTGGATTAGCTTTAAATCTTGCACATAAGCACACTGCAAACATGATGTCAGGCCTTGATGAAGTGAGATACATAAGAGACCCGATCATTGATCTGTAAAGATGTTCATCCACACTCTCCCCCTCAAGATCTGCATGTAGTTTCTTGTTTGTTTCCACTGGTGTGCTTGCAACCTTTGCATATTTGTACCCAAACCGATCCAGTATATCATTAACATACTTACTCTGATGAATAAAAATTCCATCCTTCTGCTGCTTCACTTGTAACCCCAAGAAAAATGTTAATTCCCCCATGGAGCTCATTTTGAACTTCTCATGCATCAGTGATTCAAACTCCTTGCAAAGACTATTCCTTGTTGAACCAAAAATGATATCATCTACATAGACTTGAACTAGTAAGATGTCATCCTTAATCCTTTTAGTGAACAAGGTTTTATCTATTGCACCCCTTTTGAATCCATTTTGCAACAGATAATATGAAAAAGTATCATACCAGGCTCTAGGTGCTTGATGTAAGCCATAAAGAGCTTTTTCCAGTTTGAAAACTTTATCAGGAAACTTGGAATCTTCAAACCCTGGTGGTTGGCATACATAAACCTCTTCCTGTATAGTGCCATACAGAAAAGCACTCTTGACATCCATCTGATACACAATGAATCCCTTGAATGAAGCATAAGCCAAAAACAAACTGATTGCCTCAATTCTTGCCACAGGTGCAAAAACTTCATCATAATCAATTCCCTCTTCTTGTGAATATCCCTGTGCAACCAATCTAGCCTTATTTTTGATCACTATACCTCTTTCATCTTTCTTGTTTTTGAAGATCCATTTAGTACCAATTGCCCTCTTCCCTTTGGGCAAATCAATCAATGTCCATACTTCTTGAATCTTAAACTGAAGCAATTCCTCTTGCATAGCTTCAATCCAACTCGAATCCCTCAAAGCTTCAGTAACCTTCTTTGGTTCTATTTGAGACAGAAAGCAAGCAAACAAAGAAGTGTTAACTGCTTTT
This sequence comes from Helichrysum umbraculigerum, assembly GCA_949592205.1. Lineage (NCBI taxonomy): Eukaryota > Viridiplantae > Streptophyta > Magnoliopsida > Asterales > Asteraceae > Helichrysum > Helichrysum umbraculigerum. The sequence goes on along the minus strand of CATIUR010000004.1, from coordinate 8,252,754 downwards.
GTATCAAGATTTACCTCATCCTCATTAGCTGAAGCTTCAAACACCTGACTTTGATTTCTTGTTTTAACAGCAGATTCAATATCACCTATTACATTCTCAAGTAGATGATCTTTATGAGTAATGTATTTAGATGTTGCTGTTTCTTGTATTTCCACTTCCAAGTTGGTATAATTTCCTTCTTGTCCAGACTCTCCACTTAACACTTCTCTTGAAATTCTCTTTGACAAAGGAGTAGAGCTCATCAAATGTAAATAATTCAATTGTTCCTGCTCCTTGTCAAGTTGCTTTGTTGGTGTCTGATCAACATTCACATCCATCTTTGAATACTTCTGTGCTGGACTCATCTCACTGTCTTCTGCACTGTCTTCCACAACTGGTCTATCTGGATCATCAACCTGAGTAAATGATGTTTCATCTGATTTTTCAGATTCCAAACTCTGTGATGTCTTTGATTGATCAGATTCAAACACTTTTGGAGGATCAGGAGACTAGATTGGAAATAAAATATATTCCAATGAATCATTCTTCTTTCCAGCTGACATTCCTGAGTCTGATCTACCTTCTCCAGCACCTGTTCCTGCATTTGTACATGCACTTGTACCTGCACTAGAATCTACATTTGTATATCTAAAAGCAGTATTAAGTGCATCAATATCAAACAGTGATTCAGGACCTTTTCCATCAGGATTAACAGTGTTTTCATTAAAAGTGATGTTCATTGATTCTTCTATGATCCTGGTCCTTTGATTAAATACCCTATATGCTTTACTTTGAATAGAGTAACCAACAAATATCCCCTCATCTGCCTTGCTCTCAAACTTTCCTAAGTGATCTTTGGTATTTAAGATGGTAAAAGGACACCCAAAAGATTTTAAGAAACTAACCAATGGCTTTTTCTTAAATAGCAGTTCATATGGTGTCTTGTTATGAGGCTTTACAACTAATACCCTATTCTGAACATAGCAACCTGTGCTAACTGCCTCTGCCCAGAAAGACATAGGTAGCTTTGCATCAGATAGCATGGTTCTAGCAGCCTCAATCAATGTCCTATTCCTCCTTTCAGCTACTCCATTTTGTTGAGGAGTTCTAGGTGCACTAAATTCTCTCTTAATACCTTGAACTTCACAGAATTTATCCATCTCTTGATTTTTAAATTATGTTCCATTATCACTCCTGATGATCTTAACCCTTTTATCCAATTGATTTTCCATCTTAGTTATAAATGATCTAAGTATTTCACCTGTCTCATCCTTTGTCCTAAGAAAGAAAACCCATGTAAATCTAGTGTAATCATCAATAATCACAAGGCAGTAAGATCTTTTCCCCATACTATTTATACTGGTTGGTCCAAATAAGTCCATATGCAATAAGTGTAAGGGTGTGCAGTTTGTATTCACAGTTTTGGACTTAAAAGAGGATTTGTGTTGCTTTCCCTTTTGACAAGAAACACAATGATCATCACATGAATAGACCTTTTCAGGCAAACCTCTAACAAGCTTGTTTTTGACAAGTTTATTAATGGTTTTGAAATTCATGTGACACATCCTCCTATGCCACAGTTCAGATTCATTCACACTTGCTTTAGAAATAAGACAGTTTAAATCGGGTTGAGGTGACATATTTGCTAAGTCACACTTATATACATTATCTTGCCTTGGAATTCTCATTAAAATCATGTTTTCTGGTATTTTAAATTCCTTGGACAAGATAAGGCATTCAGTGTCAGTAAAATGAACTGGGTTCTTTTTATCTGTGATTTGACTCACACTTAGCAAATTATACCTCAGTTGTTCCACAAAATAAACATTATCAAAACTTAGCTTTTCACTCTGAACTGTCCCTTTGCCTGTGATCTTTCCTCCTTTTGGATTGCTTCCAAAAGCTACATATCCACCATCAAAAGATTTGAAGTCCTGTAGCTTGTCTTTGTCTCCAGTCATGTGCCTTGAGCATCCACTATCAATATGCCATAAGCTCTTTGGCTTGCCCTGCACAAACAATCAAAAAGAGAATTAATTTCTCTTGGGAACCCAAACCAATTTGGCTTTGGGTTTCCCATGTGCATTCACATAATCAACTTTCTTGAAGATTATTGATTGTGATGCACTGTTGGTATTTGGACCTGTTAATTTATCAGACTTAATAGGTGTCCAAATCCAACTTATTTTAGACTTAACAGTGGTTTTTGGCTTAACAGTTTTAACTGTTTTACCAAATAAAGAGTCAGTGTTAATTTTGTTAACATTGTTTTTGTATTTTGTTACCACTGTTTTAGTCTTTTTACTTTTGGCTAAATTTGTTATTACAGCTACAGTGGATTTACCTGTACCAGTGTTTAACATGTTAGCCTTTGAGTTTATCTTCTGAACTCTTGCAGTATGATTAACTTTTGATTGAAAATTTTGTTTGTTAATCATATTTGCTTTTGTCCATGACTGTTTTCTAATCCTTTGAACATTCTCAGGATTATGATAGCAGTCATATTGAAGATGACCCATTTTTCCACATATAAAACAAGCCTTTTCTTTTATCACAGTAACATTGTTACCCAGTTTCTGTGAAATCATTTGATTCCAGTTTCTTTGATTACCTCTGGGTTTCTGGTTTTGAAAATTCTGTGAAAAAGAAGTACTTGCTTTACATTTTCAATTAACATAGTTATTCACATCAGATTTAACAACATGTTTAGTAAATGAATTAGCTGTATTACTAACATATCCTAACCCATGTTTAGATTTGTTAGTGTTCAGACTCACATTCTCTAAGGCCTGTTTAGCCTTTTCCTTAAACATTTTCTTACCCTCTTCTAGTTTATCAGACTTAAACTCAGAAACTAGACCAGTAATTACTCTCTTCACATCCTCACATGATGACTCAGACTTAGATGATTCAGATTTTACACTCTTCTCACTAACAGATGTCCTATCACTCTGATCATCTTCTTCAGTCCAATCACTAACTTCTCCTTCAACAAACATCTCATCATCAGATAAACCTTTGATTGGATCAGCCTTTTTAACCTCATATGTCATTCCTCTTTTGAGTGAATTGATATCAATTTCACTCTTAGAAGGAAAATAATTGTGATTATAAGGTGGAGGTACATTATTGTACCCTAATCCAGTCTTAAGTTTATCATGAATCTGTGAATCAATAAGTTTATTGACACTTTTAGAAGCATGTTCTAGTTTACTTACATCAAGTCTTATGCTATCTCTTTCACATGTGACCTTAGTAAGTTTCTTAGACAACAACTCTACTTTATCTTTGAAAGTGTCTCTCTCCCACCTAGCATATTCCATGTCATATTTAAACTGTGTTGCATTGACTTCATATGCCTTTATTTGGTTTTCCAGATTTTCAATGACTGCTATGGTGTGTTTACTCTTGATTTCCCATTGTTTTAGTTCCTCACACACTTTTATATTATGATCCCTGTAATGTTTAACAGTTTGTTTACAAACAGCAGAACATAATTTATTTTGTACCTCATTAGGAACCTCTGACTTTTTGTCAGAATCTGCAATGGCCATGAGACATTGATTCTTCACGACATGTTCTTCTTGATCACTCCAGTCCCATCCACAGCCATCCATAGAAACCAAAGCATTTGCTGAAGCTCCCTGAATTGGTATGTTCCTTGATTGAGTTCCAGTGTTTCCAGCTCTCTGACCATTACCATTCTGCTCTTGCCTAGGGTTTCTGCATTCTCTAGCAAAGTGTCCCATTTTGTGACAGTTGAAACACTCTATGTTGCTCTTATCAAACCAACTTACATCATTCCTCTTGTATGCAAAGTTGTTCCTACCAGTCCTCTGCATGAACCTTTTTGCTCTCTGAGTAATTAAAGCAATTTGCCACTTAATGTCCATCTCCTCTAGATCATCACCATCAAACTGTTCCAAATCTTCATTAGTAAGTGAAGAATTCACATTGCTTGCAAAGAAGGATTCTAAAATCTGATCATTAGAACTGTTAGATGATGATCCTGCTCCTCCTGAAACATAAGTAGAGCCCTTTTGACTTGACTCTGCTTTTATTCCAGCCATAGACATGAAAGCAGCATTATGACTATACCCAGATGCTTGCTTCTTACTTTCCACCTCAGACTCAAAGTTTCTTAGATCATTGTATATATCTTCTAATTCCTTGGTCTCAATATCTGAACTATGCCTCAATCCAACAGTGTAGATTGTCCATTCATCACCTAATGATCTTAAGAACTTTCTGTTAAGATCTTCTTTGTCAATCTTAACCTTGTGATTTTCCAATTCTCCAACTAATTTAGTAAACCTATCAAAGGTTTGAGTTAGAGTTTTAGTTTTCACATGGCTAAAATTCTCAAATTGTTGCTTTAACAAAGATCTTTTATTGTTTTTGGTGTTGTCATTACCACCAAACCTCTTCTCAATAGCCTCCATTAGAACCTTGGGATCCTCACAAGAATCAAATCTACTCTGATGCTCATTAGGGATGGATAGCAACAGTGTGCTAAGAGCCTTGTATTCTGTAAATCTGACTTTTCTTTCTACATCTGATGTTGGTGGTGGTCTAGGTTGCTTTACACCATCTCCATCAAGAGTTACTGGTATACCATTAACAACAACTTTTCACATCTGATAGTCTATGAGAAGCATGTATTGCCTGATTCTAACCTTCCATAGGTCAAACTTATCAGGTTTGAGCATTGGGATCTTTGTTGCTTGAATTCCTTCATTCCCTTCAGTAGCCATTGAAATCAAAACTTAATTTAAAAACCAAACCTCAAATAATAACACGAATAATCCCAGATCTTCCTGTCTTCAAAGCTTCACAAGCTCTGATACCACTTTGTTAGTCCCTGTTTAACTTAATAAACAATCGTATATAATAAGCTTTGAATGTATTATTGAGAAGTTGCGGAATCACACTCAATAATATTAAGAAGATCAATGAATATAACCTAATATTATAAACACAATAATATACCGAAAGATTCAATCTTATTAATGATATAAGACGAATACACTTAATGTATTAGGGTTACAGAAAACCTTGAAGCTGCGCAAAACCTTAACCTATCTAGGTCTAAAGGATCTCTATTTATAACACATAGAGTCCTATACAATCTCCTACGAATATGGAATAAAATAACTTCCATAACCGACTCAAACTTATCACAAAATCATAAACAGTTGTAACTACCATTCTGAAGTAAACAGTTGTGACTATTATACATTCAGTGGTAACTGCTTCAATTGTAATATAAGACTAAGTACAAATACATAATCAGTGTTAACTGCTATATATATAACTAACAGTTACAAATACATAAGCAGTTTTAACTACTTACACCCACATAACTATCAGTTGAAATTGATCTTCAATCAGTTGTAACAACTCGTCTTCTCTTCAGATTTCTTCTATCAGTTGTAGCTTTGTGAAGACAGCTGTAATCTTTAACACAAACAGTTTTAAACACTTGTACTCTGTCTTCTCATCATTAACAACTTTAACCCAAAACAGTTTTGACCCAACAGAGCGATCGTTGACAACTGAAACAATATAGGTGTTCCAATCTAACAAAATCCGTAGCATAGCTGTGTAGCAATAATAGAGGTGGCAAAATGGGTGGGTCTGGTGGGCTAAATGACATGGGTAGTTTTATTGTGCAGGTTAGACCGGGCTGGGTTGACCTAAAACACTTTGGGATTAGTATTTATAAATGTATTCAACTTTGCTCAAAAGTCTAAAGTATGTATCCAACTTAGAACACTTCTATTGTATGTATTGAACTTTCAATAATCTCTATTGTATGTATTTTATTTGCCTTTTGATGATGTGTCATGTTATATGGATGACACGTGTCATATTATATGAATGACACGTCATCAAAATTACAATCCAATACATAGGATAGAGAGTATTAAAAGTTTGATACATAAAATGGAGACATTTTAAGTTGAATACATACTATAGATTTTTGAATAAAGTTGAATACATTTACAAATACTTATCCCAAACACTTTTTGTCCAAAAAATTTAAGCAGTTTATAAATAATTATTGCGTTGAGTTTCATTAGAAAAAATATAATATTTCAATACTAATCTAATTTTTTGGATAGTATGGTTTATGTGGTTTTATGATTTACTCATATCCTTATAATCTATTTTTTTTAGTACTTTACCCGTTAGAGATAACAGATTACCCAAATGAACTTATTCAAAAGTTGATGGGTTGATATTACCACCTCTAATTGAATGTAATATTTGTTTTCCCTCAAAGGTCAAATTGTTCATAGAATTTGTATATGTTGACTTAAGTTTTTTAGTTTTCCTCATTCAGGGCTATATTCGCTAGCGACCTGCAGTCTGTATCATGGATTACAATGGCTCTAGGGGGGATTTGTGGGAGTTTGTTTGGCGGATATGCACTAAATAACTTTCAAATGGGCAACATATTTTTTCTTTTCTCCTTTTTGCCAACTGTTCAACTATTTTTCTGTGGTTTTGTGACCGAGAGTCCTGTTGGGAGTTTACAATTGCCTGAATTTTCTACATCTAATGACTCTGACTTGGATAATAAAAGTGTACCCCAAGAAGACAGAAAATCAAATGAGTAGCCTAAACCTGGTACTTTGATGAGAAAGAGGAGCCATAAAAGTAGCAAGAAAATGATTTATGATATAATTAGATATCAGATGCCTGAAAACGAATCTTTGCCATCACAATGGTTTCAATATTTGAAAATGGCTGGTTATACTTTGTTTAAAGCTTTTGGACGGTCCATTATTTTGAGGTAAAACATTTATAAAAATGTACCTACATTCTTTATTTGGTGGATAGTGTCCTCTTTTTAGATGGGACTCGTAACTAGTGCCTCATTTCATGGATCCAGTTATTACAAATTTAGCTACAATAATAAATCTTTTAGCCTTTGGTAAAGTGATTATGATTATGAGTATTTGTTTACTTAGAAGTCAAATAACCAGTTTTATACCGCCTACAACACCATCTCTGCAGTTGATTCTAGTTATGTTGGTTTGTGCTTACTTATGATTCGTACTATTGGGGAAACCAGACCAATGGCTTGGTTTTTCCTATCACAGGTGACCATTCCAAACCTGTCAACAGTTATGTTCTACTACCAGACAGAAGTTCTAAATCTAGAAGCTTCTTTTCTGGGCACAACACGCGTTATTGGGTGGATGGGCCTCATGCTTGGAACTTTCACTTATAACCGCTACTTAAAGAAGATGAAGTTAAGAAAGATTCTAATGTAAGCTTAAATAAAATCACGTATGTACTGAAGATTCCCAATTAAAGCTTGCTAATTGATCTTAAATAATCTGGAACATGTGTGCAGGTTCGCTCATGTTACTCTGTCAATATTAACTCTTCTAGACGCGGTAGTGGTTTCTAGACTAAATGTGTTGTTTGGCATATCGGATGAATTAATGGTATTGTTTGGGTCTGCACTCTCAGATTCAGTCAATCAATTCAAGTATGTGCTATATTTGCAGTCTCTTTCTTTTTTTCAATAAGTAATCTCTCTACTAACATCCATACTTTCACACTTGTTGGTGCAGGTTCATGCCATTTCTAATCCTATCAGGACAACTCTGTCCACCTGGAATAGAAGGAACTCTATTTGCACTCTTCATGTCCATAAACAACTTTGGTTCCACAATGAGTTCATTTGTTGGTGCTGGATTGGCTTTGGTTCTAGACATCTCTTCGGATTCTTTTGATAATCTTTGTTTTGGGATTGGCATTCAAATTATTTGCACATTTATACCAGTCGCTTTCCTGTTTTTGATCCCAAAGGATGCCACAGGGATATCAACATGATCCACACATATATACTGATAGCTATACACATACATATCGGTAGAATACTTTAGATAACAAAATTAAGTATTCAATAGGCTTAAGAATGCAAACATTGTAAAAATGATAACTTTGGTTCTTTTTCAATGCTGAAGAACCAAAACGATCTTGGGTCATAGATTGTCATAGTGATAGTCGTAGTTATACTCATGTCTTCCATGTAATTGGGCGAATCAAGTTGTGGTACGGTATAAACAATAGTTTCGAGTGAGAGACAAAAGAGAGGTGTTTATTACGGGGCATTATGGTTTCAAAACAGATCTCGCGTGTTTTGAAAAAGCATGTCTCGGTTACGTTTTTCTCTATAAGAAAATGCAATAATAATTTTTGTTGCTAAATTATGTTTCCCATTTAATTTCGCAAACTCAATTACATGATGTCTTTCCAAAACACAATTCCCACCTTACTATTTTTGCATATCCAAAAGATTGTAAACTTGAAAAACATAACTATAAAAAATCATTAAACTCTCAATTCTACCCCATTTATTACTTTTAATAACTTATCAATTAAATATTTCAAGTCAAACTTGTTTTGAATATAAGGACAAAAATAACATTACATACTCTATCTTAAATCTAACATTCTTTATTAGGGGATAATATAATCGGGACGGAGGGAGTAAAGTCTATTATCGTATCAAGTATATACAACTTTTTATGTAATCATAAATACATATTTTATCTTTAAAAATTACTTTATGAAACAAATAAAATCAGATAAACAAACAAAAAGGAAAGAAGATGATGGTTCAACCCGACTCACTTTGATCCGTTTGAAATTATATCTGGTTTGGTTATTTCAGATTCGGTCCAAGCCCAATATGTTTGCTTACAGGCTTTCTTTCCCGTTTGACATCCATCAACCGAAAACTCTAGATCCTTTTTACAATCAATTTCATTTTGCTCCAATCATCGTCGGAAAACAAATCAAAAACTCACGATGATGATCTACATGAACCGGCTATTTTGCAAATCAAATTCAAGCTTTCTATTATCAAGCGGTAAAGCAATCAGATCACAAGTTAACCGTTTCAAAGATGACATGTATTTAGGAGCTGATCTTATTGAATGATAATAATTTGCATCCGTTGTTTATTACTAATAATTTGCATCCGTTGTTTATTACTGTTGGTTTGTGAATTCACTACATATAAAGTTTTTGATTTTATGATTGATTGGATCCATTAAACACGTGACTTTCTTGACCCATAAACGTTAGAAATTGACCTGTTTTCAACATGTTAAGCTCAAATGGGAATTTGTCACTCTTCGAGGTATCACATTCATTGACTAGTATGCGAGTAGAGATTCTTTGAAACTTCTTAAATGTGTGAATGTTGATAACCTTATGGTAGATGTTCATGGTTTTATGGAGTTGCTGGTTTAGTGATTCTTGGATGAAAAGCACATTTGATATTACAAGGTCTCTTAACACTTACTAGTATATTTAGGATATTTGTTACTACTTGCATTTGACGGTAAGCTAGGATCTTGGTATATATGTTCTTAAGGGTGTTTAATCTGACTTAGTTTAGTTTGATTAGAAACCTGTGGTTAGAGATTTGGCTTTACTCAACCTAATCGGATTTAGAGCTTTAGTGACATATTTGTGTTCCACCACGATCTCATCATCTTTAGAACATGCTAAAATTCTACCACCAGACAGAAGTGAAACCAAGACCTTTTGTACAATTTGAGCATTGTTTATGGCAGTGGTGTGTCTTCACTCGCCAATGCCCCCTACTTTGCTGTGATTTTAGCTTATGTTGTGCTTGGACTATGATTTGTGGGTGGGTTTTGTTGATGACTACAGGTAGCAGGTTGCTTTGGTTTTGATCTTTGTATTACTGCAGGTTTCTTTACTAATTACATAATTTATTATAAGTTGAGGTTTTGAGTTGGGTTCAAAGTTCAAACTGTTCACTAGTAATTCTTCTTTCAATGGCGAATATGAGTTTTGTAGCTCTTCGATATCAATTGGTTGGTTCTCAGCTATGGTGTGTGTTTTGTTCGCCCTAGTATCTCATATTATAGTTTCTTGATCATATATAATGAAATATAACAATCTATGATTTTGCTAATATATCAATAAACAAACGATGAACTTGTTTCTCTCTTTATTGTTGGAGCCGGAGCACTTGAGTCTTTTTCAAGCGCCATAAAAAATTAAACCTCCTTGGAAGTGAAATAGAAAGACAAATTACTAAAGCAACAAAAACATGGCTAAAACTGTACATATAAACGTAATATTCTGAAGAAGCATAACTTATCTTTCCCATAGCCCATAGGTGATTTTATAGGTTTTCCAAACACTAGGTGCTTGGCACGACACATAATATTGAAATCATAATCATTATTGAAGAAACATGACTTTTAAAAAACAAGGTGCAACGTCTTGAAAGAACTTCGAATGACGAATGTGATTTTATGAGCGATGGTTTATAATGGGTCTGCATATAAATCAGGTTTTGACGTTTTAAAAGTCGTATCGAAAGAGTATTCCAAATGTTGGAAATAGTGTCCAAGGTCATAACTAATTGGTAAGACTATTCTAAAGGTAGAGTCCTTTTGGGTTGCCCTCGATGAACAGTAAGAGAAACAATAAGAGAGATAATATTAATTGGAATTAATATTATAGTTAATTATTTGGTTTGTTAATTTTTCATAGTTGATAAATTAATTAGAAGCTAAAAGTAATTAACAGAAACTATAGTTAGTTTATTAATCGGATATTAATTAGAAACTAAAAGGAATATTCTGGAAACGAGTTCCAACCGGCGGTTGGAAGGTTCAACCGGCGGTTGGAAGTTAGGATTTGTAAGTCGGTGCGACACGTGTTTGACTTGGGAAAGGATTAATCCCAACCGCCGGCTGAAGGCTTCAACCGGCGGTTGGAAGCCGAAATCAGGAATCCCACATCGGCCAGAAACAAAACCCCAAGGCATCCTCTTTCCCTATAAATAGAGGCCTAATCCAAGGTTTTCAAGGATCCCAGATTCGAATTTAGTTCGTTTCTTTCTTTCTTTCTCATTCCGAATCCTTGTGAGAGTTTACACGACGTAGAGTCGGGACCCTAGGATTTGGAGTTTCTCTTGGTTCACGGGTATGACGCATTAGAGGTATTCTATTTTGGGTACTCGCCATCCAAAGCATGGAAGTCGAGCAAGGAGTCTGCGTGAAGGTTCTGCAAGTTGGTCTGCGTGAGAAATTGATTTTCTCAAAGATTAGTATTTTCTCATTTATCTATATATTTTGTTATTGTTAATAGCTTTATTAAGTAGCGGTCCTTTAGGGTTTAGTTTCCTAGTTGATCTAGATTAATTGTTATTTTCCGCTACATATGTTAATCTAGTTAGTGAATAGAAAACCCAACAGTGGTATCAGAGCGTAGGCTTAATAAGGTTAGCAATACAAAATGTAGATAATATGTATTTGGAAATAAAACTGTCTTTTATTTTGTCCAAATAACTAAATTAAATATATATGTATAATAGATTTATATATGTATACAGTTAATTTATTTACTAATCAGACCTTAGTATTTTAATGGTTTAAAATATATGCTCAATTTTAAACTGTTTTAAAATAGAACCCTGAACCTTAAATGTTTAAGAGAGACCTTATATAATATGATTTATATATATGTATCATTTAAGTCTAAATACATCGTCAGTCAATTGATAAATCGGCTCACCCATATAGAACAAACTATAAGAGAGGTATAAGGCGGGTCGCTCTGCTTCCCTAAAGAAGTAGGTTTTTAATAAGCTTCGCGCTGACCTGCTTCTCCGCTTCTTTGTGCGTTAATGGAGCTACCGAGGACTTTTGATAGGATGATGTCAAGATTAAAAGTAGGCTTAAAATAGTAAAACAAAATCCCGTTTTAGCTATAGATAAATGTGAAAAGTATGCTAACCCATGAAAACCGCACATCTCTCGTATGGACTGTTAATGGAGCGTGTGTGATTAACCGGCACATTAATGTGTGGACATATTAAGAGGTGATGTGGGACTCGCGATTCTCGAGCGTACTCGAGCCGGGCACCACTCGGGGTTTGCATGGTTGGTTCACCATCTAGTTCATGATCCTCGGCATACCAGTCATGAATGGTAGATGAGCATAACCGAGATTAACATGCCATTGATAGGTATCAATGAATCTCAAAGATCTAGGAGTTTCATAGAAATGAAATAGACACAAGTATTTTTTTTATATGATTACGGCGACCCTTTTCATAAAATTGAAAATATAGATCCTAGCCTTAATTAGAAATTGGGTAATCAATTAAGGAATAGTCAGACTAACTAAAATAGTTTTTATCTCAAAAATATATGTTGAAAATGGTAATAATCCTTTCATTCCCAATTCCGCAAATAACCTAAACTTATCACAACTCTCAGTTCTAGGGAGGGAAAGACTTACCAGTTCAATCTGTATGGACGGGTGATGTAACCCTAGGTTCACTCTAAGGAACAAGAGTATGTTCTCAATGAGCTGTGAAACCGTAGGTACGAGAACAAGGAATATGTTCCCGACGAGAATAAGGAGTTTATTCTCGATAAGTAAATTCCCACTATTGATAATGATTCAACCCAAGAGAAGATTGTAGCTCACCGGAAATATTATGTTGTTTGATACTAAGTTTTGATCAACATAATTCTATCCGGTCAGCCAGCTGTCTACAAACAGTTTGTAACCTCATGTCAAATGGTTTTGAATGAGAAAGAGACCTGAATAATGGAACTCCAAAATTACTGAGCAAAGGATCAAGAAGATTGATGTGCCTTTTTGGCTCAGCAGCTCCTGTGTTGTCAATTGGTCATGATGCAAAGGAAAGGAAGAGATCTGGAATAGCTACGAATGGAAAGTCCAATCGTGGGGCTAAGAGAAAGATTGATTCCGAAATTGCACCAGCAATGATCCAAAGGAATCAGTGTGTTATACTGCAACACAGAGAAGCACTAGAAGCGTTGCAGCCCAAAATATCTGAAGGACCTTAAAGACGGTAAGGTTGAAAAGGATTCAGATATATATAAATAATCGAACTCCACGATACTACGACTTCTACTTCGTAGGTCTTGAATACAGGGTGTGGTACTCACATTTGCACTGTATTGCAAAGCCTAAAGGAAAGAAGAAGTTTAAAGCATGGAGAGCTCAACTTAGTCATGGGAGACAATAGAGTCACGCCCATTGGAAAGTTTGAGCTCATGCTAAAATCTGGGGTTAGGATGCATTTAAATAATTGCTGTTATTCGTCAGAAATGACAAGAAACATAGATTCATTTCATGCTTGTTTAAAGATAGTTATCAGTTTTCATTTGATAATGAGAATGGTGATAAAAGCTTCTCCTTGCAAAGGCATGTATGAAAATGTTGAATATGCCAGCAAAGAAATTTAAATGTTGGTTCGTCTAAAGAGCTTGATCCAAATTGTGGCAATATCTTCTAAAGCACGTAAACAAGAAAGAAATCGCCCAAACTCCAAAAGTATGGAGTGTTGGAATCATTCGACCTTAAATCGGATGATGCATGGAAATCTTGTTTATTGAGCAAGATGACTAAATCACTATTCACATGTTATATGAAAGAAGTGATGGATTGTTCAACTTGGTATACATGGATGTATGTCGACCATTCCGATAGCCACAAAAGATGGAAATCGCTACTATGTTGCTGATTACTTCAGTAAACATGGATATGTTTATCTGATTAAAAATAAGTCAGACACTTTTGAAAGTTCAAAAGGTGTTAGGACGATATAGAGAACCAAATGGGCAGAAAGATAAAGGTACTCCAATCCGATAGGGGAGGAGAAGACCTTAGTATCAAGTTTCTTGATCATCATAGACATTGTGGAATAGTTTCACAAATTGACTCCTCCTAGAACACCATAGCTTAATGGAGTTGCTAAGAGGAAGGATAGAATCCTGTTGGACATGGTTCAATCAATGATGAGTCAGGTAACACTTCAAATAAGCTTATGGAGTTAGGCATTATAGACAGTCGCACATATCTTAAATCTAATACACCACGAAAGTTTCAAAGATGACTTATGAGATGTGGAAGAGAAAAGGTTCTTCTCTTGGGCACATCCAGATCTAAGGTTGTGAAGTTATTGTTAGACGGGAAACTTAGCACAGACAAGAAGCTGGATCTAAAAAGTATCTTTTCATCGGTTATCCACAGTAGTCATTTAGATATTTGTTGCTCAAAAGGGAATGTTTCTTGAGAGAGAAATAATATCTAAATGACGAAACTATGGTAAACCCTGACACTCAACAAGAGGTGTTAACACTTGTTGAACTTGATGACATAACCTTTCCCGCTCGCAGTTGTAGAGTTAGCAAACCTCCTCGGTTCTATTATGGTTTCCATAAAGAAGAACATGATAAGATTAGTGATAGTACACTAATTGAATTAGATGAGTATGCTAACTACAAGGAAGCGATGGCAGGCCCTAAGGTTGCTAAGTGGAAGGAAGCTGTGAAAAGCAACATTCAGTCTATGTCTAAACAACCAAGTTTGGAATTTGGTTGACACTACACTCAGTCTTCAGACGGTGAGGTGTAAGTGTATCTTCAAGAGAAAGATAGACATGGATGGGAAGTGCGCACTTATAAAGCTAGGATGATAGCAAAGAACTATACTCAAACCTTCGGGATTGATTATGAGGAAACCTTCTCACCAATAGCTGAAATAAAGTCAATTAGGATATTGCTTACAATAACTGCATTTCATGGTTACGAAATTTGGCAGATGAATGTCAAAACCACTTTCCTTAACAGGAAACTGACAGAGGATGTGTTCAAAGCACAACCGGAAGTTTTTTAAAAAAATGCAAAGTATCCTAATAGAGTGTGTAAGCTTTAAAAGGTCATTTATGGACTTAAACAGGCTTCTTGTGGCTGGAATCTCTACTTCCATGAGAAAGTCTAACAGTTTAGATTTCTAGAAGCAAAGATGAGTCCAGCAGATGTGTCAAAGTCAGTGGGAGCATTGTAGTCTTCTTGGTATTATATGTGAAAGATATAATACTCATAGAAAATGTAATCCTAACATTACAAGGTGTAAAGAGTTGATTGGGAGAATATTTCGCTATGAAAGATTTGGAAGATACAATATATTCTTGGTACAAAGATTTACAGAGATACGTTGAAAACGTCTCAAAGGACTTAACCAGGACATGTACTTAGAATGAAATTTTGAAAAGGTTTTAAAAGGAAGTATTCTAAGAAAGGGAATCTACCCTTGCATCATGGCATAAAGATTACTAAAAGATTAGTGTCCAAAGACTGCATAAGATTGGACTAAATGAGTCGAGTCCGATAGGCTTCGGCTATAGAATCGATCATACTTGCCATGAAGTATACAAGACCCGATGTCTCATTTGCTTGGAGCATAGTGAGTCGACATCAGCAGAATTCTGGTAAAGGTCATAATACAGTTGTAGAGAATATTCTTAAGTATTTGAGAAATACTAAAGACAGGTTCTTAGATTATGGTGGAGAAGAGAAACTTAGAGTAACGGTTTATATTAACTTAAGTTTACAAACAGATAGAGATGATAGTCGTTCACAGTATGGTTGGGTATTCTTACTGAATGGGGGAACAATAACTTTGAAAGGTTCAAAGCAAGATACAATAACAGATAAGAATCTGAGTATATTGAAACTTGCGAGACTTAAAAGAAGTCATGAGGATGAGGAATTTCATTGGTGATCTTGGAGGTGTTCCAATAGAACGAATCCCAATGGAATGTTATGTGATAATGGAGAGTCCAAAGCACATTGAAGTAAAATACCATTTTGTTCAAAGGAAGGTAAGGGACACATGATTGTGATGGACACACGATCAGTAAACGTGCTAGGAGCATAGGTTTACGAGATAAAGTTTTGGTTGTTTGATTTTGAAACATAACAAACAATGATGGGAACTAGAATAGACTTGGTGATAAATAATGGAGATTATTTATGGGAAGGAGTTCTACCATTTACTATCGTTTATCATTGTGTTTTAGTTTAGCATGTTTAGACACCACTTCCAGAGTAATTAGATTCACTCAAACCTCCTCAGTCGATCACACTATAGGAAGTATGTGGTGAATTAAGACTGTCATGGAGTGTTAGTAGATTGTCTATGGAGATTAGACATTGCATGGAGATTGCTGCAACACTCATGGGTACTTAATGAGGATTTAAGTATAGGAGAAACCCGCACTCATGGAAGTTACTTCATGGATTGAAATCACGAGTAACTCTGAGATGATAATATCTTATATTCTTAAAATGGAGATACATGAGTTTCTAGTTTTCAAGTCTGTTATACTTTAGTTTATTCAAACGCTGTGCGTAAATGCCAGTCATAAAAGATACGCTAGGTATGACATGATGAGTTGACTAGTGCTATGTATGCGAAATTTATTTGTTCCTTTTGCCTAAATGGAAAAGCGATATCCCTGGGCCCTCTGATGATTAAATGTTGACTCATAAAGTGCTTGGCCAAGCCAGGACTAAATTGATATGTACAATTCAGTAGTCCCATATAGTCAAATTGATCGGAAATCAGAAAACATAATCTTGAATCTGGAGATTGATTAAATCCATGTCCCAGTTTCATACGATATCAGAAACAAAGGAATATATGATCACTTATCTAAAAGGAACGTCACTGGATATGATAAGAGTTCGGCAGATGCATTGGATGGCACCTCTACTTAGGATAGAGACGGACCAATAGTAGTTGATGACTTGTCCAAGTGGGAGACTGTTGGAAATAGTGTCCAAGGTCATAACTAATTGGTAAGACTATTCTAAAGGTAGAGTTCTTTTTGGGTTGCCCTCGATGAACAGTAAGAGAAACAATAAGAGAGATAATATTAATTGAAATTAATATTATAGTTAATTATTTGGTTTGTTAATTTGTCCTAGTTGATAAATTAATTAGAAGCTAAAAGTAATTAACAGAAACTATAGTTAGTTTATTAATCGGATATTAATTAGAAACTAAAATGAATATTCTGGAAACGAGTTCCAACCGGCGGTTGAAAGTTAGCGTTTGTAAGTCGGTGCGACATGTGTTTGACTTGGGAAAGGATTAATCCCAACCGTCGGCTGAAGGCTTCAACCGACGGTTGGAAGCCGAAATCAGGAATCTCACATCGGCCAGAAACAAAACCCCAAGGCATCCTCTTTCCCTATAAATAGAGGCCTAATCCAAGGTTTTCAAGGATCCCAGATTCGAATTTAGTTCGTTTCTTTCTCTCTTTCTCATTCCGAATCCTTGTGAGAGTTTACACTGTAACATCCTCTCTTTTGGTCCGGTAATTTCTAATTTTAAATTGATACATTTAATCGTATTAGAAATTATTTGATAAATATGTTTAAATTGCGAAACTTAGTTAAATAAGCCTCGGGACTTATTGTGCCTAGTAAATTATTGATTGTTTTGATTTACTATAGTTGACGGTGCAATAAAATAAGTTTCTCGCAAATGATTTTTAGGTTCCAGGCAATAGATTAAAAAGGGACTAGTTTTAAGTGGATACGGGTCGGTGTAAAATCTTAACCGCCTTAAATATTTCCTTTTTAGGAAAGTTTTACACTTTCCCTTTTTGGAAACCATAAACCCTAAAGCTAAAAACCTTTAAACCCTTAACCCTTGCAACCAAAGAATTAAAACAAGTGATCTTGAGTTGATTTGATCTGGATCTTAGCTAGTTTGCATCATCATCATCATCTTCTTCAAAGTGTAAGTATTATGATGTTAGTTTCATGAACTTGATCATATTGAAGTAAGGTTACTAATTGATTTTGGTAGTCAATTGATGTGTGAAATGTTGTTATACAATGATATATGGTGTTATTTGAGTGTTTAGTAACTTCAAAACTGAGATTCATATGATGAAAATGATGATACATGAAGTTGGGTTAGAGCTGTGTGTTTGCAGGTCAGAATAAGGGCTGAAACGCGTAGGAACGCGATCCTGGACTCTTGCCCGGATCGCGTTGCCTAATGAAAAATTGATTCCATAACGTTTTCTTCTTGTGAACGCGATCCAGCCCTAGTTCCCGGATCGCGTTGCCAAGTGTAAAACGGTGACAGAACTTTTTCTAAGAGTGAACGCGATCCAGCCATTACTTTCCGGATCGCGTTTGCATGAATAAATTTGGTGAGTTTTGCAAAATTTGAAAACGCATAAGTGTTTGGGAGATGGTGTTTTTAGTGGCACTTCTTATGTCATATTCCTTTAGTGGCATTTAGGTGGTACTTTAGTGGCACTTATCCATTGAAAATATATGTTATAATGTGGATAATTCTAATGAGTTATGAGACTTAGTAAAGAAGTTTAACGTCGACTGAGTATTGTATATAATATTCCTTTAGTGGCACTTTATTGATGTTTTAGTGGCACTTTTGTAGAAAGATATTATTGTTACTTATGTTTGGAATTGATTAACAATGTAATTACTTATGTAATGTGTTTACTTACATAAGTACCATTAGTTGAAAACAAATTACTAACTTATGATTGATTTTATGTTCTCAGATAATCCAAGGGCTCAGCGAGATAAGACTGCTGAGTAAGTAACTGAGACGAATCAGGTGAGTGGATTTGAAACTCATAGTTTGATTTGGTTGTGTCAGTTTGATTTCAATCAGTAATTATAGGATTACTATTGATAGAATGTTAACTTGGAAATGATATGCCATTTGATTGGTGGTTTGATTAGCCTGTGAGCTTGATTGATGAATACAGAGGTCAACTAGATTGTCGGTTGGACTTGATTGCTAATGTTGGTCAACACAGGGTTGCGTACATGTGTTGATAGAGATTAGCATTTAGTTAGCGGTTAATCACTGTTTTGGCCTACAGTTGATGTAAGTGTTCTGATGGGGCCACCCGGAACAGGGTCCTTAGGAACCACCGTTCCTCTTGACGATATTTGTTGCATTATTGATTGTGAACAGATTGCTAGCTAAATTGAATTGTAGTTGATTATTCATTCACTTAGCTTCGTGCTAATCCCTCAATTTACTTCCTGCAGGTTATGTTTAATTATGTGGGTAGCCAGGAAGGGACGTTTTGATGCTGGGAATGTTTGAAACTTGCAACTCTGATCTAGTTTGTAATAAATAATGTTTTATAGTATATAATGCCCCGGGTTTGTAAACATGTTAACTATGTTTGTTTAGTAGTTAAACATATTGTATAAAGGGTTGCGAAAATTTCTAGCAGGTTTTAATTGAATATGTATTTCAAGTAGTCGCTTCCGCCAAACTTAATATTATATTGTGGTATTAAATGAGGGGCGTTATAAGTTGGTATCAGAGCAATAGTTTGAGGCAATTGAATATGATTGTATGTTCAATCCTAAACTTTGATTGTGTTGTGTCAAACATTCTTGGGAAAAGGGATTATGTACTGAATGTGAATCGGTTAGTAGAATAGGTGCTAACGACTAATGAATTGTAAGCTGTTGTGGTGTTTACAGATATGGCGGATAACGAGCAACTACCTGTTAACCCTAATAATGCCTCAAGGCCTGAAGTTGCTGCTGAGACTCATGATGATCGGAATGAGAATGCTGGTACTTCTTTCCATGCTAGAGAGGAGGCAGAAAGGGATCAGTATCTACTTCAATTGGAAGAGGAAAACCAAGCACTTAGAATGTATAAACAACAAAAAGAGGCTGAATTATCTCATCCTGTGTTTGGTACGATTTCACCGCCAAAGCAAAAGGTGTGTTCCTTTAAAACCTTTATGAGCAGTAATCCGTCTGTGTATTCGGGTAGTACAAATCCTTCTGTAACTCTAAATTGGTTGAGAGATGTTGAAAAGAAATTTGAAGTCTGTCAATGTGAGGAAGAATTAAAAGTTCCGTATGCAACTCAACTTTTAAAAGGAGCAGCTATGAATTGGTGGGATTCGATTACTTCTGTATTATCTTCTTTTCAGAAAGCATCTATCCGATGGTCTGACTTTCGTAATGAAGTCTGTAAGCAGTATTGTTCAAACTATGATATAGCTCGGATTAGAAAGGAGTTTATGGATTTGCAATTAACTGATAATATGTCAATGGATGATTTGATAAATCAGTTTACAGAGAAACTCAGGTTTGTTCAGCAGTGGGTTCCTGATGAGAGGACTCAAATAGAACAGTTTGTGTGTACTTTACCTAATCATTATCGAACTTCAGTGAGATTAGCGGGCTCTCTTTCTCAAGCTTTTATGTTAGCTCGATCTGTTGACAGTGATTTAAAACCTCAACAGGCATCAAGTAAAGAAATGGTTTCTCAGAAATCTAAGAGTGAATCTTCTGGTAAAGGTAAGCAACGGTGGCAAGGAAATCAGCAGGGTAAGAAACAAGAAAGTCGTGGTGGTACTTCTGATCGTCCCAATTGGTGTATTAAGTGTAGAGCTAGACATTTTGGGCCGTGTACTGTGCAAACCACTAGATGTGTAAAATGTGGTGTGATTGGGCATGAAGCCAAAGATTGTGTTTTTCCCACTTATGTGTGTTGGAATTGCCATAAGGAAGGTCATCGTGCAAATCAGTGTTCTGAGGCTAAGAGACAGGGTTCGGGGACAGTTGTTGGTTCATCAGCTTCTTCCGGTCAGAAGCGGAAGAATCCGCCATCTGCAGTTAGTAGGGCTTTTCAAATGACAGTTGATGAAGCTGTCCATACAGATGACGTGATCACGGGTACTTTTCTTGTAAATTCTGTACCAGCTCGTGTTTTGTTTGATTCTGGTGCAAATTGTTCTTTTGTATCTGTGTGTTTCTGTGATAAGTTGAAATTGATGCCTACTGTGATTACAAACCCTGTTGAAGTAGAAATAGCTTGTGGCAAGTCGGTTCCTGTTACCACCTCGGTAATTGGAGCTAGTATTATAATAGATAGCCAGACTTTCCCAATTTCCTTTCTGTTGATGCCAATTGCTAGTTTTGATGTGATTATTGGTATGGATTGGTTAAGTCAGTATAAAGCAAGCATAGATTGCCACAATAAGCTGATTAGAATTCCAATCTCTGAAAAGTCATATGTCGTGGCTCGAGGAGAACGGGATAATGTTTGTATACCTTTGATTAGTATGATGAAAGCTAGGAAATCTTTGTCTAAGGGCTGTGAATCGTATCTAGCTTACGTGATTGATGTTAAGTTAGAAAAAAAGTCCCTCTCTGATGTACCGGTTGTTTCTGAGTATCCGGAAGTATTCCCTGATGAATTACCTGGTTTACCACCGGTTAGGGAAGTTGAATACCAGATTGATCTTGTTCCTGGCTCTTCACCTATAGCCAAAGCCCCTTATAGATTAGCTCCGTCTGAGATACGTGAAATGATGAATCAGATACAGGAGTTGTTGGATAAAGGGTTTATTAGACCTAGTTCTTCTCCCTGGGGTGCACCAGTTCTGTTTGTGAAAAAGAAAGATGTTTCTTTTAGAATGTGCATTGATTATAGGGAATTGAATAAAAGGACAGTAAAGAATAAATATCCTCTGCCTCGGATAGATGATTTATTTGATCAGTTGCAGGGATCTTCATTTTATTCAAAGATTGATTTGAGATCAGGTTATCATCAAGTTCGTGTTAGGGATTGTGATATTCCTAAAACTGCATTTAGAACCAGGTATGGTCATTTTGAATTCCTGGTTATGCCTTTTGGTTTGACGAATGCTCCCGCAGTTTTTATGGATTTGATGAACCGTGTTTGTCGACCTTTTCTTGATAAATTTGTGATTGTATTTATCGATGATATTTTGGTATATTCTAAATCCGAATCAGAGCATGGAATGCATTTGAGGTTGGTATTGGAAACCTTAAAGAGAGAACATTTGTATGCAAAGTTTTCTAAATGTGAATTTTGGATTCGGGAAGTACAGTTTTTGGGTCATATTATTTGTAATGATGGTGTTAAAGTTGATCCTTCGAAAATTGAAGCTGTAATGAATTGGAAAGCTCCAAAGTCTGCTTCAGAAATAAAAAGTTTTCTTGGTTTGGCGGGTTATTACCGGAAGTTTATTAAAGATTTTTCTAAAATTGCCGGTTCGTTGACTAAATTGACCCGTAAGGATGAAAAGTTTATATGGACTGAACAACAGGAAGCTGCTTTTCAGACTCTGAAACAGTTGTTATGTCAGGCTCCTGTGTTAGCATTGCCAGATGGGTCCGATGATTTTGTTGTTTATTGTGATGCATCGATTGCTGGTTTGGGTTGTGTTTTAATGCAGCGAGATCGTGTGATTGCTTATGCTTCTCGTCAGCTCAAACCTCATGAAAGAAATTATCCTACCCATGATTTAGAACTTGCAGCTGTTGTGTTTGCTTTGAAAATCTGGAGGCATTACTTGTACGGTACCAAATGTGTTATTTGTACAGATCACAAGAGTCTTCAGTATATATTTTCACAGCAAGAGTTGAATATGCGGCAGAGACGATGGTTGGAATTAATCAAGGATTATGATTCTGAAATTAAATACCATCCAGGAAAAGCCAACGTGGTTGCTGATGCTTTAAGCCGCAAGGTAACTTCTGATCGAGTTTATGTTATGCGTTTAGAAGTTTCTTCTGATTTGGTGGGTCGGATAAAAGCTGCACAGTTAGAGGCTTTGTTAGATCATAATTTGAAATCTGAAATTATGTTGAATCGAAAGGAATTGTTATTGGAGGATTCGAGAGGATTAAAAACCTTTCAGTCTCGTGTTTGGATTCCTTTATTTGGTGGTCTTCGGGATGTTATTCTGAATGAAGCCCATAAGTCCAGATTTTCTGTACATCCTGGAAGTACTAAAATGTATAATGACTTGAAACCTTTCTATTGGTGGCCTACAATGAAGATGGATGTAGCAAGGTTTGTTAGTTCTTGTCATATTTGTTCTCAAGTTAAAGCTGAACATCAGAAGCCGTATGGGTCGTTGAAACAGCTTGAGATTCCTGAATGGAAGTGGGAACATTTGACTATGGATTTTGTATCCAAGTTGCCTCGAACTGCCCGAGGAAATGATATGGTTTGGGTTATTGTTGATCGATTGACCAAGAGTGCTCATTTTCTCGCTTCTAGTGAAACTGCATCTTTGAGTAAACTTGCACAGTTGTATGTAAATGAGATTGTTTCTCGGCATGGTATTCCATTATCGATTGTATCTGATAGAGATCCGAGGTTTGTATCTCATTTCTGGCAGAGTTTGCAGCATGAATTGGGTACACGTGTGAATCTTAGTACAGCTTATCATCCTCAAACCGATGGTCAGTCAGAACGCACGATTCAGACGCTTGAGGATATGTTAAGAGCTTGTATTCTAGAGTATGGTGGTTCTTGGAATTCTCATTTGCCATTGGTTGAGTTTGCTTATAATAACTCTTATCATTCTAGTATTGGCATGCCTCCATATGAAATGCTTTATGGACGTCGTTGTAGAACTCCAACTTGTTGGCTAGAGGCAGGTGAGAAACAGTTTGCAGGTCCAGATATTGTTCAAATGACAGCTGATAAAGTTGCAGTGGCTCGTGAAAAATTGAAAGCTGCACGTGATAGACAGAAACAATATGCTGATCCTAAACGTCGACCAGTTACTTTTGTTGAAGGTGAACTTGTTTATTTGAAGGTTTCGCCTTGGAAAGGGGTAATACGGTTTGGGAAACGTGGCAAATTGGCTCCTCGATATATTGGACCGTTTAGAATTCGTCAGATTGTTAATGATCAGTCTGTTACATTGGATCTTCCTCCAGAGCTTGCTGGTATTCATGATACGTTTAACATTTGTTATTTGAGGAAATGTAACGTTGAAGACCAGTCTCAGATTCTTCCTTTGAAAGATTTGAAAGTTGATCAAAGTCAGAAGTTAGTTGAAGAACCAGTAGAACTTCTTGACAGAAAAGTTACTAAACTTAGGAAGAAACAGATTCCCATGGTGTTAGTGAAATGGAAACATAGTTTAGGTGAAAACCTAACTTGGGAAACCGAGGATAGTATGAGATCCAGATATCCTGGATTGTTTAATCGTGATGAGATTTCGGGGACGAAATCTTCCTAAGGGGGGGAGAGTTGTAACATCCTCTCTTTTGGTCCGGTAATTTCTAATTTTAAATTGATACATTTAATCGTATTAGAAATTATTTGATAAATATGTTTAAATTGCGAAACTTAGTTAAATAAGCCTCGGGTCTTATTGTGCCTAGTAAATTATTGATTGTTTTGATTTACTATAGTTGACGGTGCAATAAAATAAGTTTCTCGCAAATGATTTTTAGGTTCCAGGCAATAGATTAAAAAGGGACTAGTTTTAAGTGGATACGGGTCGGTGTAAAATCTTAACCGCCTTAAATATTTCCTTTTTAGGAAAGTTTTACACTTTCCCTTTTTGGAAACCATAAACCCTAAAGCTAAAAACCTTTAAACCCTTAACCCTTGCAACCAAAGAATTAAAACAAGTGATCTTGAGTTGATTTGATCTGGATCTTAGCTAGTTTGCATCATCATCATCATCTTCTTCAAAGTGTAAGTATTATGATGTTAGTTTCATGAACTTGATCATATTGAAGTAAGGTTACTAATTGATTTTGGTAGTCAATTGATGTGTGAAATGTTGTTATACAATGATATATGGTGTTATTTGAGTGTTTAGTAACTTCAAAACTGAGATTCATATGATGGAAATGATGATACATGAAGTTGGGTTAGAGCTGTGTGTTTGCAGGTCAGAATAAGGGCTGAAACGCGTAGGAACGCGATCCTGGACTCTTGCCCGGATCGCGTTGCCTAATGAAAAATTGATTCCATAACGTTTTCTTCTTGTGAACGCGATCCAGCCCTAGTTCCCGGATCGCGTTGCCAAGTGTAAAACGGTGACAGAACTTTTTCTAAGAGTGAACGCGATCCAGCCATTACTTTCCGGATCGCGTTTGCATGAATAAATTTGGCGAGTTTTGCAAAATTTGAAAACGCATAAGTGTTTGGGAGATGGTGTTTTTAGTGGCACTTCTTATGTCATATTCCTTTAGTGGCATTTAGGTGGTACTTTAGTGGCACTTATCCATTGAAAATATATGTTATAATGTGGATAATTCTAATGAGTTATGAGACTTAGTAAAGAAGTTTAACGTCGACTGAGTATTGTATATAATATTCCTTTAGTGGCACTTTATTGATGTTTTAGTGGCACTTTTGTAGAAAGATATTATTGTTACTTATGTTTGGAATTGATTAACAATGTAATTACTTATGTAATGTGTTTACTTACATAAGTACCATTAGTTGAAAACAAATTACTAACTTATGATTGATTTTATGTTCTCAGATAATCCAAGGGCTCAGCGAGATAAGACTGCTGAGTAAGTAACTGAGACGAATCAGGTGAGTGGATTTGAAACTCATAGTTTGATTTGGTTGTGTCAGTTTGATTTCAATCAGTAATTATAGGATTACTATTGATAGAATGTTAACTTGGAAATGATATGCCATTTGATTGGTGGTTTGATTAGCCTGTGAGCTTGATTGATGAATACAGAGGTCAACTAGATTGTCGGTTGGACTTGATTGCTAATGTTGGTCAACACAGGGTTGCGTACATGTGTTGATAGAGATTAGCATTTAGTTAGCGGTTAATCACTGTTTTGGCCTACAGTTGATGTAAGTGTTCTGATGGGGCCACCCGGAACAGGGTCCTTAGGAACCACCGTTCCTCTTGACGATATTTGTTGCATTATTGATTGTGAACAGATTGCTAGCTAAATTGAATTGTAGTTGATTATTCATTCACTTAGCTTCGTGCTAATCCCTCAATTTACTTCCTGCAGGTTATGTTTAATTATGTGGGTAGCCAGGAAGGGACGTTTTGATGCTGGGAATGTTTGAAACTTGCAACTCTGATCTAGTTTGTAATAAATAATGTTTTATAGTATATAATGCCCCGGGTTTGTAAACATGTTAACTATGTTTGTTTAGTAGTTAAACATATTGTATAAAGGGTTGCGAAAATTTCTAGCAGGTTTTAATTGAATATGTATTTCAAGTAGTCGCTTCCGCCAAACTTAATATTATATTGTGGTATTAAATGAGGGGCGTTATAAGTTGGTATCAGAGCAATAGTTTGAGGCAATTGAATATGATTGTATGTTCAATCCTAAACTTTGATTGTGTTGTGTCAAACATTCTTGGGAAAAGGGATTATGTACTGAATGTGAATCGGTTAGTAGAATAGGTGCTAACGACTAATGAATTGTAAGCTGTTGTGGTGTTTACAGATATGGCGGATAACGAGCAACTACCTGTTAACCCTAATAATGCCTCAAGGCCTGAAGTTGCTGCTGAGACTCATGATGATCGGAATGAGAATGCTGGTACTTCTTTCCATGCTAGAGAGGAGGCAGAAAGGGATCAGTATCTACTTCAATTGGAAGAGGAAAACCAAGCACTTAGAATGTATAAACAACAAAAAGAGGCTGAATTATCTCATCCTGTGTTTGGTACGATTTCACCGCCAAAGCAAAAGGTGTGTTCCTTTAAAACCTTTATGAGCAGTAATCCGTCTGTGTATTCGGGTAGTACAAATCCTTCTGTAACTCTAAATTGGTTGAGAGATGTTGAAAAGAAATTTGAAGTCTGTCAATGTGAGGAAGAATTAAAAGTTCCGTATGCAACTCAACTTTTAAAAGGAGCAGCTATGAATTGTTATTTTCCGCTGCATATGTTAATCTAGTTAGGGAATAGAAAACCCAACACCAAAGACATGTGATGAGATAAATAAGGATCATATTCGAAAAGTTACTCATGGTTGCAAAGGTATATGATTACATGGAGAAAAATATGATAAACGCCAAAATGTACTATAGTGTAGTACTAACTCACCCCGTGTTTGATAGATTTCTAATGCATTTTAGTTGAATAAGATACTTATTTCGCTCATATTTGCATTTAGGAGTTCAATCGGAGCTTGGATCGAAAAGAAACAGAGAACAAGCTAATAGTGAAAAAAAGAGGCTAAGAGAGTGAAGATAGGCAAGATTGGATTGGAATAGGTGTATATGAAGCTTGAATCGGAAAGAGAACGAAAGATGAGCTGAAAATGAAGAAAAGTGTAAAAGCTGAGTTTTCGGCTATGCGTTAGTATTTTGGCCATAACTTCCTCATATAAACTCCAATTGGGTTGATTCAAGTGAGAGAATTTAGCTAACAGACGGGGCTACAACTTTCGTTTGGGCCGTTTTTAGTGAAAATTCATCCATCCGGCGGATGGATGAATTCTATCCGGCGGATCGATTGAAAAAAGTGGGCTGACAGTACGCGGGCTGAATTTTTGGGAAAACTCATCCATCCGGCGGATGGAAATTCCATCCCCCGGATGGATTGAGTCGGCAGAAAACCCTTAAATTCTTATTTTCCTCATTTTAACCCTAATTTTTACCACAAACCCTAGACCGACAAAAGCAAGTTCCAGAGGCATTTTAATGGAGATTTGGAGGCACAAGAAGGCTAGGATTGATGCCAATTGATCCTACTTCTCGTGGTTCACGATTCGGTTTGCGTATCATCTTACGATTTCAATTTAAACATGTCTATGTGTTTTATTTGAGATTATGAATCTGATTTTGTACAATTGAATCATGAATTAGAATTTATGTATATTGTTTAGTTTAAGAACCTTTGATTATGATTGTTTGAAGGTTATAATTGTGTTTTGAATCAATTGACTGATTGTAGATTGTTACGTTGTCCGTAGAACCTTGTTTATTGGTGATTGTTAGTTATTACTTAACGTGGTTAATAGTGTCATTGAGATTGAGTTCCTTTGATGCTATTGATTATTGATGATTATGAATCTAGGTTTATAGTCATTGCTAAATATATTGAGTTTGATAGGTTAAGAGAATAGTAACTAATCAATCTAAAATGAGCAAGCTAATTAGAGATTATTAGTAGGTATTGTTGAGTCATACAGCGAGGAATAATCGTAACAAGTCGTGAATACTTAATGCACAATCTAGGGAAAAGCACGCAATATAGCAACATTCTTGCGACGTCGGATCGATGTTTAATGTGGGACTCTAGAGTGTAGATATTAGTTAACCAGAACCGGAGACTAATATACATTTAACTTGGATTCTTTGATTATTAACTAAGTTAATATAAAAGAAATCACAATCAGACAATCAAAACACATGAACCGGATAATATGAATTTGAGTGTGAAGACTCTGAGCAATTACATGTCTATCTCCAATTGTTTATCTTTTCCTCTTTGCCTTGTTTAATGTTATTTGGTTTAGTTATTTAGTTCATATTGAACGTTCGTACGGAACTAAAACGTACCCCCTATTTTACTGCTTTATTAATTTAGTTAATAACTAGGTGAGATCCCGCGACAACGCGGGGCTTCGACATTTGATTTTGAAAAATTGTGTAATTAAAAATTTAAGTGAAATGAAATTGTACCATGAATTGGAAATTTATATAATATAATCACCAACTAATAACATCTAGCATATACTCCATCGGTTTGGTCCGGTTCAGGTTTTTTTGTTTTTTTTAATTAAGTTATTAAAAATATATATTAAAACTGTTTTTTAATTAAAAAATATTTGTATTAAAATATAAGACATGTCGATTTTAAAGTATATATTATCTAATTTGTAACATATTGGTTATAATAGTTACCTATTTTATAAAGGGGCGGATAGTCAAACATTAATGTATATAATATAATAGACATATAATAAGAAGGTAGTATAGAATTATTGTAACCCACAAAACAATTTTTGAAAAGTCAAATTAACAATGAACTCAGTCTAAATTTGATAACTGTATTTTGTAATTCAAACCTAAATTTCTATCCAAATCGTACATTGTTCTGATCATATACACATATATATATATATATATATATATATAAGCAATGACAATAGATTTTGAATAACGATAATAATAATAATAATAATAATAATAATAATAATAATAATAATAATAATAATAATAATAAAAATTAAAACATAATGAATAATAAAGATGAAAATAATGTTATTATTATTTGGGATTACAAAACTGGAATACATGTATTACAAAGATAAAAAAAAAGCAAATTTTAAACTCTAATTTTCCTTGAAGGAGTTGAAATCCACGACATAATCATCATCAATTTAATATCCAAATGAGCGAAATTGTTTAGTTAGTATATCAGCCATCAAAATTTTCTTCATAAGGTTTTTGAAAACATATTCGCCAACTTTTTGTAAACGTTAATTTTTGACTAATCAATATAATGCTTGATAACAGATTCATCATCAAGTACATTAAAAACTTGTTATAATAAATGCAAAGATTTTAATATGAAAATCTACATTTAATTTAATACCTTATTAGTTAAAATGATAAAATTATTTTAGTTACGACTTTAAAATATTCATCATATTACGGTTATATGGCTATATGGACGATCAGTTTTTAGTTTCATGATGTTGATAAAAAAAATTAATGTAATCAATTAGTATAGATAAATTTCAAATACGATTGGTTTATTTATAAATTACCACTTAAAAGGTTATGACATTTAAACTATAAGGACCAAAAAAATAGAGAAGTACTGAAAGTGCCAATTTCAATAGTGGTGGGTATACATTTTAAAAATTGACAAAAGATGTAGGAAATAATTTTAACCGTAGGATCTTTAAAAATTGAATAACATCGTTCCCGTGTTCCTGTGTTCGACCTGGACTTACCATAGCTATATTATTCCGATCGGGTATTCTTACCTGGTTGTGTGATAGTAGTGATTGGTATATCCTGTACTTTATAAATAATAAAACTAGACGCTTTCACATGCATCAAAATACTTACAAAAGTATATAGGTATATCCATATCCTAACATAATGATCAAGATTAATATGATCTGAAGGTTAAATTAATCATCTACAATCATCTACGCTAAAAAATGCAGTGATATATATATATATATATATATATATATATATATATATATATATATATATATATATATATATATATATATATATATATGTGTGTGTGTGTGTGTGTATTTTCATAACATTCTAGAGTGGTATAGCTTTCTCATAAAAATCATCAGTAGTGTACCATCTTATAATAGATGTAAAGTGTTTATGAAATAACGTTTATGATTGGATCAACTATATACAACTCTCTCTATCTAATCATAAATACATATTTTATCTTTATTAATTATAATTATAATTACTTTATGAAATAAATAAATTAAATTCAGAAAAACAAACAAAAAAGAAAGAAGCTGATGGGTCAACCGACTCATTTCGATCCACATAAAATTATATCTGGTTATTTAAGATCCGGCCCAAGCCCAATATGTTTGCTTACAGACTTTTTTTCCCATTTCACATCCATCAACGAAAACCCTATCGATTTCATTTTGCTCCAATCATCGTCGGAATACAAATCAAAAACTCACGATGACGATTTACATGAACCGGCTATTTTGCAAATCCAATTCAAGCTTTCTATTATCAAGCGGTAAAGCAATCAGATCACAAGTTAACCGTTTCAAAGACGACATGTTTTTAGTAGACACCGGAATTGGAACACCTAAACTAACCATGCAGGACGAACTTCATCCAATTCCGGCCAACCGTAACGTCACCAGATTCGAAAACAAAGTCGGATTCATGGAAGCAACAGCCGGTGAATCGTTAGTCAAAACACAGATCTTAGAACGTTTATTCATGGATTTAGTCGCCGGTGATCCGGCGACGAAAGAACGCGCAACGGCTAGGTTTAATGATCTCGTCGGTGGTGCTACTGAAGCGGTTGCAGGTGAACCTGCAATTCTACTGCCACGTAGATTTACGCAGAATCAGGCGTGGATGGAAATAAGAAAGTCGTGGCTGGCGGGTAAAAAAGTGAAGGGATTTTTAATGGAGAAAATTAGAGGAGGTTATTCGGTTGCGGTTGGAGGTTATATTGCTTTTCTTCCGCGTAGGCCGTTATTCGAAAGGCGAACATTAGGGAGTGATCAGTACATTATTGAGTCGATTAACTCGAAAAGGAAGAAAATTACTTTGTTTTAGTTGTTAGCATTAGTTGAGGAGCTGATCTTATTGAATGATAATAAATTGTATCTGTACTGTTGGTGTTAAGTTTTTGATTTAATGATTGATTGGATCTGTCAATCACACGAATTTGTCATTCAATAAACGTTGGAAATTGACCTGTTTTCAACAGGTTAAGCTCAAAAGGGAATTTGTCACTCTTTGAGGTATCTCATTCATTGAGTAGTATGCAAGTAGAGATTCTTTGAAACTTCTTAAATGTGTGAATGTTGGTATTTTTATGGTAGATGTTCATGGTTGTATGAGGCTATGAGCCATGTTTTGTTGTTATTGTTATGTTAAAATGTTAGATCTTATGGAGTTGTTGGTTTAGTGATTTTGGGATGAAAAGAACCCTGGATGTTACAACTTCTCTTAACTCTTACTAGTGTTAAGGATATATGTTACTACTTGCATTTGACGATAACTTAGGATCTTGGTATATATGTTTATAAGGGTGTTCAATATGACTTAGTTTAGTTTGATTAGATACATGTGGTTAGAGATTTGGCTTTACTCTACCTAATCGGATTTAGAGCTTTAGTGATATATTTATGTTCCTCCACCATCTCACCGTTGTTAGAACAGGCTAAAATTCTGCCACCAGACAGAAGTGAAACCAAGACCTTTTGTACAATTTGAGCGTTGTTTATGGTGGCGGTGTGTCTTCACTCTTCAGTACCCGACTTTGCTGTGGTTTTAGCTTATGTTGTGCTTGGACTATGGTAGATTGGTGGGTGGGTTTTGTTGATAACTACTGTTGGTGGTTTTTACTTAAATGTTGTGTTGTTTGCAAGTTGCTTTGGTTTTGATCTTTGTATTATTACTGCATGCTTCTTAATTACTTGACTCTGCTAGTTACAGTATCTATTATAAGTTGAGGTTTTTAGTTGGGTTCAAACTGTTTTCTGGTAAATCTTCTCTCAATGGTATATTTTAGAGTTTTGTAGCTCTCCGATGATCAATTGGTTGGTTCTCAGCTATGGTGTGTGTTTTGTTCACTAGTATCACTTCAGTACTTACAATTTTATAATCTCTAGATCATATCTTTAATATTAATAAATCTCCCTATATATAAATAAAGGTTTTCTTTGCTTATCTGTCAACATATGAGTGGGAGTTGCTGATGTGTCAGACAATTAATCACTCTAATCCTCTAACCGCATCCCCTCTCTCCTAAAACAGCCTACAGTCTTTTTCTCTTCATAACTGCAACAACATCATAACTCGCGCTCCTGTCCTGTTGATGATCAATCGTAAGTTTCCAACCGAATCATATGTGGAGATTATCAATTTTTTTCGTCATCGCTGGGAACATCCAATCCTAAATTTGGGAACGATGCCTCCAGGTTTAAGTTTGCCCTAAATTTCTTTGTTCCCTTTTGTTGTTCATAATTCGTTATTTGATACAGATAAATCTACAATCGGTTGAGATGGTGGAAGTAATGTTACATATATATGATGTAACAATCAGTGATTCAGAAAAAAACTAACAACACTATTGTTCAGATCAATAAGTTTTTCAAAGATGGAATCGGTCTCGGTGGTATTTTTCACAGCGCTGTTCAGGTTTATTAATTGTTATTACTCCCTATAACTTTATTATTATTGATATTATTATTATTAGAAAGTAGAAACTAAGTGAATGCTGTTATGATTGTTATTATCTAGGGTTTCGATTTGTTAATTCGTTATTCTGATGCCTTAATTGAACGCTGGTTGTATACTGTTTAGTGTTCTGTAGAGTTCAATTAGAAGTAGTAGTATTGTAATTGGTAAATTGTGTAAAATTAATGTAATTATATAGATCAAATCATATATTATTTTTCATTTAGAATCTGAGGAAATTGCTGTATTTTCATGTGAAATGTGAAATGTTTGCAGTAGTCTTTCTGTTGCCAAAGTATGCAAGGTAAATCATGGTGTGAGAATGTTAAATTTTAAGTACCAAGGTCAGTTACTTAAACATTGCATGCAGCTTTTAACGGATTTTATATGGAGGTCTATCCTTCCACAAGAAGAGGGCTATGATTAATAGGTTTTCAGATCATGAAAGAGGATGATTCTAGAGACAGATGCAATAAGCTCATAAGATGCTGAGTACAAATTTGTATACATTGACCTTCATACCAGTTTTATGCGGGGGGGAAATTATGCAAATTTTTTATATGTTATCTTCTTCAATCGCAATGATTTGAGTAAAGGGTTCAGAAATCAAGAATCGATTGCGGGTCTTGAAGTATAAAGGTTAGTTTTCTCACACCCTGCTAATTTTGTTGTTTCTTTATATTGTATGATTCTGAATTCTTGATTAATTAGTTTTCATGGTTTTCGATCAACAAGCAAGTTTGAATAGTATACCATTGTTCCTGTGCTAAACGGCCCATCTTGCCACTTCTTATATAAACCGGCTGAAAAGGAGAAAACTCTGAGCTTCATATTAGGATACGCTCTATAAGCATCTCTCAGAATTTCAAATTCAATTTAGTATATATGTATTGAATCACACATTATCCTTGTGGACTAGACAAGTGTAAATGCTGGTTTCAAGAAGCTCCAAAATTTACTGGATGACCAGACTTGTCCTAAACAGAAATTTGAGGACGAAGTTTTGCATTTATAAATCAGATTGTTATTAACTTGCTTTCAGTTCTGGTCAGGCACATGGCTACTAGGTGTATATAGGAAACAATACAAACTGGAGTCGTATAAAAATCTTTGTAGATTAGTCGCCATGGTTTATGTATTTGAAATGCTGAAGGCAAGTCATATGGGTACAATGGTAATAAAATGCATTAAGTATCTTATCATCACCATTTGCTGTATTGGATGGTTCTCAAGTCTTTGAATCTTCTGAGTTTGTTGTATATTTCACATTATTCTTGATTGTTGTTTGTATGTTTCATCGCTTTGGATTCCGTTGTCATCTATCGTAAAGTTTATATGCATTTTATGTGTATTGTTCGCTTTTGTTTCAGTGACAAAGAATTCCAGCTAATTGATTGCCTACAGATTCCTGGTGATATAAGGTATTTATATTTTTATGTACTTCACTTATACACTTGTACATTTATTTCTGTAAATCTTGTGCCTGTGTGTTTCCTTGGTGGTGAGATATAACCAACTATTTTCATCAGGGGAGTAAAGTTAATTTAATTTGTTATAGAAAAAGTGGTGTGCTCATAATTGAAAAGAACTATATGGGGTTCATAATTGAACTTAAAAAAAAATTGTATGCTACTCTGAAATGCACTCATATGAAGGTATTACATATAACTGATTTAGTAATGATTTTGATTGAAAGATGTGGTATAATGCATTCAATGTCCTGTGATATTTAGGCTATACATGTTTGCTCTTCTAATTGTTTGTGGTTCATCTTTTTTAGTAGTTGAGGTTGCATTTTGGAAGTATCAATATCATATTATAAGTTGTTTCTTAATGTGCTTATTCATTTATCCAGCTTACTTTTAAATGGGCTTATCTTTCATCTTTGTAGTCGTTATCCAGATGTAAAGTGGAGCCTAAAGGAAGCACAAAGTTTATAACCTGGTGGCATTGGCCAATGCAAATATTCCAAAGTTAATCTTGCTTCGGAAAAGTTTTTACATTATCAATTGGTCGGTCGTCACCAGGATTATCAACTGAAGCTCAAGATTTGACAAATTTGATGTGGAGAAGAAGAGGTAATAAATTGTTTGAAGATAAACTTTTTTATGACCAATTATGCAACATGTCGTGAAGTTGGAATAAATGTCTTCGGGCTTTAATCTTTGGGAAGAACTTAAATCAGATTATACAACAGAATGGCATGGGTCATTGATCATTTTTAAGGCATTACATGCCAACTTTTTACTTCTAAAGTATTCAAATTCATGACTAAAAGATAAAACCCATGATGACACGGAAACGTTTAAACTTTGAGCCTCCCTTGCGCTCTATACTTTAGAGGTGGTAAAACCAGTAGATCATGCCGATTGGGTAACAGGTCGAAATGGGTTTTTGTTGACCCACAAACACTTTACCAGTCAATGAGAAAAAAGGTCCATAAGTGTACATGTGTGTGTGTTTTATTTGGATCGATTCACGACATTTGTTTCAATTTATAATTTGTGACTTGCTCGTATATTGCTTCATTCGTATAAATGTTCTTATATTTATGTACATTCTGAATTTAGCTCAGATACTCAAGCGGATAAAGCTACCAGATTCAGGAATATTTAGCATGAATTTCCCTGCCCGTACGAGCAGTCAGCAAGGTTTGTTTATTACTTTTTCACTTTTTGATCTCAAAAGATAGTGTACTTATTGCCACATGTTCACTACAGATTACTTAGAGGCAATGCCAATCCATATTCAACTGGGCCGTACAATTTATTTAGCATAAAACTCACCAGGCTTTCTTTTGAGGATGCTTTTTTAAGTCTTCAAGAAACATTTTTTTTTTTTCTGTTTCAATATTGACTAATTGATTTCATTTTAAGTGGCAAAATGGGTAAGTTGGGTCGCATGTCAAAACGGGCAAGGGTTAGATCATGCAAAATTCGCCCTTATCTATTTATTTAAGAAAACCACATGTTAAAGCTGTTCTTTATTTGATCTTGCAAGAAAACTCTACGAATGTGATTAGATTATTTGGCTTTAAGAGGCTTTATTCAATATTGACTGTTGCTAGAAGTAGCTTAGTTTAAGAGTAGTTCATATTTTAAGACCTGTAGTATGTTTGAAATATTTACCTGTGTATTTTTTAGCTCTTTCATTCTAACCATTTCCAAATTTTGATCCCGTGCAGCTGAAAAGCAATTGAAAAGGGAGAAGAGAAAGAAATAATTAACGAGTCAAAACTACATTAGTATTACATATGAATCCTCACTTATTAGATTCTGACTATTTTTATTTCATGCATAAAACACATTTGAGTGGACTGGTTTTGTGATATACATGTAGAGTTACAAGTACTTTACTGAGTTTAATGATATATTCTTTTAGTGAGAATAATTTCATGACAGTCTTGATGGTGGCCATAAGGGATTGTGTCGTGGTACATCACCGCCACCTTTCGATAATCTCGACTTAAAAGGAACATTGTATGATAATACAAATTCAACCATAACATATATGGGGATTGTGTCTAAATGGGTAAATTTTAGTCCATGTGAAAACTGGTCATGTTTACCCACACACACTCTTTTTGGGTTGACCCA
Organism: Helichrysum umbraculigerum; assembly: GCA_949592205.1. Lineage (NCBI taxonomy): Eukaryota > Viridiplantae > Streptophyta > Magnoliopsida > Asterales > Asteraceae > Helichrysum > Helichrysum umbraculigerum. Next base: position 8,216,603 of record CATIUR010000004.1, on the reverse strand, counting down.
ATAATGAATTGAAAATTGTGTGATAATATTTCAATCTTATTTGGCTGACCCGATAACAATGACGACTTAAAATGTGTTGACCGATATCAATTGTGGATTTTTATGTTCCTACGGAGTATTTCTTTGCTAAAGTAGGCAATGTTGTTGTTTGCCAGGATTAAGAGAACTTAGGACATATTCAAGGTAGTTGAGTTATAACGTGAGAAGCATCAACTGTCAATGGTTGAAACACCCTCCCTTCAGGAAGTTGGAAATTATGATCTGTGGGATTAGGACTACATCCAAAAGTTAGTTTTAAAGGCGAGGTATGTCGAGACATGTATACTATAAAGACAACAACTGTTAATTTTTTTCCCACTTTAAAGGAGTTTGTTGTTGGTAACTTCATATGATTTATGAACTCATCGTTATGTTAATAGTTAGACATACACTTAGTGAAAGAGATGTACATCTCCATCTCCATATATATAAATCAAGGTTTATGATAGCTTATTTGTCAACTTTTTATTGGCCTATCTCACTAATTTGCTTACGTGTCATGTTAATGACTGCCTTACTCCCTCCAAACCTTGTATCTGAAAGAACTAGGTCCCTTATTAACTACCACGTTCAGCCATTTACACAAACCGCTCTCCTTCCTAACCGTTCCTCCCCACGTCCACCACCTAAAGCAGTTAACCTTTGTCCTCCGTTCACTGTAACCCTCACTCACCATTGAAATCAGATTGGCGGTAACTAACTCCGTCAAAGTTCACTGTGATACGGTGTCGGAGAAATTGATTAAAACCACTACAATCAACAACTGGCCGCAAAAAGGTTTCACTCTCTTTAAAACCTGCCACAAGCATCCATCCATAAGTCATCATCGTGATCGACAATTATGACTTTATAATTCCTTATGATTTGATTAAAAAAATTCCTGTTCTAATGTATACTGATATCCCCTGGACATGGTTGGATGAGATTGTTTTAATGATGTCACTCCTACTATCTGTAAGCAAGCTCATGGATCATCATATTGTGAGTCAATTTTTCAATTTTGTTTCTGCCTCTTTTCTGTGGTTTCATTCATGTCATTCATTTTTGAGTAATAGTCTTTGCAAATTTTCATTGTTGCTGTACGCCCACTAACTGTTCGATCAAACGACTATGCAAACTTTGTGCATACAAAAATCTACATATGCCTTAGATGACCTCACTCTGAAGTCACAACTGCTGTGTGATACAGTAATTGATTAGATTATCTTTGGTTGAGATTAGTAGTGCTATATAAGCTTAACTTATTATAAGAAAGACCATGATTCTTTGTGAATGTAAATAAAGGGAGTTGATAAATACAACAAATAAAAGTGATTAATACACCAACAGTACAACAGTTATTGCATACAGTACAAGTACTTATAGCACAGTTTTGTTGTGTGAATCACTTTTATTTGTTATATATATCAGCTCCCGTAAATAAATGATGGTAACTATGATACTGACTTTGTGACATAGAATGCAAGAGTTAAATTATATCATTGTAGAGTGTTGGAACATTTGGTATCTTTCTTTGATAGTGCAAGAGTATCCTCTAATTGAAAAACTGAGCCTTCTTCTTTTCTTTTGTTGATTAAGCTCTACAATACGTCATCTTACGATGTAGGGCAAGTTATCTTTTACTTCGTATATTTTCATCTCAATATATTGGATCCCTTATTGCTGAAGGGTTTTATACAATCTTTTCATTTGGTCATTTTCAAAATGAGGGTATAAAATTTGAATTTTTTTATGTTGGTTATTTTTTATTCTATATAGTAGGATCAATATTATTTTATCTCGTGAAGAACATAAGGAGCTGCGGTGAAAACTCGAGTATTAACCAGGACTCCAGGAGGCTTATGTACAAAAAGGTTGATTATTTTTTCGATTGTTCCATGTACTACTTATCTTACTCTCATGTTTCCTCGAATCTATAAATCACATGGAAGTTTTTCAACTTCACCTTGTAGGCTGATTCATATGTTAGTGGTGCTACATAAAAACTTTTGTTACCACATAAACTATCGAAAACTACTAAGATTTCACTATCCGAAATTATTTGGTAACTTGTGTCGGTCTAAGATTTAAGTAATCCATATCATCTGTCTCAAATTTATTCAACCAAAATATGCATATACAAAAGCTACCACCCACTAATTCATTTATTCTATGCAGGTAAATCTTACTAGGCCAGAACATGAGATTTTTGTATCTATTGTCTCTGGATCAGAGTGAGTCTTTACTATTGGGTGTCGGGAATGAAACTGTAAAGGTTTGTATTGTTTACTTTTTTCCAATACGTCTTCATTCATTAGCATACTGTGTTGTGAGAATTTGGTTTAACTAGGATGATATGGTAATATTCTTAGATTTTCAGGTAGTGACTGACTTTGGGCTGTGATCGTTGGGAAGCACTTCAAATACAGCAGAATGCACGAGTCATCAATTACTTCTAAGGCATTGTAAGTCAGTATTTTTCTTCCAAAGTTATTCATTTTGATACTGTAAATAGTTTATTCAGTGTTTATTTGTTCAATTGTTTGTTTGCAAATCCTTCATGTTTATACATAATGTTTTTTGTGCAAAGTAAGGCGTCTCCACATTTCTCTTATAATAACTTTAAGTGGGCCCATCTTTGCAAAGCATACTGCTTAAACTTGGGGCGACCAAATTGAATAAAGGCCCCAAAAGGATGAGAGATGATTACCTTCAAATTTTAAGGTATATGCTTAGTTTCATTTTTTACTTTTATCTATAAGGATATCCAAGTTTTTGTCACTTTTAATTATCATCCTCTATTTTTTTTTTTTAAGTTTCTCACTCTGCTTTTCATCATTGCAAATAGCTTTTGTAGCCAGTTAGTAACTCAACTCTGGATTAGATAGTTGGTGATCCCGAATTAAAGGGTTGTTAGTTTGATGTTCAATGGTGTTGAATTATGATCGGGGTGATAAAGTTCGTAAAGGACTGCCAATAAAACTTGAGACAAACTTACAGGATGATTTGTGTAATTAATTTAGGGTAAATGGAAACTTTAGGGAATTATGCTTTTTATCATAGTGCAAGAACGTATAGGATTATAGTAGTGCATGAAGGTATTTTGCATTTACCAATGATCGATGATATCTTTGCTTATGATGATTAATATATTTTGAAGGGTATCTAAAATTATAAATGGTCCGACTATTAGTCGAATATTTTCAATTTTCCAGTAACTAACAACAGGCTAAGTTACGATTTTATTAGTTTTCTTTGTTGTTTTTTCGTATGCATTATCTTAAGTTTTCCCACTTATCTCGCTCTGAATTTCTTGAAGCACGACCAGTACGTAATAATCATTATCTTATAGGACAATTTTTGTCTATTCATTGCAATTGTTTATGTAGCTTCAATTCATGTCATGGGTTTCTGAGTAATATTCCTTGCAACTATTCTTTGTTTGTGTGCGCCCACCACGTGTTCGGTGAAGTAACATTCCTTGCAACTTTTCTTTGTTTCTATTTTGCAGTTATATCTCTGGAAGCTCTTTTGATAGAAGGATTTCAGCTTTAGTACTTATTATGAATCTGTAAGCATCTTTGTTTTATTTCCCACATTCTTTATTTTTATAGAGAAGATGCTGAAACTTATACAGACTTTCTCTGTGATCCATGAATAAATGTGTCAAGGTCCAATTCGAGAAGGACCAGTCTCCATCAGAATAAAAGAGAGGATACGAGTTTTGGAACAGTTTTCTCATTAATATCTTGAATAAGGTAAGCGATTACATATAGGAAAAAGGCGGACTGTTACTCATGTAATTACTGCCACTAACTCTGAAACTATGACCCACTAAGTCGACTACTCTGACTCTCTCAAAAACTAAACTTGCTGAATTAAAAAAAGAAACAAATTTACTAATTGATGAAACGTGCAGATTTCTTGGATGTTCGTTTCGGCCTGCTATGAGATCCAGTTCTTCCTCCTGCTTTAGTGGCCATGCCCGTATCAGAATGTCTCGTCCAATTTTTTGGCTAGGCCAATCCTAACTGATGTCTTTTAATGGCAAACATGGAAGTAACTTGTAAGTTTCTGAATTACGATTCCCTGCTTATCTCATTATTTATTGTAGACTAAGAAAAAAGATGTCTTAAGTTGGTGTTTAAAGATTCTCCTAAATCTGTTGCAAAAATACTTATGAAGCTGTTGAACCATACTACGGAGAGAATTTTGAACCTTCCCGAGAGTTGCCTCAGTGGGAATTCAAAAGCCATCTGGATGGCATCACCAGGTTAGTTCCATCACATTGGGAATTGACGAATAAGCTTTTTCACTTTGCTCTCAAATTCTCTTCACATAATATGGTTTGCACACCCGACTACTTTGTTGTTGGCCTGTGGATGAACTTTTTAATTTGTAAAATGGTCTGTATACAGTACATTCTACTATTAATATTTCTTTGCTTATGAGTTGATTACATAGTTTTTATCTTTTCCTTTTTGTTGTTATTGTGACAGGGTGATAGTTGTTCATTATGTGGGCCACATGTTGATAGTGGCTAAAATTTGCCCAGGTCAAATCCCCTTTACCTGTGCATGATGATAGTGGCCGGGTTAAGGGATAACGTAGATGAGATTACGTGAAATAAGTGAGAAGTATAACTTAAATGGGCGGGTTACGCCAAACTAAAACATTGTACCTGGTCATATTCGGCATTCGCCCCTCCTGGAAACGTCGCATCACTGTAGCTCTGGCTCATGGTGGTGTCTTGGTAAGACATTTGGGCTCACATAGCTCTTTTATCGTTAACTATAACTGGATTTAAATAGAGACCTTAATATATGTTTGTGTGTGTGTATGTGTATTATATCTATATGTAAATTATCATGTTGAGATACAAAAATCTATGTCTTCAGCTGATATGCATCTACTGCTTTTTTACAATTGATAGTTAGTGGGTGGGGTTCAAATGAGAATAGGAATTTGTGTGAGAATGATGAAACCAATGATATTGTGCCATGTGTACAAAGAGAATGCTCCACATGTACTGTAACAACCGCCAAATTAGGGCTAGTATTAGCGCCTAACTCTTTGTTAATACATGTAATTAGTTCTGTATTAGGCTAATTTATGTATCAGATTATATGTTGGTTAATATATACAACTTTGCGATTTGATTAAATCGTACGCAACTTAAATAGAATGAAATTCTATTCGGTTAACACGGACGTTGGTGGACAAATGTTTATAAACTAAAATAACGCAATTATGACCGAAACGCTATTTTTATGATAATTAATAATTACCTCGTATCACTCGATCAAAGTTTACCCGATTTAAAAACAAAGGTATTCAAACTTATTTGTAAAATATTTGAATAGAAATGTCGCGTAATTATTTGTATTTAAAACCTACCATTTAAGATGTAAAATAATTATTTAACGTTTAAACGACGGAGAAAACGAACACCGCACGAAGCACGGGGGACGGGAGCTGAAAATGAGGCTTCCACCTACATCATCACCTCCCACCCTTTCTTTTCATTAATTCTCTTTTCTTTCTCTCTCTTCTTTTCTTTCTCTCTAATCACCAAACACACCACCACCATCAAAACCACCAAATACTACCACTAAACGCAACCGAATCCACTTGACCGTTTAGAAGAAAACGTTCACCATCACACGATCTACAACTTCATCTTTTCGGATTTTCAATCCGACACTTTGTAAGTTTCCGACAAATCCCGACATCTCTCGTTTTTGATCATTTTTACTAATTTATGGTTTTAATAGGCTTAATATGTTCATATAAGGGTTGGGTAAAAGATTTGGACCCAACGGAAACCGGAAAACTCGTTTTCGACAAACATTCCGGCCATCAGACCGCTACGTCGCATTTGGCCAGGGGCCTCTGCAACGTCGCGGCCTACGTCGCATAAAAACCTCAACGTCGCATTAGCGACGCTGCCTCCTACGTCGCATTGATTTGCGAAGGTCGCATCATGCGACGTACATGCCCACGTCGCACCCGACGTCGCACCTGACGTCGCACCCGACGTCGCACCTAACGTCGCACCCTACGTCGCACGCTACGTCGCACATGACAGAACCTTGAAAAGTCAGATTTTACTAAGTGTCGAACTTACACAACTTCAAATACTTATGTCATACGACTTAACAAACGTCATAGAACATACTTTCTATTACAATTACACTAAATTGCGTTATAAATGATAAACTTTAATTATAACAAATCACCAACGGGCCGTCTACTTTGATACAAACGAGAACGAACCAACATTACACACAACGGGTTGTATGAACAACTAGCCTAGATGGTCTTGCGAGACATCTACTTACTTAACCTTACGTGTTTAGGCACTAGAAGGTTACGGGTTCGGAGAACCTACTTGCTTTACTACTACTTGCTAGTTACCACTGCTCGACTCAGGTGAGTCTTACAGCCCCACTTTTACTGTTTTATACTTTGGGGTGAGATACTTAGCAACTGTTTTACGCATGAACACAATGTACTGAACTGAAAACATTACTGAAAACATTACTGATTACAAACAACGCATGCGTTACTTTTATCCACTGAAAGCCTCCTTATCGTAAGTTGTTAGTTATGGTCTTAAGCGCGAGTACTAGTAAATGGATCCATTTGGGACTGACAATCCCTGTCTGGGGTGGTAGCGCCACCACGTACTGATTTACACGTAGAAACAGACATATTAGTATTTGTTACATATGAGTGTGCGGATAGCACTCACGGGGGTACGTGATTTATTTCACACTACACGGTTAAGCTTCAACTTATGAGCTCATGGCACTGTACTGATAAACTGATTTACTTACTTTGCTGGATAGCAATACGGGTACATACTTGTGGTTCATGACACCTACTTATTACTAAACCTGTGAGATTCACCAACCTTTTTGGTTGACCCTTTTTAGCTTTGTATCTCAGGTACACTCACGGAGTAGGATCACTCCAGGATTTCTAGCTAGAGTCGCATGATTTCCAAACTGCATTTAACGGAGATTCCTTAGCATTATCTTTTGTAACTATGGTTATGTAATAGAATCTCCCGCCACATACGCGGACTCTAGGCTTACATACTTTTGTAACGAAAACCTACGGTTTTCAAACGATTATTAATTATGAAATGTAACTATTTTACAAACGTTGCATATAGATGTCGTTTACTTTATCTTTGTGCTGTGATATTTGATTAGTAACACCCCAAACTATGCTTCCGCAAAACAGCGAAATTCGGGGGTGTTACAGATTGGTATCAGAGCCTAAGGTTATAGTGAACTAGGTTGCATTTAGTGGGCCTAGACTATGACCGTTAGGCAGTATTCTCTTATTAGACATGACTAGTTCAGGAATTACAACATACAACTTTAATTTAACATAGCCTGATCAACTATGTACAATTAAGGAAAGATGATGTAAGATCTGAAATAATTATGTTGAACAGGGATACGATAGTTGACTCTGACTACGAGAGAACCGGACCATTACTTGATACGTGCTAGACACTAGGCTGGATATGATATATGTATATATATTAGCCTCATCTTACTAACGCTTTGTCTCAGAAATGGCAAACATCCCATCCAATTCATCTCGTTCTCAATCCGGGTCGCAGAACCCAAGGGTAGCAAGGAGGAACGCTAGGTTGCCTCGAGCTGGCCCGTACCCCACTCACTCTACCTTGCCGGCCTTAGCCGCTAGGGTGAACCAACACGAGCAACGACTTCGCACCATGGATGTCGTGTTGCAGGAAACAAACGAAAACTGGAGACTTACATCCCTCGAACGCATAGAAGAAGTCTCCGACGACCTGGAAACCACAAACAACAACATGGATGTCCTTCGCAACCAAATTATAGAAATAAGGGTGGAAAATGCCCTTCTGCAACAAAGGATGGATGAATATGTGCAGCGCTCACTTGAGGCAGAAGAGTATGCGCGCGGACTAACACAACGACTAGCACTAGCCGAAGACAACGCCCGACAAGCTAGCAGGCTTGCAAACACTGTGGACCGTCTTGTCACGATGATGGAACAAATTAATCTACGTTAAAACTAGTGTAGTCTTTATCCTGTAATCTAGTAACTATCTAAGCACTACTCTATGTTTCAGTCGGATGTAATAATTCCCGACACCTTCTGTAATACATCTGTAGGATGTAACCTTTGAACTCGTATCATCTATCAAGTATTTCTTGCTGTTTCAACTCATATTAATTGCCATAATCCTTTTTCATATTGATGTTATGTATTACCATCTTTATACATGTACATCTGAAATAAATGCAATTTCTCTTACAAAAATCTCATTTATCTTCATTTCTTTTATTGAAGAATCATGCCGCCAAAGACACGACCATACACCGATGCCCAGATTACCTCTCTTATAACTCAGGCTGTTACTGAAGCCTTAGCTCGGAATACTCCGCCAGGTTCCACAAGAAACAGCGATGCCGCTGAAACCTCTGCTGCTAAACCTTGTTCATACAAGGATTTTCAAAACTGCAAACCCTTGAGCTTCAAGGGGATTGAAGGAGCCATCGGACTTATCAGATGGTTCGAAAAGATGGAATCAGTTTTCCGCATCAGCAAATGTGCGGAAGACGACAAGGTCAAATTCTCCACCTGCACCCTTGAAGATGGTGCCCTCTCGTGGTGGAATTCCTATACCCAGTCTGTGGGTATTGACACCGCTTACCTACTCCCTTGGGAGGACCTGAAGAAAATGCTCACTGATGAGTATTGCCCGTCCGAACAACTTCACAAGCTGGACGAAGAGTTCTGGAACTTAAAAGTACAAGGAACTGATATCGTCGGATACACCACCCGATTCCAACAACTTACTGTTCTTCGCCCAGCTATGGCAGGTACTGGGCCCGACAAGATTAAGAAATACATCCGCGGCCTCCCGGAACCTGTCCGGGGAAATGTCGCCTCATCAAACCAAACCACCCTTCACGGCGCCATTCGGTTGGCCCATGAACTTCTAGCCATGAACGAGGACCCAGAACCACCCACTCCATCCTCCAACAACAACAATAAAAGAAAATGGTCCGACAACCACAACAACCACCAAACCAAGAAACCTGAAACCATTAAAGCCTACACCTCCAATACTGATGACAAGGGAGCATACAAGGGAACCAAGCCCTACTGCTCCAAGTGCCAACGACACCACTTTGGTTCGTGTCCCTGTAGCAAGTGTAAGAGATTTGGACACTTGGCTAAGGACTGTAGATCAAACACCACTGACACCAACACCTCGGCACCAAAGACTTGTTATGGGTGCAACGGAACGGGGCATTTCAAGAAAGACTGCCCGAAGCTGAACAACAACAACAACAGGAACAATAACAATGCTCGAGGAAGAGCTTTTGTACTGAAATCTGGGGAAGCCCGTCAAGACCCGAATGTGGTCACGGGTACGTTTCTTCTCAACAACTTGACTGCATCTGTATTATTCGATACTGGTGCTGATAAGAGCTTTATTTCCGACGAATTTTATCCACTACTTGACACTACACCTATTGCCTTAGATTCTAAGTACACAATAGAATTGGCAAACGGAAAACTTATTGAGGCCGACAGTGTGATACCTAATTGCACTCTGAACTTAGCTAATGAGCTCTTTCCCATTGACTTGATACCTGTCGAAATCGGCAGCTTTGACATCATCGTCGGTATGGATTGGTTGTCCAAACACCGAGCCGAAATCGTTTGTTTCGAGAAAATTGTACGCATTCCTCTCGTCACCGGTGGAACTTTGAGCATACAAGGGGAGACCGGTGGGACGAGAATAAACATCATTTCTTGCATGAAAACCCGAAAATACTTAAGAAAAGGGTATCAGGCAATCCTCGCACACGTTATGGAGAAAAAGTCGGTGGAGAAGCGACTTGAGGATGTGCCTATTGTTCGAGACTTCCCAGCAGTCTTTCCTGAAGACTTGCCTGGCCTACCGCCAACTAGACAAGTCGAATTTTCTATTGATCTTGTGCCAGGTGCAGCACCCGTGGCACGAGCCCCTTACCGACTAGCCCCATCCGAACTTCAGGAGTTGTCTACTCAATTACAGGAACTCCTGGACAAGGGATTCATTCGACCAAGTTCCTCACCTTGGGGAGCTCCGGTCCTGTTTGTGAAAAAGAAAGACGGTTCTTTCCGCATGTGCATCGACTACCGTGAACTCAACAAATTAACTGTCAAGAACCGTTACCCACTTCCTCGCATCGATGACCTGTTTGACCAACTTCAGGGATCGAGTTTTTATTCAAAGATCGATCTACGGTCAGGTTATCATCAACTCCGAGTTCGTGACGATGACATTCCAAAAACAGCTTTCCGAACTCGCTACGGGCATTATGAATTCCAAGTGATGCCATTCGGCTTAACCAACGCACCGGCAGTATTCATGGATCTTATGAATCGGGTGTGCAAACCTTACCTTGACAAGTTTGTTATCGTCTTTATCGATGACATCTTGATTTACTCACGCACTGAACAAGAACACGCGCAACACCTGAAAACCATCCTAGAGCTGCTCAAACACGAAGAGCTATACGCCAAATTCTCTAAGTGTGAGTTCTGGATGCAAACCGTTCAATTCCTTGGACACGTCATTGATAATCAAGGAATTCATGTCGATCCTTCGAAAATCGAGGCTATCAAATGTTGGCAAGCACCTACTACACCGACCGAGGTACGCCAATTCTTAGGACTCGCCGGATACTACAGGCGGTTCATTGAGAATTTTTCGAAAATAGCCCTACCTCTCACTGCACTGACTCAAAAAGAAAAGAAGTTCGATTGGACTGACAAACAGGAGTCGGCTTTTCAACTACTAAAACAAAAACTCTGCAGTGCACCTATCTTATCTTTACCCGAAGGCAACGATGACTTCGTGGTATACTGTGATGCTTCACACCTAGGTCTTGGTTGCGTGTTGATGCAACGAGACAAGGTCATCGCTTACGCCTCTCGACAACTCAAGGTCCACGAAAAGAATTACACAACTCATGACCTAGAGTTGGGGGCTGTTGTTTTCGCTCTGAAAATCTGGAGACACTATCTATACGGTACCAAGTGTACAATCTTTACTGACCATAAAAGTCTCCAACATATCTTCGATCAAAAGGATCTCAACATGAGGCAACGTCGATGGGTCGAGTTGCTCACTGATTACGATTGCGAAATTCGCTATCATCCAGGCAAGGCGAATGTTGTCGCCGATGCCTTAAGCCGAAAAGAACGAGTGAAACCCCTTCGAGTTCGAGCACTTTCTATGACAATTCATAACGAGCTTCCTGCTCAAATCCTTACCGCTCAGCTTGAAGCCCTCAACGATGAAAACTTGAAAAATGAAGCCTTGCGAGGCTTGGATAAACAATTCGAAATCAAACCCGATGGAACTCGATACTTCTCTAACCGGGTGTGGTTACCCAAATTCGGAAACTTGCGAGATTTGGTGATGGCTGAAGCTCACAAATCTCGATACTCTATACATCCTGGATCTGACAAGATGTATCATGACGTCAAAGGGTTGTATTGGTGGCCTAACATGAAAGCTGACATCGCCTTGTACGTCAGTAAATGCCTAACCTGTTCCAAAGTCAAGGCCGAACACCAAAGACCCTCGGGGTTGCTCCAACAACCTGAAATTCCGCAATGGAAATGGGAACAGATTTCCATGGACTTTATTACCAAACTACCAAAAACTTCGAATGGTTGCGATACCATTTGGGTGATCGTGGACCGTCTCACGAAATCTGCTCATTTTCTGGCCATCAAGGAAACCGACAAGATGGAGCGTCTGACTCGCATCTACATCAAAGAAATCATCTCGCGACACGGTGTACCTATCTCGGTCATCTCGGATAGGGACAGCCGTTTTACTTCTAACTTTTGGCAATCATTACAGAAATCTCTTGGTACTCGTCTGGATATGAGTACTGCTTATCACCCGCAAACCGATGGCCAAAGCGAGCGAACTATTCAAACACTGGAGGATATGCTACGAGCCTGCGTAGTTGACTTCGGTAAAAACTGGGAAAATCACTTGCCGTTGTGCGAGTTTTCGTACAACAACAGTTATCACACCAGCATAAAGGCTGCACCCTTCGAGGCACTGTACGGTCGTAAGTGCCGGTCACCTATCTGTTGGACTGAGGTGGGGGATACACAACTCACCGGTCCAGAAATCATACATGAAACAACTGAAAAGATCATCAGCATACAAAACCGACTAAAAGCCGCACGTGATCGTCAGAAAAGCTATGCTGACGTGAGACGCAAACACCTTGAGTTCCAAGTAGGGGACAAGGTACTCCTCAAAGTGGCACCGTGGAAAGGTGTCATTCGATTCGGAAAACGAGGCAAACTAAATCCTAGATACATCGGACCATTCGAAATCCTTGAAAAGATTGGTCCAGTGGCATACCGCTTGCAACTTCCTGCTGAACTTAGCAGCGTTCACAACACATTCCACATTTCTAATATGAAGAAATGTCTGTCTGACGAGACACTGATTATACCGCTCGACGAAATTCAGATCGATGATAAACTTCATTTCGTTGAGAAACCTATGGAAATCATGGACCGCGAGGTCAAACAACTAAAACAGAGTCGTATTCCCATCGTAAAAGTCAGGTGGAATTCTAAGCGTGGTCCTGAATTCACTTGGGAACGGGAAGACCAAATGCGACTGAAATACCCACATCTCTTCCCTGATAACGCACCAACCGTGCAATCGAGCTAATTTCGGGACGAAATTCTTTTAACAAGGGGAGAATGTAACAACCGCCAAATTAGGGCTAGTATTAGCGCCTAACTCTTTGTTAATACATGTAATTAGTTCTGTATTAGGCTAATTTATGTATCAGATTATATGTTGGTTAATATATACAACTTTGCGATTTGATTAAATCGTACGCAACTTAAATAGAATGAAATTCTATTCGGTTAACACGGACGTTGGTGGACAAATGTTTATAAACTAAAATAACGCAATTATGACCGAAACGCTATTTTTATGATAATTAATAATTACCTCGTATCACTCGATCAAAGTTTACCCGATTTAAAAACAAAGGTATTCAAACTTATTTGTAAAATATTTGAATAGAAATGTCGCGTAATTATTTGTATTTAAAACCTACCATTTAAGATGTAAAATAATTATTTAACGTTTAAACGACGGAGAAAACGAACACCGCACGAAGCACGGGGGACGGGAGCTGAAAATGAGGCTTCCACCTACATCATCACCTCCCACCCTTTCTTTTCATTAATTCTCTTTTCTTTCTCTCTCTTCTTTTCTTTCTCTCTAATCACCAAACACACCACCACCATCAAAACCACCAAATACTACCACTAAACGCAACCGAATCCACTTGACCGTTTAGAAGAAAACGTTCACCATCACACGATCTACAACTTCATCTTTTCGGATTTTCAATCCGACACTTTGTAAGTTTCCGACAAATCCCGACATCTCTCGTTTTTGATCATTTTTACTAATTTATGGTTTTAATAGGCTTAATATGTTCATATAAGGGTTGGGTAAAAGATTTGGACCCAACGGAAACCGGAAAACTCGTTTTCGACAAACATTCCGGCCATCAGACCGCTACGTCGCATTTGGCCAGGGGCCTCTGCAACGTCGCGGCCTACGTCGCATAAAAACCTCAACGTCGCATTAACGACGCTACCTCCTACGTCGCATTGATTTGCGAAGGTCGCATCATGCGACGTACATGCCCACGTCGCACCCGACGTCGCACCTGACGTCGCACCCGACGTCGCACCTAACGTCGCACCCTACGTCGCACGCTACGTCGCACATGACAGAACCTTGAAAAGTCAGATTTTACTAAGTGTCGAACTTACACAACTTCAAATACTTATGTCATACGACTTAACAAACGTCATAGAACATACTTTCTATTACAATTACACTAAATTGCGTTATAAATGATAAACTTTAATTATAACAAATCACCAACGGGCCGTCTACTTTGATACAAACGAGAACGAACCAACATTACACACAACGGGTTGTATGAACAACTAGCCTAGATGGTCTTGCGAGACATCTACTTACTTAACCTTACGTGTTTAGGCACTAGAAGGTTACGGGTTCGGAGAACCTACTTGCTTTACTACTACTTGCTAGTTACCACTGCTCGACTCAGGTGAGTCTTACAGCCCCACTTTTACTGTTTTATACTTTGGGGTGAGATACTTAGCAACTGTTTTACGCATGAACACAATGTACTGAACTGAAAACATTACTGAAAACATTACTGATTACAAACAACGCATGAGTTACTTTTATCCACTGAAAGCCTCCTTATCGTAAGTTGTTAGTTATGGTCTTAAGCGCGAGTACTAGTAAATGGATCCATTTGGGACTGACAATCCCTGTCTGGGGTGGTAGCGCCACCACGTACTGATTTACACGTAGAAACAGACATATTAGTATTTGTTACATATGAGTGTGCGGATAGCACTCACGGGGGTACGTGATTTATTTCACACTACACGGTTAAGCTTCAACTTATGAGCTCATGGCACTGTACTGATAAACTGATTTACTTACTTTGCTGGATAGCAATACGGGTACATACTTGTGGTTCATGACACCTACTTATTACTAAACCTGTGAGATTCACCAACCTTTTTGGTTGACCCTTTTTAGCTTTGTATCTCAGGTACACTCACGGAGTAGGATCACTCCAGGATTTCTAGCTAGAGTCGCATGATTTCCAAACTGCATTTAACGGAGATTCCTTAGCATTATCTTTTGTAACTATGGTTATGTAATAGAATCTCCCGCCACATACGCGGACTCTAGGCTTACATACTTTTGTAACGAAAACCTACGGTTTTCAAACGATTATTAATTATGAAATGTAACTATTTTACAAACGTTGCATATAGATGTCGTTTACTTTATCTTTGTGCTGTGATATTTGATTAGTAACACCCCAAACTATGCTTCCGCAAAACAGCGAAATTCGGGGGTGTTACATGTACAAAACTCATTTACCCCCAACATCAATTATCTCACAAACGACAAATCGAAAAATTATGAAAATTGCACCATTAAATTCAGCGTTTTCTCCTCTTCGATTTGCCGTCCCTCAAGGTATACTTTCGACGAGTTTTTTTCCATCTTTTTTGGTGGGTTTCACATTTACTAACACATGTGTTAAAGTGTTGCGTTTAAGGGTTAGAGTTTAGGGTTTGGGCTTTCGCCAACGATTTG
Source organism: Helichrysum umbraculigerum (assembly GCA_949592205.1). Classification (NCBI taxonomy): domain Eukaryota; kingdom Viridiplantae; phylum Streptophyta; class Magnoliopsida; order Asterales; family Asteraceae; genus Helichrysum; species Helichrysum umbraculigerum. The sequence goes on along the minus strand of CATIUR010000004.1, from coordinate 8,201,296 downwards.
GCAAAAACCTAAAAATGGATCTAATAAATAACCAAAAAATACGACTTGATTACATTGTAGCCAACACATCCGATTCGAAGAAGCATACACCATATTGTCTACAACAATTGTAAATCGATAACATCACCAAAATATTAGTTTTCTAAAATAGGCGCTGTGACATTTTCTTCACAAGGTCTTCTTCAGCACTTAACAAATCAACGACTTTCTTTTGGCTAGTTCTAATGGCATCTTTGACTTGCTTCTCTATCAATCCCGCAAGTGGACATGCATAAAATGATCAACAAATGTGTACACTCGTTCTCCGTGAATGTTTTGTTCGTACAATAACATTTTTGCAGCATACTTTATCCTCAAATGGATAAGTTGCATATTCTGCAAACAACCCTCATGATCCATATCCATTACAAAAACGTCACATATGCACCCTCTAACTTCTTTAATTACATTACAGGCTCAAGCATCTTGGAAATGCTATCCAGATAAGCATATACATATACAAAATATAACAAAGGCATGTTTTGGTAAATAAAAGCTTGGTACATATAGAGTAAGTAACACATGTGTTACCCGTAAGTAACACATGTGTTACAGAAAACACATGATGGAGATTCATTTATAGTAACATATGTGATATCAGTAAGTAACACATGTGTTACAGAAAACACATGATGGAGATTTAGTATTTGGTGAATCGATTCAAGCTGCAGCTGCTTTGGTGAGCCTACCCTTTGATGGAGATTCACTTGGGGCATCAGATTTTGAAGATTTGGAGGCTTTAGCTTTGCGAGCATTTTATCTCGCTCCTCTAATTGTTTGATTTTGAATCTTGGCGATAGTGGGAGAACGTAAGGACAATTACTTCCTGACAAAACACAAGATAAAACAAATGTGGCAAATAAATTGGCATAACTTAACAGAAAATCACACAATATTTTAGCAGAGTGTCAAATTTTATGCCTACTACCACATGTGATACTGAAGGCTAGTCATATCTCATTACCAACAATTACAATCTAAACTCTACATGTAAATAGTTACAGATCAACACACATATGAATACATACATACATACATACATACATACATACATACATACATACATACATACATACATACATACATACATACATACATACAGACAGACAGACACAGACACACACACACACTTACTTCAGTAAACAATGGCCAAAAACCCTAGATCAACAAACAGATGAATACATACATACAAACTCTAAATCAACAAACAGATACATACATACATTATAAGTGACCGAAAACAACAAATACATAACACAAAATGCTTACAATAATAGACGATAAAAAAAATTGAAAACAACTTACTCAATGGAGCGGATTGAAGAGGAACGACATTAAATGGATGTCCTGATGATGATGCATGAGGAATCTCTTCACGAACATCCCTTGTACGAACGAATATAAGTTTAATCGATGTTTTAATGAGGTTTTGAGAGTTAGGGTTTCGCATAACGGAAATCGGTAAAAATCACTGCTAGAATGATGAATCTAACAACAGGAGATAGCACCAAGCTATCGGTTAACCTCTGTATTGGCCCGCAGTTGGTTTTAAGTGTTCTTGGAGGGCCACCGCGGTATGAGGGTACCTCAAGAACCACCGATCCTCTATGATATTATTTGTTTACGATTATTTGCTGTATACAGATTTTGTTATGCTAAGTTAGACCGCTAGTTATACATCTATTCACTTAGCTTCGTGCTAATCCCACCACCTTACTTCTTGCAGGTTATAGTTTTGATAACAGGTTGGGGCAAGAAGCTTTTGTTTTGAAGGAATGTTTGACGACTCGCTTACTCTGATATGGTTTTGATAACTTAATGTGTATTTGAATTATATAACACCAAGCTGGATATGCTTTGTAATAGTATGATTACATATGTACACATAATATGTAATATGAATTAACAGTATACGTTTTATTTTATGCTTCTGATGTATAAAAAATGGTTCTAAATTATGGGGTGTTATACACTGTTCATCAAATTGCTAAGGTTTTGCAGGAGAGATTTCCAGGAACATTACCTGGATTTACATAAATAAATCCACGAGAACAGGCTAAGGCAGTGGTTACGCGAAGCGGTAAAATTCTTGACTCTTCTATTATTGCTAACAAAATTGTTAATTTTGAACAGGTTGCTGATAAAACTGAAGAAGTAAAGGAGAAGGCGCAAAACCAAGAACCAAGAACTGAAAAAACAAAGGAAAAACCGGTAATTAAAGATTATACACCACCACCACCATATCGAGTTGCTCTACGGAAAGGAAGAGATGATGAGTAATATCATAAGTTTTTAGAAAACTTGAAGCAGCTGCATATCAACATACCATTTGTGGAAGCTATCGCTCAAATGCCAAAATATGCAAAATATTTGATGGAGCTATTGACTAATAAAAGCAAGCTGGATGATGTGACTAAAGTTACTATGAATGCAAGATGTTCAGCACTGATGCAGAACAAATTACCTCCAAAAGTCAATGATACAGGGAGTATTACTATACCTTGCTTAATTGGTAACATGTCTATAAATAACGCACTGCCAGATTTAGGTGCTAGTATTTCATTAATGCCATATACTCTATATTCTCGATTAGGATTAGGGGAATCAAAACCTATTCGTATGTGTATTGAACTAGCTGACCGGTCTGTGCAATATTCATAAGGGTATGGTTGAAAATGTGTTAATTAAAGTTGATAAATTCGTATTTCCATGTGATTTTATCATACTAGATATGGTGGAAGACCCTAGAGTCCCTATTATATTAGGAAGACCATTTTTAGCAACTACTCATGCATTAATTGATGTTTTTAATAGACGGATTACTATGCGTGTAGGAGATGAAAAAGTTGTTTTCAATGTTAATGACTTTATGAAATTTCCTGATTACGTTGATGATACATGTTATTATTTGAATTCTTTCGAATATATGGATAACACATTTTTTTCAGAATTTATTAGAAGATGATCGTATGGAGACAGGTTTAGTGGAAGGTTGGTCTAAGATTTTGACACTGCTAAGGATTTGGCAGAATTTGATAAGTTGCTCGAGGAAGAAGATGAGTTGTTTAAACCAGAATATGATAAAGCAATAATCTGTCAACAGAAGCAACCGGGAGTTGATTTGGTTCAACAAGTAGCTGAAATAGTCAATATGGAACTTAAGCCATTTTCCGTATATGGTATTCCATGTATACGTTCTGAAGTATTTGAAATTAAAACTTCTTATGAAGAACCACCTCAGCTTGAGTTAAAAGAATTACCGTCTCACCTGGAATATGCATATTTGCAAGATACTTCAGATTTGTCTGTTATTATATCTTCTAAGTTAACTTGTGGAGAAAAAGAAAGCTTATTGCAGGTTTTGAAAGAACATAAGTGAGCTATTGCATGGTAGATTACCGATATAGAAGGCATTAGTCCATCTTACTGTACTCATAAAATATTAATGGAAACTGATTTTAAGCCAGTGGTACAGCCACTCAGAATACTAAATCCAAAGGTAAAAGATGTTGTGCGGAAAGAGATAATCAAGTTATTGGATTCTGGATTAATTTATCCAATTTCTGATAGTCCTTGGGTAAGTCCTGTCCATGTAGTACCAAAGAAATGAGGAATGACAGTTGTGGCTAATGAGAAAAATGAATTAATTTTCACAAGACGGTCACAGGATGGAGAGTATGTATTGATTATCGGAAGCTAAATGATGCTACTAGGAAAGATCATTTTCCATTACCATTCGTGGACCAAATGATAGAGAGGTTAGCGGGAAAGGAATTTTATTGTTTTCTAGATGGATTTTCAGGATATTTCCAGATACCGATTGCGGCAGAAGATCAAGATAAGACAACTTTTACTTGTCCGTTCGGTACTTTTGCTTACATAAGAATGTCATTCGGGCTATGCAATGCACTAGCAACGTTTCAGCATTGTATGATGGCCATTTTTCACGATATGGTAGAAGACTTTATGGAGATATTTATGGATGATTTTTTGGTTTTTGGTGATTCATTTGATTTATGTTTAGAAAATCTTAAGAAGATGTTGCAGAGATGTGAAGTGTCTAATCTTGTGCTTAACTGGGAGAAATGTCATTTTATGGTTCGTGAAGGGATAGTATTAGGACACAAGATTTCAAAAGTAGGAATTGAGGTAGATCAAGCCAAGATTGAAGCAACTTCAAAACTACATCCACCTACTAATGTAAAGGGTTTACGAAGTTTTCTAGGACATGCTTGATTTTATAGGCGATTTATTAAAGACTTTTCCGAAATAGCACGACCGATGAATCAATTATTTGAGAAGGATGCTAAGTTTATTTTTACTAATGCTTTTTTAAATGCATTCAATATATTGAAAGAAAAGTTGGTTTCCGCTCCAATCATGACTAGTCCAGATTGGGATTTACCTTTTGAGCATATGTGTGATGCAAGTGATTATGCGGTTGGTGCTGTTCTGGGACAAAGAATAGAGAAGAAGTTTAAACCAATCTATTATGCAAGTAAAACTTTGACTGATGCACAGGAGAACTACACAACTACGGAAAAGGGACTTCTGGCAGTTGTTTTTGCATTCGATAAATTTCACTCTTATATGGTTTTTTCACTGACCATTATGCATTATAATTTTTATTTAATAAACAGGATGCTAGACCACGTTTGTTGCGTTGGATTCTTTTATTGCATGAATTTGATATTGAAATACGTGATAAGAAGGGAGATGAAAATTTAGCACCAGGTCATTTATCAAGATTAGAAAATCCGAAATTAGAAGCGCTAGATGAGTCAGAAATTCAAGATACGTTTCCGGATGAAAAGTTAATGGTTGTTGAGGAAATTTCTGAGATACCATGGTTTGCTAATTATGCTAATTACTTAGTGACTAAGATTTTACCTAAAGGAATGAATTATCAGGAAAAGAAGCGATTCTTTGCTGACTTAAAATATTACTTTTGGGAAGATCCATTTTTGTTTAAATCATGTGCAGATGGTATAATTAGAAGATGTGTTCACGGAAAAGAAAGTTTTAAAATTTTAACACATTTCCATGAAGGTCCAGTTGGAGGAGATCACGGAGCAAATTATACGGCTAAGAAGGTTTATGATGCATGTTTTTATTGGTCGACTATTTTTACGGATGCTCATGAGTTTGTTAAAAATTGTGATGCATGTCAACGCTCTGGAAATATCTCAAAAAGAGATGAAATGCCACAAACAAATATTCAGGTGTGCGAAATTTTTGATATATGGGGCATTGACTTTATGGTACCATTTCCATCAAGCCGAGGCAATAAATATATTTTGGTGGCAGTAGATTATGTTTCTAAATGGGCTGAAGCAAAAGCTTTACCTACTAATGATGCTAGAGTTGAAAAGTTTTTAAAGCAACTATTTTCACGGTTTGGGATTCCTAAAGTATTAATCAGTGATCGCGGCACTCACTTTTGTAATGCTCGACTTGAAAAGGTTTTAAAGCGATATGGGGTGATTCATCGGTTTGCAACACCATATCATCCTCAGACTAGTGGACAGGTTGAGGTTACGAATCGTGGTTTAAAGCGTATTTTAGAACGTTCAGTAGGTGCTGATCGTAAAAACTGGGCTGATAAATTGGATGATGTATTATGGGCGTTCAGAACAACATTTAAAACATCAATATGATGTACACCACTTCGTCTAATTTATAGCAAAGCTTGTCGTTTACCTGTTGAGTTAGAGCATAAGCTTATTGGGCTTTAAAGAGATGTAATTTGGACATCGATGAGGAAGGGAAGCAAAGGTTTTTGCAACTTCATGAATTAGATGAGCTAAGATGGAATGCATATGAAAATTCACGATTCTATAAAGAGAGGACAAAGAAGTGGCATGATGCTCGGATTAAGTTTAATAGAGAATTTGTTGCAGGAGATAAGGTGTTTTAATATAATTCACGATTATGTTTGTTTCCAGGTAAACTGAAATCAAGATGGACTGGACCGTTTACTGTTCAGAGAATTTTTCCGTATGGAACTGTTGAACTATTACATCCAAATGGTGATACTTTTAAGGTGAATGGTCATCGAGTTAAGAAGTTTTTCGAGACTGAAATAAGGAGTCCGGATGAGGGGACCTTAAATCTTTATCCTTCTTGATGATTATTGTATGCAAAAGTCGAGCTTAACGACTCTAGAATTTAATAAAAAGCGCTTCTCGGGAGACAACCCGTGTTTTATATGTTATCTTTTGTTTTTGTTTGTTTTATTATTGCAGGATTTTAAACTTTGTGGGTGTATTCCCTGGAAACCCTCACGAGACTATAACTCATCCACGTGGGATACCGAGGGGTTTAAAGGCTTGTTGCATATGCTAAATGCAATCGTGATTGCCTACGAAAGTGTGCTTTGTTTTAGATTTAATTAGCAGGATTGAAAGACAAACCAAATTAACTAGCTGACGATAATTGCTTCAACAGTCAGGGTAGTTTTTCGTTCTAATTTCTTTTCTTCCTTTTTCTCACTTTATTTTTATATGTTTATATACAATGAGGACATTGTATAATTTAAGTGTGGGGAAGGGGTCGGCAGAAAAGAAATTTTTATTTTAATCTTACTTGTCTTTTAAAATATAATTTTAATTTTAATTTGAAATTTTCATCAAATTTAAAATTTGTAAGTTAGTAACTAAGTATTAATTAGTTAGAATACTTTTGTTAAAAGTTTTATTTTATATTTAAAAGTTTAGACTTTAATATGGATTAACTGTTTTATATATATAATGCTAAGTAATGTAATAATAAGTAATATATAGTTACATATTATTATGTATTAATAGACAATCCATATGAGAATTTCTGAATTTTAAGAAATTAATAAAATAACTTGTATATTATTTTATGGTACATATTATGATGTATGACATAAAAGTCTTAATTCTTAGATTTATCAAGCATAATTTTATATTTTTATACTGTTGTATGAAAGTACAGACCTGGTCTCGTATTAGTATTCTTAATAATAAGCAAAAAGAGATATAAAATCTTTAAAATCATATGATTCCGAATTAATCAAACTATGTTGCTCTATTATACTATGGTATAAACCTATCACCGCTGGTTTGATTTAAATGGTTTTGCTTTACTTGAATCAAGTTATGTCGCTTTGTTGTATGAAAATGCAGATCTGTCACCAATGTCTTGATTTTAAAAAATGGATTTCATATATTTATTTTGAATATAAAAGAAAAGTGCATGATTAAGTTTAAGAGTATATCATATGTGGAAATCATAAGTAATATACATACTAATAATAAAAATGTATTCAGAAATATGAGTATATATTGCTTAAAGTGGATAAAAAAATATATTAGTAATCATTTATGAGCTATATATTGCATGAATAATAATGAAGAATTCTTATTTGTACAATATAATTATCCATGTTAATTAAATTGTTTAAAGTTTTAACTTATGAAACAAAATTTTAATTCAGGTATTTTGATTCTTAAATATTAGTTTGATGCTTATCTAAGTTATATGATGAAAATATATTTATTCTACTTGAGGACAAGCAGAACTTAAGTGTGGGGATATTTGATAGCATCAAATAAAGTCATATTTATATATTAATATTCCCTAGTTTTTATGCACTTTTATTGCATTTATATGAATTTAGATACTCATTTTGTTTATATTTGCAAATAGGTGTTTAAAATTAAGAATTAAAGAAAATGAACGAAAATGGGCTCAGGATTGAAGAAAATGAAGATTGTATCAAGTCTCAAGATTATGGGCTTAAAAATGAAGATAGAACCCGAAGTTGAAGATAAATGGGCTAAGAAAGAGGTTAAAATCGGATTAAAAGTAAAATGGGCTAAGGTTACAGCTGAAACGCACAAGGAACATTATGGAATCAGAATCCAGCCGACGGCTGATTGATCCAGCCGGCGGTTGGAACTTAATTAAAGAAGGCGGTGGAAGGCGCGGGTCATGATCTGGATACTTGGGCCAAAAGCTAACCCAGCCGGCGGCTGAGACATCCAGCTGGCGGTTGGAATCTAGAATCTGAAAACTATAAATAGAGACCTCGGCCAAACCATTTGATATACGAATTTTGAGAAGGCTTAGTCGATTGTAGGGTTTGAAGAACGACTTAAGGTCGAATTTGAAGGCTAGGAGGCGAGGGTTTGAAGACTTTCAACCCTAACGAAGAATAGTTCGGTTTCTTTAGTTTGATTCTTGATCTTTTAACTTAATAGATGATCGTTTATATGTATTTAGATATTGTTTCTTTCAATTTGAATATGAACTAAGTTTCTTTAATATATTTATTTAGATGAATAATGTTTATATGATGATTTGATGATATGTTTATGTTGATTTGATTTTATGAATGATTATTAAGATTATATCTATGTTGATTATATGATTAAGAGATTCATGCTATAGTGAACACTTGTATGAGTTGATTAATAATTTAAGTTTATGTTTAATTATAGCTTAAAACCTGACCAGGTAATAAGTTAGAATGATAACAATAATAAACTATAATTAACTAGATAATAACATTCGAGACCCTGAAATTAGTTAATCTTAATATTCTTTGAAGGATTAATAGAATAAATATTAAGTAAGCAACACTTTTAGTGTATTCAAATTGAGTCTTGTGTTTATTTTAATATTTATACGATAGTTAAACCCGACCAAGGAAATTATCTACAATTGTAATTCAACTTAAAATCAACCAACTAATAAATAAACATCTCTGAGAATCTGAATATAAAGATTACTATTCTAAATAAATATATCTCTTATCTATCTGATTTGCCTTAATAGTCTTTAAATTACTGAAACACCTCGAAATTTAGAACAATTTTTTTTTTAACTCTTGAAACTCATCCAATATTAAGTGATATTAATAATTTATTATTATAATCATTATCATACATATATTATTATAAGCAAAAATGAAAAGTTACTAAATCTGGTCACTACCCGCCGAGTACTCATCTCAAACAGCCGGGTAACCCAACAAACAATCGGGTGAATTAATTTGTGTGGCAACAGAAAGAAGTACTCATTTTAAGGCTGTATTAGCAGCCGGTTTGCACGACTACCAACCGGGTAGTCGTTTTACCCGCCGGGTACAAGGGTTACCCGCCAGGTACCCTTGTTTCCCAGCAGATACGCAGACCTGCACCAAATTCTACATTTCCAAAATTTTAAACGAACTATAATCGATTATAACCTTTAACCTGTTGAACATTAGACCACCAAATTTGGTATACACGTTTCATACATGAATATAAACATATTCTAATTTCCACTTTTCTCAAATTCGTGTTTTATCGAGTTTTGGACCGTTGACCTCTTTATGGTCATTTTTTGACCAATTCTCATAACACACTAAGTCTCAAACCTTTAAGCTTCAAGCTTTTAGACTTTTACTACTATTTCAATATCACAAATGGAGTCTAGTGCAATATTAACATACGTTTTACCTTAACTATAACTATTTTAGCACTTAGTCCCATTGGTGACCCATTTGGGCCTTATAATGACCCGTTTGGGTTCTTGACCATATTTTCACCACTTTCCTATTATGTTGACTATTTTAAGTCAACCCAAATTAGTATTACTATTAATACTTCAATGAATCCATTAGACACTTAATTGACCATATCCTCATTTCATTAACCTTTAACCTTCAAAGTTTACAACTTTCAAAATTATCAACGAACATATATATACTCGTTGACTACTTTAACACTTGATCATAAAACATTACATCACATGTGCTAGTATAATTAATACCATATCCTATAAACATAAGGTGTCAAAACATGATTTCTTTAACAAAAATGAGTGGTATCCATATCAAGAGCATGATTTAAAAGATAAGCTTGTTACCAACTAGCAACAAACTCCACCATTAGGTCCCCATTGGCTTCTTGCCCAAATCTTCCTTCTTACCACTTGAATCACCTACAATATTTAAAATTAACACATTAAGCACATTGCTTAGTAAGTAATGGACACTTTAACAATAACTTTAACACTTTAACATATTAAGGATCCTTAATCGCTTCAACAAGTTAATCACAAAGGATTAACTACTTCCAAAAGTGATACCAATGCCATTACTTGGCTAGCATCAAGCTAATGACATGGTAATCACTTACTTTAACCATAATCCCATTACTTACCTTGGCTTTGTTTATAAGGAACACTTGCAACAACTTGAGCACTTTGATCACCTAAACACATAATCACATAATACACATAAATTTATTAACAACACAACTTAACAATACAAGCTTACACTTAACCCTTAACTTAGGTATTAATTTACTAACACCATTTATCTACTTCCAAGTTTTGTAAACTTCTCCTTTAGTAAAATTTATATAATACTTTAACAAAAGAAACTTAGAACATTCATCAATAACATGTACACAACTTCATAACACCAACAAGATTACTAATTATAACTTTCTTCAACTTAGGGTTTATATTAATTGAACCCTAGCATTAAATTAAAGAAGAAAAGAAGTTGATTATACCTTATAGATGTAGAATTAGGGCTTAGAAAGCTTAATTAAACTAAATCCTAGTTTAATTTTGCACTCTCTCTTCTTGGTTCTTCTTCTTCACGATTTCCCCAACACCCACTCTATGTTTTATGTGTTTACTTCACGTACAGGAAAGGAAGGAAGTAACTGGAACTGGGTTTTAATATTCCTATTTTTATTTCTTTCCCCATCTTTGTTCACTTGACACTTATTACCCTCATAACTAAAGTTTATAATATGTCAAGTCCTACTAACATATTTCTTAACCTACAATAGCATTTAAACACATTGCACATTTAATATACATATTCTATAACTTAAAAAATTAAAACACATATTATATTATTTTGAACTTACAAATTTAGGGGCTGGTATCAGAGCAACTCATGTGCCGTTCGGGATGACGGGGCAAACCTCATCTAGGATGATGAGTCCCTAAGGGGGGTGAGTTGTAACACCCTAGGCAAATCCCACATCGGCTGTGGACATGAGGGATCTGGGGCTTATAAGGGTAATAAGGCGCTTATATGACACAACACGTTTTGGGACCACAGTGGAAGATCTCGTAAGAACACTACTGTTAAGCGTGCTCGAGCGAGGGTAAGTTCCAGGACGGGTGACCTCATGGGAAGTGGAAGTGTGGTCGCCAAGAGCAAAGCCGTGCGCCTGTGGGCAAAGCGGACATATTGTGTCATGGTAAGCGGGTTGTTACAATTACCTTAATTGTTTAAGTTTACTTTAATTCGGTATCAAAAAAAATATGTTCGTACGGAACTAAAACGTCTCCCCTTTTATCTGTAATTTATCTGTAATATTAATTGTAAATATAGATATAGAATTTGATTAATTATTTTAAATCACCATTCCCAGTGTTCGACTCAGACTTACTTTAAAAGCTATATTATACGAACGGGTTATTCTTGCCTGTATTGTGTGATAGTATTATTTATTATTTCCATTATTTATAACTTGTTATAATTTTATACCACTACTTAACACACATCAGTAGTCCTGACAAATCCTCAGGAAACACTTCCGGATGGTTACGTACGAATTGTGTGTCGTCTATGCGTCGCTTCTCATGTTCTTTCTCCACAACGTGTGCTAAAGATGCTTATACTCCTTTCGTTCAGATGTGGTTGTAGTGTATGCCCTAGGGCTTCTCCGTCGTCTTGCTACCATTTCCTCAATTGTCACGAAGACGGCTTGTCTCGCATTAGGCATTAACATTGGTCACTCATCGGACAACAATTTTTTCAACTGACTCGGTGTTGGGGGTTTTATGAGTTCATTCGGCTGTTAATTTTATTTCGTCGTCAGGCGGTCATGATTTCGTTTATAATTCTTACAACAAAAGTAAATAGGGTACGATTCCAAAAATATGAAATATATAGAACCATAAGTTGCATTATACATAGAGTGAAAATACTCGTACATAAGTTCCGTACAAAATGTGATGGGGTCCTTATATACCCATCGAGATAGAGGATTTTAGTACAATATAAGGTAGGCACAACTTTGCCGTACGTAGGTTTAACGAAATAGTTGTATCTCCACGGCAGTCATCAGTCCGTTCATCATCGAGCTAACTTTAGCTATGTTCTCTACCGTTCGTGCATGTCTCTCTACTTCTAAACTACTCTAGATTCAGGTCGTAGGGGGTAATAGTGTGATTTACGCATATCTTTGGATCGTAGAGGTATAGGGTAGTTCAAGGTGTCTTCTATTGATTGTTGTTGTGGTTCATGTTCTTCAATTCCGGGCATTCGTTCTTAAAATGTCTAGTGTCACCACACTTGAAACAAACTCTTGGTGCATCAGGTTTTGTGGCCGTAGGGGGAAACTTGCAATCCTTAGCCTGATGTCCAAATTGCTTGCACTTCTTACAGGTTACACTACAGGAACCTTTGTTGTGATGAGTACACTTGGAACAGTAGGGTCGGTTTCCTTCATAACCTTGCTTTTCCTTGGATCCAGTAACATAAACCTTGACTGTTTTTGGCCTTTTTGCTTGTTGACGACCTTGGTTGTTGTCGGAAGTCCCTTCTCATTTTCTCTTATTGTCCAGAACCTTTGCTTCTGTAATACTTTCCGCAGATTGTAACACCCCAAAATCCGTAAGTTGTAAGTATATTTAAACGTAATTATAAGCTATATTCTATGAGAAAGGACCTAATATGTAGAAATATTGTGAAATGGGGTTAGTTAGTTGGTTAAAAAGTTAAGTTATGATTAAGAAACTTGAAGGACCAAATATGACAAACTAGTAGAGTTAAAAAAAGGTTAAAAGTAAAAATTGTTAATTAAACCCCTTATTTTGAGAAATCTAGAGAAAACAAATCTCAGTGTGTGTGGGTTTGTGTTGGCGACAGAAACAAGGAGAAGAGAGGGAATGAGAACAAACCTAATTGTGAGGATTTACACCAAATTGAGCACTCTAACTTGTGATTCACTATCATCTAAGGTAAGAACTAGCTTTATTTCCCTTCAATTGGAAGTATTGAGTTGTTTTGAGTATGAACCCTAAAGTGGGTTTTAGAAATTGATTAGAGTTTTGAAGGTATATTTGTTAAATGATGATTTTAGTATATAAAAGAAATTGTGTAGGTGTTAAATAATGAGTTTTATTGTAGTAATTGAAGTTTTATTGATTTTAGCTAAATTGGAAAATTGAGGTGAGTTCTAGAAATGGGTTCTTGAGTAATTAGAAGTGGGTAAGAGTTCAAGGTAGTTTTTGAGTTATGATGAGATTAGTGAATTTGACTAAATCTAGTAAATGAAAGGATGATAATGAATTATGTGTTTTTGAGTGTTGATGCTAATTTATAAGTAGAATAGTTATATGCATGCTTAAATCCATGAGAAACTTGAGGTCTTGAGTTAAAAATGCTAGAATTGAAAAGGAAAAATGTTAAGAAAGAGTAATTTGATAGTTGAAATTATTAAGTAGTAATGAGATTTTCATTTATGAAGGTTATCACTTTGAATGGTGAATGACCTTGTTATTGTGTTACGTGTTTAGGTGACCATTGAGCTATAATGAGAAATTGCTAGAGTCTTTATGTTCATCCATTCTTAAGTGGCGAAGGTAAGTAATAGTTAACTTAAAATGATGTATGAAGTAAGAAAGTTGTTTTTGTGTAAAGCTATTTGAAAGTAAGTGATAACTAACTTTATTGTAGTTTGTGGTAAGAGGTTATTTGTAAAGTTTGCATATGAAAGGTGTGCGAGTGCACATTGTAAAGTTGTAAGAATGTTAAGGGTGTACGAGTACACCATTCGTAAGGATGTTAAGCATGATAACGGGACTTGAGAAATCTCGTGGATCATGTCTTGATATCATGGTAAGGTTCCTCCAAGAAGGAACAAGGTAATGGAATGATGAGGATCCTCAATTGTAAGTTGATAAGTTAATGGAAAGGTAACGTATTAGGTGACTCACACGAGTGTGAACACCAAGTGGAAGAAAGAACGTATGAGTATGTTCCAATAACGGTAGTAAATTGTTATGTGATACGTTTAATGTGAAAGTTGTATATATGTTATGTTTCTATTACTTACTAAGCAAGTTGTGCTTACTCCGTTATTGTTGATTATGATGTGTAGGTAAGCGTGTCAGGTGGTAAGTTGGGCAAGGAATGCATGGAATCAACTAAGGGTGGAACTTGCTAGCACTTTAGTAATTTGAATCCCTTACTTTGATTGAATCATGCTCTTGAATGACCTATGAAAGCCCCTTTTTGTAATCAAATATGTTTTAACACTACGATGTAAGTATTATGAATGTTGGGACAAAATGATGTGGTCATTTATGGTAGTCAAGAAAGTTATGTTAAGGTTGAAATTATCTAATATGATGTAAGTTTATGTAAATGGAAGTGAAGTTTGATGTTGATAGTTCTTGTTTTGGTGAATAGGTCGTTTTGGTGTCCAAATGGGTCGCCAAGTGAATTACATGTGGAAATGTATAAAAATGTAGAAGTTATTATATTGTGAACTTCATGTCAAAGTATGTATATGTATGTTTATGCAAAAGTCCAGGTTTTAAAGAGTTTATTTAAGTTGCATTGTGGTATGAAAAGTGGTCACAAATGTTAGTATTCTTTGAAAATGTTAGTATTCTTTAAAATGTTAGTATTCTTTGAAAATGTTAGTATTCTTTGAAATGTTAGTATTCTTTGAAAATGTTAGTATTCTTTAAAATGTTAGTATTCTTTGAAAATGTTAGTATTCTTTATAAATGTTAATATTCTTTATAATTCGATAGTAAAAAAAATCGGGCGTTTCACAGATGTACTACATCGGACCATCTGTGTCAAAATGTTTTCCATGGTTGTCATGCATTGTTCGTACTCAAGGATGCGCATGTCATTCTGTTCAACACGGTGGCATAGGTTAATGTTTTCTTTCTGGGCGTCAGCTAGTCGAGTATGCATTGTGCCAAGAGTTTCATCCATGAGATATGAACTTTTGTTAATCGTGGTAGCAGCAGCAGGGGTAGTTGTGGGGTTGGCTCGAGGTAATCCAGTAGTCTTTCTAGTGGTACATGACGTCGGTGCTGCCACGGGGCTAGCTAGCAATTTCTCAGGTTCCTCCTCATGTGCCATCGTTTCCATTTGTTCATCCTCCAATAGTTCCGTATCATTGTCCAGAGTAAGTAGATAAGGGAATGTCGTCGGTTCCTCATAGGATGGGTCGTCGTCTGACAGGAAATTGTCCATGGTGGAGCTTGCCATCTCCTATGAGAGGGTGTTCTATAAAATAGAGAAATTGTGGAAAGGGGCTTAGTCCCTGAAAGTATATCGATTCCTAGTATTACGCACACTTTTTCACATAACTACTCCATTAATTGTACATAGTTTATCAGACTATTTTAAATTAATTTCGAGTAATACAATTCTAGGACTAGTCATACTTAAAAGGAATGCTAGTTTAACGATTTTTGTCCAAGGAGAACCTAGGTTTTCTATAACCTTTGGCTCAACCTCGAATGGTCCAGTATTATCGTCTGTTACGGGTGGGTAAGGAATGCCATCCATCTCTCAACGGTAGAGAATAAGTTTCGTTACTATAATTGTTTGAGTTTCATTCTAAAGCGAGACAGCAGGTTTTCGTATTCAGACTTGTCGTCGTTATCATAGTCGTGTTCGGAATATTATATAAGGGTTGATGTGACTCAAAAAGTCATGTTTTTAAGGACAATATTCCGCACTTTTTGGACGTATCTTTAGTGAAAACATTCCAAAATGATCATTATTTACTAAAATTCACTAAAGTGGTCTAAATATAGGCGTTGCTGCAAAAATCACCTAAAACATCCAAATAACAAGCAAATCAGGACGAATAAACGTGCACAAAATCATCCGGCTTCATTTACCTTACGTAGATCACATTCTAACTTCATCATATGATAAAACAGGTAAAATCGAGACGGGAAAATCAAGAATCATGCAAATCGGATAAAGAACGGAGAAGACTGAGCAGTATCAGACCCTATAAAGTCATTTCGGCTATGCTTGATCTATACACATCCAATTTCATTTAAGTTGGCATCATTAGAAGCGTAACGGAATTACGAAACCACAGGCGAAAGAATCAGGTCAAACGGACGCATAACGAAGGAGATACGCGCGTTTTAAGCAACGAACGAAATCAGACAGACACCGTATATGGCCTTTGAAACCGTATACAGCCTACCTAAGACCGTATACGGCCTACCTAACACCGTATACGGCCCTACCAAGGCCGTATACGGCCCCCTGTACCCCGTATGCTGCTTCGTTTGCTTGTACGTGCTGTTTCGCGAGTTGTACGGCTGATTTTTGAGCTTTGCCTATAAATAGGGGATCACCCCTCCTTATTTTACACACCTCAACACATTCACACACTTTAACATTTCTCTCATTTTTATTTCTCTCATTTTCTCTCACTTTCTCTCTCTAACTTTCTCTCTCTAGCACTACTCTTAGGAGTTAGAGGAGAAAGGTTAGGGTTGAGCTTACGGTTCGAGTCTAGAGGAAGTTTTAGCTTGGTAATCTTGTTGTAATGAGCTTTTCAAGTTCAGACTATTTGTAATCCTCAGTATTACGCTGCTGTATTCCCGGTGATATCTAAACTTTACTTACTGTTATAATGCTTGTGCTTTATGTTATTTCAGTTTGTATTCTGCATATTGCCATGTTTATAGAGTAGTTTAATATTGTGGTTGTTGAAATGTAGATATTAGGAGTAGGTATGATGTTAAATTAATGTTTCATTTATACGATTAGAAATTGTTATGCTGTGTATCTGGTTAAGCTTATCCTGAATATAGATCTAGTCTCTCATCACCCTTTCCAGACTTTCACGTGATTGTTGCCCTAGGATAGGATCTGATCAACCCTAATACTATGAATATACAGTTATCTCCAGTTACAGTATGAAACTATGAACTTTCCTTTAAAAGGCACGGTACTTCGTATAGCGTTGGAAACACCTCGTGTGGAGTACAAATACGTGGAAGCTAAGGAAATGCCATGGATTGTTTCATCGTGAATTACCTAGAAGTGATCCTTCTAGAACTGTGGTCTAGGAATCAAAGCTGTGGAAATGCTTGTTGCACTGTACATCGTTAGTACACCTAAGATCTGGAACACTGTGGAAATGCTTAAAATGCCCAGTACACCGTCAGTACATCTAGGGTTTGGAACACTGTGGAAATGCCTAATTGCCCTGTACACCGTGATTATTCCTAGGGATGAACGCCTGACTGTAAAGGAGGGTCTATATTTATGATGGTTAAGTATGTGCTTCAATAGAAACAATACAGGGTAGTGTCAAACATATACCTAGACATGCAAAACCCTAATCACACCAATAGTTTAACATACACAGGATACAATCAGTATTTACTATAATAAAAGTAGATAGACGATTAGGTGTTAAGAAAGGTCAGTAAATACAATTGCGGTCTGTTGCCTTATGCCTGATCCCTAGAACATTTAGGGTGACTTTGTCTTAGTTAAGCAAAGGCTCAGGAGGGTTTGAAAACAGCCTGATCTGATCAGAATCATGATAACCTAGGATTCCAGTGACATATGTTTCTAGGGTTTCACCTGAACGTAGGGTCCTAGTGTTTACACCGAAAGTAGGTCTACTCTTTATTTGGTAAATCTCCAATCAATTTTATAATGAACATCATCCCGAAACCCTAGTATCCAAGTTTCAGCAATCACATCTCTACCTGTCTGCTTAAACCCTAATTTCATTTCTCGTTATTTACTTTTCTGCATTCAGGATAATTAGAAAACCAAATCAATTCAAAATCTATCTACCTACCCCCATCCTAATTGCGACCATAATCTTTGGTGACCCGCTTTATTTCAATTCGCTCCGATTTAAGAACGACCTCGAGTTATACTTACTGCTTGCTCACAAGGGTTAATAACTACCTAATTTTAACTTTCTTTTAATTTATACTAGATTAAGACCCGCGAGATTCGCGGATTTTAACAATAAATTTTACTGCAATTGCATTTTAAGTTAATGCGTATAAAATATAAAATTTGGTGGATGTCTACTACAAAATTATATATCGAACTTGAAAAGTCCTATTCATTCAGAAGGGTTAATTGTTTGGTTATGTATCTAACTTTGCTCATTTTACTATTGTATATAACAAACTTTCAAAACATATATTGTATGCAATAACAGGTATTATTGCATACAATAGATGTTTTGAAAGTTTGTTACATACAATAGCATTTTTTGCAAGTTTATTACATACAATAGATGTTTTGAAAGTTTGTTACATACAATAGTAAAAAGGGCAAAGTTAGATACATAACCAAACAATTAACCCCATTCAGAATTAAGTAGGTAGTATAAAATATATTTTCCAGAGTATCCATCTAACATTTGGAAGAATTAATCTTGGTGGCGAGCAACCTAGAGTGCGCTAAAAACACGTAGCTGGGAGGTATCTCACATGGTATATCATAGACTTTGGATTTATACAAATACCAAAAGCTATGTCGGGGTTAAATATAGAGTTGTTGATATCATCATATGAAATAATTGAAGAGAAAATTTTTGTAGTGGTCGATCAACGCACAACTTTACCCTCCATGGTCTGTGTCAGAACTTTTTTCCTTGATAATAGACACTGACCCGCGAGATAAAAACAGCGGGACCGCGAAAAAAGAAAGCCAATAAAATTACACCACGTGCGCGGGTCAACCAAAAATCCCTTAGTCTTCTTAAAAACCAAATACCCGTAGTATTTATAAAGATCCCGTGAAATTCTTGAAATTTTCGCGGGTATTTCAAGTTTTCGAGTTAAAGTGTTTTGTTTTCGATTTCAAGCGGGAAAAAGTTGTTTCGTCTTCTTTGTCTGAATTCTGACATGTATGTGCGATATGATTCCGGCGACTTGATCTTTCATAAATATGGCAAGAAGCTGGCAACTCAGTTTGTTGTCGTTTGAAATTTGAAGGTAAATTGGTTTTAGTTGGTGGTGGTTTCCGGCAGGCAACTCACAAAGTATACCAATTTTCTCAAAATCTTCGTCAGACATGTGAAACTCCGCTCAGGTGTTGAAGCTCATGTGATTTTCTGCTACTCGTTGATATTTTATTTGTATGCCGAAAATTAATTATTTCTAATTTTTTCACCTCCTTATGTAAGCATATTGAATGAGCCTTTATAATGAGCAATAAAACGTTCTTGGTTTCATTCTATGTGTAATGTGTTATACAATGCACTGGATAATTTATTCGATTTTAACTCATTAAATCATTGAGCTATTTTCCTATTAATGTGACAGAGTGATCCTATTCATATTTATGCACTTGTTATGAAAATGCAATGAAATTATATAAATTTTCTTCGTATGCAATTGTATTAAATTTACCTGTTGATGCAACAAAATTTCAAGTATCCAGCGGGATTTTCTAAAATACAGCGGGTATTTTGTTTTTAAAAAGACTGCCGGATTGTTGGTTGACCTGCGGATATTATGTTAACCGCCGGATTTTTGGTACACGTGGTGTAATCGTATTGGCTGTCTAGCTCTACAGTCCCGCTATTTTTATCCCGTGGGTTAGTGTCCATTGTCAAGGAAAAAAACTCCGACACGGACCATGGAGGGTAAACATATGTGTTGACTGACCACTACAAAATTTTTCTCATAATTGAATATCCATTAACATCGTGTTCGAATGGGGCAACCCTACGAACTTTTGTGGCGTTATAAAAGTTTACTTTGGAACACGTTCTTTTTAATGTGATTATGTCTCAATACATTTTCTTAATAGTGATATTAGCTGGCATTTATGGCGAAAAATCAATGTAAATTACATTATGAATACGTCCCATTGTTTAGTTTTAGTGGAATTTTAATTATATTCTCATTAAATAAAAAAATAATCATGAATGTTAGAAAAGAAAGTAGTATGTGTTCCTACTATTTATGGATTGCATCTATCATATGTAAATCGATGGCATAAAACGATACACGATATTATCTTATTTTATTTATTTTATTAGATAATATATAGAAGATTACCTAAAATATATGAAATCTTTTTGTAAATAAGTTTGAAATTTTCGGATTTGTGGCGGAATAATAGAGATAAAAATTAGTTACATAATGCGAAACATAGTGTTTGACTAATAATGTTTACTCCTCGTAATTTTTAATTCATATCCTGGCATAAATTTCGACATTACTTTAGCATAGAAGTGACCTAATAACTTTTATGAATGATGTAAATGGTGTCTTTTAGATATTCTATTATTAGTATGTTCAATTTTAATATGTTACAGATTCTGATTCATATGCATAAATGTTGTATACGTGATTTTTAAAGATAGATATACGTATATTCTACCTTATGATGTTTGAGTATTTTAGTATATGTAAAATGATAATGATAATAATAATAAACAAAAAGTATATGCCAATGAACAAATAAAATGGTTGTTGTGATTGAGTTTAATAAGCCGTTTTATATTTGTGATATGACTTTAGCTATAAATAACAAACGTAATATGTAATTAGCTATGAAATATAAAGGGTTAATGTGATAGAATTAGTAATGCTAAAGGACTTAAAAGAAACATTTCATTAAGGGTAATTAAGTCTTTCCATATAAGGGGTTAGAAAGATATGATGTCATTAAAGAGATTAAGGGTGAGATTAACTAAGTTGATATCCCATCTAATGGTCATCTTTAATTCAAGGTTTTTCTTTTAAATAATAATATAGAAGTGTAGAAGTGTAGATGTAGATGTATATTCATATATAAGGTATATATAAATATAAATATAAATATAATATATAATATATAACTTTTTATGAATATAAAGGTATTTCATATAGCTTCATTTATAATATTCTTTAGATTAATTATTTAAATCGTCCATGTGGTTTCATGTTTTCTACATCGGTCATCCTTGACTTCTAAAATATATTTTAATAGTCCATTTTTAAAACTTTTGTTCCCCGATATTTCATTTTGGACTATTAGTGAACCAAAGTGTAACACCCCAAAATTTAAAGTATTATTTTGGTATAGGTAAAAGTAATTTTTTTAAGTTATTATTATTATAAGTGGTATAAAATAATAATAACTGTGAATGGTTTTAACGTTTCAAACAATAGTAATTACGGGGAGTAAAATAAAACACATATATACCTATCCAGACATGCACGTATGCATTATTATTCATTCTAAAAGTTCCAGGAAGTTCAAGAAAGAAAGAAATACACAGGAATCAAGAATCAATCACCAAAATTAGTTTCAAACATTAAATTGAAGCCCTAGAACTTCAATTCATCATTCAATTATCATCTTTAACATGAGGTGATCAAAATATGTGGCATCCCTAAGCAAGTGTTAGATCGCATACTCGCCTAAAAAGCAAAGGTGAGTGATATGGGGGTTAAATGGGTACGGTTGTGTCTTTCGTATTGCTTCCGAGCAAGAGGTTCATACAACCGGGTGAAGTAGTATTTATGTTTTATATTGTGATTTATTGTTGTAATTCATATCTTGTTGATTATCTACGTTATTGTTAAGGTATGTGATATGAATATGTGATAAATGATAAGTGTCGAAAGAACGTGTTGATATGTGAAAGTTATGTGATTTATGTGAAATGAGCTTTGTAGAGATTGTAGATGAATATGTGCATTGCACATTATATGTGAAGAATACGCACTCGATATTGCACGTGGTTATGTTTTTGGTATGTTGTTTCCATTACTTACTAAGCAAGTATGTATTGTAAGTAGATGGATAATTATGGAGTCACGTAATGACTAGTTGCCATTAGCTTGATGTTAAGCCAAGTAATGGTTAATTGGCATTAGCTTGACGGTTTCCAAGTAATGATCATGGTCATTAGCTTGGTAAATGTGTTGATTCTTATGAATTAACATGATCAGATTGTTAAGGATCCTTAATATTATGGAAGAGGTAAAGAGTTTAGCCAAGTAGTGCTATGCACTAGCTTGAAGAACGGAAAGATTTATATATGAAATGTTGTTAGTAAAGATTATGGTTGTTGGATTATTGTTAATGAATTATTCATTTAATTGTTCGTATGCTCACTAAGCTTTATGCTTACCCCTTCAAGTGTTTCATGTTGTAGGTGCTTGGTTCGGTTGAACCAATTGGCTAGGATGAGTAGAACATGGTTGCAAGAAGTTAGAGTGGAATGGAGCTTGCTTTAATGGTTAGACAAGCTTCTCATTCTTTTGAATTATCGTTATGAATGGCCATTTGTATAAATCGCCCAAAACATGTTTTGATAATGTAAAATGGTTGAAGTGTAAAGTTGTTATTGGATAATGATGTATACCTTTGACTTGGTAAAGTCAAGGTGGATAGTAGAAAAATTTTATGTCATGAATTGTTAAGTGATGAGATATGGTCAAGTGTCAAAATAAAGCTTTTGATTGAGATTGAGTGTTGACATATAGTCAACTACTTTGAAATGGTCAATTATGTGTGGAAGTTGGAAGCGATTGAGTCAAAGTGTTGTTGTTATGAAAAATGGGTCATAAAGTGTCCAAATGGGCCTTAAACGTGTCCAAATGGGCCTTAAACGGGTCAAGATGTCAAAACGAGCTATGATGTAAGTATGTTGGTTGTTGCTATTTGCTCGGGTGTCAAATCTATGGTAAAATGTGTTGGTAGAAAGTGGAAGTCTGAATGTGAATAGTTTGTGATTTGGGTTGTCCTCAAAAAGTGGTCGAAATGACCATAAACTAGTCATACGTCCAAATTCTTCGTTAACGCGAAATTTGGAAAAGTGTAAAAAGGAAAACCTTCATTTTAGTATAGTGGAGGTGTCTGCAAAATTTGGTGGTCTTAACGAGTCAAAAGTTATGCGCTTCAGAAATTGGCTCAAAATCTGAGTTTGGTCTGGTAGCTGCAATATTCAGTACATACGCGATCCCACAAGGTGTGCAGGATCGCGTATCTCATTGGTTTTTGGGCACAGTCGATTTTCTATGTAAATACGCGATCCCTGGACATGTCCAGGATCGCGTATGTGTGAAGAAATTTGTTATAGTACGTACAAGTACGCGATCCCAGTTGTTTTGTAGGATCGCGTATGTGTGCAAATTTTAGAAATGCATAATACGACATGTCCAGGATCGCGTATGTGTGAAGAAATTTGTTACAATACGTACAAGTACGCGATCCCAATTGTTTTGTAGGATCGTGTATGTGTGCAACTTTTAGAAATGCATAAGTGTTGGTAGCACTTTTTGCGATGCTTTTATTTCACAGTTTTTGGTTCAAATATTTAAGATATATGGTATAATTGGGAGAGTTTGTTTTGAGTCAAAAATTTAATACGAATTATTTATACAAGTTTAGTATACTACGGAGTAAAAAATAAAAATAAATAAAATTTGGGGCGTTTCACAAAGTTTATTATTTTAATAGTCCATTTTTAGACTACCAGTGAACCGGTGTTTCAAAATATGGGATTATTATAATAGCTATAGAAATCAGGGACGACCGGTAAAAAATATATGAAACCCCATGAACTATTTAAATAATTTATTCTAATCTTTAATCCTTAGTATCTATCTATATAGGGTTTAAGAAAAATGATGGATGCAAGTAGTAAGACATAATTTTGCATTGTATTAGATGAATATGAAGGGTTCTTTATCTATATGTGATAAAACTATAGGTAAGGTTCAATAAGAATGGTAAGAACACATCACATTTACATATATTTGACATGAGGTTTCGTCGTTTGTTTATTATGTTCATAGAAATGATTTAAACTTTTTGGTCTAGCATGACAATTGGAGCCTGATTGGTTCTTTAGATAAGCTTAACTCTAAATGTGACACAAGGCTACGAGATTCAACATATGTATGCTATGTTTTTTAGTATAGAAGGTCAGTGGCAAAATGAAACGCCCCAAACTTTTTTTTTTTTTTTTTTTACTTTTACTATAACATTCTTTTACATTTGGTCCCTTATAAAATATACCACAATCTATTCCATTTGAAATCCACATTTGATTTTACAAATTCAAATGAATACAACGATGACACATTACAATGAATTATAATATTTTGGACGATTTATATAACGGCAATTCAAAACGACAATTCAAAAGAACAAGAAGCTTGTCTAACCACATTGCAAGCTCCAATCCACACTACTTCCTTGTAATCACATTTCATCCAATTAGTTCAACCGAACCAAACACCTACAACATAAAACCACTAAAACAGGTAAGCATAAAGCTTAGTGAATATACAAGCAATTAAATGAATATTTCACCAAAATCACCAACATGAAACAATTATCAATTAACCACTTATTTCCTTAAATAAATACTATTGAGCAACTGTAGAGATTTTTCCATATTTCGTACGGATTCGTGGTCCAATAGATACAAGTAAGCATGGCACCAAATCACATCGAAATGGATATCAAGCTCAATAGATACCAATTAGTGCTAAGCACTTATTTCGTAATAATCATTTATTTCGTAACAATCAAATCTCTACACTATTGCTCAATCCACATAAACAACATAATTTCACATAAGTTCCACATAACACAACAACTAGAAACAATTAACAATGATGTTAAACAATGCATCTCAACTTAAAATATGAGCATACGATACAAGCATAAGAAACAAGTATAAGAAACAAGCATAATCCATTTGATTGTGTGAACCTCTTGTTCATAAACAATCCGGAACACACAATCATTACCCATTTAACCCTCGTATCACCCACCTTTGCTTTTTAGGCAAAACATGATTTCACACTTGAACATAGATGGCAGCCAATCTTGATCACCTTAAGCTTAGAACGATTAATCCTTGATAAATTCGGATTCTCTAGCTTCAATTTCGTGTTAGGAATCGATTTTGGTTTAAGGTTTAAGGTTTCTGCGTTTTTTTTTCTTTGTTCGTGAAGCTCCTGGAATGTTTTGAATGATATATGATGCGTATGTACATATTTGGATAAATATGTATGTGTTTTAATTTTATTCACCATGATTATTATTATCTGAAACTTAAAACCGACTCTCATTTATTACTATTTTATTTCACCTAAAGTAATAATAGTTTAAAACAATTATTATTACTTTATTCACAATAATACTTTTGGATTTTGGGGTGTTACAAAAAACCAATTGTTAATAAAGTTTCCCTCTCTTAACCAAATTTCACATCTTATATTTGATGACAACAAAAAAGTCTTGTTGTATAAAGATCAAGAGATGGCAGTGTAATACCTTTTATAGTTAAAATGTTTGGGTCACAATTCGTCAAGAATATACTTTAGTCCCATGGGCTTATCTTGTTTGATTCTCTCAAAGTATCTCCCAACATGATTTTATTTTATGGCTTGCGATCGGTCAAAAGCTTTAAACACAAGATACAATGCATATGTGGAGTAAGAGTCACATCTCATATGTCCGTTATGTGAATTACAACCTGACAATCATGACTATTGTTCTTCAAATGTGATTTTCTAAAGCAAAAGTTGGTTCAAGTTGAAACCGTTGGCTTTGCTTGATGCAATTTTAAAAATTTGGTATGACATTATGGCATATATCCAACATATTTGTAGATGTAATGGTGTTTGTAGCACTATCGATCGGCTTACTACCATATATGGAAGGGAAAACAATCTAGAATTGTAACACCTCAAATTTCGAGGTATTAATTTTAGCGAGTGAATAAGTATTATTTTAAGATATTATTATTATACGGTTAATAAAATAATAGGAATCGCAAATGGTTTCCAGGTTCCGGACAATATGAATTAAGGGTATAAAATTAACATATAGATATATACACGCACACACAGATGCGTGAATTATCCAGCTTTTATTTCTAAACACTTCCAGAATTAAAATTCGTGAGGAACCAAAATCGCAGGAGCCATCAAGCATCAAAATTGAAACTTCCAATCTTCAAATTTGAGTTCTACTAACTCAATTCCTTTCTTCTTGATCATCATAAACCTTATGTAAGTGAAATTTCTTCATTCTTTAACCTAGAAAATGGGTATTTGATGGGTTTTGAATAGCTAGTGATTTTAATCCGGAATTAGGGTTTAAAAACATGGAATTGATGCTAGTTAGTGATTTAATAGTTGTTATTAACCTTTATATAAGTTGTAAGTAAAGAATCACCAAGGGTGTTCATGGTGATTCTTATGAGTTATGTTAACTTATGCAAGTTCATGTTAATTAGTTTAAAAGAGTAAGTAGTAATGTAAGTAAAGTGTTAAAATGATGTTTGAATAAGAATTCAATTGGAAACTTGAATAACTAAACAATTGAGTTATTGTGGTTAACGGGTCAAAATGGGTGTGAAAACGAGTCATGATATAAGTATGTGACTTTTTGTCATTGTCCTAGAAGCTAAATGTATAGTTATAACCGATGGTAAAATGCCCAGGTCTGAATGTGAGTGGTTTGTGAATTTAGTTGTCACCAAAAAGTGGTCAAAACGACTATAAATTGGTCATACGTCTAAATTTGTCTTTTTTGTGAAATTTGTAAAAATGTAAAAAGGGAAACCTTCATTTTGGTATAATGAAGGTGTCCGCAAAGTTTCAGGTCCTAACTCTTAACGAGTTAAAAGTTATGCACGCTCGAATTTGGTTCAAATTATGAGTTTTGCTGAGTTTCAGGAACCATGAGTAAGTACACGATCCCAGGGAGGAGCTAGGATCGCGTATTTTCAAAGGATATTCCACTGTGATGAATTCATGAGTAATTACGCGATCCCACAAAGGTGGTAGGATCGTGTATTTACAAAGAAAAAGTAATGTGATCATTTTATGTGTAGTTACGCGATCCCTAGAGGGGTTATAGGATTGCGTATTAACAAAGGGTCTGTAAAAAAAAAAAAATTGGGGGCGTTTCAAGAATCCATAACAAATGGTCACATACCATTGATCAAGCAGTCAAAATGTCGCATGATGATGTTTGCTTTAAGCTCTTAGCCTCAAGTTCATATCACAAAGAACTCAAAAGCAACAAGGAAATGGAAAATTAGTGATATTTGTTACCTTAATTCGTGATTTTCTCTTATAGTTGGGTGTTGACTTATAGTTTTTATTTTCTTTCATTAGATGTCTTGTTTTATACGAGGGAACTTTATTTAGTTCCATGTTGTGTTTCAGTTCAGATTATGTAAGTAGAAACATATCTTGACTACTAGTTTGATTACTTGAATATGACTATGACCACGTTGGTCTAATATATTTCTATAAACACATCTTTACGGATTACATCTTATATCTTATATCGTCTAATATATTTCTATAAACACATCTTTACGGATTACATCTTATATCTTATATCTTACATTATAACTAAGGGAGGAGACCTCCAATGATTTGCCAATTATTATTCACTTATGCCATATCATACAAATCCTATGTGTCATCACCATATAAAACAACTTAATGATGTGAATTTTCCTACCCCTTACTCTAAATAAGGTAATATTAATCAAAATTCATATTATAACTAATATCATTTAATAAGGTAATTGATACAATAAAATTATAACCAATTTGATTTGAATTATTTGTCATGTGATAACACTTATAGTTTTTGATTATAGTCCAAGATCATGATATCATTTGATCTGTTTTTCCCTATAATTTTAATTTATATAATTTTTTGGTTTTTTCATATTAATATTGGCTTTTCTCTCTCTAACTCTCTAAAAAATAAAAAAATAATAAATAAACTTATAGTGAGTTTTAAGAACTTTCTTTTAGTGTCATTGTAGTTTTCATTATAGTTTTGTTAATTTTGAAATTTTTTTGTTAAGCTTTAGGATAGGTAGATCAACTTAATCGTCTCTTTTTTAAAGAGTTTTTTAGTTTAAATCACACAACTCAATTACTCAATATTTTCTATTTATTTTTTTAATGTTAACAAAAATGATTATATAAAGATAAGTGATTACTACACCACATTTTCATTAGCCGTACACCACAAACATGATTTACACAATTATACAGTACGACACCTTAAAGTATAATTGATGGTATATGGATACACAATTACAATGTACTAATCATCACTCTTATATAAAGTGTATACAACATAAAGCTGAATATGATTAAAACATTTTATGTACCGTTTTAACATATGATCCACATGATATGATATTATATATTTCTAGCCGTGCATCGCACGAGTTTAATGCTAGTTGTTAATAACTCATATTAATCTAAACCTCTAAAAAAACTATCAGTACTTAAACATTTAAACTCAACCGTTTGGTACTTGCTACACGGCCTAAAATCTTGAATCTTGAATAAATAAATATAAATAAATATAAAAAACAGAAAAGGAAAAAAAACAAAACCAAGAGAAACGGATAGTCGGATACCATCGAACCCACGCCCCACGGAACCAACAAAAAAAGGCACCCGAGTGGCATCTTCGTAAATAACTCCATCTTTAAGTCTAAAAGTCAAATTCTCAGTTTACCGCAAACCTAAACCCAACAAGCAAACTGCCGATCACGACACCAGAAAAAAAAAAAAAATACATAAAATCAACCAGAAAATTAAACTAATTTCTCACTCTCACTCAAAATCATCATTATTCATATATACATACACAACTGTGTATAGCGTTCCACAAACTAAAGGTAAGTTCATTCTTGTTTCAATTGCAATTACTAATTCGGTTTTGTATTTCTGTTATATGCTATATATATTGATGTTGTTATGTGTTATTACTTATTGTAGTTATTGTAATGACTTATTAGGTTTTTGAATTTTGTATTGTTTGAAGATTGATTGATTAATAAATGGGGAAAAGTAGACCTAGGGCTGCAGAAAAGAGGGTTTTAGGGCAAGGTTCAATTGTATTAACATCAAATTCATCATTAACTATACCACCTGCACCTGTTTATTACCCTACTGAAGATGAATTTAAGGATCCGTTAGCGTATATTTATAAAATCAGACCGGAAGCCGAAGCGTATGGAATTTGCAAAATTATTCCTCCACAGAATTGGAAACCACCTTTTGCCCTAGATTTGGATACTTTCACGTTTCCGACGAAAACACAGGCGATACATCAGTTGCAAGCAAGGCCTCCTGCTTGTAACTCGAAGACGTTTAATTTGGAGTATAATAGGTTTTTGGAGGAACATTGTGGGAAAAAGGCAGTGAAGAAGAAGGTGGTGTTTGAAGGGAAGGAGTTGGATTTGTGTAAGTTGTTTAATGGTGTGAAACGGTATGGAGGTTATGATAATGTTGAGAAGGAAAAGAAGTGGGGGGAGGTTTTTCGTTTTGTGAGGTCAGGTGGGAAGATTTCTAATTGTTCGAAGTATGTTTTGTGTCAGTTATATAGAGAGCATTTGTATGATTACGAAAGTTATTATAGTAAGTTGGATAGGATTAAGGAGAAGAGTTGTAAGAGAGGAATGGATGTTGAGAAGAAAAGTGGACAGCAAAGCTGTAAGAGAAGTCGAGTTAGTGAAGCGGGTGAGAAAGTTGAACTACATAAATTGGAGAATGAAGTATATGATCAGATATGTGAACAATGCAGAAGTGGGTTGCATGCGGAAGTAATGCTTTTGTGTGATAGGTGTAATAAGGGGTGGCATATATATTGTTTATCGCCACCGTTGAAACGGGTACCACCTGGTAACTGGTATTGCTCGGAGTGCTTTAACTCTGAGAAGGATAGTTTTGGATTTGTTCCTGGTAAACAGTTGTCATTGGAAGCTTTTAGGCGTGTGGCTGATCGTGCTAAGAAGAAATGGTTTGGTTCGACTTCGGCTTCAAGGGTTCAATTGGAAAAGAAGTTTTGGGAAATAGTGGAAGGATCTGTTGGTGAAGTTGAAGTTATCTATGGCAGTGATCTGGATACTTCCGTTTATGGTAGTGGCTTTCCCCGTGTAGATGATCAAAGACCATCATCTATAGAGGTTGATAGATGGGATGAATATGGTGCTAGCCCATGGAATCTTAACAACTTGCCCAAGTTACAAGGGTCGATGCTTCAGGCTGTCCATCATAACATTGCTGGTGTTATGGTGCCATGGCTTTACATTGGGATGCTATTTTCATCTTTTTGCTGGCACTTTGAAGACCATTGCTTCTACTCCATGAATTATCACCACTGGTATGTAACTTGTTACTCTCAGAATCTGTTACTAACTATGTTGTTTTATTTATGCTCATCATATGCAAAATTGTTGTCACCATCAGTTATGTATGCATACTTCTATGCCCAGAGTACTTGGTGCAGCATGTTCAAGGTCATTTACAAATTGAAAATAATCTCTTAATTTATATGTTATTAAAAAAAAAAGAACAGTGTGAACCATGTTGCTTTCTTCAGCACATTTCGTATCATAGCTATAGCAATGCACTTGGAATTTTTTATTGGATTGGCAAACTCAAGTCTTGAGATTGGAATCTTAGCCCCACCACTTTCAGTTGACTTAATATTAATGTATCTGCACTACTGTAAATGATTGACAATTTTGTAACTTCGCTACTTACCAAGTAGAACCAACATCAGATAGGTGAGACCCAAGCTACAAATATGGATATGACATAACTAGTTCATGAACATCTAAGGTCAGAAACAAGTCGTAGGTAGTTTTGGTAAGAAACAAGTTGGATGGAACTTATGTAGGCATAGTAGCAAATACATTTGATAATGTTTTATAGCGTTTAGTTGGCTCAATAGAAATCGAAGCTACAAGATATTAGAATTAACTTAAAAAGATTCAAGTAGATTAAGCTTAACGCCTCAACCATGTTTGGTATTCGATATTGGGGAAAGGGATATGCTAATTTAGTTCTAGATCTACTATTTTATGAATGTAGTTATTGTGATTATGATAATGCGACACATTTACATATATAAGACCTGCTAACTTCTATCATCATAGTATGTGGGTAAAAGAGAACTACTAAAAGAATGAAATCAAAGATGCAAGTACAAACATGCTATTACTCTATTAGGGACGAACAAGGACAAGACCTATATCAAGGTTCAGTTACCACTTAATGTGCTGCAGAAGATCGTAAATGGATGCTTGGCAGGTTCTGAAATACATTTTTTCTTTGGGTTTGCTTGTGAAAAGCACGTGGTCTCAAGAGTATCTGAGTATGTATTAGAGTGTTCAAGGCATCTACTGTGGGTGTATGATGATGTCATATATTCCCATAAGTGTAACAAGCTGGGAAAGAACTCTTTGTCCCAATTTCAGAACCCAATACTAGTTCTATCACCTCCAATAAGGATGTACCACCCCTATATCTGATTACCATCAATGTACTTGAAATCTTTGTGGGGTAAATAACCCAACTTTATATTATTTTGATATATGACTATAAATCAATATGTTCTTTTTAATGTACTTCTAGGGGAGAGCCCAAATGTTGGTACAGCGTCCCTGGTAGTGAAGCCAGTGCTTTTGAGAAGGTACATTTACTATTAATTAATTAATTGTAATAATAAATATATAAAATAAAATGTAGCTTGACCAAGAATTTTTACTTGACATAGAAGTTTTGTCTAAATCGAAGAGTATGTTTGACCTTGATGACGGATGTGGTACTGCAGGTGATGCGGAACAGCCTTCCTGATTTGTTTGATGCTCAACCTGACTTGCTCTTTCAGCTGGTCACTATGCTGAATCCATCTGTCTTGCAAGAAAACAACGTCCCAGTCTACAGTGTATTGCAGGTTTGATCAGAAAAATAATTACTTTTTTATTCATTGTGAATGCCTCTTTCAAGTATTATTATGACATATTCTGAAACTGTGATCATTGCTCCTTGTTTTTCTCTGCTTCCGGTTTTCTATTTCCAAATTGTTGGGATCTCTATCTTCCTGCTTAAGCCTTAGGTGAGTTGGCAGCTTAAATATAAATCATAAAGATGCAAATGATAGGAAGTCTGAGTCCACATGTATATTATGTTTTCTTGTTTCTTACCATACTTTGCAAGTGTTTTGTATTGCATGTTTTTGTGGAAAATCGTTGATCTTTGCTACGTCATAGGAGCTTTTTCTTATGATCTTATCAGATATGAGGTTCCTTTTTTCCACTCACTTGTGTAGTTGTGTATCATCTTTGCAACATAAGAAGTGACAAGTTGCGTGGGATTAGTAGTGTAACATGGTATTCATTTGCATATACATATCTGCCTTCTATCTTTCTGGAAATATGGCTGATCGTTCCTGACATTATATATTTATCGTATGATACAGTCTCTGGTTGTTACGTGTTATTGAAGAATTCTGTTGAAAGTTGTTCACTTCACTGCCAGTAGGGTGAACATATATATTAATCAGGGTGATTTGTTGATAAGTGTCGTATATGATAGTATGCCATCTTATATTTGTGTGGTTTTAAATAAAGTTTGTGAAGGCAAGTATGGTGAGAAGAATGGAAAAATAATCAGGTTGTTAAATGAAGTTATAGTGATGGTTTTGTAGATGATTAGTTAAACTTAGTGCTAATTAAATCTTTATACATTTCGTGTTTCAATTTGTCCGGGAAGAAAGACAAATGGTGCGAGTGATCTTAGAGATGCCACACTATTATGTTTTGGCAACATGCTGTTTTCACTATTACACTCTGTGGATTGTGGGTTTAAGTGATCTTCCACTTGGTCTTATACCATAGGGTTATCATGTTGATTATGGTGAGCTAACTTTCCCTTTTTATACTACTTCCAGGAACCTGGAAATTTCGTCATTACCTTCCCTAGATCTTATCATGGAGGTTTCAACTTTGGTGAGTCTACATCAACTCGAAATTGGATTTCTATTAATCTTATTGTTTCATTAATCACCTCTTGGTTTTGTTAGGCTTAAATTGTGCAGAAGCTGTCAACTTTGCACCGGCTGATTGGTTACCTTACGGTGGTTTTGGAGCTGAGCTTTATCAGCATTATCGCAAAGCTGCTGTCTTGTCTCATGAAGAGCTCCTTTGTGTGGTAGCAAAGGTCAGCAGTTCGTTACATCAATTTATTAGTTCTACTTCTTGTGATATAATAGCTTTTTTACACTTTCTGTGATTATTGACGTTGAAAATGCGAGATGGTGTTTCATCCATCAAAATCCACCTACAATTGTTTTTTCTTGCAATATATGTTTGTTTAAATAGCAACTTCTCTACAAGATCATGTGACTATACTTGTAATGTACATTGATAATGCCTACAAATTACAGAATGATCTAGACAGCAATGCGCTACCCTACTTGAAGGACGAGTTGCTACGGGTATACAATAAAGAAAAGAGTTGGAGAGAACGGCTTTGGAAGAATGGCATTATTCGTTCTTCGCCCATGGCTCCTCGAAAGCAGCCAAACTATGTTGGTGTTGAAGAGGTAAATGGAGCCATTTGGCTGTTCTTTCTTGTTATGAAGCATCAACATACTGGTAAATATATATTTGATGAATTATTTGGGACAATAATTTTGTAGGATGCGGCATGCGTCATATGTCAGCAGTTCTTGTATCTGTCAGCCGTTGGTTGTGCCTGCAGGCCTTCTGCTTTTGTTTGTCTAGAGGTAAGGGATTTTGAGTTTACCACTGAGATAGTCTAACCTATTTTTCCATGTTATGAAAATTGACGCATCTCTTTTAGAGTTTAATTGTGGGCTGCGCTTGATTTTCTCTTGTTTGCTAACTACTTCCATCATACATACAGCACTGGGAAAACCTGTGCGAATGCAAGCCTCGCAAGCGCCATTTTCTTTATCGACACACACTAGCAGAGTTAAATGATTTGGTCATGATGATGGAGACACATAGTTCGGAGGAAATGATCCAGAAGAGAAACAAGAGAAAGCAGTTGATTTGTTCCAATGAGTTATCCTCTTTATCAAAGAAGGTTATAAATTCAACCACCATTCTCTGTCTTCCAAATCATTAAGATAACGATCCGTATCTGTTTTGTATATCTTTTTGTTTGCTAGCGTCAGTCCTTTCATACTTTGGCATACTATGTTTTCACCCGCCACACTAATGACATATATATAATATATATGGCATGTAAGCATGTTCACATTTTATACTGCTCTGCGGGGGAAAACAATTTTTCTAGCTTAATGTTATATTTGTTAACTTCCTTATATGTATTAATATTGGTAGAAGTATGCTCCTATTAACGGTGTTTTATTTATAATATATATATAGGTTAAAGGTGGTCATGTTACAATTGCGCAACTTGCTGAAGAATGGCTCCTGAGGTCATGTAAAATTCTTCAGATGCCATATTCAAACGATGCTTATTCAATTGCCTTGAAAGAAGCTGAACAGTTTCTTTGGGCTGGTTCGGAAATGGATCCAGTAAGAATAAATTCTGTTAGATCATAGATCTTTCCATTTTTAATATTTGGTTAAAGAGTCTGCAGTTATATCACAATGGGATTGAAAATAGGTTCGAGAACTGGCAAAAAATTTGGCGGAAGCTCAGAATTGGGCAGAAGGCGTAAGAGATTGTCTTTCAAAAATTGAGTTGTGGGCATCCCACCATAACTGTGAGATGGAAAGAGTAAAGATGGAAGATGTGAGAACGTTACTTAATGTCAGCCCTGTACCTTGCAATGAACCTGGACATCTGAGGTTAAAGGTGAATAATTTTATATATAATATTTTGATAAAATGTCTGTTGAGTCACTGAACAAGTGTGTTTTCTTTCATAGGATTATGAAGAAGAAGCTAGAGCGCTGATTCAAGAAATCTGTTCTGTCCTATCAACATCCTCCAATGTTTCGGTTTGAAATCTCTCATACCGTCACTCCAGCTTTTTTAAACATTAAAATTTAGTGATCCTTTTTGTTGTTGTTGATGTTTAATCATATTCTGTTAAATTCTCAGGTTGCTGATTTGGAAGCTTTGTACTCCAAAGCTTGCGATTCCGCTATATATGTAAAAGAAAGCGAGGAATTATTAACCAAGCTATCAGCTGTGAAGGTGATTTAAGTGTATTGTCTCATCTCATGCCACTCTAAGATCTTTCCATCACTTTCTGATATTCTCTTTCTATTTTGTTGCTTTAGCTCTGGCTACACACGGTAAGAAATTGCATCTCAGAGAAATCTCCTTGTGTGATCGAGGTTGATATTGTCAATAACTTGAAATCAAAGGTGACTTAATGAAGTGTTTCACCTTTTGTTATACTTGTCTCTATATTATAGAATACAGGTATTAATCTTTTTATGTGATGTCTTCTGATCAGATCGTGGAACTTCAACTTCAAGTTTCCGAAGTCCCAGTCTTTTTGGATTTTGTAACTCGAGTTGAATTATGTCAATCTCGATGTGCTGAGATGTTGAGAGGTTCAATAACACTAAAGGTTGGTAATATAGTTATTTGTGTAATAGACGTTTAATTTGGTATATTGTACTGTTTTATGCAACATTATGTATGATGTGCAGAACCTTGAAGTGCTAATCCAAGAATATGATGGTTTTACTGTTAATGTTCCGGAGTTAAAACTTCTGAGGCAATATCAAAGAGATGCGTGTGACTGGATTTCACGTTTTAATAACATTGTGAAGAATTTTTATGAGAGGGAGGATCCAGAGAGTGTTGTTGATGAGTTGATTTGTCTTGAGAAAAAGGGATCACTGTTGAAGGTTCAAGGTATGTGTCGTGCCTATTCACATGCATTTAATATCAATCATATTACAAATTTATCTGTTATGTTTGTCTACATTTATGAGTATATGGTCATTTTGTTTGCTATTTTGTCGATGTAGTTGATGAGCTGCTACTCGTTGATTTGGAGTTAAAGAAGGCTTCATGCAGGGTAGAAGCTTGGAAGGTAAACTCCGTGCATGTCCTTTTTAATGTATTATATTCTGGTGATACTGTCCCTCAAATTGAACGTTCTGTTCAAAATACTACTGTTACCATCTTAAATTTCCGTCTAGTCTTCTACTGTACCATCATAAGTTGAATTTGATGCATGTTACAAAGATGGAAGAGGCGTTGTAGTGTGATACTTCTTTAACCAAGATTCAGAGATTGACCCTTATATGGTATTTAAGCTTTACATTTTTTCACTTCCACAGGTGCTCCGTAGTAAAATGCCTTTGGAACCTATTCAGCAAGTAATGGCTTTGGCCACCGAGTAAGCACTCTTGGCTTGATGTTTGTTTAGAATATCTTAACTTTTGTTACATTTCTATGATCATCAGTAAATGTATGCTGATGTCCTTCAGACTCCATATTGAGAATGAGAAGGTGTTCAAGAACATTTCCGATGTACTTGCTCAAGCTGCGTGTTTGGAAGAAAAAGCTAAACATATTCTAGCTTGTGAGGTTCAGATGTCTGATTTCGAGGATGTCGTAAGGTTTGTTACAAGTACTTTTTATGGGTGCTGTGGTTCTTCTGTATTCAATAGAGGTGGCATTCTGACACATTTACATATGAGTGGGTTTTTCTGTGTTGTGTTTTAATGTGTGCAGACTCCTTAATTATTTTATTCAAAAATCTAGATTATTCGTGTAACAATACTGTTTTGTTTATCATGATGAACGGTTTATTATTTAGAATTTGTTTTTGGAAAATGGACAACAAAGTGTTAATGACTTAGCAGGTCAACACAGCCCGTTTTGAACCCATATACTGGAAAGGACCCATTTCAACTCGAACCCACTATCTGACTTGCTCATGGTGCCACCTATAGTAGATAGCAACATATATGTGGCATTTATCTTCTAACCAAAAAACTTCTTCAGGATGTCTGAAGATCTTTGTGCACTTTTACCTTCTATCGATGGCCTCAAGAAAGCTTTGTCAATGGCAAAGTCGTGGTTAGTTAAGTCTAAACCATATTTGGTGTCTGATCTCTCTGTGATGTCCGTTGCAAGTTCTTCACTTAATGTTGACGAGCTGAAGGTTTTAACTATCTCTGATTATAATGGTTATATAGATGCTATGCATGAGTGGTTTCTGAGTCGATCTTTTCGGAATATGATTCAATTTTGCAGGAGTTGGTTTCAGAATCAAAGTTATTGAAGATATATTTGGAAGAGCGGTCTTTGCTTGAAGATGTCTTACAGAATCATATTCGGTGGGAGACTAATGCATATTCTGCATTGAATGATGCAGAGTCGCTGTTGGATATTCTTGATAGCGGTGATGAGATTTTCTCCAATCTCATCCCCAAAATTGCAGAACAGGTTGCTACAATGGAGTCTATTAAGAAGGCGGAGTTATCTCTTCAGTTTGACTCTCATGTGATTCCAAAACTACAAGAAACTTGTGCAATTTTCCACTGGTGCTTCAAG
Organism: Helichrysum umbraculigerum; assembly: GCA_949592205.1. NCBI lineage: Eukaryota > Viridiplantae > Streptophyta > Magnoliopsida > Asterales > Asteraceae > Helichrysum > Helichrysum umbraculigerum. The sequence continues at coordinate 8,163,920 of CATIUR010000004.1, read as the reverse complement.
GCGCTTACCTTCCGAGCTGTTGTTCCCACACTCAAAGTGTGTTCCTATACTGATCCTATAATATGTTTCTTTCTCTGGGGGGCTATGTTTAAGTGATATCATCTAAGAATCTTTCCCATTTTACAGGAAGTTGACATGTTGTTGGAGGATTCAGAATTCCATCATGTTACATATGTATCTCGTCCTTTCCGGAGGTCGTTGGTTGAAGGGATTAATTGGCTTAAGCAAGCTGTTGAGATTCTTGGTCCATGCAATGTTAAAAGATTTGATTTAATTGATGTTGAAGAAGCCGTGAGAAAATCTAAGGTGTAATTTCCTTCAGTATCCTTCTTGTTGACTTCCAATATGCAATTAGTGGTTGAAACAATACCTACTTTCTTCAATTTTATAATAAGGGTGAAAAAGAAAAGTAAACAGAAATAGGACGTGGACAAGTTTTCCACTTTACACTCTTTTTTTGCATTATGTGTATTTTACTGAGAATTTTTAATGGCAGATGATTAAAGTATCCTTCCCGTTGATCATTGGCCAATTACATGATGCTATCAAGAGACACAAGTGAGTTTCACCAACATGCTTCATTGAAATTCTCTTTATTAATCATTTGATACTTGCTCTATCCCCCCATACAGACACACACACACACACACACACATATTATATAATAATATACTCCTTAATATATACTCAACAATAGTTGATACTGTATGAATGAAGTTGCATAACTTCTTTATATGTCATCAAATTGTCATCTAAGCTAAAAATGCTAAGATAATTATGTTGCATGTGGGTGCTTAGCCCATGAAGGTTTACTGCAGGTGTTTAGTATATCACGTTAGCTAGTCAAAGAAGGTTTGACTTATCATGCGGTGCTACTTTATATGTCAATAATTATATTAAATAATATTATCAACATCCTATATTCTTTCTTTATATTTCTCGTAAGATGTATTTTTTTTATTATAACTAACTGCAAATTATGTTTTTAATCTTAATTTTGACTCATTGTAGTGTATGGGTGAACGAAGTGAATGCATTTTTCAGCAGCAGCCCTGGAGACCGATCATGTTCTTTGTTACTGCAGCTCAAGGTGATATAACATTTCAAATTCACCCTCTTTTTTTTCTTGCTCGATATGGTTCACTGAGTAGCAGATCTTTCGCTCTATAGGGGTTGGGGGGGGGGGGGGGGGGGGGGGGGGGGGGGGGGCATAACACAATTCTTCTTGGAGCACAATATTATGATTTTATATTATGGTCTTTTTTAAATGTTATAGTAATATAACTGGATCTATGCAGGAGGGTGGCAGCACTGATGCTTTCAGTTGCCAGGAAATGGACTTGGTTATATCTGAAGTGCAAAGGGTCAAAGAGTGGAAACAGAGAGGCGGGGACATTGTTGGGGTTAAAGATGGTGATGATAATCTGCTAATCGACGCTCTATATAGGGTACACTTCTCTTCAGTTTGTCATAGTTGTCATATTATTGTTATGGGAATGTTTTCCAACATTATGCAGATAATTTAACTCCCCATGTATAGTTTACATCATAATGAGCCTCTTACCGTACCATATTAGCCTTGATAATGTCATATTTGTTGATATTTTTCAGATATTAAATACTCTAGACAGATCTTTGTATGCCTATAACAAGCCCGATGGTTGCGAAGAAAGAAAGTTTTGTATGTTTTGCTCAAATGACTCTCAGCATCACGAGCTCTCAACTTGTTCTGTGTGCACGGATTGGTAAACCTTCATTCTCCTGTACTTCATTAATCATTATTTTGTTAATATGTTTGATTATTCATAATGTTAAACCTTACTTTCTGTTTCTGTTTTTTTATTATTAATATTAATTATTATTATGTGTATTGGTTTGCATGCAGCTACCACATACAGTGCATAAAACCAACTTTAGGCTGTACAAGTAATTCTGCAGATCTCATCTGTCCTTATTGCCATATCATTGAGAGCGGCAAAATCTCTAGGCTGGTAAAATTTATTTAAGTTCATTGAGAGTGGGAAACTGGGAATCTTTCATTGTTTACTGACATCCATTTTTTATTTTCAGAAAGTCGATGCCAAACGTCCAGAGTTGAATTTGTTTATGGAGCTTATATCAGATGCGGAAAAGTTATGTGTCAAGTGAGTGCCTTCTCTTCCTTTGCCCAATTGCATTCTTCATATAGCATGTGATACATGTGATCTTACACTACTTGATTGCTTTTTCCAAACTTAGATGCCTTTTATTCATCTAATTTAACTTATCCAAGATCTACATTCTCTCTCATAGCAGTTTTGCTCAGTTGTTAGATGTGGAGTTTTTAAGATAACCTTTTCCACACATTCTTCTCTTGTCAATAATCTGTTTCTCAGTCTTTGATAAGTTCCATATGCTAATTTTAGAGGTAGCAAAAGGAGCTGATTTAGCGGTTTTAGTTATTGGTCAAATCATGTAAATTTTTGGAATGTGTCGAAACGGTTAGGTTGGGTTGACCTGGACCATATTTTTTTCAAAGTTTATGACTTCGTTTGATATATAATCAATGTGTTAAATGATTACTAATTTATATATTTAAAAAATGATTATCTTTTTTGTATTAGAATAATCAACAAGGTTTTATGCATTAATGTTGTACTTTGGGTGGGGTGACATACAACCCACTTGACCCGTTTTCTGGCAAACATATTTGACTTAACCCGTTGGGCAAGATACAGCATAACCCCAATAGACCTATTCGAAAGTAAATGCTTCAAAACCTCTAGCTATGTGTTATGTTTGGCTTCTCTATGTAGATCTAAGCCTGGTTTTTGCTGATCTATCGCTCTTTGCAGGATTGAGGAAAAGGCTATTGTACGTCAAGTTATTGAGAAAGCCCTAGAGTACAAAGCTTGCTTAAATGAAGTTGTAGATTTTTCTTTGGCTTCTCTAGGCAAAGACATGAGCGTGGTTATCTGTAGACTCTCTACTGCGTTAAAGGTGACGATCTGCCTGTTGCAGCCAACATCTAATCTTATTTTTTCAAATCTAGCTATATTCAAGTTATATTGAAATACCACATGTTTGGCTAGTCATCTGTAATAGAGTCTATGTTCTTCTTTATCACAGGCAGCAGAGGTGGCTGAGGTCTGTGATCGTGAAACTAATAGCAAATTTGAGCTTGCATTAGCAAGAAACTCATGGAGAATCCGAGCATCCAAGTTATTTAATGATGGTTCACAAAAACCTTCAATACAACATATCCAACGTCTATTAAAAGAGGTACTGGCTTGTTGATTGTAGAGTTTAGTTTGCATAACCAAGACACTGGTCTGCCTCTCTCCTACCTTATTTGTGAGAGATTAATACCTATAATGTCATCTTTTCATTACAATGTTATATGATTGTAAGTTGAAGTTGACATGTACTACATTTGCTATGTTATCCACAAAAAATGAATGTTCTGCTTTTATAGTTGCGTCTCGAACTAGCTGTTTGCCTATAATACTCTGGAAGGATGCTGGAGAACTGACTCTGTCATATGATAATATTTTCAGGGTCTTGCTATAAAAGTTCCTCTGGAAGATTATTTCTGGCACAGACTTGAGACAATAAAGCACACTGGTTTGCAATGGGCTATGAAGGCCAAAAAGGTTTATAGTTTCTCTTGCCTTCAACAAACATCTTTATGGGCCACCTCAACTAATTCTTTGCCAAAAAGTAAATAAATAAAGATTATCTTTCCAAAATGAAATAAATTAATATTATCTTTGCGAACTACTGAGCAGGTTTCGGCGGATTCTGGTGCCCTTCAATTGCATAAAGTTTTTGAACTTATAGCAGAAGGAGAAAATTTTCCCGTGCACTTCGACAAGGAACTCAAGGTAACAAGATGAAAAATATAATTTCATTGTAGCATGAATTCTTTTATTTTATTGATTTTCTGTTACATAATTTTTATTCTGTTATGCTTTTTGGTGACTGCAGTTATTGCGAGAACGTAGTATGCTTTACTGCATTTGTAGGAAGCCCTATGATCGGAGACCAATGATTGCTTGTGATAAATGTGATGAATGGTATCACTTTGACTGTATCAAGTTATCTTCAGCACCAAAAACTTACATTTGCCCTGCATGCGAGGTTGATATAGCAGATGAAGATAAATGCACTTCGTCATCAGTTCAACAAGAAAGGTATGTGCACTCTTCCAGAACTGTTAGCCTCTTAGTCAATGCTGAATTTTTTTTAGTATCCCTTTTAACTTAAAAGTGCTCATGGAGGTTGATATGGGTTATGTTCTTCTCCAATGGCTTGAAATTTGCCCAAAGTGTATTTTTAATGCATAATATCTCTAAATCATTTATTCATAAACTGGGATTAATATTGTAATAAAATAATCATGTATGACAGCCCTACTACTTTGGGAGTTGCAGATTCCACCTTTGGGTTCTTGATTATACTTTAAACATTTCACAGGAACAGTGCAATCATACTACTTATAGTTATTCCTCAAAATCTTAGAAATTTGTATCAGTTTTAATGTTCAAAAACCTCAAAAACTAGAATACATCTCTTACATATTTAGATGGTTTGACAGGTTGAATGGTGAATGTGAAGAGCCTCAAACACCGTCTCCAAGACCAGTAGAATTGAGAAGAGAATTGGAGAAATCCAATTCAAATACAACCCGAAAAATAGCAGAAATCAATGACATTAGTACCAAACGTCAAAGTGGCATTGAACGCCTCTTATGGAGAAACCGAAAACCTTTTAGAAGAGCAGCTAAAAAACGTGTAGAGCTTGAGGTTTTTTCACCATTTTTTCATGTACATTAATAAAGTTTAGTATCGAGTTAAATGTAAATTTGATCATTTAATTCATTCAATTGATTCTAGGTTTTACATCTCAATGTAACTTCTTTTGTTTTCCTTATCGGTAAGTATCTAGCAACAAACTAGATTTGTCATCTTACAGTTTTAGCATTAGCTTTAGCTTTAGTTTTAGTTTGGTTGTAATGTTAAACCTTTTTGGTTTAATCGCAAGTATATCGAATCAACTGCATATAAACTACTTATATATTCAGAAGTAGAACAATATACTAATTTGTCGTAATCTTGAAGTGGTATTTTAAGACTATCTGATTTTAGGCATACTATCTTTGGTAAGATCATGCTGCGGTTGACTGCATCCATGAATCTGTGATTCGATACCGGTTTAACGATTGCTTTGTAATTTTTCGTTAAGCTCTTGTTAGATACCCGAGTTACTTAACTTTGGGGGTGTTAGTTATTTCAGTCCGAATAATATATGAAAAATCAATAAAACATGTTTTGATCATAATTTTACCGTTTAAAAATCTGAATGTGACTTGTCAGTCATTACAAGTAGTGGTTTAAATGCAACTAAATAACAGCTAATGTTTAATTATAAGAATCAGCCTTAAAATCCTTACGTTGCCTCTAAATAACAACTAAATAATTTTGTCTCTTAACATAGTAAGATATTGAACAAGAGATACATCACTTTGAAAAAAAAAACTAAAAACTTACATCCATTTATAGTAACAATAAAAAAACTTATACAAAAAAACTTATTAATAGTTATTTGAAATTTAATACAGCATTTGAATTTGAATATTTAATTTTACAAAAATTGCATTAAAAATTAGTGTAAAACCGTTCGTCACCTAACACGTAACACATATCGATAATCGATTCGAAGAGTAACCATTATACCTTCAAATGAATTGCATACACATTAATTACGTAATGTTTAATATAGAACAAAAAACATATTTAACGATTTTTACTTTAAAAATTAGAATTCGAAGAAAAAAAAAAAAAAAAAAAAAAAAACGTACAATTTTTAAAAGGAAAATATTAATAGTCGAGTGCTCCGTGCATACGTACTCCAAGAGTTCCGTTGAATAACTTTTGGCGTACTCCTTGCTGCTGAGGATTATTTGTTACCGAATTCAATTTTAACACATCACCAAAAAACTTCCCATTTTCTACTTTGTTCATGCTACTTTTATGCTAATCACGAGGATCTCATATTCGGCCAATGCGTTTCTTGTGTTCGATATTTGTGCACACCAACTGTTTGTAGAAATGCTTGACCCACATGTGTAGTTTCTAATTCCAATTTTGTGGGTCAGATTTTGATTTCAAACTGCTCACCCAAGCTCCCATTTTCCATAGTTATTTTGTTAGTTTAAATTTGGTTTGTTGGGTTCCACTAAAAAAAGGTATGTGCTACTTTATGTGCTTTGTAAAGCGAATTAATGGGACTGATGGATAGTAATGATTTAGATGAAAAGATTGTATTGGGAAGATTGTATGTAAAGGACTAATTTTTGGATAATATTGGTTGGTAGATGAAGTTCTTGAAGCCACTCAGATTGTGCCAGGACTTGCAGAAGCTACATGCTTTGGAACGAGGTCGATTTCTTGGTTTGGATGTTGGTGATAAATACGTAGGTCTGGCGGTTTCAGACTTTGACAATAAAATTGCCTCACCTTTAAGGTATTAACTTGTTGCAAGTGCATAATAATTTTATAATGACCTTAGAGCATCTGTGTCTCTGTGATATCTTGGTGATGCAAAAGTTAAAATAGTTGCATAATCATCTGTACTTATAGTCTACGTGAGATAATTTTTTATATTTTGATATGATGCAGTGTTCTTGTTAGGAAGAAAACTAATATTGATTTAATGGCTCTTGATTTTCAGCATTTGGTTAGTTTCCTTCTTGTACATTTCTCATGATATAAAAACTTAAGGGTGCGTTTAATTACCGAAAATGGTTTCTTAGTTTTCATCTTCATTTTTCTAGAAATATGAGACTTGTTTTCCACCCTTAAAAATCTATTGAAATTTGAAAATGTGTTCATATGCTTTCATTTTCCAGCTTCGAAAACAAGATTTGTCAGTTGATATTTTCCTTAAAAGTCCAAATTGAAGTTATTTAGTTTCCCTTGAATACGCCTCCATTTTTTGCAACTAACGCACCCTAAATTCCCTCTCCCTATATATATTTTTTATTTTTTCCATTTATCTCCTGATCTACTACCTTCTATGTATACTTGACTTATAACAAGTAGTAGGATTACATTTGATTTTGAACCATGTGCTTGAAAGTTCGGTTGCTTCTTTTGAGTGCAGATATCAGAGCTTTCTCTGTCAGCCTTTATTGTTGGATACCCGTTTAACATGCTAAAGAACTGCCCTGATGTAAGTTGCTATTTCAAGTTGCTACTTCAATTGTTCATTTATTCACTATGAAGTTCATTATCTTATTTATCCACATCTTTTAGGCTACTCAAGTGAAAGTATTTGTTGATGATCTTACTAAGACTGGGAAACTTGACGATGTACAGTATACCTTTTGGGACGAGTCCTTCACAACAAAGGTGTGGACTTTTTGGTGTATTTATTATTACCTTTGTTAATATGATTTCAGTAGTTACTTTTTTGTAAGTTGTAACCACGGCTGGATGCTGGTTGATGTGCTTAATTTGGTGACAGTCTGTTGACTTATTGATGAAGCCGTTGAATTTCCACCCAAAGGAAGCAAAAACAATAAGTGACAAATTTGCTGCTGTTGGGATACTGCAGGTATTTTGTATCTGTTCTGCCTTTTTAAATCTACTTTTTATTCGCTTTAAAACTCAAAAAAAAAAAAATAGTTATTAATGTGTATCAATGATTCTCACTTTCTTATGTCATAATGTGGATGAGCTTTTCATCGTTGATATTAGATGTGAATATCTTTTGTTGGTCTTTTGCAGGCGTATCTGGATTTTATGAACAGGAATGTGGTGACAAAACAAAGTCAATAAACATCTACCTCGTGGACTACGCTATGATTCTAAAAACAGATCCTGCAGTGATAATGTTATGGATATATGGGGTTGCCGGGTTGATTTTGAAGTATGACGCCAAGAGCTTTTTTCAGTTTTTCAACTTCTGTGGGTTCTTTTTGAAGTAATGTTGTTAGAATATTTGTAGTTCGGATCACACTAGTAGCTTCTAGTGGTGTGTCCAAAGGTTAATTATACAGTTTAGGTACAAGTTTGTAATGACAATATAAATAGGTATCCAAAGGTTATGTAAGATCTTATTTGTTTTACCTATTTATGGAGTACTTTATCGGTTCCAGGTCCCATTTCTACTAGTAAATAAAAATGAAACCTTTATGAATGACCTTTTTTGGCGAAAAAGTATGGATATATATAAATTGGAATCAATTACATATTGTGAATACATATATGGGTGATTGAGGACCCCATAACTTGATGCTACGGAAATGACACTATATTGAATTACAACACTTGAAGTCTTGATTTTCATGAAACACCGTTCAGGATGAATCTTGAAACTTGAGATGCTCTATGTGAACGAAGCATGCAAACAACCAAACTCATATTTAATTGTTGAGTTATATGAGGCACGACTATTCTAATCCTGATGTTGAACTCCTCAAATGAAAATTCCGTCTTAGTGTCGCTTTTGTTGTTCCCTAAGGTAAATACCTATTGATTTTCCTAGAATTTTAATACTTTCCAACCCGAGATCCACCTCGTCATCACAATCTCCGTTCCAAAACCATTAGCTTACCATAGCAAGAAGTAAACAGAATTTATGAAAGTCGTATTTTGGTTACAGCTACTGAAGTCTGAAACAAATGAACACTCAATTCAGTTTTAAAGTAACTACTTTTTGGAAATCACTAAATTAACCAAGAGTCATTCATCAAGTGTCTTTCTGTCTCATTTCCTACTTGGGAGATCAAAGGACAAAACTTGGTAAATGGTAAGTCAATTTTCTCTTCTAGTATAAATACCTCATTGTTTAATCACCTTCCAGTCCATCTATCTACTTCCACATATGGGTTCTTCAATGGGTATGAATAAGTAATTATAAACAATGGTTGCATTCTTCTTAAGTTATTTTTGACATACTTTTGTCTAGAAGTCCATATAATATCAATGTTATATGCAAGTAAGTTGATCTTTCTTTTATTGGTAAGTTAACAATTGTGATCTTAATGAATTTCAGGTTCATACAAGCTGAATACTTGTGGTCTTACAAGAGGGAACCAGTGTGGTTATGGTGGAATCTTGAGGGATGAAAAAGGCTGCTGGATCAGAGGATTCACGGGTCACCTTGGCAGGGGTCAAAATTCCATTGACGACGATAGCCTACGGTTGCAAAATGTCACGTTGGAAACTGATTCGTCGTCTGCTTTTGATATTCTTGAGAAGTCTGATATGTATACCAAAAGTTCCAAACTGAAAGCAAAGATATCGGATTGCCATAAGTTGATTGAGAAAAATGGAATCACTTTGAGTCGCATAACTGATTCAGAAAACAAGTGTGCAAATTTTCTTGCAAAACTTGCCGTAGATGATGATGACGCTGATGATGAATATGAGGATGTTCTTGAACCGCCTCCTGGCATTGAAAGTCTTATGATGGCTGATAAAGGCAATGTGGCTGATACTTGAAATTGGTTTTGTTATTGTTTAAGATGCTCATCTTTCGTTTTGGAGGTTTCTCTTATGTTTCCAAATATAAAAACTTTGGAATTGTGCTCTTTTCCACATTATTACTTTACTGATCATAAAACTAGCTATTCTTATTCTTATTCTTTTTCTTATTATTATTGGTGTTGTTGATTAATTTCGATTTGACTTCTCGATGGTCAAAGTACATTACTATACCAAATGATGAGGTAAATGTTGAATTGCATAAAACATATGTTTAAAGATGTGTCTATCCCACACGAGTAACTATAACACATGGAATTGAGGATATCTTCTAGCCACATCAAGCATTCTTTTTATATATTTGGCCAATATACGATCCATCTGTTATAAAAGAAAGTAGGAAACATTTTACAAATATCGTCGATGTTTTTTTGTTTCAACGTTGTAGATATTACATGTGACAATCAAAGCGAAAATCACTTTTAGAAGACGGATACAAACTGCTCGAATCAATCATGAAATTCAGTTACAGAAAGAATGCTAGACAAAATACATTCGTAGCAGTTTGATGTCCTTTTTAACCTTTTAAATAAGAATGCCGACTTTTCAAATAACTTTCGACATGTAGCCTACGCAGACACAAAGGGCATACAGCTTATGGTTCCCAAACCCGCCAAATACCCTTTCTAGACTTTAATCACTTAATGCAACCAACTGTTAACATAACTTTTCACACTAGCACATTTAGCAGGAGAGATACTATTGAATGAATAGTAGTAATAAATATTACTTCACTTTTTGTTTTTTAACGAGTAAATTTTACCCGCGCGTTGCGGTGGAACAAAAATGCTCATATTCATTTATTACATAATTTGGTATATATGCTAATTAAAAGTCAGTGAACCGTACTTAGTACAATTTGAGTATTTTCGAATGATCTAAGAAGCTATGTATGGATATAATTTTAATATTTAGCAACCATTTAATTTATGGCGTGACAATAAAAATACATCTACAGCCCTTAGTTTAGAATTAGATGTTATAGTTTTAATTTGTTGAATATAAAATTATTTTAATTTTGTTTAATGATCAAATATAAACAACACTCAACATGAAATAAAACACATCTAAATTTGTTTATATTTTTTTTATATCGAGTTTAGTGATTGATTAATATTCAATGCAATTTACAAAATATATAAGTATTAAAAGTTATAAATAAAATAAACTGATCTATAAAACACTGAAATTTATAAACTAAAATAATATTCATATGTATCTATATAAGTTTAGTGTAAAAAAAATAATAACAAATTTACTATTCATATTATAACAACATGTATGTGTATAATTGCAAAAACTTAAATTAATAATATAATTTTATAATTTTTTTAAAAAAAATTATATATTTTTGTGTATTTAAATGATAAAGTCACACACTAAATATTATAAGGTATTTTTTTTGCTATTATTAAAACTTCTTTTTTTTAAAAAAAAAACATTTTTTTGTTGTTAGAAAACAAAAACATTTGTTTGTTGTTAGGAAAAAAAAACAAATTGGAGTCACTATTCATACAATAGTAACTCCATTTATCATCCTGATAAATGTATGGAGTTTCAATTTGATATATTATTTATATATTAAATGACTAAATATAATAATTTATATTTATAAATAAAATCCATATAGATAAAAAAAAAAAATAGTTAATTTTGGTTACTTTTTTATACCATTTAAAAATAAAAATTACATATTGCTATAACTTTTTATAATTTTCAAATTGTATCTTTTGTAAATAGTATATACCTTATCTTACATAAACTTTCAAATACCTGATTGACTAATGTGTTGTCTTTTAATTAATCATTTAAATCGATTATAACCAAAAATTAAGTTCCGATGTGTTTTATCACTAGGTGTCATTTTTATTTAAGGGAATATCATTGGTGCTGTCAACAACACAAAACTTTGGTGTTGTTGAACAATAAAAGGTGGAGAAAATTTTTTATATTTTACATATTTAACCCTCAACTTTTACAGTTGTATATAATCAGTCCCTAAATAAATCTTAGAGCACGAATGAATAAGTCCCTTAGATCACGAATGAATAAGTACAGTTTGTTGCGCGAAGTAATTTTCCTTTATAAAATCATTGTTTACAATTTTTTTTAATAGAACGACAACTCTATTATCCAAGTTACACTATTATTAGCTTCTAGTAAAACAGTCACCAAATTGCCATCGTATTATAGGAGAACCTATAAACTGATCAGTTCGATAAGCAGTTCGATTTCTAAAATAGTAATCTAATGTCATTGGACAAATTAATGATTTCTTATGATGATGAAATCTTGGTATTATCATGTTCTAAAATAGTAATCTAATGTCATTGGACAAATTAATGATTTCTTATGGTTACGAAATCTTGGTATTATCATGTTCAATTTAGGTGACTAACATATATGATTATGATATACATATTATAAACCGTAAGTGAATGTAACAAGTGTTGATAGTTGGACCATCAAATACATGGTATGAAGCATAAGATTTTTGTAGATTTTAATTATATAATTAGTTTTCATGCATGAGAAAGCCATTTCTAATTACGGTATAATGCATATGAACGATCAATTATTGTGTTTCGCGTTTGAAAGTATAATAATAACTTTTATATAACTATTAACTTTTTTATATTTCGCCGCAACACGCGGGTATAAAACTACTTGTTTGAGACAAATTTCAACTTACAAAAGATGGCTGAGTTATGTTATAGTTACTCAGTTTACTGCCATACTCATTAATTAAGGATAAAACGGAAGAGTTAACAATACCCCTTGAAATAATATCCAACAAAAATATATCCATGGAGAGATGTATATCGGAACTAAGATAAGGTTCCATAACAGTGTTACACTACGAACAAAGTCAAATGCTTAAAAGCAACAAACGAACGACTGGTACAAACGTGTGCATCAACTGTCATCAAAATTACATGATTGGAACCAGATCAAATCAAGCAGTTGCACGTTCTCGTCCACAATCAGGTTTCACAAACCAAAGGGGTCGCATCCAAACGCCTGAAAAACAAGAGAAAAGCAAGTCAATCACAAAAAGGTTCTTGAATCCAGAGTTTCAAAAGAGCACAAAAGTATAGTCACTTGATTCTGAAATTTGAGATCTGTTTAGAAGACGGTTGAGCAGCTTTAGAAAAAATATTCCATCCACCTAGATCATCATTTTATTACAACTTGGTGTGCAAGGTTAACAAGTCTGTGACTAGTAATCAAAAATCTAAAATGCCTCTTTTCATTTAACAAATTGAAAGAATTTTGTAGGTCAGAAATATAAAAAATATCTTGAAATGAATGGACATTTAGGTAGAATTTAGATTAAAATCTTACTAAAAAAGGCGGTAGCATTTTTTGAAACAACCAATTATGGGGCGTGATGCTTTCTATTACGACATGTAACATCCATGAGATACAACCTAGTGGCATAAATTCAGAATGAGACGTTATTTTTTAGAAAAACTGCGTTCAATTATCACTACCAAAAAAAGGGGAAAATACCTCATTCAATTGTATCTCATCGAACCCCAACAAGTAGCCAATGTCAAAACCAAAGGCTGCAAATTCAAAGAAGATAACAGTAAGTAATTCAACCACTACAGGGACTAGAAGAAAAACAGTGTAAACAGTAGGCTTACAAATTATTCTCTTCCACTGTCATCATCAGGGGATGCTGGTTTAACATCAACAGAGAAACTATACTCCTGATCGCATCCCATGTAAGAATCGCACATAAAATATAGAGTAAAGCTCTTCTTCCCTGGTTCAGTTGGAGCCGTAATATTATCAAGTTTGACCTTTGACTTCCTTTGCAACGAAACCCTCTTGATTGCAAGCAACTGATTACTTTTGGTATCACCAACAACTAGCCACCATCCCTCTTCTTTAGCTTTCGGATACCTTGGTGCATCCACAGGCCCCACCTCAGTCCTACCCTCAAGATCCCTTTCGAGTGTCACCACCAGAGTAATATCCTCCCCAGCCCTAACATTATCACTATCCAACACGTCATACGACAAATCGATATTAGGGAAACGGTTACAAAACTTTGCAATGTCCATTAACTGAGAATCCGACATTTGCAATAACTCCCGTCTCTCATCATCCTCCATTTCTACTAAATCGAACACTGTCTCAATACTCCTTCCAGGATTTTCCTGGCATCGTTTGGCCACTTCTTTGTTAAAATGAGGCAGCTGCAAGAGAACCGAATCCCGTTCCCACATCCCTTGTGTCACCATCTGGCTCACCTCCATTGCAAGAAGTGCTAAACTAAGCCACCCATTGCTTGAAATAACATCAACCATAGCTTGAAGCAACCTACTAGCATTTAAAATCACTTCTTGCTGGTCAGAACCAAGATTGCCGCCCACCATCTGCCTAGAAAAGTGAGCCTGTAGTAGTGCATTGGCTTTCACATGTGGGTCCGCATATTTCGGGTTCTCGAACGAAAATCTTTGATGATTAATCAGCTTCCGTATCAATTCTTCTTCACCGGGGCGTACAGGAAGTAGTTCATACTCAGATGCTGAAGCTAAAATCTCCAGAAGACCCTTTAGTTTTGTCTTGCTAGTTATTGAAGAGCTAAATCGTTCGATTGTCGTATAGCTGATATAATAATATGAAGCAATCATACCCAGATTGAGAGGTGATAGATCAAAATCCTCTTCGATTGTAACACATTTACTCGATTCCAAATCACTCAATGTGTTCTCCACAAGCTCCGAGAGGTGGTCTGATAAATGCCTTTGACTAACACCTTGAAGATTGTAGTAATTAGGGTTCTGGGTAAGTCTCCTGTACATAAATGTCCAGGTGAGGTAATCAACAGCATCTTGTTTATTCGCAATCACTTCAACAACCACCTCTGCATTCAGATTATCATGCAAGTGATGATGCAAATGGCTTTCAACTGGGAATGCTTCAAATAAGAACTTTTTGTAATACTCCTTACGTGGGGCATGACAAAATATAACACACTTCCCGGAATTATCAACAAGAGGGCGACTCGCAGAGCCCATCATTTGAAGAAGATCGGTAACGGGATAATCAGTGTGGGCATTTTCCCGACCGTCGTAATACTGTGTTCCCATAACCACCACCAAATGTGCACGAAGAGAAACGCCCCAACACATTGTACCACTCATTACACATACTTGGATGCACCCTGTTTCAAAAAGAGTCTTGACTATATCTTGGTCAGTAGGAGTCAAACCCTCGTGTAGGTACCCCACTCCATATTTGAGAGTCTCCTTCAACATAGGTTCCCGAATTCTGTCAATAAATGGGCCCAACTCGTTTTCAGACTGAAGTAAGAACAAAGGTTGGTTTTCTCCAGCCTCTGAACGGGTAATTTCAGCACTTGAGTACGTCATGAGATCGACAGCTGTCAGGCGGGCATGCTTCCTTGTAGGAACATACACAATGGCAGGCTTTCTATTCTTAGCATGTTGTACAATAGCAGTGTAAGTCGGTTTGCTCATTGCTTGCATTCTGGCTTCAAAATTAGCTATGTCTATGCCTTGAATATGGATTTCAAGCGGCACTGGACGAACACCTGGCGGGAAATTGAAAAGACCGTGTGACGTAGCACCAATCCACTCACCTAAATCTTTTGCATTTGCAAGAGAAGTTGATAGGGCTACAATTCGAATATTATGACCCTGACTAGCAATGTATCTCATCCTAGAGACTATAACCTCCAAAACTGGGCCACCTTGACCACCAATCAGATGCAACTCGTCAACAATAAAAAGACTTACTTGCTGAACATGCTTACGCTGCTTCCAACGACGAGACAATGCATCCCACCTGTCAGGAGTACTAATTATCACCTGCCCCTTTTCAAGTAATTTCAAATCAGTCGCAGTTTCCCCGGTCAACTCACAAACTCTTAATCCGAGGCCCTCTCCAAATTTCTTTTTCCATTCGTTATATCTCTCCTTAGCAAGTGCCTCAACAGGAGCAATGTACACAGCCCGCATGACGCTATCAGGCGCTTTCTGATGGTTCCTTAGAATTGCAAATTCTGCACATATTGTCTTCCCACTTCCCGTTGGTGCAGCAACCAACACGTTGTCATCAGTGTTATACAACACCGTGAAAACTTGAGTTTGAACGGGATTGAAGTGCTTGAATTCTTGATAAAGTGCTTCGTATAATGGGTTTCTCAGAGCAGTAACAGGGAGCGGCTGCAAATCCAGTAACTCAGTTGGTGGTGGATACTTTTCAGGTAAGATCAAGTGACGGAATGAGACGGGCAAGACTGACAAGGACCCAAGCCATCTATCTGATACAACCTTAATAAAGTATTGAGGAGGTAAGGGTTCATAGATTGGGACAGTGAAACTTAAGGTGTGGTCCTCGTCGATGTACTGTTTTTTCAGCAGAAAATACTCGTTATGAAGTATATATTCCCCATCATTATCTTCTACAATCACCCAAAAGGGTTCCACATACCCGTGAATTCTATCTTCCCATTGAAAATCTGGAGTGATGGTGAGTTCAACCCTCAAGATCGTACGGGTAATTGGTTGAACATGTGCAGCTAAATTAAGTTTTGGGAACTGGTGAATGCACTTGTGAAGGTTTCTTCCTAACTTCGGGGCACGAACAAGCTCACCTAGCTCTTGCGACGAGAGATCATAATACCTTTCCCATGCCAGATCTTTTTTCTCAAGTTTCATTAGTATATCATTTTTAATCACGTGAAATTGTCGTAGAGGGGTTTGGACACTCCAAATCCTCTTATTAACCATTTTGCACAAGTTTAAAGCCTTTTCGGCCAGCTGTGCCCACCCTCTTTTCAATACGATCTCAAAAAGAGCACGCATTAGACGCCCCGCACTCTGCAAAAAACAAAAGCCAAGGTTTGATTAACAAAGTATATCCTGCAACTGTAAATATCAAGTACAATATCAGGAAAACTTAGAAAAAAAGGGAAAGTTGATGAATGTTTAAAAGGCCAAACAAACCTGAGTTATGAACACCATATCAGACGTCAAAGAAAGTCCTTCAAGTTTTAGCTGAGAGATATATGCTTGAAGTAAGACATTGATCTTTGCACTTGGCTCTTCCAAATTTTCCTTAATGGGAATTGGAACACGCTCCAAAAGCTTTACAAGTTCCATTTTCTCATCTTGTCTTACTGTTACATATTTGAACTCCTCGCTGAGTGAGAACAAGCGGCAGAGCTCAATATCACTCATAGTAGGCTTCAAATGCTCATTGTAAGTGGCAATCGTACCATGGGTTATGTAATAGTAACTTGCGATTCGACCCAAATCGGTGACCTGAAAGTAACCACTTTTTCTATCATACTTCACCAAGTTGTTTTTGTCCAATATTGTGGCAGCAGAATGGATCTGCAAGATTTAGTAGTGAGCATTAGCCTCTCAAACTACAAATATAACTACAATCCTTGTAATAATGGCACAACTCGTTTTTAAAGTAAGATAGCAATTCAAGCACTAAAATTAAACAGAAAGACAACTTTTTGATTTTATTTTTTCCGAAAAAAATCGCACCTAATAACACATTGAAATAATCAGATATCAATAGTTGATTAACAATGACAATGAAGCCACAAACAGTTCACATAGTGGAAACGAAAACCAAGTATATTATAAATCAGTAAAAAACTTACCAGATCAGCTCTTCTTTCCTCGAGTAAAGGATCATGGACCAAAGCATCAGCTGCTAAACCATAAAGTGGATGGTTCCGAATCATACGAATGTACAAGTAAGTGTAGCTAAGCCACTGAAGGGCTTCTTTTGCATTTTGAACTGTTCCAAGGACTATTTCTGCATTCAACTGATCAGCCAATTTGGACACAAACTGACTTTCAATTGGAAGCTGTTGATTCATTAATGAAAGGTAGTATTGTAGCTCACTGTGTCCAGTTATAATGATCCCTTCACCATAAGTATCAAACTGCGGCCTCCCTGCACGACCCAACATCTGCATAACATCCAGAGGACTAAGCTCTGTCCATGCTCCTTTTTCAGGATTATAAATCTGGGTTCCTTTAATAATCACAGTGTGTGCTGGTAAGTTAACACCCCAAGCAAGAGTGGCAGTCGAAACCAGTACTTGAATGTGCCCATCAGCAAATAATTCCTCAACAAGTTGCCGGTCAGCCCTAGCCATCCCAGCGTTATGAATTGCAAGCCCATATGGCAATAGATCCTTAAGATCATTGCTTTTCACAAGCTCTGTATGTTCATGAAGGATTTCACGGCTTGCACTATCTTCTTTTAAGAAAATCCCCAAAGTGTCATTAGCAAGAGCAGTGTCCCTAATTGCACGAGCAGTCTTTGTTGTTTCCTTCCTTGAATGCACAAATATTAGCACCTGATGCTTTCCAGCCACACCAATTACCTTTTCATAACATATATCATTCATCAATTGAAATCTCTGCAATGGCTTCTTTACTGTGATTCCAATATATTGCTGAGCAAGAGGGCAAGGTCTGTAACTATTGTCAAAATGGAAGAGACCTTTTTTTACGTCCACTCGCATAAATAACGCTACATCCTCGTAGTTTGGAAGGGTAGCAGATAACCCAACCAATCGGATATGTTCCTTTGTGGTCTCAATTTGCCGAACAGTTCTTGCCACTATACTTTCAAGTACAGGACCTCTGTTATCATGCAGAAGATGAACTTCGTCAATGATTAGAAGCTTCACAAGTTGAGTATAGGTACGGTCTCCTGATTTTCTAGTAATGATATCCCACTTCTCGGGAGTGGTGACGATGATTTGTGTTTCCTCGATCTGTTGCCGGGTCAAAGACTGATCTCCACTCAGCTCCATCACAGTGACACCATAGTGCTTTAAACGATTTGACAGGTTACCAACCACTTCTGCAACAAGGGCCTTCATTGGTGCCACATAGACTATCTTGTAGTCACTGTGATTAAACGAACCATCTTCATTCATATGCAAACCTATCTGCTGAAGTATGGTGAGCATCGCAACGTTAGTCTTTCCTGCTCCTGTGGGAGCACACAGTAGAAGATTGTCTGCTTTAAAGAGAGCAGTTTCATAAACTTTACTTTGAACCCTGTTTAACTGTGTCATTCCCTCAAAAGCCGGTTGGGCCCAGCTCGGCATGGCTGAGATCTTTACTAGCTTCTCATCCTCAGCAAATGGCTTCGCCTTCAAAGCCGGTACATGGACTTCTTCATATCCTTTGCTGTGGTTTCTATAAGAGCCTACTGGAAGCTCACACTTTTTATTCGCCATCAAAAGACCGCCTTGGTGAAACGAAATGCTCTCAAGATCAAGCAACTGCCGTTGACCCTTTAACCAACCGTTTTCAGCATCCCGGTCAACAACATCTCTTCGATCTCGGTCCCCAGATCCACCACCACTCTCATCCTTCAAACGTCTTGCTTCTTCTCGTATGCTTTTCTCTAAGTTCTTCTGCCTCTCTTTTGCTGTAGCCCTTGTGGCATGCAACTGTTCCAATATTGCAACCAAATCAGGACCAAGTTCCATCATCTTTTCTTCAATCTGTTTCCTCTGTTCTTGGTCTTCAGCTCTTGCTAAACGGGTACACCAGACAATCTTCAGCCGGTTCCTTAAAAGGTACTTTACTAGACTAAACTGCTCGAACTGGAGATGAACTAGCAGATTATTTTCAGCTTCACGATCATCACCTTCTTCAAGAATCTTTAAGACCTCTTCAGCAAGCTTCTGGCTCTGTTGTGGATCAATCTGCTGATCATAGGCATGTGAGATCTTCCTCTGAAGCCAATAAGCATCAATGTCTTGTACATTAAGTGTCATACCCTCACTAGCTTCTTGCGAGTCATCGTCATCCATACCCCCACCCATCTGCATACCATTGTTCCTATCTCTATCCAAACCATCATCGTCATCCTCCTCCTCATCTTCCTGCACAATATCAAGATCACTCTCGTCAT
Source organism: Helichrysum umbraculigerum (assembly GCA_949592205.1). Lineage (NCBI taxonomy): Eukaryota > Viridiplantae > Streptophyta > Magnoliopsida > Asterales > Asteraceae > Helichrysum > Helichrysum umbraculigerum. Next base: position 8,144,448 of record CATIUR010000004.1, on the reverse strand, counting down.
CATCCTCTTCATTCTCTTCAAACTCAACAGCTACACCAACATCATCATCAAGAGTGTCTTCCCCCTTTGCAGCATTAGACCCAGTTCCATCACCACTAGCATCTTGAAAATCTGTTATAAGCCTTCCAATAGAAACCAACTGATCAAACACTTGATTCGGAATCGGGTTCAACAGCTTCTCAATATCCTTCTTCTTGTCAGGGTTCTTCAATGTATCATTCTTAAGCACAGCCAAAATCTCATCTGCAGCACCACTAACAATATTCAAAGGCTGGCCACCCAACTGCTGCTGTATCACACTAAGCATAGCCTCATACGCAGCTCGAGTTTCTTTCGTCTTCGGCTGGTAAACCCCTTCCTCAGTTGAAGTAAGAACACTCTCCTCTTGCAACCGCCGCCTCTTGCTCTGTCTATTATTTGCAGCTTCAGGATTAGCAAGTGACGGATCACGCTCTTTCTTCTTCTTAGACTTCATCAATTTTTCATCCAACTCCGCTGGTCTCCCTCTAGCAGCACGGTCACCAAAACTTCTAGGGTCGATCCTTCCATATAAAGACTCAGGTTCTCCAGTTGGCTCATGTGTATCTCGTGGCCGAGAATCAGTTGTCAACACGAGACTCGAGTTAGCTCTGTACTCATACTGCTTAAATCGAGCATGTGCCTCAGCACCACCACCCAAATTCGCCATCTCTAATCAACCACCTACCAGCTCAATAACCCCTACAATCACCAAAAATCGATCAAATCGGCGAATCAAGTACAATAAACCTAACAGACTAGTAAAACCCTAGAATCATCAATATAAAAGCAATAGATGATAAAACACCTTTAGGTATTATAGTAAACCTTAGTAATCAACAAACATCTGTGGAAACAATGTCGTGGTTCCGTTGAACGAAACTACGCTTGCGAAACCCTAGAAGAATTAAGGTAAATAAAAACTAGGGTTTTAGTTTGCATCTGAATGAAATGGAACACAAAAAGAATATATTATATATGATAATAAATGTGAATAAATAGTTTATAGATAACAGAAACACAGATACGTACCAGTATTTGGAATTAAAATTGTTGAACGGCGATATTCGATGATGAATTTCTCAGAGAAAATAAGGATGGATCCAGATACAGAGATGTATATATATATATGATATGAAGCGGGAGAGATAAGGCGGTTTTGAGTCCGAGTTTTCGGGCACCGTCTAGGTTTTGTGAGTCTTGATTTTAAGTCGGTTGGGTCGGACTTCGGGCCAGATTCACAGCTATTTGCTTTGCTCCGCATACGACTTGGATCTATAACGAACCGCGAATTATTTGCTTTGATTTTGATTTTTATATGATATTTTCAAAAATAATATTCGGGGTTTCGACTTTTAATATTAGAGTCGTTACTATAATCAAATACGAAGTATGAGCTCGACCTATATTATAATTATTACTCGTTTTAAACTCTAATACATATATTGATAAATGGATAGATGTGTGTTGGGTTGAGTTTAGATAATTTGTTATTTTAGATGTTTGAATAGTTATATAACATTATCCCATAATAATAGAAATCTATATTATTTTGATCAATTAGTCGGGATTTGAAGTGTAACTTAAGAAAACTACAAAAATTGGAGTTTTTTTTTTTTTTCCTTTCTTTCTTATAAGATAGATGATTAGGCACAAATTACATATTCACATGGAGTCACAATTAAAAGACCGAAAGCTTCATCGATTATATGTTGGTTAGTTTGCTTAATTAACTTTGAATCTATGCATATCTTACATATATCATGATGCACACTACGTGTTCGATGAAATGTCTACATGAAAAATGTTTTGATACTTTTTAGCAGTTTTGATAATAGCAGTTTGTTGGCTTAATATTGTAGTACCTAGAGTGAGCATATATAATTTGTAAAGATTATATTGTAATAGTGAGCATATATGATTTGTAAAGGTTATATATCTAGACTTTAAAGTATGTGTGTTTCTATAGATAGTCAATGAGAATGACATAGTAATGTTATTCTCATAATGTGGTTGCCTCCCTAAAACTTGCATTAACATCTCAAGTTTCCAGGTTATAGATTTTGGTCTTGCCAAGATTACTTAATGAGTGAATATAATACCTGCCTCGGTATGTAAACGAGTCATACTTGCTTTCATATTAATTTGGTAAGGTGTTATATCTTATAAGTGTGTATTATGTTTCTTTTATGGTCCATCTTATGCCAAACATTAATTTGTTTTATAGAAAATAGATTGCATGCCCAAATTTGAAGGATGTGAATTTGTTATTCACTATGTATATATTTTTACAAGATATAAACCCAAAATGCATGTATATACATCGTTATGAAAAGCCATTTTTTAACTTTTTTGGGGACTTGTATAAATTGAATGTCACGAAGAACCTCTATATAATAATCATTGTCGTTATGAAAAGCTCCAAAATTATAGATGTAAAAGGATAATTTTGTGAATACAATTATAGCTTTGAGCTTTTACATTTTATCACTTTCAAGATGACTGCAATTACCATGATAACAATTCTCTTTCCAAAATTGTTATTCTTTTGCTTATTTTTCACTTCTAATATAATGTAGCAATATATTATCTGTAACACCCCAAAATTTACTGTTTTGTGGAAGCATACTTTGGGTGTTACCAATCAATAATCAAAGCACAAAGATATATAGTAAACGACTCTATATGCGCCGTTTTAATAAAATATAATAATATTAAAAATGTTTACAACTGTTGAAGCTATACATAGCTCGTGTTTGATAAAATGAGAGATTCAAACACATAAATACTTGTACAAAATATACTAATGCAAGGAAATCTCTATTGTTTGAATGCTGACTCGAGCTATAGTAATCCTGAGGGCAATCCAGCCTACTACTTAGTACCTGCGATACACGCTAAAATGGGTCAGCTAACGCTAGTGAGCTCACAGGTTTGAATATCAAATAATGTTGTATGAACCGCAAGATTTAAATATTGAATTGCATCCAGCAATTGATAATGTAAGTGTATACAGCCATGAGCATATAGTTGAGCTTAACTCGAGGGTCAGGATACACCTGAGCGTTTTTGCCTCCACGAGTGCCTAATCAACACTCGTCTTCCCAAATATTAGTACGTCCGTTTACCCGATTAGTGCTTGCTAACCCGGACGAGGAGGGTCAACCCTATATGGTACCATATACTAATATTCACGCTACAACGTATTAACAACTATGTTGTCGGAGGACTTTTGAATGATTAGTCGTGCATAACTCATGTAGTATATGAAAAATGTTTGTACTTGCGTTCACATGTTAAAAACAAGCAGTGTATCACACCCCTGAGTAAAAAAAAAAACAGTAAAAGAGGGGCTATGAGACTCACCTGAGTCTTGCGAGTTTAATAAAATAAACTGAGTTGATTAGCCGAGTGATGAAGTCTAAAAACTTGTAACCTGAGGGTGTCCACGACACGCGATGGTTATAAACATGTTTTGGGTACCTCAAAAGATCACCCTTGTAGTTGTTCGTCCAACTAGAATGTCCAAATTACTATGATTTGGTTGTTTGATTCGAGTATTGAAAATGTGTACGGCCCGTTGGTGATTAGTTGTAATAATAGTCTTGATGTTATCACATTGGTTTCGAAGTATTACACTTGAAAAGTATGTTGCATTGTGTTTGAAAAGTCGTATTGCATAAGGGTTTGAAGTTGTATAGTTCGACACTTAGTGTAAAAGTAGTTTGGAAACCTTCTGTTTTATGCGACGCAAGGTGCGACGTAGGGTGCGACATAAGGGTGTTCGTCGCATAATGCGACGTTTGCAATTCAATGCGACGTAAGGCGTTGCGTCGCTATGTGCGATGTTGTTCTAGTTTGCGACGTTAGGGTATGCGTCGCTAGTGCGACATTCGCAAGTCAATGCGACGTAGAGTTCTGCGTCGCTATATGCGACGTTGAGGTTTTATGCGACGTAAGTCGTTGCGTCGCAGAGGCCCCAGGCCAAATGCGACGGAACGAGTCTAATCGGAATTTTTGTTCCACAAATGCGTTTTCCGATTTTCGTTCGGTCCAATATTTTTACCCAACCCATAAATGGACATTACAAGCTTAGATAAACAACAAACAAGTGAAAATACTAAAAATCGAGAGGTTTCGGGTTTTGTCGGAAACTTACAAAGTTAACGCCGTTGAAATCCGAAAAGATGAGGATGTAGATCGTGATGCGGTGAACGTTTTCTTCCAAAGGAGTAGGAAGATCCGAGTTCGTTTGGTGGTGTTATTTTGTGATTTAATGGTGGTGGTGATGTTGGTGGGTTGTGGAAGAAGGAAAGAGAGAAAAGAGTGAGGTGAGAGATAGTGAAGGAGGGAAATGGGGTGGGGAGGTGGTGACCTCACCCCCTTGAGGCTGATTTTCGGTGGGGTCCACCGAGTGTGGACTTCACCAATTTCGTTCCCTGCAATTGCGTTTCGTGCGGTGTTCGTTTTCTCGATTTATTTATACGTTTAATTATTTATTTTACGCGTTAAATATTCATTTTAAAATACGAATATTTACTAAATGTGTTATTTGAATTATTTTATCAAACCTCTAATAATTGGGAGTATAGATGTAATTTAGATTAATTTGCGTACTTATCGTTTTTAAATCATGAAAGCTTTAACCGTGTGATACGAAATAATTAGGAGGATTATTAAAGTGTTATTTTGGATGCGATAGCATTTTTAAAGAAGGTTCCATGATTTAGTTGAAATGTTTCACCAACGTCCGTATTAATTGAACCGAATTACATTCGATTTAGTCGTGTACGATTTAATCAAATCGCGTATTCGTATATATTCATCAATATATATTTCGATACATTAATTAGCCTAAATCCGAACTAATTACATGTATTAACAAAGAATTAGGCACTAATTACTAGCCCTAATTTGGTGGGTGTTACATTCTCCCCCTGTTAAGAGAATTTCGTCCCGAAATTTAGCTCGAGGTCACGTTTGATGTAGAATGAGTGAAAAGTTGAGAATACTTGAGTCGCATTTGGTCTTCCCGTTCCCAAGTGAATTCCGGACCACGCCGCGAATTCCACCTGACTTTAACGATGGGAATACAACTTTGTTTGAGTTGTTTAACCTCACGGTCCATGATTTCAGCGGGTTTCTCAACATAATAGAGTTTATTATCGACGCGAATTTCATCAAGTGGTATGATAAGTATCTCATCAGACAAACATTTCTTTAGGTTAGAAATGTGAAAAGTAGGGTGTACGCTGCTGAGTTCGGATGGCAGCTGCAATCGATATGCCACGGGGCCAATCCTTTCGAGGATCTCAAAAGGCCCAATGTACCTAGGTGTGACAACCGTCAATTTAGGACTAGAAATTAGTTCCTAATCATTTTGTAATGCATGTAGTTAGTGCTATGTATTATGCTAATTGTATGTATCAATATATATATATATATATATATATATATATATATATATATATATATATATATATATATATATATATATATATATATATTATTGAATATATATCAATACGCGATTAAACTTAATCGTGCATTATTTAAATCGGCCAAATTCCGATTCATTTATACGGCATTGGTGATAACAAGTATTAATTAATGTGGAATTATTATTTAATACAATCCATTATTTTTATATATATTATTTTGATAATATATAAAAGTATTCGTATCGTACCAATCAAACATTCCTAACAAATATATAAATAATGAATTATTATTGAAAATAATTATTATTATTTACTCAAAATGAAAATAAAACATATTAGTTTTATTCAAATTTACTCAAACGCGACGAAACCACTCGAACCATATCCATATCACAAACTTAAAACAAAGTTATATTTTTATAGCTCAAAATAGTATTTTTATAAAATAGTTCGATTGAAAACGTGTTCCAAAAGATATTTGGGTATTTATCATTTAAAAATATTATACTACTTTTCGATCGGGTACAAAAATACGGGTATTTTGTACTGCGAATAGGGGCCAACCGACTCCAATAATTGGAGCCGGTCTGCCTTCTTAATGAAGCTAAAGCCAACCAAACACATCCTTTCCTTCTTTCATTTCATTCTCATCTCTACTCTCAATCTCCCTCTCGGTTTCAACTTTCAATCAACAACAACAACAATCCAACAACAATAGCAAGGGATTAGCATCATCATCATCATCATCACCATCTTCATCTTCATCATCTTCTTCATTTTCATTACCGTCATCATCATCATCCGACCCCAAATTAATCGTAAGGAATCACTAACTTTTTCATTAAGTTTACGTGTTTAAAATACATATTATAGCATGCTTTGATGATCCATTAAGAGATTATGTCCAAAAATTTGGGTTAGAAATCGTTTATATGAAAACCTGCACGAGCAGGGTAGCTTCTTGATGAAATTTTTTATTAAAACGGATTGGGCTAAGATTTGCACGGTCACTCGAAAACGGCCCAATGATCAAGACTAGGTACCCATAGCTTAGGCGGTTTTTGGCCATCCGGAGTCGTTTGAGGCTCGAAAATAGCATTTTTCAGTTTCTAGACCTCGTACCAAATTTCATAATTTATGAAATAAAATGTAGCGGATATAATGAACTTGAGTAACAACTAAACCTATACGATACGCTTTTAAACCGATTTCAATTATATGAAACAAACATAGTATGTTATCAAAGCCTTGATTTCAATCAATCACCAACGAGCCGTATACACTTTCACAAACTTAAACATAAACATTAACCAATTGATTTGGACATAACTAGTTGAGGGAACAACTAGCATAGATGTTCTATTGAGACATCTAATCATTTAACCTTGCGCGTTTAATACACCCAGCAGGTTTCAACATCTAATCATTTATCAAACCTTGCGCGTTTATCACGCCCTGCAGGTTTCAGTCATTTGAACGACATCATTTCTCTTGTATACCATCATTATTGCTTGATAGCATCTCATTAGGCTCAGGTGAGTCTCATAGCCCCTCTTTTACTATTTTTACACTAGGGGTGATAATACATGCCTGTTTTGTTTTACATATGAACGCAAGTATCAAAATCGCTATATTCTGCATGAGTTTGTTTATCTAATCATCATAAGTCCTCATAGCATAGTTTGGTAATACTTTGTAGCGTGAATGTTAGTGTATGGTACTATATGGGACTGACAATCCCCGTCCGGGTCAGCAAGCACTGACTGGTCAAAACGGACGCATTAACATTTGTTCATACGTGTGTTGATTAGGCACACGCATAGAGGCACCCTCGCTCGGGCACTTAATTGTGATCCTGACACCTCAGTTAAGCTCAGACTATGTGCTCATGGCAGTTATATACATCATTTATCATTTACTTAATTGTTTAATTACAAATATTCATATATAAATCTTGTGGTTCATACATTATACTTCATCATTAAACCTGTGAGCTCACCAGCTTTTAGCTGACCTTTTAGCGTGTATTCTCAGGTTCACAGCAGCAGTAGGTCTGCTCATTCAGGATGCCCATTAGCTCGAGTTTCATGCAAACATCAGGAGATTGTCATGCATTACTATATTTTGTATAATTAGTTATGCCTTAGAATCTCTATCATTTAGAACTTGAGCTTTTGTAAACCGTATTATAACCGTGTAAAACTTTATATATCCATGTATTGTAAACGACGCATGTAGAGTCGTTCATTTTGTAATCTTGTGCTTTGTGTATTGATTAGTAACACCCCAAAGTATGCTTCCGCTCAACAGTAAATTTGGGGGTGTTACACTAGGGTTCAGTTTACCGCGTTTACCGAATAGGATCACGCCTTTCCAAGGCGATACTTTCAAGAGTACCTGGTCCCCAACTTGGAACTCGAGTGGTTTGCGTCTCACGTCAGCATAACTTTTCTGACGATCACGTGCAGCTTTGAGCCGGTTTTGGATTTCAATGATTTTCTCGGTGGTTTTGTGTATAAGTTCAGGACCAGTGAGTTGACTGTCTCCCACTTCGGTCTAACAAATCGATGATCGGCACTTACGACCGTAAAGTGCCTCAAAGGGTGCAGCTTTTATGCTGGTGTGGTAGTTGTTATTGTATGAGAACTCACACAATGGTAGGTGTTTCTCCCAGTTTGCACCGAAGTCAACTACGCAGGCTCGTAGCATGTCCTCCAGTGTCTGAATAGTTCGTTCACTTTGGCCATCGGTTTGAGGATGGTAAGCCGTACTCATATCGAGACGGGTACCCAATGATTTCTGAAGTGACTGCCAAAAGCGAGATGTGAATCGAGCATCTCTATCAGAGATAATCGAGGTTGGAACGTCGTGTCGGGAAACGACTTCTTTGATGTAGATTTGTGAGAGGCGTTCCATTTTATCGGTTTCCCTGATCGCTAGGAAATGAGTAGATTTGGTGAGACGATCGACGATCACCCAAATGGTATTGCAACTGTTCGATGATTTTGGCAACTTGGTTATGAAATCCATGGTGATCTCTTCCTATTTCCATTCGGGGATATTAGGTTGTTGGAGTAAGCCAGAAGGTTTCTGATACTCCGCTTTGACTTTTGAGCAAGTAAGACACTTGCTTACATAGGTGGCAATTTCGGCTTTCATGTTCGGCCACCAATAAAACTCCTTGATGTGACATCCGTCACCAAAACTCTATTCTTAGGTTCGTTTCCTATGATCATTTCTTATTTGTATTCATGTACGTGAGTAATGTGGAGAAATAAATTAAGTATTCGTATCTTAAATTATGTGAGAAATTTAATTCTTGTATAATGTTCAAAAATTGGATAAATGTTCGTACGTAGTAGTTAGATTAAAAGTTTTGGTTAATATTAATGAAATAATAATAATAATTATTAATCATAACAATTAATAATCATATTAATATAATAATATAATAAATAATGAAAGTTTAATTATAATAATATTAATAAATAATAGTGAAATCGGTGGAAGTGGGAATCGACTTCTCTTCACACACACACACACACACACACACACACACACACACACACACACACACACACACACACACACACACATATATATATATATATATATATATATATATATATATATATATATATATATATATATATATATATTTATTATTATTTTATTTAGTTTGTTTCCTAAATATGTTACAAGTCTTCTTAACCTCAAAGCCATGTGTTAATTATAAATACAACTTAAAGCAACCCTAAAGCACTTTGCCAAATAAAAAAAATAAAGAGGCGACTTGGGGTATTCTTTTGCTGCAGCCATCGGAAAAAAAAAAAAAGAAGAGAAGAAACCAAATAAAATTCGAGCCTTGTTCTTACGTGTGTTCTCGTTCGTGTGTTCTTATAGGTATAATCATAAACCCTAATATATAAATATTCTTTATAGTTTTTCTGAGATGTACATGTAGTTGATCGAATTATATGTTTGGGGTATGAATATGTCGGGTATAATAAGTTTTTGCAAACCGAAAAGTTTAGCATCGTTAAACGCAGAATCTGTCTCAATTTTTCAGTTGTGATCAACGGCGGTTTTGACCTAGCTACGTTCGTTTTCAGGCTTCGGCCAAAACACGAAAGTTGTAGATCTCGAAATTTTACTTGTAGTTTCAAGGTTTCGGCCTCTAAAAAGCAACGTACGAATTTATAGAAATTATTTTGTAAACTGTTTTTGTGTATCACGAATTTTCAGAAAAACTTGGTTAAACATATTTCGGTTTGATCCAATTGTTCTTTAGTTTTTTTGGGAGTTGTAAAGTATGTTTAAGGCTATACTTTTCTGTAAACAAATCACATTTATAAAATGTTAAGATTTAATTTATATATCTAATTTAAAAAGAATGAGTTATGTAAAGGGGTTTTAGTTGTTATAAATGGTCATGTCTCAATCGTCTTTTACCCATATCCTTATATCATAAGTGTTATACTCTAATTATATGATAACATTAGAAAGGTTTTAAAGTTAAGATTTAACAAGGTTTCATATTTTATTCTTTACTTGAAAAAGATGGTTAAAATGTATGGAAAATTCAAACAATCAACTAAGATATAATAACTAGGTATAGTTTTGCCTAGGATATTAAACTATATGAATTTATTTGTAGATTGACGTACTATTTGGTGGATTCATTTTGAGACGATACTTGTTATGTTATTTAAGGTGAGTTTTCGTGGCCCCATTTTCTTTACATATTTTTACATAGGGGGAAAAGTATGCTCACATGTTTTATCAACTATTTTATGCTGTGAACGTATTCATTTTTATTTTTGGATATGCGCTTGAAATGTGTGACACTATGTGACTTATATGCATTGATACTTGTTGCTTACATCCGTGCTGTACTTCCTTTTGGAGTATTTGCCGTACATTGAGACTTGTTGCTTACATCCGTGTTGTACTTCCTTGTGGGGTATTTGTCGTACATTGAAATTGGTTGTTTACATTCGTGCTTTACCTCCTTGTGGGGTATTTGCCGTACATTGGGATTGTTGCTTACATTCGTGCTTTACTTCCTTGTGAGGTAATTGCCGTACATTGAGATATATTGGCTGCATTATTTCACATTTGTGTACATTTCTATTGCATTGTCCTAACTTATTATTATCACAGCAAAATGTTTATTTTCTGGTGTCTTGTTTCAAACCTACGAAACTCACCAACACTTGTGTTGACGTTTTTGAGCATATCTTTTCAGGTAGCACTAGTGGAACTAAAGCTGATGACAAGAAAACTTAGTGGACCGTTTAGGTTGCATTAAGTGTTACTTCAAGACATATGACATTTGATTTTAGTATTTCGGTGGTTTGAGAAAGGCGTATTTTGCCTTAACATTTATATTGTGGGATGTTTGTTTGCTAATTTGTTTCCTTGTTGATATGTACGCGTAGCGTGAACCACTATTCATGTTACAAGTATCATAACACATTGGAGTTTTATTTTCATGTAGATTCTTTATAATAATGTGTTGTGATCCTATCGTCGTTATATTCCGTTGTTTCCGCTTTAGACGGGGTGTGACACTTGATTTCCCATGATACATTTTGTCTGATCCTGGATGGATAGAATATTTGGACTTGTGAGCTTTATCCATCACCAAGTCCCGAGGTTCCCGAAATTAGACAATCAGATTCGGTTGGTGAAATACCTAACTCCGCTAGGCTTGGTTTCGAACTTTTTATCCATGCCTCACAAGGCTTCACCTGCGATATTTTTAGTTTTCAGGGCTTCGAGTTGAGCGGTGAGGATCTGAACGGTGAGATCGTTATGAATAGTTATACTAAGAGCTCGAACTCGAAGTGGTTTAGATCTTTCTTTTCGGCTGAGGGCATCGGCAACAACATTTGCCTTACCCGGGTGATATTTGATTTCGCAGTCGTAATCGGTAAACAACTCGACCCATCGACGTTGCCGCATGTTGAGATCCTTTTGATCGAAGATATGTTGGAGACTTTTGTGGTCGGTGAATATGGTACTTCGGGTATCATAAAGGTAGTGTCTCCATATTTTGAGGGCGAACACCACGGCCCCCAGCTTGAGGTCTTGAGTCGTGTAGTTCTTCTCATGAACTTTGAGTTGTCGTGAGGCATAAGCAATGACCTTGTCTCGTTGCATCAATACGCAGCCGAGACCCTGGTGGGAAGCATCGCAGTATACCACGAAGTCATCGGTGCCTTCGGGTAAGGACAGAATAGGAGCACTGCAAAGCTTGAGTTTTAATAGATGAAATGCTGACTCTTGTTTATTAGTCTAATCGAACTTTTTGTCTTTCTGAGTTAGTGTCGTGAGGGATTGAGCTATTTTTGAGAAGTTCTCAATAAAACGTCGATAGTACCCAGCAAGACCCAAGAATTGGCGTACTTCAGTTGGAGTGGTTGGCGATTGCCATTCTTTGATAGCTTCGATTTTCGATGGATCTACATGAATTCCTTGACTGTTAATCACGTGTCCAAGGAATTTAGCGGTTTTCATCCAAAACTCACACTTAGAGAACTTGGCGTAGAGCTCCTCGTGTTTAACCACTTCTTGGATGGTTTTAAGGTGTTGTGCATGTTCCTGCTCGTCGAGCGAATAGATGAGAATTTCATCGATAAAGACAATGACGAACTTGTCAAGGTACGGTTTGCACACCCGGTTCATACGATCCATGAACACAGCCGGTGCGTTGGTCAAGCCGAAGGGCATCACTTGGAATTCGTAATGCCCATAGCGAGTTCTGAAAGCTGTTTTCAGAATGTCGGCGTCGCAAACTCGTAAATGATGATAACAGGATCGAAGATCGATCTTTGAATAGAAACTTGTCCCCTGAAGTTGGTCAAATAGGTCATCAATACGAGGGAGTGGATAACGGTTCTTGATGGTTAATTTGTTCAACTCTCGGTAGTCAATACACATTCGGAATGAACCGTCTTTCTTTTTGACAAATAAGACCGGAGCTCCCCAAGGCGAAGAACTCGGTCTCATGAATCCTCTATCCAGGAGATCCTGTAACTAGTTGGACAACTCCTGAAGTTCGGATGGGAGTAATCGGTATGGTGCACGGGCTACCGGCGCAGCACCCGGCATGAGATCAATTGAGAACTCAACCTATCTAGGTGGAGTTAAACCAGGCAGTTCTTCCGGAAAGACCTCGGGAAAGTCTCTAACGATTGGCACATCCTCAAGCGTTTTTCCTCTGAATTTTTCTCCGTGATGTGTGCGAGACTCGCAGGATAACCATTTCTGAGAAATTTGCGGGTCTTTTAACAGGAGATGATATTGAGTCTCGGCCTCCCCTGTATGATCAGGGTTCTACCGACGGCGAGGGGAGTGCGGATAATTTTGTCGTAACAGATGATTTCGGGTCGATGCTTGGACAACCAGTCCATTCCCACAATGACGTCGAAACTTCCGATTTTGACAGGCATGAGATCGATTGTGAAGGTTTCATCGGCTAGGGTTAAAGTGCAATTAGGTATCACACTTTCGGTTTCTATGAGTTTATCATTGGCTAGTTCTACGGTGTACTTAACATCTAAAGCAATAGGGATGACGTCAAGCAGTGGATAAAACTCATCGAAAATAAAGCTCCTATCGGCACCAGTATCAAATAGTATAGAAGCAGTTAAACTGTTAATGAGGAACATACCCGAGACCACATTCGGGTCTTGATGGGCGTCCCCTGAGTTGAGTACGAAGGCTCTACCTAGGGCGTTGTTGTTGCTGTTGTTGTTGTTGCCCTTATTCTTCAGTTTTGGGCACGCATCCCTGAAGTGCACAGGGTTCCCACATTCAAAGTAGACTTTGGGCGACCCAGCGTTGTTGGAGTTGTTGGTAGGGGATCGGCAATCTTTGGTGAGGTGGTCGTACCTCTTGCAATTGTTGCAAAAGGGACCACAAGAACCCTCATGATGGCGGCTGCACTTGGAGCAGTAGGGCTTGCTCCTTATGTAGCCCTGTTTGTTGTCGGTGGTGGTGTTGTAGGCTTTGATGGTGTCAGGTTTCTTGTTTGGGTGGTGGTTGTGGTGATCGGACCACTTTCGTTTGTGTTGGTTGGAGGATGAAGTGGGTGGTTCTGGATCCTCGTTCATGGCCATGAGTTCGTGGGCCAATCGGATAGCACCATCCATAGTGGTTTGATTTAAGGAGGCGACGTTCCCCCGGACAGGTTCCGGAAGACCGCGGATGTGCTTTTGGATTTTGTCGGGCTCAATGCTTACCATCGCCGGGCGAAGGATGGCAAGCTGATTAAATCGGATGGTGTATGCGTCAATGTCAAAACCCTGCACCTTTAGGTTCCAAAATTCTTCCTCCAGCTTTTGAAGCTGTTCGATGGAGCAGTATTTAGCGGTGAGCATTTTCTTCAACTCCTCCCATGGTAGCAAGTAGGCGGTGTCGATACCCACGGACTGGGCATACGAGTTCCACCAGGAGAGGGCATCATCCTCGAGGGTACAGGTGGAAAACTTGACTTTATCATCCTCCGCACAATTGCTGATGTGGAAAACGACTTCCATCCTCTCGAACCATCTTATTAGTCCGATAGCTCCCTCAGTACCCCTAAAGCTTGAGGGTTTGCAGTTTTGAAAGTCCTTGTAGGAACAAGGCTTGGTAGCAGCTGCGATTTCAGCAGTGTCGCTGTTTCTTCCGGAGTTCTGTGATGAATTCCGAGCCAAGGTTTCTGCTACAGCCTGGGAGATGAGAGATGCGAGCTGAGCATCGGAGTATGGTCTTGTCTTTGGCGGCATGTCTCTTCAATAAAAGAAATGAAGACACATGAGATTTTGTATGAAAATAGTAATTGTCACGGACGTTGATGTATAAAAGCGTTAATACATAACATCAATATGGAATGACAATTAATATAGATTGAAATAACGATAATATTTTATAGATAATGCGATTTCAAAAGCTACATCCGCAGATGTATTACAAAAGGTGTCGGGAATTGTTACGTCCGACTGAATCACTAAAGTAGCGTTTAGGTAGTTACTAGATTACAAGATAGGTTACAAGACAAGAACTACACTAGTCTCGGCGTAGATTAATTTGTTCCATCATAATGACAAGACGATCCACAGTGTTCGTGAGTCTGCTGGCTTCTCGGGCGTTATCTTCTGCCAGAGCCAGTCGTTGAACTAATTCTCGGGCGTACTCCTCTGCTTCCCGTGAGTGTTGCTCACATTCTTCTAGCCTCTGTCGCAAAAGAGCGGTTTCTACGCTGATCTCTACCACTTGGTTGCGAAGAACGTCTACGTTGTTAACGGTGGTCTCGACGTCCTCGGAGACTTGATCGACGCATTCAAGGGATGTAAGTCTCCAGTTTTCATTGGTTTCTTGGAGTACGACATCCTTGGTGCGAAGTCGTTGATCGTGGCGGTCTAGCCTAGCGACCAATGCCGGCAGGGCAAAATGAGTGGGGTACGGGCCAGCTCGAGGCATCCTGATGTTCCTCCTAGCTACCCGCGGGTTCTGCGACCCAGATTGAAGGCGCGATGAGTTGGGTGGTGTGTTTGCCATTTCTGAGACAAATTGCGAGAAATAGTGAGGCCTATATATGTATATATCTATCACATAATAGCCTAGGGTGTCTAGCACAGACAGTTTTTTTTGAGTCCCGGTTTCTCTCAAGGTCAAAGTCAACTAGTGTATTTCTGTTCAACATAACTGTTTCAGCTCTCGCATTATCTTTATTTAATTGTACATAGTTGATCAGGCTATGTTAAATTAAACTCGTATGATGTAATCCCTGAACCAGTCATACCTAGTAAGGAAATACTACCTAATGGTCATAGTCTAGGCCCACTAAATGCAACCTAGTTCACTATAACCTTAGGCTCTAATACCAATCTGTAACACCCCCAAATTTACTGTTTTGCGGAAGCATACTTTGGGTGTTACCAATCAATAATCAAAGCACAAAGATATATAGTAAACGACTCTATATGCGCCGTTTTATGGTTCATCTTGTGCCAAACATTAATTTGTTTTATAGAAAATGGATTGCATGTCCAAATTTGAAGGATGTGAATTTGTTATTGACTGGCTTTGTTCCAGTGTGCTATGTATATATTTTTACAAGATATAAACCCAAAATGCATGTATATACATCGTTATGAAAAGCCATTTTTTAACTATTTTGGGGACTTGTATAAATTAAATGTCACGAAGAACCTCTATATAATAATCATTGTGGCATGTCTACGTTATGAAAAGCTCGAAAATTATATTATAGATGTAAAAAGATAATTTTGTGAATACAATTATAGCTTTGAGCTTTTACATTTTATCACTTTCAAAATGACTGCAAATTGCCCCATGATAACAATTCTCTTTCCAAAATTGTTACTCTTTTGCTTATTTTTCACTTATAATATAATGTAGCAATATATTATCGGACAGGTTATCTAATGTCGATTTTGTTTCCTTTTTGCAAGTTCTCTATTTGACATATTAATACATTCTTTTAAGCAAAGAAAAGCTTAGTATTGTAGGCTTTGTTGGGGTTGACCCGGTCAAACCATTTGATCTGCACATTCTTTAGGTTGATTTGGTTCGAAGTTAAGGCATACGGTGGTCGAACACGAGTAGGTTTAAGTTTGCCTTGTGGAAAAGAAGACCGCACGTGTATATATTGTCACATTAAAATATATAAGCCTTGAAAGGGACTCCAATTGTGTTCATGATGCATTTTCATGCTCATGTATTTAAATTTTGATACTTAATTGTAGATAAGTGTGCAACTCTAATGACAATTTGGCTATAGTAAATTTGCCTTTTAAAAGATTAGTTATTTTAGGTAATAAGTTGATGCGGTAGAGGTAAGAATTGTTTAAACGCGGCCGTTTGAAAATTGTAGTAATTTGTAAGTAGCCAATATATTAATGGACATATAATTAATAATTAATGTTATCACACAATCAATACTTTAATTTCAAGATTTTTTATATATAAAAATCTTTGTTTTATAAGTAAGGAGTAATGCTAAAGATGACTAATTACATAAACCTAAAACTGGACCTAATTTTTTGATTGGTTGATTTTAGTCTCTCTCCTAATCTCACCCAATCAATTTTTTGGACTCACCAATCAAATTGTTAGGCCTATATTTAGTCATGCCATTTTAGTCCTCCCAGTCATTTTCCATAAGTATAACATAGAAAATTAAAATTAAAATAAAAATAAAAAATGTTTTTTTTAAATTAAAATACATTTGTTTATTAAAAACCCTTATTAGTCTAAAACTCCGTCTTAAAATCTCCCGTTACGTCACCAAATTAGCCTAATAACTCTAAATCGATCGTCTCCTACGAAAATAACATTTGGGACTACTAATCACCTCCGGCCACCGTAACCATAGTCGCTTCCGTTTATACCCTCCTATTCAATCATAAAAACCTTTACTTTTTCAAACCAAACAATCAGGAACCCAGATCGGTATAAATACCATCGATTGGAACTCAAATCTGGAAATTAAGACCAAAATCTTCGATTGAAACATACGCCATCTGGTTTTCGATTCAAAGACCTAACTCCATCAACGCAGATGGCGGATTTAGCCGGAGAATGGAAAGATACGCGACGATGTTGTTGTGGTGATGTTTGTTTGATCATTTTGCTATTCATGTTGTTTGATGATTCCGTTCATGATAGTTGTTGTTGTTGTTGATGATATTTGGTCTGAAACTGAATTTGCAAAAGCATATATTTGGCAAGTGTGTTTGGTTCTAATTTTGTATGGAGTAATTTTTTGCCATGATTTGAATTGAACTTGTCTAATTGACTAATCAGATCGTCATCTGGTTTTTGGGGTATTGCTAAAGGAGCAGGGCTTGAGGGGTTTTTTCAGGAAATGGGTCCATACCCTGCTCGGCTACACTGCTCAGGGTGCCTACAAGTTCTACGAGTTCTTCAAGAAATATTACTCTGACATTGCTGGCCCAGAGTATGCTGCTAAGTACAAGACTTTAATCTATCTGGCTGGTCCTGCATCTGCAGAGATCATCATTGCTGACGTTGCCCTGTATCCCATGGAGGCCGTGAAAGTTCGTGCCCAGACCCAACCCGGTTTTGCTAGGGGTCTGGGTGATGGACTTCCAAAGTCTGTAAAATCTGAAGGCGCACTCAGGTACACACTATGCTTTTATGCTTATATTCTTTATTTGTTTTATCTTTAGCTGCATAAGAATTAGTGTGCCCGGAAGTTCTCTCATCCAGTTTTGTCACATTTTTGTTGGTTATACAAGGGATTGGTGCCGCTTTGGGGACGCCACATACCATGTAAGTTCAGGCATCTAAATTACATACTTCCTCTTCTATATATGTCATGCTGGAACATTTTATTAGCCTAGTGTTAGCATATAGTTTGGATCCTTACAGAAAAAAAAGAATGTCATTTACTTTCTTGTAGAGGTGACAAAATAGTGGGTTGGGTCACAAAGCTGGTTCAGGTCAAAACGTGTAATTTTTGTACGTGGTTGAAACGACCAGGTTGTTTTGCAACACTTATTGTCCAAAATTTTAATTTTAAATATACTTAGTTTCAAAATTATGATTACAAATTTGATGCGACTTCAAAACAAGTCTAGTTCTTTTCTTTGATGAAATTAAACATACCCCATACACCAATTAACTACTTTGTAGCACACCTCGTGTATACAAATGTGATTGGCCCCAATCAAACCTTATGAAAAAGTGATGGAATTTCTCTTAGGGTGAGAATGAGCCGATAACTTTTGCATTCTTTCATTCATCAGGGGAAGGGTTAAAATACAACTTAAAAAATAACCACTCCGACTAATAAACTAACCCACGTTTGACACTAACTAATGATAAAACCTGACTATGAATTTGAATAACATTAAATCAAATAACTCATATTATCTAGCCACTAGTGGACATGATATCTAACTCTCATATAGCTGTGATATGTATATGCAGAATTGTTGACATAAGACACATCAATGGGACATAGGTTTCCTTGTAGGTAGAGAATGTCGTGTTTAAGGTTATTTTAGGAATTAGTAAAACGGCTTGAATAGTTGGACACTTCGGAAGTAGCACGTTGGTGCTATGATCTCATGTTATGGGATACTCTAATATCTTATGATAGAGTCTGACTAGATTTAGATATATGTGGTTGCGAACGCGGACCTTGCAGGCTTAGTTGGACGAGGTTGGGCACTAATGTTATAAACAGATGTAGTCTCTAGGGGATTGGAAAATGCTCACCTCACATGGCTCAGGCAAAGTTTATGCCTTCTGGTATGCGGGCATAACCACCTTAGAGGGATTCAAACATGGGACGTGAGATATTAAGTTCAAGTGATTGCTAATGGTGGTTGTCTTTTTTATGGGGTATCTTCAATAGGTTGTCTGGTTATATTAATTTTGTGGCTACATGTGATCATTTCTAGACTTTTATGTTTTAAAAGGAAGTCTTACAATCTAAAAGTGTTAGACTCCATGTACCGCTTTGCATCTTTATGATACAATCATGTAATTTCTTGCTTTGATGTATATATTTCTCTGGGTGTCGAGGTAGACTTTAGTTTGTTGTAGGTATACAGGAACATTATCAACTAACTCTCCAAATCAGAAATTGTGAGAAGCTAGGCCTATGCGGGATAGGCCTACCGCTTAGGCGCCTATCATATAGCAGTTGCAATTGTAAAACCCATTATGTACATAAAATAAATACTTCAAACAATCCTTTATTTTCTATTTTGGGCCTACATATTTATAGGACTGACCTATTAAGGATACAGTGAATTAGTAAGGAGTCAAATGGTCAGTTTGGGCCTTGGGGGATAGAGGATCTTGAATCAGTACTGGTTGCTCTAGGTGGTTGCTCTAGGTCTGTTACTTAAGTGGAATACAATGTTTTGGCTAACTGATTCATGTGCATCTAAAAGAAGGGTTGTGAATAGATTCACACTTTGTTAGGCTTTTATTGAGCTGGTAATAGTGCTCCTATTCTGTGTGATGAATCTGTTTGTAATTGGTGATACTTTTGTGGAAGATAAATTGATGGTATGTATTGTTGTTGATGACTTGGGTCGTTGGATATGAATTTGGACCTTAAACATGATCAATGTCTATGGGACATTGGATTAAGTTTTATGGTTATATTTATTAGCAGTCTTTCCAAAGCAGTATAATTAACTTGTCTAATTGATTAATTAGACCCTGCTAAGTACAAGAGTATCTCCTCTAGGTTTGGGGTATTGCTAAAGGGGCAGCGTGTGAGGGGGTTTTTCACGGGATGGATCCATACCCTGCTTGGTTACAGTGCTCAGGGTGCCTGCAAGTTCGGGTTCTATGAGTTCTTCAAGAAATATTAGAGCACACGGAGTGGTGACGGCCTAAACACGGTGTTCTGAGTGAGAAATTTGTGGTGAGGATTTTGTGGAGTGGTAACAGTGTTCTGGACAGTGTTCTGGACAGTGTTCTGTAATTTTTTATTATTTGTTTGATTTATTTTTTAATGATGATAATTGTATAATTTAATATATAAAAAACAAATAAATTAAATAAAACAAAATTTAATTTAATTAATTCATTAAAACGAAATAAACCGATTAGGAAACACAAGTTACAGCTCTTACTGCGCAGCGATGAAGAAAAATCCGGTTCTCATTATCTAGCCGTTCAATCATCTTGAAATTTGAACTGTAACTTCATAACATATAGATGAACATTCCGACCACAGGAAATTTCGATCTGAGGTTTTGATTGACAGATATTCAAAGTCGAAATTCATTGCAGAAAGCTGAATTAGCTTCTGGAACAGCAGCATTAAGCATAAGTAAAACGATCAACGTGTCTTCGTTATCCAACGAATTCTTGTGATTTTTGGATATGTTATAGATGGCATATGTTTCTACATTATGTCAAAATTTCATAGTCATTGGATGTTTCTACAATGAGATATGGAATTACAAAGTATCTGCTGATCGGTTTTTGCTGCACGAAGTCAGGAAATTACTGGGCATTCGTTAACCGTTGGATCGAGCTGAATTTTGGATATGATGTTGACGATACATTGATAGACTTCGTGTAAAAATTTGAGCTTCATCAGATGAGTAATCATGGAGATATTCACTACTGAAGTGTTCACACTGCTAGCTTTGTTCTCACTACTAGTGCATTTCTCGTTCTCACTGCTAGTTCATGGTTCTCGCTGCCCGTATACTCCGTTCCCACTGCCAGTGCAGTTCTCGCTGCCAGTAGTATTTTGAGCTGTTCTCACTGCTTAGTGGTCTGACACCTTTTCAGGCTGTTCTCACTGCTTAGTATTTTGATGTTCACGATATTTACCAAGTGCCAAAAGAAGTTTGTACGTAGTTTCGTCGTCGGAGGAGGATGAATCGGATGACATTTTATTGAATTATTGAAAGTAATGTATATATCGTGAATATTTGAGTAATTTTACGATAGTTGAAATTGATTGTGAACCTCACTTGTGAAGTGTATATATAGAAAAGCAAAAAATATTGGTTTCACTTGCAAAAAATGTATTTTTTTTCTTTCCTACACCCGTGACCCAACAAAACAAAATAAATAATAACAAAACACAATTTGCATTTTTTTGTAGTATATCCCTTCTCGTGAACCAACAAGAAGTTAAACAAGAAAAAAACAAATAAAATAAAACCAAAAGAAGAAAAGCATTGCCGAACAAAAACAAAAAAAAAAGAGAAAAAGTAAAAAAAAATAATAAAAAAAGAAAGGATTTTGTGGATTGCAGATTCTTGAAATGGACGGTGGTGTTGAAACGGTGTCCAGAACACCGTTGGGAACGGCGACAGGGAGTGGTAGAACACTGTCCAACAGTGTTCTGGACCAAAAACGCAGACAAAAACGGTACCACTCCGTGTGCTCTTACTCTGACATTGCTGCCCAGAGTATGCTGCTAAGTACAAGACTTTAATCTATCTAGCTGGAACATTTTATTAGCCTAGTGTTGGCATATAGTTTGGATCCTTACAGAAAAAAATGTCTTTTACTTTCTTGTAGAGGTGACAAAATAGTGGGTTGGGACTTGGGACACAAAGCTGGTTCAATTTTTTGTACATGGTTGAAACGGCCAGGTTGATTTACGACACTTATTGTCCAAAATTTTAATTTTAAATATACTTAGTTTCAAAATTATGATGACAAATTTGATGTGACTTCAAAGCAAGTCTAGTTCTTTTCTTTGATGAAATTAAACATCGCCAATTAACTACTTTGTAGCACACCTCGTGTATACAAATGTGATTGGTCCCAATTCTTGGTGGCAAAACCGGCGGGCGGGCGGGTTTGGGCTACCGGGTAAAAATGTGTTAAGGTAATAACGGGCTCGGGTATGAATGGACTCGGGTATAAACGGGCTCGGGTCTATATATATTTGCTAAAAATAAAGATTCATACAAATCCAAACTATACATACACATTCTGTATAGAATGTGTGAATGTTAAGGTTAGCTGGAAATGGATGCACACTGATATATTCTATTCTATTACAGGTTACTGCTGGAGTCTACAATCTTCCAGAATCCAGATACAAAGTACCTTTATTTGTGGTCATTTGTTCACATGTAAAGTACATATCAACTCATATTTTTTCCATTAATTTTTATCAAAATAATGTAGAAATAATGTAGTTGAATTCGTATTAGTATTATCAATCCTTAGCTCACCCCACCAGATTGTCTTACTTGTGAACTTATAATGACTTGGTGCAAGAAGATATATAAAGTCAGCAAAGAGGGTGGTGGTAGATTTATACAGTCTGTTAAGTTATTATTCAATTTGAAGGATAGCTTGTACCTCTTTGTATGTTCTTACTATCTACACACATTTGTGGTTGCAGATGTTCATTCAGCTATTGAGCTTATTCCAGTGCACTTTGTTCAATGTAGCTATTTGGACATCGCTTCTGCTCATGAGAGTAGGGAAGATGTAGCCTTTCACCAAAAGAACATGAATCTATTGCTCTATTTATGCATGTCCTATTTCCTTATCATCTTAATGTTTCTCCTTTAATGATTATGAAATAAACCATCTGATTTTTTTTGCTTTTTGCACAGTATGAAAAGGCACTTGGCTGTCCACAAAGTGAAACTGTAAGGAACTAAAGTATTGATATTCCATTTCTGCTGCTTTTTGATTTTAGTAATATAGTTAATTTATAAGTTTTCACCCTTGTATAGTTTCTTCTGCAGTGTGTTGGACAGCCATAGCTGCCTTTCTGGCTTTCTTAGGGGTTTGAACTTCATGACGGGACTCTCCAGGTGCTTCAACTCTAAGGTGTACCCAACTCAGTTCATCTTCACAATAGCTTCATGTTATTCCTCTTTCGTCACATTCACAATTATGTTTATTGATTCACTAATATTGGTTTAGTGAAGATAAACTTTTATGATATTGCATAAAGGGATAAACTTCTTTCAAGTCCGATCTCTAGAGTATAGAAACAGCATAATGGGTGGGTACGCAAGAGTTTGTGGGCATAATTAAAATGACTTCCACATACAACTTTAACCTGAATTTGATCTCTGGAGTATAGTATAGAAACATCGTAATGGGTGGATAAGCTTCTAACATGACATTTTCTTTATGCAAATACTTTAACTTGCACCAACAACCTATTCTCTCTTAAAGACATTTTCTATCATTGAATCATCCCTTATGCTACTACAATTATTAAGTAAATTAATGGGTACTTGTGTTACAACTATATTCTTATATGCATATTGGTGATTCTGACCGGGTTGATTTGGGTGGTTTAATTTGTAGGTCTAAAGTCATGTGAAGTGTATTCAAACCCATGAGTACTTGGACTGTTACTATAATATGTAACCACATTCATATCATATCTGTGTCCTATCTTTAGGTGAACTTCTTGGCACCCGGTAGCAAAAAAAAGAGTGACCCCATGGGTTCCGTGAAGAATTAAAAGCTTTTGAGGTGAAAATGGGTGAGGTTGGGTTTTCTTGTAGGATTAGTAGGATGTTCTTTATAATAAAAGAAAAGGAGTTTAAATAAATTGATTTAAATTTTGTTGTGAGTTTAAATAGATGACCTTGAAAAAGGCCGCTAATTTTCTTGGATACTGCCGGATAGTATCACACCTACATTGAAATTAGTTCCTACCACCGCCCAAACAAATCAAATCTCTAAATCTCCCTTCCTCATCAGTTTTTTCACTTCCATTTTCTTCCTCCATTTACAATTACATATTTATCTTCAACTTCATGATTTTCTCCAAAGGATCTCCATTTTGCTTCTTCTGCCTCTTTTCTTCCCCATTTATGTTCCATCTGAAAGTTTGATGATAATTTTTTTTCTTTTTTAATCAGGCCATCATGATTGTTAGAATGATTTTGATGATGGTGAATCATTTGAAGGATGAAGATGACGATGCTATTATGCATATGCCTCAAGGATATTCAAGGTGAGCAGATTGTTTAGTTACTTCCCCTTTTCAGTTTTCTTTTAGATCTGTAGAAACATTCTAATATTATTGGGCAATAGAGAAACTGAAGATGATAAGCGATTTCCTTGCCTGAAGTAGATCAGGATGTCATGATTTAATGGTTATGCTTTTCCGTTCATTTCTTCCGATTTGGAAATCGAATAGTAAGTTATCTGCTTATATATCCTAATTATATCATAATGGAAACTTGAAATGTATCTTGACATTTTAAGATGTGTAAGTAATAATAAAAATGTTTTTACTCAAGATTCCACAAAGTGATCTTATGTTTACTATGTAGGGTTTTCTGTATAATGTTTTGGTTGCAAGGTTGCGAAGCTTCTTAAAGAAGTTAGAGAAATTTTATTGAGGTAACCTCAATTTACTCATTTATTATCAAGATTTTTAGTAACTTTTGTAAAAATGAAATGGCCATTTACTTATTTGATTGTTTGATATCTTGATGGGAACTGAATTTGTAGGTTTAGTTGATAGTGTTGATTGAGGTTGCTGAATAGTTGTGCTTATTATTGCAATTGATGAATTAGTTTTTTTGGCCACGTTATCATTCATTCTAAGTTGCCTTTTGTACTTTTGATTTGATTTTTTTGTGTGTATATTAGTTTTGGCATCTTGGATTCGTTTGGTCTGCATAATATGGTGTGAAACCCATACATATTGAAGAGTGAAAATATTAGTTTTTTATAGTTTGTAAGATTAGGTGTGTTTGTGCCCTTTATCTGTTTATTATGCTTTCATGGTATTGGCAATTTGTGTATGGATTGTTTTCATCAATAGATAATTTAATTTATGATTATGAATGAATTATACATGGTTGTATACCCTATACATGCCTTAGGATATTAATCTCTTTTCTTATTTATAAGTCTTTTCACCTTTTTGTTTTGTGGGTTCTTAATTTTAATGTTGTTTATATGTACAGGGAAGACACGTAGAGGAGGAATGTATAAATGAACTAAAAGCTAAGTCCCACAATAAGAGAACATCGTTTGGTCTTACATTTTGCTTTAAGATTCTGCTTTAGATCTGCATATACTTTTTTTTTGTTCAAGGGGTATCATTATAACTATCTAAGTAGTTTATGGCTGGTATTCAACAGGATGAGATCAAGAGTGGCAAGCCTTTTGTTTGAAGAAACTGATTTTGCTAAACAGAGTGTTGTTTAAGCTATGGTGCTTACCATGACACTGAAGCTTCAAGTTCAGAAGTCAAGAGGACTAATATTTGTATTGGAAGGTATGTCTGAGTTTTTGGTTTTGTATATGTTCACCTGAAGGGTTTATAATTTGGTTTTGTATATGTTCACCTGAAGGGTTTATAATCTTGCTACTGAATTAATGTTTTCCTTTTAATTAGACCTGCAACTGGGCAGGGTTAAAACATATTGTATTTGGCCACAGATGATCATGTACACAAATTGCATTTTAAATTAGTTGCAGTGCGCTGTTTTTGAATAAGTTGTTTATGATGGTCCTAACGTTTTGGCATGTAAGATTGATGTGTTATACTCTCTTTGAAACAAAAAATTGGCTAGAGATTTGAAAGGGTGTTACATTCATCTGATTCTGTTATCTTAACAAGTTAGCAATATGTGTGCTCTTTAATTAGCCATGCTATTAAGAAATATTAGTTTCCTATTAAGAAATATGCCATTGCCATGCTATTAAGAAATATTCCATTGCAACTTACTTTTAATAACCTAGCTATATGTGTGCTCTCAAAATAATATGTATAATGCCACTGTTAAAATTTTTAAGCCATTTTATCAGTAAGATTTAAATAGTATTATGGTTGGTTATATTTCTTTTAGTCATTTGTTATACAAGTCCCATTTAATAACCAATGCTTGGTCAGCTTCAATGTATATTAAAGCTTAACGTTACAAAAGGCAGGGTGTTAACTTAACCCATTGTAAATCATTATCTGGACCGTCCGTTTTGCCCCTTTTTTGTCCTTGTTCATGTTTACTTAAAATACTTGCAGCTTGGGTTATACCTATTTAGCATTTAAAATTGTTCTTTCTCATCAACATGCTTTGATTTACTTAAATTCTCACATTCAGTTTGATAGTAGAAGTGGTGCAGATAGATACTTGTGGGATGCTCATATCTTTTTAAGTGAGTGTTGTTTCTGTTGTCATTTCCACGTATCAAAAGTGTACTTTTTTATTATTTTTGCAGCTCTAGGGGGCTACTTTTTGATAAATATGGATGAGCATAATCTCTACTTATTATTGCCTTATATAAGTACATGACTAAAAGCTAATAGCTATACATGCTTTGACGGTTTGTAATCAAGCGCTATGGTTGCGAAGAAAGGTTACTGTGAGATGGGAAGAATGGTTGCGACGAAGAGTGAATGACTGACACCATTGGTGTTTTAAGATTATTCGACATTTGTGGTCTCGGGTGTTTAGTTTTAGTTTGGCTAATGACTAGTTTTAGTTTGGCTAATGACCGAGTGATGTCCGTGTATGTTCTAGCATTGTATGACTGCAAATCTAAAGTTATTTCTTGCATTAGGATGGGCATTTCTGGTTTTATTATAGAAGTTGTGAACTTGTGTTGTTTGTTTTGGTGGGAATCTATACCTAGCTTCTATTCCTAGCAGACGATGGAGTGGTCTTGGAATTGTTGTTTTTTTTGGTTTGTATCTATATATCTCTCCATGGTGGTGTTAGAAAGAAGGTACAACTTATGGAATCCAACAAATTTTTGTTTCAGATCGAGTTCAAAACTAATCAAGAATATATAAAGTAAAGCCCAATCCAAGAGCTAATGAATGTATGTGATTGTATTCATGCAACAATCTCTTATTATATATTATATAGGAGTTAATAGGAGAGCGACACGTGAAAATCTCTTATTATATAGGAGTTAATATCATATGATATATGAATAACTAGTGTTAAACCCGTGCGATGCACGGTTAGAAAATATAATTTCATAATAGCTCTCATAATCTAAAACAGTAAATGAAATGTTTTAATTATGATATTCAATTTTATGTTGTATACACTTTATATATATGTGATGATTAGTACATTGTTGTCGTTTATTTGTACACCATCACTTATGCTTTAAAGTGTTGTATTATACAACACTGTAATACATATGTGGTATACGGCTAAAAAAGTAATTTTCAAATCACTCCCCTTTTTATGATCATTTTTTATAACATTTAAAAAATAAATTAATAATATAATTAAGTAAGTATGAAGAGATGGAAGACAGTTAACCCCTTAAAACTTTCAAAGTGTGTAACAAATATATTTTTTTACCTATATTAATAATTATTTATAAGTTTTGACTCTTTAAAAATGAAATAGGAACAAATTTTTTTCTCCCACAATATATAGATACATTGGGAAGGTTGAAAAAGACGTATATATTGTAAAGTGCTATTTCTAGCTAAAACAATTGTTTGGTAATAATAGCATTTTTGTTGTTAAGGTTTCAATAATTTTTTGAGCAAGACATATGTACATAGTTTTAACAAACATAAATTGTAGCGATTAATATAACTATTCAGACATTTTATTAAACAACTAATGTGCATCTACATGTACAAAATCAATCTATAGTGATGAGATATATATAAATACTTAAATGAGATATTATGGATGGACGTATATAGGTGGTTGGGTAGGGTGTGTGGTATCGCTCAGATTGAGACCAATCTTCCTAACCGCGAAAAGTAATAAAGAAATTATAAAATTACACCTCTTACCAGTCGAATATAAAATAATGATTAAGTTGTATTATTGAAACTAATAAAACATTTAAAAGATATCATGAACTTGATCTACCTATCAATTAAGCTTGTATTCAGATTATAATTTAAACGAAATTGAGATCCCTAAGTTTGTAAGATATATTTTTTTTTTTTGTCAAATTAACAAAACTACGATAAAAGCTATAATGATATCATAAATTAAGCTATCCCAATTCATTAAAAGTTATATTTTTTTATAGATATGAAAAAAGGAATGTGAAGATTAAGATAAAGAATAATAAACAAATTTATAATTCAAAATTAGAGGGGGAAAAATAGGTAAATGAATTCATGATTTTTGACTTTAATAAAAACATTATACTAAAAATATTATCTAATGACACATTAGTTTGGATTGAATTGGTTATAATTTAATTATCTATTGTAGTATTTACCGTTAAAAAATAATGACACTTTAAATTAAATTAGTATAATTTAGTTTTAGTTTTCTAATATAGTACTACCTCCGTCTCAAAAATATAGTCCATGTTTCCTTTTTCGGACGTCCCAAATTAATTGTCCACTTCCAAATATAGAAAGGAAATTTTGGTCGTGATTACCATATTACCCTCAATTGAAATTGTTATTACAAACTTTAAAGAAAGTAGTAATTAATTGTTTAAGGGTAAAACTGTAGTAAGAAAGAGAAAGCAGTAATGATTGTACTTTTATTAAACTGCGTGTTTTTTGTTGGTGGACAATTATTTTGGGACGGAGGGAGTATTACCTTATTTATCATGTAAGTGTAGGAGAATCCACGTCATCAAGCTTATTTCATATAATGATGACACATAGGATTTTGGTGATGTGACATATGTAAATATTTACCAAATCATTCAAGGTCTCCTATCTTAGTTATATAGATAGATTATGCGTGAATATAAGAGTAAAATAATTATGCGTGAATATAAGAGTAAAATGACACTGATATAAAATATCTTATACAAAATAATTATACCGGTACCGCTGATCTTATAATCTTTTATATAATATATAAGATTATATATATATATATTTAAAAACCCGTGCTTTCACAATATACTTATGGGGAAGGGTAGGGTAGGGTATGGTATAGCGTAAAATTGTGTGGGATATGACAACATTCCTTTTTATCTTTCCATTTATACATACGTCATTAATTCAAGAAAATTAATTCAAGAAAATTGAGAATTTTAATAACAAATTTAAATGCTTTAAATTCACAATTTACCAGCTATATCAACTTTATTTTATATATCAATTATTTTATTTTAGGATATAAACATAATCATAATTATTTCAATTCAACGTTATTTTATTTTAGTTTAGGATATAATATAAATGTGGGAGGATGGAGGATGGACTTGAAAGCTTTTAAATAAAATGGGAGGATGGACGGATATAATTATAATTCTTATTAATCTATAACATGAATAGGCCTAATTAAAACCAACCATACAATGTATATGCATACTCTTAAAACTCAACTATGACTCCTTCATTTTTGGTGCTTTCAAATGAATTGGAATTGCTAATCTTTCTCCAATGATTTGCACATATAGTGGGGAGAAGACAGCTTTGATGTTAAGGTCAGGATACAAAAATTTTTTAGATAGCAAAACATGTAACCTTTTATATATCAAAATAAAATGGGAGGATGGAATTTATGGGTCTTGATAAATTATTTATGATGCTTGTTATTATTCGTTAGTTGTTAGTTGGTGGGTGATTCTTAGTTTCCGATGATGATCGTGGGGTTAACTTTAAATGAAAATATTTGAATAAGATGGAATGTGAAGTTGGAGGATGTAAATGGGAGGATGGACGAGGGGATTGAAGAAAATAGTAAACCAATAAATAATTAATCTAAAAGAGGCCGGTTATATTTGTTTGATCCTTATTGGGATCCTTAATCCTTAATCCTATATTGTAACAACAATGCACTAACGTATGATGAAATTGTTTGCCCTGCCCCTCTATTTTTATTTTTGTTGCCAGTCCACTTTGCCCCATTAAGCTTCAATGAAAAATGACTTTCACCCCATTGATACATGACTTATATAACTTACCTTTACATAAATTTTTTGTATTTACTTTTTCTTCACTTTGGCAGGAAAACACACATGCTATTCATCATAAGCTTAGCTTAGGTACAGCAGTTTCCATTTGCAATGAAAAATGACTTTCACCCATTCATACATGACTTATATAACTTACCTTCACATAAATTTTTTGTATTTACTCACTTTGGCGCAGAGAATCAAATCATAACCTAAGCTAAGCTTATGATGAATATCATGTGTGTTTTCGTGATGATTTGATTCTCTGCCAAAGTGAATGGTGGGTGAAAGTCATTTTTCATTGCAAATGGAAACTGCAATGTTGTACCTAAACTAAGCTAAGCTTATGATGAATACCATGTGTGTTTTCCTGCATGATTGTCTGCCAAACGTAAGAAAAAGTAAATACAAAAAATTTATGTGAAGGTAAGTTATATAAGTCATGTATCAATGGGGTGAAAGTCATTTTTCATTGCAAATGGAAACTGCAATGTTGTACCTAAGCTAAGCTTATGATGAATAGCATGTGTGTTTTCCTGCATGATTCTCTGCCAAAGTGAAGAAAAAGTAAATACAAAAATTTATGTGAAGGTAAGTTATATAAGTCATGTATCAATGGGGTGAAAGTCATTTTTCATTGCAAATGGAAACTTACCTAAGCTTAATGGGGCAAAGTGGACCGGCAACAAAAGGGCAAACAATTTCATCATACGTTGGTGCATTGTTGTTACAATATAGGATTAAGGATTAAGGATCCCAATAAGGATCAAACAAATATAACCGGCCTCTTTTAGATTAATTATTTAATGGTTTACTATTTTCTTTAATCCCCTCGCCCATCCTCCCATTTACATCCTCCAACTTCACATTCCATCTTATTCAAATATTTTCATTTAAAGTTAACCCCACGATCACCAACTAACGAATAATAACAAGCATCATGAATAATTTATCAAGACCCATAAACTCCATCCTCCCATTTTATTTTGATATATAAAAGGTTATATGTTTTGCTATCTAAAATTTTTTTGTATCCTGACCTTAACATCAAAGCTGTCTTCTCCCCACTATATGTGCAAATCATTGGAGAAAGATTAGCAATTCCAATTTGTAACACCCAGTTATTGGGTCTAGTAGTATTTTAATATTTTCTGACTTGAGTTATTATTTATAATGTGTCAGAAAATAGTTTTGGTATATTTTAGTCAACTAAATGAGGAAAAGGGTTAAATAATTTATTGTGACTAGTAAATTGTTAACTGTTTTAAATTAATATAGTTTTAAATTAATATAGTTGACGGTAAAATAAAATAGTTTTTCCTCGCGAATGGTTTTTCAGTTCCAGACAATAGATTTAAAAGGGGACAAAACTAGTACACATATTTCTAATATATGTCTGGAATATGTATGAAACTTCAAAATAATTCCAGAAATTCGTTTTCAGTACGCGAGAATTATTCAAACCCTAGATACAAACCCTAATTATCAAATTACTAGTGAAATCATTCTTTCTTCTTCTTGATTTCACTCTGGTTGAACTAAACCACACACAGGGACGATGGGTATTTTATGAAACAAGCTGTGAGTACAAATTGAAGCTTTAGAACTTCGAATTAAGCTTCCAAAACGTGAATAAATCATCCCTTGATCATCCTAATCATGTTGTAAGTTTCAATTTCTTGATTCTTTAAAATCTAGAAAATGGGTTTTTGGGTATTTGATTGAATTTGCATGATTAATATGAAATCGAATCTTGTAGTGATTATATAGTTGCTAGTTAGTGCTTAATTCATGATTATAACCTAAGCCCTAACTTAGAATTGAAGAAATTGATTAAGTGTTCAAGAGGTGTTCTTGAGAATTTGATGTATTGTTGATGTTAGAGATTAAATAATCTTGTTAATAGTTTAATTATGTTAGTTAACAACAATTAAGGTAAAGTAATGTGAGGTTGTGATCATAATGATCATAACTTGAGTTGCGATTGTGAATTTTGATGATTAAAGTGGTTATGTGATGTCGTGTAAACGGGGTTGTAGTTTTAAAATGGAAGTTACCTTACTGGCTATTACACAACGCAGACAAGAATACCTGGTCGTACAATAGTATAGTATGGCAAGTCCGAGTCGAACACGAGGAACGGATGTCAATTCTAATAAACTGGAAATAAAAGTTACTAAAAATAGAAATAAGACGGGGGACGTTTGAGTTCCGAACGAACAATTTGACAAACAATTATGAATTTAAAACTAACAATTAACTTAAGTAAGATAATTAATAAAACAGAGAATCAAATAATGTAATTTAATTCAATTGATGGAGAAAATGTGCTCGTTTGGACTACCTTCCCTAGAATCCGGTCTTTATTGATTTGCTAGATTATGGATTTTATTGCGATATAACTAATAAGATAACCCCTCTTCCAAGGTAAGTTAATCTAACACAATTAAGAAAGACACAAGGTCGTTTGCAACACGCTAATTGTTCAACTAACGTTGCCCACCAAATTGTGTTCTATATTAAACCTACGCCGTTTATATGATTTATCCTTATAACTTGAATCAACAAAGTCTATAGTTAATTAAAACTATCTTGTTCATTAAAAGTTATTACCGATTATTAATCCTAGCCTATCAAACTCAATATATCTAGTGATAATTATCAACCGCAACCAACAATTATCAATAATTTATTACTCAAAAGGAAATCAATCTCAATTGAATAACAAACCACGCTAGGTAATCACTAACAACCAATTAACAATCAAGGATTAACGAATAAACACATAAACATTCATGAAATTCAATAATCTTTCGCAAATCAATAATCAAACCATCATCTAAGTATTATCATCCAAACAACCACACTAAAAGTTTAGCCACTCATAATCTTGCAGAAAATCAGCAATGAAATCATACTCACAATCATAATCAAATGAAAAGTAAATATGTGTTCAAACCGAAAACCAAAGAACCGAATGAAAGGGAATCAATTGGCATCAATACCCACCTTCTTGTGCCTCCAAATCATCCTCAAAAAGCCTCTGGAACCAGCCTTAGTCGACTTAGGGTTTATGGTGGAAGTTAGGGTTAAAATGAGGCAAAGTGAAAATTTAAGGATTCTGGCCGACCAATCCATACGCCGTATGGATGTCCATACGCCGTATGGATTGCAAAACTAGCCCACGGCCAAAAAATGAAAGTTGTAGCCCTGTTTGTTAGCTAAATTCTCCAAGTTGAATCACCCCAATCGGAGTTCGTATGAAGAAGTTATGGCCAAAATACTAACGCATAGCCGAAAACTCAGCTTTTACACTTTTCTTCATTTTCAGCTCATCTTTCATTCTCTTTCCGATTCGAGCTTCATTTACACTTATTCCAATACAATATTGCCTATCTTCACTCTCTTAGCTTCTTTTCCTCGATCCAATCTTCTCTTGTCCAATGTTTTATTCTTTTAGTAACTTTTCTTCCAAATAAGCTCGTTTTCCGTTCCTTTTTGACCAAAGCTCCAATAAATCTCCTAAATGCAAATATGAACGAAATAAGTATCTTATTCACACAAAATGCATTAGAAACCTATCAAACAAAGGGGTAATTAGTACTATAAAGCAAAATAACAAAATAACGGGTTGTCTCCCGAAAGCGCTTTTGTTTATCACGTCGGTAAGCTCGACATCTCGCATCATATCTTAAATACGATCCATCTCCAAATCACGTTTGGAGCCCCTTGCATCACCATAGTATCTCTTCAAATGACTTCCATTAACCTTGAAAGTTTTTCCAGAATGACCTTGCAGATCAACAGCACCAAAAGGATAAACTTTCTCTACCACAAAAGGTCCTGTCCAGCGTGTCTTCAACTTACCAGGAAGCAAATGCATACGAGAACTGTATAGGAGAACCTTACCACCTTTTTCAAATAAACTCTTTGATTTAAAACGTGAATCATGCCATTTCTTGGTGCGCTCCATATATAATCGGGCGTTAACATAAGCATTCATTCCTAACACTTTCTCCAATTGTGCATTCGTAAGATGCGATTCAATATCACTGATCCAAACCTTCGGTGTTCCAAATCGTGAAAACAATCGCTTACGGAACTTCACCACAACCCGTGCATCATTTATAGGTAATGCCTTCGCTTTCAACATCTTTCGTGACTTGTAATTAGGTCCCTTATGCCCTTTAGTAGGACCATTGTGACAATGACTTAGAATTCGCGTCTCCGTTTTGACCGAGATTCCATTTGTCAAGATTGACTCTTTACTCTGCTTTAGCTTAATGCCTTCATTTTCTAAATCTTTCTCGCACGTTGTCTCGATCTCCACAGGCAATTTATCGAACTTGTCGATGTCACGGATTGTCGCGAGGCTTCCCTTCCATCCTTCAAGAATCATTGGGTCTAAATCTACGTCATCCTTCAAACTTTGCAAACTCTCGTCATCCTCAGATAATTCTCTCATGCTAGCAAAGTAACAAGTCTCATCCACTGATTCTAGATATTGCATAGATTCATTCACATTAAATACAACCTTCTCATCCCCCAATCTCATGGTTATTTTTCTATCAAAAACATCGATCAATGCTCTGGAAGTGGCAAGGAAGGGTCTACCTAGAATAATCGGCACCTTAGGATCCTCTACCATGTCGAGAATCACAAAGTCACAGGGAAACACAAACTTATCAACCTTGACTAAAACGTTCTCAACCATCCCTTTGGGGTATTGAACAGAGTGATCAGCCAACTCGATGCACATTCGGATGGACTTAGGTTTTCCTAGCCCAAGTCTAGCGTACATAGTATAAGGCATAATAGATATGCTAGCCCCGAGATCCGCTAGTGCATTCGCGATATCTAACTTACCAATTAAACAGGGAATAGTGATACTCCCCGGATCCTTCATTTTTGGTGGTAACTTGTTTTGCATCACGGCCGAGCATCGCTCGTTCATTGTTACAGTGGTTGCTTCAGGCAACTTGCTCTTATTAGTCAAAAGCTCCTTCAAATATCTTGCATACTTAGGTATTTGAGCAATGACCTCCACAAACGGAATGTTAATGTGGAGTTGCTTCAAATTCTCAAGAAATTGATGGTCATGAGCTTCATATTTTCTTCTCCTCAAAGCTGCTGGGTAAGGTGGTGGTGGCGCATGATCCTTCGCATATTGCTTATCCTTAGCAATTTGATCAGCTTTTGTGTCCACCCTTGGACTGTTGACAACTTCTGCTTCCTTCTCTTTCTCGGGCAAAGGCTGAGGTGCAGGCTTCTTCTTAACAATTGGATCTTCATGAACGTTTCCACTTCTGGTAATCACAGCTTTTGCCTGATCACGTGGATTGGTTTCAGTGAATCCCGGAAGAGTTCCCGGGGGTCTCTCTTGGAGAACTTTAGCTATGCTGGAAATGGTTCTCTCAATTTGCTTGATCGCCGCTCCCTGATTTCGAACCAATGCTTCGATGGTGTCCATCCGTTGTCCAGACCTAGCAATAAATTTTTCGTTGGCGGTCAAAAACTTCCCCATCATTTCTTCCAAATTGGATTTCTTCTCGGGGAAGGTTGCTGAGGGTTGTTCCTTAGTGAAAATACGTGGCTGAGTCTGGCAGAACTGGCGACCTCCTTCCTGGTATGGTCTTAGGAAAAATTCCCCATTGCATTGGCAGTAGGTTCCGTGAGTTTCTACACATTTAACTTCCTCTCTCACTTTTCCAGAATTCATTTCAGGACAATTCTTGACTAAATGCGTTCCTCCACAGTTGTCACACCCTACTTGGATTGCATGGACATTCTCGGTCACCTTTTTTTATGTCTCTTCCCATGCTGTCCAGTTTGGCAGTTATGGCGGCGAGTCCATCGTCATTGCTAATTGACATCTTTCTCCTAGATGAACCATCATCCCATAACCGAGAATGCTTTGCTTGGTCGCGTATAGCAGCTAAGGCGTCCCTAGGAATCTTCTTCGGGATATGTCCTTGAGCATCTAATTGCTGTCTTGTAGCACGATCCACTCCCGTGTAGAATACCATTATAATTTGCTGGTCGTTTAGGTCATGCTGTGGACATTTATGCATCAAGTCCTGGTACCTTTCCCATGCTTCGTGTAGCGACTCATCAACTTCTTGCTTGAAATTCCTAATCTCGTCGATCATCTTCGAAGTTTTGGATGGCGGGCAGTACATCTTTAGAAACTTTATGCGGAGATCTTCCCACGTGGTGATGGATCCAGCTGGTTCATTAGTAATCCATCTTTTTGCGGCTCCCTTGAGTGTTCTTGGGAACACGCGGAGCATGACTTGATCGCTTGTAATGTTAGGGATGCTGAACATATCGGCAATCTCCTCAATCTTTTCCACGTGCTCGTTAGCATCTTCTCTCTCCTCTCCTCGAAACGGGTTTTCCCTAAGCTCTTTTAGGAATTGTCCCTTTATCTCGAACTCGACGTTTTCTGCAATTGCGGGCCTCACAACTCCTGGGCTAAGGTCGCTACGCCTTCTGCTCGAATATTCCTCGAGAGTCATATTGGCAATGCCGTCTGCCATTTCTAAATCTGGTTCCGATTGATCGATGGGTGGTTCAAAGAGAGCTCGTAACTATTCTCCGAAATCGTCCTCCAAATACGAAGGGTAGAACAAGACTCTTAATATAACACAAATTATAAACTAATCCTATACATAGATAATACAAATAAACATGTAAATAAAGATTAAATTAAAACTGATAATTTACAGAAAACAAATTCCAATTTATCAAATTGAATCAAACCGTTCCCCGGCAGCGGCGCCAAAAACTTGATGTCGTGTAAACGGGGTTGTAGTTTTAAAATGGAAATTACCTTACTGGCTATTACACAACGCAGACAAGAATACCTGGTCGTACAATAGTATAGTATGGCAAGTCTGAGTCGAACACGAGGAACGGATGTCAATTCTAATAAACTGGAAATAAAAGTTACTAAAAATAGAAATAAGACGGGGGACGTTTGAGTTCCGAACGAACAATTTGACAAACAATTATGAATTTAAAACTAACAATTAACTTAAGTAAGATAATTAATAAAACAGAGAATCAAATAATGTAATTTAATTCAATTGATGGAGAAAATGTGCTCGTTTGGACTACCTTCCCTAGAATCCGGTTATCACTTTATTGATTTGCTAGATTATGGATTTTATTGCGATATAACTAATAAGATAACCCCCCTTCCAAGGTAAGTTAATCTAACACAATTAAGAAAGACACAAGGTCGTTTGCAACACGCTAATTGTTCAACTAACATTTCCCACCAAATTGTGTTCTATATTAAACCTACGCCGTTTATATGATTTATCCTTATAACTTGAATCAACAAAGTCTATAGTTAATTAAAACTATCTTGTTCATTAAAAGTTATTACCGATTATTAATCCTAGCCTATCAAACTCAATATATCTAGTGATAATTATCAACCGCAACCAACAATTATCAATAATTTATTACTCAAAAGGAAATCAATCTCAATTGAATAACAAACCACGCTAGGTAATCACTAACAACCAATTAACAATCAAGGATTAACGAATAAACACATAAACATTCATGAAATTCAATAATCTTTCGCAAATCAATAATCAAACCATCATCTAAGTATTATCATCCAAACAACCACACTAAAAGTTTAGCCACTCATAATCTTGCAGAAAATCAGCAATGAAATCATACTCACAATCATAATCAAATGAAAAGTAAATATGTGTTCAAACCGAAAACCGAAGAACCGAATGAAAGGGAATCAATTGGCATCAATACCCACCTTCTTGTGCCTCCAAATCATCCTCAAAAAGCCTCTGGAACCAGCCTTAGTCGACTTAGGGTTTATGGTGGAAGTTAGGGTTAAAATGAGGCAAAGTGAAAATTTAAGGATTCTGGCCGACCAATCCATACGCCGTATGGATGTCCATACGCCGTATGGATTGCAAAACTAGCCCACGGCCAAAAAATGAAAGTTGTAGCCCTGTTTGTTAGCTAAATTCTCCAAGTTGAATCACCCCAATCGGAGTTCGTATGAAGAAGTTATGGCCAAAATACTAACGCATAGCCGAAAACTCAGCTTTTACACTTTTCTTCATTTTCAGCTCATCTTTCATTCTCTTTCCGATTCGAGCTTCATTTACACTTATTCCAATACAATATTGCCTATCTTCACTCTCTTAGCTTCTTTTCCTCGATCCAATCTTCTCTTGTCCAATGTTTTATTCTTTTAGTAACTTTTCTTCCAAATAAGCTCGTTTTCCGTTCCTTTTTGATCCAAGCTCCAATAAATCTCCTAAATGCAAATATGAACGAAATAAGTATCTTATTCACACAAAATGCATTAGAAACCTATCAAACAAAGGGGTAATTAGTACTATAATTTAGTACATTTTGGCGTTTATCATTATGCATAATCTTGAAATGGTAAATGTTAAATTAATACAAGTTAATGATAAGTTGGTTGATTTGTGATTGAAAAGTGAATATCATCATAATTAATCATAATTAGGTGATCATTTGAGAAATTGGATATTTGAATCAAGTATATTCAATTCCATGTGAATAATTTATTGATGATTTGGAATTGTTGGTATAAATCTATTGTAATGATGTTGTATAGATTTTGAGACAAGTGACTAACTTGTGTTATTCTGTTGTATTCTCAGATATGTAAAAGACTCAGTGACATTAGACTACTGAGTGGACGACTGAGGTATTCAGTGAGTGGATCTATAACCTCAGTGTGATTTAGTTGTAACAGGTTTGGTTACAACAAGTAACGTATTATTACTGTTTTCGTTTTCCATTATGATTATGGTTAGTAGTAATAATACTGTTGATAGACTGTTTAGTCTGTTATGTTGACCTAAATGAATATGTGATCACTTGGTATTTGGCCTTCGGGCATTCATTGTATTGAGGTCAACCTGATAGTTGGGTTTGGTTACTATTGTAATCCGACAGGAATTTCCTTATACTCATCGTTAATAGGAAATTAGGTCGTATGAGATTAGTACTAAACTATCGGTCTCGTCCGTTATGGCCATACGGATATGTACGGTAAGTATTCTTGGCTGAAGGTTTCCCCAAGAATCACCGATCCTCATTGTATTGAGATGTTATCTCATTGATATTGTGTGATACTGGTTGTGTGTTCTTGGCTGAGGGTTTCCCCAGGAACCATTGATTTACTGTGATGTTTTGTTTACGATTATTTATTGTAAACAAAGTTGTTATGCTAAGTTGGGCTGTTGATTATAGTTTCACTCACTTAGCGTTATGCTAACCCCACTACAGTCCTTCCTGCAGGTTATAATTAATGGGACATATTGGGCTGGGCAGGAAGTTCTTGGAAATGATGGAATGTTTGACAACCGGAGTATACTCTGATATATTTTGATTTGATAAGAAAATGGTGAATTTATACTGATATATTTTGATTTGATAAGAAAATGGTGAATTTATATAACACCTCATTATGGTATTATTATGGTTGTAATAGATTGATAAATGTGGTGTGTTAAGTTTTGAAAACAACTTATGTACTTTTATATGATTTAAATTTACGCTTCCGAGTCAAGAACCATTATTATAATGGTTTACTGAATGAGGAGTGTTATAAGTTGGTATCAGAGCATAGGTTTGGGTGAATTGGACATTGGTTATGTTCAATCCCAAATCTATAAGATTTGTTAAGTCAAACATTCCAGGGTGTGGGATTAGTAGTTGTATGAAGAAATGGTTATTGAATGTGTACTAACCTATAACAAGATGCAAGATTGTGTTTTGGTTGCAGAGACGGAGGAATATGAGGAACCCAAGGGTATTCTCAATGATTCCTTAATATTCGTGGGCTTAAGTGTATCAGGTAATTTTCGATAAGCTTGATGAATTTCAATAAGCTTGAATTGTTTACTTTGCTATGAAATGATTAGTAGTGAAGTAAATTGAGTCAGACTGATATGATTCCCCAGTGATGAGTCCTTGATGATTATTACTTGTTAATGTGATGCTAGGAATATTAGTTGAGATGTTTAGCATCATGAGTAGTTCATCATGAACTAGAAATGGATTTTGTAGACACTTTGTTGAATAAAGTGTAACAGTTATATTAATTGAATTTAAGTGTGTCTACAATGTGAAAATAAAGTATAAATCGTTGTGTGATTATGATTTGATAAATGCAAGGTGTGGTTATGAATCCTTGCTAGAAATTTAATTGCTACATGATAAATTGAATTAATGTGACCCTTATAGTGAAATTGATGAGATATTGGTATATCGCAATCAATAGTTTTGGAGTCATGTTGTTGTTTAATTTAGAAAGTGTCCATTGATTGGAATGTGTTCCTTTGACTAGGAAAAGTCAAAGTTGAAATTGGTAGAGTCAAATTGTGTAATGACTATATTACAAAGTGATAAATGGGGCTAGATATTTATGTGTTTTTCCTTGATCATGATTGTGGTTGAATTATGATCTAGGTGTTAAAGGTGGTAAAGTAGAAAGTCAAAGTGGTCAACGAGTCTCTATATGTGTTGACAAGTTTTGGAAAAGTCATTATTGAAGAATTGTTGTAATTGGTCTAAACATGATGATTTTAAGGTGAAAATTGGTGTTTCAAAGCTATAATGTGACACCAATAGTGAAAATGATTTTGTTTGACTTGGAATAGTCAAAGAAGTGTAAATTAGGTGTTAGAATAGTAACCCTATGTGTGAAAACCCAAATGGGTCGATAAAGTGCCTAAATGGGTCACTTATTGGTTACATGGTTA
Source organism: Helichrysum umbraculigerum (assembly GCA_949592205.1). NCBI lineage: Eukaryota > Viridiplantae > Streptophyta > Magnoliopsida > Asterales > Asteraceae > Helichrysum > Helichrysum umbraculigerum. The sequence goes on along the minus strand of CATIUR010000004.1, from coordinate 8,103,881 downwards.
AAATGAGTAGTGACTCGAGTATAACGAATGTTAAAGTGACTATATGTCATAAATATAATAGCAAAGTGTATCGAAAGAGCTAGTGTAGTCATTTTGGTTAAATTTGATAAAAATGCCCACTTGGACCCTTAAACGGGTCGACTAGTTAAAACATGATAGAATAAGTATATGAGGGTGATGAAAGTGCCCACACGTCACAAATGTATATAGGAACATGCTGGCAAAGGGTGGAAACCAGAAACCAAGCCATTTGAAATTTGATGTGTCACAAAAATGAGCTAAAATGGTCCCAAAATGAGTCGTATGTCTGTTTTCTCGTAAAACGTGAATTTTAAAAAAGTGTGAAAATGGAAAGTTTCATTTTGGTTATATGAAGGTGCCTGCAAAATTTCAGACCCTAACTATTTACGGTTTGTGAGATATACTCGTTTGAATTTCAGAAAATTGCATAATGTGGTGCAGGTATGATGTTGAGCTGTAATAAGCTCAAACACGATCCCCACATATTGCCCGGATCGCGTTCAGTAGTTATAATTTGTCAAAGTCGATTTTGGTTTTACAAACGCGATCCCGTCCTTGTTTCCGGATCGCGTTTCCAAGTGCAAATCGGTTACAGAACGTTTCCTTCATAAGAACGCGATCCAGCCCTTTGTTCCGGATCGCGTTGCCTAGTGTTATTTGGTTACAGAAAGTTTTCTAAAGGTGAACACTATCCAGCCACCTTAGTCCGGATCGCGTTTGCAAGACTAAATTTGACAAATTTTTTGCAAATTCCAAAAGTGCACGTCTTTAGTAGTGTTTTTAGCGACGGAAAATTTGACAAATTTTCTTTGAACTTGGATTGGGTTGAAATTTACACGGTCACTCGAAAATGGTCTAATGATCAAAGCTAAGTGCCTTAGCCTAGGCGGTTTTTGGCCATTCGGGGTCGTTTGGGGCCCGAAAATGGCATTTTACTGTTTTTCGGACCTTATTTCGGACTTTTAGCTTACGTTTTGTATTGGGCTTTTGTTTCTTTTAGCCCAGGGATCATTCCTATGACTAAATACAATATTAAGACTTGTTTTAAGAGGTCCACATACTCTTATCGGGTATTAGTTATTTTTCGATTGTTTACTAAACTGCAAAATCGGATATCAACTGATATTGTTGATTGCTGTTCACTAGGATTAGTAAACATTGATTATAGAGTTTTGTTGACTATATTATGTTAATTAGTTGAACCTGATAAAGTATTTAGAATCATGTAAAGTATTAGAATATGTTGAATTGAGCATTTTAAGAATTAATAAAATAAGTATCTGAGCTCATACTTATGTGATAATTGAACATGAAATGCTCAATTGTAATTCAACTAAAGTTGTCTAGATTAATGAATATGTGTTGAATAATACACATAGTAGTGACAAAGTGTTTAGTACTAAATGTACTATAAGTATTAATTGTTATACCAGTGAATTAAATTGAATCAGGTAATAAAGAGGTTAATGGATGTAATTGTGTTGGACATTATATCTGTGTTAATGAAATAGTGAAAAGAGTTATATTTACCTGATTATGTGATTAGTTGTTCATTCAAAGTGATAAATGAAATTGGTAGCAAGTTAATAAGTGGTCATATAACTGCTACAAAGTGTTATTATATGTGCGATAATTATTGATATCACCTTGTGAGATAGGTGAAAGTAAAAGTTAATCACTTTGGAGAGTGATGGTATGAAGTGACCTGAAAATGAAGTGTACCTGACATAATATGACGACGTCTGGCCAACGTATTTGTATTATGCCATTTTACATGGAATTGTTGAGGTTACCAAGTACCAGAGAAATTAAAGTAATTTTGAAATAACAGGTAAGATATATTGACCTGTAGTGGAGAAATAGTCAATGATTGATTGAAATGAAAGAGTAATAAACCACTAATCAGTTGTTAATGTGGTACCTATGGTACAAGAAATGTGTATGTGGTTAATTGCAACTAGTGTGAATTAAAATAAGAACTAAGCAAAGTAGAGGTCAATTGATTACAAGTAACAATGTGTTGATATATTGTTGAATATGTGACTAAAGACAGCACCTTATGTTGTTGAAAAATTTATGCTAATGCAGCATGGTATCAACTAGTGCTGATTTAGCATCCAACTGAATATGGTAGGATGCTAATTGATTATGTGATAATAGTTTTACCTATGGGATTTGACCTCTACCTACTGCTTACTCTTATGTGTTGGTAGGTTATATGATTTTGATTCCATCAGAGTAAAGAGTTTCATATAACCTAGTGATTGTATATAAATACAAGTTGTAAATTAGTAAAGAACTAGTTACTGAAGTAAAGATTCTAGCAATGTGTTAGCTAAAGAAATATATAGTTATTAGCTAAATTGCTAGTTGTAAATTGAGATAAACTTGTGTTGCTAATGTGTATATTGTTGTATTTATTACCACTAGTTTTATTGACGTAACAAGTGAATATTCATGTGACTGTGTGTTTCACTTATGTCAAGTGATTGTATGTATACATGGCTAGTTATAAATGATCATGTAAGTGATCAGTTAACTGTTTAGAGACAGGTTGTATGCATAATACCTGTGCAAAGAAAAGATAGAAACATGTACATTCGGTTATGTGCATGTGGAAAGAATTGAAAATATGTATTTATATATATAAGTTGCTTAAGGGAGTAACGTCTGATACGTGTATATTGTGATAAAATAGTTGATTATGCTACGCTTTATGCTGGATATTGCATTGGTGATAGCTATTGGAATAGAGTATAATGCATGTACAAGTTGTGTTTGTAGGGATAAAGATATGCATAATGATAATATGCATAAACAATTTAAAATGTTACACACATTTTATGTACATATAGTAAATGAGCGAATATGTGATTCTATTAACTAGATTGACTAAGTGTGATAAGATTTCGAGGACGAAATCTCTTTAAGGGGAGAGATTTGTGACACCCAGTTATTGGGTCTAGTAGTATTTTAATATTTTATGACTTGAGTTATTATTTAATGTGTCAGAAAATAGTTTTGGTATATTTTAGTCAACTAAATGAGGAAAAGGGTTAAATAATTTATTGTGACTAGTAAATTGTTAACTGTTTTAAATTAATATAGTTGACGGTAAAATAAAATAGTTTTTCCTCGCGAATGGTTTTTCAGTTCCAGACAATAGATTTAAAAGGGGACAAAACTAGTACACATATTTCTAATATATGTCTGGAATACGTATGAAACTTCAAAATAATTCCAGAAATCCGTTTTCAGTACGCAAGAATTATTCAAACCCTAGATACAAACCCTAATTATCAAATTACTAGTGAAATCATTCTTTCTTCTTCTTGATTTTACTATGGTTGAACTAAACCACACACAGGGACGATGGGTATTTTATGAAACAAGCTGTGAGTACAAATTGAAGCTTTAGAACTTCGAATTAAGCTTCCAAAACGTGAATAAATCATCCCTTGATCATCCTAATCATGTTGTAAGTTTCAATTTCTTGATTCTTTAAAACCTAGAAAATGGGTTTTTGGGTATTTGATTGAATTTGCATGATTAATATGAAATTGAATCTTGTAGTGATTATATAGTTGCTAGTTAGTGCTTAATTCATGATTATAACCTAAGCCCTAACTTAGAATTGAAGAAATTGATTAAGTGTTCAAGAGGTGTTCTTGAGAATTTGATGTATTGTTGATGTTAGAGATTAAATAATCTTGTTAATAGTTTAATTATGTTAGTTAACAACGATTAAGGTAAAGTAATGTGAGGTTGTGATCATAATGATCATAACTTGAGTTGCGATTGTGAATTTTGATGATTAAAGTGGTTATGCATAATCTTGAAATGGTAAATGTTAAATTAATACAAGTTAATGATAAGTTGGTTGATTTGTGATTGAAAAGTGAATATCATCATAATTAATCATAATTAGGTGATCATTTGAGAAATTGGATATTTGAATCAAGTATATTCAATTCCATGTGAATAATTTATTGATGATTTGGAATTGTTGGTATAAATCTATTGTAATGATGTTGTATGGATTTTGAGACAAGTGACTAACTTGTGTTATTCTGTTGTATTCTCAGATATGTAAAAGACTCAGTGACATTAGACTACTGAGTGGACGACTGAGGTATTCGGTGAGTGGATCTATAACCTCAGTGTGATTTAGTTGTAACAGGTTTGGTTACAACAAGTAACGTATTATTACTGTTTTCGTTTTCCATTATGATTATGGTTAGTAGTAATAATACTGTTGATAGAGTGTTTAGTCTGTTATGTTGACCTAATTGAATATGTGATCACTTGGTATTTGGCCTTCAGGCATTCATTGTATTGAGGTCAACCTGATAGTTGGGTTTGGTTACTATTGTAATACGACAGGAATTTCCTTATATTCATCGTTAATAGGAAATTAGGTCGTATGAGATTAGTACTAAACTATCGGTCTCGTCCGTTATGGCCATACGGATATGTACGGTAAGTATTCTTGGCTGAAGGTTTCCCCAAGAATCACCGATCCTCATTGTATTGAGATGTTATCTCATTGATATTGTGTGATACTGGTTGTGTGTTCTTGGTTGAGGGTTTCCCCAGGAACCATTGATTTACTGTGATGTTTTGTTTACGATTATTTATTGTAAACAAAGTTGTTATGCTAAGTTGGGCTATTGATTATACTTTCACTCACTTAGCGTTATGCTAACCCCACTACAGTACAGTCCTTCCTGTAGGTTATAATTGATGGGACATATTGGGCTGGGCAGGAAGTTCTTGGAAATGATGGAATGTTTGACAACCGGAGTATACTCTGATATATTTTGATTTGATAAGAAAATGGTGAATTTATATAACACCTCATTATGGTATTATTATGGTTGTAATAGATTGATAAATGTAGTGTGTTAAGTTTTGAAAACAACTTATGTACTTTTATATGATTTAAATTTACGCTTCCGAGTCAAGAACCATTATTATAATGGTTTACTGAATGAGGGGTGTTATACAATTCATTTGAAAGCACCAAAAATGAAGGAGTCATAGTTGAGTTTTAAGAGTATGCATATACATCTACACCCTTATTTATTTGGATGCCTAACTCCCCATAAATCAGGCTTAACCCATATCAAGTTTGGAGATTGGGCCTCACCCTCTCGGCTAACAAAAGTTGCCATTTTTGTCCATCTCCTCCTCCTCTCCTCCATAGTATCTCCATACACATAAAATCACTTGCTTCACAAACCCAAAGTCGCACTTTGATTGTGGATCCATTCATTTTATTTATAAAAAGATGACAAATTTTATAAATTTAATCATTGTATTAATATATAATAAATAATTGTCTAAGAAAACAAAACAAAACAAAGCAAAGTTTTGTTTTATTAATTAGGCCCATTTATAAACTCAAAGTTTTAATTAGGCCCATTCATGTTATAGATTAATAAGATTTAAGTGCCCTGTTGTGTGTTTGATATGATTGGCTATTTTGAAAATGAAAATATTATAATTATATCCGTCCATCCTCCCATTTTATATAAAACTCCAGCGTATCCTCCCAATGTAAAGGTGAAAAGAACCATATTATAATTATATTCACACATAAAACATTATTTATACTTAAATGTGACTAGTGACCAAGACTCCATGACAGTATATATATCATACTCCTTCCACCCCTCCTTCCACTTGCACCCCTTTGTTCCATCTTATTACATCCTCCAATTTCCCTCCAAACTTTCCCTCTAATGGCTGCTACCAAGGGATCATGCAAAAATCACACACTAGGAGTAGAGAATCAAAAAAGTGAAGGCCATTGTCATGCTTTTGCTTTGGCCGACATGGTAGCCACTACCATCAGAATTAGCTCAAACAAAAAAAAACTTATCCTATCACCCATGCCTATCGTAGATGCAAGCCTTAGTGACGAAGAGCAAGTAAATTTTTGTGTTAATGTAGGGCTTGAAAGTATTTCCTCTTATCCGTACGAACGTGTTGCTAGGGAAAGTGGGACCTTTAATTTTGAAGAATATGTAAACAGAGGAAAATTCTATCGACTTCAGAGCATTGATGTGATTAGTTCAAAGGATGTAATCCTTAATCGGCTGATAGATAATTTCATAAATGGTTCAAAGTATCCTTGTGTAGGATAAACTGCAAGGCAAAGGTGTTGGAGAATTTTGTTATACTCAACCTTATTTCCATGGTATGACATTACCAAAACCAAAACCAAAAGCACAAGAAGGAGAAACATCAAAGAAACCACCACCACGGGAAGGGGAAAGGAAAAGCCAAAGGAATGCTGGTAAAGCTACTCTTGGACATCCCGATCATGCTATGTTGATAGTAGCACTAGACATTTCGAATCCTAACCTTGCATATTGTGAGGTAAAAAAATTCCTGGGGCGAAAAGTGGAGGGTTCACAAAGGTCCGAGTTGATGTATTCAAGAAGGTGTACTTCCCAACACCCCTTGATGCGTATGAGTGATTAGTGTATGAGGGATTAAAGTGGTAGTCTTAATGGTAATGCTAATGAGTCAGTGATTAATGTGTGAAACGGTAATGGTAAGGGTGTCAAGTTGTTATTGTAGTTGTAATGGTAGGGGTGAGTGCTAATGGTAGGGTGTGTTAGTAAAGTGCACAATTTCTGTAATAGTTAGGGTGTAAAGAGCACAATTTCAATTTCTGTAATAGTTAGGGTATTATCTATTGAAGCGTTTTATTATTCTATTGTCTCTTCTATATTTACCTTATTTACCCCTATTCTTATATGAAATATAGTTAATAAATAGTTGTAAGGGAATAAGCTCAATTGAGCAACAAAGCTTTGTAATTTCATGCAAAATTTTGGAAGGTGCAACCACAAATGTGTCCATCCTCCATTTTATTTATAAGTGCATCTCACCTTCCCAATTTTAAAACTCCATCCTCCCATCATTCCTAACCTCCCAATTTACTTTTTAACAAAATATATAAGTTGATGATATATATATATATATATATATATATATATATATATATATATATATATATATGATATAATCAAAGATTATATGTTGGACTAGCAAAATAATTTTGATTATCTAAAAAAAATTTGTATCCTGAGGTTAAGATCAAAGTTGTGTTGGTTCTCCCCAAGATAAGATTAGATTAATGACTTTTTGATGAATTTTAGATTAATAACATGTGCAAATGTGCAAATGATTGGAGAAAGATTAAAAGTCCATCCTCCGATTTTATTTAAAAAGTCTATCTGACCTTCCCAATTTTAAAACTCCATCCTCCCATCCTCACCATGAGTGATTAATTAAGGGTGTGCAAGGTATGCGGTGGTATTGGTAGTGCTAATGGTAGGGGTGTCCGAATTCAGTTAATAAAGGGCATTTTACACAATTTGGCTCAATTAAATGGGGTATTCGTGTTTTGTGTTCTAGTATTATTGTCTCTTCTATATTTACCCCTATTGTTAATAAATAGTGAATGAATAAAATAAACATGTTGAGCAACAAAGTGTTTAAATGTACCAGCTAACCTTCAAATTGAACAATAACTTAACATACAGATTACCACCCACCCTCTTTGCTGACTTTATAGCAAGACAATCTGGTGGTGTGAGCTAAGGATTGATAATATTAATATGTACTTTACATGTGAACAAATGACCACAAATAAAGGTACTTTGTATCTGTTTATTCACACATTTTATGAATATAATGATGTGCTATCATTGCTCTCCAGCATATACTTCTTAAATAACTGCAAAGCTAAAAAAACCAAGAAGAGAACATGTCACAGAACACAATGGAAATGAAAATCTGCATGAATTTTATGGCTTCATTTCACAAAATTTCATCCCATAGGCCCATTTTATCAAGGGAATATAGCACAATCCTATTCTTAATGATACACTTTTTGTACCAAATCCTAACCAAAACTTTTAAGAAGATGAATGAGAGCAACACATTCTTTTGGAAGATTGTAGACTTAAGGAGCAACCTGCCTGTAATCAGTGTGCATCTTAACATTCATACTTTTTTATTCAATTGTGCACCGGCCAATAGCACACAATTCAACAAGTACAACAACAATATTAAGTAGCATAAATAATCAAGCATAACCACGTTTTACCTTATCAATTAACTAAAAAGCAATACTCTTCACATCTATAAAAGCAATAACTACAAATATAGATATAGATACAGATACACATATATAATATAATTATTGGCGTACCGTCTCCTCACCACTTTTCCTTCTTCCCTTAGCCCAATCAAAGTATCAAACCACTTACCTGCACATACACACACAAGAACTTTCAAAGTATCCACCACCCAGACCCCTAGGAAAACCGGGGTTGGGTCTGGACACGAACTTTCACGGCCTCCATGGGACACACGGCTACGTCCGCAATATGATCTCTGCAGATGCAGAACCAGCCAGATAGATTAAAGTCTTGTACTTAGCAGCATACTCTGGGCAGCAATGTCAGACTAATATTTCTTGAAGAACTCATAGAACCCGAACTTGCAGGCACCCTGAGCACTGTAACCAAGCAGGGTAGGGATCCATCCCCTGAAAAAACCCCTCACACGTTGCCCCTTTAGCAATACCCCAAACCTAGAGGAGATACTCTTGTACTTAGCAGGGTCTGATTAATCAATTAGACAAGTTAATTATACTGCTTTGGAAAGACTTGGAAAGACTGCTAACAAATATAACCATAAAACTTAATCCAATGTCCCATAGACATTGATCATGTTTAAGGTCCAAATTCATATCCAACGACCCAAGTCATCAACAACAATACATACCATCAATTTATCTTCCACAAAAGTATCACCAATTACAAACAGATTCATCACACAGAATGGGAGCACTATTACCAGCTCTATAAAAGCCTAACAAAGTGTGAATCTATTCACAACCCTTCTTTTAGATGCACGTGAATCAGTTCGCCAAAACATTGTATTCCACTTAAGTAACAGACCTAGAGCAACTACCTAGAGCAACCAGTACTGATTCAAGATCCTCTATCCCCCAAGGCCCAAACTGACCATTTGACTCCTTACTAATTCACTGTATCCTTAATAGGTCAGTCCTATAAATATGTAGGCCCAAAATAGAAAATAAAGGATTGTTTGAAGTATTTATTTTATGTACATAATGGGTTTTACAATTGCAACTGCTATATGATAGGCGCCTAAGCGGTAGGCCTATCCCGCATAGGCCTAGCTTCTCACAATTTCTGATTTGGAGAGTTAGTTGATAATGTTCCTGTATACCTACAACAAACTAAAGTCTACCTCGACACCCAGAGAAATATATACATCAAAGCAAGCAATTACATGATTGTATCATAAAGATGCAAAGCGGTACATGGAGTCTTAACACTTTTAGATTGTAAGACTTCCTTTTAAAACATAAATGTCTAGAAATGATCACATGTAGCCACAAAATTAATATAACCAGACAACCTATTAACATAAAAGTCTGCGTCATTTACTCATAGTCCATATTGCCTTAATAGCATACCTTATAAGGGTTGTTAAGATTAATACTTCAAATCCTTTAGATGAGTAATGGAAACAAATTATTATCAAGAGATGGGTTGTGATATCTTGAAAGGGAAAGTAAAATGTTAAACTAACAATCATGGGTGACCATGAAGCTTAAGCTTCCTGTACAGTACCACAAAATACCTAATTATAACGTTTGTGTCAGAACTGTATGACACTACATATAGAAAACATCATAACCGTTTTAGCTAAACCATAACATATTAGGGTGTTGTTCAACACATTATAGTTTAACCCTGGTTCAAGACATTCAAAAAAGAGAGATGCTATCTCCGTGGTATGACTTGTTAGTTTTAGATTTCAGCAAACAAACCTACCATCAGACTAGACTTACACTTCAACAGGTTTTCGACCATAACACCACTTCACACTCCGCCATAAGCTGTACGGGTTATAAAAGTCAAAACCCTTGGTCCTCCAACTACTACGTGTTATCCCGGTAGCCATATAAAAGTCTCTAGAATCACACCAACCATCATCTACATCTACAGATACATTTAAAACACACAGTATCAGATGGGCGGAGACGACGGGCTGGTTAAAACATGTAATTTTAATCTTAAACTTTATGAGCACCCAAATCAGCTAGTTGATATGGACAAAGTCTATGATGGTTAAACCAAACTTGAGGACAAAATGCGTCACATAAGTAACCAGTTTGAAAAGAGTTGGAAAGATTATAAAGAAAATAAGGTGTTCCACAGTTTACTAAAGAGAGAAAATAATAATAAGAGTTTACTTAAGAGAGAAAATAAATGAATTGGAGAGGGAATTTTATCCCTTTTTTCTTTCCTACATTTCCTCCCACATTGAGCTGATTTGGATGGGCCACGTCTATGGAACACAAAAACTAATACTTTCTTTTTCTTTTCTTATAAACTCAGGAACACCAAAATTAAAAACCCAATCCCTCCACTTCTTTTCTTTCATATCTTTTTAGTCCACTTTCATTTCTTTTCTCCCCACTAAAAACTCTGGAACAAAGTCTAAGGGTTCAATAAGGACAACAGAAATTAAACCCTTAGAAAGTGGTATTTCAATTTCAACCTACACACACGCATGATATTGTCTGTAGAGAAAAGAAAATGTAGAGAGATAGATGGAAGACCAACCTTCCACATACTTGGATTTACTGGTTGGAGTCTCACCTGCATGCAAGATAAGGCATCAAGGAACAGGACACCAAAATGGAATAAAATTGTAATTAATGGAGCTTATATAAACCATAAAATGCTAATTACTTTATGGGTATAATTAGAGGTGGCAGATGCACCTTCTAATGGTTTTTGGATTCCCCACAAACACTTTCTGTTATAATAAGGATACAACTTGCTTTTTGTATAATAAAATGGTTGCATGCATTGTTCAATCTTCAATCTGTTAGCGTTTCAAGTGTACTTAAGACCCTCTTGGCCGTTCTAGATAAAATCTTTGACAAAAACCCATCCATTTTCACAACACAATAAGTGTTTCAACATTACAAGAGTAAAAACCACAAGTAAAAAGGTGTTATCCTGTAAGAAAGTGATGGCCTGGACCAGGTATACACATACCAGTTGGAAGTTCCAACTTCCTGAAAGAAAACATGCAAAGGGTTCTTGCACCATCACCAAGATTACATTGGACTACAGCCTTATAGACTCCAGATTTTCCTTGTTCATGAGCAGTTATGGACATGTAGAAGTAATACGCATCTTTCGCTACTCCTTGGTACTCGCACTTCATGACTTCAGCTTCAGTGACGGCGTTGTCGATGTCCTCGTTAACATACTAACAACATATAATTTGTTTACATGCAAGTAAAACCCGTTAACTAAACAGTCTCCAAAGTAGAAAGCAGAGCAGGAGGGAGAAAGTGTTACCATACCTTCCAATAAATAGTGTTGAAGGTGCCAACAACAAACTTGCAAAGGGAGCTACACATGGCATTATCATTCTCAAGCTCCGGAAGACTTAGATTGGAACATGAATATGAATCACGCAATTTCTGCCACAAGCATGAAATATGTATGTAAACAAACATGTATATGATTATATAGATGAAGAGAAAAAGAGGGATGAATATATCTCATACATAATGGAGCTCTTGGAAACGTTTCCAGGTTTTCTTATCCTCTCTATTGGAAAGGGGAATGGGACTGAGTAATTTGGAAACCTCTGAAAGAGAAAAGTTACCAAGTTAGCATCCATGGGTTCACACAACACAACACAACACAAAAGAGGATACTTGCATCTTTAATTGATAGAACATACAAAAAATAAAGTTGATCAAACTAACAATAATACATGGAGGACCTAGCAACATTGTGATTATACATTAGAGTGCATAAAACATAATACTATGTAATGGAGAAATATATTCAGATTTGTATGTCAATAGAAGTTACTTTCCTTTCCTTGTAGACCATCTGACTTCTTGTTGTTTAATTTAGCAGACTAATAAGAAAATGACCAAAAGAAAAGAAAAGAAAGGAAATGCGTACGAGGTATCTCTTTGGGGGGCAAAGGGTCTTCCTGTTCTGGTTCTGGTACCAGATTTGCGGCCGTCTTGAAGTCGCTGCAAAAAAATGGTAATATTATTATGTACGTGTACAAGAGGAAATAAAGTTTAATATGAAAGAAATCAATTTGAAATTAAGCTTTTGATTCCTTAAGGATAGGTATAAAGTTTGAATGTGAATAACTGAATATGGAACATAACATACAATTCCCAGTTAGAAGGCAACTCATTCAAATCTTTGTAGAAAGTAGCACTTCTCTTAATCACTTTCACACGATGATCCAAAGCCGGGTCATTTGGGTTTTTGTGGTAAACACAAAGTGTCTCCTGAATGTAATTATAAAACGGCTCTGGAACTTCAAGACGGCTACTACCCTCCGGCTCGGGCTCAAGCTGGCGCTTGCGACTTTGGAGTCTAGTATATGGTTTTTCCTGAATAGAAACAAATAGCTATTTAGTTTAACCTAAACAAATTAAAGTTAAACTATGTATGTATACTTGGTAATTAGCCTTAGACATGTTGATATATCAATTAAGCTTAAAAAATCAAACCCTAGCCCAAATCTGACTCTATACAAGGATAAGAGTAAGGAAAAGTTAACCAATATTCTTACATGCTGATTAGAGCCTCCTGCTGCTGATGATCTGTTAACAAAATAAAATAAGAAAAAAAAAAAAAAAAAAAAAAAAACAAACAACGCATACTCACAAACAATCTCAGCTAATAGTAACGGAACTTACACATACCTTAAGCGAGGCATGATGCTCAACAGAACCCCAATCGGAAGCGGCGGCAACTTTAGGTGAATTTTGGATCTCACTTTCCCTTTATATATCTTCCAAAACACCTACCGAATTTAATTTAAGTTTCTTTCTTTGAAATACTCATAATTACACTTAACTCCCTTAAAAATAAATATATTAAAATAATAATAATTAATAATAATAATAATAATTTATTATTTATAAGCGAAATAAATAAAGGTAAAACATGGAAGCCAGCAACGACAACAAAATCGTTACAAGATATGCTTGAAGTAGGGATGGCAATCGACATCCAACCCGGTGCACATCCATCCGATCCATCCATTTAAAATGGATATGGATAATCTAAATGGATGTATACCGGATATGGATGATTAGTGGATCGGATGTGGATGATAATTTATCATCCACGGATTCACCCATTACACCCGAAATCCATATATGCATATACATATACATACACTATAAACATATTAACTCTATATATTTAAGCGTATCATTCTTATACATCAAAATTTATAACAAATATTTATTTTTCACTCGTCATTTTCATCGTATAATTTCAATAAATCGAAATTCCTACATCCATATCCAAATAAAACACCGTACATGTAATTTTTGATTCCACTATACAATTGGAAGTCACAAACCAACCATCAAAGTGTGCCTATCAAACCAACAAACAACAAATAAGTGTTTTGAGTTTTGTAAAAACTATATATTATATGTATTTGTAACAATTTGTGTCAAGAATATCACGATGTTTAACAATTTATTTGATATCCAATGGATATCCATAAACCCGTTACATCCAGCCGATATGGATGTGGACGGATGATTTGTAAATTTAGTGGATATGGATATGGATATGGATATGGATGAAGAGAAATAAATGGATATGGATATGGATATAGCTCCACCCGATCCATATCCAATCCATTGCCATCCCTAGCTTGAAGTTTTTAATAAAAATATTGACTTTAATTATATAATAACAATGAAAGTCGGCCATTATAAAAAAGAAAACGAAAAGAAAAAAATACGGCTGGAGAAGAATGAACACGATCATGATTTTTTCCTCCGATTTAGATTTCTCTTCCGCTTCTTCGCTCATCATCTTTCAATTCAACAAATATTGTTTCAATTTTTGTGACGTCAATTCTCAATCTAGATCAATTAAGTCGTTTACGTTTTCGTCGATTTAAGTTATGTTTTGTAATGTTTTTTCATCTTTTCTATCAACACGTACCTTTCTTAATTATTTTTTATTTTTTTTTATAGATAATGGGTTTTGTTCTATTTATGATTTGATCGTGTTTTAAGGGCCGATTTAACGAAATATTTTGGTTTTGGTCTTCGTGCGAGTTTTGCCTGCAGATGCTATAAGAGATGCTATAAGTACTGCCTTCAGCTTCGTTTTTGGAAGACAAGGTTTGGTGCTTTTTTGCTTATATACTACGTAGTACTAGATATTTGATGAAATAGACTATATGTGTTTGCATTCTATTTACGTTTGCTAATGAGTAGATTTCTCTTTTAAATTTTTTTTTTTTCAATCATAATTATATATCACGGAATATAGAGGATTCTTAATGTTGACTCGAATAAGTTGATCTCTTTTTAATGGGTAGCACTCTACATGAATCCAGTTATACAATTGACCAACAAACATTGCAAGCTACTATTGATAGCATGTTGGTGTTATTGTACAAAGGTTGATTTTATTTTTTGGATTTCTTTGAATTTTTCACAAAAATTCAAGTATCACTGTTTGTTTAACATTTGCAAGATAAGAAACTTTATCTAACTATTAAAGTTTAGTATATTTTACAACTTTTTTTAAACAATTTTATTGTTGTAAGCATCTTGCCATGTTCTCTATTATGGGATAGACAAGGGTGCATGTTATGCAGTAACACAAGGACTGGTGCAACCTCAAGTTTGAATCTTTCTTCAATACATCAGATTTCGGTTATAATGACATGTGCCAATGGGGAGTTGTAAACTTCATTTTCCCTGTTGTAGTGTTGCCTTCACATTTTGCTAGAATCTTTACTAAGTTTGTGTTTTATTGTTAATATTTCTTGAACTGATATGGCAGGTTATGATTCGAAGATTAAATTACAAATTACATGAGAAAACTGCAGGTGTAGGTCAATTCAACAAGTATACATGAGCAATACATGAGAAAGCACACAATTTGTATCAACCTCCAATTTTTTTGGTGTGCTGCACTTTAAAGTAGCTAGCTTTGAACATGTGGAAAGGGTATATAGAACTTTTCGCTTTCAGTTCCATTTGCAAATATATGCTATCTTTCATTTGTTTAACTGAGTAGTTTGTTTCCTTCTTTTATCGATCTCAATTTTTGGAAATTACACTTAAGTAGCTTTTGACCCGTTTGAATCATTTCCTTCTTTAAAAGAAGGACAATATTAAAGCTTAAAAAGTTACTCTTTATAGTTGGGATTTTTTGAGTATGTTACGGTCTTAAAGGTTGTTACTTTCATATTACATGGTGCCTTATAGTCATAACCCTATTTAGTCTACAACCTGACCCAGCTCAAGTTGTTGTGCTCTCTTTGCAATTACAATCATGGGCATTGGACTAATGTTTTGCTTAGTTCGTGATTTATAGGTGAACAATGGGTTTACGACTTTGCGTGTATTACTTTTACTTTGTTGATTTATTGCCTCATAAATTTTCCTCAAAGTTAGCAGGTAATAAGAGATTGTTGATTGTGTGATACAATCACCAAACTGTATGCAGATATTGAAAATTTTTTTTGGATTATATTTTTGTTAGCAATTAGTTATTTTGGGAATTAAGGCTACAGATCTTGTGGATGGTCCTATGCACAAGCTAAATCTCAAGTGAAGTTTCATATCAATTCTAAGTTTCAAATGAGAGAATAATGAATTTACTTTAATAATGAATTTACTCTCATTACAGAGTGGGTGAAAGAAAATATAATGAAATATATGAAAACTATTACTTGGAAATTAATTTGTACAATGAGCAGCTGCTGGTTTTTGTGCAACTCCTCTACCATCGAGTCAAATAGGATGTAGTTTTTCCCAATTATAAATTTATCTCTATCTTGGCTATCATCTTCTTAGTATAATTTTTGACTGCTTTATTTTGTTTTGTTATATTATTTTTAAATTTTGCAGGATTCTCATTATGTACAGAAATGCAGATTTTCCCTCACAATGAAAAGATCAAGAACATTAATGATTACTATTGATGAAAAAATACATAACATTCATGATTTGCAATGGACGTGTCACTTACACGATAAGCCCAATTGTTATTTAATTCGTTCTATTTATTTAGGTGTTTGGGACTAGCTTCATTACAAATTCCGTAAGTAGATCAAGAGTAGGGTCCTCAAGATCGATTAATTACATAGTAGTCGAAGTTAGATACTGATATCTGACTATGAGAGGTGTATTTCACAAATTAAAATTTGACATAAATGTAAAACATTAAGTCTCGTGAATAACTGGAAAAATATCACTCTTAGTTTTTCTTAGTTTTTAATCAATTGCCTGATTAATCATCCAAATGATGAAACTTACGTTCTATTAGCAATGAATGATTGAAACTTAAATTAGTGGTTCACACCAATATGCATTCCTATACTGGCATTATATGCATTTTTCATTATATGTGTATTGGTATATCATTTATAATGTTTAACTATTTTGTTTACCTGCACTGATCACGTTTTTGAACCCTTTCTTAATTGTGTTTTGTCTTGCAGGAGATCAACCATGCTGGTTGCAAGTGGCATGTGGGCAAAGATATTAAGCAAAAGAGGTATGCGTAAACAATTAGAGAATACTTAGAAACGTGTACAGTAAAATTCAAAATAACGAAACATGATTTTTTCTTCTTGGGAAATGATTAGATCCAAATACCGATGGAGCCTCTGCAAGATATAACGCCACCCTTAATCGCATTGCCCATTTCATAGGTATAACGCAAGATATAACTATTTTATAACCCTGGTGCGTAAGCAATCGGGACATTCATACTGAGTTTCTATTTTGTTTATGGGTTGGATGCAGTTTGTAAGATAAAAAGTTTCAATGAAGTGCCAGATGTAGGCAAAACCCATGTATATATCATATAACAAATTGTAAACGAAACATCATCTAACAATACATTCTGACATGAAAACGCTTATAAGCTTAATTACAAACACATACTAACACTAACGGTTGCTACTTTATTGCTAAAATGACCAAATAACCAATCATGAAATAGCAGTTAAGCAACATTAAGTAGCTTCTTTATATCCTTCTGCAATCTACAAAAGTAAAAGGAAACTTTAGTATACCATTAGATCTTCTAAGCCCAAATAGATCATAATACCATGGACTACATGGTATTATGATGGAGATAATGGTATTGATGGAGATAATGTGGGTCATGGGCTGGATGATTGTGTTGGACTTACTTTTGGTAAGCCGATTAACAACGAAATAATCCAAGCAAATGAGGTTAGGTCAGTAAATGAAACAGATCAATTTTCAAGCACAGATGTGAACGAAGCAGCATCACATGAGGAAGAAAGTACACGGGTACAGAGGCATATAGATGGTTTCGGTGATAAATTAAATGAACCAATTCGAGATAGAAAGAAAAAATCACGGCAGACAGAATCCACAGGTTCAATAAAAAAAGCTGAGGTGCAAAAAAGCGGGATGTGGGAAGGAAAAATAAGCATGAGAAAAATTAAAGAGTTGGCGAGATCGGGTAAAATGAAAAAAAGGTGTGTTGATGCACCTTGTGTTTCTCACAGTAACGGGAACAGCGGATCGACAGGATCGAAGAAAATCGATGGTAAAGGTACAATTTTATCCTCTAAAATTAAGAAACTTAATAATATGGATGAAGTAAGGAGTTTTGGCGAAAGTGTGGGTTTTAGATGGGTAAAAGAAACCGAGAAGAATGGTAAAGGTAAGGTTGTCGGGCTTGATAGGCAGTAGCGATTCCCGGGCTGTTTTGTGTTGGTCATAGCTATATTTAGTTTTTATGAATGTGATTTCTTTAAATTGTAGGAGTTTGTGTGAGGTTGATAAACAGGGGTGGGTCAGAGAGTTATGCTTTAAATTCAGACCGGGTATTATTGGGTTACAAGAAACGATATGTAGATCATTGCATGATGCTAATGTTGCTAGGTTATGGTGGTCAGATGTGTTCGGTTATGCTAAAGTAGACGCGATTGGGAGATCGGGTGGCATGCTTTTGGTTTGGGATACGGGGATTTTTTTATGTATAGCGCGCAAGTGTTTGAGGATGTTAATTTCGTGGCTGCTGTGGGTAAATGGGTGGGAAAAGATAAGGTGATTAGGTGGGTTAATGTGTATGGGCCGAGACAAGAAAATCAAAGACGAGATTTGTGGAGACGATTGGATAGTTTGTTAAATTCGGTGGATGCGGTGTGGTGTATTTTTGGGGATTTTAATGAAGTGCGTGAAAAGGATGAGAGATGTAATACACAATTTAGTCAAAAAGGGGCAGAGATGTTTAATGAGTTCATTAGTGAAAATCAATGGGTGGATGTTCCGATTGGTGGGAAGAGGTACACTCGTATCAGCGATGATGGTGTCAAATTCAGCAAGCTCGACAGGTTTTTAGAGACAGAGGAGTTCCAAGACTTATGGGGAGGGGTGGGATGTGTAGCGCTAGAGAGAAGATTATCGGGTCATTGTCCGCTTTTGCTAAAGGAGGAGATTATGAGGGATTTCGGGCCAAAACCGTTTAGGTAATTGGATGTGTGGTGGAATGAGGATGGAGTAGATGAAATTGTTGGTGAAGCATGGAGGAGACCGGTATCATCGTGTCGCCCTGACTGTGTATTCCGTGATAGATTGAAAAATGTAAAGATTGACCTAAGAAAATGGAATAAACAGAGATGTGGGGATTTGGATAAGGAAATAGAGGAGTTTAGGAAAGAGGTGATGGAGTGGGAAAAGAAAGCAGACGAAGGAGTATGATGATCCCAGTTAGAGATCTTAGTATGTATTACTTTGATTGATTATTAATAATCTCGCGGAATAATTTATTAATAACTTGAAGAACAAACTTGTAAAGATAATATCTAATCAAAAGCTTCAATATTATTATCAATAATACGAACACACAATTGTGTTAGGGTTTACAACCTTGAAGCTAAGAACTAGAATGAATTGTATCTTCTAGGGTTTTACAGGATCTCTATTTATAACATATAGAGTCCTTTACATAATCAAAACATATTAGGAATACTCATCTACTCCTAATATAACTCTAACCAACTTTATCTAACCAACAGTGGTTGTCTATATAACTAACAGGGGTAGTACTCGTATATAACTAACAGAGGTTGAGTATATACACAATACAAGTTACACGTTCAACAGTGGCACTGTTAGACTAAAACTAAACTAACAGTGGTGAACTTGAACTTCTTCTAGTAGTGACACAAGACTTGTATTCTGAGCAGATCTGACAGTGACTCAGGTCTCAACAATCTCCCCCTAAACTTGATCATTCTCAGCAATGAATCAAGTTTCTTCATCTTTCTTTTCATCTTTCTGAGTTTGATTCTGTTTTCTCCTTCTCTCCTCCTCTCTTATTCTTTCCAACTCCATTCTTTTATGGAACTGATTGAGTACCATATATAAAGCATTAAATGCTCCTTCTGAAATCACTGTAGTTCTCAGTTGAAATGTAAGCACATTTCTTAGAGTCTGAGTTCCCAGAACATATCTTCTTTCATCAAGCATGTAGATTGACATTCCACTTCTGAATAGAATCATATGAACTCCAGCTCTAACAAAATGTCTCCATGTATTCACAGCATCAATACAATTTAAGAACAAATTGATGAATGGCTCAGGCTCAAACAGCATATTCAGACATCTTCCCAATTCTCTTTCCATAATCACCAGTGAAGCTTGCCTATCTCCTTGACTGTTTAGCTCAAACAGATCTAGAATGTCTAATCTATTCACATTCTTAAGCACATCAGCAACAGATACCAAGAATTGCTCATTCCCATCCTCTCTAACAATCTTGATCTGTTCTTTATCACCATCAGCAACTTTTGATTTTATTCCTTTCCATTCAATTATCTTTGAAGATCTATCATGATTGATGTGAATATTTTCTTTATAATCCTTCACTTCTTTGATATATTTCTTCAACTCTTCTGCATCTCTCTCTAAATCAGGAACTACATTATCAGAAGCAAGAACTCCATTCCATCTGCTCTTTATATTTTGATCAGAAAGCCTTTTTAACTCTCTTTCTTTGGCTTCAGCTTCCTCTTGCTCTTTCTTTTCAATTTTGTCTTTCTCCTCTCTTCTCACTTGCTCTGCAATCTTCTTTCTATCCTCAGCCAACTTTTTCTTAATGAATTTGTCTTTCTGAATCCTTTTCTCAAAATCTTCCTTTTCCTCATTCTGATATTTTTCATATGCTCTTTCCAGTTTCTCTACATCCCATCCTTCAAGCACACTTTTTGGTGCATATCTATCACTAAGAATTTTGAGCAAATTCTTTTTCCTCTGAGCAGCAGTTGGTGGTTTGTTCCTTTTCTTTTCAAGCTCAGCTTGTCTTTTCAGTTTTGCCTTTTCTTCATTAGCTTGTTTAAGCTTTGCAACCCCTGGATCTAAACCATCATTACCAACCTTTTTGTTGATCATGTCATGGACCTTTTGAGCAGACAACCCTTGACCTTTTGCAGCCATATCATTCAGCATCTGTGCAGCCTTTTGTGATAAAGTTACCATACTCAAGTCTTCTAGTATAACATCAACATCAGGTCCTTCCTTTTTCTTAGACTCAACTGCCATTCTTAACATTCTCTCATCATGCTCTTCCTGAGCTCTCCTTGCCTCATCCAAATCAATTGGAGGCTCTACAACCTTCTTAACCTTTCTCTCTTCTTTCAATTTTCCCTTACCTTTGTCCTTTGAATCAATCTTTGGAAGATCAGACTTCGGTTTGGGTGTTTGTGTAGGCTCTCTCAGAGTAATAGGCACTTCTAGAGCCCTGGCAGTGGTCGTTGCTGTAGCAGTGGTGTAAACTGGAGTAACAGTAGTTGTGACAACAGTTGTGGGAATATTTGAAGTGTTAACAGAGGTTGATATAACAGTGGTTGATTTTGTGATAACAGGGGTAGGAATTGTAGCAACAGGGGTTGTATTAACAGGGGTTGTTATTGAAGTACCAACAGTGGTAGAAACCTCAACAGGGGTAGATACCAAACTACTAGCAGAGGTAGAAACACTACTAGCAGTAGTCAAAGATTGAGTTTCAACAGGGGTGTGTACCTTAGCAGAGGTAGACTTTCTCCTTGGAATTGATTTCTTTCTATTATAAATCTTCACTCTTTCTTCCTCTTTAGCTTCAGGTTCTGACTCTATAAACTCCCCCTCAACCTCTACATCATCAGTTTCCATCTCCTCTGTTTCAACCGATTTATCATCCTCATTATCACTATTTTCTTCATACACCAACCTATCACTAAAACTTACTCTTTTGCACATATCAAGATTTGCTCCCATAACATCCCAGAAATACAAATTAGCCACAGCCTTAAAAGGTAATCCTTTGTTTAATGGAAAAACATTTAAAGCTGGACCACTTTGCATATTATCATCTGCAACATTTTCACTTGCTTGAACATTTTCTCCCACATACACCACCATTCTCCTATCATTCTCAGCATCCACCATCTGTTCATCCATGTCTTCATTAACCACATAATCTGAGACATTCAATTCATCTTCAACACCTCTATCATCCTCATCATTAAACTCAGGTATATCCATGAAGCTAATATCACATGTACCTCCAGTATCACCATCATTGTTATCATCTTGACCATCTGAATCATCATTCTTCTTCTTATCTTCAGGCATATCATTCTGCTCATGATCATCTTTATTCTCCCCCTTGCCTGAAGACTCTCCAATGTTAGTAGCAGGCAACAAAACTTTATCAACTGCATCTTCAACAACTGCCAACCTGTTTTGTAAATCAATGATTTCCTCCCTTTGCTTCTTTATCAATTCACTCTGGGCAGCCAACATAACCTGTTGCTCCCTTCTCAAAGCTCTTTCCTTCTCAAACTTAGTCCAAATCAGCTTGACATCATGTACCAGATCATCAATAGTCAATTCCCTAGTTACATTACTAGCCTCATCAACATTGGAGTGTTACCTCCTAGATAAATCATCGACTACATCTGCCACTGCAGATGTCCCTTTGTTATTGGTACTGGGACCTACATTTGAATCATCACCCATAGGTTCATCAAGTATAGTTGCCTCTGGTTGGGTCTTATTGATGTTACCACTATCCTGCCCTGCCAGTGGGCTAGAAACAGTAGTGGCAACCCTTCCAGAATGAACATTTTCATCAAGTATGTTCACCTGTTGTGGTAGATCATTTGACTGAGACTGTGGAGAAACAGGAATCTCCATATCCTGTTTAGCCTTCTTGGACTTCTTGGCTTTACTGTGGGTAGGCTGTTGGTTCCCTTGTTTTCTTTTGATGCCACCTCCTGATGTGTGTTCAGAACCAACTTGTGTTGTTGGCCTGTCATCATTTGGTCCAAGTGATGTTGGTAATACACCACCAGTGGCAGAAGAAGCAACTAACATTGTAGAAAATAATGCAGTTTCCTTCTTGGAAAAAGTATTCTGATACTGGTTCATGGCTTTAATAGTCCTTAAGGATAGAGTAGAACTAACTATTACACTATCCTCTGCTGGCAAATTTGACAATTGAGTATTCAACAAAAGCTGAACAAATCTAGGGTACATAATGAATGTATCACCCTTTATGTTCCTAATCATATTATCTAAGATAAACTTAGACATATTAAATTTAATACCCTGTGCCAAGCAGATAATAGGATATGCAATACTAGAACTAAATTCATTAAAACTAGTTCTCTTTTGTGACAAACATACCAGAAAAGTATGAATGTAGAACTTCCACTGAGGACAGAACCATGACTTCAAGAAAGTATATTCTGATCTTGCTTTTCCAGAACCTTCATACCCCATATCTGTTATACCTTTAAACAAATCATCTCTTGATAATTCCAGAATTCCTCCTTCATCATCAAACTGCAGAAGTTATCTAAGAACAATCTCAGTCACCATTACCTTCTTACCTTTGACAGTAGAATGAATGTGAGAAATTTCATTAATATTCCCTTCCTTTGCGTTCTGCCAGAATTCTTGAATGTGAGATCGTATCAATCTTGGAGCAACAGTAAGGGCATAAGTAACTGGACAGTTACTCAAGAAATCGATAATAGGGTGAAAATAATCATCTGCAATTTCTTTGTTCAAGAAAGCCCTCATATTGTGTTCAGAATGAACACTTAGCGTAGAAGTACCAGAATCAGATGAAGATGACGATGCCATTGATGAAATTGTCGAAAGAACTAAGAGCGGTGTACAACAAGCAAATCCAAACGAGAACGATTATTGAAGGGTTTTGAAAATTTTGAAAGCGTAATTGAAAAAGTGAAGTATTTGAGTACTTATATGATGACAGTGCCAAGCCCTAAAAATAGAACTAACAGTGGCACTGCTGGTTATACCCAGCAGGGGCACAACTTACACATAAGCCCAACAGAGGTACCTTACTTGGTCAATTATAGTCAACCCTTTTTAACCATCTAACAAAGCTAACAGCGGCTGATAGTCTAGCAGGGGCATCCGACCAAGGAAACTCCAGCTTAGAACTAACAGGGGCATAAACTTAGCTTTATTAGAAAAAGAACCTTTTTTTTTTTTTTTAATCAAAAGACGAAGCAACAAAGAAAACATTAGACTCCAGCTCAAGTGATGTCTCTTGACAGTGGCTGAGTCCTGCAATATTAAACTAAGAAAAACAACCAGCAGGGGTTAAGCTACACACATATACAGCAGGGGTTGAAAGTACATTGACAGTGGCATAAGTAAACTAACAGTGGCACCAACTGTTATCATGATGAAGTTAACAGTGGCAACACTTGACCCTGTCACATACAATATACTTCGTCCCTGTTAGTATCAAATCCAGACCAAAACACTAAGTGAGATTGATCATACCAATATTAGTTATCAAAAATGTAAATCTTCCTACATCAAATGCTTTTGTAAAAAGATCTGCAAGTTGATTATCAGTATGAATTTTAAAAAATATGAATCAATCTTTTATCATAACAATCTCTTATAAAATGATATCTGATCTCAATGTGTTTGGTTTTTGAATGCTTAATCGGATTTTGAATGATACTAATAGCAGAGGTATTATCAATATAAATAGGAGTGTTCATGAAAGTCAAACCATAATCCAACATTTGATTTTGAATCCAAAGAACCTGTGCACAGCAACTTGATGCTGCAACATATTCTGCTTCTGCTGTAGATGTGGAAACTGTGGTCTGCTTCTTGCATTGCCATGACACTAACCTATTTCCAAGAAATTGACATCCTCCACTTGTGGATTTTCGATCCATGTTTTCACCACCATAGTCACTATCTGTGAAAGCCTTAAGCTTAAAATCTGATCCTTTAGCATACCAAAGTCCCAAATCTAGTTGACCTTTCAAGTATCTAAAGATCCTTTTCACAGCATACATGTGTGACTGCTTTGGATTGGTTTGGTACCTAGCACAAAGACACACTGCAAACATAATATCAGGCCTAGATGAGGTTAAATACATCAATGAACCAATCATTGACCTGTACAAGTGCACATCTACTTCCTCTCCCTCAGGATCAGAATTAAGATGTTTGTGTGCCTCCATAGGAGTGCTAGCTATCTTTACATCTTTATAACCAAATTTATTCAAAATATCCTGCACATACTTCCCTTGGTTAATAAAGATTCCATCTGTCTTCTGTTTAACCTGCAATCCTAAAAAGAAAGTGAGTTCACCCATTGAACTCATCTTGAATTTCTTATGCATTAAGCCCTCAAATTCTTTGCACAATGAATCCCTAGTTGACCCAAAAATAATATCATCAACATAAACATGTACCAACAATATATCTCTCTGAACCCTCTTGGTAAACAAAGTCTTGTCAATAGTACTTCTCTTGAATCCATTCTTGAGAAGATACTCAGATAGAGTATCATACCAAGCTCTTGGTGCTTGATGTAACCCATACAAAGCTTTCTTCAATCTGCACACTCTATCTGGATATGTTGGATCTTTAAACCCTGGTGGTTGGCATACATACACCTCATCATCAATTAGACCATGAAGAAAAGCACTCTTCACATCCATTTGATAAACTTTGAAATCCTGATAAGATGCATAAGCTAAAAATAACCTAATAGCTTCTATTCTAGCAACAGGAGCAAAGACATCATCATAATCAATTCCTTCTTCCTGTGTGTACCCCTGTGCTACCAACCTTGCTTTATTCTTTACCACTATTCCTCTTTCATCTCTCTTGCTCTTGAAGATCCACCTTGTGCCTATAGCTTTCTTTCCTTTTGGTAGATCAACCAAATCCCATACATCTTACAGTTTGAACTGCGACAATTTTTCTTGCATTGACTCTATCCAACTTGGATCTTTGAGAGCTTCCACTGCTTTCTTTGGTTCCATCTTGTAACACCCTCAAATTTCGGTTTGCGGAAGCTGTCGGGTCGGGTGTTACTAAATCAAATATCACAGCATAAGATACATAATGAACGACTCTAAATGAGACGTTTGAAAATGGTTATATATTTCGTAAATAAAAATGTTTACAACGTTATAAGTTTAACAACAAATTCCAAATACATAATTGGAAAATATGAAAGTAAATGCAGAGTAGTCCCATTTGTTGAAAATATGCGACTCGAACTAGTAAGATCTTGTAGTAATCCTAATCCTGCTGGGCACCTGAGAACACATGCTAAAACAGGTCAGCTATAAAGCTGGTGAGTTCATAGGTTTGTTAGTTGAATACATAAAGTATAAATCCTGTATGTTTTGAGAAATTGTTCAGAATCCACGATTCTGATTTGTAGCAAATTGTAGTTGTAATTACCAATGTGTAATTCGAAAGTTTAGGTATCTAATACCTAAGCAATTGTAGTCCGTACCTAAGTACACAATAATTGAGGCATACCGAGCCTGAATACCTATCTGGTATGAGTAAGTGTATAACGGGAGGCAATACCTGCCTAAGTTGTAGCCAAATAACTGTATGACCACGTCATATGATAGTAAGTAACTGTAGTCCCGCAGAACTATGATTTAATATATGAAGTGTTGCATCCAGCAACAAGTGATTGTAGATCCGCAGATCTATGTTTGAATGTTTAGTGTGTCCGTTTACCCGATTAGCATAAGCTAACCCGGACATGAATTGAGCTAACGGCCTCGCGTGGTAGCACCACCGATCCGTTAACTTATTGTGAATCCCGAGTATAACTCGCTGATCCGTTGATTGAAGTTTCGTCCACTGCAATACCGTGGTTTTGTTTTGTGCCCACTTTACCGTGGCATCGTTTGGTGCCCGCTGCAATACCGCGGCATCGTTTTTGAAGTTGCTCGCAAGCAATTTGTAATTGAGCCGGCAGTACAACGACATGCCCGACTAAGTTGTTTGAGAGCCAGCAGTACTCGACGTGCCTGACTAAGTAGATCGTATAATAGTATGTGGATATTCATCAGGTGACACCCCCACGGTTGGATTACATCCTGGGCCGGGGGACCATCCCTGGTTGGATTACATCCTGAGCCAGAGTCGTCACCAGTTGAGTCGTTTTGATATAAGGAGTCTGTACTAACTTGTGATAATATTGTATACTCCTAGCCTAAAGCCTAGCAAGTATATATAACAGAGTCTTGGGAAAATGTTCACTTAAGTTCAGTTCCCATTCTAATGCTAATGGAGTGTGTCGACAGTTTTAGTTCTTAAAGAATAACTAAACTTGTAACAGTATAGATGTTGTTCAGTGTAGGTAGAACTAACTAGTTCTAATGTATTCAATGATATTGTCCCGTGACAATATGGCCAAAAGATTGTGATAACTAAATCAAGTTATGTGTTGATAATCGTTTTCCAACAACCTAACCGGGTACGATTGTAACCTATCTAGGTTAAGTATTGATATTGTTCTAAAACAATATTGCGGGTGTAATTCCTAAGTATTACACATTTCGTATTACATACAGTAATATAAATAGTTGTA
Organism: Helichrysum umbraculigerum; assembly: GCA_949592205.1. Classification (NCBI taxonomy): domain Eukaryota; kingdom Viridiplantae; phylum Streptophyta; class Magnoliopsida; order Asterales; family Asteraceae; genus Helichrysum; species Helichrysum umbraculigerum. The sequence continues at coordinate 8,076,822 of CATIUR010000004.1, read as the reverse complement.
AGTTATAAACGATTGTTAATATGATTTGAAAACAGCAATTGAGCATGTGTTTCACCCCGAAAGTAGTAAAACAGTTGAAAGAGTGGGGCTTTGAAAATCACCTGTGAGTTGTTAGCGATACGATGATATGCGCGTCGTCCGAATGGTAACCTTCTAATGTCCTAAACACGTGAGGTTGTATAAGTACGAGATCAAATAGTCTGACCAAGTAAGTCGTTCGAATGTTTGTTTGTCGCTTGGTTTTAAAGACCGTGTACGGGGGTTAGGGGGCAGCGCCCCTGATAGCGGGGTCCAAGGGGTGGCAACCCCTGGCGGGGTCCAAGGGGCAGAGCCCCTGGCTGGGGTCGAGCTGCCAGGTCAGCTTGGAAAATTTTTATTTCTACTACTTTACTTTAAAGAAAACGTATTCGAAATCTAAATTCGGGTAAAAATCGAGTGGTAAAATTTGGTTGTCAATACTTAGTGAAAAACATAGGTTTTTAAGGTTCTGCGACGTCAGATGCGACGTCAGATGCGACGTCAGCTGCGACGTCAGATGCGACGTAGGGTCTTGCGTCGCTATGTGCGACGTCGCAATTTAGTGCGACATTGTGTGTTACGTCGCAATGTGCGACGTTTAAGATTTACTGCGACGTAGGTTGTTACGTCGCATCATGCGACGTTGAGATGTTTTTGCGACGTTGGCTGCGATGTCGGCTGTGACGTCGCAGCACTGTTTTTGGTCCCTGCGACGTAGCGGACTGTTCGCCGGAGTTTGAGTCGGAAACGAGTTTTCCGGCCTCCGTTGAGTCCGATTCTTTTACCCAACCCATAATTAAGTATTTTAAGCTTATCTAAACCGCAAACAAGCAAAATAACAAAGTTTTGAGAGATTTCGAGAATTGTCGGAAACTTACAAATCCGCGCGAGGAGAATCCGAAAAGATAGGATTGTAGATCGTGGCGTGGTGATCGTTTTTCCCTAAAGGAGCTTTGAGGTTGGAGGTCGTTTGACGGTGGTTTTTGGCGGATTATGGTGGTGGTGGTGTGGTGTTAGAGAGAGAGAGAGATGAGAGAAAAATTAGAGAAGAGAGAGAAAGTGAGAGGATGAGAATGGGGTGGAATGAGGAGGGATTTGGGTTTTTATTTGAACTCAGATCCCTGACTCGTGTACTGTGGTCTCCAACCACAGTACAAAATGTCCGTGATTTTATACCTGATTAAAATGTAGATTTATTACTTTAAATCTATAATTTTGTTTAAGTTGTTTTGTAAATATTTTTAATAAAAATATTTCACTTGAACTATAAAATGTAATTATTCAAAGTTTAAAAATCGGCGCGAAATTTGACTTTTTGACCGGGTGTTACATTCTCCCCCTGTTAAGAAAATTTCGTCCCGAAATTTAAAGTGATGTCAGGGTTGCGCATGGTCTGGGGAGCAATGCACGTACGAGGTATTTGTCGAATAGATTGCAGACACATGATGTCTATAACGAGGTTGAATAGCAGTCACTCCATGACTGCATCATGTTTAATTGTTGTAGTCACATTCTGACTATATTGTTTGTTCGAGTTATAGTTTTATTGTTGTTACAGGGTAATCGTTTACTTTGTAGTCCACCCGAGACTAGATAGTTGTCACATAGTGACCGTTTAGTGGATAGTCCTATCAGGACTAAGTAATTTGTGAACATTCAGTTGGACCAGTTTGCTAAACGCAAACTTTGAGTTTTACGTTGTCCTAGGCTAACTAGCCCTAAGATGTCATCGATATTAGTTTGATAAAAATGATATCGGGGATAATAAGTACGTGTTTAGCGAATTTATAATTGAAGGGTTATGTTTTCGAGGAGAAATTGTACTTACATTATCGTTGGAGATTTATTTGATTTACTCGGAGTCGATTAAGTGAATTTTGCGTCTTTTTGGGCAGTCCTTCTTGTAATGACTGGGTTCCTTACATTTGAAGCATATCCTTCGAGAGTCGGGATTGGCGGGAACTCTGCAGTTCCGGATTACGTGCCCATATCGTTGGCATCTTTCACAGGGTAAACCACATGAACCATCATGATGACGTTTACAGCCGTGACAAAATGGTTTGTTACCTGCATAGCCTTGTCTTTCGTTGGGTTCGACAGCATAGTACCCCAAGGGTTCAGGTTGATTGGTTGGATTTTGACTAGAGCTGGAATCCCCATTCCATTTTGTTAGGTTGTTTTCGGTTGCAGTGGCTTCGCGGCGTTCCCTCTGTGCCATAAGTCTGTGGGCCATACGAATGGCCTCTTCAATAGTAGTGGGTTTAGAGGCGGTGACCATTCCCTCAATTAGTAGCGGGAGTCCACCGGTGTACCTTGCGATTTGTTGACTTTCAGGGTTTACTATGGTGGGGCACAAGTGTGCTAGTTGTTGGAAACGAGTGGTATATGTTACGATATCGTTGTCTTTTACGGTGAGGTGCCAAAGTTCGTCCTCAAGTTTGTGAAGTACTTCGATGGGACAATACTTGTCCTTCATGATTCGTTTCAGTTCCTCCCAAGGGAGTTGGTGTGCGGTATCGATCTCTACAGTTCGGGTATAGAAGTTCCACCAGGTAGAAGCATCATCCTGGAGATTGTATGTGGCGTACAAGACTTTGCAGTCGTCTGGGCAGTTGCAAAGGCGGAATATAGATTCCATTTTCTCGAACCATCGGATTAATCCGATAGCTCCTTCAGTTCCAACGAAGTTCGGTGGTTCGCACCTCAGGAAATCCCTAAAAGTGCAAGGCTTTACTTGGTTCTGAGCAGCTAGGGTCGCAGTCACTGCTTGATTAATGATTTGATCGTGCTCAGCTTGAGTGAAAGTTTGTCGTTTAGGAGGCATGATTCTTGAACAAGAATGAAATGACAAAGTGTGAGATCTTTATTCAAAGATTTTGACTTTTACAGTGACATGAATAGTAAACTTGAGTTCTTAAATGAGTGATACGGGATCCCATGATCCTTGATGTTGAAGTTTTGATATCGCGTGTGGCAGTCATATTTCTGCCCTTTTTGTGGTGTTGTCATAACAGTTTAAGTATCTGTTGTCTAGTTAACCTTGGTTAAATTGTCCTGTTTCCATGTTTTTCTAGAGTTGTGACCAATTAGGTTGTAATTTTGATGAATAGTCGTAAATATGACTAAATTGTGTTTTAATGTAGTCAACCAGACTATGTTGTTGTGAGTAGTCCTACGGACTATAGTGTAGTACTAAGATACTATACGGCCATTCACGCCGGTGAATGTGACACCTACAGTGCCCTATGTGGTGTTGAAGCGGGGTCCACCAACACAACCCATGTGTGTAGTGACATCGTGTATTTATCGATTGAGGCATCACATGCCTTAGTAGTAGTGGTGTGGCACTTTGTGCCGGGTAAAGTAATCGCGTATGCGTATAAGTGTACAAGTGCCTATAGCGAGTGTTCATACGCAAAGTAGTCGAGTGGAACACCTCGTGTCCAGTAGAGTAGTCGTATATACATATATGATGTACACGTAACTATGCAAGTATACGTGCGTAATGAAAGTCAGGTGTGGCACCTCGTGCACAGTTAAGTAAGTGTATATGTATATATAAATCGTACATGTAACTATAACAAGTCTACATGCATATTGATAGTAGCTCATCGAGCCTTGGAGTAGCACAGGGTGCTGAAATGCAGTGCCTAAAGCACTGGAGTGTAGAAACAACGTACTGGAATGCAGTGCTATCAGCACAGTAATTGAAATACCAATGTATTGTGATTGTAGTACCGAAGTACTATGAAATGCAGCACCACGTGCCGTAATGAAGTGCCCGCGGCACCGTAATTGCAGTACCCACGTACTGTGAATGTAGCATCAACATGCTATGATTTGTAGTATTGACATACTATGAGGTTTGCACTAACGTGCCCATATTGTGGTATCAACATACCATGTGCTGTGCTTGAAAGCATGATGTGACACCACGTGTCATGTGTTGTTTGATTGTAGCCCTAAGGTCAAAATACGTTGTAATTATGTGATTTCTCGAATGTAGCACCGAGGCTAGAATGTGAGTGCCAAGGCACTGAGGTATTGAATTGATTGATCTAAATGATCAAGTTGTGATTGAGATAATTAAGTTATTGTGGACTTAGTCAATCACTAATCCAATTGTGACCAGTACGGTCAAAGGTGAAAGATTCGTTTGTTTGTTTTAAATTTTGTGGACGTTTAGCATGTGTGGGTTTCCATTCCCATTGAATATAGTTGTACCTCCTTCCCGAGGTTCGGTGATATATGTGATATGCTCCTATGCGTACATGAGGAGAAAAGTGTCGAGTCGTGATAGTTAGGAGGACGGCGATGTGCCTTTTCACGAGTAAATGATGGTACAGCGGAATTGAGTTGTATATTCTCAGTATATATTTGATACGTAGAAATAGTATACATGTAAGGCCTATTCATATATACCTACAGTACATATAATAGCCTAGGATGTCTAGCACATAACAATCAGAGTCAACTATGCATTCCTGTTTCAGTATAACCCCTTTCAGATCTTACATCATCTTTATTTAATTGTACATAGTTAGCTACGCTATGTTAAATTAAACTCGTATGATGTAATTCCTGAACCAGTCATACCTAATGAGGAATACTGCCTAACGGTCATAGTCTAGGCCCACTAAATGCAACCTAGTTCACTATAACCTTAGGCTCTGATACCAATCTGTAACACCCTCAAATTTCGGTTTGCGGAAGCTGTCGGGTCGGGTGTTACTAAATCAAATATCACAGCATAAGATACATAATGAACGACTCTAAATGAGACGTTTGAAAATGGTTATATATTTCGTAAATAAAAATGTTTACAACGTTATAAGTTTAACAACAAATTCCAAATACATAATTGGAAAATATGAAAGTAAATGCAGAGTAGTCCCATTTGTTGAAAATATGCGACTCGAACTAGTAAGATCTTGTAGTAATCCTAATCCTGCTGGGCACCTGAGAACACATGCTAAAACAGGTCAGCTATAAAGCTGGTGAGTTCATAGGTTTGTTAGTTGAATACATAAAGTATAAATCCTGTATGTTTTGAGAAATTGTTCAGAATCCACGATTCTGATTTGTAGCAAATTGTAGTTGTAATTACCAATGTGTAATTCGAAAGTTTAGGTATCTAATACCTAAGCAATTGTAGTCCGTACCTAAGTACACAATAATTGAGGCATACCGAGCCTGAATACCTATCTGGTATGAGTAAGTGTATAACGGGAGGCAATACCTGCCTAAGTTGTAGCCAAATAACTGTATGACCACGTCATATGATAGTAAGTAACTGTAGTCCCGCAGAACTATGATTTAATATATGAAGTGTTGCATCCAGCAACAAGTGATTGTAGATCCGCAGATCTATGTTTGAATGTTTAGTGTGTCCGTTTACCCGATTAGCATAAGCTAACCCGGACATGAATTGAGCTAACGGCCTCGCGTGGCAGCACCACCGATCCGTTAACTTATTGTGAATCCCGAGTATAACTCGCTGATCCGTTGATTGAAGTTTCGTCCACTGCAATACCGTGGTTTTGTTTTGTGCCCACTTTACCGTGGCATCGTTTGGTGCCCGCTGCAATACCGCGGCATCGTTTTTGAAGTTGCTCGCAAGCAATTTGTAATTGAGCCGGCAGTACAACGACATGCCCGACTAAGTTGTTTGAGAGCCAGCAGTACTCGACGTGCCTGACTAAGTAGATCGTATAATAGTATGTGGATATTCATCAGGTGACACCCCCACGGTTGGATTACATCCTGGGCCGGGGGACCATCCCTGGTTGGATTACATCCTGAGCCAGAGTCGTCACCAGTTGAGTCGTTTTGATATAAGGAGTCTGTACTAACTTGTGATAATATTGTATACTCCTAGCCTAAAGCCTAGCAAGTATATATAACAGAGTCTTGGGAAAATGTTCACTTAAGTTCAGTTCCCATTCTAATGCTAATGGAGTGTGTCGACAGTTTTAGTTCTTAAAGAATAACTAAACTTGTAACAGTATAGATGTTGTTCAGTGTAGGTAGAACTAACTAGTTCTAATGTATTCAATGATATTGTCCCGTGACAATATGGCCAAAAGATTGTGATAACTAAATCAAGTTATGTGTTGATAATCGTTTTCCAACAACCTAACCGGGTACGATTGTAACCTATCTAGGTTAAGTATTGATATTGTTCTAAAACAATATTGCGGGTGTAATTCCTAAGTATTACACATTTCGTATTACATACAGTAATATAAATAGTTGTAAGTTATAAACGATTGTTAATATGATTTGAAAACAGCAATTGAGCATGTGTTTCACCCCGAAAGTAGTAAAACAGTTGAAAGAGTGGGGCTTTGAAACTCACCTGTGAGTTGTTAGCGATACGATGATATGCGCGTCGTCCGAATGGTAACCTTCTAATGTCCTAAACACGTGAGGTTGTATAAGTACGAGATCAAATAGTCTGACCAAGTAAGTCGTTCGAATGTTTGTTTGTCGCTTGGTTTTAAAGACCGTGTACGGGGGTTAGGGGGCAGCGCCCCTGATAGCGGGGTCCAAGGGGTGGCAACCCCTGGCGGGGTCCAAGGGGCAGAGCCCCTGGCTGGGGTCGAGCTGCCAGGTCAGCTTGGAAAATTTTTATTTCTACTACTTTACTTTAAAGAAAACGTATTCGAAATCTAAATTCGGGTAAAAATCGAGTGGTAAAATTTGGTTGTCAATACTTAGTGAAAAACATAGGTTTTTAAGGTTCTGCGACGTCAGATGCGACGTCAGATGCGACGTCAGATGCGACGTCAGCTGCGACGTCAGATGCGACGTAGGGTCTTGCGTCGCTATGTGCGACGTCGCAATTTAGTGCGACATTGTGTGTTACGTCGCAATGTGCGACGTTTAAGATTTACTGCGACGTAGGTTGTTACGTCGCATCATGCGACGTTGAGATGTTTTTGCGACGTTGGCTGCGACGTTGGCTGTGACGTCGCAGCACTGTTTTTGGTCCCTGCGACGTAGCGGACTGTTCGCCGGAGTTTGAGTCGGAAACGAGTTTTCCGGCCTCCGTTGAGTCCGATTCTTTTACCCAACCCATAATTAAGTATTTTAAGCTTATCTAAACCGCAAACAAGCAAAATAACAAAGTTTTGAGAGATTTCGAGAATTGTCGGAAACTTACAAATCCGCGCGAGGAGAATCCGAAAAGATAGGATTGTAGATCGTGGCATGGTGATCGTTTTTCCCTAAAGGAGCTTTGAGGTTGGAGGTCGTTTGACGGTGGTTTTTGGCGGATTATGGTGGCGGTGGTGTGGTGTTAGAGAGAGAGAGAGATGAGAGAAAAATTAGAGAAGAGAGAGAAAGTGAGAGGATGAGAATGGGGTGGAATGAGGAGGGATTTGGGTTTTTATTTGAACTCAGATCCCTGACTCGTGTACTGTGGTCTCCAACCACAGTACAAAATGTCCGTGATTTTATACCTGATTAAAATGTAGATTTATTACTTTAAATCTATAATTTTGTTTAAGTTGTTTTGTAAATATTTTTAATAAAAATATTTCACTTGAACTATAAAATGTAATTATTCGAAGTTTAAAAATCGGCGCGAAATTTGACTTTTTGACCGGGTGTTACACATCTGAGAAAGAAAACAAACATATAGTGAAGTATGTAAATCTTCTTCTCTTACCTTGGTTTGATGTCTAGTCTGAACAGAAGAGCTAATATCACCAATGACCAAATCCAAGGAATGATTTTTATGAACCAGATACTTAGATGTAGATGTATCAAGTAGTTCTCTTTCCAAATTTGGACCTAAAAGATTATCCATCTCAGATTTTGAAAAAGAATCTCTTTCCTCTCTGTCTTTTGAAGGCTTTGGAGTTGTTTCAGAATCTGACAAAGAAGTCCTTTCCAAGACTTGAAATGGAGGACTTTGTTCAAAATACTTTGGAGATTCATGCTCTCCTTCTGAATCATGCTCTAAATCTGTATGAGAACCCCTTGATGTTGGAGTTGAACCATCTTCATCCTTGTTTAAATCATTTTTGCCAGTTGACCCACTTGTATCATCTGAAGGTCCATCTTTCTCTTGTTGCTCTGATTGGAATGCTGCTGGTGGATCTGGAGACCAAATAGGAAACAGTACATACTTCAAGTCATCCTTTTTAGTCTGACTTGAGCTTGAAGGCCCATCTTCACCTGCATCATTACCTGCATCTGTACCTGCACTAGTCGACAAATCTGGATATTTAAAAGCATGGGTTAGTGCATCAATATCAAACAATACTTCTGGACCTTTTCCTTCTATATTTGATGTATTTTCATTAAAGGTCACATCCATGGTCTCCTCTATGATCCTAGTCCTTTTATTAAATACTCTATAAGCCTTGCTTTGAATAAGAGTATCCAACAAACACAGCCTCATCTACCTTACTCTGAAACTTACCAAGGTGATCCCTGGTATTTAAGACAGTACAAGGACATCCAAATGGTTTTAAAAAGCTAACCAAAGGTTTTCTCTTAAAGAATAACTCATAGGGTGTCTTGTTATGAGGTTTAATGATCAAAATCCTATTCAAAACATAACAAGCAGTGCTGACTGCCTCTGCCCAAAAGGACATTGGAAGTTTAGCATCTGCTAGCATGCTTCTAGCAGCCTCAATTAGTGTCCTATTCCTCCTTTCAGCTACTCCATTTTGTTGTGGAGTCCTAGGTGCACTAAACTGTCTTTCTATACCTTTATCCTCACATAACTTATTCATCTCATGATTCTTAAATTCTGTCCCATTATCACATCTGATGATCTCTTGTGTTGCTTGCCTTTGAGACAAGCTACACAGTGATCACTACATTCAAATAACTTTTCAGGTAAGCCTCTCACTAGCCTATTCCTAACAAGTTTATTCATGGTCTTGTAATTCAAGTGACACATCCTCCTGTGCCATAGTTCAGATTCAGAAATAGTAGCTTTAGAAATAAGACAGTTAACATCTTGAGATTCCATCTTGTTTAAATCACTACAGTATACATTATCCTTTCTTGGAACTCTCATTAATATTTTACCTTCAGGTATTTTGAGTTTTTCAGAAAGTATAAGGCATTATGTGTCAGTGAAATAAACAGGATTTTGCTTATCTGTGATTTGACTCACACTAAGCAAATTATATCTCAATTGCTCAACATAATACACATCATTGAAAGTGAGCTTACTGCTTTTTACCTTACCTTTTCCAGTGATCTTTCCTCCTTTAGGATTGCTGCCAAATGCTACATCTCCTCCATCAAATGCTTTGAAGTTCTGCAGCTTTTCCCTATCTCCAGTCATGTGCCTTGAGCAACCAGAATCAATGTGCCATAAGCTCTTTGGCTTGCCCTGCACATATAAAAAGAGAAAATATTAGTTTCTCTTGGGAACCCAAACCAATTTGGCTTTGGGTTTCCCATGAGCATTTTTGACATCAACCCTTCTAAAGGTGATTGATCTCAATGCTCCATTGATTTTGGATTCCTTTGATGTGGATGCATTCTTATGTTCCCAAAAACAATCTGTTTTAGACCTGACAGGGGTTAATGGTCTGACAGTGGTCACCTTCAAATTCGTATTTATTACCCTAGCAGTGGTAGCTTTACTTGGTATAAACATTCTTTTGAAATGTTTAATACCAGCAGAGGTACCATGCCTGACAGTGGTCAAACCCTCCCCTGTTCTTGTCTTACCTCTGTTAGCCTTTGACAGTGGCACTGCTGTAGCATTAACAGGGGCTGCAGCCTTGCCTCTGTTTGGCTTAATTTTCAACATTTGTCCTTTACCACTGTTCCTATTATTTTTAGGATTGTAGTAACAGTCCTGTTGAAGATGATTATACCTACCACAAATAAAACATGATTTTCTTTTCGCACATTCAAACCCATTACCCAGCCTTTGTGAAACCAATTGGTTCCAATTTCTCTTATTACCCCTAGGAATGGATTTGTTTACATGATTTGATTTACATGCACATTTATCACACTCAGATTTACCTTTTAACTTATCTTTTGATTCAGGAATGACTCTTTTGTGCACATAACCTAGACCAGATCTAGATTTATTGGTTTTTCTAACTTGATCTATCTGAGCCTTTGCTTTCTCAACAAATAGCTTTTTACCCTCTTCTAGTTTAGTACTATTTAGTTCAGAAACTAAACCAGTAATAGGCTTAATACAACCATCCATAGAATTACCACTAGATGAGCTATCACTATCACTCTCATCTTCTTCAGTCCAATCAGATACATCCACTTTATCAAAATTTACATTATTAGCACAATTAACTACTGGATCTACCTTTTTAACCTCCTTAGACACATCTACCTTAAGTTTTTCTAAGCCAAACTCAATTTTAGATGGGAAGTAAGTATGATTATAAGGTGGGGGTACAGCATTAAGGTTGTAACCTAATCCAGTTTTTAATTTATCATGAATTTGAGACTTGATTAAGTTTTGAACACCTTTTGAAGCATTTTCCAATTCATCAACTTTCAATTTTATTGACTCTTTATCAGAAATTGCCTCAACCAACTTTGCACTTAGCATATCAACTTTTGTTTGTAAAACTTTCTTTTCCCAATTCAGATATTTAATATCTAAGTGAAATTGTGATTCATTCTTTTCAAAAGCTTTTATCTGTCTTTCTAAGTTTTCAATAGCTAAAGTTGCATATTGACTTTTTTTCTCACAAGCTTTCAATTCATTACACACAACCATATTATGATCCCTATAAAATTTAACCATTTTCTTGCATGTAGGAGAACATAATTTAGATTGTACCTCATATGGAATGTCTGAAGGCTCTGGTTCTTCTGTGACAGCCATTAAAGCTTGATTCTTGACTACAAGCTCTTCCTGGTCACTCCAGTCAAATCCTCCCATTCCATCTTGTGCAACCAATGAATCTGAAGTGGTGTTCTGAACAGGTACCAATCTTCTTTGAGGACCAGAACTATTTCTTACAATACCATTAGAAGTATTCTGAGATCCTCCAGCCTGTGTGCTCTTGCATTCTCTAGCAAAGTGTCCCATCTTGTAACAGTTGAAACATTCCACCTTGCTCTTGTCAAAACCAGCTACACCATCTCTCTTGTAAGTAAAGTTTCTGTTCCCTGACCTCTGCATAAACCTTTTTGCCCTTATAGTAATCATAGCCATCTGCCATCTCAAATCCATCTCTTCAAGATCCTCTTCATTAACCTGTTCCAAATCCTCTGTTGTTAAGGATGAATTCACATGGCTTGCAAAGAAAGCTTCCAAGACATTATCATTAGCACCAGATGTGCTACAACTACCAGATTCACCAACAGACACAAAATCAGCATTGTTAGAGCTACCATTGGACTGTTTTAGAGCCAACACCTCAGGCTCAAAGTTTCTCAGATCATTGTATAGATCTTCAATCTCCTTTTCTTCAAGATCTGCACTTTGTCTAAGTCCCACGGTGTACATATTCCAATCTGTACCTAGTGATCTTAGAAACTTCCTATTCAAATCATCCTTATCAATCTTGACATTGTGATTTTCAAGATCACCCACAAGTTTTTGAAATCTGTCAAAAGTCTGAGTCAAAGTTTCAGACTTTACACCTGCAAAGTTTTCAAATTGTTGTTTGAGAAGAGATCTCTTATTCTTCTTGGTGTTGTCATTACCACCAAATCTCTTAACAATTGCTTCCATGAGAACCCTAGCATCTTCACAGTTTTTAAATTTCCTTTGATACTCATTAGGAATAGACAAAAGTAGAGTACTTAATGCCTTCCACTCTGTTGCTCTTTCTTTCCTCTCTGCATCAGACTTTGGTGGTGGTCTTTCCTCCTTTTTACCATCTGCATCCTTAGGATAGTTTGGTCCATTAATAACCACCTCCCACATCATATAATCCGTGAGCAACATATATTGCCTAATCCTAGTCTGCCATAGCTCAAACTCATCAGGTTTGAGCATGGGAATCTTTGTAGCTTGTATACCTTCCATTGTTTCAGTAGACATCTTGTTATTTGTTGAAAAAGCTGAGAAATTCAATTACCTTCTTCAAGATCAAAGCAATATCAAGCTCTGATACCACTTGATGATCCCAGTTAGAGATCTTAGTATGTATTACTTTGATTGATTATTAATAAGCTCGCGGAATAATTTATTAATAACTTGAAGAACAAACTTGTAAAGATAATATCTAATCAAAAGCTTCAATATTATTATCAATAATACGAACATACAATTGTGTTAGGGTTTACAACCTTGAAGCTAAGAACTAGAATGAATTGTATCTTCTAGGGTTTTATAGGATCTCTATTTATAACATATAGAGTCCTTTACAGAATCAGAACATATTAGGAATACTCATCTACTCCTAATATAACTCTAACCAACTTTATCTAACCAACAGTGGTTGTCTATATAACTAACAGGGGTAGTATTCGTATATAACTAACAGAGGTTGAGTATATACACAATACAAGTTACACGTTCAACAGTGGCACTGTTAGACTAAAACTAAACTAACAGCGGTGAACTTGAACTTCTTCTAGCAGTGACACAAGACTTGTATTCTGAGCAGATCTGACAGTGACTCAGGTCTCAACAGAGTATTATCTAATTCCGAAACAGAGAAATGGATGGAATCGCGCAAAAAATGGTTGGATAAGAATAAAGTGAAGAATGCTATAATGAAACAACGGGCTAGGGTTAAATGGGTAGCAGAAGGGGATGAGAATTCGAAGTTGTTTCATGCGTTAGTCCGAAAGAGGAACAGAAAAGGCGTGTTATTAGGGTTGAATATCGATAGGAAGTGGTGTGAGGAGCCGACAATTATTAAGAAGACTGTTAGAGGTCATTTTTTGAAATTATTTTCGGAAGAGGATTGTAATAGACCAGTTTTCAAGAGCAATAAGTTCAAAAGAATTTCGACAGAGGATCATAATTTTCTTGAGGCTCATTTTACAGAAGAGGAGGTGTGGAAGGCGGTGAGTAAATGTGGTAGTTCGAAGGCTCCGGGACCCGATGGTTTTAACTTTAGATTCATTAAGCGGTATTGGAGCCTTTTGAAGGATGAGTTTATGAGGGCGATTGAGTGGTTTTGGGGGAACGAAAGTATCAGCAGGTGTTGCAACGCGTCTTTTGTATCTTTAATTCCGAAGGTAAGTAATCCGGTTAGCCTTGGGGATTTTAGGCCCATTAGCTTAATCGGGTGCTTCTACAAAATAGTAACTAAGGTGTTAGCAGAGAGAGTTAAGAGAGTCATTGGTTCGGTTATAGGCGAGGAACAAAGTGCATTTTTGGACGGAAGATCAATTTTGGATAGTGTTTTAAGGGTTAATAGACAATTTCGTTACTGTACTTTCCGAAAAAGTTCAATTTAATTACCGAACTTTTATTTGGTTCAATTGAATTACTGAACTTACAAAACCGGTTTATAAGTGTAAAATCCTCGTTTTTTATTCCAAAAAAATGAAAGTTCGATAACGAAATTGAACATTTTCGTAAACTACAGTAACTAATATGTGTATGATTAGAAACTTGAGTAACAATTTGATCAATTATTTAAATGTTCAGTAATTCAATTGAACCAAATAAAAGTTCGGTAACTAAATTGAACTTTTTCGGAAAGTACAGTAACGAAATTGTCTATTAACCCTTTTAGTGGCTAATGAATTACTTGACTTACAATTTGCGGATGATACTATTTTTTTCGGGGAATGGAAAGAGAATAATGTGATTAGTTTGATGTCACTACTAAAATGCTTTCATATGGCATCGGGAAAGGTTTGGGTAATCAAACATCTTGGATTAATTGGAATTGCACTCTAAATAATTTTGGGTCAGGTGGGTTAAATATTGGAAGCCTTAAAGCTTCTAATTTGGGTCTTCTTGGCAAGTGGTGGTGGCGTTTCAAAACAGATAGAGATGCTCTTTGGGTTCGGATTATTAAATCTCTTTATGGGAGGGAGGGGGGTTTGGCGGATTCCGAAGGAAGGGCGGATAGTAAAGGGAGGGTTTGGGGAAACATTGTTAAGATTGGGAAGATGATTGAGGGGGTGGGGATTAATTTCTCAAGATCCTTCGGGAAGGAGATTTATAGTGGGATGGACACTTTATTTTGGAAGGAGAGGTGGGTTGAAGGGGATGAGGGAATGACGCTTAGCGAAAGATGCGGTCGTTTATTTCGGTTGGAGAGGAATAAAGAAGTGAAAGTGGGAGAGAGAGTGGTGTGGGAGGGTGACAATTGGAGATGGAAGTGGGATTGGATAAGGGAGCTGAGAGGTAGTATAACACCCCTCGTTTAATTATAAGCAATAATATAATAATTGCGACTCGGAAGCGTATATTTCAAAACATACTATCAATGTTTTACATTACGTAAAATGTCAATAAACTTTTTCAAACTTATTTCACCTGACATTTCAACAAACTCGGTGTTATATAATTCAAAACATTACTTTAGTTATCAAAATAACATCAGAGTAATAGCCTGTCAAACATTCCATCCAGTCAAACACTTCCTGCCCTGCCCAATATGTCCCATCTATTTCAACCTGCAGGAAGAACTGTGGTGGGGTTAGCATAAAGCTAAGTGAATGAAACTATAAGCAACAGTCTAACCTAGCATAACAATCTGTTTACATCAAATAACAATAAACAGAAAATCAATCAATCACTCGACATCCAATCAATGTCATATACGCAACATCATGAGGATCGGTGGTCCCTGAGACACCCTAATACCGGTTTGGTACTCAAGGAACTCTTATCAATCATCTGTATTGGCCCATACAGAACTACCGATAACTTGTTGTCAATCACACACGACCTAGATCTCTAAACCAACATTTCAAGTTTCCGAGATCTCCTGTCGTCTACAACAACAACAAGCCCAACCATCAAATCAAGTTGACCTCAGAATCTTACATATTAGCTCAATCAGCCAAGTAAGCAACTATTTAAACTATCATAGCAAGATATCTCAACAGATTCATTATATCAAAGTAATACTATAAATTACTTGTTGTAAATCAAATCATTACAACTAAATCACACTGAGGTTACAGATCCACTCACCGACTACCTCAGCCGCAAGCTCAGAAGTCTAATATTACTGAGCCTTCTCCACATCTGAGAATACAATCAATTAAACAATAAGTTAGTAACTTGTCTCAACTGATAATACTTAGGTAATTAATATCGTTACACAATCATAACATAATCACATGAATCCAATGATCTCTAAGATCACAGCAAACAAAAGCTCAATTCGGAACATAATCAAAAGTCCCGAATTAAGGTCAAAAAAACTGTAAAATGCCATTTTCGACCCCTAAACGACCCCGAATGTCCAAAAACTGACTAGGCTATAGTATATAGCTTTGATCAGTGGGCCGTTTTCGAGTGACCATGTAAATTTCAGCCCAATCGGAGTTTAAAGACAATTTGTCAATTTTTCCGTGGCAAAAATCACTACTAAACACTTATGCACTTTTGAAATTTTACAAAAAAATACTGACAAACGCGATCCAGAAAACAGTGGTGGGATCGCGTTCCTCTTTGTAAAAATATTCTGTGACAATTTATAACTAAGCAACGCGATCCGGACAAATTCTTGGGATCGCGTTCCCAAGAACAAAACTCGTCCGATTCCTTTTATAACTAATGAACGCGATCCTGGCTAGGGTTCTGGGATCGTGTTTGAGCATTTTTCAGCTCATCTTCATCCCTGATCAAACCCTAACCTACGGGTTTAATACCCAAATCACCCAAACTCGATTTCTAACTGTTTTAAACACCTAATAACTTCACATAATCAATATGCAACAGTTATAACGAAGTTCTAACATTCAAATTCATGTTTTTCAATCCAAATCAATCAATTCAAAACTTATAAACTATTTGATTCAATTCAAACTTACCTCTCAATTGAAGAACACTGAATTGAAAGATGATAATGGTGAAACTAGAATCAATCATAGCTCCAATTCGTAGGTTTCAAGTTTCTGATTTGGATTTCATAAGGTTTATGTGAGTTTTAAAGTTTCTAATGAACTTTCCTAAAGAGGAAAGTCATATATATATATGTCGGCCTAACAAACCGCCTTCAATTATACGGGTATAATTTAATACCCCATCTCCATCTATTGTCTGGAACCCGAAAACCATTTGCGAGTCCAAACATTTTATTGTACCGTCAACTATATTAATTTACAACAATTAATAATTCACTTATCACATTGGAATATTCGACTCCTATTCCAATTATTTCACTAATTCAAACAATATTATTTCCAAACACATTTAAATACTAATTTAAATCAAGAAATAATATAACACAACTAGGTCCGTTTCGAGGATGTTACAGGTAGGGCTTTAGGAGAATTTGATGAGCTTTGTAACGTAGTGAATAATGTTCTCTTGAAAAAGGAGGGTGAGGACAAATGGAAATGGATTTTGGGAAAGGAGGGTAGGTTTTCCGTTAAGGAGTTGAGAAAAATGGTGGATGATACAATTCTTAGGGAGACGAGAGGGAGGGTGGAAACTTTGTGGTGTAGGATGGTGCCCAAAAAAGTGTGTATTTTCATTTGGAGGCTTAGAAATGGGAGGGTTCCGGTTAGAAAGGTGATTGACAACATGGGAATGGATTTGGATAGTGTCTTATGTACTTGGTGTGAAGAGAAAGTTGAGACGATTAACCACTGTTTCTTAGAATGTAAATTTATAAAAGAGACTTGGATTAAAGTGTTCAACTGGTGGGGTTTGGGCTGGGTTAATACTGTGTCGTTGGAAGAATTATAAAACATGAAGGTTTGCAGTCATTTTCGAAACATAAGAAAGTTTATTGGCGGTCATGTATTTGGTCTTCTTTGTTTTTGATATGGAGTCATAGAAACAGCAAGGTATTCAAGTCAACAATGGAGGTGTTCCCTGATGTGTTCAAAGAAATTCAAGTTAGGACATATGGGTGGATTTCGGCTAGAGATAAAAATGCAAAGATATTGTGGGATGAGTGGAAAAAGTGTCGTACTGGTCAACTATAGATTTGCTCAGTTTCGGTTATGCCGTGGTTTATTGTATCCAGGACAGTTGTGGTTTTCAGCTTTTGTTTTAATTTTTGCGTTTTTGAAGCTTTTCTGCGAGTGTGCAAATTGAGGGTCAAGACTCAAGAGGGTCATAGCTGTTCCGTTTCTGGTTGGCTTAAGTGTTTGTGTAGGGTCAGTGTTTTAGTTTGTTCTCGGTAGCCATTTTGTTTTAGTCTTGTTTTCTTGTTTTGTGCTGTTGGAGTGTTTGTCCTTGGTGTTCAGTCTTTTGCTGCTCCCATTTACGTCTTGTAGATGGGATCTTTTGCATTTGTTGCTTTGTATTGTTTCTGTGATGTACTTTTTGTTTTTAATGGTTATTTTGTCTGCTTTATTCAAAAAAAAAAAATAGATCATAATACACGACATAAATTACCTCGATACTCAGAGGACTTGTGGTGGCCTGGTGGGTGCATATCACAACACTATGGTCTAAAGGGCTGCAAACAACACACGGTTGAATAGTTTGGACTTCTTCTTCACAACGTATTATGAACCCCACTTGTATTGGGGTCATTATGGTCATAAGGAAGCTATGGTAGCTCATTCTGTACGCTCTTAATAATTTCATGTTTAACTCGGCTGTTGATCTATTAAAAAAATATACTCTGAGGTGAAATTGCAACAAAAAGGTCAAGTGAATGTTGGTTAGCATTACTATGTATTAATATTATTTTTATTATTGTTTATTATTCTTATGATTTTATTTGTGTGTTTATTATTATAAACTAGTTATTGTTAGTAGCAAAAACAATTCGCTCAATGCAACGGAAAATAAAATTTCATCTACATGTTAAACAAGTGATAATGTTGACTAGCAAAAACAATTTGCTCATAACGATATATTGGTCATGTATAATCGTTTACTAATAATAAGTTATCCAGATTTAGAGGTTTGCTAGAGAGCAATTCGGATCAAATAACAAGTTGCAGTTAGCTTGACATGAAGCAAGAAGTGCAACAACAAATTTGATAGTTCTGTATAGTCTGCAAAATACTGTATTTCGGGCTGTTTGAATTATATAAGGACATAGGACACTTGGTTTTTGCTTAAAAAAATGATGTGGAAATATTCATGAGCTACTAATAGCCAACTTAAGATAATGAGTTAGTTTGGATAACAAAACAATCTTTGTTATTCTAGCTACTAATTCCAATTTTTCATGGGATATTTCTTCAACAAAAAAAATCAATAATATCATTAAATTTTATCTTAATAATAATTAGTACCATAATAATATTTTAATGTTTTCTTTTATTGTTTTGCAACTTTTGGTTGATCACAAACCTTTGATCTTTCATGAGTTATTAGTTTAGAGCTTTTATAAGGCTTCTAAAATGTAATAGAAAGTAGTTTAGTTGATAATTTGAGTTGAATTTTATCCTCCATGTGGTATTCTTGTGAATCAACGTGTGTTGGAAAATCCTAACCGCGGTATTTTTTGTGAATCAACGCTTGTTAGAAGAGATTATTCTTGGGTATTCTTAGAATCAACAAGTTTAATTTATCGTATCTTATATTCTCGCTACATCAAAAAAACATCCATTTCCAGCGCAGGTTCATTTTTGAAGCAATCACACACTATATATATAATTTACTATTGATCATGTACCATATATAAAAGTTTAATTACCAATGACTAAATAGCCTAGTGGTAAGGGCAACCCATGATTTCCTAGAGGTCATGGGTTCGAATCCTGCCATGGGTATTATTTATCATAAAGGTACCTACCACCAATGAAGCGCATAGCTCACAACGTTAATGCTTAGTCGGTGCGAGTTTCGGCTCGGACGTTGTGGACTTGTGGTATATGTGATGGAGGTGATTTACCTGGCGATGTTGGACCTTGTGGGGGGTTCGGTCGTGCTCCATTGAAATATGGAGCGGCTCCAGTGGGTGGCCCAAATACCCATATATAAAAGTTTAATTCTGTAACCAGCAAACGCTGGTGCATAATCGGGACATTCATACCAATTTCCTCTTTTGTTTATGGGTTCGATGCGGGATGTAAAATGAAAACTATTCATGAATCGAAAGATGTAGCTAATCCCATGTATATATCATAAATCAAATTGGAAACCAAACATCATCTAACAAATACATTAGACATGAAGACACTTAATAATTAATTACAAACACATAGTAAGACTAAGGGTTTCAAATTTATTGCTACAATGACCAAAGAACCCATCATGAAACAGCAGTTTCCAATGTTGCGAGCTCCAAGTTGTATGCTCCAAGCTCCCCACTTTGCGACGTTGCCATTCTCTTTGTCATTGATTTTTATTTAAATTAATATTATAACTCAGTGGTCTAGCAAAAGTAGTTGGTCTTCGTAGACACTCGCAAAGAACAAATACTTTTTCCCATTAATTCTAATATAATTAATGTCTCGTGAGAATGGCTTACGGACAAAAAGTGCATATTGATAAAAAACATCTTCACGATCATTGCGCATTCCATCCAAATTCTTGCCACTCATCCTAAATCCAGATACCATTTTTATCGATGTGCTTGGTGATTGAACTGTGCATAGCTTTGCAAATGATGGTGGAACATAATTCTCCATCAATACATTGTAATCTTGTTTGTTGCTGCCATCCGAATTGGTTTCACTGATATTAAGAACAATTTTAGACTCCCTTAACTTAGTTATAAACAAATCAAGGTCAGGAGCGTACTGTATGTATGATTCTCTAGATTCCTCACTTGTCAAATCAAACGACATGATCAGATCATACCACCCAGATCCATGATCATAAGTTTCCCCATCAAAAGCAAGCCAATAACTAATCCCATCTAAAACATGAGAACATGTATACGGAATCAAAGTACGATCATGTAAATAGTGAGGATTCCATTTCCAGTTCCCCGTATAAACCAAAACTTCCACACTTTCAGTCCCACATACCAACGAATCATCCTTACCCGAAAATATAAACTTGACAATCTTACGTTTATTAGAGTTCGGACAAACCCCAAAACCAACAACAGTTTTATTATACGACTTGAAAGCATGAGATAACTCAATAGCAAATGATTTTCTAACCGAAGGATTCCAAAGAATAGCCGTGACGATATAAAGATAGTTGTAATAGGCAATCAGACCTTTAGAGCTACCGATTATCCTTGGATAGTATCCAAGTTTTATAGGTGAATGCGAGTCATCGGAAAAACCGGGCGTTACGATTACATACTGTTGTTGAGTATAACGAACATGGTAGTCAGTAATAATACTGTTGTTGAGTATAACGAACATGGTAGTCAGTAATAAACTCGGAGCTATCGATCAGAGACTTCCATTGTTGTGAAACGAATCTGAATTTAACTAATGATCTAACAGGAAGCTTCTTGATGATTTCTTCTCGAATCTCAAAAGGTATGTAATCTGACATTGTTTGATTATGATGTTGCTTGTTAGTGTTTGACTGCGTAGGGTTTTTTTTTCCCGTAGAAAGTAATGGAAAATCGAACTTTTATTATTGATATGATATATATGATATATAATACCTGATATTAATTTATATTGGAAAAAAGGTTGTAAATAAAAAGGTTGACGTGTGAATATATATGATTGTTGGGCTGTTGGCCCACTGGGCTTATATCCTGCAGTCCATGGACGGTTTGGGTTAAAACATTTAAGGGGCAAGTATTTTAAAATGAATATCATCAATAAAGTGCCAGATGTAGGCAAAACGCATGTATATATCTTATAACAAATTGTAATCAAAACATCATCTAACAACATATTCAGACATGAAAACGCTTATAAGCTTAATTACAAACACATAGTAACACTAACGGTTGCTAATTTATGGCTATTATGACCAAAGAACCCATCATGAAACAGCAGTTAAGCAACATTAAGCAGCTTCTTTATATCCTTCTGCAATCAACATAAGTAAAAGGAAACTTTAGTATATCATTCGATATTCTAAACCCAAATAGATCATAGTACACGACATAAATTACCTCGATACTCAGAGGACTTGTGGTGGGTGCATATCGATCAACAACCTCACCCTCACCGTTAACTAGAAACTTTGTGAAGTTCCATTTAATACTGTCACCAAGAAACCCTCCTTTGCTCGACTTCAAGAATTTGTACAAGGGTTCGGCTTCTTTCCCATTCACATTAACCTACGTTATAGTAATCGATAAAGTCAGCTCCCCATGCCCAAAAGATGGGATTTTAAAGACGAGTCTTATTCCGAAGGCAGCAATACTAATATCAAACTTATTTTCAAACAGGTAAATGGAGGAGGTTTGAACATGAGACCTAACCGAGGTATCCCTATGACAGTTTCGAACCCTTTCCTGGCTACCCCAAGATATTTACCATAGGAGGTTTGAACCTGAGACCTCTTGTGAGTTGAGGACACCTGAACGCCTTACCACTAGGTCAACTTAGTAATTGTTATCAAACTACTTATCAACCTAAGATGATCATAAGCCTATGTAGGGTATCCAAAAAAAATAAAAATTCACCTACAATACGCATACTGCGAAATCAACTTAATCTAATAGAAATCTGAGCAAAACCAATTCTCAACGTTTGTTCACTTCTATAGATCATTTTAATATATACAGGAAAGCTGTTTGAATAAAACACCAACCTTGCTAAAGACAGGGTATTCTGCCTTAAAACGAGTGCAAGCAAACTCTTGGATTTCTTCATTGCTTCCAGGTTCTTGACTTCCAAATTGGTTGCATGGGAAAGCAAGAATTTCAAGACCTGTAAAATCATAAAGACGATTCAGAAACACTTGACCAGTTGCAAACCGGATAGGGACTCATAAATTTGTTGTAGCGAAACCAAGAAGGGTCAATTAAAAAGACAAAAACCAACCTTGATCCTTGTACTTCTGGTACAAGGTTGTCAATTCAGGGTAATTAGAATTGGTAAAGCCACTGCAATAAAAATATAACAAAATCAATAAGAAACGCAAGATTCATATAAACTTTTTCAGGGAAGATTAGTTGTAATTTGATAACACTAATGGCGTAAAAAAAAAACTTTTGTACATACCATTGTGAAGCAACATTGACAATTAGCAACACTTTTCCCTTGTACTTGCTAAGCTCAACATCTTGGCCTTTCACATCCTGGATATATAAAAGATTAAATACTCATATGTACATACTAATCTTATGTCACCTAAAAGAAAGATTGATAGCTCACATAATAGCTTATAGTTCACTTCACATAAAGTTATAATATTAGCAGTCCTATATGACCATATTGTTTGAAAACAACACCATAACCACATGTTCATTCCTTTGAATGCAGATATAACCTTGATCAAGAATAATGTTGAAAGCCTCTAATTTTGTACATAATTTCACCTTTTTAAAACAAAACAAACTTCTTTTAAGGAACATGAAACCCATATACATGAACTCAAGTCCTAAAAGTTATTTCTACACAAGAAGAAAAAAGCTAAATTGGGCAATAATTTCCAAGCAAGATGGTTTTTTTTTTTTTTTTTTTTTTTTTTTTTTTTGAATTTTATTCCCATAAATAAGAAACTCAGAACCCAAAAGCTAATGAATCAAGATACCAACAAAATATTAGAAATTTAGCAACCCCAAATGAATAAATTTTCTAAAATTCAATCAGAGCTATGTAATTTTGGATAAACCCACCATTAATCAAGAACCTACAATACCAATAATCATAAAACAAACATATAAATAAAGCCCTAATTTAATCAATCAGAAATTAACAAACCTTAACAGTGAAGTCATAAACTGTTTTCTTGGTCTCCGCAGCCATCGTATGATCTGATCCAAACAAAGATTTTTGAATTTGATTTGTTAAAGAGAATGATGAAAATTTGTGTAATTTGAGATAACTGAAATGGGTTGTATTTATACGTAAATAAAGTTGTGATCTTTGGGGATCTTATTAAAAAATAATAGTCAAAATCAAGAATAAATGGAAACGAGTTTTGTGTGTGGATACGTATGAATGCAGAGATTATGTTAACGTGTCGGTATAATGACGTGAAATAAATTGACGGTTAAGATTTGATTGAAGAATGATCTAACGGCTAATAATGTTGTTGGGTTCATGTCTAGAAATAATGTTGAAGTTTAAGTTAAGCCCCTTGTAATATAGAGTGTTTGTAAGAATGCCCCTTAAATTCTACTTGTTGCATAAAGTTGCAAAAGATAAATGTCTAGTAAACATTTATAGTTTTATACACAATTGAAAAAGTACAATTATCAAATAGTTAACCAATCAAATTTCATTTTCACCCACTTAAACCATTTCTAATTAGTTGAAATTAAAAGTGGACCATTTTTTTGAGATATCCAAAAAAGTAAACACGGGCTATCAATTTGGGACGGTGGTCGGTGGGAGTATAAATTTGTTTAGTTGTTTATTAATCGTTATAATTTATATTTTAAATTGGTTATGTGACCAAAGCACCTATCACCTATCGGTATGTTATGAGTTCGCCAGTCAACAGGTTGTGGTTTCAAGTCTCGTATGAGGCATGTGTGTATATATATGTGATGTACGTATGACTTCTTTAGTAAAAAAGTCATACTCATTCATTGCATTTTCTGGTTTTGTGATTGAGATCAATAATAATGTCAAATATACTTTCAATATATTAACTATATTTCTACTGTCGATTGAAATGAACTTCATTTGTAAAGGATGATTTAGGTTATTCTTTTAACTCAAATTTGTATATTTGTTTCAAATATGTATTATATAAGTACTGGTTTTCATAAATACTAACGAGAATGACCATATGTACAAAAAGGATATTAGCAAGGGAGTTATGTGTATGTATTATAAAGCGATGTTTTGTTGACTTTGTATATCTGTTAAATAGAAGGTTCTAAAATCACCGTTCACACTATATATTTGTATTTATCTAGTTTATATATCATAAGTATTATAAATGTCGTCATTATCTTATTATTCTAGATGGCCAATATAAAATCACCGTTCACACTTCACAGTATATATTTGTATTTATCTAGTTTATATCATAAAGTACAAGATGATTGTATTTTATGGCAATGAATAAAAATGTCATAGCTAGTGCAAGATAATTTTAAATGAGGAAATTAATTGTGCTGTCCAAGCAATGTTTTAAAACCCAGGTTTTTAATCGAACCGGATTAGTGCCGATTTCTGGTCGGACCGGTCGGATCGGTTGGGCCGGAAGGTCGGACCGGATTTGTTAAAAACCTTGAAAATCTATTATATACATGGAGTAAAGACATACAAAACTCAACAACAAAGCTAACAACAAAGTCATACAATCTAATATGGAACCATCAAGTATCGTTTATACAAATATACTAATACAAGTGTTTGAATGGAGTATAATTATTCATTTTTGTCTCTGTGAACATACAACCATCAAATTACTCAACTATATTAATATCATTTTTGTCTCTGTTAACATCTACTATATTAATATCATTTTAGGAACTGCATTGACACTAAAAATTACTCAACTATTTGATTGTCAAACTTTACTACTCTGTTGCATATTGGAAATTTGTTAAATCTTCAAAGTCATGTTTTTAGTTCAATGTTTTATGCTTCATTATAGACTGTTTAAATAATATGCTAAATATATATTTATACATTAGGCATAAAAATACAACTAAACAATTGCACACAAAAATATAAGTTGAACAACCAAGATTTTAGGAACTGCGTTTGATTTTTTGGGGGTTATTAATTTAATTATGTTACAAAAAAAAAAAAAAAAAAAAGGTAAATTACTTTGACCTGGGTCGATACTCTTTTCCGGGTCCCTGTCCAATCGGCCGGCCCAAGCGGCTCGTTGACTAGTCAAATTATCGAAAAACCCGAGTTTTTTTGGGCCGGAATCCTCCAAATCTCCGGTCCGACCGGGCCGGTCGAACCGGGTCTTAATACATTGTGTGGTGTGGTTTAAAAAAGGATTAAATATGTACATATGAGAAAGTTGGAAGGTGAAAAAGTGTAAAATAAAAATGAGATACTATAGTATTTTTATGGTCATCGGTTAACATTAAACAACACAAATTATTTGTACTGTCAGATCACATTTTATATATCCATTTGTAAATTTAATTTTTTTTTATTTTTTTAGGATAAGCAGACTTTCATACTATTATTGAAAGTCTGCTTATCCTAAAAAAAAAAAAAAAAAAAAATTTACAAATGGATATGTAAAATGTGTCATGTAAATTTAAAAATGGTTAAGATCGAAAAGCCTTTTATAAGTTTTTAATGTGTCATGTTATGTAAGATTGTTTAACGATAAACTTTTTCATGTGTTAAATACTTCCGGAGGCAAAGTTCGATAATCAGATCGAGTCGTTTACTCTCTAACTTAAAAATAAGAAAATTAATAAGTTGGGATATCTTACTTGATGCGTTAATTCAAAATATACACTTGGGTTTCATTGTTACGGTTTATTATTTCGTTATGTATTAAACTTTACACTTTTTATTATTGTATGAGGCGAAGTTTGATTACTTCTATGGTATGTATTGAACTTGTAAATATCACGTATGTAAATTTTCCTTTTTGGGAAAGGCCAAATATGAAAGTTTCCTTTTTAGGCTTTACCTAAAAAAGAAAGTTTACATACAATAGATGATATTTACGAGTTCAATATATATTAGAACAAATGAAAGTATGTCTCATACAATAGTTAAAAGTGTAAAGTTTAATACATTACGAAACAATAAACCCTCATTGTTATTATTAGAGTGGAATTAGATTAGTATATTCCTTAATTCAACCTCGATGCATTGACATGTTTTGGTCCATATATTAGGGCTTTAAGGTTTCCTTATGTTTGTACTCTATAAATAGTTACGAGTTTTCCTTGTTTAACAGTTATCAGGGCCGGTCCGTGAATTTTGAAGGCCCTGTGCCAATATCAAAAGTAGGCCCTCAAATATGATGTACAATTTATCTATGTAATATGGTAACCTTTAGTTAAGTTTGTGATTTAGTTTTAGATATGATACATATTGAAACTGAAATTGTACTGTTTTATTTCATCTTTTAAATTCCTAGGGAAATTGATTTCTAAATTTTTTTTATAAGATTTCAAGGTTTAAAACAAAATTTTGGAAGTCTGAATTATAATTATAATTCTCATTAACGGAGGGGGTCTATATATAAGTATATCACACTCTTATTTTTAATTAAGAAATATAGATAATAATAGATAGTATTCTAAGACTCCTCCCAATGGTGACACGAACTGACGCGTTGTAGCATCCTCGAAATGGACCTAGATGTTTATATATTATAGTATTTCTTGATTTAAATGTGTTTGGAAATAATATTGTTTGAATTAGTAATATAATTGGAATAGGAGTCAAATATTCCAATGTGATAAGTGAATTATTAATTGTTGTAAATTAATATAGTTGACGGTACAATAAAATGTTTGGACTCGCAAATGGTTTTCGGGTTCCAGACAATAGATTGAGATGGGGTATTAAATTATACCCGTATAATTGAAGTCGGTTGGATTGGGCCGACCTATTTATCCCTTCCCTTTTAGGAAAGTTAATCACTTTCCTTTCTTTGAAAACTTGAAACCTAAAAACTAGAAATTAACCTTATGTTGAAATCATGAATTCTGATTTGGGTTTGATTTCATAATCATCATCATGATCACCATTCAATTTCCATTATAATGGTAAGTTTGTTTTTAAATTTGAATTTTATTGAAATTAACCCAATTGATGATTTATGTGAAATTGATGTTAGGAATCATGTTGTAACTATGCTATGATGATTATATGAAGTTTTTAGTAGTATAAGACTGTTAGAAACTGAGTTTTGAGAGTTTTGGTGTTAAATCCGTGGGTTAGGTTTTGAGCAGAATCGCACAGGGCTGGAACGAAGGTGGGAATCCGGTCGGATTCAATTGAATCCGGCGGATTCAGATAAATTAGGGAATCCGGTCGGATTTAAAGGAATCCGGCGGATTCAAATGCAAAGAACCGGATCTTATACAAATTTCAAAAGTGCATAAGTGTTTAGTAGTGATTTTTGCCACGGAAAAATTGACAAATTGTCTTTAAACTCCGATTGGGTTGAAATTTACATGGTCACTCGAAAACGGCCCACTGATCAAAGCTATATTTTATAGCCTAGTCAGTTTTTGGCCATTCGGTGTCGTTTAGGGGTCGAAAATGGCATTTTACTGTTTTTGGACCTTATTTTGGGACTTTTTGATTTTGTTCCGAATTGAACTTTTGTTTGCTGTGATCATAGGGATCACCTGATACATGTAATTATGTTATGATCGTGTAACGATATTAATTACCTAAGTGTTATCAGTTGAGACAAATACTAACTCATTGTTTATTGATTGTATTCTCAGATGTGGAGAAGGCTCAGTAATATTAGACTTCTGAGCTTGCGGCTGAGGTGTCGGTGAGTGGATCTGTAACCTCAGTGTGATTTAGTTGTAATGATTTGATTTACAATAAGTAATTTATAGTATTACTTTGATATGATGCATATGTTGAGATATCTTGCCATGATAGTTTAACTAGTTGCTTACTTGGCTGATTGTGCTAGTATGTAAGATTTTGAGGTCAACTTGATTTGATGGTTGGACTTGTTGTTGTTGTAGACGACAGGAGATCTCGGAAACTTGAAATGTCGGTTTAGAGATCTAGGTCGTGTGTGATTGACAACAAGTTATCGGTAGTTCTGTATGGGCCAATACAGATGATTGATAAGAGTTCCTTGAGTACCAAACCGGTATTAGGGTGTCTCAGGGACCACCGATCCTCATGATGTTGTGTGTATGACATTGATTGGATGTCGAGTGATTGATTGATTTTCTGTTTATTGTTATTTGATGTAAACAGATTGTTATGCTAAGTTGGACTGTTGCTTATAGTTTCATTCACTTAGCTTTATGCTAACCCCACCACAGTTCTTCCTGCAGGTTGAAATAGATGGGACATATTGGGCAGGGCAGGAAGTGTTTGGAATTGATGGAATGTTTGACAGGCATTTACTCTGATGTTATTTTGATAACTAAAGTAATGTTTTGAATTATATAACACCGAGTTTGTTGAAATGTCATGTATTAAGTTTGAAATAGTTTATTGACATTTTGAGTACATTGATAGTGTGTTCTAAAATATACGCTTCCGGGTCGCAATTATTATATTATTGTTTATAATGAAACGAGGGGTGTTATAAGTTGGTATCAGAGCAATAGTTTGGGCGAATTGGACATGATAGAATGTTCAATCCTAAACTTTGATTGAGTTGAGTCAAACATTCCAGTGGGTGTGGGTTTAGTTGATTAGTGAATGTGTGAGAAATGATTAGTTGAATATGTACTAACCCTTAACAAGTTATGAAGCTGTTGTTTGATTGCAGAGACGGAGGAACATGAGTATCTGATTAGTATATTTCATGTTTCCTCAACACCCGTGGGCTTAAGACTGTCAGGTAATCTTCGATAAGCCTGTGTTAATTTAAATTGACTTGAATTGTTTACTCTGTTATGTTGAGTAAGCTTTGTTATGAAGTTAATTGAGTCAGACTGATATGATTCCCTAGTTTTTGAGTCAACTAATGATTGCTATATGTTGACATGAGGATAGAAGTACTAAATGAGATGTTCATTGTTGTGGTTATTTCTGATTGAATTGAAAATGCAGAAATGTGTCTAAGTAAGTAGACAAAGAGTTGATTGAGGTTTTAACTGGAATGATGTTTGAACCTAAGGAGTATATTTATTGGTGAGATAAAATAATTGATAGTATTATAATTAGTAGATTGATACAGGATATGATTTAAATCCTTGTTAAGGAAAGTGGTGTCATTTGAATTGATAATGACTGCTATTTGAGAAAATATGTGTTTATGTGACTATATGATATGTTTTGACTATAGTTAAACACTTGAGTTAAACCAAGATGGATAGGTTTATGAGAAATGTAGCTTATGAAAAAGCTAAATTGATTGAGAAAGTGGTAGATCTTTCTGGTCAATTGTGAATTAATAAATTGAAATGTTTTATAGTAACATGATTGAGTATACTTGTTGTGACATCGAGGCTTGATAGTATGGCATATGTCAAAGTGATGATAATTAGTTAAGATGTGTCCTGGATTTTGGAGCCAATAGGGACATTGATTGGTATAAATGGCTTGCATATGTAAGATTGATTATGTAAGTAGTAAGCTGATTTTAGTATGTATCAGCTGTTAGAAAATATTGAATGAATGTTGATTGATTTGAAATCATAGGAGAGTAAATCACATTGATAATTATAATGTAGAGTAGTGTTGCGCCGTCAGAGTGCTGACACAGCCGCGGTCGTTTTCCAAGGGGGGCTGGCACGGCGGTCCTGCAGGCAACGACGCAACAACGTGTGAACGTGTTAGGTTTTAAATTTATATGAGCTGGGGCTCAAACTATAAGTACTACCTACTTTTGGGGAGTAAGCAGTAAGTATAACTCGAGTGTCGTTCTTAAAATCGGAGCGAATGGAACCAAAAGGGACTTACCGTAAATGAGCTTTCTGATAGGATGGGTTTATAAAAGTAGGTAGGTTTTGGTTGGTTATCTAAGCTAATACTAAATAAAACAAGTAAATTAAACAGAGAGTAGGCAACAGGTAGAGCGTGATTGCTGAAACTTCGATAATTAGGGTTTCTGGATGATATTCATTAGACAGATGATTGGAGACTACCTTGGGCAAAACATCAGACGGACAGTCGGTGTAAACACTAGGACCCTACGTTTTAGTCTAAAAGCCTAAAAGCATATGTCACTGAATCCTAGGTTATCCTGATGCTGATCAGAAACAGGTTGTTCAAACCCCCCTCACTTGCCTTGTAAGACTAAGCGACCTCTACGGATGATATATCCTGGGTGTAGGCATAAGGTAACAAACTGCAATTTTCTATCTGACCTTTCTTAACACCTAAATCTATCTGAGTTTATCTAGGTAAGTACTAATTGTATGTTGTATATGTTGAGCTGTCGGTTATGTTGAGTTAAGCGGTTTAAGCATCTTGTATTACAGCCGAATACTTGCTTTCTTTTCAAAACTCATTTATTACTGGTTTAAGCATAATTAACTCCGTCATGAATTAGACCCTCCTTTGCTATCAGGCGTTCATCCCTAGGAATACTCACGGTGTACAGTGCATTTGGCATATCCACAGTGTTCCAGACTCAAGGTATACTCACGCTGTACAGTGCATTTGGCATATCCACAGTGTTCCAGACTCAAGGCATACTAACGGTGTACTGTACGTTAAAGTAGTTCCACAGCTGTATGTTAACCTTGGTGTACTAACGGTGTACGGTGCAGCGAGCATTTCCACAGCTGTATTTGAACCTTGGTGTACTAACGGTGTACGGTGCATCGAGCATTTCCACAGCTTTATTGTTCCTAGACCCATATTCTAAAAGGGTGACTTCTAGGTATTCCACGATGAAATAAACCTACGGCAGTTCCTTAGCTTTTCCCGCGTATTTAAACGTTATACGAAGTACTGTGCCGTTTTACGGAATATTCATAGCTTCATACTGTAATATGAGATAACTATATCTACGTAGTATTAGGGTTGATCAGATCCTATCCTAAGGCAATAGTCACGTGAAAGACTGGAAAGGGTGGACACTGAATTAAGTCTATATTCATGTAAAACTCAACCAGATACACAACAAAACAATCACCAATCATAATACTGGGGACATTATTCCATAACGGATTGTGCCCACGACTTTCATAGCCTCCACGTTCCGTACTACACACATTCGTGATGATTCCGGCGCTATACAAATGAAAGCCGTATAACGTTACTTCCGTTATTTCATAATGTTTATCCCACTGAATTAAATATCATCCATAATCCTAATATCTACATTTCAACAATCACAGTATTAAACTACGTAAATAGCATGGCAATATTCGCAACACAAACAAAGATATCATGCAAACAAAACATAATAACCGTAAGTAAAGGAATAAGTAATAACCAGTATTTAAGCAGCGTAACACTGAGTAGTACAAGCTAGAATCTTGAAAACTTCAATACAATAAAATTCCCAAGCTACAGCTATCTTCCCCACTCGAACCGTGCCTACATCTCTCTAGTTCTCTAGAGAGAGAAACTAGAGAGAGAAGCTAACCTAATCTAATTCTCCTCTAACTCCTAAGAGTAGTGCTAGAGAGAGAATGTGTGTGAGAGAGAAAGTGAGAGAATTCTATGAAGAATGGTGTGTGAAATGAGGTGAATGAGGTCTTCTATTTATAGGCAAGCCTTGGATCCAAGAGTACAAGTCCACAAGCACACGTACAAGCCAAAGAAGCAAGGAAGAGGCCGTGTGAGACCAAAGTAGGCCGTACACGGCCCTATACAGGCCGTACACGGCTATGTATAGGCCGTACACGGTCACATCAAGGCCGTACACGGCTTGGTGGTGGCCGTGTGCTAGGCCGTGTGATTTTTCCGACTTTTCTCGCATCTTCGGGAGGCCGTATCTTCTTCGTTTCGCCTCCGATTGACTTGATTCTTTCGCCTACGGCTTCGTAATTCCGTTACGCTTCTAATGATGCCAATTTGGTAGAAATTGGATGTGTGGGGCCCGGGCGTGTTCAGAATACGTTTTGTAGCTTTCGGCTGCGCTGTAACTTGCATAACTTTCTCGTCCTTGATCCGTTCTGAGCAATCCTTATATCCACGTTCTCGTAATCTTCATAGCTACAAAATAAGACTATTATGAGGTTCTGGTATGAAGTTTACAGTAGAATTAGGGTTGGGCTCAGAATAGTGCCTATTTAGGTCAGTTTTCTGCCCTTTTTGCTTGATTTTCAAAAGACCGACAAGTTTACACATTTCTAACAAAAGTTAATGAATAATTATGATTTTAAGATGTATTTGTTAGAAAAGAGCTAAATATGGGGCAATTAATGCATGTAAAAACGTGACTTTTTGCGATACATCAAATATCCCACACTTAAGCTTTTGCTTGTCCTCAAGCAAACCTCATTTGGAAAATAGTTTTTTGAAAAATTATTTTGGATGCTTAGAGTATTTTTTTGCAGAAAGTCCCTTTCTTCAAAGTAGATAAATCTTTTCGGAAAGCAAGCATCAACAAAAATTAACTATACTTAAACATAAAATTGATCAACCCTTTTTGGCATGCTTTGCAACTCTCGAGACGTAGATGTACATGACTGGGCGATTCTCACAAGTGGGTCACTCAATTCACTCAAAGTGTATCGGGTTACCTATAATCTATAGAAACGAAATCGCTCATTGCCAGTCATGCAGTGCTTATCGTCATAGGCTTGGTCGAGAATCGAATCTCCACCACTCCTTTGAGAACGGTGCTAATTATCCCAAGGCATTTCAGTGGGTTGTGTGAGTAAGAGTAAGGTAGGTAAGGATAGGGGTAGTTTGGTCAATGGTTTTAGGGTTTTTGAACTTCAGACCCGGAGCTTTTCAAAGATCAAAGCAAGTTTCACTTGAGATAACTTCTAGAGTAGACTCATCTCCTAGATGAATAATCTCTTCTCTTGATGTTTCTTTTGAGTTCTGATTGATTTTTCTTCTTTGGAGAGTAGTCTTCTTCTTCTTGGAGTTCTCCAAGGTCTTTTTTTTTTTTTCTTTTCTTTTTCTTATTTTTATGACCTTGGAGATCCTTCATATAGTGAGACATCTTTGACTTCTCTTTTTACAAGTACCAATTTTTCGTACTGTCTTTAGCGGATAATATCTTCGTGATGAGTAATAACTTCGCTTTCGTACCGTATCTTCACTTTGGATTTCTTTCTTTAAACTCTTGATAGGTACGGAGAGATGTTTGAAGATGAGACACCAATAGAAAGATATTTCAAGTAGCCCTCACTTA
Organism: Helichrysum umbraculigerum; assembly: GCA_949592205.1. Classification (NCBI taxonomy): domain Eukaryota; kingdom Viridiplantae; phylum Streptophyta; class Magnoliopsida; order Asterales; family Asteraceae; genus Helichrysum; species Helichrysum umbraculigerum. Next base: position 8,043,836 of record CATIUR010000004.1, on the reverse strand, counting down.
TGATCTATGAAGATTCACGAGCTGGAATGGTGTTTGGTGGGAAAGTGTTTGTGTTGTGGGGAAGTGTTTTAGGGTTTAGAGAAATGAAATGGCTAAGGCGCAAAGGGTTTTCTAATTGGATCATCAACAATCTTAGAAAGAAAGTTGGAAGGGTTGGCTTGAAAAGATATGAAAGAAATGGGTTAATCCTAATAAATGCCAAGATCATCTAATTGCACCTATACCGCGTACGGCACTCATTGGTATGGTCTCGAAACGCATTCAGGAGCAAGTTCTAATTCAAAGACACATGCATCGGCGCACACTCAGAAATGAAAGTGAAGCATTAAAAGTGAATGCTTATTAAAGGCTCAAGTACCTCACAATCAAAGGGTCATATGCACCAAGTCATGCGATGCCTAGAGGATTTCTCAATTTTCAGTTTAAGATACGTTCTTATCTTTGCCTTATCTTACTTTCCAAAGCAATTTATTTATTTTGACAGAAGGTTTATCTCTTTTAAAAGAATATTCTAAGACTAAAATCTTTTGAAAATATTCGAAATCAACCGAATGGATGTCGAACATCGTCGAGGTTGGGTTTTCGAATGTTTTGGTGATTAAAAATCTCAACCTTTTGGGTTGGTTTTGCGAAAAAATTTTGAAAAAGTTTGAATGAAAACGGAGGTATTACTTTGGACAGGCAAATATAAACTTGCGGTATATATATACCGTGTATCCCACACTTAAAACAACATTGTCCTCAATGTTCATTGCTAAGACGTAGGATTTTCTTCGGGAAAAATCCCACACTTAGGTTTTGAAATAGTGGAACAATTTTTAAGTGTTTTGAAAAATTTGGTGGGATGGAATCCCACACTTAGAATTTAGGCATATTTGGATATATGGTAATGGTGAAAATCATGACAAAAAGAAAGGAACTTCCCTACGATAGAGACGGGGAGATGGTTTTAAGAAAGAAGCGGCGGTCTGCAGGTGATTGAAATTCCTTGGTTGAATCCATGCAGAAAGCAGTTTCTTCGTGAATGATTGGCATCTCCTTTCCTCAATTCTCATTTGCACAAACACAATTCACTTATTCTAACTAAGAAGAAAAACAGAAATAAAAACATAATAAGTAAACTAAATAACTGATAACTAAATGATAAAAGAAAAAGAAACTAAACAGACTATGTATGATAGTTCATGTTCCGAAAATATAACAAAGTGAAGTTCCACAACCACATAACAAGTCAAAAGTATGGAATAGAGGAAATAGTAAGTATGTAGATATGGGTGCACAGATCTAGGGTGCTGGAGAACCCTGGTCAGAGTCCTGAACAGAAGGCTGAACCGGTGGAGGAACTGAGGAAGGTCCGGCAACTGACTGCTGACCACTGGAGACTCTCTGCTCCTCTGACCTCACCTGCCTATACTGCATCAATACATCTCTAAGGGAGCAAGCAGGTAACTTCATCCGATCATCTAATGCCAACTGTCTGAAATCCTCAAAAGTCATCCCCTCTCGCTCCATCTTGGATCTGTAGATGTGCCTAAGTATCTCCTCTGTAGGAAGCTGATCAGAAGGTATAGGGTCTAATGCCAACAATCCCTGAAACTCTGATAAGGTGAATGGATCAGTGCCCAAATGAACAACATCTGGCCGGTAGGAACCAACAGCCTCTCCTCCTGCGGACTGCTGAGAAGAACGGGCTCTACGGGCTGACATAGTAGGATGTGGGAATGCAGCATCAACCGATAAACAATGCTCGACTGACTGTGTGGGTGGAATGGTAGTGGTAGGTGGTATGTGGGTAGTGTATGGTGGTATGGTAGTAGGTGGTGGAATGGTAGTGGATGGTGGAATGGTAGTGGATGGTGGAGCTGGTGGTAGTGGCACACACTCGTACAGGAGCGGCTCGGGAGCTGGAATTCCTAAAGCCCTAGCTATAAGTGCCTGATGCGCGTTGTTGGCAGCCAACGCGTGCAATATGAAGTACTGGGTCAAGGGAGTGACTGGATCTGTATGTCGTATCTGAGCTCGGGGACCTGATGTCCCAACCCCAGCATCCCTGACTGGTGTCCTGGTACTCCTAGGCACAGCCGGTACTCTATCTACTCTATCAACAACCGGAGTCTCAACATGTTTGTCCCTTACTTAGATCTAGCACGAACCGAGTCAATCCAATCGATGGCGGAAACAACGATTAGATTATTAACTTAACACACGAACAATCAATATGCAATGAATATCAAACGAACGTAATATTATTGATTATAGTCGATCAGATTACAGAGAATTTCGACAAATAGCGTTTAGGGTTTCGTCAACCCTAAAACAGAAAACACAAATCGTTTTTATACAAACACTGGCACCTGCGACGTAGCACGCTACGTCGCAGGCCCAAGCCCATGCGACGTTGGCTACGTCGCAGGCCCAACACCTGACGTCGCACCTGCGACGTAGTGCGCTACGTCGCAGGAGTCAGAAATACAAAACTAACTACGAACTACGAGCTAGACCAACTGACAGACACTAAACATGTACTAACAAACTCCCCCGTGTCTTCAGCTTGGTCTTCAAAAATCTTCATTAAACCCAGCCCGCAGGAAACTGGCCGTCGGCATGAATTCCATTAGCTACGCAAACAGTAACAACATTGTAGAACTGCTGTGCTAATCGTCTGTTGAATTCATTCTTCTGACCAACTCGAATCCGATTATCATAGAGTTTTCTTAAATCTTTTTCATGAAAATTAATTAAACTCATCGGATCATACAGCCTAAACGTCGCTTGCTTCAAATTCCATATACCTCCAACTTCTGGCCACGGTTCAGAATCTGGAACGAAAGTGATAACCGCTTCGCCAGTCTGCGGATCAAGTTCCCATTTCACAAGTCTTCTCAGGAAATAATAAGGAACTGATTCCAGAGGTATCTCAGTCAAACATTTAGCCGGTGAATAGTGAACTTTAACCAAAGGCTTCCTGGTGACTGGATCAATCTTTTTCTTCCACGTATACCGAGTTCCCAACGTCGGCTTCAATTTCGAATAAGTCTTCGATAGTACTTCCCGACGTAGACATCTTTGAATGAACTCAGCATAGTCATTCTCGAAAGGATTAATCAATTTAAGCTGAGCTAATCGATTAATCTCTCCTTTTGGCAACGTGCTCAATCTATCAAAGCGCATTCTAAAATACTGAACTCCATCTTCTCTCTTTATCATAAACAGATTCCTTTGACACTTCCAGCTTTTAATTACACCGGTATAATTCCGACTAACCCGGTACACTTGACATTTCACTGGAATAGGGACTGGATTTCGTCCCTTAGGCCACCATTTCTTGTTTCTCTCTCTCTTTTCTTCAGCAGTTAGTTTCTTTGCTGCTGAGTCCGGTGCCTGTGTCTCTGACGCTGGAGTTGCAGTAGAACTAGATTCTCCATGTTGCGCTTTATCAGGACTCTCGTCTTCACTTGAATCAGATTCAATAATAGGTGCATCATCATAAGTTTCCCCAGATTGTGCATCATCATACGTTTCATCTGCATTCAACTGTTCCTCTTCAATCGAGACATCCTCGTTCATCTCAAACACATTCTCAGTTTCTTCCTCAGAGCCAACTCCACTGGCCATCCTTTGAATAAATGATAAGTCAGCGAATGAGTAATCAACTGCCAGTGGTCTCGGTTGCCCTGGAATATCATCAACAGAAAAGTAATCCAAAACAGAAATATTTTCATTAATATTTTCAATTACAGGGTTGGGATTTACAGACTCAGGTTGACTTGACTCTAAAGTGGGTATCCCAGACCCATACTCCCCCGAGGCAAGTAACCTGCCTTCCAAAACGTTAACCCTATTCTTCGTTTCCTCAAGCTCTTTAGATTGAACCTCGATCAAAGCAGCTTGTTCAGCAATCTTTTCATCCTGAGCCTCCAGCTTTTGCTTCATCAGCTGCATATCTTCCATTATCTTTTGCATGAAAGCTGGAGTCGGTTGAATCTCAAAGACATCCTGTTGCTGTGGATTAACTGGAACGCGTGTAGATGAAGAGCGACGAACACGACGAGGCGGTCGATAAGTCTCATCAGAAGGATCATCACCGTCGCGTGTACGCTTTCCAATATCCCTTGGAGGCACATACGTGCGTCCTTGTCTGATCCGACGCTGAATACGTAGATATCTAAATGAATCTGAAAGCCTGATACGTTCCATCTCAGAGGGATGCGGAACAGTACCATCAGAATGCTCAGGCGTCAGACCCCCATCCTGAGGACCTGCAGTGACCGGTTCTTCAGAATCAGAACTCTCAACCGTATCATGCGATGCTGGATTGTCCGAGTCAACGTGCCCGAACTGCTCAATATTCTCCAAAATAGCATCCACGTTCTCCCCCGCAGCTTGAGCAGGAATGTTTTCCCCCGCAGCTTGAACAGGAATATTCACTAACGGTTGCTGCGGTTGCTGAGGTGCTGGAACATCCATATATTGAGGTTCCGGTGGCGGTACATAATTCGCGTCCACAATGGCACCAAACAAGGGAACATCCGCTGCTGCCGCAACCCCTTTCTCAAAACTTGCACAAATGGTGAAAATCCGACTCATCATCGGTGAAATCTTTAATAACTGATCGGGATCACCCTGTGCCTGAAGATTTGGGTGATGACGATTAATGTGCAACTGAACAAAACGTGGATATAAAATCCATTTCTGATCCCCTGCATTCGCGTTATCAACCATTGCCTTGAAGATAAATCCCGAGAAGTTGAACGGCTTGTTGTATACTAACGCCAACATAGCAGAAGCTAAACTTCGACTCATCCCATCCGTTCCACCTTTTCTATTCCCCAAACAAACGATAATCACGTGCATCAGATATCTCCAAACACGCGTGAGATTCGCTTTGCGATACTGATCGGAGGGAATCCCAGGATATCCAATCCGTTGCATAGCCCCGGTAACAAAAATATGATCAAAACTGATAGGCATATCCGGTTGATCGTTCAATTGTAAAAGTTCCCGAATGCTCTGTTCTGTAATAATGATCTCCGTACCCAGAACAGTAGAGACCAAGCGTATAACGTCGTTTTCAGTAACGACAGTTGCGTTCCGCCAGAATGGGTTGATCAGATTTCCAAAAACCACCGTGGTATCGGAAATAGCGTGGATTACCCTAGAACGTCTCAAAAATGCAATCATCGGACGATACGGTGCAGCTTTATCAGCAGTATCAACAAGATAAGCAGCCGTATTGTGACGAGCTTCAAAAATCAAAGTCATATCTGCAAAAACAGAAACATATTGCAACTCGAAAAAGGTTAGCCAAAAATTTTCATTTTTCATACAACCTTTTTCAAACTCCTGGAACTAGCGACGTAGCACCATACGTCGCATAAACACAGAGCGACGTAGAAAAGTACGTCGCCTAAATTCAAAATAAATTGAAAAGCGACGTAAGGCCGTACGTCGCATAAAATTCGAGCGACGTAAAGCGGGACGTCGCATTTTGCAATTTATTGTGAATTTAATCACTTTATTTAAAATAGCGACGTAGAGAGCTACGTCGCATCGGACGTCGCAGAAAAAGCGACGTAGGGAAAGGCGACGTAGGAATTAATAATAACTAATTTAAAGCGACGTAGGCGACTACGTCGCATCGTACGTCGCAACGATGAACATTCATCCCCAACCCAGAAACCCTAATCTCGAATTTAGGGGTTTTCAAAATCAAACGCACTACAAGGTGCGGCTTACGATGATGATCACGAAAAAATAAGTTATAACCATTATAACAACCAATTGACCATCGAATTCAACCCAAAACTAAAACCCTTGAAACCCGTAACACTTATATAGCAATTAAACATATAATACACGGTGAAAACAGGTAAATATGGTACCTAAGTGTGCGGAATAACGAGTATATGAAAACTACGTGAGTGAATAGGAACGACAACAGCTACAAATCACGAAAAAGCTCGAAGAATTGCTACGTCGCAAATCGCCGGTTGGTACGTCGCAGGCTACGTCGCACTTGAATAGTGAATACTGTGACGAGGTACGTCGCAGTGGATACTATTTAAAGTATAACCCTATGTGCGACGTAGGCTGGGACGTCGCAGGCGACGTAGAGCCGAACGTCGCAGGCGACGTAGAGCCGTACGTCGCATACAACAGTTTTGATCCAATTTCGAAATTTTCAAACCGTGTACTCGTTATTTTTAGCAAATAATTTCCAAATAACTCGTGACTTGGGAAAATAACCTAGAATAAAAATAAAACAAAATAAAATAAACTATAAAATCTTTTTTGGTATTTTCTTTAATTTTACAAAAAATAGAAATAACTAACACTCTATTTTTGGTGACGGAGTTGTTTTGTCTGCTTAGGGATCATATCGGAATAACATGCATTTATAGAAAAGTTGTTTTGTCTGATACCATCTCCATATAGAAAAGCACACTTCACGTCAAGTTGATACACTCGGAATCCTTTGAAAGAAGCATAAGCTAGAAAGATCCGAATTGATTCCAAACGAGCAACAGGAGCGAAAACTTCATCATAGTCAATACCCTCTAGTTGACTATATCCTTGAACTACCAGACGGGCTTTGTTTCGAATAACAGCCCCACGGTCATCCATTTTATTACGGAAAACCCAACGAGTACCCGTCAAGTGAGCACCCTTGGGTAGAGGAACAATTTCCCAAACATTCATCTTGTTTATTTGCTGTAGTTCCTCCTGCATAGCCTCGACCCAAGATGGATCCTTTAAGGCTTGATCAACCTTTTTCGGTTCAATTTGAGACAAATGACATGAATCAATATGAGCTATAAGTCCCAAAAGCTGCTGAGCTGAAGTCTGCTTTGTTTGCTGTCGTGTTTGAACAGATGCATGAGGATCACCAATGATATTATCAATAGGGTGATCCTTATGTATACGTGTTTCTGGTATGGCACCTGGCACAAGATCCACACCCAAATTGTTCAAATCTCCCTCAGTTTCAGGAGTAGCAGCAGACTCAGGAATGACTATCTCTTCTTCTTCTCCTTCATCTTCATGAGAAAATAAGTGAGAGTAGTTCATTGTTTCTTCCACTTCATCTTCTTCGTGAGGTTCCTCTAAAGGAGGCATATTTGGATCATATGGAAGCTCCTTTGTATAGTTGTAAACTGTTTTAGAAGGAGCTGCCGAAGATGGTGGAGTAGGAGATGGTGTTGATGGTGGTGATTTGGTAGTTGTTTTCGGTTGTGTGGGTGTTGGTGAAGGAGTAGGTGTAGGTTGTGGAGGTGTAGGATTAGTCGGTGGAGGTGCGGGTGTTGCATTAGGAGATGGGTCGGATGATTTATTAGTAACGGGTGTATCTTGAGAAATATCAAGCTCATGCAGTATAGAAACCAACTCTTCCGTTTCATCTTCTTCCGGAATATTGAAAGAGTTAAAGAGGTTTCCATAGTTGAAAAACCAATCCGGACCCGTTCCTTGAGGAGGTTCCGTATACCTTAAACATTTCACTTCAAAATGCTCTTCGATCTGATTCGTTGATTTGTTGAAGACTCTTTTGTTCGGAGAGTTGACTGCATATCCAAGAAAAATCCCTTCAACAGCTTTATCACCAAACTTAGAGACCTTATCTTTTGTAATCATGATCAGGCATGGACACCCAAATGGTTCTAGGAACTGTAGATTTGGCTTACGGTTATTAAAAAGTTCATAGCACGTTTTGTTCCTTTTCTTAACCGTGAGTACTCTATTGAGAACATAACAGGCAGTATTAACTGCCTCAGCCCAGAATATGATTGGTAACTTGGAGTCAGCTAACATAGTCCGAGCTGTCTCGATAATTGTCCTATTCTTCCTTTCTGCAACTCCATTCTGTTGTGGAGTCCTTGGAGCACTAAATTGATGCTCAATACCTCTTGTAGCACAAAACAATTCGAGAGTTGAGTTCTTGAACTCAGTTCCATTATCACTTCGTATCCTTTTCACCTTCAAGTTGCTCAAATTCGCCAACTTGTCCAACAAATACACCAGTATCTCAGGAGTTTCCCCTTTCGTGGTCAAAAAGTAAACCCACGAAAACCTTGAGTAGTCATCAGTAACTACCAAGCAGTAAGACCGACCACCAATGCTTTTCGTAGACACTGGACCGAAAAGATCCATATGCAGCAATTCCAATGGAGCATTTATGGAATTCACCTGCTTAGACTTATGGGACTTCTTACGTAACTTTCCTTTTTGGCAGGAGATACAGTCATCCTTTAGAGCAAATGACTGTTTTGGAACTCCTAGCACTAGATCATTTTTGGTCAAGAAATTCATTTTTCGGAAATGAATGTGTCCCATTCGCCTGTGCCAAAGCAGTGAATCCTTTTCAGAAGCCTTAGACAAGAGACACGTATACTCGTTCGATGTCTCAACAGTTCTCATATTCAAAATGTAGGTGTCATCCTTTCTTGGCGCTCTCAGTAACACCCATTCTTCCGGAATGACATACCCAGGCTTCAGTATCACACACTCAGTCTTTGTGAACACAGTTGTATAATCCTTATCACAGACCTGTGAAACACTTAGCAAGTTGTGCGTAAGCTGTTCCACGTAGTTCACATTTTCAAAACTAACATTGCCGTTAGTTAAGGTTCCTCTTCCAGAAATAGTTCCCCCAGAATCTCCAGCAAAAGCAACATAACCTCCTGCATGTGGTTTAATATCCACAAGAAGAGATACATCGCCCGTCATATGTCGCGAGCAGCCGCTATCCAAATACCATTCGCTATCTTTAACGCGTTCTGACTGCTGCAACACATAAACAAAGGAGATTAGTGAGAAACGGTGACCCAAGCCTTTACAGACTTAGGTCGACCGTGGTCATCAACAATAATCACGTCAGATAGAATTTTATCTTTAAACAAATTAGAATTTTTATCTGATGTGTTATTGTTGACGACTGAAGAGTCAACATCAGACTCTTTACGTTTCCAAACTTTTGAAGATTCGGAAATGGTAATAGAAGTAATGTTGGGCTTTTGAATTGGCAAAGATTTTTGCTCAACATTACTTGGTTTCGAAACAGGCTTGGGAGAGGTAGAGTAACGCCTAGGTGGAGATTTAGAAAAAGAGTTTTTATAAACAGATGTCCTAGGCATCTCTCTCCCATATCGCTGATTTGACAGCTTTGGACAATCACGGATTAAATGTCCTTGTTTCTTGCAGTAGAAACAAGAACGAGTCTCAACAAACGGTTGAGGCTGAGGTATTACCACAGGAGGTGGAGAAACATTTCTAGAGCATGAACATTGAGTACACGTCTTAGAAAATGTTTGTCTTGGTTGAGAGGTTGAAGTTGATGGTTTATCATACGAAACATTTTCATTTACTGATTTTCTTTGCAAAATCTTTACAGGTGACTGTAAAGTTTGTTGTTTCGAATTTAAAACCTTAGCTTTTCCCTTATTTGGTTGAACCTTAATTTCCGGTTCAACCTTTGAAATCACTTTTTCAGGTTTAAATGCAACCTTCTTAACCTCCGGATACTCCTGATCCGTAATATCCTCAATCTCAACTATCTCCACAACACTAACAGGAGATTCATTTTTTACTTCAACATTCTCCTTAACACTAACCGGAGATTCATGCACAGACTTAACAAACTTTGGCAAGGGGTACTCTGGCCGCATGGTTTTCTCCTTTGCCGGTTTGTTATGGTTGGTCTCTTTAGCATCTTTAGCTTTTAAACCATAGAGCTTGGACCAGTCAACTGGAATCTCTTCAATGCCTTCCTTAACAGGCAGGGGACAACAAGTAGTAGGAGGAGGAACTGAGTTGTATCCCAATCCCTCATTCTTCTTCCCTTTAGTACCATGCTTGCTAAGGATTTCATTGAAGACAACTGTTGAGGAATTTGAACCTAAGATTTTACTCTTATAATTCTCATACTCAGCTTTTAAATCTTTAAGTTCTTTATTTAAAAGTTCAATTTCAACAAGATAGCTTTTAATGGCATCTTCTTGACTAAAAACCTTAGATTTATATTTCTGAGTATCAAACCGATGAGCCTCAAGATGATTTTCATAAAGTTTCTCATTAGCTTTTAAAAAATTATTTGAGTCGGTTAATTTTTCATTCTTTTTCCTCAATTCAGCTGTCTCTGTCTGATATGCCTTTAAAGATTCAGTTAACTTTATGCATGAAATACAATTTAACGGTTCATCATGTACCTCATTCATAATGTGAGCCATCAGACACTGTTGGTAATGCTGGGAGACAGGCGTCCAATCTTGACTTGTAGGCTCAAAAGCAATCAGGGCATTATCAGCAATCCCTCTCTTGGTAACTTCCGTTTCTTTGGCCTTTGGAGGAGTAGACGGTGTTGTAAATCCCGATGCTGGCATTTTGGGTTTCTCACACTCCCTGGCGAAGTGACCCAAATTTTGACAATTGTAACATCGGACCTTACTCTTGTCAAATCCAAAGCCAGTCTTTCCATCACCCTCCAAGCTTTTACGCCCTGTCCTCTGTAAAAACTTCTGAATTCTGCGGGTGATCATTGCCACATTCCAAGTCAAATCCATTTGCTCCAGATCGTCTTCATCAAGCTGAGCATAGTCCTCCTTAGTCAACTCCAAAGTTAGATTCGGTTGAGTAACCAAATCCTTGTAAGAGCTTAAGAAAGCTGTGTAGATGGCAGCTTGCTCCTGAATAGCAGGTGAGACTTGAACCTGTTGTTGATTTGAAGAAGGTCCAGTCATAAAAACCGAATGAATCCCATCAGAAGAAGAAGAATTCGATGAAGCATTTGTATTTGATACAAAGGCAACTCCAGATCCATAAGTCTTTCCAGAGTTGATCTGAACACCATACACACTAGGATTCTGAACAGCAGAACCAGACCTAGTTTCTTTCTTCTTAATCTCCATAGCGTGAGCTTGAAGATCCCCTATCAACGCATCCAAAGACATGTTTGCAAGTTCTTCATTTTCCTTTAAAAATTGAACTTTAATATCCCAAGAACTCGGCAACACATCCAGCAGCTTCTTATTTACTTCAATTGAAGGAAAAGTATAACCCCCTTCAAACAACTCACCAACTAACCGTGAGTACCTAGTAAATAAAGAAGTCGTGTCTTCATCAGGAAGGATGTCAAAGATATCGTACTGTTTCTTAATCAGTTCGAGCTTTGCTTCCTTGTACTTATCATTCCCTCCACAACGAGTTTCAATAGCCTTCCACAAATCAAAGGCTGTTTCATGAGTTCGGAAAAGCCATAGCACATCCTTGGTTAAGCACATTTTAATCATTGAAAAAGATTTTCTTTCAGTATCAAAATCTTTCTTCTCCTCAGGAGACATGGCTTTATAGGGCTTAGCAGGACGAATACCTCGGTATTCTCCGTCAGCTAATGGAGCTACATAACGCTCACGTAATGGTCCCCATAATTCTGGACAATGGAAATCAATATATTGCTCAACTCGGTCTCTCCAGTACACGTAATCCATGTCCGCAGTAAAAAGTGGAGGTTTATTACTTGAACCTATGTCATTGCTTTGTTTAATCATCTCCCTAAGTCCTCTAATATCCTCTTTATCAGCTGCCATTGTAAATAGTTAATCGAAAAATCAAACTTCTGATCTTAGCGACGTAGAGGGGTACGTCGCACAAAGAATATGCGACGTAGATGGGTACGTCGCAAAAAGGATATGCGACGTAGATGGGTACGTCGCAAAAAGCAGATGATTCAATTAAGAATCAGAAAGTGCGACGTAGAGTGGTACGTCGCAGAATCAGGCTACGTCGCAACGCAGCGTCGCAGAAGACTAATTAAAGTCAAAATAGCGACGTAGGGAGGTACGTCGCAACGGTACGTCGCACGAACTAATTAAAGTTCAAAAAACACTACGTCGCACGCGACGTCGCAGCTTACGTCGCTTTGCTACGTCGCAAAACGTGCTGAGCAGCGGCCAAAAACCCTAAAAACGAATTTTTAACCCTAAAACCAAAACCACGAATGTCGAACGACTGAAACCTTCAAGAATCCCAATAATACTGATCGAAAACCTGTAAAAACACAAAACAAACGTAATAAACACGAAAACTCACGAATATCACGTCTTTTTAAAACCCAAACTCGATCCGAATCGCCAAAAACGAGCCTCACTGCTCTGATACCATTTGTTAGTCCCGTGCCGTGGGATCTGATCGGATCACTTGATCGATTGCTATTGCGGAATGATAAACAATCAATATATGAATCACGAACACACAAATCTCTATAACGTTTTCGTATATATTAACACTTGATTATAAACGTTACAATCACAAACACACTCTCGTTCTCTCCTCTCTTACACCAAAAACGCCTCTGCTATCTAGGGTTTGATCAACCCGCAAATGAAACTCTAACTCGCTATTTATACTCGACCCACTGGACCCTGCGACGTTAGGCCCAACGTCGCAGGCCAGGCCCAATGCGACGTAGCCCATGTCGTCGCAGGCCCAATTACAATGTCACCATTCTATGTATATTTCATTTACAGACTCGAATACACACTCTAAACACTATACATTCGTAGACTAATTGACTTTGACAATTACAATAGTTTGACCAACTGACTGACACACAAAATGCATCAACAAACTCCCCCTTGTCATCAGCTTGGTCAAAGAAGTCTTCAATTAGTCTTCATCAACAAACTCTTTCATGTCTTCAACAATCAGAAACTCCCCCTTAGAGATAGCATGGCCTTCCAAGAAATCTTGATGTCCAAATTCATGTGACTGACACAAATTTATCATACAATAAGATCTTCAAACTCAGTGACCATCTCTCAATCATCAGCAGCTTCTCCGATAGAATTATCTTCACAATCTTTGGAGAATAACCAACATCCTTTGCATCTTCAATATTTGACTTTAACAAGATATGTGATATTGAAGAAAATAACATAAAAATAAAATCTTTTTGAATTTTTCTTTATAAATGAAAGGTAAAGAACGAAGATTAAAATAAATTTGGGGATCGGATTGTTTTAAGTCTGCTTAGGGATCATATCAGGCCAACATGCAATTATTAGCAAATAGTAAGTGTTATTTCGATCATCAGTATATTTGTCCACTTTAAATTTACTTGACATATTTAAAGCACCTTTTATAAAAATTAGTTCAAGACGATCGTCGGTATTGTTTGTCCACTTAAACATGTTACATCCGTATCTGTGAGCTAACCTTTATTGTTAGTATGAAGATTAATTTTGAGAAACCTATTATATGATATACTGATAAACTTCAGTAAAACAAACACTGCATATTTACACAAGGTAGAGATTACAAGACCAAGTTTATCTCGGTTTTCTCGTAACATACACTTGATATTTATATTTAGGCATACATCAAACCGACTATGAAGATACTAGTGGCCCCAGATCTGTACAAAGTACAACAGAGGGTCCCTTAGTATGAACATAACAAGTTTGAGACTATTTGCATAACTAATGGATTCAGGTCTGTACGTGAGTACAACAATAGTCACCATTAGTTAGGCGAATAATCATATTATCACTATATGCCCATTTTACATTTACATAATTATGACAGTGTATGATAGTACTTCCATTTATCAATTAAGACTTATGTCATACATCATATAACATTTTTCTCAAAGTAATAAACAAGTTTTATTATTACTTCTTACTCACTCACAAACCGGTGTGTACCATGCCTACCAATACATCATATGATGAAGCTAATGTTTATAAAAGATGTGTTAAATATACCAGATAAACCTACTGACACATCAAACATAAACCTTAAAATTTCCATTTTTATGCATGTCACCCGATGTACTATCATATCCCAAGTTGTTTTACAGACACACAATCCAACATCTTTTCAAGACTTAAGAATCTTGCTATTCACATTTCTGAATTAAATAATCAGAATTTTTAATATTCAGAATTACTCCCCCTGAACAGCAAATTCTTATATCCAATCCAAAAAATACTCCCCTTAAACATTAAACATATTTTTGTATTTTTTAATTGAATAAATTTCGCAACATTGCATTTCTTTAATACTAAAAAGTATAAAGAATGACTGTTGCACTTATAATAAAATTTAAAAGAAAAGTATCAAAATCACATATCAAGTCAAATCAAATGCCTGTTATCACTTTTACCACCTCGTAACATCGAAAATCTCATCCAATCACAATCATAAATAATCACACACAACCACCTTGAAAACAATCTTCCAACAAATATCCACATCCTTGCAGTCACAAAAATATTAGCTAATAACAACCTGACTGCACCACCACAAACAAGCAAATGTTAGTACTTATGGGACACCCAAGCCTTGATAGACTTGGGTTGTCCATGGTCATCCATAATCATCACATCAATGAGTTTATGATATTTTAAAAACTCAGAAGATTTCATTGATGCGTTGTCTGTGGATTTGGGTTTCCAAACCTTTGTAGGTTCAGATGAGTTGTTTTCAACAATGTTGTGCTGTTGAACTTGAGGTTTACTAGGCACAACTTTGTTTACTCTAGCCACGGGTTTTGGAGAAGAGGATGCATATCTTGATATAGGCGAATACGAAGCACGCCTAGAAAACGATTTTGAATAAGAATTCCTAAAGGAGGAAGTTCTTGGCATCCCTCTACCAAACCTATCTAGGGATAATAACCGACAATCCCTAATTATATGTCCTTGTTGTCCACAATGGAAACAAGAACGTCTCTCAACGTAAGATTGATTCCAATGAGTTCCCTCAAATCGTTTCGGTGGAGGACAATACACAGAAGGTCTATGATCAGGAACATTTGTTGAACATGCACTCTTAGGAGAACATGTTGAAGTAGATGTTCCTGAGGTTGAGTTAGTTGATTTTGAAGGTTTATTCTTTTCAGATTTATCAATTACAACTTTTGAGGATTCATTGTCAACCTTAGCTTTGCCTTTGCATTTAAAATAATCATCATTTTCAGTTGTAATGATGAAATTTTCAGGTTTGACATTTATTTTCTCAACCTTAATGGTAGACTCTTCAGGTATATCTTCTACCTCAACGACCTCCTCAACACGAACTGGAGGTGCATTATCAGACTTAACAAAAGTAGGCAAGGGATACTCTGTCCGTTTAGTTTTCTCCTTTGCCTGCCTTTTGGGATTGGATGTAGCTTCTTTAGACTTTGTAGCTGACCATGATGAGTAGTCAGCCACAAGTTCTTCGGTGCCTTCCTTAACAGGCTTAGGATAATAGTTAGTGGGAGGTGGATACCCAAGTCCCGCTTTACTTTTATCTGTCCTCATCTTGTCAACCATTTCATCGAAGAGTTTATGAGAATTTGAGAAATTCGTGATTCCCTTTTTAAAATTGTCAGACTCAGACTTTAGCTCAGAAAGTTCTTTATTCAAAAGTTCCATTTCTTTAAGATAGCTGTTAATGGCATCTTGTTGGCTAAAAACTTTAGACTTGTATTTTTCAGTGTCTAACTTATAAGCCTCAATTTGTTTTTCATAAAGAAATTCATTAGCTTTCAAAAACTTGTTTGACTCGGTGAGTTTAACAACTTTTTCTCGCAACTCTAAATTATCATATTGATAATTCTTAAGAGATTCAGTCAATGTTAAACAAGAAACACAGTTTATGGGTACCTTAGGTTCATCATGTACCGCATGTATCTTTGCCAAAAGCGCACTGTGTTGAACCTTTCCTTGAAGTGCACTAAAATCAAACATTCCTTGATTAAACACCACCAACGCCTGTGATGTTGAATCTTTCTCTGGAGTCTTGGGAGCTGAAGGTGTAGTGAAACCAGATGATGGATATCTTTCTTTTTCACACTCCTTAGCAAAGTGTCCATAACTCTGACAGTTCTTGCATTTCACTTTGCTTTTATTAAAACCAAGACCTGTATCACCATCGTCATCCAGGTCCTTTTTACCCGTTCTCTGAAGAAATTTCTTAGTTCTTTGGGTTATCATGGCCATGCTCCATTTGATGTCCATTTGCTCGAGATCATCAGAGTCGATCTGTTCAAAGTCTTCCTCAGTGAGCTGCAGAGTACTAGCCTTCTTGGAAAGAAAATTCTCATACGAATTGAGGAAAGCTGCAAAGATTGTAGCATGATCCTCAGTAGCCTTTGAAGGAGCTGTTTGAGAAGTATAGGAAGCATATGAAGTGCTACCAGAAGGAGATGTAGCTGACTTGGAATTAGATCTGGAAGTTTCATTGAGACTAGGATTTTGAGTGGAAGCCGCTGACATCTTTTCTTTCTTCTTCATGTCAAGAGCATCAGCCTGTAACTTTTTGATGAGTTCTTCCAAATCCATGATTTCAATTTCTGGATCTTGTTCCAAAATCTCCACATTGGTAGCCCAGTCCTTAGGTAATGCCCGTAATAGCTTCTTATTTACCTCTCCATTATTAAGTACTATTCCTCCATCAGCCACTTCATCTACGAGTTGGGAATATCTTTTTTGGTATTTTCTTTAATTTTACAAAAAATAGAAATAACTAACACTCTATTTTTGGTGACGGAGTTGTTTTGTCTGCTTAGGGATCATATCGGAATAACATGCATTTATTAGGAATAGTAAGTGTTATTTCGATCATCAGTATATTTGTCCACTTTAAATTTACGTGGCACATTTAAAACACCTGTTATAAAAATTATTTCAAGACAATTATTGGTATTGTTTGTCCACCTAAACATGTTACATCCGTATTTGTGAGCTAACCTTTATTGTTAGAATGAATATTAATTTTGTGAAACCTATTATATGATATACCGATAAACTTTAGTAAAACAAACACCGCATATTCATACAAGGTAGAGATTACAAGACCAAGTTTATCTCGGTTTTCTCGTAACATACACTTGATATTTATATGTAGGCATACATCAAACTGATTATGAAGATACTAGTGGCCCCAGATCTGTACAAAGTACAACAGAGGGTCCCTTAGTATGAACATAACAAGTTTGAGACTATTTGCATAACTAATGGATTCAGGTCTGTACGTGAGTACAACAATAGTCACCATTAGTTAGGCGAATAATCATATTATTACTATATGCCCATTTTATATTTACATAATTATGACAGTGTATGATAGTACTTCCATTTATCAATTAAGACTTATGTCATACATCATATAACATTTTTCACAAAGTAATAGACAAGTTTTATCATTACTTCTTACTCACTCACAAACCGGTGTGTAGCATGCCTACCAATACATCGTATGATGAAGATAATTTAGATAAAAACTGTTTTAAGTGTGTCAGATAAACCTACTGACACATCCAAGATAAACCTTAAAATTCCATTTTGTGCATGTCACCCAATGTACTATCATATCCCAAGTTGTTTACAGACACAACTTCAACGTCTATTTTAAAAATGTAGCAACCTTGCGTTTTCTTTATTACTAAAGAGTATAAAGAGTGGCTGTTGCGATTTTTTTATTTTTTATTTTTTATTTTTTTATTTTTTTTTTTTTTTTTTTTTTTTTTTTTTTTAATTGAATTTAAAAATCTAAAAAAAAATCCAAGTCACAAATCATTTCTTTGACTGAAAGAACCTTAAACCTATTAGATTGACCAGTTCAATGAAACGTGATCGCAAAAAGGCTTTTGTGAAAAGGTCCGCACACTGCTTAAGGGTCTCTATATGTACGACATCTATAAGGTGTTTCTCAAAGCAATCCCGTATAAAGTGGAACCTAAGTTCAATATGTTTGGTCTTAGAGTGCTGTACGGGATTGTGGGTGATAGATATAGCAGCTGTATTATCAATATAAATAGGAGTCATAGAGAGATTGAACCCGTAATCACGCAGTTGATGCTGAATCCAGAGAACCTGAGAACAGCAACTTGCAGCAGCAACATACTCGGCTTCAGCTGTGGAAATAGCAACCGCAGTCTGCTTTTTGCACTGCCAAGAAACTAAGCGCGATCCAAGAAACTGACATCCTCCAGTAGTTGACTTCATATCTATCTTGCAGCCACCAAGATCCGAATCCGAATAGGCAGTTAACTCGAAGTTTTTCTCGTTTGAATACCATAGACCCAGAGATGGCCTAAAAGCGAGATATCCAAAAATGCGTTTTACTGCCTTCATATGAGACACCTTCGGATTTGCTTGAAATCGTGAGCAGAGAGAAACAGCAAACACGATATCTGGTCTTGAGGCAGTCAGGTACATGAGAGAGCCTATCATTGATCGATAGTCTTTCTCCTTGCAGTCTTCATCGTCCTCATTAGGTCCAAGATTGTGTCTTGCTTCAATTGGAGTGCCGTAGTGTTTACAGTTGAGCAATTCATACCGTTTTAACATGTCAATGACATATTTTGACTGATGGATATAAATTCCATTGTCAGATTGCTCAACCTGTAGTCCCAGAAAGAACGTGAGTTCCCCCATAGCACTCATTTCAAACTCAGATTTCATCAATCTTTCAAAATCCTTGCACAACTGATCATTAGTTGATCCAAAGATTATGTCGTCCACATAGACCTGCACAAGTAACAAATCCGCTCCTTCCCTTTTGATGAAAAGCGTGCTATCAATCTGTCCTCTATCAAAACCATTCTTCAGTAAGTACGTGGCAAGTCGCTCATACCAAAGTCGAGGAGATTGATGAAGACCATACAAAGCTTTCTTCAGCTTGCAAACATGATTAGGATGCTTTGGGTCTTCAAAACCGGGAGGCTGACACACATAGATCACTGCGTCAACACCTATTTTTCTAAGATTACTTAAAGATGAATATTTCTAAACATGCTAAGTAATCGAATAATCAAGCAAGCATCATGATTATAAATCATATAATTACCTTACTATGATTAAAACAAGCAAGCAAAGCGATTTTATTTACCATCCATCATTTTGTTTAAGCATAAGACTTTTAATTAGAGGATAATTAATTCGAAATCTCACTAACTTTATTAATTAAAGTAGTGCTACTCCAAATATATTTAATTGCATTTTCATGAAGCAAATTATACAAAGTTTAAAATAAATACCATTAAAAGATAATGATTTTAATTAAAGTAATGGTTTTTAAATAGTTTTGTATAAAAAGCCTTACTTTAATTCATAAGCATGCAATTAAACCAATCCTCTCAACTTTAATAATTACTTACTTATGTAAACTAATCATTTTAAGCGCAATTAATCACCGAAAAGTCAATCATAAGCAAATAATCATTCAAGAAAGTCAAAATAGCTAAAACCCTAACAAAAAGTCAACATTCAAAATCAAAACATCAAATCTAGCCATGGAAACCTTGAATCACTTCCGCAAACATGTTAACAATCAAGCATATAGCATTTTGCAAGCAAAAAGCATGGAACTTGATGATTAAAATCCAAGATCTAAGCATAAACCCTAACTTTATAAAAATATTCAAAATGATGATTTTAGGTTAGAATCATACCTCAACCTTGATGTAAAGATGTTCTAGATGCAAAAGAGATGAAGATATGGAAGATTTGAAGCTTGATTTGAAGAAAAATGATGGAAAAATGGAGAAATGAAGATGGTGATGGTGGTGACGGTTTTGGAAGAGAAAGGAGGAAGAAGAAGTTGCTTTTTACTTTTTGTAAAAAGTGGTGGAAGCTTCCTTTGCTTTATGTATTTTTAAATTGCATTTTTAAAATGCAATTTCAACTTAAATGCGAACGAAACGAAACGTATACTTGGGTTTTTAAAGTTAAAATATTTTTTATGAAAATCAACCAAAATACGCACGAAACTTTCGTATTTAAATTCGTATATTAAAAACGTAACATTAATTCGCGTGCGAAAACATTTTCGTTTTTAAATACGTTTATTAAATCTTTTTGTGTTCTTTAAAATTCAAAACCAATCCAAATAAAATTTTCCAAAATTTAAATTAAAACTTTGTCAAATTTCTGAAACGTTTGGACCGTTCGCGAAAATTTGTTTAAAAACTTACGCGTTTAAACTCTAAAGAACGTTTTTCTTTGTTTTTATAAAAGTAAATTAAAAGAAAATCTAATTAAAATTATTTTTGTCCTAATTAACGAAATATTCAAACCTATTTACATCAGACCATCACCATTTATCTGTCAGTGCTTGTGACGGCACTTTCAGATAAGCCTGAAACATGCGAGAAAGTGTGGCGAAGAACGAACGTACCTTGAAGCGCTTTAATGATACTATGAATTAGGTCAGCGGGATTTATATAATAACGCTCAAATTCTCGTAAGAATTCTTTTTCTTCTTGACCTAATGCTAGTAACGCATCAATGAATTGGTTAAATGCTCGTCTTACCTTTCTCGGATTCGAAATACCATCCCTGAATCCTGTGTCTATAAAACATAGATCAAAGAGCAATTCTCCGATAACATGCTGAAATTCCTTTTCTTCTTCTGAATCAGGGTTTCCAGAAGTAGAGTGAACTACTCGTGAAATCTTTCTGATGTAAATCCTTTGTTGCTCAGTAAAAGGGAATTTAGATGTTAGTAACAACTGAGTAAGCTTAACATGGATATCTTTTCTCTTTTGAAAGAAAGCAGAATCCATGGCTTCCTCAGTAGAATCAGGAAAAATTGATCTCAGTTCATTAATCAGATAAGTGGCAGGATCAACAAAGAACAGTTTAACGCATGGAATCAAAGTATAAGTGATAGGGGCTCTTTCAATCCAAAATTCGAGCTCGTCAATCAGGGCAGCAACATAACGATTAATCTTAATCTGTGAAACAGATGGATACTCGGTGCTAGCTATTAGATCCATTAGTAGGTCTAACTCTGATTTCAGTGATAACTCGTCTTTTTGATTGTAATTAGTACGTAGACATGTTATTATCCTATCAATCACTACAAAGGTCTTCCTCTGCTCAGTTGAAAAAGGGAAATCTGATATCTTAAGGTTTCTAAGAAAATTAGCACAGATATCTATTCTCCTACTGGGCTTGTGAAAGTTTTCTAAGTGATGTTCATTACTTGATTCTGGTGGGTTGTTACTTGGTTCAGTGTTGGGCAAGGTTGGTGGTTCTAGTTCAGGATCCTCCGGACACTGGAGACGCTCATCCACTTCTACACTTTGGAAAAGAGTAGTGGGGTAGGCTCGCAATATATCTGGAAGATCATACCTGAAGTATTCATCTAAGCAATGAAGTCGCTCATTTAAATCCATCCAAGGCATTGGTGGATAGAAGAAAACTTCAATACCGAAAGGAATGTCTTCTGGTAGGGTGGCAGGTCTAAGGTAATGTGGATATCTAGATAAGATTGATAAAATCTCAGGGTCAAGTGTGGGTTGACCACTTAATTCAACAGTGACAGAAGGTGGAATCTTCTGCTGAGATATATCAAAACCTAGGTCTAAGGATGAATATTCGTCAATCTCAACTTCCTGGTTAACACAGACCTCTTTGTGGGAAGACACAAAGAATTCCGCATCGTCCATGATCGTTATCTCATCCATAGGAGAAATAAGATTGGAAGGAGAATTAGGGTTTTTATGGTTTTCTAAATTTTTTTTTTTTTTGTATTTTCTCTAAATTAATTAACTACTAAAGCAAATAACTTCCTAAGTAATGAAAATCTTAAGGAAGGGTCTCCTAAAAGTCAACTATCTACGGTAATCTTAAAGTTCACTACGCTCAACCGATCCCCGACAGCGGCGCCAAAAAACCTGTTGCGCCGTCAGAGTGCTGACACAGCCGCGGTCGTTTTCCAAGGGGGGCTGGCACGGCGGTCCTGCAGGCAACGACGCAACAACGTGTGAACGTGTTAGGTTTTAAATTTATATGAGCTGGGGCTCAAACTATAAGTACTACCTACTTTTGGGGAGTAAGCAGTAAGTATAACTCGAGTGTCGTTCTTAAAATCGGAGCGAATGGAACCAAAAGGGACTTACCGTAAATGAGCTTTCTGATAGGATGGGTTTATAAAAGTAGGTAGGTTTTGGTTGGTTATCTAAGCTAATACTAAATAAAACAAGTAAATTAAACAGAGAGTAGGCAACAGGTAGAGCGTGATTGCTGAAACTTCGATAATTAGGGTTTCTGGATGATATTCATTAGACAGATGATTAGAGACTACCTTGGGCAAAACATCAGACGGACAGTCGGTGTAAACACTAGGACCCTACGTTTTAGTCTAAAAGCCTAAAAGCATATGTCACTGAATCCTAGGTTATCCTAATGCTGATCAGAAACAGGTTGTTCAAACCCCCCTCACTTGCCTTGTAAGACTAAGCGACCTCTACGGATGATATATCCTGGGTGTAGGCATAAGGTAACAAACTGCAATTTTCTATCTGACCTTTCTTAACACCTAAATCTATCTGAGTTTATCTAGGTAAGTACTAATTGTATGTTGTATATGTTGAGCTGTCGGTTATGTTGAGTTAAGCGGTTTAAGCATCTTGTATTACAGCCGAATACTTGCTTTCTTTTCAAAACTCATTTATTACTGGTTTAAGCATAATTAACTCCGTCATGAATTAGACCCTCCTTTGCTATCAGGCGTTCATCCCTAGGAATACTCACGGTGTACAGTGCATTTGGCATATCCACAGTGTTCCAGACTCAAGGTATACTCACGCTGTACAGTGCATTTGGCATATCCACAGTGTTCCAGACTCAAGGCATACTAACGGTGTACTGTACGTTAAAGTAGTTCCACAGCTGTATGTTAACCTTGGTGTACTAACGGTGTACGGTGCAGCGAGCATTTCCACAGCTGTATTTGAACCTTGGTGTACTAACGGTGTACGGTGCATCGAGCATTTCCACAGCTTTATTGTTCCTAGACCCATATTCTAAAAGGGTGACTTCTAGGTATTCCACGATGAAATAAACCTACGGCAGTTCCTTAGCTTTTCCCGCGTATTTAAACGTTATACGAAGTACTGTGCCGTTTTACGGAATATTCATAGCTTCATACTGTAATATGAGATAACTATATCTACGTAGTATTAGGGTTGATCAGATCCTATCCTAAGGCAATAGTCACGTGAAAGACTGGAAAGGGTGGACACTGAATTAAGTCTATATTCATGTAAAACTCAACCAGATACACAACAAAACAATCACCAATCATAATACTGGGGACATTATTCCATAACGGATTGTGCCCACGACTTTCATAGCCTCCACGTTCCGTACTACACACATTCGTGATGATTCCGGCGCTATACAAATGAAAGCCGTATAACGTTACTTCCGTTATTTCATAATGTTTATCCCACTGAATTAAATATCATCCATAATCCTAATATCTACATTTCAACAATCACAGTATTAAACTACGTAAATAGCATGGCAATATTCGCAACACAAACAAAGATATCATGCAAACAAAACATAATAACCGTAAGTAAAGGAATAAGTAATAACCAGTATTTAAGCAGCGTAACACTGAGTAGTACAAGTTAGAATCTTGAAAACTTCAATACAATAAAATTCCCAAGCTACAGCTATCTTCCCCACTCGAACCGTGCCTACATCTCTCTAGTTCTCTAGAGAGAGAAACTAGAGAGAGAAGCTAACCTAATCTAATTCTCCTCTAACTCCTAAGAGTAGTGCTAGAGAGAGAATGTGTGTGAGAGAGAAAGTGAGAGAATTCTATGAAGAATGGTGTGTGAAATGAGGTGAATGAGGTCTTCTATTTATAGGCAAGCCTTGGATCCAAGAGTACAAGTCCACAAGCACACGTACAAGCCAAAGAAGCAAGGAAGAGGCCGTGTGAGACCAAAGTAGGCCGTACACGGCTATGTATAGGCCGTACACGGTCACATCAAGGCTGTACACGGCTTGGTGGTGGCCGTGTGCTAGGCCGTGTGATTTTTCCGACTTTTCTCGCATCTTCGGGAGGCTGTATCTTCTTCGTTTCGCGTCCGATTGACTTGATTCTTTCGCCTACGGCTTCGTAATTCCGTTACGCTTCTAATGATGCCAATTTGGTAGAAATTGGATGTGTGGGGCCCGGGCGTGTTCAGAATACGTTTTGTAGCTTTCGGCTGCGCTGTAACTTGCATAACTTTCTCGTCCTTGATCCGTTCTGAGCAATCCTTATATCCACGTTCTCGTAATCTTCATAGCTACAAAATAAGACTATTATGAGGTTCTGGTATGAAGTTTACAGTAGAATTAGGGTTGGGCTCAGAATAGTGCCTATTTAGGTCAGTTTTCTGCCCTTTTTGCTTGATTTTCAAAAGACCGACAAGTTTACACCTTTCTAACAAAAGTTAATGAATAATTATGATTTTAAGATGTATTTGTTAGAAAAGAGCTAAATATGGGGCAATTAATGCATGTAAAAACGTGACTTTTTGCGATACATCAAGTAGCCTGAGAATGGATTGTGAAGAACATAATCTTGCAACGCCTGATCACCGTTGTTATATTATGTTGTGTCACATGAACTTGTTGAGGCTACTTGGTATAAAAGAAATGTAATGTGATTTTGAAAATTGAGCATGAAAGTATGCTAAGTGGTTTAGTATTTGTTTTGATAAGAAAACAAACAGTTGATAGGACTGTGACAATTAGACTGTAAAGGTGCTAGTGTAAATGATAATAGTCATTGTTGGAGGTTTTGATGATAAACCTAATTGACTAATTTGATTTTGTTAAAAATGTACTTGTAACTGATTGTGTTAAATTGACCATAGGAGGATTTGATAGTGTTTACATGAATCACTATTTTGTATTTGGCTTGTATGAAGCCAAAGTTGAGATAGGTTGATATTGTTTTGCTTGAGAAACTACTAGTAATTATTGAATGTAATAGTTTGAAGTTTATGTTCGATAGTAAACATATTATATGAAATGGCTTGTATGGAGCCAAGATTGATGTAGGTTGACCTTGTCCTTGTAAAGGATTGATAAAATTATTGAAAGTAATAATTTGAAGTATATGTTTGTAAGTGAACATATAAGACGAAATAGTTTGTAGTGAGTTAATATTGATAGTATGTTAACTTTGAAAGTCAAACCATGAATATTGTGTATAAAATTAATTGTTTGTGATTGGTTTGAGGATAGGTCAAACCTAAGAAAAGCAATTATAGGATTTTATTGATTGGATTGATTGAAATCAAAGTTGACAAGTAGTCAACTGTTTGTGTCAAAATAGTCTAACATAGATTGAAATGTTATGATTGTGGGAATGTGATTGAATTCCTAGATTGATCAGATTATGTTGAAATGGGTCGTGTAAGATCCAAATGAGATAGATGAATTGTCTAAGTTTGTGAAACTTGATTTATTACTTAAAGATAGTATTAAGTAATTGAAATAGTGTTAAATATAATTGAGTATTCAGTTAGGTAATATTTGATATTTGAGCTGAATACATGTTAAGGAATTAGAAAGATGTGAAGTCATTATATGTTATGACAATTATAATTTGTTGAAAGATGTAAGTTAAATCACATTGATTAGAGTTGTGATAAGAAAATCTTACCAGTGTATGAGGCTTATGATGATAGCCATGATTGGGTAAAAGTATGAGAAGTGAAATAATTGAAAGTTATTATTAATGATTGAATAGGTTGATTGGTACCTCATGATGAATTACTTAAGTATTGAAAGAATTGAATGGATTCTTTAGTTAATTGTTGATTGTATACAAATAAAGTAAGTGATAAAGTGATAAATTGGGATTAGATCCAAATAAGGTATGATATGAAAGTATATCTGTAGTTGGATTGTATTAAAGATCTAATTGATCTTTGTTTGATAAATTAAGGAAATATGAATTAAATGATTGTTCATATTTTAAGAAATAGTATGTGTTAGAAAGTAAGGGAAACCTTGAAATTGATAAGTGATGATGGTTATCATCAAACTTTTCTTGTAAGTTTAGATTAAATTGTTTAAGTTATATACGATGTAGTATGTATATAAGTGAAACATAGAGTTGTTGATTTTAATTGTTCCATATCCTGTGGTATGGATATGTGATGACTAGTAGTACTGAGAAGGCTTGATAAAGACTTTAACAGCCTAAATGACCTATTATATAGAATTAAATGGAATTGAGATGTATATGTCCATTTTTGAAAATTACCTGAAATTGTGTAAGTATGTATGTGTGGTATACATGATAATAAATGGCATGATAAGTTTTAATAGAATGAATTAAAATGTGCCATAGGATATGTAGAAGTCAGTTAATTGTGATTAACTTGATGTAGATTTTGTTGGTAATGTGTTGGAAAGTAGCACATTGTAATATTGTGATGCTTGAATTGTAGTATCATAATATGTTGATTAAGGTCGACTTAGCTGCTAGATTGATGGAATTTAGTGCTAAATGATTATGAGGTTAAAGTTGAATAGCTTCTTATTATTAGTGATTAAGAAGTTGATATAATTAAGTAGTGGGTTGAAATTAAGAATTTGAACTGGAATAACTGGTTGCTAAGAATAGAATTGGATGATTAACCAGTTTAAATAGTATATAAATTCTAACTTGATGGCTAATTAGAGTTTGAAGACAAATATTAAGTACTGATAGGTGTACTGAAATGTATAATCACTAGTGTTGTGATTATTGTTTAGGTAGTTGTTATTGATTGGACAATTGTTGTTATTGACAATTGATAGGTTGTAATGAAAGGAGTTACAAGCAGAAATAAGTCAATGTAGAGGTTGATTGAATGTAGGTAATATTTGATTTTGGTACTTTTGTTGATTGAACAAAGTACTTGTTGATTGTGGTTTTACCTACTGAGTTTGACCTCTGCTTTGCTTATTAAGGTGATATGAATCTGGATTACTTTTAAGTAAATTGAAATGATATGTGAATATGATTGGGTATTCAAAAGAGTATAGGTATGAAACTGTTGGATGAAAAGTTAACCTAGATTGGAATTTCAGATCTTTGATGGTAAAGATTTAAGATTGTTATTTATAACACCCCTCGTTAATTATAAACATTTAATTTAATATTTGTGACTCGGAAGCGTATATTTAAAACATACTATCAATGTACTCAAAATGTCAATAAACTTTTCAAAGTCAAACACTTGACATTTCAACAAACTCGGTGTTATATGATTCAAAACACTTTTACAATTCCACTTATAAAAATAACATCAGAGTAACAGCCTGTCAAACATTCCATCCAGTCCAACAACCTCCTGCCCAATATGTCCCATCTATCTAACCTGCAGGAAGAACTATGGTGGGGTTAGCATAAAGCTAAGTGAATGAAACTATAAGCAACAGTACAACCTAGCATAACAATCTGTTTACATCAAATAACAATAAACAGAAAATCAATCATTCACTCGACATCCAATCAATGTCAAGCTACACCAATCAAACATTATCAATCGTCATGAGGACCGGTGGCTCCTGAGATACCCTAATACCGGTTTGGTACTCAGGGAACCCTTATCAATCATCTGTATTGGCCTATACAGAATTACCGGTAACCAGTTGTTAATCACACACGACCTAGATCTCCAAACCAACATTTCAAGTTTCAAGATCTCCTGTCGTCTACAATAACAACCAAGTCCAACTGTCAAATCAAGTTGACCTCAGAATCTTACATACTAGCTCAAACAGCCAAGTAAGCAAACCACCTAACTAACATGGCAAGTTATCTCAACATATGCATCCTATCAAAGTAATACTATAAATTACTTGTTGTAAATCAAATCATTACAACTAAATCACACTGAGGTTACAGATCCACTCACCGACTACCTCAGGCCTCCACTCAGTAGTCTTATATCACTGAGCCTTCTCCACATCTGAGAATCAGCAAATCAAATATAAGTTAGTAACCCAGGTCATCAATACTTAACTTATATCAATCAATAATATTAAGAACTTAACATAATCCACATCAAGATTACTAGTTCCTAATTATACACTAACGATTTACAATATAATTATTATCATATATCAACTTGTATTAACTATTGATCACATTACTATTAACAATCAAACAAGAAATGTGATTACAGCCTACCAAGCCGCCGGATTCCCTCAGAAGCCGCCGGCTTCCCACAAATCAGCCTGAATCCGCCGGATTCCCTGAATCCGACCGGATTCCCTAAATTTTGCCGGAATCCGCCGGATTCCCGTGAATCCGCCGGATTCTCTCGTCGTCCCAGCCCAGTTTCGAGCTGTAAAACCCTAACCCACGGGTTTATAATCCAAAACCTCAAAAACAAGGTTTCTAACCGTTTAAAACCACAATTATTATCACATAATCAATATGTAACACTTATAACATGATTTCTAACATCCAAATCTCTCAAATCATCAATTTACCCAAATTCAATCAAAATCAAATTCTTAAATACTCAAGAATACTTACTGATTGAAGAATCTAACGATGGTAATCTGATGATTATTAAGTTTCATGAGAATCACAACTTCCTGATTTGATTTCTGGATTGATTTGGAGGTTTTCAAAGAGTTTCTGTGAGTTTCTAAAATGAAATTGAATAACTTTCCTAAATAGGAAAGGATATATATAGAAACTTAGGTCGGTCCAACCTAAACCGCCTTCAATATATGGGTATAATTTAATACCCCATCTCAATCTATTGCCTGGAACCCGAAAACCATTTGCGAGTCCAAACATTTTATCACACCGTCAGCTATATTAATTTACAACAATTAATATTTCACTTATCACATTGGAATATTCGGATCCTATTCCAATTATTTCACTATTTCAAACAATATTATTTTCAAACATATTTAAATACTTATTTAAATCAAGAAATAATATAAAACAACTAGGTCCATTTCGAGGATGTTACATTATCTGTATGCTAGATTGATTGTTAGTCGTAAGCTGAACTTAAATTTCAGTATGGATATGTGTATGAGGGTTTTAGAATCACTGTCGTAGTGATATTGTGGTTTCTGTTTTGTTGTTAACAGAGATGAATAGTGGTAATATGTTAAAGATTTTAGCATGTTGCTAATGTCTGAATTGCATAGACCTATTAAGTGATTGTAAGTTTCACTTATTGCTTAAATAATAGTGAATTCACCTGTTGAAGTAAGTGTTGGTTTTATAAGATATATCTGATTGATGATATGGGTTTGGATGCACTGTATGTGTGCGTAGGAAAGGATAGAAGCATGTTTATGGGAACATGTGCATGTGGAAAGAATTCAACTAGTCTAAGAATAGTTGTAAGTTGCTATTGAGGACTAATGTATGCTAAGATGTATGTGATTATATCACATTAGTTAGATTGAATGAGGTTAGATTTCGGGGACGAAATCTCCCGAAATCTCTTTAAGGATGGGAGAGTTGTAACATCCTCGAAATGGACCTAGATGTTTATATATTATAGTATTTCTTGATTTAAATGTGTTTGGAAATAATATTGTTTGAATTAGTAATATAATTGGAATAGGAGTCAAATATTCCAATGTGATAAGTGAATTATTAATTGTTGTAAATTAATATAGTTGACGGTACAATAAAATGTTTGGACTCGCAAATAGTTTTCAGGTTCCAGACAATAGATTGAGATGGGGTATTAAATTATACCCGTATAATTGAAGTCGGTTGGATTGGGCCGACCTATTTATCCCTTCCCTTTTAGGAAAGTTAATCACTTTCCTTTCTTTGAAAACTTGAAACCTAAAAACTAGAAATTAACCTTATGTTGAAATCATGAATTCTGATTTGGGTTTGATTTCATAATCATCATCATGATCACCATTCAATTTCCATTATAATGGTAAGTTTGTTTTTAAATTTGAATTTTATTGAAATTAACCCAATTGATGATTTATGTGAAATTGATGTTAGGAATCATGTTGTAACTATGCTAAGATGATTATATGAAGTTTTTAGTAGTATAAGACTGTTAGAAACTGAGTTTTGAGAGTTTTGGTGTTAAATCCGTGGGTTAGGTTTTGAGCAGAATCGCACAGGGCTGGAACGAAGGTGGGAATCCGGTCGGATTCAATTGAATCCGGCGGATTCAGATAAATTAGGGAATCCGGTCGGATTTAAAGGAATCCGGCGGATTCAAATGCAAAGAACCGGATCTTATACAAATTTCAAAAGTGCATAAGTGTTTAGTAGTGATTTTTGCCACGGAAAAATTGACAAATTGTCTTTAAACTTCGATTGGGCTGAAATTTACATGGTCACTCGAAAACGGCCCACTGATCAAAGCTATATACTATAGCCTAGTCAGTTTTTGGCCATTTGGTGTCGTTTATGGGTCGAAAATGGCATTTTACTGTTTTTGGACCTTATTTTGGGACTTTTTGATTTTGTTCCGAATTGAACTTTTGTTTGCTGTGATCATAGGGATCACCTGATACATGTAATTATGTTATGATTGTGTAACGATATTAATTACCTAAGTGTTATCAGTTGAGACAAATACTAACTCATTGTTTATTGATTGTATTCTCAGATGTGGAGAAGGCTCAGTAATATTAGACTTCTGAGCTTGCGGCTGAGGTGTCGGTGAGTGGATCTGTAACCTCAGTGTGATTTAGTTGTAATGATTTGATTTACAACAAGTAATTTATAGTATTACTTTGATATGATGCATATGTTGAGATATCTTGCCATGATAGTTTAACTAGTTGCTTACTTGGCTGATTGTGCTAGTATGTAAGATTTTGAGGTCAACTTGATTTGATGGTTGGACTTGTTGTTGTTGTAGACGACAGGAGATCTCGGAAACTTGAAATGTCGGTTTAGAGATCTAGGTCGTGTGTGATTGACAACAAGTTATCGGTAGTTCTGTATGGGCCAATACAGATGATTGATAAGAGTTCCTTGAGTACCAAACCGGTATTAGGGTGTCTCAGGGACCACCGATCCTCATGATGTTGTGTGTATGACATTGATTGGATGTCGAGTGATTGATTGATTTTCTGTTTATTGTTATTTGATGTAAACAGATTGTTATGCTAAGTTGGACTGTTACTTATAGTTTCATTCACTTAGCTTTATGCTAACCCCACCACAGTTCTTCCTGCAGGTTGAAATAGATGGGACATATTGGGCAGGGCAGGAAGTGTTTGGAATTGATGGAATGTTTGACAGGCATTTACTCTGATGTTATTTTGATAACTAAAGTAATGTTTTGAATTATATAACACCGAGTTTGTTGAAATGTCATGTATTAAGTTTGAAAAAGTTTATTGACATTTTGAGTACATTGATAGTGTGTTCTAAAATATACGCTTCCGGGTCGCAATTATTATATTATTGTTTATAATGAAACGAGGGGTGTTATACGCGTCACTTGCCTGCCAGCTCAGCGCCACGTCAGACTGACACACAACTGACACAAACTGACACACCGCTGCCTACAGCAACATCACTTCCCTTATTTTTAGGGCCCCACACATTATCTAATCTATTTATTTAATACAAAAACTTAAATAACACATTTTAATTAAAACTAAAAACATTACGTTAATTAAAAATTAAAACATTAAAATAATTAAAAAAATATTAAAGTTAAAATAATTAAAAATTTTACAAGAAAATACATTAAATCATATGTAAAAAAGACCCACTAAATTTTTGGCCCACTTTTTATTTTAAAACCCAACCCATTTATATTAACCCTAATAATACATCATCTTCTTCCCTTCTTTCCACTCCACTCCTCTTTCATCCCTTCCACTCTACCTGCAAAACAAGAAGAAAAAAAAACATTACAGCATAAACAAAAAAAAAAAGAAGGTGATAAAAGGAAAAAAGAAGAAGAAGAAAATCAAAGAAAAAACGTCCAGGCCCCACCTCCCCTCGCCAACGCACTCTCTCTCCTCCTTCGGTTTCCCGACGTGCCCAACCGACGCACACCCACCGACGGGCCGTGCCTATGGCGTCGGTCCCGTCGGTGGCAACCGACGCCCTCACACCGACGCCATTAGGAGGAGTCTAAGATACTATTTTGAGTTCAAAAGTATCAAATCTCTGTGGTTTATTTAATAGGTCTCAAAAAAGTAGACTTAAATTGATAATATAGAATATATAAGGGTTCAATGTGGACATACAGATATTAATAAGGTTTAAAGTGAAAAAGGGACAGTAATTAGCACATTACTCGAGGTCATCTTCCCCAATCCGTCAATCCCCATCCAAACTGATATCCTCCATTGAAGACCAATGTTTGAGCTTCGTTTTTTTTTTACACTGGCTCCGTTTGTTAATTTCAAATTTTCAAACCATATAGATGTATTTAGCTCATCGCCAAACATCTCTATTTGCATTAAACCGATCGAAATTATTTTATTTTTAACTGATCATCTCTGAATTTTGGGCCCCTCGAAAAACAAGGGCCCTGTGCGATTGCGCACCTTGCACATGTGGAAATCCGGCCCTGACAGTTATGACATGATATGAATTTGAAATTTGTTTATAGATAGCCTCTTATTTGAAGGAAAAACAAAAGACATTGACTTCTGGAATTACCAACATGCGAAATAAACAAAATCCGATGTGTGCATAAGCCATTTCAGTTGGTTGACTAGAACAAATGGGCTTGTACATCTTTAAAGGTGTGTTTGTTCTAGTTTGTCTTGGGATGGAACGAGTTACATAGTAGTAAATACTTATGTTTATTGTTTAGAACTCAAACATGTGAGTCAAATCCACAATCTTCAAACCATTTCAAAATGGTGAGTTTTTTGTTTGACAACACATTAATCGAGTGTCGTTCACAGATGACAGATCAACAAGTATCGATTTTACATTATTAGTCTATCAAATTTTAAGTATGTATAGATTTAGTCCCTCTATTTTGACTAACAACACATAAATCAGGTGCTATTATCAGCACATTAAAATTACTTAAATTAATTGCAATTATAAAGTAGGGTTAAGTGTTTGTAAATGTATATAACTATGCGTTGACTTTTTTAGTGTGTACGTAACTAAATTGACATTCATTGTATGTGCGAAACTATTTATTGTCGTACATTGTAAGTATTTTGGTGACGTGTTATCAAATATAAGGTGACAAGTGGCATCTTTACCAGTTGACAAGTCACCAAAATTCATACAATGTACAACGATAAATAGTTTCATGCATACAATGGAGGTCAATTTAGTTACGTACACACTAAAGAAGTCAACGCATAGTTAGATACATTTACAAATACTTAACCTTATAAAGTATTATCTGAAGTTAGAAATATACAATTGATATTAATTACTCGTATTAATTTCTCTATTTCTTATTTTCCCATCCGATTAATGGGTAGAGATCAGAGGAGCACAGGGAATAAGGAGGAGGGACTTTTTTGCAATTTTGATAAATTTGTAAAATGAAGGAGGGACCTTTTTGCAATTTCAATAAAGTTATGGATCCATTTGTAAAATTTCGTGAAAAAAATTCCTAAAAATTATCAAAAAATTGTTCAATCATACAACTATTTAATATGCAAAATTCAGTTAAAAAAAAAAACGTAAGATGCAGTGATAAATATATAAGATGCAGTAACAAATATACAAAAGACATATTAACAAAAAAAAGTACATGATGCAGTAACAAAATATACAAGATGCAGTAACAAATATACAAAATATGTAGTAAAAAAATACAAGATGCAAGGACAAATTTATAAAAGATGCAATAACAAATATATTAAAGATGCAGTAACAAATATACAAGATGCTGTAAACAAAGTAATACTAATTTTCTAAATTCAAGAATAAAATTAAAGATAAACAAAAACATCAAAATGCTAAAAAATACATAAGATGCAGTAAAAATATACAAAAGATGCAGTAAAAAGTACTCATAGTATTTTATAAATCTAAAAAGTACTATAAAAAGTACGATGCAATAAAAAATGTAAGATGCAGTAAATAAGTACTACTCCATTATAGTTTTTTTCAGAACTAAAAAAGTATGATGCAGTAGAAAATGTACTATAAAATCCGTCGGATGCAATGATAAAATGTATAATGCAGTAAGATCTAAAAACTATAATATGTATGTATTGCTTTCAAGGAGCAAACTAACATCAACATTAATTGCAAACATCACGTGAAAACGTCCAATGCACTGAAACGAAATTACGCAAAACGACATAATCTCGACATGAAATGAACTAATCTTAACAAATTTATTATAAAAGCTAATTTTTTTAGAAAAAGAAAAAAGATTTTATTTCAAGACAAATATTTACAAGAGCACAAAGACTAAATACATATTATGACCATCTGAGACTACTTATATTACACATTTACAGCTATTTATTTAACCCGTTGAATAGACTACCACTTTCACTATTCCAAAACACATCACAGCATCCCCCAATTTTTACATGAACACCAGTACAACCTATCATTTGACTTCATTGAATTTTTGACCTGCACTCTTCATTTAAGTCGAGAAGCCACTGCAATTACAGCCTAATTGAACATGGACATCAAAGCTAGACCATCACATTCCTCATTTTATGATTACATCAGTAAGTGTAAATTTCAGCAACCCAGCCACGCTAAAATCAAGCAAGCAGACATCTCCAATATGATCATTTACAGTATCTATATCTAAAAGCTAAATTGTTAAGATGATACGTGTAGTACACTAATAAGATTATAAAAGTAAACAACAGATTTCAAGATCCAGTTAGTCCGTGACATACTCCGCCGAAAATACCTAATCCGGCGATGATATCACCGACCGGAGACATCGGAAGCAAGGCGAGATGCAATTGCGGAATGATACATGAGACATCGTAGTTTACCGTTATCCGTATCCAGATCCGGCGGTTTCAGGATTAATAATGTAGTCTGGATCGGATGAAACGCCGAAGATCGGTGTCCACCACTTGCCGGAGGAGGTTGCCGCCGGTGGCTTGATCCGGTTGATGCAGTTGGTGGTGGTGGTGGTGGCGGTGTAGCGGTGGTGACGAATGTGCCCGATGGTGGTGTGGGTTTGGTGAAGAAAGAGAGAAGATAGATGAGAGAGTGTGTTTTTTGTGAGATAAATAAAGAAAGTGAGGAAAGAAATAAATTGCATAATGGTCCTTTGCTCTCCTTGCCCTCTTTAATTGGCGTTCTCCTCTGATCCTAAATCCCGATTAATAGGGTATTTCATTTACTAAATAAAAGCTCCCTATTTGTGCTGGTCTAAATGTCTACTACTCCGTAGCCATTTTTCAAGTTGTATCGTCCAATGTCCAACTAATAATTCCAATGTCAATGATTTAGGATATTGATTTGTATACCATTTAAATTTAGCCGAAAACTACTAATCAAAATATATTTGAAAGTGTTGTACAGTACAATAAGGTAATGCATATAAGTGGTATATTGCTCTAATTTAATGCTATACAAATTACCAGATACAATGATACAAATGATAATTAGCATTTGTATATATCCCTATAGCTATTTTGGTCGCTAAACCAAACAACCCCTTTTAACAATCTAGACACTATCACATCTTTAACCCAATCACCCAATTGACACAACTTGTTCGGGGAATATAATACAACTATCAAGTTTATGTTCGGGGAATTGATTCGCACACCACTAAAAAATATGCATACACTAGTAACTATATTTTATAGTGTTGTATAATACTCCGTAGAATACTGTACGAATCATGACCAATAAGCAAGTTAATGTAAAACAAATTTAGTTTAACACGTAATAAAAACATTAAAATAACATCCAACATATGGGTTAAGCGTCAAGAAAATATATAGATAATACTTTCACCACTGCCAACAAGAACATGATATTTTGCGCATCTCCATTATCTCAGGTAACTCTACTAAATCCCATCAAAGTCTTGAGCTTTTTCTTTTTCTGATGTCACCTGATTAATTCTCAGATTGAATATGAAGATTCTTGATAAAACCCCATTATTGTTTTTCAAATTCAAACCTAGAACTTTATTTGTTAATACTAGTATTCTTAGGTTATATATTGCTTCAAATCCTTTGAAATGATACTAAAAGTTCAAGTCTTGGAAATGTTTTAGGGTTTAGTAAATTGTTTATCTTGGAAAAATTACCTAAATAAGCTGTGACTAGAATTTGCATACTTACTGTATTCATCATATGATTGCTAGCTTATAAATTGTTCATATTTGTGTATTATTATTTCTGGATATGGAGCCTAATAATCACTTAATGATCTTTCCATTGGTTATGTTTGTTTCTTACGTAATGATCTTTTTCAGTATAAACATTTCAAAGGTTGATTTCTTGATCTGATCCCATTAAAAAACAAAGAATTATATGGCTGATAAGAGCCCGAAAGATGGCAAGACATATGCTGCTGATATCGAGTCAATATCAAAAGCACAAGCACTAATCAAACCCTATATTCATATAACTCCGGTTCTATCTTCGGAAACCTTGAACTCTATCACTGGAAAGAGTTTACATTTCAAGTGTGAATGCTTTCAAAAGGGGTAAAAAATGTCTGGAACAATTTCTTTTTTTTTTGGTACTGAAGTTAACGCAGTTCTTACTTATTTGCAATGGAATTTAGCATTGTTTTTTGAAGGTGCTTTCTCTTTGATGGTTATCAGTGGCGCGTTTAAGTTCAGAGGTGCATCCAATGCTATCATTTCTCTTGATGACGAACAAGCAGCCAAAGGAGTTGTAACTCATAGCAGGTATTATGCCGTGCTCCGATTTTGAGGTATTGCGAAGATCGTAGTATCCTATTGACTTTTTGTATGATATTGCGAAGATGTCAATACCATGTTGTAAATCGCAAGCATGCTTGATTTTGGACACGTTTTGGGAATGTAATTAACAAAGAACCATGTTACTTGACATTTTATATGTCCAAAATCCTTCAATTATGAATAAGAATTGTGACTTGTATACTGTGATTTTGAAAGCCAATTCAATTTTGGTTTTACCCTTTTTAAGCTCTGATATAGTGCTTGGAATATAGTGGTAATCATGCTGCAGCACTGGCTTTGGCTGCAAAACTTAGAGGAATTCCTGCATATATAGTTATACCAAAAAATGCTCCAAAATGCAAAGTTGAGAATGTGAGACGATATGGAGGTCAAATTATATGGAGTGAGGCTAATATGCAATCTAGAGAAGAAACAGCAAGCAAAGTATTACATGAGACTGGTGCTGTTCTTGTTCATCCGTATAATGATGGCCGTATTATTAGGTATTTAAAGTTCAATTTTTTAAACTAGTGTGTTCGGTTTTCATTGCAAATAAACTAATGGTTTTGCAAGGTTTCAAAAAGAACACTACCCTTTTTAAGAATGAACATTTTATGCTATACAAGGCTGCAAGAAGAACAGCGGTTACTTTGCAATGAAAAGACAAGTATGATGGTCCGGAAAGTCAAATCACCCTTTCATTCTCGTGCATGTTCATTTTTATGTTTAGTTACATGAATTGCCCTCTTTATCTTTTTATCAATGTTGAATATTCCATTCCAATTAGAAGTGCAACATTTCCCATTTTTCTATGTTCCTGAAGCTTTGAAATATTTCAATCTCAAGATTATTTTAACCCATTCTTACTTCCTTTTCTTATCATACTGATACTTAAATGGATTATTCTACAGCGGCCAGGGCACACTGTCACTTGAGTTTCTTGATCAGGTCCCACAACTCGATACCCTAATAGTTCCAATCAGCGGTTTGTATCATTTTCTATTGTCTTTGGATACATACATGTTTAGTTGCTTTGTTGGGTTTTATATTCATGTAAATTAGAAACATTTAGGTGGCGGTCTGATATCTGGAGTGACGATTGGTGCCAAGTCAATTAATCCTGGCATAAGGGTTCTGGCTGCTGAGCCTAAGGGAGCTGATGATGCTGCACAATCTAAAGCATCCGGTAGAATTATAACCTTGGCCCAAACCAACACCATTGCTGATGGGCTTCGAGCTTCCCTGGGAGATCTCACTTGGTAATATAACCAAAACCATATGTTTGGAGGTGGCAAGATGGGCAGGTCAGCCGGGTTGGTTAACAGGTCATAATGTTATCAGATTTTGATGCATGATTTTTCATTGCATATTGAAAGTTGAAACTGGCCGTATTGACTCGAATAATTTCTATAGTTTTGGATTACTGGTCACATTCAGAGTATGCTTATGATTACTAAAAAGAATAAGTTAATAAAATTAAAGTGTAAATAAAATTTAAATCTTTAACCCATTCAACCTGTAAATGGGTCAAGACTGTAATCTCTAGTTAAAGTGGTAATCACACAAAAAGTCTACTTTTACTGTGTACAATATCCTAAATTAATTTATTTTATTGCTATTGATGGTATTTAATTTTCACGATAACGTTTTTCAGACTGATTATTAAATAAGAAAACTTTATATTCAAACAAAATGGATTATGGATTATGGGTCAACCCAACCCAACCCAACTCAGATTGACCTGTACCAAATGTGAGTTGCCTACCCGTCTAACCTGCCCATTTCTCTACCTGCTACTTTTATGTTCTAAAACTTGACTTTTTGCACAGGCCCATTGTACGGGACCTTGTAGACGACATAATAATCGTGGAAGATAAAGAGATTGTTGAAGCTATGAGATATTGTTATGAGATACTTAAGGTTGCAATTGAGCCTAGTGGTGCTATTGGCCTTGCTGCTGTTCTCTCGGATAGTTTCAAGCAAAATCCCGCTTACAAGGATTCTCATAACATTGGGATCGTGCTTTCGGGAGGTAATGTGGATCTTGGCATTCTTTGGGAATCATTGAAAAGCTGATCATTCAACTGCAACCTTTGTACTTTGTACCTTTAACCAGAAACAGTTGCTTATATAAATGGTTTCGGTTCTCAGAGATTTGTAAAATTTCTTTTTCCTCGAATTTGGTTAACTTTCTTGACAATTATCCATAATTTTATAATGCCAATTCTGTTTAGTAGTCTTAAACCATGAGACATCCGACTTAAAAACATGGGAAACACAGACTCAGTGACTCACACATAACTCAGTTGTAGTTGGCAAGTAGAAGGAAGTAGAGAAATTTAAAGAGCACAATGAAAGTCTTTTTGGGATCTTTCTGATCCATACATATTTACGACAAGTAGTAATTGGAAATTGATGTTTGTAACATGTAATGACAAAGCCATTGTAGAAGATGAAAATCAAAGATCACATAATATAAGATGAAGTGAAAACGAACAGAAAAAATAACAAGTTTCAAGCCATGTGTATGTGATAGGAAAACGACCTTTAAACATGATTTACAACATCCTATTACAACTTCAAGAGCTTGTTCTAATAATTCATAACCCAAGTTTTGATACCTATATTAAATATTAGATGTTGTTCAACATACATTTGCAACATTAGAAAGATAAAATATCAAAGTTGAGATAGTAGATTTAACATTGTAGTACGGGGGCGAAATATTGCTACCAAGTTTATAGCTTTTGGCATGCTTATTCCATCAGTCCCTTCACTCATGTCAATATCGCTCTCAGTTGTTCGTTCCCAATCATAGCACTGAATTAGAGACCCCAGCGCCAAACCGACCATCCGCATTGCCATTCCTTCACCTGGACAACTTCTCCTTCCAAACCCAAACGGCATTAACTTGAAACCATCTCTGTACCCTTCTAAACCTTCAAACCTCTCGGGCCTAAATGTTTTTGGGTCGCCCCATATGTTTGGATCATTTTGTATCGCCCACACGTTCACTAAAAGCATTGTCCCTTTAGGGACATGATATCCTCCAACCTTGCAATCCTCTGATGACTCATGAGGCAACATAGGACCAGCTGGATACATCCGCATGGTTTCCTTTATTATGCAACCAAGATAAGGTAAGTTAGCCATGTCTGCTTCTACAATACGACGATCTTGTCCCACATAATTGTCGATCTCAGCTCGTGCCTTTTTTAAAACAGTTGGATTGTTTAGTAAAAGAGACATTGCCCACTCCATGGTTGATATCGACGTATCAGTACCTCCAGCTAATATCACCTAGGAAAGAAGTTTAATCAGAGTGATGTATTTAGCAGACTTTAAGACCCACATAGTCTTTAATTTAGTAACAGTTATAATTAGCATGGTACTACAAATGATGGTTGATGGTGCATTAAGTTAACACTACAACAAATGCAGCCCTAAACAACACCAAATTAGCCCTTGGCCTAAACAGTATCACTCGTTCCTAAAAGCTTCAAAACAGCTTGAAACAATTCCGCTCATAAAATTCTTACAAGTTTCTCTACACCTAGAAAAGTTCAGATACAAATTTTAATGCCACAATTCCACTAATAAGATCTTATAATTTTGAACAGTTCGAAAGTGCAAAAATTCATTTGATAACGACTTAACCAGTTAGTAGTATCAAAGGGCCTTTGGCCTGACGATATCAGGTAAATCAGCTAAGAGGTTGTGGGTTAATGTCTGTAATATGTAAATAATATGCGTGTCGGTAAACACAATGTAAACTGCAAGAAAAAACTATTACCAGCATTATGCTTCTGATCATTTCTTCAGTGTAAAACTGTGGCTCGGTTTCTTGTGATGATAATAACATTTGAATCATATTCCTTTTCTGCTTCCCAGAACTAGAGTTCATCATACACTCTTTCAGCTCCTCAATCAGCTCGTGCATGAACAAGTCTCGCTTTGCTTGAAGAGAAATTAATCGCCTTTCCAAATCGCTCAATCCAAACCACCTGAATAAAGGCAAATAGTCTCCTATATTTGTAGCCCCTATAACTTGAAAAATCTCTGCCACAATCTCCTGAAACCGATGCGCCTTTTCCTTCTCTTCATCTGTAAGTACATCATCTTTGCTGTAATAATATCTCTTACCAGAAATCATTCTCATAACGGCATTTAGTGTCAAGTCAACCAACATATGTTTAACATTTACTTGACTGCCTTCTTTGAATGAGGACAGATAAAGTTTACGCATCATGAGGCGCACTTCATCAGCGCGTATAGGTTCAAATTCATTGAGTCTTTGAGATGAAAGTACTTCGATAGTGGATACACGACGAAGGTTCCTCCAGTGGTCCCCATAGGGAGCAAAGACAAGGCTTGTGTAATTGTAGCCAAGATATTTCCCTGCAAGAAGTCTAGGACGGTTGGCAAATATGATATCGTTCTTGGTGAGACATTCTTCGGCAGCAGAGGGAGAGGAGACAACAAGGACAGGACGTGAGCCGAATTGCAAGAGTTGGATTGGGCCGTGTTTGGCTGCGAGGTTTGCAAGGGACTTATGGAGTGGCTTGTTGAGAAGGTAGAGGTGGCCAATTACAGGTAGAGGAGGAAGCCATGGTCTTGGTGGGAGGTTTTGTTGTTTGTGAAGGAAGTAGTCATGTAGGATGGAAATGGCTAAGAGTATTATTAATGCTATGAAATAATATAACACCTCCATTGTTTTTGGTTCAAAGTTCAAACACACTAACAATTCTCAATCACCTTTTCTTAAATTGTAAAGTTATATATATATATATATATATATATATATATATATATATATATATATATATATAGTCTCAGTTTCAAATGAAAAGGCTAATTTTCGTGAGAACGTGATAAACACTTTAAAATCATTTTTTAACTATCCAAAACACGTTATTTTACAAAATTTTCTTCGTAGCTTCTTTTTCAAATAATTTTAGAAGTTATTTTTCAAATAAAAAAAATTTCGACGTTTTATTATTATTTTAATTATTTTTTATTAAATTTTTTATTCATATTAATCACATTTTATAACTTAATAATCACATGAATAATATGTGATTATCATGCCATATTTTGTGATTATCTCGAACACATGATAATCACATTATATCAGAGAATAATCATATGTGATTATCATGTTATATTTTGTGATTATCTTAAATAATTATAACAGTGGATTGGGATCAAGGGAGAAAGGTTTTTTAGTGGAGAAAAGGGAGAAAGAATCCTGACCACTAGATGTATGATTCAAGGGCTTGGATTAGTCAAAGGGAGAATTTGATTATTTTGGCGGAAGTTGTAAGGGTGGGGGGTATTAGTGTCCATTCACTGTAATTTAAAAATAGGAAACAATATCAATCTAATACTTAATTAACATATGATCGGTTTTCATACAAAAAAATTGGCGATTGAAATTATCTTGTTTCTTCTCCATCTACTCGACAAACAAAAAAACCCTAATTGGAAATCTTCATCGCTAAGTACAACCGTCGTGATTATCATTTTTTTCGTGTGTTTTGATACGAATTTCGGTTAAAAGACTGAATCAAGGAATCGCAGATTTAAAAATTCGATTTGAGTGTTTGGTTTCTGAGAAGCAATATGGTTAGAACACAAAATCAGAATCAATCGAAATCGAAAGGTAATTTCTTTTATTTTATTTATGTGTTGTGAATGTATTATTAGTTGGTAAACGAATGATTAAGTATAGTTGTTTAAGCATCCGTTCCAATGTGGTGAGTTTGGGGGTATTTTGTAGTGGGTTATAGGACATTCATATAAACTAAACATTAACTTTGGTTGATAATTATGTTGCTGAATCAAAGATTAAGTTATCGAATAAGTATAGCACAAAGAAGCTTGTGAAAACGTAGTTAATTGATAATAAAAGCTTGTGAAAACATAGTTGAATTCACACTGTATCGTGCCTCTAAAAGATTATAAAGTGCTTTTTATGGTTTATAATAATCATAAGGTGCAATGCTGATTCAATGAATTATTAGTTATTAATTTTTTTTGTTGCAGTATTGATTCAATAAATAACTTGATAACGCAATGATTTATTGTTTTTGAAGAACAATACATTGTGGTGGATTGAGGTCTTTTTGTATTGGTTTATAGGATATTCAATCAAACTAAACATGAATTTTGCTTGATAAGTAATGATGAATCATAGTATAAGTATAGGTGAAACTTGCATCACTAACTACATCAGACATAATCTTAAAAATTCCTTGTTTGATTCAGTTGAAAATTTAGTCTACAAGGAATGTTATTATTAGTTATATTATGTGGCTGCATCATAGTTTTAAAAAGTAATAGTTATGCATATGATTCTGATTATCAGTTTTATAATTGGTATTTTTTGTATTATGTTGATAATTGGTATTAGTTTTATAATTGGTTTTAGTGTTATAATTATTCTGTTGTTTAGCATGGTTAGGCAATTAGTGAATCGTAGTTTGTTGTTCACTCTGTCTAACTTTACCGCAAATTAATAATTTTTTGAAGACTTTGCATCTTTTTCGTTTCTTTGGTGTTGAATACGTATATGCTATGTTTATTTGATGCAAGTGAAGTTTATAGCAAAGTAAATAAATGACATGGAACAAGGTTCCTTTTGCCTTTTGGCATTTTTGTGAATTAAGGTTGCTATGTTGTTATAGTGTTCCAATATACAATGCATAGTTGATTAGTACATTGAACTTGATCATGGATCAAAAGATTAATTTATCGAATCAG
This sequence comes from Helichrysum umbraculigerum, assembly GCA_949592205.1. Classification (NCBI taxonomy): domain Eukaryota; kingdom Viridiplantae; phylum Streptophyta; class Magnoliopsida; order Asterales; family Asteraceae; genus Helichrysum; species Helichrysum umbraculigerum. The sequence continues at coordinate 8,000,476 of CATIUR010000004.1, read as the reverse complement.
TGTGGCAATGTGATAAATCTAATTTAGATGAATAGTTGGTGGATGATGATAAATGATGCTATGATAATTCTGGATCATAGTATAATTAAGACTGAATCATAGTATATTTAATGTTGAATCATTGTATAGCTACTGCTGAATCATAGTATCTGAATTAATGTATGATGCATCTGAATCATATTTGTCACATCTTTAAACATTGGTGATGTTATAAGCTTATGGTTTTTTCTTGTAAATTGCAGCGTGATCGTTTTTGTGAATACTTTGCAACCAAGTGGCACCCTATGATGAAAAGTATTTGACGGATTGTTCCATGTAGACTAAGATTGGCATGGCAAACAACTGTCAATGGGATAGATTGTGGAGTATTTTTAATGCGCCACATGGAGATGTGCAAGGGAGCAAAAAACTTTGATGCGGGCCAACGAGCGGAGAATAACAGGCAACAGACACAAATAGATGATCTTCGTAAGAAGTACGCATCGTAGATATTGTTATCTAGGTTGAACACTCTTGCTTCCAAAGTCGATTCTGAAGCAAAGGAACATGAAAAACTTCCCATGGACTTCAAGAATTTGGTGGAAAAGAATGCGGACAAGATAAGAGAAGGAAGACTAGCGGCATTTGGAAAATGAAGACATTACGCACAACGTTATTGTGTAGTTAAACATTTGATTTATTTTTTGTACTAGAGCTAACCATAGGTGACTGTCTTTTTAAGAATGATTGAATCATTGGTAGTGCTAATGTTTCCAAAAATTTTTTTGAATTTTTGGAAGGAAAAATAAGGTTACAAGAATGGTTAAAACATAATTGTGAAAACAATTTTATCATTTAGTTGTAACAATTGCAAGGGAACCTTGTGAACGTATTGGTTAAATGTATTATATATAGGAATCTTAATGACACAGTAACTATTAACATTGGTGTTCTGATTAACTTATGAATCTATGCGTTTAATATCTGAATCAATGTACTAATTGGCGGAATCAATGTGTTAAATTACTGAATCATTGTGTAATGTCGCCGAATTTATGTGGTAACTATCTGAATCAATGTGTTATTTTTCTGACTCAATGGGAATAAGAAAAACGATTTGCTTTGTAAGTATATTTACGTGACCAACATCTATAAAACACAAGTTATATGAGGGAATATATAATGACTTTTTAGAACACAAGATATTTCCGGAAAAACCATGCTCTTTTTGTTTCTATTGTTCGATGAGTTTTTTGACGGAAAACCAGCTTGTTTTGCATGTAGTCTGTATAACTCATAAGCAACGTATAAATCATCAAATGTCATTCCAATAACCGGTTTGATGTCATCTAAAACATCGGGCACCCAAAAAAGGTACGCCTCCCGGAGAAACATGCATGACACCAACTGATGTTGTGTTCGGGAACGTCTTATTATCCGTTTTAACATATTATCACGATTAGATCAAAACATGATTCAATGTACATGAAAACAGATATACTCATACACTATATATGCATTTATTTATGCATAACACTTATAATCACAACTGAATCAACGTGGTGTTTTCAAGAAAACATGAAGCTACATATCAAATATTAGTGACCAAATCAATGTCTTGTAGCTACAAGATCATTAAGCTCGATCGATAACAAAACTTATCTACACGAATCAATGTTTTGGAACTACCAAAACATGAAGCTCGATAACAAATATGTGAATTGTGTTTTCGAACAGTATGAATCGCTCCCTTATCTTGTTGATTGTATTAAAATATGCAATGCAAATAAGTAGAATCGATCAAATATGTCATTGTTTCATATTTGAAGATTTCGTGAATATCCTTCCAAAAAAAACCGCCCAGCAAAAATGTTTTGAACAAATATATATTCAATTAATGCACCAATCAAAACTCTTCTTCGATGAACTATAAAAGGTATACGTATCTCAAAGTAAAAATGAGAATGAAATATGAAGATGAAAATATTGGTACATTAATTGTTGATAGTTTCCAAAAAGAGTGGAGGCTCAATCGTGCAAGATGCAAACCGCCCAGTTTAATGCAATTAAATTACATCATATTAAATTAAAATAATCAAATTACAAATGACTACTATACCCTTTGACCTTAAATTGGAATGATTGGTCAGGATTCCTTCTCCCTCTTCTCCATAAAATTAATCTTCTTTTTAGATCCCCCAACTATAACAGTAACGACTGTAAAATAAGTTCGAAAAAAAAAATTAATATTTTTTATTTATAATTTTATGATAGCTTCCAAAAGTTATTTTAATAAGAATTATTGAAAAAGTTTTATAGGAAAATGTGTTTCTAATAGTTAAAGAGTAATTTTGAAGTGTTTCTCACGTTCTCACGAAAATTAACCTTCTCATTTTAACTCACCTCTCTCTCTCTCTCTCTCTCTCTCTATATATATATATATATATATATATATATATATAAGGTTCAAGTGAGAACTACTAGTATATACGTATTTGTTCACATGTGATTAACTTCATTTATATGTGAACATTGATGTACATTTAATTGATAAAGGAAAAAGTAAAAAAAAATCTTAAAATTATATCGAAAACACAAAAGAACAATTATATGTTCACATTTGAACGATAATGTAAACAAATCGGTAAAAATGTGTTTTAAGACGTAATTTTAAAAAAAAAATTACTTTTTTTTCTTTCTCAATCTAACATAAATCAATGTTCACATATGATTAAAGTTAATCACATATGAACATGCACATAATCTAGTAGTTCTCACAAGTTCTCTACGTATAGTTGGTTCTCATTTGAACCTCCCATTAGAGGTTGGTTCATATGAGAACCAACCAAATGTTAAGAACCAAGAAAACCAAATCTACACATTTCATTGTAGAAGGGTAGATTAGTAAACTGTTATTATTTGTATTTAAAATTTAAATTTAATTAATGTCACAATTATTTCTCCTCTCTCCTTCCTAATTTTACTCCCTTCCCTCCTTCCCATGTGTGAGTGTGTGACTAGTTATTTCTTCTCTTCTGTATCAACATTCTTTCCGGCCAGAATTCACATCTGAACATCTGATTACATGTGAACATTTTTTTCATCAGACATTGACATTATTAGTAGTAGATAATAGTTCACACTTCACATATTAAAAGAGTTCATGTGTGCACATGTTCTAGTTTCGTTATTTGTCAAATGCATTTTATTTGGATGTACAGATATAACCACCATTATTTTCTTAGTAATATAATGCATTTATTTAGGTGCACAAGTATACGGGTCATTATATTCCGATGCGCACATGTGAACATCCTGAGTTCTTCATGGTCGATTGCACTTTGGAACACTTTAGAACTGCGTTTCTGCTAATCATCCACAAAATCATGATGTGCACAAGTGAACATTCAGGTTTCTTTTGTGTTTATCTTCATCGGATCATCATTTTCGTCTTTTGGTACCCACTAGATCGTAATATGCACAACTGAACATCCGGGTTGTGTTTGATCATTCTTCATGTATTCAACGTATTCGTTTTTTCATGTGATTTCTTCTTCCTTTTAAGGTCATGCGTCCATTTAAATTCAAAAAATAGAATTCGTTTGAGAAATACATTTACATAAACATGAGACAATTTTAAGAACCAAAATGTTTAAACAAAAGGAAGGAAAATAAAGATGTTAGGAATGGTGATGGTGGTGCAATGGTTGTGGGAGGTTAGTGGTTGGGCGAGGGTTTTTGAAGAGTACAAAAAAAAGAATTCGTGAGAAGAAATTGTCAAAGAGAGAGAGAGAAGAGTCAAATCTGCTTCCTAAGACCACTTCCAACCGTATTTTCGTCACTTCTTTCGTCAGTTACGTCACATAAGCACATCAAAAACCGACGAAAGACAGACACACGGGGGTGCCAGTGGTGGTTTCATCACTTCAATTTTTGGACCCCACATTTACCAATATACCTACATTTAGATACATTTAAAAAAAACATAACAATACATTAAATATAAGCTGGACCCACGAAAACTTTATTTTCTTTCTTCGGTTAACCGAAGAAAGAAAAACGAGAAACAACTGCACAAGCGGTACCATCGTCTCTTTTGAAAGTTTCGTCGGCTCCCAACCAACTAATCTTGTTGGGACCGGTCTTTAACTCACATTCAAAATTCAATTGCCAGGAAATCATTTATTGTTTTTTTCGACAAAATGACCACTATATCCCTATTCTTTCTACAACGTGTGGAAATACTTTTCTATTTAATTACCACTTTGCCATTAGCAATTTTAAATATTTGGTTTTCTTGGTTCGTAACATTTGGGTGGTTCTCATATGAACCAACCCATATATATATATGTGTGTGCGTGCGCGTGTGCAGAGCTGAGCTAGAAGGGGGCAGGGGTAGACGCCTCTAGCCCCTAAGAATTCTAAAATTATCGAAAAAAATAATTTTTATTAAATTAATTAGTGACGGACACAAAAAAAATGATAGTTAAAAGGGACAAGAAAATAAAATTGCACCCCAATACAAAAATTTCCGGCCCACCCCGTGTGTGCATTATTGCTGGACGTACTTAGTATTTTGGAAGTATATATCTTCAAAACATGACATATGTTTAACACAATTCAATCCCTTTTTTTGTCTAAATAATAAAGGATAACTTGTAGAACGATAAAGGACGAAATTACAAAAAAATAAAAATAAAAAAAACGAAGGAATTGATCTGGGGAATCTCTTTCTATACCATTTAAATCCAATAATCCTACCATTAAATTAATAAATAATAATAAGAAAAGTACAATCATTAGACATTAATGAAAAAAAGTACCAAATGATAAGAAAAAGTGATGGGAAAAAGTACAGAAAAGTACATTAATAATTACATTTTTTTTTAATTTATTCTTTTATAATAAAAATCTCCATAGCACTATCCAGAATGTTAATTGATATGGTTAGCAGCTCCGTTGATCTGATGTGGGGTTGTTAGTGAAACACCCCGAAAACGTACCATTTTTTTTTTTTTTAAACACATTGATGCTTTCTTTTCATGTTATTACTTACAGGCTCTTATTACACAATCATTCTATCCCTTATTACATTTAACTTAGAAGCTAAAACAATTATTTTCTGAAATTTTGTTGAATCCGCCGTATTCCCTGGAATACGACCGGATTCAATTGAATACGACCGTATTCCAACGAATACGCCGTATTTCCGAGAAATTTAAGCTCAACTCGGTGACAGAACTGAAAATAAGGAATACGTTTTTGAATACGGTTGGGAATACGCCGTATTCCCATGAATACGACCGTATTCCTATGAATACGACCGGATTCATCCAGTTCCAGCAGCCTGCACATTTTATGACCAAAACTCGAACTTTAAACGTGCATAACTTTAAAACGACAACATCTGGTGACCTGAAATTTTGCAGGCAACTTTACTTTGACCATAAGAACGTTTCTACTTTCACACTTTTTCAAATTTCGCGATAATTCTCATTTTGACCCGTTAACTCATTTCGGCACTTTTTCACCAAAAATCTTGACACTTCACATTACAAACCACATCAAATCTGACTTCAAGCTTTTGACCACAATTTCAATACTACATTTAGGACTTAGGAGCATAATTACATTTGACTTTTACCAAAGATAACCCATTTTAACTCTTTATACTATTGGTCGCCCATTTGGACACCAAACGACCCGATTGGGTCTTTAACCATATTGACCCATCTCTTTTGGTCAAACCACATTCAATTGACTAATCTAAGTCCAATTAACTTATAAACATCAACCTTTAACCATTATACTCATAAAAGACACATTTCACGTTTATGTCAAACTTTTATACATTCATTACTAATTCAAACTTTAAACATACAAGTCTCACTACCTTGACCTCAACTCTGACTTTAACTTTATCTTTGACCACAGAGTTGACTTTTCTCAAAACATCACATATACTACAAGTGAGACTACATATTGTTTTCAAAACATCAAACTACAAGTCTTAAACTTTACAACGGGGGTGTACATATCACGAGCATGATTAAGAGGGATTAGCTTGTTATCAAACCGTGCAACAAGCTCCACCAAAAGCTTTTAAACGTGTCCCTTGCCCAAGTCCCCTCTATTGACACTTGGCTCACCTGAAAACGTTTAAACATAACACGTAAGCTAATGCTTAGTAAGTAATGGAATCTTTTACATAAACATAAACATAAACATCACATTAAGGATCCTTAAACATCATCATGCTAACTACTACTAGTTAACATTTATACCAAGCTAATGGTCATGATCCATTACTTGGAAAACCATCAAGCTAATGGCTCACCCATTACTTGATTCCACATTCATATCCATCTACTTACCTTTATCTTGAAACTTAACACAACTTGAAATAACTCCTCTTGCTTGATCACCTATACAAATAAATACATAGCATGATCAATTAACATAACGCTTTACTTTCTTAATCTTAATCTTAATCTCATAACTAGGTGTTACTCACTAACACCTATCATACACCACTAGTGTTCCTTAATTAGGCTTTATAATCATATGTAATTGGGTAAACATCACTTTCATAATCATAATCATCACCAATTCATCTTAATTCTTAAATTCTCATAAACTTATAATCTATCAAAAACCCAATTACATATAAACATAAACTCTTTAATCAAACTAATAGGAATTAATCATAGCATAAAACCTAGAATTACATATGGAACACTAATTTAACAATTTAACTAACATACATGATCTTTCTATCATCTAGGGTTTATAAAAAAAACTTAAACCCTAACATAATTACACCATTAGAAAGGTTAAACATACCTTGTAGAAGCTTAATATGAACTTAGAGATCCTAATTCACTAAATTCCTTCTTCAATTTCTGATTTTTCTTCTGTTCTTGGTTTTCCCTCTCAAACTCACTCACACATACGTTCTAAATTTCAGTCTGGAACATTTCTGAACATGTAGGAGGATATGTTTTAACATATTACATTTTAACCCCCTGAACTTTCATTCTTTACACATTTAACCCTTCTAACTTACTTTCTTTTATTTGGTTAGTCCTCTAACCAAATTCTAACCTTTTCGTTACTTTAAACATTTAAACATATTAAATACATATAAAAACTGAAACGTAAACGTATTTTAAACTATAAAAACTTACGTATTTTAGGGGTGTTACAACTCTCCCCTACTTATTTAGGATTGTGTCCTCACAATCCATTCTTGATACAAAGCCGGATAATAAACAATGATTTCTTCCTCCGGCTCCCATGTGAACTCTGAACCTTTTCTATGCTTCCATTGGATTCTAAACAACCGAATATCTTTGTTTCTTAACTTCTTGACTTTCTCATCTAAAATAGCTATTGGTTGTTCAACATAATTCAATTGATCATTGATTTCTATTTCTTCCAATGGCACATAAGATGCCTCATCCACTAAGCACTTCCTTAAATACGAAACATGGAAAGTGCTATGGATACTTGCCAATTCACTTGGTAGCTCAAGACGATAAGCTACTTTTCCAACTCTTTCTAAAATCTTAAATGGACCAATGAACCGAGGATTTAACTTGCCTCGTTTTCTGAATCTGATAATGCCTTTCCATGGAGATACCTTTAACATAACCATATCTCCAACCTCAAACTCTAATGGACGTCTTCTTTTGTCGGCATATAACTTCTGTCTATCTTGAGCAATCTTTAATCTTTCTCTGATTTGATCAATCTTTTCTGTTGTTTGTTGCACTATATCTGTACTGCCCATTTCTCTTTGCCCGACTTCACCCCAACATATTGGAGTTCTACACTTTCTTCCATATAACATCTCGTAAGGTGGCATACCTATACTTGCATGATAACTGTTATTATAGGAGAATTCTGCTAATGGTAATTGCACATCCCAATTACCTCCAAAATCTATAACACACGCCCGCAACATGTCTTCTAAAGTCTGTATCGTTCTTTCACTTTGGCCATCTGTCTGCGGGTGATAAGCTGTGCTAAGATTTATACGTGTACCAATATCATCTTGAAACTTGGCCCAAAACCGTGAAGTAAATCTACTATCTCTATCCGAGACAATAGAAACTGGCATACCATGACGTGCAACTACTTCCTTAACATATAATTCTGCCAAAGCTTCAATAGACATCGTTTCTTTAATTGGTAGAAATAATGCACTTTTCGTTAATCTATCCACAATCACCCAAATTGCATCATGCTGACGCTGAGTCTTTGGCAATTTGGTGATGAGATCCATCGTTATGTGTTCCCACTTCCAAACAGGTATGTCTAAAGGCTGCATCTTTCCATATGGCTTCTGATGCTCAGCCTTCACCTGTAAGCAAGTTAAACACTGTTCAACATATTTAACAATATCTCTTTTCATACCTGGCCACCAATACTCTGATCTTAAATCGTGGTACATCTTTGTTGCGCCAGGATGGATAGAATACTTTGTTTTATGGGCTTCATCTAACAATAATGTCTTCAAATCCCAAGAATTTGGAATCCAAACTCTACCATAACGTGTCTTTAACCCACGTGAATCTTCCATAATACTATCAACTTGACCTTTGATCCGTTCTGATCGAATATCTTTTTCTCTCCAAGCTTTTTGCTGTGCTTCTTTAATTTGATCAAACAAGCTAGGAGTAACAGTAATTCTAAGAGATTTAACTGTTAGCGCAAGATGAGCTGCCTTTCTACTTAAAGCATCAGCTACAATATTAGCTTTTCCCGGGTGGTATAATATTTCACAATCATAGTCTTTAACAAGATCTAACCACCTTCTTTGTCTCATATTCAAATCTCTTTGATCGAAGAAATACTTTAAACTTTTGTGATATGTATAAATGGTAATCTTTACACCATAGAGATAATGCCTCCATATCTTTAAGGCAAAGACCACCGCTGCAAGTTCTAAATCATGCGTTGGATAATTCTTCTCATTTTCTTTTAATTGTCTAGAAGCATATGCTATCACTTTGCCACGTTGCATAAGAACACAGCCCAAACCACTATACGATGCATCACAATATATCACCAAGTCTTCAGTACCTTCTGGAAGTACTAAGACTGGTGCTTGACTGAGTTTCTGCTTTAAAATCTGAAAAGCTTGTTCTGCTTGATCATTCCATTCAAACTTGATATTCTTTCTAGTAAGCTTTGTAAGTGGCATTGCGATCTTTGAGAAGTCTTGAATAAACCGTCTGTAATAGCCAGCTAATCCAAGAAAACTTCTAACTTCCGTTGGAGTTGTTGGAGCACTCCATTTCATGACTGCTTCAACTTTCACTGGATCAACCATAATACCTTCACTATTGACAACATGACCTAGAAATTGCACTTCTCGAAGCCAAAACTCACACTTTGAGAACTTAGCATAAAGCTTCTCTTTCCTTAACATCTGTAGCACTTGTCTTAAATGATAATCGTGATCATTAACAGATTTAGAATAGATTAAAATATCGTCAATAAACACGATTACAAACTTATCAAGCATTGGGCGACATACTCTATTCATCAAATCCATAAAAGCTGCAGGTGCATTCGTCAAACCAAATGGCATTACCACAAATTCATAATGCCCATACCTCGTCCTAAAAGCAGTTTTACAAACATCTTCCTCTCTGACCTTCAACTGATGGTAACCAGAGCGTAAATCAATCTTTGAAAAGTAACTAGCACCCTGCAACTGGTCAAACAAGTCATCAATCCTAGGTAATGGGTACCTATTCTTGATAGTCACCTTGTTTAACTCTCGATAATCTATGCACATTCTCATTGAACCATCTTTCTTTTTCACAAATAAAATAGGAGCTCCCCACGGAGAACTACTTGGACGTATAAAACCTTTGTCTAACAGTTCTTGCAACTGTTTCATTAATTCCTGCATTTCGGTTGGAGCAAGCCTATATGGTGTCTTAGCAATAGGTGTAGCTCCAGGTATCAATTCAATCTTAAATTCAACTTGCCTATCGGGCGGAATGCCCGGTAACTCATCGGGAAATACATCAATAAACTCTCTTACTACCGGAATTTCCTCAATCTTTGGAATTTGAATCTGAGCATCTATCACATGTGCCAAAAAGGCTTGACAACCATGTGACAAATGTCGCTTAGCTTTAGCAAAAGTACAAACCGGGATAGGCATTTCTTTCTTTTCTCCATAAATATCTAACAATTCACCACGAGGTAACTTAACTCTTACAATCTTTTGCTCACATTTAATCATTGCATCATGAGCCGCTAACCAATCCATACCAATTACAACATCAAATTCCCCCATTTGCATAGGGATTAGATTTATGGAAAAAGGCTTATTACTTATTTCTAACCGACACCCTCTATAAACTTTCGTGACATATACTGTTCTATCATCAGCAACTTCAACATCTAAGGGAGTGTCTAAGTCAGAAAGTGGAATCATGAAACTTTTACTAAACTTTTCTGAAACAAAAGATCTAGAGGCACCCGAATCAAAAAGAACATATGCAGGTATTAGGTTTACTAAAAAGGTACCTGACACTACATCTGGGGTTCCCTTAGCTTCCTCTGCTGTTATCTGGAATGAACGAGGCCTGGCTTTTGAAACTTCAGTCGACTTCTTATCGGATGACTTACGATATGCTGAAGAAGCTGACTGAGACTTTAACTTTGGACATTCTGACTTCACATGACCAGGCTCGTAGCATCCATAACATACTTTCAATGGATGAGGACAGTCCTTGCTGAAATGACCTTCCTCACCACATTGATAACAAACATTTAACCCGAATCTGCATACTCCAAAATGCTTCTTGTGACATTTCTTACATTCTGGAGGTACAGACTTTTCTGTCTTCTTCTCTTCCCGACGAGAACTATCACTAGCTTTGAACTTCTTTGAAGGAATGGGACTTGATTCAGCTTTTCTTTTTGCCATAGTCTTCTCACCTTTCTTTAACTCTAACTCTTGAAAACGAGCTTCATTCACAATCTCTTCAAAAGACTTACAACGGCTAGGTTGAATAAACTGACTGATTTCTTTCTTTAACACCTCATGAAAATGATCTATAAGCCGCTTTGGATTCTCCATATAATCCGGACAGAATTGAGCTCTATCCAGAAATACACCAACCAACTCATTAATCGATTCAGTCGTTTGTTCCATTGCAAGAAACTCCCGACGAATTCTCTTCAAATCTGCTTCTTGAGAATATGTATTCTCAAACATCTTCTTAAAATCATCCCAACTCATCTTATTTATAACCTCATCCCCTAAGGTACGGCGTTGAACTTCCCACCAATTCTTAGCACGTGCCTTCAAGAGATTAGCAGCAAAGATTACTTTCAAATCTGCGGGGCAACGTGAAGTAGTAAAAGCCCCTTCAACCTCCATAACCCATCTATAACATTTAATTGGATCTAAATCCCCTTCAAACTCAGGTGGATTACAAGTTGAAAAATCTTTATAACTAAACTTTCTACTTTCTTCCGAAATTGGAGCTTGAGAAGGTACTTCTTGACTAACTCCAACTGTTTTATCTTTCTGTTTATGAAATTCTTCACTCACTACCTCTCTAACAGTCTCTATAATCGTTGACTTTAGAAGAGGAATAGATGCTTTCTGAGCAATACCGATTTCTTGCGAGATAAAAGATTTCATCTTCTCAATTATCGGATCTATATCTTGAACAGGAGACTGAGACTTATCTTGACTGCCTCCTGTATCAGTAATCTCTACTTCTTTACTCATCTTATCTGAAACGTTCACATAACACATTAACATAATAACTTAAACATTTAACGTCTATCTTATCACAAACTTTGCTATAAACAGTTAATAACTTGTTAACATTCAATCCTCTAATGTCTCGTGATTTCCATGGATACATATAAGATAATATGATAATCTTTGCGTTGGCCAGACGCTCTAATTATCGTATTACATTAAACATATCCATAGTCTGCACGCCACACTTCGAGTAAGAAATCATTAACAATTCATTAACCCATAACATATCTTACTAAATCATGCTCAACATCATAATAAAATTGGTCTAAGTCCAAGTACCCACTAATGGTGGATACCTGAATCCCTTAAACCGTGCTCTGATACCAACTTGAAACACCCCGAAAACGTACCATTTTTTTTTTTTTTTAAAACACATTGATGCTTTCTTTTCATGTTATTACTTACAGGCTCTTATTACACAATCATTCTATCCCTTATTACATTTAACTTAGAAGCTAAAACAATTATTTTCTGAAATTTTGTTGAATCCGCCGTATTCCCTGGAATACGACCGGATTCAATTGAATACGACCGTATTCCAACGAATACGCCGTATTTCCGAGAAATTTAAGCTCAACTCGGTGACAGAACTGAAAATAAGGAATACGTTTTTGAATACGGTTGGGAATACGCCGTATTCCCATGAATACGACCGTATTCCTATGAATACGACCGGATTCATCCAGTTCCAGCAGCTTGCACATTTTATGACCAAAACTCGAACTTTAAACGTGCATAACTTTAAAACGACAACACCTGGTGACCTGAAATTTTGCAGGCAACTTTACTTTGACCATAAGAACGTTTCTACTTTCACACTTTTTCAAATTTCGCGATAATTCTCATTTTGACCCGTTAACTCATTTCGGCACTTTTTCACCAAAAATCTTGACACTTCATATTACAAACCACATCAAATCTGACTTCAAGCTTTTGACCACAATTTCAATACTACATTTAGGACTTAGGAGCATAATTACATTTGACTTTTACCAAAGATAACCCATTTTAACTCTTTATACTATTGGTCGCCCATTTGGACACCAAACGACCCGATTGGGTCTTTAACCATATTGACCCATCTCTTTTGGTCAAACCACATTCAATTGACTAATCTAAGTCCAATTAACTTATAAACATCAACCTTTAACCATTATACTCATAAAAGGCACATTTCACGTTTATGTCAAACTTTTATACATTCATTACTAATTCAAACTTTAAACATACAAGTCTCACTACCTTGACCTCAACTCTGACTTTAACTTTAACTTTGACCACAGAGTTGACTTTTCTCAAAACATCACATATACTACAAGTGAGACTACATATTGTTTTCAAAACATCAAACTACAAGTCTTAAACTTTACAACGGGGGTGTACATATCACGAGCATGATTAAGAGGGATTAGCTTGTTACCAAAACCGTGCAACAAGCTCCACCAAAAGCTTTTAAACGTGTCCCTTGCCCAAGTCCCCTCTATTGACACTTGGCTCACCTGAAAACGTTTAAACATAACACGTAAGCTAATGCTTAGTAAGTAATGGAATCTTTTACATAAACATAAACATAAACATCACATTAAGGATCCTTAAACATCATCATGCTAACTACTACTAGTTAACATTTATACCAAGCTAATGGTCATGATCCATTACTTGGAAAACCATCAAGCTAATGGCTCACCCATTACTTGATTCCACATTCATATCCATCTACTTACCTTTATCTTGAAACTTAACACAACTTGAAATAACTCCTCTTGCTTGATCACCTATACAAATAAATACATAGCATGATCAATTAACATAACGCTTTACTTTCTTAATCTTAATCTTAATCTCATAACTAGGTGTTACTCACTAACACCTATCATACACCACTAGTGTTCCTTAATTAGGCTTTATAATCATATGTAATTGGGTAAACATCACTTTCATAATCATAATCATCACCAATTCATCTTAATTCTTAAATTCTCATAAACTTATAATCTATCAAAAACCCAATTACATATAAACATAAACTCTTTAATCAAACTAATAGGAATTAATCATAGCATAAAACCTAGAATTACATATGGAACACTAATTTAACAATTTAACTAACATACATGATCTTTCTATCATCTAGGGTTTATAAAAAAAACTTAAACCCTAACATAATTACACCATTAGAAAGGTTAAACATACCTTGTAGAAGCTTAATATGAACTTAGAGATCCTAATTCACTAAATTCCTTCTTCAATTTCTGATTTTTCTTCTGTTCTTGGTTTTCCCTCTCAAACTCACGCACACGTACGTTCTAAATTTCAGTCTGGAACATTTCTGAACATGTAGGAGGATATGTTTTAACATATTACATTTTAACCCCCTGAACTTTCATTCTTTACACATTTAACCCTTCTAACTTACTTTCTTTTATTTGGTTAGTCCTCTAACCAAATTCTAACCTTTTCGTTACTTTAAACATTTAAACATATTAAATACATATAAAAACTGAAACGTAAACGTATTTTAAACTATAAAAACTTACGTATTTTAGGGGTGTTACAGTTAGAATCGACGAATCATTCATCTTGATCCTCACAAATTTCGTACGTACGAATTAGTTTCCATGTTGCCAATTAAAAGTGGACATAGACATAAGACATCAATGCATGTGATGTTGAGATTAATTTACCAAATAATACATTAGGTTGACAGTATACGTGGTAGTACATATATGGATACTTGCCTTATTATTATTATTTTTTATTTTTTAAAAAATTAGGTTTCAAGCATTGTATTAAATTCAAGCAACTTCTAACTTGTAATCTGACTTCACATTAATCTACCATATATTGAGAAATGTTTTACTTACAAAAGTTTTACAAAAAATTAGATACAATGTGGACTCATTAACATGAAAAGAGAGAAAGAAGAAAGAAAAAATATAACCAATGTGATGATGACAAATAATTTTGTAAACATTTTTAGTATGCATTTCTTTGTAAGCATCGCATTGCTCAATGAAGTTTATGATAATGATATGATAATTTCATAAATATAAGATGAATAATATTAACTAGTGAAAATTTAATGAATATACTCATGAGTGAATATTAAGTCAAAGCATGACTAATATTCACTAGTGAAAATTTAAGATAAACTACGAAAATAACCCCGCCTGCTAAAGCCTACATCATTGTTTGAAATATATATTACAATCATCATTTATGAAATAAATTTTTTATAATAAATCAAAATTTCTATATTGTAACTGTCCACTAACATAAATACAACCATTAATAAATTTTTTTAATGTAAGTAAACGATAAGCTTTATAAACAAATTATAAAGATAAAACCATTGTTAAATTTTGGTTCATCTAGAAAAGTCACTATCAAAACATATACTCCATACTTCAAGAGTAATGTGTGTCAAATGTTCCACCCAATGTTTACCTTTTTATTTGTGAATGTAACGATGTACTCCGTGTACGTTAAAGTTATATAATACAAATACACATACAAATATATATATATATATATATATATATATATATATATATATATATATATATATATATATATATAGGGTAGTGATCTAGGGGGAAGTGCAAAAAATGGGGGAAGGGGGAAGTAAATCATCATCACTAATCTCATGAAGTCTTTAATAATTAGTGTGGGGTGCACACATGTGATCATCTCAATAATATTCAAAACCCATTTACCAATTTACCCCTAAAACAAATTATTTCGCAAACGACAAGTCAAAAAATTATGATAATTGCACCATAAAATTCTGCATTTTCTCCTCTTCGATTTAAGATCTATCAAGGCATATTTTTGACGACTTTTTTTTTTCGTTTTTAAAATCCACCAAAAAACGTAAAAAAATAAACTCGTCCAAAGTATGCCTTGAGTGATCTTAAATCGAAGAGGAAAAAACACTGAATTTTATGGTGCAATTTTCATAATTTTTCGACTTGTCGTTTGTGAGATAATTAGTTTTAGGGGTAAATGGGTTTTCTTTGTACACGTGGCGTATTCTCATTGGTACTTCCATACTTCCATTAAATTCCAATGAAGTGCATTCCACAAGAATATGGTGCACCTTAATTTGATTAGATGAGATGGATGGTTAGATCAACGCTTCCCCTCTTCCCTCAAATTGTACCACTATATATATATATATATATATATATATATATATATATAAAAGATATAGTCTGGTCGTACTTGCAAACCCCCCACCCACCCACAAATAACCTGCACACGTACTAGCAACCCCCACCTCTCAAATAGCCTGCACACCCTATTTTGACAAGTATTATTTTTTTTTTTACTTTCTTTTTTGTTTTTTACTTTTTTTTTTTGTTTGTTTTGTTAACTTTCTTTGATAATAATATACTTTTTATTATTATTATTCATAAATAAATAAGTTATGTAACTACTACTCCCTCCATGTCAAATTAAATGTCCACCTTTCTATTTTGGTTTTGTCCCAAATTAAGTATCTATTTCAAACTTTTAACCAATCAAAATGTTTTTCAATTATCAACATACAATTCTATTGGTTCAGACTTCAGAGTGTGATGGTCCAATTTTTCCTAAACAATGTGCAAACTGATACATGTGAAACGCCCTGAAATTATATATATATATATATATATATATATATATATATATATATATATATATATATATATATATATATATATATATATATATATATATATATATATATATCTTATTTAGGTCCCATCACTTATTACAATGTTTGTTACATTCATACATAAACATTTATACCATATGTTAGAAGTTAAAATATAAGTTGAAATAATAAAGACATACACAATCCCATAGGTTGAGCCGGAACGCGTACCAAAACTTTAAAAACCCACTATGACTGAAATACACTGGCTTACGCGATCCTGGAATCGAAATGGGATCGTGTAAGCATGAACAAATCCGACTGTTAACGAAAACCAAAGAGATACGCGATCTTAGAATCTATCTGGGATCGCGTAACCAAAACCAACTCCAGCAACCAGCAAAACTCAACTTTTTGACCAATTTCAATTACACATAATTTTTAACTCGTTAGGAGTCAAGACTTAAAAATTTGCGGACACCTCCACTATGTCAAAATGAAGGTTTCCATTTTTACGTTTTTTCAAATTTCACAAAAACACAAGATTTGGACGTATGACTTATTTTCGACAATTTTTGGCACTTTTTAGAGACAAGTCCAAACTCAAACCACCTAGAATTTGACCAAGACCCTTTTGCACCCTTATTTGACATTACAAAACAAGTCTAAAGCATAATTCAAAAGTACCATAACGTTAACTCATCCCACATTAGCATAATGGCGTTTTAGTGACCCACTTTGACACTTTTTGACCCGTTTAACATACAAACAACAATTTGACCCAAAACACTACTCAATTCACACCTGTTTGACCATTACTAATGTAGTTGACTATTTGTCAACTTCCATTTCAACCAACCAATCAAAATGATATGTTGCTACATTTCACCACTATAACCAAACTAAATAATTTACATTCATATTAACTTCAAGGTTTTCCAAAAACATGTACATACGATTATACATCATGATTGACTTTCCAAGTCAACATACTTTTAAAACAAATCCATAGATATCGTGTTTGACTTCCAAAATATAATCATTTGAACGCATTACAAAAGCTACACTCAAAACGATAATTAAAAGAGGGGAACTTGCAACTCACTACAAGCAAGCTATCCACGCTAATCCTTCTTAATCCCCTTTCACTCTCTTTTTCCAAGATCACCTAAAACATAAAACACTTGAAAGAATAAGCACGCATGCTTAGTGAGCATATAAGCAATTAACCAAGTAATCCACAACATTATACACAATCACTATAATCAACATATAATCTTACACAAATAACTACCGGCACAATATGTAGAGATTAAACACTATGCGGATCCGCGGTCAATAGAAACAAGTACACTTGGCACCATATCACGTCGATATGCATACCAAGATCAACAACACTATGCTAGCAAAGCTAGCTAATTAATCTCTACAATATTGTCCATTACATATAATTCAATCATAATAATCCACTACTAGAAACAAGTTAAGATACAAGTAAACTTCCACTTAATCGTACAAACCTCTTGCTCGGAAGCAATCCGGTACATACACAATTATCCACATAATTTAGCAACAATAATCCTCAATTAGAACAAATGAATTACAAACAACTTCCACATGATTGTGCAAATCTCTTGCTCGGAAGCAATCCGGTACATACACAACAATTACTTAATCAATCCCTATAATACTCACTAATTACACCTTTAGTTGATTAACATCAACCTACACAATTTTAGCAAAACCCTCATAATTACCTAAAAACACAAGTGATGATTTCATCACTTTCAACTTGTTTAATGATTATTAACAAGTAAAATAACACTAAATAACACTAACTTCATCAATTTAGAACCCTAATTTCGTATTAATTTAACTAATTTCTCTAAATCCATGAAAACCTAAAAACCTAGGTTAGAACATGGAAGAAAATCACTTACAAGGATTGAAGAAGATGATAAAGGTGATTAATTGAAGATTACTAGCTTGAATTAGAATTGGAATTAAAGATTTGATGATGATGGAAATGTTTATGCGATTTTTCTTCTTCCCCACACACTCTCTGGAAGTTTTTAGAAGTAAAATGATAAGTATGAACTGTATACATGAATATTGCTTCTAGTTTAATTCATTCCCTTTAAATTTCGCACAGTTTGAAACTGAGAAACCATTTACGTTTTCTACTAAATCATATTATTTAATTAATAATACTTCATAATAAATATATATTCGCGTACTAAAATAATATCTCTAAATTTGGGGTGTTACAACATAACACTTAATTTGGGACGGTGGAAATATTGTATTTTCTTCCATTTTTTAGAACTCGTTTCGTACGAAAATAAGTGTAAACCTTTCCATTTTATTTTGTCCCAAAGTAAGTCTACACCTCCAAAAACAATATATTAACATTACCATTTTATCCTATACTTTTTTTTCAAAAGTGACACATAAGAGTTGTACAAAAAGTAGGAGAAAAAGTGTCATACTACTTGACAATATAATTTCTTAAACTTTGTACAAAAATTAGGTAATAGACAATATTTTTCATAAGTAAATAAATAACTTTACGTAATTATTATAAAACCAACAATTAACAACAACGACATATAACTTCATATTAATTTTCTAATCAAAATTACATATATAGATTAACGATTGGGACAATAAAAGCTGATTTACAATTATTTAATTTTTATTAAGTATACACTCCGTATTATTATTTATTATAAAAGTTAAAGAAAAAGAAAATAAATTAAAATAAGAAATGTGATGATTGATAAATAGGCTCATCACCTACTAAAAGTGAAAGGGGGTGCGCTCATTAGCACCCAAGATATATCATAATGGTCCAAGTGTCCAAGTGTATAGGTGGTCCAGCCGTCCAGCACTCCATCTCGAATTCTCGAGAATGTGCGAATATACAATTCATTTACTAAAAAGGATAAATAAAAGTTTAAAAGATGAATATGTAAGGGAAAAGTTTTTTAATTTTTTCAGAATGTGAAACTCTAGAAAAGGAAAAGAAAAATAGTAAATTACAAAGATATCCTTGTAACATGTTAAATTTTGAATGGTTACTCTTGCCACATGTCAACTTCTGGATGGCAATGTTACTATTCATCATGTTGTAAAATGTTATTCATGATAATGTAAGTTATAAATAGTACGTAGTAGTATTCATTAGTGAATAATGCTACAACTTGATAAATATATTTACCCATAACATGAATGATATGTATGTAATGAATAATTAAACTACAATCTGATGAATATTGTTTAAGTTATTACAACATGATTGATATTAACTCATAACATGAATAAGATTCAATAATGAATACAGATTATAGTAAGTGTCATTCGCCTAATGGTATCGATTTAACATGTCAATCGTGAGGTAGATTACGGAAATTATCACATTCCTTATTTGAGGGATCCAAAGAGAGTAGTCGTGACGTCTAACAAAACTCAATCCCATTTGTGGAATAAAGGAGTATAACTGGTACAATGATAAACCACGTAGTTCCAATGATGAATGACTGAAAAAGGCGTGATGTGATGTTAGAATTATTCATCTTGATCGAAAGGTTCCAGTGTTAAGTACTTATTTTGATGGAACGAGGGAACTAACTCAATCTTGTTTGTTGTATAAAGAAGTGTAACTGGTACAATGAAAAATGATGTAACTCCCACAACGACAGACAACACCTGATGTGCTGTTAGAATTGACAAATGCTTCATCGTGATCAATCATAGAACACCACTGTGATGTTGAGATTTATCTACCAAATCATCATTAGGTTTTAAATTTTTCTTTAAATTTCAAGCTCAACTCTCTAACTTGTAATTTAACTACAAATTTAATGTACCAAATTGTTTTTGGATGAAACATCATTCGTGAATATGAATTTTATGATGATGATCTGATATAAGTAAATGCAAATTTTGAACAACTATATTTTCTCAGTAATGTTTTCTAACTTGTATTGTTCTATACATCTGGGCTAGTTGTATCGAGGTAACCCATCAACTACAATATTGCGGGTTAAGTCTTACTAGAAACAAAATGTGTAATGTGAAAGCTGTAAATAACGTGTTTTCGACTGTGTGTGCTTGTCATAAAACAATATAAAAAAAATAAAAATAAAAAATCCTGTATTTGCAAGTACGATCTGTAGTTATGATTTGGCCAAGACTAAGTTCTCTGAAATGTGTAAATATGAGTTGAATGTGTAAATAACAGGGGTTACGCCTGTGTGTGTGTGTATGTGTTTGTCATCCATAATTAATCTTTCCCTTATCTATGAGTACAAGACAAGTTCCTGAAAACATTTGAGTTTTAACTCTATATAATCTTCGTTTCGATCAATACATCTCTCCCTATATTTGAATGTAATCCTAAGACTTGCATATAAAACTTTAGACTAGATCACATTTATAAATTATTTCCACGCCATCACATCAATCGTTGATGTGATGACGGTTGTCCTTTTTTACTTCAGCTTTCATAAGGACCTTCTACTGTAAAAGTTTACACCACAATGAAAATGATGGTACTAGGACAAAAGAAGATTGTAACGATGTGAGCAGAGTACATGCTGTAAAAGTTTACACCACACGCTACATGAGTACATGACCTACACATGCTTCACCCACATGTTCACAACAACTGCATGCATTCATTGTTTGACACAATAAATAAGACTGCCTATATCGTAATTAGACTATTTTATGTTATATAGGATGCATGCATTTATATAGATCGATTAAGTGATGATCTTAGCGCTATAATCGAGTCAGATAAACCAGTCGAATAAGTTGAATGTCAAGTGTATATTTTATCTCAAACTATATTATTGAAATTGAACAAAAATAATCTCATTAAACATGTTTAAACCCGAACTTGTTACTCAACCCGCGACCCGCCTACTTTGCCACTTTACTTCTTCCAAGTACCAGCCCACTCATCCACACTTATTAATTATTATACTGAAACCATGAAAATAGACGAATAAAAAACAAAGACTAGAAAGCAAAATAAAAGCGTTGGATATGCATACATCAGCATTCGTAGTCATAGATTTGTTCCTAAACAAGTTAGTGAGCCAAAATCCTTCTCTAATGTGTGCCAATCAACCTTTGTACCCTGTTGATCTAACCTACTGTTTTTCTTGACTCTTTTTAAGATTCTAAAAGTTCTAATTTCTTGAATTCGGCTCCATTTGTAAAGAAGATTCCATCGATGTTTAAGATTTTTAGTTTATTCTTGCAGCATTTCTTCTTGCACAACACCCCACGAAATAGATCATCAGCTAACATCATGCAAGATAGAAGTCATGAATCAATATTGAGAATGGTTGCAAATATTACAATTTGATTTAATTCTTATTTGGGAACTATAAAGTAACTTACCAAAACCACAAACAAAATCATGTTAAAGATTGCGATCACTCGCCATTCGGTTTTTATGTACTGTGCTACACCAGCCCTAAAACACAATCATAAGTGACGAAGAGAGAAAAGAAAAGAAAAAAAAAAGGAGAGAGAGTGCTCAAATGAGGAATGATGTTTACTTGCACGAATCGCAGTTATAGCACTTGATTGCTTGCAAGTTCTTGTACAGTTTGCAGTCTTTGTTAGAGTCAGTGGATGGAAGCTCAAATCAAAGTAAGAAGTATTAACAGCAGGATAACCACACCTAACAAACAGAATAAACTTGAGTCACTAAGAAGTTAAATTACTAATTTAGCTAGTTTTGCTTAAGACGTTTATACAAGATTAGAGGTGGCTAAATGGGCATGTTGGGTAACAGGCTAAACAACTTCGGTTCAAATGTTCAATTCCTAACAAATGTCAAAACAGGTTGGGTCTGGCTGGGTTACTCCACCAACACGTTTTTTGTCCATTTTTATTTAACTACTACACAATTATATATTATATATGATTATAAAAGCAATAATATTAAAATTATAATATGGTTTTTTTGAATAAAGACACTTTCTAACCGTTTGACTCATTCGACCCATTTGACCCCTGTCAATTTTAGTTGACCCTTTTAGAAAGTTCTACTTAACCCATCAGGAGTAAGGATAAGTCCAAATCGCCCTATTTCTAATTAAATGGGAGATAAATTCCACCTTTATCTAACTATGTTAATATTTTGCTTCACATGAGGGGATGTAAAGAATTTAAGTAGCCTACTGAGATGGTAGTCTGCAACAACCAGCTTCAATGGGAGTTAACTTCGCCAATTTGTATTGTTTTAGAGTCTGCAATGAACACTCCATACTTCGAAATACTATAATTAAGTATAACCAATTGCTACAGGTTATAGTTACGAATCAAACACATACTTTGTATCTTTTAGGCAGGCTGTTACAAGTCTCGTTTTTCACAAAACAACTTTGAACGTGTTTCCAGTTATGGGTGTTGTAACCAGGGTATGTAATGGTAAAAATTTAAGCATGTAATGTCAAAGCCATTGTAGAAGATGAAAATCAAAGATCACGTAATATAAGATGGAAGTGAAAACGAACAGAAAAAATAACAAGTTTCAAGCCATGTGTATGTGATAGGAAAACGACCTTTAAACAAAATGTAGAACAACATCCTATTACAACTTCAAGAGCTTGTTCTAATAATTCTTAACCCAAGTTTTGATACCTATTTTAAATATTAGATGTTGTTCAACATACATTTGCAACATTAGAAAGATAAAAGATCAAAGTTGAGATAGTAGATTTAACATTGTTGTACGGGGGCGAAAAATTGCTACCAAGTTTATAGCTTTTGGCATGCTTATTCCATCAGTCCCTTCACTCATGTCAATATCGCTCTCAGTTGTTCGTTCCCAATCATAGCACTGAATTAGAGACCCCAGCCCCAAACCGACCATTCGTATTGCCATTCCTTCACCTGGACAACTTCTCCTTCCAAACCCAAACGGCATTAACTTGAAACCATCTCTGTACCCTTCTAAACCTTCAAACCTCTCGGGCCTAAATGTTTTTGGGTCGCCCCATATGTTTGGATCATTTTGTATCGCCCACACGTTCACTAAAAGCATTGTCCCTTTAGGGACATGATATCCTCCAACCTTGCAATCCTCTGATGACTCATGAGGTAACATAGGACCAGCTGGATACTTCCGCATGGTTTCCTTTATTATGCAACCAAGATAAGGTAAGTTAGCCACGTCTGCTTCTACAATATGACGATCTTGTCCCACATAATTGTCGATCTCAGCTCGTGCCTTCTTTAAAACAGTTGGATTGTTTAATAAAAGAGACATTGCCCACTCCATAGTTGATATCGACGTATCAGTCCCTCCAGCTAATATCACCTAGGAAAGAAGTTTATTAAGAATGATGTTTTAGCAGAGTCTTTAATTTTATAACAATTATAATTAGCAAAGTACTACAAACTATGGTTGATGGTGCATCAAGTTAACACTACAACAAATGCAGTCCCAAACAACACCAAATTAGCCCTTGGCCTAGACAACATCACACGTTCCTAAAAGCTTCAAAACAGCTTGAAACAACACCTACGTTGTAACATCCTCAAATTGGGCCTAGAAGTAATAGGTAGTTTCTGTAAATTTTAAATGCGATTTAAAATTGTTATTGTGTTTGATTGTAAATTTAATAGGTCAATAAGCCTCAGGAAATATTGTGGTTAGTGAAATATTGTTTGTTTTAAATTTATTTTGTTGACGGTAAAATAAAATTGTATTTCCCCGTAAATGGTTTTTAAGTTCCAGACAATAATAAATACGGGGAATGAAAATTAACACTTATATGGTATATTATATGAGATGGATCGGGTTTTTCTCCATACACACATACATACATACGTACATATACACACACACACACACATTTAATCTTAAATCATTATCAAGATCATGAAGAACATCAAATTGGAGCTTTAAAACTCGAATTCAAGCTTCCTTAATCATCACAAACAAGGTATGATCATGTGTTCTTGATTTTATAAACCCTAGAAATTGGGGGTTTTGGTGTTCTTGAGTTAAATCCGAAATTAGGGTTTCAAAAGTGTAAATTGATGTTAATTAAGCTTCAATAACATGTAATAATCATTCTAGCATCATCTTAATCATGTTATATGTGTTAAATTCGTGTTTGATATAACCCTAGAAATTGGGGGTTTTGAATATTTGATTTAGTTGGCATGATTAATCTTGAATTTAAGCTAGTAATGATCATATTATCATTAGTTGATAAGAAATTCTTGATTATAAGTAAAACCCTAACTTAGAGAGAAAAGATTATGGTGTATTCATGATAAAAGTTGTGATTTAGTTGATAATTCATGAAGTAAAGATTTTGGTTATGTTATAGTTGTTAATTAGTGCCTAATACATGATTATGACATGAGCCCTAACTTAAAATGGAAGAATTTGATTAAGTGTTCATGAAGTGTTTTAGTGAATTGATAATTTGAAAGCTATTAATCTTGTTAATGGTGTGATTATGTTAGTTATCAATGATTAATGTGAATTATGTGATAAGTTGATTTTAATTATCATGATTTATTAGAGGAGAGTGAACTAATGAAGTTAATAGTGATAATTCATATTAATGGAATGAATTATGCGAAATTACTACAAGTGATAACTAAATTGATATATAGTTGAAAAGTGGTTAACATGATATCTAATCATGATTAAGAAACAATTCAAGAAGTATGAACTTGATGTTTGTGAGGATTGTGATAATACATATGAATTGAGATTGTTGGTATAAATCTATTGGAGTAATGTAATTTAGATTTGATACAAGTAACTGACTTGTGTATTTTGTTGTATTTCCAGATGTGGAGAAGACTCAGTGATATTAGACTACTGAGTAGGCGACTATGGTAGTCGGTGAGTGGACTTTGATCTCTCACTATAATTTAGTGATCACTATTGTGGTTACTTCAAGTGTTATGTGTTATATTCAGGTGTTAAGTGTTTGTGAATTGTGTTAAAGTGTTAAGTGACCTATTGGTAATTGTGTTAAGGAGGTCAACTTTGTTGGACGATGTTGTTACAGGTTAGTCAACACAAGAGTTGTGAACATGTGTTGTGAATAGAGCTTGTGTTGACTAAAGGTAGCAAACCGTTATCGGTTAACCACTGTATTGGCCTGCAGTTGGTGTAAGTGTCGCTTGGTGGGCCACCGCCGCTGAGGGCGCCACAAGGGCCACCGATCCTCTAGTGATGTTGAGTCAAAGTGTTAAATGTGGTGAACTCATGGTGTTAAACTAAGTGTAGTGTTAGTGATGAGTTAACTCACTTAGCTTCGTGCTAATCCCGTTGTTTACTCCTTGCAGGTTAATATCTCTGGTTATGGACGGGTCAAGGAGTAACTGAAGAATGTTTGACTAGGATTACTCTGATAATATTTAATAAAGTTTAAAATGCTTGATTATATAATGTCCAGGATATAAATGATTGTTTTGTAAATGTTAATAATCAATACTTAGAACTTAGGTAATGGAAGATGACGACATGTCATTTTATATATATATATATATGTTTTGGGACTTGAGCTTCCGAATTGTTTAAAAAAAAAAAAAAAAAACAGTTGTAAATTTTGGGGTGTTTTAAGTTGGTATCAGAGCATAGGTTTGGGCGAATTGAACAATGGTTGAATGTTCAATCCCAAGCCTAGTGATAGTGGTCAAACATTCCGAGGTGTGGGATTAGTGGTGGTATGAGCAAGTTGTTGTTAAATGTGAACTAATCTATAACAAGATGTCAGATTGTTGTTTTGAGTGCAGAGACAGAGGATCATGAGGAACCGATTGGTATTCTCAATCCTCAACACTCGTGGGCCTAGATGTGCCAGGTAATTTCTGATAAACTTTGTGAAATTCAATAAATTTTAATTGTTTTACTTTACTATGTTAGTAAAGTAAATTGAATTGTTGATGATTATTATGTGTTAATAAGGTGATAGAGATATTAATAGGTGATTAAGATGGAAATAGTAATTTCAGAAAAGTGTTAAAACTGTGTGTAGATACATGAGTGACTAATGTGTAACTGTTGTGTTATGTGGAATTAAGTGTATGTGTAATGTGAAAATGAAGTGTGTGAATATAAGTTGATAAATGCAGGTGTGATTATAGGCCCTTGCTAGGGAATAATTGTTAAATGATAAGCTAATTTGATGTGACACGCTATGATGAAATCAATGGGTTGTGGGTATATCCATTTATAAGTTTGGAGTTGTGTTATTGTGTGACTTAGAGTGTGTTTGGTTGTTGAAATATATGTTATTGACTTGGAAAGGTCAATGTTGAATGTAATTGTGTCAAACTCGGTAATTGCCATGTTATGCCATACTATGAAGTGAGAAATGTGACTAGATGTCTATGTGTTTAGCATTGATCATGATTAGGGTGAATTATGATCTTTGTATTACTAATAGTGTAGTAAGAAAGTTAAAGCGGTCAATGAGTCTAAATGTGTGATGACAAGTTGTGAAAGTCAAATTTGAAATTATATGTTGAAATTGGTTTATATATGATGAAATTTTGTGAACTTGGTGTTTTAAGGTGATAATATGAAACTAATGATGAAAGTGGGTTAGTTTGACTTGGAATAGTCAACGAAGTGTGGGTTGGGTGTTGGGATGGTGATCATATGGTCATAAACCCAAACGGGTCATTTAAGTGTCCAAATGAGTCACTTAGTGTTAAAATGTACAGAATTTGATGTGGTATGTGTATGATAACTTTTAAAGTGACTTAAAGTCATAAGTATAGATAAAATGTGGATTGAAAATGTTAATGTTGTCATTTTGAAGGGAATTGGTGAAATTGTCCATTTTGACCCTTAAACGGGTCAACGTGTCAAAATAATGTAGAATGAGTGTTTGTATATGATGAATGTGCCCACACGTCATAAATATATGTAGAAACATGTTGGCAAAGGGTGGAACCCTGAAAGTATGTCGTTTGTAATATAGCGTGTCAACCAAAATGGTCCAAAATGGCCTAAAATTGGTTATATGTCCGTTTTCTCGTAAAACGTGTAATTTGAAAAAGTGGAAAAATAGAAAGTTGCATTTTGATTATATGAGAGTGCCTGCAAAATTTCAGAGTATAACTCTTTACGGTTTAGGAGATATGCGCGTTTGAATTTCGTGTTTTTGCACTAAATTTTCTGAGTTGCTGCAGCATGCTGAATCCGATCGTATTCCCATGAATACGATCGTACTCCATTGAATACGGCGTATTCCTTGGGCGTATTCCTTAAAAATCATTCTGAGAAGAAATTTGGGCGGGAATACGGCGTATTCCCTTGAATACGATCGTACTCCCATGAATACGATCGTACTCCCTTGAATACGATCGTACTCCCATGTTTTGAGACATTTCATGTATTATGTGTTGCATTAAGTGAATCTATCATGAAAATTGTAAATTTCGACGTTCGACGTAACGTTAGACGTAGAATTTCCGCTAGAAAATTTCGGTGTCCGATTAAGATGAAATTTACATGTCCACTCAAAAACGGCCCAACGGTCAAAGCTCATCGCTTTGCCATGAGCCCTGTCAGTTTTTGGCACTTCGGGGTCGTTTGGGGCCCGAAAATCGCGTTTTACTGTTTTTCGGACATTATTTCAGACTTTTAGCTTATGAATTGTATTGGGCTTTTGTTTCTTTGAGCCCAGAAATCATTCCTGTGACTATATGCAATATTAAAAGTTGTTTTAAGAGGTCTATATGGTTCTTTGTGTAGGAGTTGTTTGTAGGCAGTTTATTTAACTGCAAAGAATACCAGTAAGGGTATTGTTGATTGTTGTTTGTTAGGGTAAATAAATATTGATTATGTAATCATGTTAATTACATTATGTGAAATACTTAATATGATTGAATAAGTATTTGTAAGAGTTGAAGAGTATTATAGGAGTTTACTTTTGCTTGATAACTAGAAATTGAAGGTTATTTATTAATCAATTCATGAATTATATATTGATGAAGTGGTGTGAATATTGCATGGAATATTAATAAGGTACTTTGTGCTAAATGTTATATAGAGTATTATAATTGATAATTAAAGTGTTAAGTGATTGATATTGAATCGTGTAGAGAGGGTGTTACATTGATTTAGTTGTATTAAAATTTTAACCTGTGTTAAGGAGACAATGAGAAATGTGTTAGATGATTGAATTGTTATACCTGTATAATTATATGGTAGTAGTTTCACATTCAAGTGATAAAAAAATATATATATTTTAAGTGCTATTATATGTGTGATAATTGTTGATTTCAACACTGGGATATATGTGAGAGTAAAAAGTTAATCACTTTAAAGATCAATGGTATGAAGTGGCCTGAGAATAAAGTGTGACTGACATAATATGACGACGTCTGGCCAACGTATTTATATTATGCCATTTCACATGGAGTATTGAGGCTACCAAGTACCAGAGAAATCGATGAGACTTTAAAATTTGTAGGTTTGCAATGTTGATATATGAGAGAGAGAGAGAGAGAGAGAAAGAGAGAGAGTGAGAGTCAATGATTGACTAAATCGAAATGGTAGTAAAAGATTAAGTTATTGTATTAATGGGTTACTTATTAATAAAAGAAATATATAAATATATATAGAGAGAGAGCCTTTTTATTGAAACTGTGAAAAATTGATAGTTATATTATTATTAATTGAGAATTGTGTAAAATTTGATTGTTATTATATGCATAATATCAAAGTGAAATGATAGGTTGCGTATAGAAATGATGGAAATGTGAAATAATCTAATGAGAAGTCATCGTAATAAATGGATTGATGAAATATTGTTGAAAAATGTGTGTGTGGTTAGCACATTTTGTTGGAATGGTACTTGCGCTTGAATGGCAATGTAACCGTTGATGGAAAAACTTGGTAATTATCCAATTTGAATTGGTACTAAGTGACTTGGTGATTAAGTGATAATAGTTTTAACCATGAAGAATTGACTTGTATTTTGCTTGTTAATATGTGAATAGTGTTATATGAGTTTGAATTACTTTTAAATAAAAGATTATCATATACATTAGTGATATGTGGTACTAGCACAAATGCTAGTTATGAATTGAAATTTAAATTTCATTGTTATTGGGTGTATGGTGATTTTCATAATCATTGTCTTGCTGTTAAAAGGGGTATAAATCATATATCTATTTTAAAGATTCTAGCACGTCGCTAGTTTCTAGTGGTAAGAGTATGTTATTGTACCCGATTGTTATTCACTTACGTCAAGTGATTACATGTTTAAAGTGATTAATTATGAGTAATTCACTTAAGTGATCATAGTGTGCATGAAAATATGATTTAGATACATATCATATGTTAAGGTAAGAAATAGAAACATGTACATGTGAATATGTATATGTAGATAGAATTTAAATTGCGTGCACATTTTATGTGTATATAGCGATGAGAAATTTCGTAGTTAGAGTTGTATGAAAGGTAAAATATTAATAAACTGGAAATATGGTGTTAGTAGAATCTCATATAAAGGATGAGAAATGTTGCATGATTGAGTTCTTTAGAATAATCAAGGTTGATTAGATTTCGAGGACGAAATCTCTTTAAGGGGGAGAGATTTGTAATGTAACACCCGCCAAATTAGGACTAGTAATTAGTGCCTAATCATATGTTAATACATGTAATTAGTTCTGTGTTAGGCTAATTTATGTATCGAAATATATATTGTTGAATATATACGAAAATGCGATTTGATTAAATCGTACACAATCTAAATCGAATGTAATTCGGTTCAATTAAATACGGACGTTGGTGAACAAATTTAATTAAATAATATAACATTATTTAATCACACTATTGTATCCAAAATATTATTTGATAATATTTCGTATTTACGTTGTATCATACAAATAACGCCTACCCGATTAAAAGATTAAACGCACGACCAACCCAAAACAAGTTAAAGATTATAATTTTATAACTCAAATGTAAAGTATTTTGTAAAATACTTCCATAAAAATATTGAATAACTTTCCGCATTTTAAAACTTGTAATTACACGTATAAAATAAATATTTAACGTTAAAACGATCGGGAAAACGAACACCGCACGGAGCGCAAACACGGAGTTAAAAGTGGAGACCCACACTTCGGTGGGCCCCCACCGAAATCTGCCCAAAAGTGGGGGAAAACCCTCCCCACTCCCCATTCTCACCTCTCTCTTCTCTTTCTTCTTTTCTTTTTCTCTCAAACACTACATTACCACCACCACACAAAATCACAAAATACTACCACCACACGACACCGGATCGCAAAGCTCTTTTAGGAAAAACGATCACCACGCAACGATCTACATTTCCATCTTTTCGGATTTTCAATCCGACACTTTGTAAGTTTTCCGACAAAACCCGAAACTCTCCGTTTTTACTCATTTTTACGTTTTTATTGTTTCTATACGTTCAAAATGTCCAAATATGGGTTGGGTAAAAGATTTGGACCGAATGGTCGCCGGAAAACTCATTTTCGACACAAAATCCGGCCAACAGCCCGTAACGTCGCATCTGGCCTGGAGCCTTTGCGACGTCGCGTATAACGTCGCACAGAAATCAATAACGTCGCCTTATCGACGTCACACATAACGTCGCATTGAATTGCGAAGTCGCACATAGCGACGTCGCCTACTACGTCACTAGAATCAACAACGTCGCGTATAGCGACATCATCCTTAACGTCGCATTAAATTGCGAAACGTCGCCTTTAGCGACGTCATGCTCAACGTCGCAATCCTTACCTGCGACGTCACACCTAACGTCGCACAAACCAGGACTTGAAAACTCAGATTTTTTACCAAGTGTCGAGACCTAAAATTTTAACACCTGATTTTACCCAAATTCGGATCCAGATGCGTTTTTCGTCAAAGCAATATAGTAGAAATAAAAATTTTCCAAGCTGACCTGGCAGCTCGACCCCAGCCAGGGGCTCTGCCCCTTGGACCCCGCCAGGGGCTGCCGCCCCTTGGACCCCGCTACCAAGGGCGCTGCTCCCGGACCCCCGTACTTAGATTTCGTAGACACATTTCACACCAAACATCAAACTTGTTAACACTTTGAAACTAACAAAATAACATCAAGATCATTATTACCAATAATCACCAACGGGCCGTACGCGTTTTCAAACACTTAAACTATCCACCGAATTGGGAACATTTGGACATTATAGTTGGACGAACAACTACAAGGTAGTCTTATTAGATACCTTCGCATATTATAACCATCGCGTGTCGTGGACACCCTCAGGTTACAAGTCTTTGGACTTCGATTCTCGGCTAATCATTCTCAGTTTATTTTCATAAACTCAACGACTCAGGTGAGTCTCATAGCCCCTCTTTTTACTGTTTTACTCAGGGGTGTGATATATTGCTCATTTTTAACATGTGAACGCAAGTACAAACATTTCCATATACTACATGAGTTTTCACAACTAATCATTTAAAGTCCTCCGTCAGCATAGTTGTTAATACGTTGTAGCGTGAATATTAGTATATGGTACCATATATGATTGACCCTCCTCGTTCGGGTTAGCAAGCACTAACCGGGTAAACGGACGTACTAATATTTGGGAAGACGAGTGTTGATTAGGCACTCGTGGAGGCACCTCGCCCGGAATTCTCTATAGGGGACCCGGCCCTCGAGTTAAGCTCAACTATGTGCTCATGGCTGTATACACGATTATTATCATTATCAATTGCTGAATGCAATTCAATTATTTAAATCTTGCGGTTCATACTATATTACTTGATTTCAAACCTGTGAGCTCACCAGCTTTAGCTGACCCATTTAGCATGTATCGCAGGTACCAAGCAGTAGGTTGCTTTTGCTTCAGGACTTTTAGCTCGAGTCAGCATACAGACGATTGAGATTTTCTTGCATTAGTATATTTTGTACAAGTACTTATGTACTGAAATCTCCTTTTATTTAACTCGAGCTATGTAAAGCTTCAAATGTTGTAAACATTTCAATTATCAATATATTTTGTTAAAACGACGCATATAGAGTCGTTTACTATATATCTTTGTGCTTTGTTATTGATTAGTAACACCCAAATAGAGCTTCCGCAAATCAGTAAATTTGGGGGTGTTACATTTAACATCCTCAAATTGGGCCTAGAAGTAATAGGTAGTTTCTGTAAATTTTAAATGCGATTTAAAATTGTTATTGTGTTTAATTGTAAATTTAATAGGTCAATAAGCCTCAGGAAATATTGTGGTTAGTGAAATATTGTTTGTTTTAAATTTATTTAGTTGACGGTAAAATAAAATTGTATTTCCCCGTAAATGGTTTTTAAGTTCCAGACAATAATAAATACGGGGAATGAAAATTAACACTTATATGGTATATTATATGAGATGGATCGGGTTTTTCTCCATACACACATACATACATACGTACATATACACACACACACATTTAATCTTAAATCATTATCAAGATCATGAAGAACATCAAATTGGAGCTTTAAAACTCGAATTCAAGCTTCCTTAATCATCACAAACAAGGTATGATCATGTGTTCTTGATTTTATAAACCCTAGAAATTGGGGGTTTTGGTGTTCTTGAGTTAAATCCGAAATTAGGGTTTCAAAAGTGTAAATTGATATTAATTAAGCTTCAATAACATGTAATAATCATTCTAGCATCATCTTAATCATGTTATATGTGTTAAATTCGTGTTTGATATAACCCTAGAAATTGGGGGTTTTGAATATTTGATTTAGTTGGCATGATTAATCTTGAATTTAAGCTAGTAATGATCATATTATCATTAGTTGATAAGAAATTCTTGATTATAAGTAAAACCCTAACTTAGAGAGAAAAGATTATGGTGTATTCATGATAAAAGTTGTGATTTAGTTGATAATTCATGAAGTAAAGATTTTGGTTATGTTATAGTTGTTAATTAGTGCCTAATACATGATTATGACATGAGCCCTAACTTAAAATGGAAGAATTTGATTAAGTGTTCATGAAGTGTTTTAGTGAATTGATAATTTGAAAGCTATTAATCTTGTTAATGGTGTGATTATGTTAGTTATCAATGATTAATGTGAATTATGTGATAAGTTGATTTTAATTATCATGATTTATTAGAGGAGAGTGAACTAATGAAGTTAATAGTGATAATTCATATTAATGGAATGAATTATGCGAAATTACTACAAGTGATAACTAAATTGATATATAGTTGAAAAGTGGTTAACATGATATCTAATCATGATTAAGAAACAATTCAAGAAGTATGAACTTGATGTTTGTGAGGATTGTGATAATACATATGAATTGAGATTGTTGGTATAAATCTATTGGAGTAATGTAATTTAGATTTGATACAAGTAACTGACTTGTGTATTTTGTTGTATTTCCAGATGTGGAGAAGACTCAGTGATATTAGACTACTGAGTAGGCGACTATGGTAGTCGGTGAGTGGACTTTGATCTCTCACTATAATTTAGTGATCACTATTGTGGTTACTTCAAGTGTTATGTGTTATATTCAGGTGTTAAGTGTTTGTGAATTGTGTTAAAGTGTTAAGTGACCTATTGGTAATTGTGTTAAGGAGGTCAACTTTGTTGGACGATGTTGTTACAGGTTAGTCAACACAAGAGTTGTGAACATGTGTTGTGAATAGAGCTTGTGTTGACTAAAGGTAGCAAACCGTTATCGGTTAACCACTGTATTGGCCTGCAGTTGGTGTAAGTGTCGCTTGGTGGGCCACCGCGGCTGAGGGCGCCACAAGGGCCACCGATCCTCTAGTGATATTGAGTCAAAGTGTTAAATGTGGTGAACTCATGGTGTTAAACTAAGTGTAGTGTTAGTGATGAGTTAACTCACTTAGCTTCGTGCTAATCCCGTTGTTTACTCCTTGCAGGTTAATATCTCTGGTTATGGGCGGGTCAAGGAGTAACTGAAGAATGTTTGACTAGGATTACTCTGATAATATTTAATAAAGTTTAAAATGCTTGATTATATAATGTCCAGGATATAAATGATTGTTTTGTAAACGTTAATAATCAATACTTAAAACTTAGGTAATGGAAGATGACGACATGTCATTTTATATATATATATATGTTTTGGAACTTGAGCTTCGGAATTGTTTTAAAAAAAAAAAAAAAAAAAAAACAGTTGTAAATTTTGGGGTGTTTTATACGTGACCTAAACAGCACTTACATAGCTTAAAAACAGGGTAAACAACTTGAAAACATCCCAAACTACAAACACAAAAACAAAACAAAAAAGTTTAAAACAACATAAACAGATCAAACAGCTTTAGTACACCAAGTAAACAGCAAAAAAGAAAAAATTAAACAAAATTGAGAAATCAAAAGGAAAACATTTAAGATTTTGGTTTTTAGACAGTTCAAAAGCGGGCTTAGTCATATTCTCAATTAGTCTTTTAGTTGGTAGACTAACTACATTTCGGTTAGGGGCGGAGCCTCCCATAATATACAGTATTATATAATCAACGCTATATAGGTCATTCGTATGGGTTCCTCTCCCACATATTTACATGCTGGATCTGCCCTGAACAAATGGGTGGTTTCGTTAGTCTTGTAACTCATAAAAATAGATTATTAAAGGGAAGATGATAGGTGTTGTTGACATCACCAGTCTTACGTGCAACAAAGAGCTATACGAGTAGATTGTATGAATGAAGGATTGATGGTGAACATTCTTAATATATGATGAACAAGGACCGAAAGTGTAATATATTTTTCAAGGAAATATTTTCTGCACATAACGTAGGTGCTGTCAATAGATGCTTTCCCCACAATTGAATACGCATTTCAAATTGTTAAGGCCAAACACAGTTTAGCCTTAAGTTCATTAAAATAGTGGAAATTCTGTGCTTGTGCGTTAAAAAATCACTATTTATATATATTTAAACATATAGATTGATTTTTTTTAGATTCTTGCAAGTTTATGTACACTTAGGAAAGTTTAAATGCAATTTTTTATGACACAAATTCACTCATAAGATTTCATAATTTTGAACAGTTCTAAGGGCAAAAATTTAACAATGACTTAACCGGTTAGTTGTATCAAAGGGCCTTTAATCAAACGATATCAGGTAAATCATCATCTAAGAGGTTGTGGGTTTACATCTAGAATATGTAAATACAATGTTTTGAAAATCGGTTTTGTAGTTAAACCGTTTGCGTCCCGGGTTCCGGTTTGACCGTTTTGTTAGCTGCGTGTTGATAGACAGCAAGTAACTGATATGACCACTAAATATCTCATAAAAGGTTGTGGACCATTGTGTTTATTTTTTTTGAAAGGCAGTATTGGGCTCAGTGGCATTGCCTCTTCATATACCCATCACCAATTCCAGGGGAAACCCGAATATTTCGAGAGAAAACCCCTGTCTCCATCCCGGAAAGCATTTTGCTCACATCCAGGTTTGAACCCATGACCTTGAGGTCATGGTGAAACACCTTGTGCCACTTGAGCTGGAAGCTATTGGCGACCATTGTGTTTATGACATGGGACAAAACACTACCACTTACTTTATATAAAGCATGTGCCTATTAGAAATTCTAAAAATAAAAGGTGGTGGGCCCAAAGCATGTAGAGTTAGTCTTCTCCAATTTTCATATGAAAAACTTCATTAACTTGCAGGTTAAAAACAAAGAAGCTCATACCCAACTTAATTTTTATACCGCCACATCTCTTTGTTAACTAGAAAAGTCCATTAACACACCATAACTTTGAAACCACCGCCGTTTAACAAAATAAAAGAAAATAACATAAAAAAGCGAAAAGAAAATTAGAAAAAATACACATATTCCGGTCGAATCCGGTTCGACCGGAAAACCGGGCGGCTAGACCATTTTCAAAATCTATATAGACTGTTTTTCTTCAAAATCCCGGTCCGACCGGTTCAACCGGTTTTCAAAACATTGTATTGTGTAAATAACATGTGTTGTTGTCGGTAAACATATCGTAAAATGCACGAGAAAATGAAAAAATCATATTACCAGCATTATGCTTCTGATCATTTCTTCAGTGTAAAACTGTGGCTCGGTTTCTCGCAATGATAATAACATTTGAATCATATTCCTTTTCTGCTTCCCATAACTAGAGTTCATCATACACTCTTTCAGCTCCTTAATCAGCTCGTGCATGAACAAGTCTCGCTTTGCTTGAAGAGAAATTAATCGCCTTTCCAAATCGCTCACTCCAAACCACCTGAATAAAGGCAGATAGTCTCCTATATTCATAGCCCCCATAACCTGAAAAATTTCTGCCACAATCTCCTGAAACAGATGCGCCTTTTCCTTCTCTTCATCTGTAAGTACATCATCTTTGCTGTTATAATATCTCTTACCAGAAATCATTCTCATAACCGCATTTAGTGTCAAGTCAACTAACATATGTTTAACGTTTACTTGAGTGCCTTCTTTGAATGAGGACAGATAAAGTTTACGCATCATGAGGCGCACTTCATCAGCTCGTATAGGTTCGAATTCATTGAGTCTTTGAGATGAAAGTACTTCAATAGTGGATACACGACGAAGGTTCCTCCAGTGGTCACCATAGGGAGCAAAGACAAGGCTAGTGTAATTGTAGCCAAGATATTTCCCTGCAAGAAGTCGAGGACGGTTGGCAAATATGATATCGTTCTTGGTGAGACATTCTTCGGCAGCAGAGGGAGAGGAGACAACAAGGACAGGACGTGAGCCGAATTGCAAGAGTTGGATAGGGCCGTGTTTGGCTGCGAGGTTTGCAAGGGACTTATGGAGTGGCTTGTTGAGAAGGTAGAGGTGGCCAATTAGAGGAAGAGGTGGAAGCCATGGTCTTGGTGGGAGGTTTTGTTGTTTGTGAAGAAAGTAGCCATGTAGGATGGAACTGGCTAAGAGGATTATTATTACTGCTATCACATAAAATAACACTTCCATTGTTTTTGGTTCAAAGTTCAAACACACCAGCCCTTATCAATATCCTTTTCTTTTATTGTAAAGTTATATTATATTATATATATATATATATATATATATATATTGTATATATATAGGTTTAAGATCATCTAAAAAGAAGCCACAATTTAGTTACACGTGTCTTTCATAGTTTAAGATGAGTGAGGGGCTGTTTACTATCAGCTTAATGGACTGAGTTGATCAGGGAATGACTTATTCGGTCATCAATGGTGAGTGTTTACATAGGACTTAAATTAATGAAATGACTATCCAAGTAGATTATTCGGTAATTTCAAAAACATCACTTGTATCCATATAGCTCATTCTTTTTACAATACTACCCTCTCCCCTCCTTTTTGTTTTATCTTCTACCTCAGATCTCTTCTATTGTGTGATACTCCACGACCACCTCATGTAGCTCTGTCGACCACCGCCAAATGCTCCGGCAACCAAATCCTGTGGATCCGTCAACCACAAGAAGCTACTCGGACGAAGTTTGCATATGCGAGGACCGCCTTCGACCATTATACTATCGACCTCCATCCGTCTTTGAGTGCGCGTTCCTCTCAAATCAATTACTTATTTGTAGTTTATGTTCTTTTATACACCGACGAAAATCAAACGTTTATATAATGGGTTTTTTTGTAATGGTGTTGGTGTCGAAGTTTTATTGATTTTAAGTGAAGGTAATTGTTCATTTGGAATAAATTAACTTAAGGAAAACATAATATTTTGTTAAATTGGCAGTATATATTGGGAGACAAGTGGTAGGTGTATCGGAGGACGGAGGTGATGGTGGAAAGCGTGATGGTGTGGTGTAATTTTGAGTTGATGAGGGCATGGGAAGATTTTTTTTGATTGCTAATAATCGAAAGTGATTCAATTTCCTCAAGTGGGTGATTGGAAAAAAGAAATAAATTGAATTTACGGATTATTTGATTGTTCATTTGTAGTACTTGATGGTGTTAAACTTGGTAAACTGTTGATAAAATCAATACAATAATGGGTATAATTTAATCCTTTATAATGGGGCGCTGATAAATACAACAAATAAAAGTTATTCATACACCAAAATTGTGCTTTGAATACTTGTATCATATGCAATAACTGTTGTACAGTTGTTGTATTTATTAACTCTCTTATAATGTTAATAATGTTATAAGCTTTTTAAATTTTGAATACATGAACTTATCATGACAAAATGTTTATATAACTCAGGGGTAAAATAGTCATTTTTATCATTCAGACGGTTTATTCAGCATCAAAAGTAAACAATATTATTCATTCACTGATTACTGCATATAGCCATTGATACCCATTTACCCATTCTGCTATCTATATCCATATAGAACTTAATGAAAAAAAAAGTAAACAACCCGTAATGCTATACATTTTTAATTAGACAAACTAAAAATAGACCTACTAATTTTATTGGTTGATTTTTTTATTTATCCTAATCTCATCAAATCAACTTTTTACATTCACCGATCATAATCTGCAGGTCTATTTTTAAGCTTATAACTTTAGGTCCACCAAGCATTTGAGTCAAAGGGTAATCTATTCTAGGGTATTAGTGTATTACACATTAAAATTATATAATCTCTTCTTCTCTGCTGTAAAACCAAAATCATTTTGAGTTCTGTTTGCTATTGAAATTAATTCACTATACTTGTTATCAGTGGAGGTGCATCAATTAGTTTGTGGGTGTGCATCAATTAGTGTATAATAACCGTGCATCAAGACTTATTATTTTAAAACTTCAATTACTCCGTAGTTTTTTATGTACGGTTAGAAGGTTAAAAAATCAATGGTTATTGAAATTGTGAATCAAATGTTAACAGGTACATGATTTTTTTAGCAGTTCATATATTTGATTTGAAATTGTGTATCAATAACCATGGGTAATCGGTGCATCAAAATTGTTGTTCATCAATGGATTAATTAATGATTGTGTATCGCTATATGGATTAGTTGTGGATCAATTTCATTGATAATAAACCCCAAATCCAGTGACAAAAATTATGACCAATCAAGAATCAATGGATTTGTATAAAAGATTTATACAGTATTTTCGTTCAGATTTAGAAATATAGAACAACCCATAAAGAAAAGAGAGTGTTTTCAGCCTGATATGGAACCAAGAATTAGGAGACGCCATCAAGTCAAGGTTATTAAAAAAATGATTAAACAATTCTGCAGAGAAGAAGACGCACGAGATGAACATATAATATAGGGTTTAAGTCAGCGATCGCCAACGAACTTTTCATTTTGTCCCGAGATCACCAATCAACCGGTTTTATTACCGTGATCACCATCGAACTTTCAAATTTCGTTCCGAGATCACCAACCATCGAACTTTCAAGAATCACCATCTGACGTGGCATTGCCACGTAGGTATTTTTTAATGACGTGGCATTGCCACGTAGGTATTTTTTAATGACGTGGCAATGCCACGTCATATAGTGATTCTGGTTGTCACAAAAAAGTATATGGTTGGTGATCTCGGAACGAAATTTGAAAGTTCGATGGTGATCTCGGGACAAAATGGAAAGTTCATTGGCGATCACGGACTTAAACCCTTTTATAATTAAAAGGAACCCAATCTCAATTGATCATAAAATCACGTTAAGTAATCGCTAATAATCAAACAATAATCAAGGATCATCAAATAAAATACACCCGATTTTGACTTTTTTAAAAATCGCTTCGGCTCCTATCACGAGTGGGTAGAAGAAGCAAGAAGAATTGGAGGTTTTTGTTAGTTCATTCATTTTTTCAGTTTCTCGGTTCGAATACGTTATTCCTTTTCAAGGATCATCAAATAAACACATAAACGTTCATAAAATCCAATATCTTTCACAAATCAATAATCAAACCATCATCTAAATATCATCATCTAAGTAAATACATAAATAATTTAGCCAATCATAACGTTACAGAAACTCAAACCCGAAAATGAAATCGAAATCATAATCAAATGAAAAGGTATAACGTATTCGAACCGAGAAACCGAAAAAAATGAATGAACTAACAAAAACCTCCGATTCTTCTTGCTTCTTCTACCCACTCGTGACAGGAGCCGAAGCGATTTTTAAAAAAGTCAAAATCAG
The DNA here is from genome assembly GCA_949592205.1 of Helichrysum umbraculigerum. Lineage (NCBI taxonomy): Eukaryota > Viridiplantae > Streptophyta > Magnoliopsida > Asterales > Asteraceae > Helichrysum > Helichrysum umbraculigerum. Next base: position 7,959,981 of record CATIUR010000004.1, on the reverse strand, counting down.
GTGTATTTTATTTGATGATCCTTGATTATTGTTTGATTATTAGTGATTACCTAACGTGATTTTATGATCAATTGAGATTGAGTTCCTTTTGATTATAAAAGGGTTTAAGTCAGCGATCACCAATGAACTTTCCATTTTGTCCCGAGATCACCATCGAACTTTTAAATTTCGTTCCGAGATCACCAACCATGTACTTTTTGTGACAACCAGAATCACCATCTGACGTGGCATTGTCACATCATTAAAAATACCTACGTGGCAATGCCACGTCATTAAAATACCTACGTGGCAATGCCACGTCAGATAGTGATTCTTGAAAGTTCGATGGTTGGTGATCTCGGAAATGAAATTTGAAAGTTCGATGGTGATCACGGTAATAAAACCGGTTGATTGGTGATCTAGGGACAAAATGGAAAGTTCGTTGGCGATCGCTGACTTAAACCCTATAATATAACCTGATGTTTGTTACATTTGTGTGGAGTCGAAGACGGAGATATTTTGAGCAATTATTATATTATGATGGTGATACATGGAGTAGTTGAACAAATGGGGATTTATGTGGTTTGGGAAATTCAAGTTATTTAATACAAAGACACCCTCAAAATTACAGGTGTACTTCCAGTTAGAGATGAGCAAAGACCAGATAAAACTGGTTTTCAGTCCAGTTCAAAAAAGTCCAGTTTTTTAACAGAAAATTAAAAATCAGTCTTTTCTAGGACTGGTCCATCAGTTCAGTTTTTTGCCAGTTTTGCCAGTTTTTCTTAGAATTTCAGTCCAGTCCCAGTCCAGTTTCAGTCATTTCCAGTCTTTTTTTTCATGGTCGACAATTTTGTCAATAGTTACAATAAAATTTTAAAACCAATAGATTAAATCAATAAATGTGAAGTATGATTAAATTAAAATGTATATAATTGAAATTGTTGATGTGAAAATAAATAAAAGTTTATAAATAAAGAAATAAAAATGTATTAAATACAATTTGACCTAAATTTAAATTTTATAAGGAAAGTAGGGATGAGCATGAACATCGAAATACCGAAACCGAACCGGAACCGTACCGGTCCCGAACCGAACTGGTACCGAACCGATACAATTGGTACGGTATTCGGTATTTGATTTGGGGCAAAAAACAAACCGAAACCAACCGGTTCGGTACCGGTATGGTACATACACACCAAAATACCTAAACCGAACCGGAACCGCACCGGACCCGGACCGAACCTGTACCGAACCGATACAAGTGGTAAGGTATTCGGTATTTGATTTGGGGCCAAAAACAAACCGGTACCAACCGGTTCGGTCCGGTTCAGTACCGGTATGGTACCAAGCTCACCCCTAAAGGAAAGAAAAAAGTTAATAAACAATAAATAAACATAAATAGCTTATAATACATTTCAGTCTTTTTGCCAGTTTTAAACCAGTTTCAGTCTTTAACCAGTTTAAACTGATTTCAGTCGTTTTTAACCAGTCTTCTGACCGAAAAGTAGGACTGAATTAGGATTGTCAGGCAGTCCTAGGACCAGTCCAGTCTTTTTCCCAGTCCAGTTTTTCTAGGACCGGTCCCAGTCCGGTTAGGACCAGTTTCAGTCTTAGACTGTTTTGCTCATCTCTACTTCCAGTCCCAGTCCAGTTCTTTTCCAATCCAGTTTTATCTAAGATCGGTCCAATTCAGTACAGAATCAGTTTCAGTTTTAGACTAAACAGAGGGTAGGAATTAGAAAAAGCAGAGGGTATACCTAGAAAATAATAAAAAAATTGATTATATGGGTGAGGGGGTAGGAAATGGGGAAAAGTACAAAAAGAATGGTAGCTTTATTAGGACCCTTTAAAATGGTATGAGAATGAGATGTTATTTAAATTGGGTAGGTGAAGATCAATTGAATTGGGGCCATATAGTGATAATTTCTTAGATCAAAAAGAGGCAGAGTGATGGATAGGTTGAAAGAGCATGTGCTGATTGGCATAAGCAAATTATTATGTTTTTATTTTGTCTTGTCTTCTAAAGATTGGCACGTATGTAGCTTTGGGATGAGATGTAATTAGGCCTGTAAACGAACCGAACGAACACGAACGGAGTCTGTTCGTGTTCGTTCATTAAGGTTTTGACGAACAAATGAACGAACACGAACGGATAAGCGAACGGATTTTGTTGTTCATGTTCGTTCACTAAGAAAATTTGTTTGTTCACGAACACATACGAACGTACACGAACAAACACATAATTTAATCCATTTCTTCGTTAATACCTTAAACGAACCTCAACAAACATAAACGAACATATATATATATATATATATATATATATATATATAACTAGAAACTTTGCGATGCATATTCAACATTATAAAACGATCACAATATGAAAATAAACTCTTTTGCTTGGTCCGATCGTTGGAAAGAGCAGCAGATCTGGAACTAGTTGAGGGAGATAGTGGAGGTGTGATTGGAGTGGAGGGAATTGTGACAGAGAAATGTAAGGTAAATATATCTAAATGTTTAATATTATTAAAAGAAATAATCAATATATTAATAATATTCTATTTGATATTTAGCTTAATCAAAATAAGATATACAAATATGTATTAATTTAATTAAACTATTAGTTAATAAACGAATATTTAACCGGACGTTCACGAACATGTTATCGAACGTTCACGAACGTAAATGAACGAACGAGACATGTGTTCATGTTCGTTCATATAATTAAACGAACGTAAAAATTTGTTCATGTTCGTTCATATAACGAATCGAACGAACATAAACGAACTTTCCGCCGAACGGTTCACGAATAGTTCGCCGAACGTTCGGTTCGCTTACAGGCCTAGATGTAATCCTTTTATTGATATGAATAGATATTTTATATTGTGCAAAAAAAATAAAAAAAAAATGTCGACGTTGTTAAATATTGAGTACAAAAAAACCATTGCACATGCTCTACTTTTACATCCGTGTTTGAAATCAATCAGACGGTTACAAATGCTTCCTACCCTTTTTATTTTAATTGTCTTCGTACAATAACTAAACTCTATATATGTGTATATTAATTATCTTCTATCTTATTTTATATATTAAAAGAAAAATCTCAAATCTCGAGAGAATATATACCATTAGATGGAGATCAACAATTAAGATCTAACCCTTTATTTATTTCATGACATCATTAATCTCATGCCATCAGGTTAATAGCCTGGTGGTAAGGGGTTTTCCTGATGAAGGAGAGGTCTCGGGTTCGAGCCTCTCCAGAGGGTTTCCTCTTAGGTGGGGCAAAAAGGTGGCGTTAGTAGTAGTGGCACGATGATACTCCATTACTGACCCGCAGGAGTTATTTGCCGTTTCCAAAAAAAAAAATTAATCTCATTATTATGTGACTAAAAGACTAATTTACCTTTCTATATTTACAATATACACCCTTCAATATTTAAAATATAAATCATCTGTTTTTCCTTTAATTGTAGATAATCCTCCAAATATTTTAAAATTATTATTTATTCTATAATTCAAACTCTTCTTACAATCTTATTTAATTTATTTTTTTCTGAAAAAAAACCCCAATAAGTTATTTTCAATTCCAAAAAAAATCATAACTTCATTCCATCGCCTAGTTATTTAAATTCTTATACGACTTACTATTTAGAATCCTTTTATCAATTTCTAATTTACAATTTTTGGATCATGGATTCCAACGGGCCGGGTTCCGAGAGATTTTAGTATATTTGTACCCATACTACCGCCTTTTTTGAATTCTTTTATCAATTTCTAATTTACAATGCTTGGATTATGGATACCAACGGGTCGGTTTCCGGTGAATTTTAGTGTATCTGTACACATACTGGTTTAAAATATTCGTACTGATACCCGGCCTAATACCCGTTGGGTACCCAATTAGTATTACCCATCGGTTTTTCATATTTATTCGCGGGTTTCGGTTATCCTCTTGTATGTAATTTTGGCGAAACAAAAAAAAATTGGCTATTGAAATACGACACAGATTTAAAACACGGAAAAAAACGATACTGAATTACAAGATTTAAAATCTTAAAGCTAACAATTTAACTTTTTAATTAACTAATTCAAAGTTTCGGTATATAATATAGTATATAGTATTATTATTAAAGGAACAATACAAATACAAAAAGGAAGTGGTATCATGCACAATATTATCAATTACTGATTAATTAATTTACTCTTTTGTCACTAATTTCTCTACATCTCGATCTACATCCCTGAAATAAATTACCATTTAATCTTTTAAGGCTGTATTAACGTCATTCGGGTCAGTAGAGCCTGCATTTGAGTTATCATGTTTTGTCACCTTTCATCAAAGTTTAAAAGATAAAGTAATGTATTATAGGTTGTTGATTTAAATTACAGAGAGTAACTTAGATGAACGAAAACCACCAATGCACTACAAAGAGTGTTATTTTATAAGTACAAAATAGTATTAACTGCTAAACCGGTAAATTTGCTTATTTGAAAAAACATATTCGTACGATGTTAAATAATATAGTATTATTAAATATCAATACAAATAACAAAGTGATATCATACACAATATATCCCTATTAATTAATTCATGTGTTTGGACTCATCAATCCAAAATCTATCACAATTCAAATCCATTATACTTGTTTCATTTAAAATTAAAACAATACAAACCGATGTACCGTACACCAACACCAAAACACTTATTAAATCCATGTAACACATCCATATAAGATATATCATAAAGTCAACCCGCAAATTTTGCGGGTCTTAAACTAGTTAATTTAATATAAGATAATATTATTAAATAATTACTATTTTGATTAAACTATTTGTTAATTGAAAATTTAAAAAGTTGCCACATGTCATCATTGCCTATGTGGTAAATCCTGGAGCCATTATTTATACTCCCTTAATATTATATATATATATATATATATATATATATATATATATATATATATATATATATATATATATATATATATATGAGTTCAAATAAGAATGACAAAAAAGTAGGGAATGAGAGAACTTATAGGATTGTTCCATTTCTTTACAAATCTCATTTTCACCTTTACCCTTAAAATTAAATATCTCACAAACCGTATGTCCATAAATTATAAAAATTACATATTCGCGTCTTTTTTTCTTCGATTAGAGATCTCACAAGCTATACTATAACACCACAATATTTAAAGAGACATTTTTTTTTAAACATATATCGGAAGCGATTAAATACAAATCATGCACTATAGATTGCGTATAACATAATTCCCAAAACACAATCTATGCCTGCATGATAAGTTGGTACAATAACCACATCAGCTACAACATTAAGTTAGGTGTTATTTAAATTCCAAAACATAAGTTTATAAACGACTACATGTCGTATAGTCAGAGTAGGCAGTCAAACATTCTTCCAACTAACTTCTTGCCCACCCACAACAAAAGTAATCTGCAAGAAGTGAGGAGAGGGATTAGCACGAAGCTAAGTGAATAGATCACAACTATCAATCTAAACTATCATAGCAATTGATCACCACAAAGCATCATAACAAATACATCAAAGAGGATCGGTGGTCCTTGAGGTACCCTCATGCCGCGGTGGTTCCCCAAGTAACACTTATAACCACTGAAGGCCAAACAGTGGTCTTACCGATAGTTTAGTACCATTACTACATACGACATGATTTCAATAAACAACACATGTACAAAGTCATCATGTCGTCCAAAGTAACAGTATCCAAACCCAATTTCATATTGACCCCTGACAAGATAGCACATTCCATAATCATCATGGCAATATGCAATTTATACAATGTATAACAGTAGAACATGTTTACCCGTTGTAACCAGATTGTTACAACTAATTTAGATTGAAAGTCAATGATCCACTCACCCTTCACAGTCACCGTCTTCACTCAAAGGTCTAATATTATTGAGTCTTCGGTTTATCTGAGAATACAAGAAGATTACAAGTTAATACTCATTTCATATGATATATTGTAAGGCCCACTCCTTACGCAAACCAAAACATATCATTTATATATTATATTTCGAAAATCGGAAGCGCAAGTCCCCCAAAACAAAACATTTACCGACTTACAATGCTTCCAGGTTTAACGACTACAAAGTATGACAACATTAGTTAAACATTTACAACCATATTAACACAAACGGGCTTATATAAAACGTTTTCCAAAAGACATTCACAAAAGGTCAGAGTTGCGCCAAGCTTTAGTCAAACTTCCAGTCAACATCTACAACCCGAACATCTACATCTACATCAACTAACCACAATCTGCAAAACATTAAACAACGAGGGATTAGCCAATGCTAAGTGAATGGAACCGTAACCGACGGTTCAACCCACTCATAACGAGTCTTACAACAAAGCAACAACAACAATTAAACACATAAGCACATAACGTCAAGAGGACCGGCGGTTCCTGGTATCCATCCAACCCAGAAACCACGACTACTGGGCGCCAAGCCAATCCCAGTAATCAACCGATAGCTTGAGTACTACCTTCACTGACTAGGCTTGTTCTCAACTATGTGTCTCAAAGAAACCTCGACAACTACACAGTAGTACCCAAACCCAACCCAGACAGCAGTTGACCTCTGAAAACAACCACGTTGCATTCACAATGCAAAAACACACAACAACAAGCAACAGTTCACAACTGTTCACAACTGATCAACAATTCAACAACAATCGCACAACAACTCATATAATCAGCAATATAAACAAACAGACAAGACTGGTACCGGTACGACCAATAACAACAACCTACTAATATAAACCATCCTGGTTACCCGTTGTAACCGAACCCGTTACAACTGGGTGGAACCGAGGACTACAATTCCACTCACCAAATATTTACGTCTGATCGCCAACTCAGAGGTCTTATCTTACTGAGTGGCCGTCCGCTTATCTGGAAACAACAACAACATCAAGTCAGTAACGGTTTAACACTTACCACGAATCCTTATATTAATCATAATATTATCCACATTATAATCATCATTCAAAACATATATTTCTAAGCATAAAGTGCCACTAAATACACTATCTTCTAAACACTTATGCATTTTCAAAATTTACAAAATCCTTCAAAATAATTCATGCAAACGCGATCCGGGAAAATGTGGCTGGATCGCGTTCCTCTTTATAAAAATATTCTGTTGCGAGATTACACTAGGCAACGCGATCCAGGAAATGAGACGGGATCGCGTTCACAAGAACAAAACCAATTTGACTCAAAATACAAAGAGCAACGCGATCCGGAATAGAGGTTCAGGATCGCGTTCACAAGAACAAAACGACTCGACATCAAATTATAACTGTGGAACGCGATCCGGCCGAGGCCACCGGGATCGCGTTCGAGCGATTTACAGCAAAGCCAGACCTGAACTCAAAATACGAACCCTAACCCAAATTTATCACCAAATCAGTTTACAACTCGAATTTACCATGTAAAAGACCACAAATATCTTCCATAAACATAATATAACGACAAACAACAATTCTAACATCCTCTAAATCATGCATCATCATCTAATTCACCAAAATCACCAAACCCTAAGCTATGAACTCAACTTGAAGAACACTAACAAATTCTAGCATATAATCACCATGTAATCAACTAATTTCAATGAATAATCAACAAGTAATTAACAAAACATGATTTTCAAGCTTCAATTCATACAAATCACTTATGTTCATCATTTTACCACTTCCATGAAATATACTCAAGAATACTAAATTTACTTACAATCAAATGGAGAAGAAGCTAGAGATGATGATGAAATCACTTTCCCTTTAGCTAGATTAAATCTCTATTTTGTGTTCTTGATTTAATTCCAAAGAGATGAGAGGTGAGGTTTGAGAGGATTTCAAAGAAAACAAAGGAAAAGAGTTTGGTGGAATGAGTCGGTCCACACACCGACCCCAATTCTTATTTAGTATAAATTATACCCGTTCCTAGCCTATTGTCTGGAACCCGAAAATACCCGTAAGTCAAAATACTTTTATTTTACCGTCAACTTTAATAAATTAAAACAAGCAATAATTTATTAGTCACTATAAAAACTGAGGCTCTTTTACTTGTTTATTATTAAATAAACAAACCGAACTTATTAAAATACAATTTATTTCCAGGCCCAGAAACAGGATGTTACATATATAACTTTCATTAAACACTCAATATCAGTTCAACAAGCATTAAGTATCATAAAGGTAGCATACAAGTTGATTGACACAGGTTCTAGCAACTAAAATGACAAAAGCTGCAAACAGTGGGAATCCGCCGGATTCCATGGGAATCCGCCGGATTCAAATGAATACGGTCGGATTCCCATGAATCCGCCGTATTCCCACCCCCTTTCAGCTCCAATTTGGGACAGAACCCTAACTAAGGAATACGCCCTCGGAATACGCCGGATTCCCATGAATCCGGTATCTGAATCCGCCGGATTCCAAGGAATACGACCGGATTCCCATATGATCTAGACTGACATAAAAAGGGGGAATCCGACCGGATTCCCGTGAATCCGCCGGATTCCCAAGAACATCAAGCACGCCCAGTTTCTGCAAAACCAAACTCGAACCAAAACCACAAATCACCAAGTTCCAGCTACAATACACGATTATAGCAAATGAGTGACTTCAAGTATCATCCTACTACAAGTTCCAACCACAACTAACTTCCTAAATCATCAACCTAAGCATAATCATTCATTTATCTATTATATCAAACCCTAACACATAAACACACATAATCAAAGCAATTTAACTTACAATCGAGATAAGAGTAAGGTAGATGATGATGTTGTTCAGTGGAACCACGAATCCAAGCTCTAATCGATTGACCAAAGTTTTCTTCTTTTGATTTCTATCTCAAACTCAATGTATGTGTTTATTTTGGGGAGTTATAAAAATTGGGGAGGGAAACAATGAGCCGATCCATCCCCAAAGTTGGGTATAAGTTGGTTACCAAATAATACCCGCTCTAAATCTATTGTCTGGAACCTAAGAACCGTTTACGTGAAAATATATATTATTATACCGTCAACTATAATAATTTAACACAAGTAATAATTCATGTATCCCAATAAGTCATTTGACCACTGGACATATTTATTTCAATTAGCCAAATAATACTAATTATTTCTAAACTCAATTAAATAATCAAATGAATTTAGTACATTACCAAATTTCTCCTAGGCCGGTAACGAGGATGTTACAAATCTTCCCTCCTTAAGAAGATTTCGTCCCCGAAATCTCGCCACGCTCAAAAAGATTAGGATACCGCAATCTCATGCTTTCCTCCGTTTCCCACGTAAGATTAGTACCCAGACTATGTCGCCACTTAACCAAAACCATGGGTATCTCCTTCTTTCGAAGTTTAGTCACTTTTCTATCTACAAGCTCTATGGGTTCCTCTACAAGTTTCTGACTTAAGTCGACACGCAAGTCTTGTAACGGAAGGACTTGGGATTGGTCCTCCACCTTACATTTTCTTAAGTAACATACATTGAAGGTGTCATGAATACCTGCTAATTCAGGAGGAAGATCTAACGATACCGTTTGATCATTAACTACTTGGCGAATTCTAAATGGCCCAATAAACCTAGGAGCAAGTTTACCACGCTTACCAAACCGAATCACACCTATCCAAGGGGAAACCTTTAAATAAACCAATTCACCCACCACAAACGAAACCGGACGGCGCCGCGGATCGGCATACTGTTTCTGTCTATCCCGTGCCGCTTTTAACTTCTCACGAGCAATTGCTACCTTATCAGCAGTAATCTGTACAATATCTGGACCCGCAAATTGTTTCTCACCCGCTTCCAGCCAACAAGTGGGTGTTCTACAACGACGCCCATAAAGCATTTCATACGGAGGCATACCTATACTCGAGTGATAAGAATTATTATACGCAAACTCGATCAATGGCAGGTGTGAATCCCAAGACTCACCATATTCTAACACACAAGCACGCAACATGTCCTCCAAAGTTTGAATGGTGCGCTCTGATTGACCGTCCGTCTGAGGGTGATACGCCGTACTCAAATTAATTCGGGTACCCAATTCCTTCTGCAAACCCTGCCAAAACCCGGACACGAATCGTGGATCTCTATCCGACACAATAGATAAAGGAATTCCATGTCGCGAAACGATCTCATTGACGTACAATTGGGATAATTTACTCAAAGAAGCCGTCTCACTAGTAGCAAGAAAGTGAGCACTCTTAGTCAATCGGTCCACAATCACCCAAATCATGTCGTTTCCTCTAATGGTTCGCGGAAATTTTGTTACAAAGTCCATCGTAATGTTTTCCCATTTCCACTCGGGGATCTCAAGTTGTTTCAACGACCCATACGGTTTCTGGTGCTCGGCCTTTACTTGAGAGCATATATGGCATGATTCCACAAATCGAGCAACATCCATTTTCAAAGTAGGCCACCAATACAAAGGTTTCAGATCATTATACATTTTTGTGCTCCCGGGATGAACCAACAATCTGGACTTATGAGCTTCCATCAATATTACATCACGAAGCCCACCAAGCAAAGGAACCCAAACTCGCGATTGAAATGTCTTTAATCCACGAGAATCGTCACATAAAAATTCTTTCCTTTTCAATAGAATCTCGGCCTTCAAATTTTGATCCAACGATGCTTCCATTTGTGCCGTTCGCAATCTTTCAATCAAATCAGAGGAAACTTCCAATCGCATAAAGCAAACTTTCTCAAATTTCCCTTTTCTACTCAACGCATCCGCGACCACATTCGCCTTACCCGGATGGTAACGAATCTCACAATCATAGTCTTTTATCAACTCTAACCATCTCCTCTGACGCATATTCAGTTCCTTCTGAGAAAACATGTATTGAAGACTCTTATGATCCGTACAAATAACGCATTTAGTACCATACAAATAGTGTCTCCAGATTTTCAAGGCAAAGACTACAGCTGCAAGTTCTAAGTCATGGGTAGGATAATTCTTTTCATGAGGCTTAAGCTGACGAGAAACATACGCAATGACCCGACCACGTTGCATCAAGACACCACCCAAACCCGCATGCGAAGCATCACAATACTCAATGAAATCCTCGGACCCTTCAGGCAAGGCTAAAATTGGAGCCTGACACAACAACTGTTTCAAGGTCTGGAAAGCCGACTCTTGTTGATCATTCCACTGAAACTTAACATCCTTTCGAGTCAATTTCGTCAAAGGACCCGCGAGCTTAGAGAAATCCTTGATGAACTTTCGATAGTAACCCGCTAGACCAAGAAAACTCTTAATCTCCGAAGCAGACTTAGGCGCTTGCCAATTCATAATTGCCTCAACTTTAGATGGATCAACCTTAACTCCATCCTCACAAATAATATGCCCCAAAAACTGGACCTCACGCGACCAAAACTCACATTTGGAGAACTTAGCATACAACTTCTCCTGTTTCAAAGTGTCGAGTACTAAACACAAGTGTACTTCATGATCAGCCTTAGTCTTAGAATAAATCAATATATCATCAATAAATACAATAACAAACTTATCAAGATAGGGCCGACAAACTCTATTCATCAAATCCATAAAGACCGCTGGAGCATTAGTCAACCCAAAAGGCATAACAAGAAATTCATAATGACCATATCTAGTGCGAAAAGCCGTCTTAGGAATATCCTCCTCACAAACCCGCACTTGATGATAACCCGACCTCAAATCAATCTTAGAAAAATAGGAAGACCCTTGCAATTGATCAAACAATTCATCTATTCGGGGCAAAGGGCACTTATTCTTTATGGTTCGCTTATTCAACTCCCTATAATCAATACACATCCGAAGGGTGCCATCCTTCTTTTTAACAAACAACACGGGTGCACCCCAGGGAGACGAACTAGGCCTGACGAAACCCTTATCTAATAGCTCCTGGATTTGGGTCATCATTTCACGAATTTCGGAGGGAGCTAGTCTATAAGGAGCCTTAGCTACGGGAGTAGAACCCGGAATTAGGTCAATTTTATATTCCACCTCTGTAATGGGAGGCAACCCAGGCAATTCATCAGGAAAAACGTCAGGGTAATCAGAAACCACCCGAACATTGGAAACGGTTTTCTTTTCTAATTTTGCATCAACTATATAAGTCAGGTAGGATACACACCCCTTAGCTAGAGATTTACTAGCTTTCATCATAGAAATCATAGGGATACTACCTCCTTCCCGTTCCCCTCGAGCCACTACAAATGACTCATTAGAGATTGGAATCCTAATTAGTTTCTTATGGCACTCTATACTTGCCTTATTCTTACTTAACCAATCCATGCCTAAAACCGCATCAAAACTGGGGATAGGCATCAATAGAAAAGAAATTGGGCAACTATGATCCTCAATCAAAATGCTAGCTCCAGTCACCGATGTGGTAACTGGAACTATCTTGCCATTTGCTATCTCAACCTCAATAGGATTTGTAATACAAGTGGGAGTCAATTTCAGTTTATCGCAGAAAAGCATAGATATAAATGAGCAATTGGCTCCCGAATCAAACAGAACAGTAGCTGGTACAGAGTTGATTAGAAATGTACCAGTGATAACATCTTCAGTCCTGACAGCATCATCAGCTGTCATTTGGAATGCCCTACCAGTTACCGTTGGTGGATTCTTTCTTTTCTGGCCGGAAGATGAAGACCCACCGACCACACCCATCCTTTGTTTCCTAGCCTCCGGACACAAACCCGAACGATGACCTTCCTTTTGACAATTCCAACACACATGTCTAGGAAACGCACAATCCTTGATATCATGACCAAGTTGTCCACATTTGATACACCTAGCAGTTTGTGGAGTGCAAGGACCCGTGTGTCGCGATTTACAACTGTGGCACCAATTGGTTCTGTCCAATGATTTACTATCCGAACTGGACTTCTTAGGTTGATGAGAACCCTGCCATTTCTTCTTTCCAGGACTACCCAAAGATTCACCCTTGGGTTTAAATGGAGATTTTTCCTTAACCTCCAAACCCTGTGCCCTAATATCCCCATCCACAGAACGGGCAAGATCAAAAGCTTGGGAAAGAGTACCCGCCAATCTCACGGTCGTCCGATAAGTATGCGGTAGCATTCCCACAAAATGGTCAATCTTCATACGTTCCTCCAGTACCCATTGTTGCACGAATCTCAACTTGTCAGTGAATTGGGAAATGAGATCATCCATAGTCATCTTATCCGTTAATTGCAAATCCAAAAACTCGCGTCGAATCCGAGTCATGTCAAATCTCGAACAATATTTCTTACAAACCTCATTGTGGAAATCAGACCAACAAATCGATGCTCTCTGCTGTGGGGAAAAATGTGATGTAATGGAATCCCACCAAACCATTGCGGGACCCTTTATAAGTTGCACCGCAAAAGGAACCTTGACTTCCTCTTCACATCGACAAACCTCAAACTTTCTTTCCACATCCCTCAGCCAATCCAAGGTAACGGAGGGATTTGTACTACCCGAATAATCCGATGGTCCACAAGACTTGAAAGTCTTAAAAGAGCATAGCTTAGGTTGACTCTGAGCTTGAAATATCGGAGTCTGATAACCCGAAGGTCCGGAAGAGAACGGAGCCGAAATCGGATAGGTACCATAGTGTGGATGATGATAATAAGACTGAGATACTGGAATCTGCGAAGTCACCAAAAGTGGTGGTACAGTGCTAACAGTAGGTGGCAAGGATTGCAAAATTTGTTGAGAAGACCGGTTTTGTTGTTGTTGTTGCAAAAACTGTTGTTCTATTGCCTTAAGTCTCAGATTTTCTGTCTCTAGATGAATCATATAATCATCATGATCAAAATCCCCTGCAGAAAAGGTAGTACCAGTTTGACCCTGGCTAACATTTTGGGTTCCAGTAGGGGATACATTAGTTTGAGGGACATCACGGGGTGTGTCAGCTGGAGGTTCATTCTCTGTCATATCTGTACCAAAACAACATCTCATAACACGTTAGTTGTTAGTACCTATATACTAACCAACTTCACATGCTAACAAAATCCCACTCACAGGAATGTTTGACTGAGACACATAGATTTGGGATTGAACACTTAACCCATGCTCAATTCACCCAAACCTAAGCTCTGATACCAATTTATAACACCACAATATTTAAAGAGACATTATTTTTTTTTAAACATATATCGGAAGCGATTAAATACAAATCATGCACTATAGATTGCGTATAACATAATTCCCAAAACACAATCTATGCCTGCATGATAAGTTGGTACAATAACCACATCAGCTACAACATTAAGTTAGGTGTTATTTAAATTCCAAAACATAAGTTTATAAACGACTACATGTCGTATAGTCAGAGTAGGCAGTCAAACATTCTTCCAACTAACTTCTTGCCCACCCACAACAAAAGTAATCTGCAAGAAGTGAGGAGAGGGATTAGCACGAAGCTAAGTGAATAGATCACAACTATCAATCTAAACTATCATAGAAATTGATCACCACAAAGCATCATAACAAATACATCAAAGAAGATCGGTGGTCCTTGAGGTACCCTCATGCCGCGGTGGTTCCCCAAGTAACACTTATAACCACTGAAGGCCAAACAGTGGTCTTACCGATAGTTTAGTACCATTACTACATACGACATGATTTCAATAAACAACACATGTACAAAGTCATCATGTCGTCCAAAGTAACAGTATCCAAACCCAATTTCATATTGACCCCTGACAAGATAGCACATTCCATAATCATCATGGCAATATGCAATTTATACAATGTATAACAGTAGAACATGTTTACCCGTTGTAACCAGATTGTTACAACTAATTTAGACTGAAAGTCAATGATCCACTCACCCTTCACAATCACCGTCTTCACTCAAAGGTCTAATATTATTGAGTCTTCGGTTTATCTGAGAATACAAGAAGATTACAAGTTAATACTCATTTCATATGATATATAACTTTCATTAAACACTCAATATCAGTTCAACAAGCATTAAGTATCATAAAGGTAGCATACAAGTTGATTGACACAGGTTCTAGCAACTAAAATGACAAAAGCTGCAAACAGTGGGAATCCGCCGGATTCCATGGGAATCCGCCGGATTCCATGGGAATCCGCCGGATTCAAATGAATACGGTCGGATTCCCATGAATCCGCCGTATTCCCACCCCCTTTCAGCTCCAATTTGGGACAGAACCCTAACTAAGGAATATGCCCTCGGAATACGCCGGATTCCCATGAATCCGGTATCTGAATCCGCCGGATTCCAAGGAATACGACCGGATTCCCATATGATCTAGACTGACATAAAAAGGGGGAATCCGACCGTATTCCCGTGAATCCGCCGGATTCCCAAGAACATCAAGCACGCCCAGTTTCTGCAAAACCAAACTCGAACCAAAACCACAAATCACCAAGTTCCAGCTACAATACACGATTATAGCAAATGAGTGACTTCAAGTATCATCCTACAACAAGTTCCAACCACAACTAACTTCCTAAATCATCAACCTAAGCATAATCATTCATTTATCTATTATATCAAACCCTAACACATAAACACACATAATCAAAGCAATTTAACTTACAATCGAGATAAGAGTAAGGTAGATGATGATGTTGTTCAGTGGAACCACGAATCCAAGCTCTAATCGATTGACCAAAGTTTTCTTCTTTTGATTTCTATCTCAAACTCAATATATGTGTTTATTTTGGGGAGTTATAAAAATTGGGGAGGGAAACAATGAGCCGATCCATCCCCAAAGTTGGGTATAAGTTGGTTACCAAATAATACCCGCTCTAAATCTATTGTCTGGAACCTAAGAACCGTTTACGTGAAAATATATATTATTATACCGTCAACTATAATAATTTAACACAAGTAATAATTCATGTATCCCAATAAGTCATTTGACCACTGGACATATTTATTTCAATTAGCCAAATAATACTAATTATTTCTAAACTCAATTAAATAATCAAATGAATTAAGTACATTACCAAATTTCTCCTAGGCCGGTAACGAGGATGTTACATATACTTTTGACGAATTATTTTTTTCTTTTTTTGCCGGATTTTACAATATAATCACATGTGATTTATGATAAAAAGTTAAAATTTGTTCACAATTAATTATTCATGGTATATGTTGATTAACACGTGATTAAAGCTTAGTATTTGTGACACCCGGTCAAAATAACCCAAAATTAGCTCCTAATTTAAACTTTTAAAACACGTATTACATACGTGTCAGTACTCTAGTACACAAGTAACATATATGTATTGATATATATATAACACATTGATTAATCGAAAATCACGAACGAACAAAACAAAAAGGAAACGAAATCTTAAATGCGGACGTTGGTGAAAAACAATTTTTAAATAATGTATTATTGGTTAGAATAATAATTATTTACTCGGTTAATAATTTTAACACATTTTGTATACAGAAAACTATCCGTATATTTTAAGTAAAACAAAGATATATTTTTATATCTCCTTAAAAGTATTTTTATAAAATACTTTGATTGAAAACGTATACGAAATAATATTTAGAGATTTTTCATTTTAAAAGATTATACTACATAACGATCGGGTACGCGAACACGGGGCGAAAAATACCCATCTACCTCAATTATTGAGGCCGGTATACAACCGACCTCAATAATTCAAAACACACACACGCACACATCTTGATCTCTCTCGGCTCTCTCCCTTTCTCTCTTTCTGTTTCATTTCAACAACAACAACAAATCAAACAACAACAACACCAACATAATCATCATCTTCTTCTTCATAATCGGATCATCATCATCATCGTAGTACTCGTCATCTCCATTCACGGTTCCAATTTTTCTAAGTAAGAACATTCATCAATTGTAACATCCTCGAAATGGACCTAGTTGTTTATATATTATTTCTTGATTTAAATTAGCATTTAAATGAGTTTGAAAATAATATTGTTTGAATTAGTTGAAATAATTGGAATAGGAGCCGAATATTCCAATGTGATAAGTGAATTATTAATTGTTGTAAATTAATATAGTTGACGGTACAATAAAATGTTTGGACTCGCAAATGGTTTTCGGGTTCCAGACAATAGATTGAGATGGGGTATTAAATTATACCCGTATATTGGAGGCGGTTTGTAAGGTCGGCTATTTATATCACTTTCCTATTTAGGAAAGTTTCATATGAAACTTCTAAAACTCACAGAAATTCTTAGAAATCCAAATCAAAACCTAGAAAACAAATTGAAAGTGAATTTGGAGCTATGATTGATTCTAGTTTCATCCTAATCATTATCACAATTCAGTGTTCTTCAAATTGAGGTAAGTTTGAATTTAAATCAATTTGATTGAAAATGATGATTTGGAAGAATTAGATGTTAGAAACATGTTATAAAGGTTTCATGATGATTATGTGAAGTTATTAGGTGTTTATAACTGTTTGAAATCGAGTTTTGGTGATTAAAATCGCGAGTTAGGTTTTGATCAGAGCGCAGAGGGCTGGGACGAAGGGAGTACCCGGCGGGTACCTCCCTTACCCGGCGGGGATGGGTGCTGATTGGGAAGCCGACGGCTTCTGAGCCAAGCCGGCGGCTTGTGAGGTATAATGGATACCCGGCGGGTATGGGTCTTACCCGGCGGGTAAGGCTGAATTCCAGCCATTTTTGTGTTAGGTTTAGACACTTATGAGTTGTTAATATAACTTGAACATAAAATGTTAATGTAAGTTATATTCTTATGCTTAGTTATATTTATGCCTAAGATAATATGGTGGCATAGGTATTAACTGTTATTCGAATAATTGATTTGAATTATTGTGTTGATATAAGTTCAGTATATTGATATTAATTACTAACTTATATTTGATTATTGATTCTCAGATGTGGAGAAGGCTCAGTGATATTAGACTACTGAGTGGAGGCCTGAGGTAGTTGGTGAGTGGATCTATAACCTCAGTGTGATTTAGTTGTAATGATTTGATTTACAACAAGTAATTATAGTATTACTTTGATAGAATGTAATTGTTGAGATATCTTGCCATGATAGTTTGACTAGTTGCTTACTTGACTGATGGTGCTAGTATGTAAGATTCCGAGGTCAACTTGATTTGACAGTTGGACTTGGTTGTTATTGTAGACGACAGGAGATCTTAAAACTTAAAATGTCGGTTTAGGGATCTAGGTCGTGTGTGATTAACAACTGGTTATCGGTAATTCTGTATAGGCCAATACAGATGATTGATAAAAGTTCCTTGAGTACCAAACTGGTATTAGGGTATCTCAGGAGCCACCGATCCTCATGACGATTAATAATGCTTGATTGGTGTATCTTGACATTGATTGGATGTCGAGTGATTGATTGATTTTCTGTTTATTGTTATTTGATGTAAACAGATTGTTATGCTAGGTTGGACTGTTGCTTACAGTTTCATTCACTTAGCTTTATGCTAACCCCACCACAGTTCTTCCTGCAGGTTGTATATTAATGGGACATATTGGGCAGGAGGTTGTTGGACTGGATGGAATGTTTGACAGGCTTTTACTCTGATGTTATTTTGATAACTAAAGAGATGTTTTGAATTATATAACACCGAGTTTGTTGAAATGTCGTGTAATAAGATTGAAAAAGTTTATTGACATTTAGAGTACATTGATAGTATGTTTTAAATATACGCTTCCGAGTAGCCATTATTATATTATTGTTTAAATTAAACGAGGGGTGTTATAAGTTGGTATCAGAGCAATAGTTTGGGTGAATTGGACATGATAGAATGTTCAATCCTAAACTTTGATTGAGTTGAGTCAAACATTCCAGTGGGTGCGGGTTTAGTTGATTAGTGAATGTGTGAGAAAGTGATTAGTTGAATATGTACTAACCCTTAACAAGTGGTGAAGCTGTTGTTTGATTGCAGAGACGGAGGAACATGAGTAATTGACTGGTATATTTCATGTTTCCTCAACACTCGTGGGCTTAAGATTGCCAGGTAATCTTTGATAAGCCTATGTTAATTTACATTAACTTGAATTGTTTACTCTGTTATGTTGAGTAAGCTTTGTTGTAAAGTTAATTGAGTCAGACTGATATGATTTCCCAGTTTTGAGTCAACTAATGATTGCTATAGGTTGACATGAGGAGAGAAGTGTTAAATGAGATGCTTATTGTTGCTCATTGTAGTGGTTATTTCTGATTGAATTGTAAATGCAGAAATATGTTTAAGTAGATAGAGAGTTGATTAAGGTTTTAGCAAGATTGATGTTGGAACCTAAGGAGTGTTTTTATTGGTGAGACAAAATAATTGATAGCATTATATTAGTAGATTGGTTACAGGATGTGATTTGAATCCTGTTTAAGGACTGTTATGTCATTTGAATTGAAAATGACTACTATTTGAGAACATATGTGTTGTACGACTATATGATATGTTTTGACTATAGTAAAACACTTGATATAAACCGAGATTGATAGGTTTATGAGACACGTAGAGAATGATAATGTGAAATTGATTTGGGGAAGTGATAGATCTTTCTGATCAATTGAGAATTAATAAATGAAATGTGTTATAGTAACATGATTGAGTAGATTTGTTGTGACATTGATGCTTGATAGTATAGCATATGTCAAAGTGATGATAATTAATTAAGATGTGTCCTGAATTTTGAGGTAAATAGGGACATTGATTAGTGTTAAGTATTGAAACTATGATGATGAGTTATCATGTGTTTGAGGTTTCAGATAAGTGATATACTGAGTAATTTAGTTGTTGAAAATTAGAATATTGTATGTATGTGAAATGGCTTGCATATGTAAGATTAAATATGTAAGTAGTAAGCTGATTTTGAGTGTATATCAGCTGATAGAAACTATTAAATAGATTATGATTGATTTGAAATCATGAAGTATTTAATATATAAGTGAGAGTAGATCACATTGAAAATTATAATGTAGAGTAGCCTGAGAATGGATTGTGAAGAACATAATCTTGCAACGTCTGATCACCGTTGTTATATTATGTTGTGCCACATGAACTTGTTGAGGCTACTTAGTATAAAAGAAATGTAATGTGATTTTGGAAATGGAGCATGATAGTATGCTAAGTTGTTTAATAGTTGTTTTGATAAGAAAACAATCAGTTGATGGGACTGTGACAATTAGATTGTAAAGGTGCGAGAGTAAAATATATTTGTCATTAATAGAGGTTTTGATGATAAACCTAATTGATTAATTTGATTTTGTTGAAAATGTAGTTGTGACGGATTGTGTCAAATTGTCCATAGGTGGATTTGTATAGTGTTTAAATGAATCACTATTTGGTATCTGGCTTGTATGAAGCCAAAGATTGAGATAAGTTAATATTGTCTTGCTTGAGGAATTCCTAGAATTATTGAATGTAATAATGAGAAGTTTATGTTTGAAAGTAAACATACAATATGAAATGGCTTGTATGGAGCCAAGATTGATGTAGGTTGACTTTGTCCTTGTAAAGGATTGATAAGATTATTGAAAGTAATAATTTAAAATATATGTTTGAAAGTGGACATATAAAAGGAAATGGTTTGTTGAGAGTTAATATTGATAGTATGTTAACTTTGAAAGTCAAACCATGAATAGAGAATTGTGTATAAAATTAATTGCTTGTGATTGGTTTGTGAATGAGTCAAACTTGAGAAAAGCAGTTAGAGGATTTTATTGATTGATTGATTGAAATCAAAGTTGACATGTAGTCAACGGTGTGTGTTGAAATAGTCTAACATAGATTGTAATGTTATGATTGTGTGGAATGTGATTGAATTCCTAGATTAGTTAAATTATGTTGAAACGGGTCATTGAAAATCCAAAGGAGATAGAAGAATGGTCTAAGTTTGTGAGACTTGAGTTATTACTTAAGGCTAGTATTAAGTAATTGAAATAGTGTTAAGTATAATTGAGTATTCAGTTGGGTAATATTTAATATTTGAACTGAATATGTGTTGAAGAATTATACAGATATGAAGTCATTGTTTGATATGACAGTTATAACTTGCTAAGATATGTTAGAATAATTAAATCACATTGATTAGAATTGTGATAAGAAAATCTTACCAATGTATGAGGCTTGTGATGACAGCCATGATTGGGTAAGAATATGAGAAGTGAAATAATTGAAAATTATTATTAATGATTGTGTAGGTTGATTGATACCTCATGGTAAATCACTTAAGTATTGAAAGAATTGAATGGATTCTTTAGTTATTTGTTGATTGTATACAAATAAAGTAAGTGATAAAGTGGAAAAATTGGGATTAAATCCAAATAAGAAATGATATGAAAGGATATCTGGAAGTTAAACTGTGTTAAAGGTCTAGTTTGACCTTGGTTGATAAATTAATGAATATGAATTGGAAAGTTGTTCATATTTTGAGAAATTAGGTATGTGTGTATAATTGTATGTGTTAGGAAATAAGGGAAACCTTGAAATTGATAGGTGATGATTGTATTCACCAAACTTTTATTGTAAGTTTAGATTAAATTGTTTAAGTTATATACGATGTATTATGTATATAAATGAAACATAGAGTTGGTGATTGTTCCATGTCCTGTGGTATGGATATGTGATGATTAATAGTATTGAAAAGGTTTGATAAAGGCTCTAATAGTTTGAATGGCCTAGTGTATAGAATGAAATGGAATTGATGTGTATATATCCATTTAAGAGAGTACCTGAAGTTGTGTAGGTATGTATGTGTGATATACATGATAATAAATGGCATGATAAGTTTTAATAGAATGAATTAAAATGTGCCATAAGATATGTGGAGGTCAGTTAATTGTGATTAACTTGATGTAGATTTTGTTAAAAATGTGTTGAGAAGTAGCACATTGTGATATTGTGATACTTAAGTTGTAGTATCATAATATTGATAAAGACTGACTTAGTTGCTATATTGATGGGATGTAGTACTAAGTGATTATGTGATTAAAGTCGTATAAATTCTAATTGCTTGTGATTAGTAGCTTAAGATTTTAAAGTAATTAACTGGTTGCTAAGATAAGATTCTGGATGTCTTACCAGTTTAAGCGTTATGTAAATTCTAACTTGATGGTCAGTTAGATTTGAAGATAAATAGTAAGTATGGATAGGCGTACTGAACAGTATAATCATTAGTGTTGTGATTATTGGAAATGTTATTGTTGTTGTTAACAATTGATAGGTTGTAATGAAAGGAATTACAAGTAGAAATAAGTCAATGTAGAGGTTGGTTGAATGTAGGTAATGTTTGATTTTGGTACCTTTGTTGATTGAGCAAAATACTTGTTAATTGTAGTTTTACCTACTGAGTTTGACCTCTGCTTTGCTTATTAAGGTGATATGAATCTGGATTACTTCTAAGTAAAGGATTTCGTATGATAGTGATAGTGATATGTGAATATGATAGGTTGTTCAAGAGAGTAGGTATGAAACTTTTGGATGAAAAGTTGACCTAGATTTGAATTTCAGATCTTTGATGGTAGAGATTTAAGATTGTGATCTGTATATTAGACTGATTGTTGGTCGTGAGCTGAATTATATTTCAGTGTTGCTAGGTACCTGTGGTTTAATAAACACTGTTGTTGTGATATTGTTTACTGCTGTTTTATTGATAACAGAGATGAACAGTGAGAATAGGTTAAAGATTTTAGCATGTTGCTAATTTCTGGTTGCATAGACCTATTAAGTAATGTTAAGTATTACTTGTTGATTAAGTGATTGTAGGTTTCACTTGTTGAAGTAAGTATTTGTCTATAAGATATATC
The DNA here is from genome assembly GCA_949592205.1 of Helichrysum umbraculigerum. NCBI lineage: Eukaryota > Viridiplantae > Streptophyta > Magnoliopsida > Asterales > Asteraceae > Helichrysum > Helichrysum umbraculigerum. Next base: position 7,937,199 of record CATIUR010000004.1, on the reverse strand, counting down.
TGATTGATGATATTGATTAGATGCACTGTATGTGTGCGTAGGAAAAGATAGAAGCATGTACATTTGGATATGTGCATGTGGAAAGAATTCAAACAGTCTAAGTATAGTTGTAAGTTGCTATTGAGGATTAATGTATGCTAAGAAGTATGTGATTATATCACATTAGTCAGATTGATTGAGGTTAGATTTCGGGACGAAATCTCTTTAAGGGGGGGAGAGTTGTAACATCCTCGAAATGGACCTAGTCGTTTATATATTATTTCTTGATTTAAATTAGTATTTAAATGAGTTTGGAAATAATATTGTTTGAATTAGTTGAAATAATTGGAATAGGAGCCGAATATTCCAATGTGATAAGTGAATTATTAATTGTTGTAAATTAATATAGTTGACGGTACAATAAAATGTTTGGACTCGCAAATGGTTTTCGGGTTCCAGACAATAGATTGAGATGGGGTATTAAATTATACCCGTATATTGGAGGCGGTTTGTAAGGTCGGCTATTTATATCACTTTCCTATTTAGGAAAGTTTCATATGAAACTTCTAAAACTCACAGAAATTCTTAGAAATCCAAATCAAAACCTAGAAAACAAATTGAAAGTGAATTTGGAGCTATGATTGATTCTAGTTTCATCCTAATCATTATCAAAATTCAGTGTTCTTCAAATTGAGGTAAGTTTGAATTTAAATCAATTTGATTGAAAATGATGATTTGGAAGAATTAGATGTTAGAAACATGTTATAAAGGTTTCATGATGATTATGTGAAGTTATTAGGTGTTTATAACTGTTTGAAATCGAGTTTTGGTGATTAAAATCGCGAGTTAGGTTTTGATCAGAACGCAGAGGGCTGGGACGAAGGGAGTACCCGGCGGGTACCTCCCTTACCCGGCGGGGATGGGTGCTGATTGGGAAGCCGGCGGCTTCTGAGCCAAGCCGGCGGCTTGTGAGGTATAATGGATACCCGGCGGGTATGGGTCTTACCCGGCGGGTAAGGCTGAATTCCAGCCATTTTTGTGTTAGGTTTAGACACTTATGAGTTGTTAATATAACTTGAACATAAAATGTTAATGTAAGTTATATTCTTGAGCTTAGTTATATTTATGCCTAAGATAATATGGTGGCATAGGTATTAACTGTTATTCGAATAATTGATTTGAATTATTGTGTTGATATAAGTTCAGTATATTGATATTAATTACTAACTTATATTTGATTATTGATTCTCAGATGTGGAGAAGGCTCAGTGATATTAGACTACTGAGTGGAGGCCTGAGGTAGTTGGTGAGTGGATCTATAACCTCAGTGTGATTTAGTTGTAATGATTTGATTTACAACAAGTAATTATAGTATTACTTTGATAGAATGTAATTGTTGAGATATCTTGCCATGATAGTTTGACTAGTTGCTTACTTGACTGATGGTGCTAGTATGTAAGATTTCGAGGTCAACTTGATTTGACAGTTGGACTTGGTTGTTATTGTAGACGACAGGAGATCTTAAAACTTAAAATGTCGGTTTAGGGATCTAGGTCGTGTGTGATTAACAACTGGTTATCGGTAATTCTGTATAGGCCAATACAGATGATTGATAAAAGTTCCTTGAGTACCAAACTGGTATTAGGGTATCTCAGGAGCCACCGATCCTCATGACGATTAATAATGCTTGATTGGTGTATCTTGACATTGATTGGATGTCGAGTGATTGATTGATTTTCTGTTTATTGTTATTTGATGTAAACAGATTGTTATGCTAGGTTGGACTGTTGCTTACAGTTTCATTCACTTAGCTTTATGCTAACCCCACCACAGTTCTTCCTGCATGTTGTATATTAATGGGACATATTGGGCAGGAGGTTGTTGGACTGGATGGAATGTTTGACAGGCTTTTACTCTGATGTTATTTTGATAACTAAAGAGATGTTTTGAATTATATAACACCGAGTTTGTTGAAATGTCATGTAATAAGATTGAAAAAGTTTATTGACATTTAGAGTACATTGATAGTATGTTTTAAATATACGCTTCCGAGTAGCCATTATTATATTATTGTTTAAATTAAACGAGGGGTGTTATATCAATTCTCGTTAATTTTATGTTTATAGAACGTTATATAGCATGTATTAGCTTTGTATTAAGTTATTGTATGCGGAAATAGGATTTAAAACTGGTTTTATAAGATGATCGGACGAACAGACCTCGACCAGACCCAGAAAACATGATCCACGCGGCGTGTTCATATGTACACGGCGCGTCCTTTTAAAAACTCAAAGTACACGGCGCGTCCTTGTGTACACGGCGCGTCCTTGTGTACACGGCGCGTACTTCACAAAAATTATTAGACACGGCTCGTACTTTTGTACGCGGTGCGTCCTTTAGAACCAAAGAACACGGCGTGTACTAGTTGTACGCGGCGCGCCTTTTAAATGAAATATGAATCCGGCGGATCCCCCTTTATATTTCATGATCCGGCGGATCAACAAACTGATCCGGCGGATTCTAGCTAAAACAGAACAAATAAATTTTTGAAAACGTCGAAGATTTCACATATTTCAGGGTAGCTTCTCGATGAAAAATTTATTGTAACGGATTGGGCTCAAATTCGCACGGTCATTCGAAAACAACCCAATGTTCAAGGCTAAGTATCTTAGCCTAGCCAGTTTTAGGCCATCCGGGGTCGTCTAGGGGTCGAAAATGGCATATTTCGGTTTTCGGACTCGTGCCAAATTTTGTAACTTATGAAATAAAGTGTAACGGATATAATGAACTTGAGTAACAACTAAACTTATATGATACGACTTATATGCGAAACACGTGTACTTTTATAAGCACAACAAATCATGTATAATAATAATAGTTTGAAATTATCATTACAAACCGTCACCAACAAGCCGTTCACTTTTACAAATTACAAACTTGATTGATTTAAAACGTAGTCACGAGACAAATACGTTGAACACAATTAATCAAGTGAACAAATATACAAATGATTTACTAAACATCTAATTACAAATATATAATCTCACGTGTTTAGGACACTAGGGAATTACACTTGGAATACGTACGTGCATTAGGATTGCTTGCTCATCAGGTGAGTCTCACTGCCCCTCTTTACTGTTTTACTTTGGGGGAGATGCATCACTTGTTTATTAAATGAATTTGTTACTGAATATACTTGTTTACTGTATGTACTTGTTACTGAAAGTGATTGTTTACTAAGATTACTTGAATTACTAAATACATTTACAAATGTATTATTTTACCGACTTATTTACTTACTGATTTGAATACAAATACAAATGTATTATTTTACCGACTTTAATACAATTACAATTGTATTGTTTTACAAACTTTAATACAAATACAAATGTATTATTTTACCGACTTTAATACAATTACAATTGTATTGATTTGCAGACTTTAATACAAATACAAATGTATTATTTTACCGACTTTAATACAATTACAAATGTATTGTTTTACAGACTCTAATACATATACAAATGTATTGTTTTACAAACTTATTTACTTACTGATTTGAATACATATACAAATGTATTGTTTTACCGACTTAATTTCTATTGACTTAAATACATTTACAAATGTATTGTCTTACTGAATTACTTACTTACCGACGTATTGCCTTACTGAACTACATGAGTTTCCTTTTAATCCAATGAAGTCCTCTGAATCATAGTCGTCAATTATACGATAAGCGCGAGTTTTAGTATATGGATCCATATGGGACTGACAATCCCCGCCTGGGGTGGTAGCGCCACCACGAACTGCAAGTGTCTAAACAGGCGTTTCTTACTCGTTTCATATGAATGATTTTGGATTAGCATTCACGGGGGCAAATTACAGACGTGTTAAGCTTCGACTATGATGGCTCATGACATGACCGACTATACCGACCTTACTTTACTTATGAAATACTTGGTTACCGATTTACTACTATTGTACAATTATACTTTACTGCTTTACTTACTGTGATGATTTATTTATTGATTTATTTAAATCTGTGTATTACTGTTTGAAAACTATTGGTTACTGTTTACTACTGTATATACAAACCGGTGAGATTCACCAACCTTTTTGGTTGACCTTTTTAGTGATGTATTCTCAGGTACTCAGCAACAGTAGGATGGCCCGCAGGGTATGCTAGGCTAGTACGAGTCGCATGCATAAACACTCGAAGATTTTATTGGCATTATCTTTTGTACCTTGATTATGTGTTTAAAATCTTCTAAATCATTTTGCGAACTCGCTAGTGATGTACTACTTATAACTTAAAACCTTGTATTACTTTTGAAAACTTATGTAATGTAATGTATTATCTACAACGTCTCATTTAGAGTCGTTTACTTGTACTTTGGTGTTTTGATATTTGATTAGTGGCACCCAAAACTCGCTTCCGCAAAGCATTAAATTTGAGGGTGTCACAGTATTCATATACATTAATAATTATAAATAAATTTTTAAAATTTGCATTTGTTTTCATTAAAAATCACATGTGATTGCTAGTTGTACATTTAATCACATGTGATTTGGTATATAATCACATATGATTTTGTATATAATCACATATGATTTTCATTTAAAATTTGATATTTGATGAGCAATTCACCGATATATGATAATTCATGTATGATTTCAACTTGATTTTTACGTAATTGTATAATTATAATCAATGATTAGAAAATCTGTATTTAATTACCCTTTAATCATATGTGATTGATACTTTGATGTACAATCGCATGTGATTACAATTTAGTTTTTCATCTTTAAATCTTTATAAATCGTCAATGATTTGAATTTAAAGTTTAATTGAAAATATAAGCTTGTGTATTATTTTTTAGTATTAAATCACATGTGATTTCACATTACAAAATTTTAAAACCCAATAAAAATGGAAAAACTTTTTTATCAAAAGTATAGCTTGTGAGATGTTTAATCGAAGAGAAAAAGACGCTGATTCCGAATATGTAATTTTTATAATTTATAGACATACGGTTTGCGAGATATTTATTTCTTTTTAAAAAAAATGTGGAAATGAGTTTTTGAAATTGAGCAATTCGATATTTCTATTGATTTCTCCATTCTTCATTTTTTTTTCATTTTTATTTGAACTTTACTATTATATATATATATATATATATATATATATATATATATATATATATATATATATATATATATATATATATATACTAAGGGAATATAAATGATTGCTCCAGGATTTGCCACGTAATCACAAATGACATGTGGCAAGCTATAGAAGTTCTAAAATTATTGATTTAATTATATTATGTCTGGATAAAGCTATAGAAGCTCTACTTTTACATCTGCGTTTGGGATCAATCGGACGGTTACAAATGCTTCCTACCCTTTATATTTTAATTGTCTTCGTACAATAACTAAACTTCATATATGTATGTATATATGTATATACGTATACGCGTGCAGAGGCGGAGCTAGAAGGGGGCATGGGGTAGTCACCCCGTATCCCCTAAGAATTCTAAAAATATCGAAGAAAATTTTTTCTAAGATAATTAGTGACAGTTTAGGAATTTTGACATCTCAAAATGATAATAAGGGAAATAAATAAAAAATTTGCATCCCAGTACAAAAATTTCTGACTCCGCCCCTATACGTGCATTATTACTGGAGGTACGTAGTATACTAGTATGGAAGTATATAGCTTAGAAACATGACACATGTTTAACACAATTCAATCCCCCCTTGTTTTCTAAATAAAGGCGAGTAACTTGTACAACGATATAGGACGAAATTATAAAAAAATGATGGAATTTACCTTATGTGGGGTTAGAATTGACGAATCATTCATCTTGATCCTCACAAATTTCGTACGTTCGAATTGGTTTCCATGTTGCCAATTAAAAAAAGTGGACATATAAGTTTGAAATATGAGTCATAAGACATTAATGCATGTGATGTTGAGATGACCCTTTCTAATTATTAGGTTGAGAGTTCGAGTCCGGAAAATGAAATAATTGCATGTATCCGTGGTAGTAGATATATGGGTGCTTGCCTTTTTATTATACGTGGTAGTAGATATATCCGTGCTAGTGAAAATTTAAGATGAATTTAAGTTATAAATAGTACGCAGTAGTATTCATTAGTGAATAATGCTACAACTTGATGAATAATCACCCATAACATGAATGATATGTATTTAATGACTATTTAAACTACAATACGATGAATATTATATAAGTTACAACATGATTAATTATTTAATATTAACTCATAACATGAATAAAATTCAATAATGAATATAGATTATACTAAGTGATTTAAACTTTATTCTCTATAGATCAATAAATCACTTAATAATCAAAGTGTCATTCGCTTAATGCTATAGATACAACATTTCAATCATGAGGTTGTTTACGAAAATCATCACCTTCCTTATTTGAGGGAAAGAGAGTAGTTGTGGCTTTAAAACAAGGGTTGCTACTCTTCATACATCCCATTTTTACATTCTGTACTTTATTCCACAACTTTTTCATACATTCTATACTTTTTCTGTACTTTATTCGACCACTTTTTTTTTTTAATTCAAAAGGAGTATGGTGAGTATATTTGGGAGGTATGGATAGATTATCCCAAAACAAGACAGGGAAAGAGAGTAGTTGTGGGTTTAAAACAAGACACGTTTAAAAAAACTCAATCCCATCTGTTGAATAAAGGAGTATAACTGGTACAATGATAAACCACGTAATTCCAATGATAAATGATGGGAAGAGGCGTGATGTGATGTTATAATAATTCGACGGGAAGAGGCGTGATGTGATGTTAGAATTATTCATCTTGATCGAAAGGATCCAATGTTAAGTACAACGAGGGAAGTAACTCAATCTTGTTTGTTGTATGGAGTGTAACTGGTACAATGAAAAATGACGTAACTCCAACGATAACGACGGACAAGACTTGATGTGCTGTTAGAATTGACAAATGCTTCATCGTGATCCTCACAAAGTTCATACGAATTAGGTTTAATATTGCCAATTAAAAGTGAACACATCGATTTGAAATGTGAATCAACACCACTGTAGTGTTGAGATATATCTACCAAATCATCATTAGGCGATAAATTTTTCTTTAAATTTCAAGCTCAACTTTCTAACTTGTAATTTAACTTCAAATTTACTGTACCAAACTGTTTATGATGATGATCTGATTTAAGTAAACGCAAAATTTAAATAACTATAAGACAATAAGTCATTATACTTTCGACGAACCTATCTTCAACCCTTGAAGCTTTTTACAAAAATTTACAACTGGTTTTGCGTATGCATTGAGTGTCAAGCCAAGTGTGACTGGAAGAAGAACGACCTGCAAAGTAACAACAACAACTCAGAATCACAATCAATAGAGGTGCTTAATAAGCTAGTGAACAAGTAAAATTAACTTAAAGGAAACGGGTCAAAAGGCTCGAACTAGTCAAATAGCCAGAGAGTTGCCTAAAATGTCTTTCTTAATTCATAAAACCTCTTGCATCATTCTATTCAAGGAAAATGCTAATTGTAGCTCTAAGGGCTACGGTTAAGCATACCGTGTTTAACTTAATTACATATTTTATAACTCAAAGTTACCATGGATAAACACTCTTACCAAATTTAAATAAGGGAAGTGAGTATTAAAAAAGAAAATTCATACTTTGTAATTAATTCAACCTGGTTTAACATGTTAAATATAGAAATCTTAACCATACTTAAATAATTATTAATCAATTAGATAAATAAAATTATTTTTATTGTGATTATTTACTGTAAAAAAAGGACAAAGAGAATTGCGGGTCAACACAACCCAACCCGCTGACCTGCAAGTGTCTCCTTTTGCCCCATATACTGCACATCAATCAAGTTTATAACAAACATTGATGTTATTAACTAGTAACTACAAGATTAATTTCCACTTTGCTAGAGCATCCACTGGGACAACTGATCCAGTAAGAAGACCAGTTAAAAGGGGAAAACAAGATAAGAGGCATAATACTTGAACTCGTTAGTAAAATGCTAAAAGCCACATCCCCTTTACCTTTAAACATATTACTTGGAGTTAAAAGTATACATATATCAGTGATGATTTTAACTTTTCTATACATGGTGACTTTCTCTTATTTACACAATTACACCTAAAGACATTATGGGCTAGTGGTATCGGGGTAACCCATCACTACAATATAGTGGGTTAAGTGTTACTAAAGACAAAATGTGTAAATGTATGTGGAATGTGAAATCGGTAACTAACATGTTGTTTTGGGCTGTGTGTGCCTGTCGTTAAAAAAAATCTTGTATTTGCGAGTACGATCTGTAGTTATGATAGTTTGGCCAAGACTAAGTTCTCCGAAATGTGTAAATATGAGTTGAATGTGTAAATAACAGGGGTTATGGACTTATTCATTGGTACCCTTTCGGTATGCGTTGCGAACCTTAACGACAGAAAAAAGGATTGATCAAATTTTATTGAGCCCAAACGGGGGAGGCGAGAACATCTTGATCGAAAGCTCCACTGTTCTGAATAGTGAGAAAGACTTTTTCAAATTTGAGTATGTGTGTGTGTGTGCGCGCGTGTCATCCATAATAAATCGTTCCCTTATCTATGAGTACGTGACAAGTTCCTGAAAACATTGAGTTTTAAATCCATATAATCTTAATTTCGATCAATACATCTCTCCCTATATTTGAATGTAATCCTAAGACATATATATAAAACTTTAGACTAGATCGCATTTATAAATTATTTCCACTCCATCACATCAATCGTTGATGTGATGACGGTTATCCTTTTTACTCCAGCTTTCATGAAGACCTTCTACTCGCATTACAATGAAAATGATGGTACTAGGACAAAATACATGCTGTAAAAGTTTACACCACACGCTACACAACCTATACATGCTTCACGCACGTGTTCACAACTGTATTCATTGTTTGACACAAAAAATAAGACTGCCTATATCGTAACTGGACTATTTTATGTTATACAGGATGCATGCATTTATATAGATCGATTAAGTGATGATTTTATCGCTATATGCGAGTCAGATAAACCAGTCGAATAAGTTGAATGTCAAGTGTATTTTTAATCTCAAACTATATTATTGAAATTGAACAAAAATAATCTTAAAAAACATGTTTCAACCCAAACCTGTTACCCAACCCGCCTATTTTGCCACTTTACTCCTTCCAAGTACCAGCCCACTCGTCCACACTTATTATACTGAAACCATGAAAATAGACGAATAAAAATTCAAAAGCTAGAAAGCGAAATAAAAGTGTTGGATATGCATACATCAGCATTCGTAGCCGTAGATTTGTTCCTAAACAAGTTAGTGCGCCAAAATCCTCCTCTAATGTGTGCCAATCAACCTTTGTACCCAGTTGATCTAACCTTGTGTTTTTCTTGTCTCTTTTTAAGATTCTAAAAGTTCTAATTTCTTGAATTCGGCTTCATTTGTAAAGAAGATTCCATCGATGTTTAAGATTTTGAGTTTATTCTTGCAGCATTTCTTCTTGCACAACACCCCACGAAATAGATCATCAGCTAACATCATGCAAGATAGAAGTCATGAATCAATATTGAGATTTGAGAATGGTTGCAAATATTTCTAGAATGTGACAAATTTATACAATATTACAATCTGATGTAATTCTTATTTGGGAACTGTAAAGTGACTTACCAAAACCACAAACAAAATCATGTTAAAGATTGCGATCACTCGCCATTCGGTTTTTATGTACTGTGCTACACCAGCCCTGAAACACAATCATAAATGACAAAGAGAGAAAAGAAAAGAAAAGAAAAAAAGGAGAGAGAATGCTAAAATGAAGAATGATGTTTACTTGCACGAATCGCAGTTATAGCACTTGATTGCTTTCAAGTTCTTGTACAGTTTGCAGTCCTTGTTAGAGTTCAGTGGGTGGAAGCTCAAATCAAAGTAAGAAGCATTAACAGCAGGATAACCACACCTAACAAACAGAATAAACTTGAGTCACTAAGAAGTCAAATTACTAATTTAGCTAGTTTTGCTTAAGATGTATATACATGATTAGAGGTGGCTAAATGGGCAATGTTGGGTAACAGGCTAAACCATAGTCACATGGATCGCGGTACGCCCCGATACAGGAACGAGGATCGGGAACGCGATTCGCTAATTTCTAAAATTCGGTACGGAGGGGGGTAGGTTCATTCCGGATCGCTTCGGTACGATGTACCATATACTGGTACGGTGTACCAATAAGTAATAATATTATTTTTCTATATTTTTTATAAATCCTCAAATCACAACTAATTTACCAAACTTCATACTATATTAATATCAATACTTTTAAAATTGTGGTTAACATTTAAGACTCAAAATTTCAAATAAACAGTAAAATTATACTTGTATAATAGACATTTAAAAAATCCTATATTGATTATTAGTCTTGTATTCCATATTAATATATAAAAAAGCAATATTATTAAAAGAAAGGATAAAAATAGAACAAAAAAAGAATTTTAATAGCTGGCATAAAGCATTCACTTGGTTTTACTTCAATCAAGTACAAGTACATTATAAAAAAAGATTTTCAATCGTCCTTTCACATCTATCTATAATCTATAAAGTTTAAAATAATAATAAAAAGAAAAACATTTCCATTCTCTTTCTTCAACCTCTCGCTCTCTTCCTTCTACCTGTTTTTCTGTACAAAACTAAGATTTCTTCCTCAAAAAATACCAAATTGAAGACCGATTGGATCGATTTCGACCAACAATTTGGGCCGGCGTTGACCACCGATTCGAACACGATCTGGATGGCGATTGAAACGCGATCGTACCGCGTTTGGGAACGTGCGATCTAGATCGCAGATCGTGGGTACTCCAGCGATTTATGTGACTATGGGCTAAACAAGTTCGGTTCAAATGTTCAATTTCAACAAATGTCAAAACAGTTTGGGTCTGGCTGGGTTATTCCACCATTTTGTCCATTTTCTTAAAACTACTACACAATTATATATGATTATAAAAGCAATAATAGTAAAATGATAATATGGTTTTTTTGAATAAAGACACTTTCTAACCGTTTGACTCATTCGACCCATTTGACCCCTGTCAATTTGAGTTGACCCTTTTAAAAAGTTGCCTACTTAACCCATCAGGAGTAAGAACAAGTCCAAATCGCCCTATTTCTAATTGAATGGGAGATGAATTCCACCTCTATCTAACTATGTTAATTTTTTGCTTCACATGAGGGGATGTAAGGAATTTAAGTAGCCTACTGAGATGGTGGTCTGCAACAACCAGCTTCAATGGGAGTTAACTTCGCCAATTTGTATTGTTTAAGAGTCTGCAATGAACACTTCATACTTCAAAATACTATAATTAAGTATAGCCAATTGCTACAGGTTATAGTTATGAATCAAACACATACTTTGTATCTTTTAGACAGGCTGTTACAAGTCTCGTTTTTCACAAAACAACTTTGAACGTGTTTCCAGTTATGGGTGTCGTTCAACTGAGAAGTAAAACAAGATGGAAAATTAAATGGTTATTAAATTGAATAACTTTCGAGTTTCATACACTTGCATTGTTTAAACAAAATATACTTACTTTTTTAATAAACCAAGAGCTATAATCTTGGAGTTGATACTCCTTGTATCTGATCAGAAAAGAAAGTTTCTGCTAAGTCAAACTTCAAATGGTATTTAACGAATAAAATAAAAAAAAAGAAAAAAACATGTGCCTTGGATATTTACCTCAAACCTGCAATGTTGTGACCAGAACCCTTATCTGTTACAATAAACCTAAAAGTAAAATAATAAAAGACAACCTTTACTAGAATTTCAATCGTTATAAAAGTTGTTATAATAGATATCACGTGTCTACCAAGTAAATTACTTACACCATGACAGTAAACACAAGGATCCCCACCAAAACCAAGCACAGCATCAGCAAATACTGAAATTTAGTTATAAATATAAAAGTAAGGATTAAGAGGAGCCAACAATCATGAACTTAGAGCTCGTAAAACTTTGCTACATGAATATACCGTCAATAATAATGTAGAGTTGTTCTTTAGTGCGCCCATAAACCCAATGACGGATCTGAATCACAAAACACAAAGTACAACTTAATGTCAAAGGTTGAAGCTCTATTATTAATATCAAACTTAATTTAAAAAGTTTAGGAAAGAGAGGTGGTGTAAGTCTTGCATTAAAAAAATTATGGAGCCAGTGCCCATAACTGGCATTGTGAGAGACTTTCGACAACCATCATGATGAGTGCTCATCCACACCCCATATCCAATGACCACCACAGCTACAAGCTATACAATGAAAAAGAACAGCAAAATGTGAAGCAGAAAAAAAAAGCTTCCTAAAGTCAAAGTAATAACATAACTGAATATTTAATTCTTGTCTAAACACTACTAGAACTCCATGAAGTTTTCACATAAGTATCTAATTACATAAAAGCAGTTACATTATGCAGCAGCAGCATGTTTGACCAAGATTCAATAACGAAGAAGCTTACTATAACGGTTTATGAGTTTACAAGTTGAGCTTATGGGCTTGAACAAGCAAAAGTAAAAGCTTATAAGCCGTTAAAAATTCTAACTGAGCTTGACTTTCGAAATTTCAATAATCCCATAAGTCCCGAAAACAAGCTCACAACACTGAATAACAAATCAAGCAGTTCAGCTTACTGAAATTTCAAAACCAACTTTAGCAAATGACTTATTAAAGCTCATAAGCTCAAGTTTATAAGCTAGAAAAACTGAGCTTATTGGCCTTTTCAACTTTCAATAAGCCCATAAGCGCGTAAACAAGCTAAGCCAAACACCCCCTCAATTTCTCTAAGCCACAAGAACTAACAGGTCAGAGAAAAAAAAAAAGCAAAAGAATTTTAAAGATCCTATAAAAATAAAGCATTTAAGCATTTAAACAAACAACCAATATGCATTCAAGCTAAAATTCAACTAAATAAATTAGTACTGTAAATAATAAAAACAAAAAGGGGAAGTTTTGGGGGACATACCATAGTAAGAAAATTAACCCATCTGATCACAAATGTGCTTGTTCCAGTGCTCATGTTCCTCTAGAAATAACCCTTTTTTTTTACAGTTTCTTTGAAATTAGACCTACTGATAAAATGCCAGAAAAAGAAAGAAGACAAAACAATTTACTCTTGAAGCAAAAGGAGGCGGAAAAGCAACAATGTGAGGGGTTGATTTAGGGATAAAGCATATAAGCTTGGCTGCTTGGGTCTGCATTCAACAATGGTAGATGAATGAAATATAAATACAAAAATGTAATTATTGATGTTAAGGATTGGGTCATGGAACCCACAAAATCAGACAAGAGTCACAAGACAGATTCTTGTTAAACAACATACTTCAAAATTTCAGTCAAACACTCAAACTTAAAAGTGGTGCTCAGTATTACTATATTTAAAAAATGTTAGGTTTTTAATAATATATTTATTTATTTATTACCAAAAATTCTACAAAATGGTGAGTAAAGACTAAAGAGAAGTAAACTAATTAAACTAACTGCTTTTTTTAGTAGTATTTATTGTATCACATAACATCATTATATAAACAAACGTTCTATATATATAAAAATAATACACCATTTCTCAAATATACATATATAAAATAAAGAAAAAACATCATTAAATGGGGATATTATACCAGTGAACCCAACATGTCATTTCATGCTATATAGGATGTCTACATTTATTATTATAACATCTTTTCAATGGACGCCCAAGTTCAATTCCCACCGCCCAACTTTGAGGCAAGCCCGAGAGGTGCGTAGCTAAGTTGGTTTTGGGGGAGAGAATTTTGCAAAAATATGGTCATGTTTTTCAAAATGGGTTGATACTTTTCTTAGCGGGCTGCTGGTCAGTCTGGAGTGTATGTTCAACATTGCATTTCACATATTGTCCTTGAGGCGGTGTGTGTGACCGATCAGCATTGCCGGTTATCAACGTTTTGCAAGAGACGTGTATACAGAATGGTCTTTTAGTTGTAAAACAATAATACCAAAATATATGAAAACTAAATGCTATTTTAGTCTTTAAACATTTCTTAATCTAATTTCAACCTTCATTATGTATAATTATTTTGAGTAAACCATCTAGGAGTATTAGTTTTTTCAGCATTTATATAAAATAAAATAAAATGCAATATTTAGGTTGCCAATCCCCACCTGTCCCAATTTAGCCCGAGAGGCGCGTAGCCCAGTTGGTTCCGAATGAGAGGACTTTCTAAAAAAATGATCATGTTTTTTAAAATGGGTTGACACTCTCCATAGCGGGCTGCTGGGTCAGTCTGGAACGTATGCTCAACATTGTCTTCCACATATTGTCCTTGGGGCGGGACGTGTAGGCCAATTAGCGTTGCCGGTTATCAACATTTTGCAAAAGAAGTGTATACCGGGTGGTCTTTTAGTTGTAAAACAATGATACCAAAATATATTTGAAAAATAAACGATGGATTTAGTCTTTAAATCATTTCCTAATCTAATTTCAACCTTCATTATGTATAATTATTTCGAGTAAACATCTAGGAGTATTAGTTTTTTTCGGTATATATATAAAATAAGGGAAAATCTAACTAGTGCCCTTAGGGCATTAGTTAAGGAGCATTTAATGAAGTAAATTTTCCATAAGTAATATAAATCATAATTAATATGCATGTATAATAGGAAATTAGTGAGTTTAATAAATGATTTTTGTGATATATTTGAAATGTTTTAGTAAATTTAATGAGGCTTAACATATGCCCTTAGGGCACAAGTTAGCCAATCTCATAAAATAAAGGATTTTATTAACGAAAGCCGCAGGGTCATTCATTAAAATATTTAGACATGCATATCCAATAACTAAAATTCAGTGGACAAACTAAAAAAATCAGAGAATACATTATTTTCAAAGTACATATTTTTATAAATATTCTAACATCTTAAAAAAAAAACCCTCGTTACTCTCGTTATCAATTTTTTAAGGTTGGTACAGAGTGCATTAAGTTTGGACGGTTGCTTTAAATTTCTTCCAATCATTGTTAATGGTCACAAGACTCTTTTGTAGCTATTTATACGAAACATTTAATCACCTTCAATCTTATACAAAGAGTTCTCGGCTATTTTTGATTAATAATAAAAAAAAATAGTCAATTACTTAGTTTTATTTATTTCAACATAAAATAAAGAAGGAAAGCTCATGACTCGTGAGGTACAACAAAAACAGAAGAATCAATTCTAAAGTTATGACTCTTATGAGCTTAACTCTTTAATTATGAAAAATCCCAATTTACAGTTTGCACTTGTATCCTTTATACAAGTGCAGACTACTTCACAAACTCACAAAACACCACTTCAAGTGGGGAAAAAATGGTTCTATTTAATGAGTCTGCGCTTAATGATACTGTAATGGATAGCACCTCGGGGTTCATTAACCTTGGCAGGACGGTTCAATGATGATCGAACCAACTATACATTGTGATTATATGACAAATTTACTCGATTCTCTTGGTGCACCTCAATATTGCATGCTTCATCTCCTCTGTACCTAGCCATGTCTGCACCACCACCTGCCCAAAACACACACTTGAGTCGGTTTAAACAAGAGACTATAAGAATCAAGTAAAGCTCATAGCCTATGGGAGTATGGGACCCATCACAGTTTTTAAATGCAGTGCTTTAGAGCACAGGGTGTAAAGATTTTGTTTTTACAGTGTTGTGGTGAGAATGTTGTTGCTGGTAAAGTGACGGTGTGGTCGACAGTGTTCTCAAAACTTATTTTTGTATTTTTATTTAGTCTGTGTGTGGGGCAAAACCAAAAAAAAAAGATGAGACTGGGTGTGGACACCGTTCCAACAAAATCTTTCATCCGGAACACTCTAAAACAGTGTTATGCCACACCATAGCAGTGTTCTCATCAGTGTTCTCATCAATGTTCTCGCGCAGCGTCCCATATGAGACGCTGTTCTCATCGGTGTTCTCATCTTATCTATATTTGCTAAGTAGCAAGTTTGACTTTCAAAAGTCAATTTACCTCTTGTACTTTATTTCCAGCTCGAGCAAGTAATTTGTACTGATTCTTGAACATGGATGCCATATAAACCTGCCCAGGATGAAAAAAGATCGGAAATATATTCACTACCCAATGCCTAAACGCAATAAAGAATAGTTGAAAAGGTTTTCTTTAAAAAAAAGGGAAAAGAAATATATTACCTGAAAATCTGGGGTTAACCCGGGGCTCAAGAAAAATCGGCCTTTTGTTACTATCTCGATGCCCTCATATCGCTGCAGTTCTTGGACAAGTAATTCAAGATCGGCCCACTGTCCGGTTCATATCATAATACAAGAGTAAGCTTAGGGGATTATGTTGATGAACAATTGTTCAGTTAGAACTTATATGCATACATTTCTAAATAGAACTAAAAAATATATTTTGGCAAGTGGATTGGCTTAGAAAACCTCGTTTTCGGGTTGGTCTGCTTCTAATGTTCCATCCACTAGAGTGTTATCACCAAGAACAGCTTCCAAAGACTTGGTTAACGGATCAGGCTGCCACAACATAATGTTGTTTTTTAAGAATCACGCTATTTTTAAGAATCATCATTGAGATTTGTATATACACAAGAAACTCGAAGATAGATCACCGTTATTTCCTTCAAAGACAAGGATATACGTTCAAGTGGATAATCTAACTGATGAACTTTTGCTTCTACCACCTGTAAACCAGAAAATTTCATTGTTTTGTATATTTTATAAAAGGAAGCAAGTTATTAGATTTAGCAGACTTATACTACTGCAAAATACGAGCACGGTTCATCTCACATAAAGTGCAACAATTCTATATTTCAAAAGTTTTCAAGTTACAAAAAGGGCTTAAAGTACCTGCCCAATTTTGAAAGACATTGCAGGGTTCAAAGTGGCATCCCATGACACTTCAGTCTGGTGGATTAACGCAGGTACACCATCAACCTTTATCATCAAAACCACACGTCAAAACACGGGCCTTTAAAAGAAACTGTGATGAGTACCCTGAGAAGAAAATACTACTTGCCTCAACAAAAATACCAAAAAAAGAAATCTTTTTGATACAGCACGTCACTATATCTCCAACCTTAAGCTTAGCCTACACGTGAATAAGATAAGAGCTCAAACTCAACATAAGACATTAAGTAAAACTAAAAAAAAATAGGTGTCTAATATTTCACCATGAGGTTTCGCTTGCGTTGGATCGATTCCTCCTGTTCTTTCGGCTTCACAGAAAATATCAACTTCCTAGAATCTCTGTCGGCCATAATCACATTCACTTTGATTTTCTACAAAGGTCAGTATATCCGTGTTATTATGGTTATTACTTAAATGCCCATAATCCCATGAAAAT
The DNA here is from genome assembly GCA_949592205.1 of Helichrysum umbraculigerum. Taxonomy (NCBI): domain Eukaryota; kingdom Viridiplantae; phylum Streptophyta; class Magnoliopsida; order Asterales; family Asteraceae; genus Helichrysum; species Helichrysum umbraculigerum. Next base: position 7,919,787 of record CATIUR010000004.1, on the reverse strand, counting down.
TGCAACCTTCAAGACGGCCTATAACTTGAAGACAAGTGTGGTAACTAATCTTCAATAATGACAAAATAGGGGAATTTTGTAAACCAAGATCAATAACTTAAAGCTTTCTAATGAGATAATGAACAAATAGGTGCAAATTTTGCTCAAAAAGTTGCAAAGAAAGGTAACATTGCAACTTTCATGAGACGCAAGAATATAATTTTTCTAGATATCTTAAATGACCTTCAATAATGACGTGATATGAACATGAATCGATAAATAATCTTGTGAAGCCAAATCCATATATCAGTATTTTGTAACCAGGGGCGGAGCTAGGATTTTCGTATATGGGGGGCAAAATTTTTTAATTTTTCTTTTTCCTATCATTTTGGGGGGCAAAACTCCAAAACTATCACTAATAACCTTAAAAAAATTATTTTTTTCACAATTCTATATTTTTAGGGGGGGCGACTGCCCCCCATGCCCCCCCTCTAGCTCCGCCCCTGTTTGTAACTACTAAAAATGGGTAAGCATGTGTTCTTTGCTTAAAAAGTCGAGATCAGTGTTGCCATTTTCATAGGATACACGAAGTCTCTTTTTATCAAACAGAAAATGTCGACTTCCTATAACCAAATAAATGTGCCCATACCTGACCAACAAAGGTTGACAAATATTCAAGTTTTTCTTGATCATAAAGTGCCAGATGATCTTCAAGGTTCATATGTGGCGACATATCTCCCTCAAAATTTTCAGGATCTATGTTTGTAGCATCAAAGTTTCCAATAATGCCTAAACTTTTCCGGTAAGTAGCAGGATTCACACCTTTCCTCCTCAACCAAGACTCGAACGCTAAAAACTTCCACTTTGTGGCAAGATTTCGATATGGCAAAAATCCTATCAAAGAGCCAAAAGAAACCTGTAAACAAGGGCAAAAGATAAAATAAAGAAAAAGTAATAATCAGATCCATTATACCAAAGCGTAGAAAATCTCCGCCCGTTTAAAGTTGCATGGTCTGCAGGTTCTGTTTTATGAACTTACTACAAATCCTCGGGTGCTACAACTTATCATTTCCACTTCTCCTCTTCCTGTAGTCTGAATCAGATCATCAGCCCTTTGCCAGTCCATATCTTCACGGTCCTATATTTGCGACACATGGAATTCATGTTTCGTTTATTCATAAGACATAAACAGGTAGTGGAAAAATAGGTGGGTCGGTCAGATTGAGAAACGAGTCAAAACAAGGTTCAGGGAGTGGGTTGTTTTTGGTACGGGTCAAATCAAGTTGGATGGATTGACTTGACCCGCATAAATTTATTTGTCCATTTCTTTATTAATTGTTAATGTGTTAGGTATGAAATACTAGAACAATGCTAATACAATAACAAACAAAAGTTTCTTAGATAACAAAATTTAGGAGGCTGTAAGGATTAAAAATAATACAATTCGAGGGACTTCTTTTCAACCTATAAGACCCGTTTCCCTTTTAGCTAACAAAAGTTTATTTGAGGCATTAGAGCTAAACCTAATAGATTCATTTTTCAATAAATAAGTAAAAACCGATCGCCACCCTTAAACTAGTAAACAGGTTACCTTTGAGTGCAGTATTGGAGGCGAGTTTTCACGTGTAACAAAATTTGCTATTAGATTGTCAATCATAGTAATCCTTCCCTCAATGTCAGTTATCTTTTTCACAGGTTGGTCTAACCTATACGAAGCAAAAGTAACCAAAGCCATCATAGATGATTAGATGTATGCATATTGAGGAGCAAAATAACAAGATTTGGAGAAGCAGGTATTGCAGTAGTATAACAAACAATTATTAATATAAATGCAGAATTACCAAAGTATACCAAACATTAAGCACCTGACTACCTGATTTTGTGAATCATGATAGTCATACTGAAAATATACATCCAAATATCACAGTATTTTCACTTCAAATGAGATAATTAACATTAATAATAACTAAATGTCACATAGAATGTTTTGAAGTACCTTCTAGGCCGTCCGTGCAAGGTAGCATCTGCGGATAGTTTTGAAACAGAATTGGATTCCAAATACCTACTTTCATGGTCAAGATTTCTTAACTGATTGTTTTTGTCATCGATATCAGATCTTGATCGATCCTGAGCTGCATAAGTTTGATCCACTCTTTCGGGTTCACATGTACTCTCTTTAATATCGACTTTGGACACTACCTCATTGTTTTTCATAGAAGGTTCGTTCCTCACCAATATCATCTCACTAAACCGTTCCTTGCCTTCTTCTTTACCCATTTTCAGAGATAAATTAGGTTTTAAGGACAAAAATGAGGACGTCGTTGTGTCAACATTATCTGCTTCTAGAGCAGCCACCTTCCATAAAATAACATTGGGAGCTTTTGCAACTGGTTGTTTTTCTTCTTCACATTTTGGGTTCAACTTATTATCTTTTATCTACACAAGTCACATATATGAATATCAAATTCATATTGAATGAAGCAAACGTAATAACACAACTAATGAAATGATGTTCAAGTTTCAAGTAGATTTAAATAGAATATCTGGTACTCACGGTGTTCCATAATAAATGCAATGTTAAACTGTAAATAGTTTAATAGAAAAAATGAGTAAATTCTGTGTATTGGAATCGCGACTTCTCGAGTCTCAATTCCATCACTATTCTGTGACAATTTTGTCTCTTAGGTGTCTTCTATAAGGATAACACACGTCTTTGCAGATTATATTGGATGGACTATGTATACTCTCAGTCTCTTACAGCAAATTTTTGTTTGATAACCAACCAATTTCATTGGTCCCCCAATAATGGTCACCTGGCACTTCAGAATCCGCAATTAGCTAAAATTATCAAAAGCGCATGCTTTTACAGTTCAGTTAAATCAGCCATAAACAACATGGTTGTAAACACACACATTTACAATTTTACAAATGTAAGCATCTCTTCAACATTTCAAATCAAGAATGCCAAAATGCTTTCTTCTTTAGAAGAAAAAACAAACAAAATTTGCAACTGATTCGTTTTAGACTGTAAGATACAAAGAGTCATCAGATATAGTCCAAAAAAATAATTTTTCAAGAAAATTAGATCGAAAAATAAAAAGGTCCAAACATGTCTACTTTCTTGGAAAAATTGGTCCGATCCCTAAATGGCATCTTTTAGGGTTCAATATATGACAAATTAACCCTACATTTCTACTTATATTTTCAAGATTCTACTAAAAGCTTAAGGAGGACTCATTTTTTCATCATCTTGTCATAATCATAATTCATACATATCAAGAACTACTCTAAACAATATACACAAACATAAATAAGAATAGAATTATAGAGATATAAAAACAAAATGAGAGAGAATTATACCTTTGCCAGGGTAAGTTTAGGGTTTTGACCAATTAATTTACCGAATTTAACCTCCATTTGGTTCCAATTTCCAAGCTTATTGTCATCATTAGTAGCAAAAACAACAAATTTCTTTTGAGGGAAGCGAGAATTTAAAGACTTTTTTGGGTTTATATAGAAAGGGATAGTGAATGTAAACTGGGAAGTATTGGTGGGTGTTGCATTAGCAGCCGTGAGAGAGAAGAGGCTGCTCATGTTTTCAAGAAAACAGAACCACTTCCAGAACAGATAATATGCTGCCTGATTTTGATTTGCATTTTTATGTGGTTTTATATAAAAACATAAAGTCGTTAAAGTTATTTTATAGGTGTTATTTTATACCAGCTCAGTCTCAAATTTATAGTCCATCTTTTCATTTTGGGATGTTCCAAATTTATAGTCCACTTGTACTTTTCAACCAATCAAAACATTTGAATGTGGTGAAAGATTAAATCATATTGGTTATAGAGTAGAACTAGTACACTTTTCTTAAACTGCGTGTTTTTTTATCTGTGGACAATAAAATTGGGACTGAGGGAGTAATATGGAACTGTGTTTAAAAGCATAAAAACTAATAAATATATATATACATGAAACGACATCATTTTACGTGCTAAACTTTATACGTAATTTGACACAGCCGTTTAAATCGAATAGATTTTGCTTACTGAAACAATGTCATTCATGTGTATATATCTTTTTATTTGTTATGCTTTTAAGATACGATTATATGTAATAAAATCATATTTATAAAAATGACCTCATCATTAAGAATTTACCGGCTCTATCAATAAATCATGTGAATAATGGCCCCGTATAACATGAAAGTCAACTTAGTGGCCCGTAAGACATAAAGTAGTACGAGGATTAAGTCCTTGCATCCTAGCTCAGTTGGTTGAGCACGTGGTTTTAAACCACAAGGTCGTGCGTTCAATCCCACACAATGACATTTAAATTCCTGGAGGTGATGAGTTCGAGCCTTGTTGTGAGGGGGACTCCTGCGACGTTATACCCATCCAAGACATGGGAGAGCAACCCCCTTAGGGAGTCGCCTTGGCTACGAACTCAGGGGGCGGTTACTCGATCTCAGGGGAGTAACCACTTGTGGAGATGATCGGGTGGGCCAAAGGTCCGTCAGTGATTCCACGACTGCCTTTAAAAAAAAGTACGAGGATTAAAAACACAAAGTAGAAAACTAAAAGTCGTTACTCGTATTTTAGAAGGGAAAAAAAAAAGAAATTAAACCTTTTATAACAATTTTAAACTAATCAGTTGCAAATTTTGATCTAGTAACTTAGATAGGTGACTACGTTAATGTAATAAAAGCAAAAACCCAAACAAATTATGATACCGAAATTTTGTTGCGTAAAAATAAAGATGCAAACAAATTATTATGGAAAATTGTTACAGGTTTGTATCGGCATCAAATCAAATTTGAGATCGAAATGGCAGTCACTACGGTAAACAACAACGCCATTTTCCAAGCAATGTATGTATGTCATGATACTCTTTTACTTCTCTTCGGATGCTTCTTCCGGTTCAACAATCTCTTCGGAGGCCACTTAGTCCACTGTTTTTGCAATAGTATCATAGTTCTTTTTCACTGAAGCCGTTATTGGGAGGTGAACATGATGAACTATTCATCTTTATAAATAACTTAGCGAAATGTGATTTGCAGTCATGCATATCTTGAAACTTATGGGGTTATATGTATATTATACCCAGGGTAACAAATTAACATTTTCTGATGGATTCATAGTTTTGTGACAAACTGCACATCTATCTTGAGTTCCAGGAAGTTTGCTAGGACTGTTTTCCTGTCAAACACAAATACATTTTTAACAGTTATACATCATATCTATATATTCATAACATAACATTATTATGTCCGAGTGTAAATTAAAAAAGCGAGGTGAGAAAATGATTTGACATACCATTTCATTTGATTCGTCCGCTGCTGATAAACATGAAAAATAAGAAGAAAACAGATACAAATTACATTAACAAATTAAAATGATTGAAATGTAACATGTTTATATAGTTGTTCTGTTATATATTTGTTTTATACATGTAATAGTTATGGAAAAGCATAGGGAAGCTTACATGGTTTACTAGAGATGTCTCCCATTTCTTTGAACTTTTGATCAAAGTGAGGCTTGCAATTGAAAGTAGCTACTAAATTGAGATTATTAATTGCTTAAAATTGATGATAATTTTATTGAATGAAATGGCATTACATTTATAGAGATCTAGGAACGATAAATTCAAAGAAATCCCTAAAAATAATGATAAAATAACGATATCAAACCTAAGGAATAGGACTACATTATTGAATCATAATAAAGACTACTTCAAAAATTAAAAATATGGGATGACATTTGTGTAGTTGATTGCACTAAGTGTTGGGTGTGATCGAAGGCATTTTCACAAAAGGTTTATCTGACTTATGCCCTAAGGGTACATGTTAGTAAGCATTTAATGAGCTATAGATTCATATTGATGATATACAATTGATCCTTCGTTTTACCATAATTTACCTTTCCATAAGAATAATATCAACAAGCTTCAATATAGGTGAAATGTGTATAAACTTTAAAATCTTTAATCACAGTTTGACCAGCCAGTTTCACTCCCTTGTTTGGAATGGTCTAACAGTGCAACTTAATAACCGAGTTAGAAAAATTGAAACATGACACGGGACTTCACTCAACCAACACATAGCACAAAGATTAAATTTGATCGTGCAATTTCTATAGGTAACTCTTACTTAATGTAATCAAGAAATAAAGAGGCACACAAATGATTACAATAATAAACAAACAAGTTAGTTGATAATTAATTTATTTATGATCATCTATATCTTGTATTGTCAAATAAACAAAAAATTGTTACAAGTTTGTTTTGGCATCAAATCAAAATTGAGATCAAAATGGCTTTGACTACGGTAAACAACACAACCCTTCGGTTTCCAAGCGACGCCGTGGTACTCTTTTACTACTTTGCTTCAGATGCTTCTTCTGGTTCAACAACTTCTTCGGAGGTCACTTCGTCCACTATCTTTTCAATGGATTCAGAGTTCTTTTTCATCGAGGCCGTTTTTGAGAGATGAGAATAACTACCCGTCTCTTTAAATAACTGGGCAAAATGTGGTTTGCAGAATAAATTACCATCTAAAGCAGCGTAATTAGACGGGGTGAGTTTGCAACCTCCTTGCGCACATTTAAAGCATTGCTTATGGTAAAACTCTCCCTCCACCGTTACCTACAAAATAATTTTCTTCTACTTTTAGTTAGTATCTAATATATCAAATTACAAAATATTGAGATTTTTACCTTTAGTTTTGTACATACGGAATCGCAAAACAATTAGAGTGACCGGTTAAGCATAATTTGAAACTTATATATACAAATATGTACTCGTATTTAGCAAAAAACTTCGGAGAGTTTGCAAACCTTTTCGAGTGGATATACAGTTTTTTGACAAACTGCACATTTATCTTGAGTACCAGAGAACATTGAAGAGAGTTTGCTAGCAAGTTTGCTAGGGTTCTTTCCCTGTTAATTAAACACAAACATATTTTTAATAATTATAACATCTTAATGTCTAATTGAGTGTAAATTTAAAGAAGTGAAAAACATGTTTTTACATACCATTTCATTTGTTTTGTTCGCAGCTGATACACACAAAAAATGAGTCAGTAGAAAGAAGATATTTAGTATAACAATAACAAAAATGATTGAAATGTTACATGATTTTAATTATAGTTGTTCTGTTACATATATTTATTTTATTTTATACATAATAAAAATAATAATAGTTATGTAAAAGCATAGGGGAAGCTCACATGGTATTCTTGAGATGCCTCCCATTTCTTTGAACTTTTGATCAAAATGAGGCTTGCAATAGAGTGATCCTTCCAGTTGAAAGTAGCTACTCATCTAACCCATTAAATTTTCAAATGAAATAATTAATAAATTTTTTGACATTTCGCGTATGTTTATATATGTTTAGTATTTCAAATGAGAATGATTGACATAAAAGGTTAAACTAAAAACTTGAAGTAAAACCGAAAACGAATAGACTATTGATTACTCGTCTACGTCATAAAGATCTAATTAGATATGATATTAGGCTAATTGATAAATCTTGCAAAATTTTGAATCAAAACGAGGAGTCCGACACGCTCTGACTCGATACAATCTTATAGAACAACTATTTTCGTGTTTCTCACGGCCGGTTTGGAAAAATATGAGATCTTGTAGAAAGAACAAATGGTATGACATTGTGAAAATTAAGCAAAAATTTGATAAATATAAGAGATCGAATACATACCACAAGTTTTCCATTGCATTGGACACATCTAAAGCATATTTTGTGATAAGGGATTCCGTCAGCAGAAATCATTTCAACAAAATGAACAGTTTTATCGCATGCTTTACATTTCTGTATTGTTCCACTAAATGCCATTATTTCTCAACACTTTTTTTATTTTTCTTGCTAATTATTTATTTTGGAATTAGAAAACCAAAAAATTAATACAATTGAGGAAGAGAGTCTCAAAACAAAATGTAAGGTGGGTAAACTTTCATCTTTCCTTAGAACATGGTTTAAATGGTTTTCTTCACAATACAAAATGCAAGTATAAAATGTTAAATTTTGTTATTGTCTGGCCAATATTGTTTTGGTATCAAGGGTGGACCTATATACATGCTTTGGTGAATTAGGAATCAACAATTTTGAGAATAATTAGGAATTTATTTATACGTAGTAGTTTTTAACATCCGATAAGAGAAAGGGAGCTGATTTTGACAAGTATTTTTTTACTAGTTGTATTGTATGTATAAACAGTTGTACTGTTTCTTTGTGACAAGTAAAAAATTACTGACAAAATCAGCTCCGAAAATATCATTAATCTTCATAGTAACCTTTTCTAGAGGTGCCAAACAAAGTAATTAATTAGAGAATTCCCAAGGTCAAGCGTTATCATTGAAACAAAAAATTGTACAATCATAGAGGATAGTAACATTTCATTTTTGTAAGAAAAAGTTACTTGTAATTAATCTGTCTAAAAATACATTGGTTGACCGGTCGTCCTTTCAACTTTCTTTGAAATTGGTTTTCTGTGGTTGCAAGATCATACATGAGTAGTCTATTCTTTGATGACCGTTACAGTCCGTTAAAGTTTGACAAGGGATGTGCAATTGTGCATTACAGGGTACGATAATCATTTCAATGTAAATCACGAGGACCATCCGTGTAATTTTATATATATATATATATATATATATATATATATATATATATATATATATATATATATATATATATATATATATGGGAAGGTTCAAATGAGAACCAATATAAAGTTGAGAACCACAACGAATACATGTTAACCTCCCACTATATATATATATATATATATATATATATATAGAAAGTAAAGTAACATCCCATACCGCCTTCCGCGGGTTAGGGCCCAATACCGTCTAAGACAGTCTATGGGGGAGGTTACATGTAGACAGCCTTACCCCTACCAAAGGTAGAGAGGCTGCTTCCATTTCTACCTAAAGGTAGAAAGGACCTCCGGCCTTTTTGCAGGGGATGGGATTCGAACCCCTGACCTCTTGTTCAGAGGCAAGGGACTCATCCACTAATCCAACCCTGCTGCTTTATATATATATATATATATATATATATATATATATATATATATATATATATATATATCTATCTATTAATTTTAATTCTTTTAATACTCTATATTCTAGAGGTAAGCAAATTTAGCCATTAACCGACCCATAATCAATTAACCGAATTAACCGAACCAAATTAATCGACCCAACTTGATAACCTGCGGTTCAGTTTTGAATTTTCAATTAACCGACTCAGATAGTATATTCTAACCGTGCCGGATATGGATATGTGCAACATGATTAAATGCACAGGGCCCAAAAGTATTGTGGCCCATTTTCTAACAGTCTATGAACATATATATTCACTGTGATTAATAAATATATTTTTGATTATAACCCTAAGCAACTCCCATTTTAAATGGTTGGGTAAGTTGTATAAACATTTGTCATATATAGTAAGGTCCTTTTTAATATATCTTAAAAACGAAAAGATTGTATTTATTGATTCATTTTGTTTTCTCTTTCTAAATGAAATATAGCTTTGATTTATAGTTATTATATATTCCTGTTTTAATTATAATCTTTGTATTTGTATCTTTTGAAAAAATTGTGTACTTGCTTGTCTAATTACATAACTGTTGGTTTGATTTGCTAAAAAATATCAGAAAACGATGATACTAGTTCATGATAATTGTTAAAATAATGGCATTTAATAAGAAATAAATAATGTAAAATGCAATAAAAACTAAAGCAATAGGCCGTTAGTCTAATGGTATAGAGTGGTTCCATTGATAAAAAGTTGCAAAGTAAAAATTTAAAAGGGTTTAGTGCGCACAAATATAACAAATTATAGTCTGACATTTATAATATGTAACGAACTACTCGGACTTCCATTATATGTAACAAATTTGTAAATTCTTATGGTACTTTTTTCACGTGTCGACTTTATACGCTGCCACGTGGCATCCCTTAGAACCGTTAATCTGACGAAAATACATACAATGTACATAAATTACAAGCTCGTTACATATAATGTAACTTTGAATATTTCGCTACATACTGCGAATGTCAGTCTATAGTTTGTTACATTTGTGCGCACTAAATCTTTATCATTTTTGTTACTCATTTTAGCCTTAGGCTGCGTTTGATAAAACTGAATGATTTAGCGCTGAACAATTCAAATGCCTGAATGATTCAAAGACTCTGCATGATTTTGATTCTGAATAAAAGAAAGTGTTTGATAAGTTTCTGAATCATTCGTCTGAATGATAGAAAATTACTTTTTTAACCTTATCCGAACAAATTATGATTTTTTTTGTTTAACTTACGATGATTTACCAGATATCCTAAGTTAATTTTAACAATGATTATAATTATAATACAAAATATTGAAACTAAAATAACAAGCAACAATAAAATTAATTATATACTTATCATAATACTAGTATTTAAACCTTTTATAAATAATAAATCAATATCTATGAAATTATATTGAATCTTCTCGTTTAACTCCACCGTCTGGGAAACAAAGGCAACAAAGAAAATCAAACACACAATACATAAATTTTCATTAATTGATGAGTGTTCCATTATTCATCTTAATTTCAGTCTATCGCTCCACCATCTGGGAAATAATACCAGTTTAAAAATTATGGGTTATATATAAGAAATAACAGAGCATCATCCCGCAATTTGCAGCAGCAGTAGAGTGGTAATTTCGAAATCTTGAAGATGAAATTGCAAACAGCTTAATTGTTACAAGCGTTACTGTTACTTTTCTCCAGTTATCACTTGAATTCGTTACTGTTTTATTAATTGGGGAAACTCAAAAAAACCCTAGTTTGTGTGAAATAAGAAGAAGATGAAGATGATATGTGTGTTATTGAGGCACAAGATATTACATATCGAAGAAATTGGTAACAGGAAGGTCAAATAAATGATAGATGGTGAAGGGCAAGTTGGGAATAATGGTGCTGAACCACATGTCATATCGTTCAGAATGTGAGGTGGTGCTGACCGATTCAGAAGACTTGGTTCCATTCAGAGGTTCAACTTTTATTGAAACAAACACGCTGAATGCTGAATCGTTCAGCATTCAGCTCTGAATGCCTTCATTCAGCGCCTATCAAACACACCCTAAACGGATAAAGCTTTTCTTTTGACCGAGAAACACACCCTTATATGTTAATTATATAATCTTTTTTTTTTTGTGATAAAAAGAATTACCTTCCCGCATTCAATGAAAGATGTACTTTAGCATCCGTTACCTCCCCTCTATCATTTGGTGGGGATGTTTTCTTTAATTGACGTCATATGATGCATCTTAATAAGAAAGAAATTAAGAAGTTTGATCGCGTGTGTATATATATATATATAGAGGTTCTGATTCAAATAAAAAGAAGCTTAACGTGTGTGTATATATATATATATATATATATATATATATATATATATATATATATATATATGTAATTTTAAGAGTTTCAAGGGACATATATGAAATTTTCCCCAACAACAATTAGCATGTAACAAAGTTCAGTTTCCCTCAAATTTTTTTTATTTCAAATCTCTTTCTCTGTCATCACACACAGATCATCACCTTCATTAGTGTCTCTCTCATTACACGCCGATCATCACTTTCTCTCTCTACATGACCCAATTCATCAACCGATCTTGCCGCCAATTTCATGCTTCAAACACCTATTTCAATGGAGAATAAATCCAAAACGGTATGTTCTTGAATATTTTTTTAGTAGAATGTGATCAATTTCATAAGTTGGGGCTTAATTGGTACAAAGATTACAATTTTAGTTTTTGAAGAATGTATTCATCAAATGTGGTGTTGAACGTAGGTTATAAAAGATTACATTGTTAATTTTCCTGTTTTGATAATGTGTTGGAGATACATGAAATATTGATTTGTTGGTTATTGAAGTCGATCAATTCGTTTGATTTGGGTTCTTGAAGAGAGCAATTTTGAAATCTCGATTTATATACAAGAACCTCTAACCACATAAGTAAATGGGAGGGGATAGCATGGGATGATGCACAACTAGCCCCCGTATAAGATAACGTGGCACTAAAAGTTGCACTTGATATAATCTGTAATTTTTTTGGCTTATTTGTTGTTAGAATCTGATTGTTGTGACTTTTTTGTGGATCCATGACAATGATCTAAGTGAATATGTCATAAATTTAATATTTTTTAATCGATTTTTAAATTGAATAAATGATGATGAAAGCATCTAATTTAATTTCTCTAAAAACATGCAGAGTAAAGCTCCTATAGATTGGATGGATGGTAGGGCTAGGGATTTGATTCCGTAATTAAAAGAAAATATGGATGACTTAAGTCGACATATTACTCATGTATGTAAAAGATTGAGAGTGTAAAAGATTGAGAGAGTTGGTTACAAGGGACACTGTATGTTTTGTCCTACAAAATCACAACTTGATGGACCTTTGTAGGGTTTACATTAGAAAACTAGACGATGGTGGTTTAGTGATAAAAAAATGAGGTGACTCAAGTGTTCCAAAGATGTAACTTGAAACGCCTCGTTTTTTTTTTTACAAAAATGTTTATTAATGTCCCACTACTAGTAATGTTCTATGTTGAATCAAAACGTATCTTGAAATACTTATCTACACTTTAAAAATGAAAGTCTACAAAACCTTTGTCTACCCGCCGGATAGAACTCCCATAAATACAACGTATATCTTAAATAAAAAGTGCTACTAAAAATGCCACTATAAGACTACTAAACACGTATGCATTTTCAAAATTTGCACATTAAAAAATTGACTGTTCACAATTAAAACTAACATACGCGATCCTAGATAAATGATGGGATCGCGTACGTGTGAAGAAAATGAATTGTAACGAAAATACACTGCAGTATGCGATCCTAACTATAGGGTGGGATTGCGTACCATAAGCAAAAACCGTCTGTAACCAATTTCAACTGAGATACGCGATCCTACACATAAGGTGGGATCGCGCATGACCCCTTTCCTGCAGCATTTGTGTAAAACTCATAAATTGGACTAATTTTCAACGCACATAATTTTTGACTCGTTAATTATTAGACTCTGAAATTTTACGTGCACCTCCACTATGACAAAATGAAACTTTTCATTTTTACATTTTTTCAAAATATGCATTAACGAAGAAAACGAACATACGATTAATCTATGGTCATTTTGATCACTTTTTGAACCAAACCATTTTTCCAGCGACATGGTTCTGACTCGGACTATCTGCCAACATACACTATATATATAATGGGTCGTAAACCAATAACAAAAGTACCATACTCCAAATAGTGAACTAATTCAACACATTGACTCGTTAATACCCATTCAGACACCTTGCGACCCATTAATCAATTCTAACAACAATTATCATTCAATTTACTTTCAAACTACTACTTCACAAATTTTGACATACTTCACAGATTTCTGCCATTTATAGTTTACCCGACCTACCACCATACAATTTTACAATAGGTTTCTACAAACGGGTCAAACATACAATCTTCAAATCTTATACCCAAACCACATTATTTTAACACAAAAAATGGGGCTTCCATACGTGTATCAAGAACATGATTTTTATATAGAAAGGGATTCACTTACTAACTCGTTAGTAAGTTCACCTCTAGTCGATCCTTGCCTTTTCACCCAATTGGACCCTTAGCTTACTTTACCTACAAAAATGATACAACAACGATAAGCAAAACATGCTTAGTAAGTAATAACAAATAAGTACACAAGTATGAACTACAACAAAATGATCATACACATATGACCAACTTGCTACCCATTTATAGAACATACTCCTATGTTCTACCTACCATGTACTACTAGTTGCTCATACTCGTATGAACCACCTACTACATAGACCATTCTCGAATGATCTATCTACTTTTCAATTGAGGATCCTCGTTCTCTGCTATTTTGCTCTTTCTCGAAGGAACACTACCATGATGTCAGGACATGAACAATGTCATTCTTAGCATCCTTACAATCTGCACAATTGGTATACTCATATATCATACTTACACAAAATCTAACAATTAGCATTCTCAAACATGAATCTTACAATAACTACTCAAGCAACGTACATGTATGCCATACTTACTACGATTCACTTTCACTAACAAGTTCTCATTTGTTCACCAATTAAGATTCACAAATAAGCTACATCAATGAACTACCATCACTATTACTTACCTTTGCCAATTGATATGTAGACATCAAGCATCAAAGAATAGCTCAACACTTCCTCTTGTCATCTAATCACATAAACATAAAATTAAGGTTATTCACATGAAACCTTCTACACAACAATTTCTCACTACCAATTAACTAATTAATTAAACTCTTTTCCTTAATTCATACAAAACTACACTCTTACTCATTCAAGAACATAATCTCACCCTTTAAGCTCAAACTCATAAAAACTACATATTCTATCAAAGTTTACTACTAGTTGTTTACAACTACTTAATAACTACAATTTATCATCAACTTTTCTCATTAACCTTTTCAATTCAAAAGTGGCATAATCACCACTTTTATATAATTTAATAACACTAATTTACCATCATCATCAATTTCTTCCATTAAGCTAGAATCATCACAATTTAATTACTACCATGAAATCAATCATCTAACCTCTACCACAAGCTCACTTACACATAAACATCATTACTAATATCATACACCAATTTCTTTAATTTGATCAAAATCATGAACACTCAAAATTCTACAACATAACTCATCAATTTACATTTATATAAGTTCCTTTACTCACAAACATCCTTATCTAACCTCCTTGCTTCCAATTTCATACAATTCTATCAAAACCTACTTTTAGGGTTTATGTAACATTCAACAAAACTAGAAATTGAAGGTATTAGAGGATAGACTTACTTTAAGGATGATGATTATGTGTTTATTTAACTCAAAATCACAAGATTAGGGCTTCAATTTTAAGGGTTTCACTTGTTTCTTTCTCTTCTCTTTCCTCTGTGTCGTACGCCAAAACTCAGCATCCCCTCTTTTATATTTTTGTTTCTAGATAATTCAAGAAGAGGGATTTAAATTGACACATTTTCGTTTTAGACCCTCAAGTCTCTATTGATCTGCTTTTGCCATTTTACAATTGCTCAAGTTATATATTTTATACATTGGCCACTAACAAGTTTATTACAAAATTTCAGCTTCTAACCGTTAAATATTACTATAACAATTAAAATAATACGTACCAAATTTGGGGTGTTACAAAAGAAGCAGCAAGGTATTAGGTTGTTTGGGTGAGCATATGTTGGTCAAAGAGATCATATCGCCAAACGTTCAACACTTCAATGTCATGAAACAAACGACATGAACGAAGCTTTACCTTCCAAGAACTCATGCGAGTTGGAAGCCGAGTGAGAAAGAAGCATTTACTTTGTTGTATGATGATAGAAAAGGAATGAGGATGTACAAGGTCCTCCACGTATGGCCACTACCCGATGACCATACATACTTACATTGTTAGTATATAGTGACTGGATCGAGTTTGGATTTTTTTATACGGATTGGAATTGATATATAGTCGTCGTACATGTGACTGAACTACTTTTGTAATTGCTAGCTAGTGTACACTTCTGTGGAAAACTTGATCTGAATTTGTATTGAGAAACAATTACCATTTTGAGAAGTAAATGTTTTTGCATGAATCTATTATGACTATCTTTGAGAAACAATTTGAGGCTTGAATTCTCAAGGACGAGGAGGTGTACCTGGAAAAGAATAAGTGAACCTACTCTTAGTATGCTTTCCTTCCATTTGTTTGTATATATTAGTGATTGTGAGATATTTATACATCCTTAATTGTGAATAATAATATAGAAGTATTTACTTTATTTTCTGTCACGTATGTGTAATGTTTTAAAAACCGGATCGGCTAGTCGGACAGTGTAACACCCGCCAAATTAGGACTAGTAATTAGTGCCTAATCATATGTTAATACATGTAATTAGTTCTGTGTTAGGCTAATTAATGTATCAAATTATATATATTGTTGAATATATACGAAAATGCGATTTGATTAAATCGTACGCAATTTAAATCGAATGTATTTCGATTCAATCTAATATGGACGTTGGTGACCAATCCTATGAAGTAACACTGGTATGTTAAAAATATCATTTTTATAATACTCGAATTACAATTCGTATCGTACAAACAGAACTTGCACAATTTAAAATAAAACGCGCAAACTAACAAAACGAACTAAGTTAAGTTTTATAACTCAAATATAAAACATATGGTAAAATACTTCAATAAAAATATTGTGTAATAATTCGTATTTTAAAACTTATAATTAATATGTAAAATAATTATTTAACGTTTAAACGAACGGGAAAACGAATACCGCACGGAGCGCAACGCGGGAACTGAAAAAGGAGGAGGCTCATCAAAAACCCCTCCCTCCTCATTTCTTCCTCATTTCACCATCTTTTTCTCTCTCTCTCCATTTCTTTCTTTCAAATCACCATCACCACCAACATCACAAAATCACCAATTACTACCACTAAACGACGCCGGATCACACCACATCTTTGGAGAAAAACGACCACGACATCACGATCCATCATCCTATCTTTTCGGATTTTTCATCCGACATTTTGTAAGTTTCCGACAAATCCCGAAATCTCTCGTTTTTAAGTGTTTTTGCTTGTTAGTGGTTTGGATCAACTTATAATGTCCAAATATGGGTTGGGTAAAAGTTTTGGACCGAACGGAAACCGAAAAACTCATTTTCGACACATTTTCTGGCCATCAGACCGTTACGTCGCTTTTGGTCCCAGATTTATGCGACGTCAGCTTCGACGTCGCAAAACCCCTCGTGACGTCGCATGGTGCGACGTCAGTCACAAAGTCGCATTAAATTGCGACGTCGCATATAGCGACATCAGCCTTAACGTCGCCAATACCTCACCACGTCGCACTTAGCGACGCAAGCCCTTACGTCGCAGAAATTAACAACATCGCATATAGCGACGCCACGTACAACGTCGCATTAAATTGCGAAAGTCGAACATAGCGACGCCATGCTCAACGTCGCAGTCAGGATCTGCGACGTCGCACCCAACGTCGCACAAACCAGAACCTCAAAAACACAGATTTTTACTAAGTGTCGAGACTCTAAATTTATCACTCGATTTTACCCAAATTCAGATCCCAGATGCGTTTTTCGTCAAAGCAATATAGTATAAATAAAAATTTTCCAAGCTGACCTGGCAGCTCGACCCCAGCCAGGGGCTCTGCCCCTTGGACCCCGCCAGGGGCTGCCGCCCCTTGGACCCCGCTACCAGGGGCGCTGCCCCCGGACCCCCGTACTTAGATTCCGTAGCGGCTTCTAAAACACAATCAAAACACATTTTTCAAGTAAAACGACACGAAATCAAAATAATAATAGTTGAGATTATAATTTCAAATCCGTCACCAACGGGCCGTACATATTTTCAAACATTCGAATCAATCAACCAAATGTAATTTGGACAGTTTAGTTGGACGAACAACTACAAGGGTGATCTTTTGAGATACCCAATCATGTTTATAACCATCGCGTGTCGTGGACACCCTCAGGTTACAAGTCTTTGGACTTCATTACTCGGCTAATCAATCAAAGTTTATTAAGTTAAACTCGCTAGACTCAGGTGAGTCTCATAGCCCCTCTTTTTACTGTTTTACTCAGGGGTGTGATATATTGCTCAACTTTTAACATGTGAACGCAAGTACAAACATTTCATATACTACATGAGTTTTTCACAACTAATCATTTAAAGTCCTCCGTCAGCATAGTTGTTAATACGTTGTAGCGTGAATATTAGCATATGGTACCATATAGGATTGACCCTCCTCGTTCGGGTTAGCAAGCACTAACCGGGTAAACGGACGTACTAATATTTGGGAAGACGAATGTTGATTAGGCATTCGTGGAGGCACCTCGCCCGGAATTCTCTATAGGGGACCCGGCCCTCGAGTTAAGCTCAACTATGTGCTCATGGCTGTATACACATACATTATCAATTGCTGGATGCAATTCAATTACTTAAATCTTGCGGTTCATACGATATTATCTGATTTCAAACCTTTGAGCTCACCAGCTTTTAGCTGACCCATTTAGCATGTATCGCAGGTACTCAGCAGTAGATTGGACTGCCTCAGGAATTCTATAGCTCGAGTCAGCATGCAGACATTAGAGATTTTCTTGCATTAGTATATTTTGTACAAGTACTTATGTACTGAAATCTCTCATTTTATCGAACACGAGCTATGTACAGCTTCAAATGTTGTAAACATTTCTTATATTAATATATTTTGTTAAAATGACGCATATAGAGTCGTTTACTATATATCTTTGTGCTTTGATTATTGATTAGTAACACCCAAATCAAGCTTCCGCAAATCATCAAATTTGGGGGTGTTACAGACAGGTCGAACTGTAAAAAAGCTATATAAACAGTTAAAAATTGGGAATAAAAAAAATCGATTTGATGTCCAGTCCGATTTTTTAAACATTGCATACGTGTATCATCATTATGTATATAATGATGACTAAGCAACCTATATTCTAGGTTGCCACTTTCTACTTGCCACGTAGAGCTCTTACGGGTTTTTTTGTTCAAATTGAAATAGTAGACGAGCGAAAACCCCCAATTTTACACCGTAATTGTTTAACCCGAAAATTTCTGATTTCCAATTCTTTTCGGGCTGGGTTTTCGAATCGGGTTACCCGATACCCGCCATTGATGATGACGTGGAATGTGAATATATATATATGCATAATGCATGCATGCAATTATCAAACAATGTAATATATATATATATATATATATGTATAGATTCAAGATTCAGCAAATTACTAACCCATGATCATCAATGATGATGAATCTTCTTTGGTTACCCTCATATTTCGAAATCTAATACGACTACTTTACTACTAACACTACAACCAAAAATCGACTACAAGATACAGTGGAAACCTAACCTAAACTAACTAAAACTATCAAACTAACTACTAATTTGTCAAAGAGAATTTGACTAGTAACCCTTGGGTCCGTTGGGTAAATTTAGTGGGTGAAAGTGATTTCTCACTTGTCGAGCTTGATCAAATTTCGAATAACATTTCTTGCACCAAATCTTGGCTTTCTTGTGTTCTTCATTGTTATGCTTCTTGTGATCCTTCGGACAAGTAAAAATAAATAAATTACAGGGGCTGCAATAACCCTTTATGGTATGTAAAGGTTATTGTTGTTGTTGATCCTCCATTTTCTTATTTGAATGATGCTTGCTAAAAAGATAAAAGAAAGATTGGAGAACGATGAATTAATAATGAGAAGCTAACTTAACTAGCTAGGGTTAACGTTTGATTTTGATGAAATAATGTATCTTGAATAAATCTATATCTATATATATACTCCCTTTCCTAAATTAATCATTCTAACACTCTCTTTCTATTATTTTATTTATTTAGTTAACTATTTTTGTAGTTAATTTTCGAACACTTAAATTTATATGATTTCATTATAAACTTCATTAAACTAAAAGCTTATTTTAATTATTTGAAAGGGACCGAGTATATATAAATCTTATTTTATATTAAACTTAAATTTGCATTTATATCATTTCATTATAAGTCATATATAAATCTTAGTTTATATTATTTGAAAGGGACCGTGTATATATATACACACGAGTTAAAATCTAGTAACAATATGAATGACAAGGGTTAAGTTTGATTTGATACGATCCCATATATATATATATATATATATATATATATATATATATATACTAGTAGGGTACCTGCACAATGCAGCGGGACACTTAATTTGTTGTGGTAAGGTAGGGACGTATACAGTGTAGTGCCTCTCTTCATCAATGAAATTAGTATAGACAAACCATCCTCTTATTGATTTGACTCCAACTATATACATACGCAGGCATTTCACATTTCATGTTGTGAGTAGTTCTCTATATTTAAAGAAACAAACTTGGAGCAGTAACACTTGTAAGACGGGTCCTTATGGCATCGGTATCAGAGCATCGGTGGGCGTCGGTTGGGACCGACAGGACCGACGCCATAGGCACGGCCCGTCGGTCTGTGTGCGTCGGTTGGCCTCGTCGGGAGAGCGACGGAAGAGAGAGGGTGAGTGTGGGTCCCAAATTCTGACGCGAGCCGTTTACATAAAAAAAAAATTAAAAAAATTTGAAATTTTGTGAGGAACGGGCAAAAAAAAAAACATTTAATTTTTATATTTTTTTTACTTTTTACACACTATAAATTCAAACCAAATCCAACCAATTTTTCAACCCATTCACTCTCCAACTTTTTAAATATTCCACTACTTTATATAATTTATACTTCCAATTCACCACTTTCAACCTACTTTCCACAACATTTACACCCCAATTCACCACTTTTATATACAATTTCACAACTTTTATATACAATTTCTTCAACTTCTTCAATCACCACTTTCAACTTCTACCACTTTTATATACCAAAAAATGAGGCCAACTCAACAATCTACCGCCGACGATATGTGGAACAACCTTATCAACAACCCGCTTCCGAATCCAACTTCACCAACATCCACATTTTCGGCTCAATCGAGCAACTCATCACCTAGCCAACCCCCCGGTTTTGCAACATACGTAAGCCCACCCGGTCCATACCATAGTCCATCCGTACCATACCAAACTTATCAAACCTACCCAACGTATCATCATTATTCACCAACAATCCTATATCACCAATCTCCCGTGGCGTTCGAAAACCCACACTACATGCACCAGCCTCATCCTTCGGCTTTCAACAAATATCCACCAACACCAATTAGCCTCCCACAATTCGGAAACATCAACACTCCGCCTCGAGCCGAACCCGAACCAGAACCCGAAATCCAACACGAACCCGAAACCCAAACCGAACCCTGTAAGTCCCCTAGTTTTAGGATCGATAACTTCGTTATCTGTAGTATTAAGGTGCGGAATCCCTCAATACGGTGTTATCTTACTAACAACGAATATGTTTGTAATTGCGTATATTAAAGCTTAACTTTAAACGAATAATACGTCAAAGCCTAGCCGTTAGATATAAGTTTTTCTCTGGTTTGTCGAGTTCGCAGATCAGCAAAAGTATCAAAAGTGTTATGTTTTTCATCCGTGAAAAACAATATATAAGTCAGCTCGTCTCGGCTCGCATGGGCCTGCGAGTTCGGTCCAACTCGCAGCCCAAG
The DNA here is from genome assembly GCA_949592205.1 of Helichrysum umbraculigerum. Taxonomy (NCBI): domain Eukaryota; kingdom Viridiplantae; phylum Streptophyta; class Magnoliopsida; order Asterales; family Asteraceae; genus Helichrysum; species Helichrysum umbraculigerum. Next base: position 7,898,498 of record CATIUR010000004.1, on the reverse strand, counting down.
CCCAACATAGAACTCGGCTCGCCAGACTAATGCCTCGAGAGTTCAGTTCTCATCTCACAGCTCAGCTCGCTGCGACCTGAGATCTCGACTCGCTTTGCATAAGACGTCCATTATTTATTTCGTATTTAAACATTCGTCTAACTTAGCACAATAATATGTTTAACGAATATTACTAACAAAACAAATATTTATTTACAAATCTAAACCAATGTACAAACGTAATAAGAATTACACCAGTCCTATTTCAAGCTAGATCTGTTGTCACAATCTATGTCTCAACAGACTCCCCCTTGACAATAGCTCTAGCGTCTTTATCTTCACGCTGTCTTTGGTCTTCATTTGTAAATCTTACTTCCTGCAAAAATTTTAAGCTTAATGCATGTTTTAACCATCCTGTGATAATCTCGTGCTAAATCACCCCAACCAATAGTAGATTTGATCTTGTTCTTGTACAACATAATCAGATCTTCCTTTGATAAGTTCATCAGATGTCTGTGATCATATACACGAAGAATCTCTTTTTCACCATCAGGATAATCATCATCAGCTTCAATCATAAAGGCTTCCCCTGTTCCAGCATCTACCCCCCAATATTTCAATTTTCCCAAAATATTCTGAGGCATAGTCTTCATAGGTATTTGCTTAATACAGTTGACCGCTGGATAAACCTTCTTCCTTCTTCTTCTTCCTATCCTCTGACTGAGTTCGTTCAGCTTTATCGTTTTTCCTTTCCTTGGCTTAATCTTTGAGAATTTCATAGATAATCCTTCAGTCCTAATGATACGCTCAACATACTTAGCATAGTCATCATCACTTGGATTTATCATATCTAATCTAGCCAAGTCTCGAATCTCATATCGAGGCAACGAACTAAACACTGCAAGCTTCTTCTCAAAATATTGAACCCCGTCAAACCTTTTGATTGCGAAGAGCTTCAGGTCAGAGTCATAATACCATCCAATAATGCCAGTTTTAAGCACACGCTTTCCAGTAATATCAACTTCTTTCAAAATGCGTGACTTATTTTCCTTTTTCTTCTTTAGCATTTCTTGGATAAACATAGGATTACCAACCATATGTTTGTATTTATCCTCTATTTCTTCAACTTCAGTATCTGAATCTTCAGAAGCATTCTCAAAAGCTTCTAAATCAATAACTGATTCTCCTTGTTCATTTACAAAAACAAATTTAGTCATTGATGGATTCACAACATGTTCATCTACATTTGCATCCAGATCAACACCTTCATCTATCACAGATTCAAATACTGCAGTCTAGTCTTCAGGAAGTTTGAACTCTCCTTCTTCAATATCATAATCAATCTCTTCATCTATCTCATCCAAAATATCATCTTCTGAATCTGATAGATCAAGCATTTCCATTCCTAGAGAAAAATGTAAATACAAATATATTAATAATTCAAATTCTTCATTGATTTCCCTGAACCAATTTAAGAATTTCTTTATTAATTCTTTTGTATATTTTAACCTAACATATAAACGCAATTTACATATAACTTATAAAATCTTTTATTGATTACCCTGAATCAATCCAAAATCTCTTAAGTCTACTTAACAAATATTAATTAATTTTAAATTCTAATGCATTGTGAATAATCACCAAACATTTAAATTTACTATTAATTACCTTATATAATTTCCAAGTGTTAATTGATCTAATTCATTATCAATTTAACCTTTAAATTATATATCATTTGTCTAGTTAATACTAATACATTTTTAACTTGTCAGTATGCAAACTCTCAAGTCTAAAATGCATATGTTATTATAAAATTTTGACCGCCGATATTATTCGGAACACGCCGCTCGACTACTCAATGAGTCGGAAGTCTTTCGATCACTATTTTATCTTAACATGATTATATAAACTTAAATTACATCAAATATATTTTACTTAAAATAATAATAACCCTAAGCCGAATATATTTACACAATAAATTAAGTTTACATTTGTTCACTACAAACTATTACAAATATTACAGTACTATGATAATACTAAGCTATCTTACCAGCTTCAGTATCACCCGGTACAGTCTTATCTGCACTTGTACCCACTCCAGAACCACTAGCACCAGCACCAGACTCCCCCTGAGTTGTAGCTTGCTCACCAGTCTTTGAAGGACCGGTCTGCTCACCACTCGGTGCATTGGGATCATCGTCCTTATCTGAATCTCTCTTCCTCTTCAGCTCATTTTCTCTGCAAGACTCCAGATATACCAATATCTCCCCCTGAGTAGACTGTCCTGAATGCGCTCTCAAGACCAAACTCTCCAAGGAAGATAACTTCAGTCTCTGAATATTGAAGTCCGCAAGCAAAGTCTCATGAGTCTTCATCAACAGATTGTACGATTCACTCTGCTTGAGTATCTGCTGAGAAAGAAGAAGATTGCTCGACACCAGCTCTGGAATCTGAGAAGTAAGCTTCTCTAAATCCTTTACCCTAGACTCTAAGGATGTAATCCTTTCAGCATCAGTCGTCAGAGTAACATGTATCGTTGTTGGTCCAGGCGGTGTGAGAGACTCAATATGCCAGTCTCTGGTCAGCGGTGTATGAGGTTGAGACAAAGCTTGCGTAAGCAAGTTTGTCGCAAATCTAGCTGCTTTGTTCGTCGGAAAATTAGCTCCACGAACTAGATCAGCAACATCATGCTGTAAGTTAAATACAATTAAAATCAGTTATTGTTACAGATTACTCTGTCTCAAACTCTAATTAATTGCATAACACTCATAGTTAGAGAACTTATATCTCATACCTGAAGCGGTACAGACATCGATTCAGTAACCACCGGTGCATCCATCTCCACCTGTGGTGTATCCTGAGCAACTGTATACAGAATTAACTGTCTCAGTTCAACTCCTGATAAACAACAAGTTAAGATTATTTAACTTTTATAATCAATACTAACCTTCTCGAATAGTAAGCGTTCTCGGACGCTTCATCAAAGGAATCTCAACTTCCTCAGTACCTTCCTCCAGAATACTCTTACCTTTTCTCTTCCTTTCAGAAGCAGATGGAGAAGAAGAAGGTGTATTCTCAGAATCATCATCTGAAGCCGTCTCACCATCACGACCTCCAGATGATCTAACAGGATCCTAAATTTTGAATATATTAAACATTTATGATTAGCATAAGCTCTATCATACAAGTTCTATATATTTAAGATTAATCAGATATAATACCTCATTCGGTACAACAACTGATTCATCTAGCTGTATCTGCTCCCCCTCAAGTAATACAACTTCTGGGTTTGCAGCCTCAGCTTCAGCTTCCTGTTCGTTTAATGATATTTATATTTTAAAATCAGAAATAATATCCAATTAACTAAATATCTAATATCATAAGCATTAGATAATAATATTATGCATCTATGATTAATAAAAACAATCTATCAACTAAGCATCTATATTATTATATAAATAAAAGATTACCTCAGGTGGTGCTAAATAACTCTCAATATCCTGAAGCAAAGGATTTGTCGCATCATCATTCTGCTCCAAAACCTCTTGCACAACTTGTGCAGCAACCTCTTAGTTCACTTGCTGATCAACCTGACCAGCCTGAATAAGAACATCCTCAAGGAGCCCTTGTGGATCTTCAGGTTGAGCTTCCTCAGCTGCAGGTTCTGGTACAACATCAGCATCAGCAGGAGCAGCAGCAGCAGCAGGAGCAACGTCTAACCACCCATGATTTGGCGGTGCAACGTAGTTCGGGTCAATAATATACCCAAATAGTGGTTTAACTTCAGGTTTCACCACTCCCTCCTTCCTAACCGTCTGCATAAACATGGCGTTATACCCACGATGGTCAATCGTATTAACCACTAGATGTGGTTCAGGTATAGCCAAATCCGGTAGACGCGCACGGATAATCAACATGCAAAATCGCGGGTAAACCAAAAATCTTGATCTAACAGACCCCGATATCTGTTTCGCAATCTCACCAAAAAGATAATCACAAAAACTGTATGGTTTATTATAAACCAGTGACAGTGCAGCCGATAAAATCGCAGGGCTCAACTCATCAAATCCACCCTTCTTTGCTGCGAAAACTATATTCATCACGTGCCAGAGAAACCTCCATTGACCAATAACCAGAGGTTTCTGGAACTGACGTCCACGTCTATCTCCGGTATAACCCATACGACCTATCGCACCCTCTATAAGATCCATAGGGTACTCGGTATCTCCATTCTCCTGTTCGACTGTACCAAGCTGCAAAATCTCACGAAGATTACCAGCCGAAAACGTAACAGGTTTGCCACTAACCGTAGCTCGAATCTCTGGCGGGTTGACAGATTCGTCATATACTATATCCGTCCAGAAATCGTTCAGAATAGCCTGAGAGATAGGAGGATTGGCCGTAATGGTGTATCTAATCCGTGATCGTGCAAGGAATCGTAGTATATCAGCAACCCTATCAGCCCGCTTGGCTTTAAGGTTCAGATCAACCAAAATGTTGTGACCCTTGTCAAATGCTCTAGCCATATCTGTAACATAAACACAAACAACAGATATAATTTAATGCACGATTAAAAATATTTAAACTATTACGTATTATGAATCAAGATTCATCAAACATCTTAGTTTAAAATTGAAATTATATATAACTTGTTACAAAAATAGTCTCAAGTCGTATATAAAAATTTAACTTATAACTAAAAAGTCTTAAGTCTAATTTAAATTAATTATATAAAAGTTATTACTAAAAAATTAAAATTTTTCTAAGTTCTAAACTCGCATAAACTGGTCTAACGAGTTGAGGTCAACTCGTTTTGCTTATCAACTCGCTTTACTCATCAACTCGCTACATTGATCAACTCGCTACATTTCTCAAGCAGCTATTGAAGTGAACTCGCTAATCACCCCGATTCGCTAGTCAACTCGCTGCGAGTTGATTTAAAACGTCAACTCGTTTGATGAACTGCCATCGGTAGGTTACACTTAAAATCGATTAATCTTGTAATTTTAACATGATCTATCAATTGATTCACGTTCATTAATGTTCGTTTAACATAAACCCTAAAGATCTATGTCCAATAACATCGTAATCGATGCAAATCGTTTAGTTTATAACCCGAAACCCTAAGTTTATAAAAACTTCAATTTCTCGTTATTTACACGGTTAAATCCGTTGATATATACCTCAAAATGTTCATAAATTGTAGATGTATAAAGTCTACGGATTGAAAAACTCGTTCCCGTACTCTAAAAATCGAAATCAAGCGAAAAGTCAAAATCGCCTCGTTTCGCCTGTGTGACGGATTCGCAAGCTTTAGTGAACTCGCGAAATTTGTGGGTTCGGTGGGTTGGCTTGACTCGTTTGACCCCCTTTATACTTTGTATCCGATTCGCGAGAATTTCAAACGGATCCGCAAGTCGATGTCAACTCGCAGAAATAAATAAAAACGCGAATTTAATTCTAAGTATAAATAAAAACCCGATATTTTACAAGTCTAAATTATAATTAATTTTCACTTGTATTTGTCACGTTTGTTCAACTCAAAAATATTCAGTATAATTTAATTCCGAAGGGTAAAACCTAATGAACACAAAAAGTAAAAACAAATAAAAATAAAATAAGAACAACATTATATAACCATTGGTATCAAGTACAATTTTATTAATCACTTGATCAAAATAAAATGCATAAACAAAATGAATAAGAATTTATCTGCTTAGGAATCATATTAGAAAGAATAAGCAATTAATTATATATTTAAAAGTCTAAGCAGATTGGTAGTATACATACCTCATGAAATTCAAATAAATTACTGTAAAATTACAACTAAATTTATCATTTATACATTTATATTTATGAAACTATATCTTAGGTAGCTTTATCCACATAGCATAATTAATAAATGCATTACTCATATAAAGTGAATATTTTATTATAGACAGTTCAAGACGATTACCGGTATTATGATCCACATAAACAAATTATACTTAATTTTCTAAGCATAACACTTTATTGTTAGTATGAATATTATCAAATGCTTCCTATTATATGACATACTGAAGAATTCAAGTAAAACTCATAACACTGCATCATTAAATTTCAAGGTAGCGGTTACTAAATGATGTATCTTTTCGAAACATATAACATACACTTGAATTTTTTAAGGTTAGACAAATATCAAACATACTTTGAATATGCTATGTTATCTAAGTCTGTACATAGTACAACAGAAGGTCCCTTCTAGCATAATTCAAAATATATTTGAGAATATTAATTTAATTAAAGGTTTCAGTTCTGTACTTAGTACAACAAAGTTACCAGTAATTAAGTTAATACCCATATTGCTACTATTTGCCAATTTAAATTAATATGCATGATAACAGTGTATGGCAATACCATCCTTCAACAATTAAGACTTAATGTCATACATCATAAAATAGTAACACAAGATAATAAACAAGTAATTAATTAACTTCTTAAGACTTAGAAAATTTCATATAATTTGCCTACCAGTACATCATATGATGAAGCCATCTAAAGTTTTCACTTAAAAATAGACAAATTATAACTTGTGGATATAGGTGTATAATCAAATAAATATAAACACATACCTGATAGAACCGCTGTAGTTCTAAAGCAACTTTATTTGAACCTACTACCTTATCATACTTTAGGACTTAAGATTATTATTGTGAAGCTTATTCTCCTAATGTACTATCATTTCCCTTAGTTTTTGCAAATAAAAACTTAAATGAAGGCGATTCCCCTTAGGTAACAAGCAAATGAATGCCATACGCCCCTTTTTTTTTTTTTTTTTTTTTTTTTTTTTTTTTTTTTAATGAACACAGAAATACTAACTATTACAAAAATACCCTTGGAAGACTAATCACTCTGGATTTCTCATTCCGTTCAGTTGAACCAACGTCTCAAATCTTGCTCTGTCGAACGCCTTTGTGTATAAGTCTGCTAAGTTATCCAATGATGGAACCTTAACTAACTTTATCAACTTTTTCTCAGCACAATCTCTAATAAAATGATGTCGTATATCAATATGCTTAGTTTTACTGTGCTTCACCGGATTATTGGTGATCGACATAGTAGATTCGTTATCAATCATCATAGGAGTATTGATTATATTTAACCCGTAATCCCGCAGTTGCTGTTGAATCCAAAGTACTTGAGAGCAACAGCTGCCAGCTGCAACATACTCAGCTTCACATGTAGAAATGGCTACCGAGGTTTGCTTCTTGCACTGCCAGGATACTAATCTACCTCCTAGGAATTGACATCCTCCGGTCGTAGATTTCCTATTCTGATTGCATCCTCCGTAATCCGAATCAGTATAAGCTACGAGATCTAAGTCTCCATCAATCGGATACCAAAGACCCAGCTTAGGTTTCCCTTTGAGGTAACGAAAGATTCGTTTAACAGCTTGCATGTGTGACTCTTTCGGATTAGCCTGATATCTTGCACATAAACAAATAGCAAACATTATGTCAGGCCTAGAGGCTGGTAGATATATTAGTGATCCGATCATGGCTCTATAAAGAGTTGGATCTGTTAGGAATTTGCAGCGGAAACATCCAACTAACAACAACTAGTTGCTAGCAAAAATCAAACTCAAACAAACGCTCGTGTAATTGCGTTACACCCACAAACAATAAACGGATAATAATTGCAAACCTAGCAATTAAATACAAAGCAACAAGATAAATAAATGATAACAAGAACGTAAACGACACAAGGATTTAACGTGGTTATGTCCAATCTCCTTCACTTGGAGATTGGTTTAGTCCACGGGGCCAAACCAGAGAGTTCTTCTTTTCATATACGGCTCAAAGATTACAAATAAATTAGGGTTATATTTATAGGATAAATATAACTTAGGCAACAAGTCAAAATACCAAAACCCTAGCCACATGAAAAAGCCCGTCAAATTTAGGTCCGCATCTTTTTTTCATATGTGACTAAATTCAATGCCTAATTAAATATTACCGATGCAATATAAGCCTTTTACGTTTTGCATCTCCATCCACTAACCAAAAAAACGAGATCTTGTTTCCATATTAAATTAATTTTCATATCCCAACAATCTCCCACTTGAAGATTAATTTAACCCCAAAATCAGTAATCCTTCACAATCTCGTCCCTTCACCAATGTCACTTGTTCAAACCTCGCACCGCCGAAATACAATTCGGGACACGCCGCTCGACCACACAGAGTCGGAAGACTTTCGACACAAAGCTACCAGAACACTCACATGATGAAACTGGGACCACTCTCTAACCACCATCATCTTCTAGGCCCAATAAGATTCGTTGAAGCGTGCGAAACTCCAACCACAAGATTCTACCAAGAGACACCTATCTCTTCAACTCGTCGATTACAGCCATGTCTGATCCTGCCACCGACATGTCAACGACCATCCGTACAGAATTTCATCCATCCGATTTTCCTTCCCAGCAATTAGAAAATCTCCGATAGAACTAACACGTAGGTTATCATCAAGGTTCATCCGTGAGAACGTAGTCACAACCTTGAAACCTACATTACCGACTTTCGCTTTCCCGCTGGTACACCGACCCAAAAAAACATACGTATGATTTCTATGAACAAATCTTCTCCAACTTAGCCAGCTCCCACTGTACGAATCAAAATATCAACCACGGCTCTCTGAGAAGACTCTGGTTCATAACACCCGGTCAGTCACAAATTACTTTGCCATTGGAGAGTAACAACGAATGTCCAAAATGCTCTAGTGTTGACGGAATCCGCACACTAAACCCGTAGAAACTCGAGATCCATCAATCGCACAACCGTCTCAAGACTTCCACTAGTTGCCAAACTCCCACTAGCTTCGACACTTCCCTCGGTTTCAAACTCCCAAGAGTTCCCGACACTCTCAACAATATCTCGAAAGCTCATCAGGACTTACATGATTATCCGCCTCTAATCCACTTGAAAATTCTCAATCGGTTCCTCCAGAAGATCCGCCCAATCGTTGAATCAAACTCATCAACCGATACCCGAGCCCAGCCAAACACGTTCTATCTGACTTCTTCTACATATCAACCGATTATCTCAAGTGTGCGTGCTCTAACCTGCCCAATCATTCCAAACCTATGGAATACCCGACCAAACATCATGGTCACTCGTTTCAACCCGCGAGCGATAACAAACTCATCGATAACTCCCACTGTCGATTACCAAACGGATATGGTACCGTTTATTACCCAATCTACCCAACCGAGAAAACTATCCTCTTGAGCACTGTAACACACCTCACATCTTTGAATAACCCAGTCTGTATCAATGAAGTTCCCGAGACATTACGTCCCTACACTCGCAACATCAAACCCCTAAGTTTGATAACTTTCACTTGTTCTTTTGCACAGGATCGCAAAGAATAAAGAACCCGAATCCAAAATCATATCTAGGATTCCAAAACTCTCTCCGCAACAAAAAACAAATCGAACCCGATCATCCACTCCGTTACCACCGTCGCAAACAATCACCGTCACAACGCAACCGGCCTCCCGCCGTGTCGTCACGTCACAACCCGCTAAAAAAAACCCAACTTGTTTAATCTAGACAAACAACTCGCCGAGCACATAAACTTTGTTTTTCGAGTTCTTCGCGATCCAACAAAAAAATGAGTCAGGCGATCTCGATAACATGTTGCAATCAAATCCGAAACTGTGTCGTTACAATCGTTACCTCCGATGATTCTCTTCTTCCGGATCTAGATCTACTCCGATTACCTGCGCACAATAATCCAAGATCTCTATCTCCAAAGAACTTAAAAAAAAACCCTAATCATCAACAACCAACCTTGATCATGCTTTCATCCGCTATTGTTCCCAATCGCTCAACCTTGAGCTCTGATACCAGTTGTTAGGAATTTGCAGCGGAAACATCCAACTAACAACAACTAGTTGCTAGCAAAAATCAAACTCAAACAAACGCTCGTGTAATTGTGTTACACCCACAAACAATAAACGGATAATAATTGCAAACCTAGCAATTAAATACAAAGCAACAAGATAAATAAATGATAACAAGAACGTAAACGACACAAGGATTTAACGTGGTTATGTCCAATCTCCAACTTGGAGATTGGTTTAGTCCACGGGGCCAAACCAGAGAGTTCTTCTTTTCATATACGGCTCAAAGATTACAAATAAATTAGGGTTATATTTATAGGATAAATATAACTTAGGCAACAAGTCAAAATACCAAAACCCTAGCCACATGAAAAAGCCCGTCAAATTTAGGTCCGCATCTTTTTTTCATATGTGACTAAATTCAATGCCTAATTAAATATTACCGATGCAATATAAGCCTTTTACGTTTTGCATCTCCATCCACTAACCAAAAAAACGAGATCTTGTTTCCATATTAAATTAATTTTCATATCCCAACAGGATCCACATCGCTATCACTCGATGTATCTGGACTTAGTCCATGATTGACTGGAATTGGAGTATTTAGATGTAACACCCCCGAAATTCACTGTTTTGCGGAAGCATAGTTTGGGGTGTTACTAATCAAATATCACAGCACAAAGATAAAGCAAACGAAATCTATATGCAACGTTTGTAAATTAGTTACATTCCATAGATATAATGTTTGAAAACTTAGTGTTTTCGTATACAAAATGTAGTTTCCCCTAGAGTCCACGCGTATAGCGGGAGATTCTATTACATAATCGTAATGTACAAAAGATAATGCTAAGAATCTCCGTTAATGCAGTTGTGTTGAAATCATGCGACTGTAGCTAAAATCCTGGAGTAATCCTACTCCATCCGGGTACCTGAGAAAACATGCTAAAAAGTGTCAACCAAAAGGTTGGTGAATCTCACAGGTTTGTAAGTAATATCGGCTTTGAACACGAGATTTCATTAGTAATGCCCGTAGGCGTAAAAATCAGCCATTGCAATCCAGCAATCGTAAAATCAGTATTTGCAGTCCAGCAAATGTAAATAAGTAAGTTTATACCGTTGCCATGAGGCTCATAATCGAAGCTTAACCCGTAAGTAATAAGTTTGCTCCCGTGACATGCTCGTAGTTGAGCAAGCATCAGTAACGAATAAGTAGTCACCCGTTTCTACGTGTAAATCAGTACGTGGCAGCGCTACTGCCCCGGGTGGGGAGGGTCATTTCCCTAATGGATCCATTAACTAGTGTTCGCGCTTAAGTCCATAACTAACGATATATGATGGAGAGACTTCTGTTTGTAAGTAAACTCATGCAATTTCGTTTGGTATAGTAAACAGTTTAGTACTTGTGTTCAAGAAAATCAGTAGCATGTATCTCCCCCAGTAAGATAAAACAGTAAAAGTGGGGCCGTAAGACTCACCTGAGTCTTGTAGTAATCAGTTGCAATTAGCAAGTAGTAAGTAAAGCAAGTAGGTTCTCTGAACCCATAACCTTCAAATGCCTAATCATATGAAGTTATGTAAGTATGCGTCTCACGAGACGTTTCGTTTAGATGTACACAACTAGTATATCCAGTGTTTGTCCGTATGTTTGTAATTGTTTGTTTGTTGGAAAACATGTTTGGCCCGTTGGTGACGGTTTGTAGCAAAAATTCTAAATTGTTGACTTTGCTACAGTAGATTTGCTACAGTACTGCTACAGTAAAATTTCACTTTTTTGTACAGTAACTTTGACTTTAAAATTCTGGTTTTCTGTGTTTTTGCGACACAATCTGCGACACTAAAGTTTGGTATGCGACACAGTGGTTGTGTCGCATAAAGTGCGACACAAGAGCTCTGCGACACAGTGGTTGTGTCGCAAAAGCTTGCGATGCTAATTTAATAGCGACATAAGGGTTGTGTCGCATAAAAGTGCGACTCAATAGTGCGACATAACGTACGACACAAAATACGACACTAAATGGTTTATGCGACATAGCATGCGACACAAACGTTGTGTCGCAAAGATGAACATCAGCCCAGAAACTTTCGGGTTTCGTGATTTTCCGACCAAAAACGCAAATCTAATCCATTTTTGAGCTATAAAATCGTGTTTTCTTCTTGTATTAGGTTATAACTATGTTGTGTACACATCAAAACATCAAAACATTACACCAAATTGAATAGATCTAAGATTTTAGAAAATTCTTACTTTTGCAAATCGAGCTAGATGGAGGATGAGATGATGAAAACGGTCTTGATATTCTTGCTCCACTCGTGATGGTGATTCCGAAAATGTAATTTTCGTGGTCGAGTTTTGATTCCGAAAATTTGGTAGTATTTTGAGGTTGAGAGAGTTTATGTGTGTGTGTATTTTGGAAGTAATAAAAATGAAAGAAGAAATGAGGAGTGGGAAGGGTGTTGGCTGATCCAAGAGACAAGGGAGGGGAAAACATCCCTCAAAACACGGTATTTACTCCGTGTCCTAATCGATTAATCGTTTGTTTTTAGTATTTAACCAAACAGTTATATTTTTAAAATGTAACTGGAGTATTTAAATAAAAATACATTGAAATTAATAATAAAAACATTTGTCGCAATATTTTAATTATTAAGTCGCGTTTATTACATTTTGTTGCGTTAGTTAAAATGTCGTCGCGATGATATATAAATAATGCTCGTTCGGTTGCGTATTTTATATAACAAAATACGTTCTCATTATTTAAGTAAATTTTTGTCACCAACGTCCAAGTAAACTGTGTCGGACTCCGTCCGGTTAATTCGCACGATTTATCCAAATCGCGTAAGTACACACACATATATATAAATCACCTTATATATATATACAAATAGAGCCTGTAATTAGTCCTATTACATACTAATTACAACTAGTTACAAACAATTAGGCATAATTAATTATTCTAATTATGCAGGTGTTACATTAGACCTTACTTTCATCCATCTTGAAGCATTCTAATAGCTCATATGTATATTTAGATTGATGAATAAAGAATCCATCCTTCTTTTGATCAACTTGTAATCCTAAGAAGAAATTCAACTCTCCCATTGCAGACATTTCGAACCTTTTTCTCATAACTTTCTCAAATTCTTGACACATCTTTTCATCAGATGATCCGAAGATAATGTCATCAACATAAACTTGCACGAGAAGAAAGTCTTTCTTTTTCCACTTCACAAACAGTGTACTATCAATCGATCCTCTTGTAAATCCATTCTCAAGTAGATACGTTGATAGTGTTCCATACCATGCCCTAGGTGCTTGATGTAATCCATATAGAGCCTTATTCAAACGATATACTCTATCTGGATACTCAGGATCAGCAAACCCTGGAGGTTGTGAAACATACACCAATTCTTCCACTTTGCCATACAAAAAGGCACTCTTAACATCCAACTGATACACTTTTATACCAAAATATGATGCGAATGCTAAGAATACTCTAATTGCTTCTAGCCTAGCAACTGGTGCAAACACCTCATTGTAGTCAATACCTTCTTGTTGATTAAAACCTTGAACCACCAGACGAGCTTTATTGCGAGTAACGATACCTTTATCATCTCTCTTGCACTTAAATACCCATCTAGTTCCAATTGGATATTCTCCCTTTGGTAGGTCAACCAACTCCCATACTTGTAATTTAGAGAACTGAGATAGTTCCTCTTGCATTGCTTCTACCCACGAGCTTTCCTTTAAAGCCATTTGAACATTTTTAGGCTCGACTTGTGAGATAAAGCATGAATATAGACATTGATTAGGAATCCCTGTCTCTTTCATTGCAGTATACAAGCTTTGGTATTCTAAGTTCTCAGACGTACTAGCTCTGGATTGATGCCTAGTTTGAACCGGAGTATTAATATCACCGATGATGTTTTCAACGGGATGATTCTTACTCGTTCTAGTTGTAGTAACTGGTTCAACCGGTATCTCATCTTCCAAATTAGTACCAATCTCTTCCAATTCAGGTACATCTTTCGTACGTGCTGAAGATATCCTTAAATGTTTCAAAGGAGTAAGTATATCATCAAACTTTGTAGAAAGATCATCAGGATCTTCTGTTTCTTGAGACTTATCCTCTGAAGGTTGTTGTGACTCACTTGTGGAAGCTTTATCTGAGTCAACATTAGTCTTAATTCCAGACTGCTTATCACTTGATGTTGAAGCGGGACCAATATTCTCATCTTCAAACACTAAATGTTCAGCTATCTCTGAATCACTGACATAGTCACTAATAGGAACTTTAAATGATGCAAAGAGATCAAAATAATCAAATTGCCAATCTAAGCCCTTATGAACATCTGGTGAGTAGCTCGTAACCTCAATATTATAAACTACCTCCAAACGTCCTGTGACTTTATTAAAGACTCTCTTGTTTGGCGAATTGGGCATATAACCTAGGAAAAATCCTTATTCAGCCTTCTCACCAAATTTTGCTTGATGTCCAGTCTTTAATATGGTGCATGAAACTCCAAAGGGTTCAAACCCTTTTAAGTTAGGTTTCTTATTGTTCAAAAGCTCATAACAAGTCCTGTTATGTCTCTTAACCGTAAGAACTCTATTAAGAACATAACATGCTGTATTCACTACTTCTGCCCAAAAGATGACCGGAAGCTTAGAATCAGCAAGCATTGTTCTAGCAGCTTCAATCAACTTTCTATTTTTCCTTTCAGCAACACCATTCTGTTGAGGTTCATAAGGTGCACTAAATTGATGTAATATCCCTTTGCTTAAGCAATAGATATTCAACGTTGAATTTTTAAATTCTGTTCCATTGTCACTACGAATACGCTTAACTCTCTTTTTATAGACATTCTCTACTAGATCAAAGAACTCAATTAAAATTCCTGGAGTTTCATCCTTTGATCCCAAAAAGAATACCCACGAGAATCTAGAATAATCATCTGTGACAACCAAACAGTACCATTTACCACCTAGACTTCTCTTGCTTATAGGGCCGAAGAGGTCCATATGTAGCAATTCAAATGGCGAGGAGATAGAGTTTTCAGTCTTAGGTCTGTGTGGTTTCTTGTGCTGCTTTCCTTTCATGCAAGGAACACACTTATCCTCAGACTCGAAACGTTTTTGTGGTACACCTAGAACCAAACCATTTTTGGTTATATAATTCATCTTTCTCCAGTTCAGGTGTGCCATTCTCCTATGCCATAATAATGCGTCTGTTTCCGAAGCCTTGGATAATAAACATGTAGACACCATTGAAGAGTTAAGAACACCCATGTTGATAGCATAGATGTCCTTCTTCCTTGGCGCCCTCATCAATATCCATTTATCAGGAATTTTGAAACCTGGCTTCAGGACTAAGGCCTCCTTTTCATTGAAATAAACTGGATGACCTTTATCACAGACTTGGGAAACACTCACTAGGTTGTGAGTTAGTTCTTCAACATAGTTCACATCCTCAAGAGTCAAAGTTCCATTTGAAACTTTTCCTTTTCCCGAAATTACTCCTCCTTTATCTCCTGCAAAATTTACTTTTTGCTTGAGACTTTCCTTGAAGTCCTTCAGTAGACTTCTTTCTCCGGTCATGTGCCTCGAGCATCCACTGTCTACATACCACCAGCTGTCCTTGTTCACAGCATGCTCCTGCACATAACACAAAACACAATCAGTTATCAAGAGGGACCCAAGCCATTACGGTCTTGGTTTGTCCCTTATCATCAACAAACTTAAGCTCTTTAAAATAACCATCCTTCCCATCAGGAGTTTTGGTTACTTTCGAAGTAGCTTGAGTTTGTGGACGATCAGCCTTAAGAGGTGAATTTGAGGATAACCTCCTAGGCACATAATTATGAGCTCTATTATGATAATTATAATTAAACTCATGTGATCGCGAAGTAGTACCACTCTCATAATGACTATGGCTTCTACTTGTAGTTCTAAACCTCGACGGTGTCACATCCCTAGACTTATGGATAGAATTATCACTTTGAGTATATGGCCGTTTAGGTTTAGGTGGGGAGACACTATGCTTACCATCTCTTTTAAGAATGTTAACAGGTTTATTACCTAACTTAGGTTTGGTATCTAACCCATCTACAGTCATACTAGAGTCAGTCTGTGTCTTTTCATCAATCACAAGCTTATGTGGTGTTTCAGGCTTTTTGTTAGGACAACACGAAGCCACGTGTCCCTTTTGATGACACTTGAAACATGACATCTGCTTGCGTGATTTACTCACTTTTGCTTTCTCATCCGGAGTCTTAGGAACTAAAGGTTTAAGCTGTTCCTTATCAACTTTATCATCAATCTTAGCATCGTTAATCACTCCACCCGATACAAATTGTATTTTGGTGAACTGAGAAGCCTTGCTATTATCTAATGATACGTTCTTAATAACATCTTTCTGTGCCTCTGACTGTTCAGGTTTATCAGCTACTGAATTCTCAGGATTAACTTCAGTCATTTCAGAATCTTCAGGAATAGGAGTGTAATTGGCATTAAAAGGAGGGGATACATCATTGTAACCTAACCCAGTCTTGTCCTTTACACTACGTTGAGCATCTAACATTTTATCCATTTGAGATGTCCTATAGTTCTCAAGTTTACGGTTTTGCTCAATTAACCTTAAGTTAAGGTTCACTATTTCCTGATCCTTACTAGCAATTGTCTCATTTAAGTCTTTGATATTCATATAGAGACCATCTATGACAACAGATTTTTCACTTATGGTATCTCTAAGTTTTGTTCTATCCGAAGCATCAGACTTAATTTTATCTTTTAAGACTTGTTTATCATCACTTAATCTACGAATATCCATAATAGCTTGATCAAGTTCAGATCTAACAGTCTTATAGGATTCCTTATCCATATTCAATTGTGATGACAAATTGCTATTTGACACAGTTAAAACACTATTCTGAGATTGTAAAACAGTAACTAAGTAACAAACATCAGCAATATTAAGAATATCTAAACATACCTTCTTCTTGTCAGTTTGTAATTCAGCCATGCGTGCCACGAATTCTTCAGGACTCATATCTGGAGTTGAATCCATATATATCACGTCATCATCACTTGCCTTCACTTCAGACTCAGGCACCTCTATTCTCTGTTCCATATCAGTGGGCATGTAGGACACTGATCCAGCAGTTGTCTCTTCGATCTCGGCCATCAAAGCTTCCTCAGAATGAGCTTGCCAATCATAAGAGCCATCCAACTGCTTCACCACTAAGGCTTTGGAAGCAAGAGTACTTCCCGAACCTTGTTTTCCTTGTGCTTCTACTTTAGGTCTTTGGCATTCTCTAGCAAAATGACCAATACCCTGACAGTTAAAGCATCTGACCTTGGTTTTGTCAAACCCTGATCTATTGCCCAACACCTTTCTACCAGTTCTCTTGAGGAAATTTTTAACTTTTCTTGAAACCAATGCTAGTTGATCTTGAAGCTCCAATTCCTCAAGATAATCAGGATCTATCTGTTCATAATCCTCATCAAACAGAATAGGATCATTGATCTTTCCCTCTATGTAGTTCTCGTATGATGCAACAAAGGAAGCAAGAACAGACAGTTGCTGTTCAGCAGATTTCACACTCATCGGCATCTTCTGATGCTCTTGAGGTGACTTCTCAGTATTCTTTCCCTTTGTTTCATCACTAGAGGAGGAAATAAAGCATAGATCTTCAGTAATCATTTCTCCATTTTCACCAATATCACCAACTAACAATGCAGTGGTCGAACTAGATGACGCAGTCGAAAGACTTGACTTTCCATGATACAACCCAGGGTTCTGAACCTGATCAGAATCACTATCTCTTGACTTTCTGGAGAAATCATAACCTTTCAGTTTGTCAATGACTTGCTCTAAGGTCATAGTAGAATACCTGGTTTCATTATCCTTAATCATAACGCCATACATTTCCCATTTAGAAGGCAAACCCTCAAGAAACTTGTCGGTTTTAGCTACTTCTTCTTCTACAATCTCATGGTATTCTAATTCACTTAGCAGATGGTAGAAACGCGTGACATAGGCATCAAGATCTTCTCCTTTTAAAGCTTTAAACATAGTAAATTGCTTTTTGAGAAGACTCTTCTTGCCAGCTCTCACCTGTGGACTTCCCTCACCTCTTTTCTCTAGAGCTTCCCAGAGCGTTCTAGCAGTATGAAAAGACTTCAGTTGATGAGAAATCTCTTTAGGAAGACACATCTTTATGCATGAATGTGCTTTATTCTCATTTCTGTAAGCTTCCTTCTCTTGATCACTCATGTTCTGATAGGTAAGAACCACAGTGGCATTTTGAACAGTTTGAGTAGGTGCGGTGTATCCACTCTTGATACACATCCAGATTGACAGGTCATGGAATCTACAGTAAGATTCAAATCTGTCCTTCCAGTTGTAGTAATCCTCGATCCTCAACAACTTAGGTGGAACGTTTGACTTTCCCACCTCGTGGTCCATTTCGATCATTCTACTTAAGTCAGACATCTTAAAAACGTAAAATTAAACTGTTTCAGCGAATTCAGAAAACTCAACTCGCAAGACTCAGCTCAACTCGCAATCTCAGCTCGACTCGCAGAATACGTCGATTCGCAAGCCTCAGTTCAGATTGCTAAAGATGTCGATTCGCAAGTGATGTCGATTCGCGAGGGATCTCGGTTCGACTCGCAAGCCTTAGTTCGACTCGCTAGTTCAACTCGGTTCGCAGGCGACGCTGGAACCCTAATCTCGACTCGCGAAACGGCTGTTAAACCCGAAAACGAATTTTTAAGGTATTTTTACGACTTAAACTAAAAATTTCGGCTGTAAACAAATCCTAAAACGTCCAGAGAATGATTTTGATCGTTAGTATTGCAAGAAAGCACGTAAAAACGACCCGAATCAAAAACGCAATATTACTAAAACTCACGAACACACTCGTATTTAGCCCGAAAGCTCTGATACCAGATGTAAGTCCCCTAGTTTTAGGATCGATAACTTCGTTATCTGTAGTATTAAGGTGCGGAATCCCTCAATACGGTGTTATCTTACTAACAACGAATATGTTTGTAATTGAGTATATTAAAGCTTAACTTTAAACGAATAATACGTCAAAGCCTAGCCGTTAGATATAAGTTTTTCTCTGGTTTGTCGAGTTCGCAGATCAGCAAAAGTATCAAAAGTGTTATGTTTTTCATCCGTGAAAAACAATATATAAGTCAGCTCGTCTCGGCTCGCATGGGCCTGCGAGTTCGGTCCAACTCGCAGCCCAAGCCCAACATAGAACTCGGCTCGCCAGACTAATGCCTCGCGAGTTCAGTTCTCATCTCATAGCTCAGCTCGCTGCGACCTGAGATCTCGACTCGCTTTGCATAAAACGTCCATTATTTATTTCGTATTTAAACATTCGTCTAACTTAGCACAATAATATGTTTAACGAATATTACTAACAAAACAAATATTTATTTACAAATCTAAACCAATGTACAAACGTAATAAGAATTACACCAGTCCTATTTCAAGCTAGATCTGTTGTCACAATCTATGTCTCAACAAACCCGAACCCGAGCCGGCTCCAAAGAGAGGAAGATCTAAAGGAAAATCCGTGTCCACTGCCTCAACCCGGGTGCAAGTAAAATGGACCGATGAGGAGGCGGTTATCTTGGCCCAACGATGGATCCACCGGTCTGAAAAAGACAAAAAAGGCAAGGCACAAGCTGGAGAAGTTTTCTGGAGAAAAGTTCATGAGGACTACAACTCGGTGGCTCCCCAAACCCGTTCCGTGAGCCAACTTCAAAGCAAATGGAACAAGATTCGTTCGGATTGCAAGATCTTCATTGGAATTTACAAAGAGGTTACAAATCCTCGTCCGAGCGGTGCCAAAGAAGATGACATTGTGAAAGCATGTCATAAGAGGTTCAAGGACCGAATGGGAAGAGATTTCATATATGAAAGTTGTTGGGACGTAGTCAAGGATCATCCAAAGTTTCTGGTATCGTTTGGTGTTATGAGCAACCGAGAAATTCCATCCCAACCCGAGCTCGAACCCATCAATCTTAGTGACGACATGCCTTATTCCGATCCTCTTACGGCTAACATGCAGCACTTGTTCACCGACGACCCCATTCGTCACCCGCCCGGTCGTATATCTTCTAGGAAAAGCCAAAAAAGCTCGAGTTCAAGTGATGCCGCTACTGCTTCACGTTCTTTGAAAGAACAAGAACGTTTGGCCAACATACGAGCCGCGCAAACGTCAGAATGTACAATGGCGCAAAGCGGAAAAGCCGCGGCCAAAAAAACGATCATTAAATCGTGGAAAATGCTTCTTCAACCGATCCCGTCGTTTCTCAAAAGTAAGGAGAAAAAAATGATCAAGGAAGTAAGAAAAACCTTGGTTGACAACTATGAGTCGGACTACAAAACGTTCTTTGGTCACGACGCGGGTTTGGGTTCAACCCAAGTGCTAGATTCGGGTGAAGACGAGGACAACAATGAAGACGACAATGAAGACGACAACGAATCCGAGTAGACTACTAGTTGTATTTTTAAATTTCAATAAATGTATTTTTTTTTTCTTTTTTAGGATTTGTAACATTTTTTATTTTTTAGGATTTGTAACATTTTAATTTTTTAGGAATTGTAATTTTTTTTCTTTTTTAGGAATTGTAATATTTTATTTTTTTAGGAATTGTAATGTTTAATTTTTAATTAATCCCTTATTTTTAGTTTTAATTTAAATGTGTTATTTAAGTTTTGTATTAAATAAATAGATTAAATAGTGTGTGGGGCCCTGAAAATAAGGGAAGTGATGTTGTTGTTGGCAGTGGAGTGTCAGTTTGTGTCAGTTTGTGTCAGTCAGTGGAAAAGCTGACGTGGCACTGAGCTGGCAGACAACTGACGCGTCAGTTCGCGTCACCATTGGGAGGAGTCGAATAGACCACGGGCAGAACGTACTTGTTACATCACATCTATCTATACTATTAAAGGGGGGTTACGCTGATGTCATGAAGCTGACTTGTCAAGTCATGAGGTAGTCCTTGATGCTGATGTGTCGCAATGTGGTTAAACCGCTGATGTCATCAATACATCATATTTGTTAATTAAAAAAATATAAATAATCTGCTTTTAATTTTAAATCCTGATGAAATCTTTTAAATTAATTTTTTATGTTATTTCCTAAGCAAATGGTTGCTGCTTTTAAATAATATATATGGAAAGGGGATAGGGAAAATGTATAGGTTGATTTGTGATTTTCGAGACATGTATGTCTTGAAAATTGATCTGCACGCTCTTTTCTTCATTGGTAACTCGCCTATCGATAATTCAAATTTTTTGACATCCTAATCTCCCTATTCATGTGCTAAAATTCACTTTCATCATCTTCACTAATTCTATCATTCTCTCTGTTTTTCATCAACGAGCTCCTCCTGACCTGATTCAATTATCAGTATACTGTCATGCCCACATATAAAATAGGTCATCTATATTATCTTTCATCGGGTTTTCACTTTCTCTTTCTTAATTTATCTCAATATATTTACGCTAGGGTTTTACCAGCGAGATTAAAGGAAGAATCAGAAAAGGCATAATCAAAAAGGAGACTCTTGAGCTCATGAATCAAGAGTATACAAGTAAGAATTATACTGTTATATCTGTTTTTTTTTATTCATTTGCATTTGAATTTCATTTTATTTCATTTATTGTAATTTGGAGTATGAGTTAGGTTTAACGAGTTCATGTAAAATTAAACAATATATTATTTTTGTAGTAAATTTAATCAATTTCCGGTTGAGGTTCGAGGTTCAACTCGATTCACGAATTCATATGGCTCATAACACTGATTCCGTTCCTCTTTCAGAGGTACGTTATTGCTACTTTGTTTTCAATTAGGGTTTTATATCAAGTCTCGCATTACATGTTTATCAATTGAATAAATCTTTATTTTTTCTTGCAGAAAAAGGAAAATGAAACACCGATTAACTCAAAGATTACGGATTGTTACACTTTAATCTTTCAGGTCAGTGTTGAACTTATTTATTTTTTTTTACTGAAACCCTACTTTTTGGTTTATAATTTCAGGAAATGAGTGACTCAAAGGCGGAACTGATGAATAGAATTCAAAATTTGAAAAATGTAAAGCCTGAATTGCTAGCAGTGATGTATAATTGTATATTGCATTCTACATTTTGATTAGTGTATTGATTTTCATTGATTTTTAAAATGAAGGATCTTCAAAGTTGGAGGTCGAAGTTGGATACTCAAGTTAAGAGTTACCGTGATGTAAGTATTTATTTCATAATTTCGTTATTTTTTATGTATCTATTGGTGTTATGTTTTCTAGACCGGAGCCATCAAGTATGTGATAATGCCGAAATGAAATGCTATAATTTATGATAATAATAAAAAAAGGGTGATACTTGACAATTGGGCTAATTTTTGCTGTATTATTATATTTCTCATTCGATTCTTAATTTGGTTTATGTATATCTCTCTATCACCATCTCTCATTCGTACTGCTAATTTTTTGTTTGTTATTTATGTTTGTACAATTGCTATGTATTGTACGATCCATGGCATGGAGTAGATGAAGCGGCTCTCAAGGTATATCCACATGTTTGCAGAATTTGTATACTTGCACATAAGAGGTAAGCAGGTTGAATGTTGTATACTTGCTTATTTCTTTGGTAAATAAACAGTCTAAATTTAGCAAAATTTCTAACACTATGGAGTATTTCGAATCGTTCATTATAATACGAAAGTGACCTGGTCGAGTTATTAAGTTTCCTTATTTGGGCGTTGTATTTACAAGAAATTGAGTATGGAATTGATTTGTTGTTTGATAGCAGGTGCACCGATTGCAGGGTCTGCTGATGATCAGGTGGATGAAATTGTGGGCTACGTGAGCCTGGGGTATCCTTTTTGGTTGACTGCATGGATGATATTCGGAAGACATCACAAGGCGATATTATAGTTCGTCTTTACTATGGTCTTGATATATCATCCGTCTTTACTATGGTCTTGATAACGAATGCCTTGCTTGGGAGCGATCAAATGTTACATACCTAACATTGTCACAAGTTTCCCGTGTAGTTTTGCCGATAAAATTAAGATGCTAGCTTGACCATGAGGTGATATGAATCGTGTTTACAGTTGCTTGCATTCTTTTAGGAAAATAAGCAATGGCAAATACACTTCTGAAATTTGAATATCTGATTCTTTTATAAGGAGTAAGCACATAAAAGGTAAGCAGGTTGAATGTTGTATACTTTCTTATTTCTTTGGTAAATAAATGGTCTAAATTTAGCAAAACTTCTAACACTATGGAATATTTCGAATCGTTCATTATAATACAAAAGTGACCCGGTCGAGTTATTGAGTTTCCTTATTTGGGCGTTGTATTTACAAGAAATTGAGTATGGAATTGATTTGTTGTTTGATTGCAGGTGCACCGATTGCAGGGTCTGCTGTTGATCAGGTGGATGAAATTGTGGGCTATGTGAGCCTGGGGTATCCTTTTGGGTTGACTGCTTCGATTCTATTCGGAAGACATCACAAGGTGATATTACAATCTACTAAACCGAAGCTTTTCGTAATGGGGACTAAAGATGGGTTTACGAGTGTTAAACTGTTGGCTAACAAGATAAAGACTGCAGCAGGGCGAGCTGAAACACTTCTTATTGAAGGCGTTAGTCATTTCCAAATGGAAGGTCCGTCTTATGATACTGAAATGACTAATCTTATCGTTACATTCATTTCTTCATTGTAGTTATACCCCTGTTATTGTATAGCATTTGTTCTTGTGATTTTGTTGAAGTTGTATTATGTGTTTGCTGATTTGCTAGGGTATATACCAATATTTACGCAATTAGTGATTGAAACCAAATAAATTTCGTTTGTTTCGTCTTTACTAATTCCAGATTGTAAAGCTTTAAAATAGAATCATGGAGCCACAAACGATGATGGTTTCGAACGTGCAGAACAATGTACATATTAAAATCTATTTGGTGATAATACTGAAAGTATTTTCAACCGGCGCTCTTACGATGACTGTAAAAAGATTACGATTTTCTCATTGCGGTTTGTAAATTTTTAATCGTTAAATCATTTATGATGATAGCCGTACACCACAAACAATTTTTTTTTTTTAGATTTCTCTAGGATATAAGGCCCATTATGAATTTATGAGAAATAGTCTTTAGCTTTTAAAGAAAGTTATTTTCATGCATTAGAAGATTTGTTTTTTTCCTTTGAACAAAGTAAGAAAGAAACACAATCCTTCATGGAAGGTGTAGGAAAAACTTGAATGACTTAGATCGTGCTGCTTTTTGTACATCTCAATATCAAAAGTAATGAAAAATGGGGTACCATTTTTTTTTTTTTTTCATTTAGCATACAATCTCGCTTAGTCACGAAGAACCTCAACTTTCTTAATAGTATTTGAAGACATTTCATCTATGTTAATACGAAATAATATGATCTTAAACAAAGTTTTTAATATGTTAAGTACTTCACTATATTTTTTTATATCCCTAAGTCAACATAATAATAACATTAAATCAATGTTACCAATTACACAATTTTTTGCTCATAGATTTGTTTTATAATTAAAATTTCAATATATAACCTTTAGGTGTATTCTAAATGAAAAACAATAACGTGTTTCATAAAAAAAAAAACCCCGTGTTTTCACGGGTCTTAAACTAGTTCACTCATGTAGCAAGAAACACCAAGTGCAAATATTCTTTCAAAATAAAGCTTAGTATGTTTGTCAACACCTTTATTCGCTCAAATCATGTTAGTTTTTCATATCACATCGGGAACCATCACCTCAACAATATGCATCGAAAATGTTTGAAAATGGAAAATTGGATGCACAAATAGTGAGAGATGTGCAAGTAAAAATGTATAACCTTTTTAAACCAGAGGCCTTTAATTTTATATATCCAGATCACGTAATGTAAATATTGATATTGATTTTAAAGTTTATTATGATTATTTAAGTCGGTCATTTGATTTGATTATCCATGCTGGTAGAAGATTAGTACAAATAAGTACATGTAGTTGCCACAATCAAATATTGTACCAATGTCTAAAGATCAAAGACAAACACACATTTTATGAAGATCTTAGCACAATCAAATTATGTAAAGTAAAAATATGAATCTCAATGAACAAAGTGAATATATTATTATTCATTATCAATTAGATGTAGGTCTACAAGGGTCAACAGAACATTCCATTCTAAGGGTCGCTAAAAATGTTAGACTTACCATTTTACATGAATTGTATGATATCTTCCAATTATATACTACGTATTTATTATTGCAATGAGAAGGGTATATATGGTAGTCATTTTAGTTGAAGAAGTGACCACCCATGCAACAACTTTCATGTTTTTGAACCTCCGGTGCAAAAAGTAAAATATAGGGACTAACGGTGTAATTCTGTGTAAAATATTGGGACCAACTTAGATTATATTCTTCATTCTACGGTAACTCTAACCCTAGGTGTGAGAGAAAACGAAATTTGGACCTTCTATTCTTCAAATTTTAAGTAATCATAAATCATTAGTTCAAATTTGTGCATCCTAATTAATCACATTTGTGGTCTCCGCTTTTGATCTCTCTAATTAAGGCTACCTGTATCCACAAGATCATATATTCATGTGTTTCATCACAAACACAAAGCTTAGATTAGTTAACATTATATCCCAAAGTTTACTTTAAATACTCAATAACAAAATACACTCCTTATCCAAGTACCCTACTATCCCACTCAAGATGACCCATAATTTCAAAGTGTAATTTAATAGTTTTGTACACTTTGAAATTATTTCTGAAATTTATTAACAATAAATCTTAGGACTACCGATAACAACTAACTTTTCGTCAATTTTTTTTATATATCACCTTTTTTTAAGAAAAAAAAAAAGAGACACAAACAAATACGTATAACTTTATGCTTATTTCAGGTTCTAATATTTCTCAACCTTATTCTAATTTTCCTATATTTTTAATTCTTAAATAATTTTGATTATTATTTTTTGACAACTTAAGTCTATTCATTTTTTTAGTGTCTTTTTATTTCATTCATCATTTCCGGTTAATCCTTGATCCTTTATTGTTAAATGTCACAATTCTTTTTCTTTTTTTAAAATTATTACGGAGTATTGTTTAGCACTTGCATCCGTGCTAACAATTTTAGGCATGAATCTCTTTGTTGACATATGTGTAACGTGTTTCGTTAAAGATCGGGAAACGAATATAATTAAACTTTACGGGGATCACAATGGTAATGATGGAGCAGGTAAGTAGTCGTAAATTTTAGCATATATGGCGAACATATATAACTACTCTTGAAAAACTACTTTCAAATATATATTTTTTCTGTAAAAAAAGAAAATTAACTGGATAAATAATGAGAGATATAGTAAGACCGGGAAGGATTAAGACTGTTGTTAAAAAATTATTTTGTTTGTCTTTAATTATTTTTTATTTTTGTTAAGCAAAAATGATGAAAAGTTGGTTGTTATCTCTAGATTTGGTGGATATGGTTAGCAAATTAATTATAGTTGGGAGTAGTACGTTTTAACAAATGGTGAAGTGAATAGCATAACATGACAGTTTCATCGATCATTTATTGTGTCGTGTTATGATATTACTACGTACAATTAATATTTATTAACCTTAGCAAAATAGCAACTAGCTAGTCATAAATTTGTGAGGTGCTGTACTTTTTTGTTCTCTTTATAAAGGTTCCATTAAAAATAAGGTAATATCAATCAATATTTATATAATTAAGTATCGGATAATGACAAAATTAAACTAAAAAAATAATATTTTAAAGTTTTATAAATAAAGAACAATATTACTACTGTTTATCTACGGGATGTACTCCTACATACAAAAGGATTTTGAATTTAAATGGGTTTGTAAATCAAATATCTCCTATTAAACAAATGGTCACACGGTAATGTTTTCATGAGAATCTATATATATTGAATTTAAACATTTAAATATTTGAATTTGTCGTAATAATAGTTTTGTGTATAACATTTACCAATTCAATTGTATTTGTCTTGTGATTGTAGATTTAAATTATGAATTGTTATATTTATCATTAATCAATGCCAATAGATAGATATCAAATATTTTATCAAATATAATAATTCATGCACTAAACCGTCTACAAAGGTAAGGGTATGACTTTCTCCAAATTGTTATGCATACAAGAGGTTTTTCTAGAAGTACTCTCTTTACCTCCGGGTAAGAGTATGACTATCTACATCTTACCTCCCCATACCCTTCGGCGGGATTGGATAGTGTTGAGTTCTTGAATTAAGTTACTAAACCACCTACAAAGAAATAGCAAATCTACCCATTGCCCTGTCTTTTTATTTCATCTATTCTCGGTTAAGTAATCTTGATCACAAAGTGCTAATGAAGAGTGTTTTCTGTGACATGAGCTCGAGACATTTTTTAAAACAAAATTTCTAAAGAAACTTAAATTTAGATGTCCGCGTTGTCGCGGGTTTTTAAACCTAGTTGACAAACAAAGTTAAAGGATTATGATCATTAAGATTGAAATCTTATCCCATATAAACTCTGAAAACTCGTTACAATCACTTTCACCAAACACACCGATTAGAACTCTATATATATATTATTTAAATAAATAAAAAAAAAAAGTCAAAAAGGAATTTGGACTTGGGCTGGTGACGCAAGTTTGGGCAACACAAGCCTGTATTTATTGGACAGTTTTAGGGCCGGAATGCCAGATAGCAATTACTTATTTACAAGTTTTGAAGAAAATCATAATATCTATGATCTATCCAAATTTTTAAGGAAATTGTCATGCACCAAAACTATAGAATAGCAGCCAATAACAAACCTATATATATAAAACTTACGAGAAAGGTTCAAGCAAGAACACTTATTATGGTGGGAACGCTAGGAACGTACATTTTTACTTTTAACTTTAAGATTAAATAATATTTTTGATTAAAAATTTATATCAAAATTCTTAGAATTGTGTGCTCTTTACTATGAATTTTTTTTTTTTAAAATGTGATACACATCATAATTTTTTTTTTGTGTATCACAGTATCACACATAAAAGGTTGTGATACACAAGTTTAATTTGTGTATCATATATTTTTTTATTTTTTTAGTTAATCTAATGTTAAAGATGATAAAATTTTAATAATTTTGGTATAACTTTTTTTGCAAAACGTGTACATATGTTGAATTTAAAAGTGAAAAAACCTCGTTCCAACGGTTCCTAGGATAATAAGTGATCATACGATAAACTTTACCATATACTTATATAGGCCTCATCTCATCTCATATGTTCATAGTAGGGTTACGTTCCAAAAATGACAAATATGGCAAAATGTTTACAGGGTACGACCAAAATGTTTAAACGTAGTGTATCTATATTAAAAACATAACTCTGAAACACAATAATAATTGGAGTTCAGAATATTGTTTGTTTTCATAGCATAAAACTTTAGTATCTTCCGTTAGATAATAATAATACATCACAAAAGCAAGTAGCTTTGAACCAGACACTAGTAGATTATGAAATCTCACTATTTCATCATTTTCACATTTATGCATAAAAATCACATTGGTTTTCTGGCAAGACATTATGCATAAATGTCTACATTGATTGAAGCCAAAATGGTGGGATAAATTTGCTACATGATTTTCCTGTGAAGGCAGGCTCGATGGTTCCGTCGGACATGTGATAAATCCCCATGTCCCTCCCCCCTCCGTTTTTGCTTGGACGATATAACTCAGTCACGTCGTCTGTGTAGTATATGCAATTGCCCTTGATCACACATGAAGCGTCCTCTATCCAAAACGATGAACTACTAAATCCCACGAATAATGTTTTTCCACCAAGATCCCTCACTTTTGACCATTTTTCATTTTCTAAATCGTACTCGAAAACTTTAAAACTCTTTGTCATGTAAGTCTCATAGCATAACTCCATATTTTCTATATCATCAAGCATTCCTTCTCTGACAACGACCAACAACCTCTTCCTTCCGTCATTGTCATCCAATCCAAGAATATAAGCTTTATCCAACTCTTCATTATAAACATCTTTCGGCAACCTTGACACCTTGACAATGATCGTTGGATCTTACCCATAAACATCCCATGCTCGTATATAAGAGTTACAATCTATACTATAAACTCGTCCATTGTAGTAAGTAATATCGTACATCTGCCCACCCCAACCCTTTTCAACATATGTCCAATTGTTATCTCCAATTCGGCAAAACGCTAGCTTACAAGAATTTCCCCATAACACCACCACTAATGATGATTTAGCTACAAAGAGTAGCTTGCGTATTCCAAACTCCCATTGTGCTGAAGTCTCCACAAACTCTTCAATGGTGTCAAGCTTTGGAAGATTGATGATTTCACGCGATAATGGATTAACGAGTCTACAAGCATTATCATCTCCCACGATTGAAAGCCACCCACAAGAAGACATACATGACTTGCCATATGCTTCTGGCAGTCGTATCTTGCGGATGCTCTCTTTTGAGAGAAGGAACAGTTCACGAAACTCCTTGTCTTGTTTCTTTTCGGAAAGCAGTAGAGATGGCAATCGCGAAGAAGGTCCGTTGGAGCCATGTATTTTGGTTGCAACCTCCACGGCTGCAGAATGCCATGACTTACACACGCTCGCGAAAGAGGGATAATCTTCGTACAAAACGATTTGTTTCTGAGCAATTATAACAAGTATTTCGGGCAACATCTCCGACCATTCCATTGTATCGTAATTAACGATTGAATGTTTGAATTAAACACACAGCAAAACCTGTAACCAAATTAAAATTGTTAATTGCTAATTAAAATATATTTTAAAATATACGTGAATCTTCTCCTTCGATTTACTCATGATCGAATCAATGGGTTTTTATGATCGAACCCTACAACTACTCTATATCATTAACTAATTCATCAATTCATCATCATTATTATGATATGATAATACCACATCATATATTATCAACTTGATCATTATGACAATAAATAAATAATTGAACACCAAAGCATACCTCATCCCGTCCACCAGAACATGGTTTACGAGATTTTTAAGTGAATCAATCGCAATGATATGAATCGAATCTACTCATCGTCTATCGTTTATTAATGCAACATGAACTCGACTTATTAAATCAGAAAATTAAGTATTACTTTTTGCTTTGTAATCAAACAAGCAACAAAAAAACGCTAAAACTATTCTACATGATCATTATCACAATTATTTTTACACCAGAAACTTACCTGAATTCGAACCGAAGAAGTTCGAGTCTACAAACGTTGTAGTTGTTGTTGAGTTGTTGCAATCTCAGTTTATGGGTTTTCCTTTAAGAAAGAAAACACAATCTTATTCTTATTTAAACTTTGTAATTTAATGGGCTTTCACAGGCCCATCTACCAAACATGTCGCTTTGATCATTCTAATCATAAATAACAAAAAAAGGCGTGCTAAATTAGGCATGCAAATTCAAACCGGGTTTCAAGACCCGACCCGATTCCAAACCGAACCCGAACCGGTCAAAACCGGTTTTGACCAAAACCGGTTCGGGTTATACCCAACCCGTAGGGTTGAAACCGGTTTGGCCTTTGGAACGTTGGAACCGGTTCAAAACCGGTTTGACCGGAACCGGTTTGAAAACCGGGTTGAAAACCGGTTTGAAACCGGTTTTTTGGGATTTTTTTGAATTTTTGAAAAACTATCCGTTTTTTTGAGGTTTCTAGCCGTTTTTTGTTATATTTTTTTTACATTTTTGCCATTCCAAATCATTATAAATACAAGGCTTGAGTTTAGGTTCATTCACAACTTTCAAACACTCATACATATCTACAAAAACTCAAAAAACTCAAAAACGTATACTATATTCTCATGGCAACTCAATCTTCTTCGGCTTCCCATGGTGTTGGTTCTTCAAATGCACCAACGATTGTGAAACAATTGCCCAACAAAAGAAATCCGGAGATTTGGGGTGCTTACGACAAAGTGTTGTTGTCGGATGGTTTGATTAAAGCTCATCGTAAACGTTGTAAGATGTTCTTCAAACCCGACTCCAACACCACGTTGAAAAATCATACCGAGAAGCATTGTGTGGGACTTAGAGGTAATCCGGAAGCAAGTGGTCAATCTTCAATGGGAGTAGATGGTTCTATATTTACATACGATGTGGAACGGTGTCGACAAGCTTTTGCGGGTTATGTGATTCACGAAGCTTTGCCTTTCAACCACGTCGACAAGCTTTTGCGGGTTATGTGATTCAAGAAGCTTTGCCTTTCAACCACTTCGACAACCCTCGGCTTACTAGGGTGATTCAAACCACTCTTCAACCGCGATATAACAATGTAAGTCGTACTACTCTTAAACGGGATGCCCTTAAATTGTGGAAAGATGCTAAAAAACAATTAAAAATCGGTTTTGAAAATTTAAATACATGTGTATCATTAACAACCGATGTTTGGTCGGCTCCTCATGGTTTGCCCGGTTCGTACCTTTGTGTAACCGCACATTGGGTTGATCCCGCAACTTGGCAAATGATGAAACGTACAATTGCTTTTGAAGACTTTGAGTATCCTCACACGGGTCAAAACTTATTTTACATGTTACGAAGTGTGATTAAAATGTTTAAATTGGAAGAAAAGGTTTTTTCAATATCTTTTGACAACGCTAGTAATAATACACTTGCCGTTTCAAAATTAATACTAAAATACGCACCACCATTGAAGGGCATTTTTTATCATAGTCGATGTGTTGCACACATCATTAACTTGGTTGTGCAAGCCGGACTAGCGGTTGAAGATGTAGACGAAGTAAAAACGAGGTTTAAAACTATGTTGCAAGACGTTTTTCAAAAGGGTAAAGCTAGATACAAATCTTATATGAAATTGTGCAAGGAAACGAATTCTATTTTTTTAACCCCTAATTGGGACATGCCCGTTAGATGGAATTCGACCTACCATATGTTTGTATGTGGTTTACGCCAACGCGATACTTTACAAGTTTTTCATGATCATCTTGTTACAAAAGGTCTTGTAATACCATTTCCAATCGCATATTGGGAGTATATTAAAAAGATGGTCGAATTGCTCAAACTTTTCAAAACCGCGATCACTTTATTATCGGGTGTTTATTATCCAACTAGTCATTTGGTGCTTAATCAAATTTGGTTAATGACTACAAAATTAAACGACTACTTGTATGAAGGTCCTTTATTTGAAGAAATGGTGGCTCCCATGAAAGAAAAACTAAAAAAATATTTTCAAGAAATGCCACCGGTAATTACTTGTTCCGCCGCAATGAACCCTTGTTTGAACGTTACCGGGGTGGAAATGCTTATCGATAACATTTGTCACAATTTGGATTTGAATGAGGCCGACCCAATGTTTTCACATAATGCAAAAAAAGATTTTAACAAATATTTGGGAGATTTATTTGGCGTATATTTTCAAAAATATAGTTCAACCACACATGTGTCCGGTAGTACGGCTAACCCAATGTTTTCTTCATCTTCTTCTAGCAATCCAATACTAAACTTTTATAATAGTTTAAGACAAGAAAACAATAAACGGGCAAGGGGTGATGGTAACCAAAATACCACTAACGAATATGGGAGATATACGACTACGGATTTTTTGGCCACTATTCTACCCAATGAGTTCGAACAATTTGATATTTTGGCTTGGTGGAAAGAGAGGGAATCTCAATTTCCCGTTCTAGCCATCATGGCCCGAGATTTACTAACCGTCCAAGCTTCTACGGTAGCTTCGGAATCCGCTTTTTCTCTTAGTGGCAGGGTATTATCTATACGAAGAACAAGACTCACACCGGCCTCCTTAGAGATGTGCATTTGCTTGAAGGATCACTTGGACGCCGCGGAACGCATACAAAATGTATCAAGTCTTGAAGGTGAAATGGAATACGAAGAAGACATACACAATATCGAGGTGGATGAAGGTGTAACAATATCACTTTCCGACGAAGAAATTGCTCTTGATCAAGCTTCGCGCGAGGCTACCTCCGAAGAAGATTTCGACTTTTGAAGATTAATACAAGTTGAAGATTACTACACGATTACATTTTCGGGTGATGGCCATGCCGAAGCTCGAAATGTATTCGTTGGTATATTTTATATTTTTAGTTGTAATTGTATTATGAAGACTTAGAAGACTTTTGTTTAAGTTATTGTTCAATTACGTTTGTATTACTAATGTTCTATCAATTCAATAAAAAAAATTTGCTCCAAACATTGTTTATCCTTAAAAAGCCTAATGCTAAAACGTGTTTGATAAATGCAAGGAAGTTTTTACTAAACACACGGAAATGTACAACTCTTTATGCATACAGTATCACTTTTTATGCACATATTTCCTTGCATTTAGTAAAACATTCCTTGAAAGTATCAACTCACTTTGAATTATATAGAATTTTCGGATTCAATAATATTTTTAAGGAGATTTAGAAGCCTTTTGGTTATGTTATTGATCAATTATGTTTCCATTACTAATGTTCTACAAAGTTAAGGAAAAAAATTTGGCCCAAACGTTGCTTTTCATTAAAACGCTTAACGCCCTAACGTTTATGAATTATATAGAATTTTCGGATTCAATAATATTTTTAGGAGATTTAGAAGCCTTTTGGTTATGTTATTGATCAATTATGTTTCCATTACTAATGTTCTACAAAGTTAAGGAAAAAAATTTGGCCCAAATGTTGCTTTTCATTAAAACGCTTAACGCCCTAACGTTTATGAATTATATAGAATTTTCGGATTCAATAATATTTTAAAGGAGATTTAGAAGCCTTTTGGTTATGTTATTGATCAATTATGTTTCCATTACTAATGTTCTACAAAGTTAAGGAAAAAATTTGGCCCAAACGTTGCTTTTCATTAAAACGCTTAACGCCCTAACGTTTATGAATTATATAGAATTTTCGGATTCAATAATATTTTTAAGGAGATTTAGAAGCCTTTTGGTTATGTTATTGATCAATTATGTTTCCATTACTAATGTTCTACAAAGTTAAGGAAAAAAATTTGGCCCAAACGTTGCTTTTTATTAAAACGCTTAACGCCCTAACGTTTATGAATTATATAGAATTTTCGGATTCAATAATATTTTTAGGAGATTTAGAAGCCTTTTGGTTATGTTATTGATCAATTATGTTTCCATTACTAATGTTCTACAAAGTTAATGAAAAAAATTTGGCCCAAACGTTGCTTTTCCTTAAAACGAAGACGTGCGAGCGAAAATAAGATTTTTATAAAAAAAACCGGTTTGAAACCGGTTTTGAACCCGAACCGGTTTGGACCCTACCCAAACCGGTTTGGGTCGGGTTGGGGTTTTGGGGTGCCCAAATCGGGTTGAACCCGAACCGGTTTTGGGCCAAACCGGTTTTGACCAAGTTTGACCAAAACCGGTTTCGGGTCGGGTCGGGTCGGGTTTGACCAAAACCGGTTTTTGCGCATCTCTATGCTAAATATTGTGTACGAAATAGATTAAATAGGGAAATTAATAATAATAATAATAATAATAATAATAATAATAATAATAATAATAAATTAATAATAATAATAATAATAATAATAAATAAATAAATAAATATAATAATAATATAATCATTAATAGAGGTAGAGTACTAAAAGCATAAGTAATAAATGGATTTTGATAAATAGTGGCATAACGACAGTGGATAAGGCTTTTGAAAATAACTTATAAATATTTAATAAATATCTAACCTTCCTTCCGTGTAAATTGGCGGGAACACCCTGGTTCCGTGTGCTTTTGGCACCAGTCATTGTCCATCCCACAAGGATAACTCCGGGCAACTCCCCTGGCAAAGTGGGGGCGTCTAGAGTTGGAATGAACCATTATCCAGCAAGTTCATCCAGAGCCCCATGTGTTTTACGGGGGTGGGTACCTAGCATGCTAAATGTTTACCCATGGCAAGGTTTGAACCCTTGACCTCTAGGAAGCCAAGAGCCCTCCTTACCAATGGGCCATCTTAACATTCCTTGTTTTTTTTTTTAAAGGCAGTTGTGGAATCACTGACGGATCCACTAGGCCCACCCGATCATCTCCACTAACGGTTACTCCCTTGATACGAATAACCTTCCTTGTTAATAAGTATTCACAAACTCACATTCTATTTATAATTTATAAATCGGTGATCAATATGAAAACAGTTATATTTATTTAATGTTGAATTCTATATTTAGCAACTTTATACATTGCCCTTAGAGCACTATATATCAAAACCCTTAATAAAAAAATTTAAATAATAATTGGCATACCTCAAAGAACTAATTGATCGAAACCAAGTTGGAAGAAAACTTAAACTGTTACGTTGTTTGTTGTTTGCGAAACTCGTTGGGTTTGCTTCTATGTTATACGGAGTATATAGTTAAAAATAATCAATATTTGGAAACGATATATAAATCACAATGGGCTTGGGCTGGGGTTCCTGTTTTCTTTTGGCACAATCCAAAAATTCCAAAATCTACCTTCCAAAATAAGTTTTCCATGTGCCAAAACGAACCTTTCCTCTTTTGTAACTTGCAAACTTCCCACTATATTTCTATTTTAATTTGTAATAATTTGTATAAACTTTAAGCAAAGGTTGCGCTTTATTGTTAAATTGTAACATCCTCAAATTGGGCCTAGAAGTAATAGGTATTTTCTGTAAATTTTAAATGTGATTTAAAATTGTTATTGTGTTTGATTGTATAATTAATAGGTCGATAAGCCTCAGGAAATATTGTGGCTAGTGAAATATTGATTGTTTTAAATTTATTTAGTTGACGGTAAAATAAAATTGTATTTCCCCGCAAATGGTTTTTAAGTTCCAGACAATAATAAATACGGGGAATGAAAACTAACACTTATATGGTATATTATATGGATTGAATCGGGTTTTATTCCCACACATACATACATATGTACGTACGATTATACATACATACACACATTTACCCTAAATCAAAAACTTGATGAAATCATCAAATTGAAGAACACAAATTCGGATTCAAGTTTCTAGCATGAAGATTATCATCATCTACTCTTTCTATTCATCTTGTAAGTTCTTAATCTTCAATTTTAAACCCTATAAATTGGGGGTTTTTGGTGTTCTTGAGTTAAATTCGAAATTGGGGTTTGATTATGTGAAATTGTTGTTAGTTAAGCTTGTTATTGTTGATAACTAGCAAGATTCAAGTTAAAGTTTGTAAAGTTACGGTGATTCATAGGGTTTATCATGATTTTGATGGGTTAATTACTTAAATCAGAAAATAGAGGTTTAAGTTGTTGAAATTTATGATTGTTATACTTGTTAATGATGTTAGGTATTATGATTCATGCTTTAAGTTATAACTTTGATTAGGGTTCTTAAACTTCTTGAGATTTTGTTGAGTTCATGGTGCTTTTTGAATGGATTGATGGTGATTAATCATAAACTAAAGCTTGATATTAGTTGAAAAGGTGTTAATAAGTGTTAATAAGAGTGTTAGTAGCTTTAATATAACCTAATAGTGGATTAATCAAGTTGTGTGAATTATATACAAGTGAAAGTGTTTATTAATGGATGAGTTTGTAACAACCCCGAAATTAGGGCCAATTTAAAATTTTCCTAATTACTTGTTTATTACTTGTATTTAATATGAAATAGGATTAAATACATTACTTACTATATATATATATGGATGGAATATATGTATATATACGCGTATACGATTCGTACAAATATCGTATAAAACTACAATTGTACAAACTTGCGTACACTGATAAAACGATTATTAAATAATGCGAAATTATTTAATTACTTTGATGACTACTTTATATTATGTTAATAATATAACGAAAACTTACGTTTTAATTAAAACGTCACCGAACTCTCCGAAAACTCGACCAACCGACAAAACAAACGAAGTTATGTTTTATAACTTGAAAACTAGTATTTTGGTAAAATACTACAATCTATCTATCGAGTATTATTCGTATATTTTAAACTTATATTTAATCGCGTATAAAATTATTTTTACGTTTAAACGACCGGGGAAACGAACACCGCACGGAGCGCAAACACGGAGGAGCAAAAATTGGTGAGACCACACCTTGTGGCCCCACCCAAAAACCGGCCAAGACATGGGGTTCCCACCCCCATGCCTCTTTGATCACTCCCTCACACAAACAAAATCCACACTCTTTCACTCAATCATTCTCCCACTCCTCTCTCTCTCTCTCTATCGATCATCTCTCTATCTCTCTCTAAAACCACCATTAAAACACCCTAAAAACACCACAAAGCTTGGTTGAATCACAAAACGCAAAGGAGCAACGACGAGCACGAGAACGAGGGCTACAACTTCATCTTTTCGGATTTTCGTTTCGACAACTTTGTAAGTTTTCCGGCGACTCGTAAACTTTTCCGATTACGTTTATTTTACATACATGTTGTTCCCCTAGCTTCATAATGTCCAAATTATACGTTAAAACTCATTTTTGGAACTCGAAAACTTAAACCGAGAACCACCACTGAAAACAGTCCACTTCCGGAATTTTTATAAAATCGTGTGTTCAAAATCAACGAAAACTTTCTAAATAAGAAATCTTCGTCTCTTCGTCGCCTCCGACTTTCATGAAGGGCGTTTTGCCCAGAAATACACCCATCTTCGGCTAATACTAGAACTTTGGACTTAGTTCTGTTTGGAACCAAATCTGACCACACTTCACTTTTATTTTTGTTTAAAATAGTAAACGGACATAAGAAAATACCATAAAATGCAGAAATGAACTTTAGATATATGAGAATATGTGTGATTTTTCGTTAGGCTTGAAATGGACATTAACTAGTTGGGAACAACTAGCATGGATACTTTACAAGTATTCCATTTACTTACTAAACCTTGCGCGTATTAGGACGCTAAGGGTTGCTAGTTCGGGATACTACTTGCTTACCTACTACTTTGTCTGCCAGACTCAGGTGAGTCTTACAGCCCCTACTTTACTGTTTTATACTCAGGGGTGAGATGCATTACTGTTTTACATGAACACACAAAACTTACTTGCTGCCATGATTTACTTACTGTACGAGATTAACGATACGCCAATTGCATGGGTTTACGACTAATCCAATGAAATCCTCCTGAACCATAGTTGTTAGTTATGTGATAAGCGCGAGTTTTAGTATATGGATCCATATGGGACTGACAATCCCCGCCCGGGGTAGCACGCACTACCACGAACCGTTCCTGTAGAAACGGGCGTTTCTTACTCGTTCCGTATGAATGTTTTGGATTGCATTCATGAGGGGGGTACCGATATTTACTGTACGTTAAGCATCAACTATGGGGGCTCATGGCGATTGTATCAAACGGTTGTATATCCTACAACCACCCACTTATTAAAACTTAAGTAATTGATGAGCATAACCTGTGATCATTACTTGCTGGCTAGCTATGACTTACAAATACTACATGTGTGTTCAAACTGTTTACTTACTTACAAACCTGTGAGATTCACCAACCTTTTTGGTTGACCGTTTTAGTAATGCTTCTCAGGTACACAGCATCAGTAGGGATGCCCAGCAGGATAAGCTTACTTAGCTCGAGTCGCATGCATTACAAGCTTGGAGATTTTACTGCATTACTTTTGTACTTACTGTTATGTACTAGAATCTCTAGGAATTTACTTAAACTCGAGCTTGTATTTTGAAACTACTTATGTATTAATGTAATAACTTTTCGAACGTCTCATTTAGAGTCGTTCACTGTATCCTTTGTGCTTGTGATTATTGATTAGTAACACCCAAAACATCGCTTCCGCAAACTGTTAAATTTGGGGGTGTTACAGATTGGTATCAGAGCCTAAGGTTATAGTGAACTAGGTTGCATTTAGTGGGCCTAGACTATGACCGTTAGGCAGTATTCCTCATTAAGTATAACTGGTTCAGGAATTACAGCATACAAGTTTAATTTAACATAGCCTGATCAACTATGTACAATTAAATGAAGATGATGTAAGTTCTGAAAGGGGTTATGTTGAACAGGAATGCAATAGCTGACTCTGACCTCGAGAGAACCGGGACTTTTACTTGATTGTGCTAGACACGAACTAGGCAGTTATGTGATATATATATATATACATAGGCCTCTTTCCCCGATACGATACTCTCTCTCGACTACCGTGAAACTTATTTTTCAACTTACATTAACCAAACGACAACTCGATTCTCGTCATTCTATTTTATTCAACTTTTACGAATTCATACGTCTGAAGACTTCCACATCATTATAACTGACAACCCTAGCTAATCGAATATCCTTTGATATGAAGATCGGGATTCTGTTTTATTCACTAACTCTACCCAATTCAACGTTTATAACGTTTTACGACGTACCCACCGTACTGTTAGATGTATCCTAATAAAATCATTTTCAACTCAAGTCTCCTTCAGACTTCAAAACTGTTCAACCAATTTTTACTATCAAAATTATTACTCAATTTCTTACAAAATGTTTTATAAAATTCTCAAAATTTCAAAACTGTATAAACTTAATTATAATTCACAATTTTGAACAAATTTCAACCTTTGATGAAATTCCTTTGTACTTACTAAATCATCACAACCATAATTCTTGTTCAAACCTTCACATGTTCTTTATTTATTGTTTCAAGGAACATGCCTCCACGACGACAAATCATGCTTACTGAAGCCGAAGTCGCGGGCCTAATTGCCCGTAGTGTGGCCCAAGCCCTAGCTACCCGAACATCAAACCCTGGTAGCGAAGATACAGCTACTAACGGACCGCAACCCAAAACCTGCACCTACAAAGACTTCCATAACTGCAAACCCTTGACTTTTCAAGGAACCGAAGGAGCGATTGGTCTGATTCGTTGGACCGAGAAAATCGAATCAGTGTTCCTCATCTGCAACTGCAAGGAAGAGGATAAAGTCAAATTCGCCGCCAGCACCTTTTCTGAAACCGCCCTAACCTGGTGGAACACTTATGCGCAAACGGTGAGTATTGCCGATGCTTACAAATTACCGTGGGATGAACTAAAGAATATGCTGAGAGGCGAGTACTGCCCAAGAGACGAGCTGAAACAGTTGGAATTAGAATTCTGGAATCACAAGATGCAAGGCGACGATATCACCGGTTACACCAACCGTTTTCACCAGCTGGCACTTCTGTGCCCATCCATGGTTGATCCTGAATACAAAAGGATCGAAAAATACGTTGATGGACTGCCCGAGCGACTTCAAGACTTAGTTACTTCGTCTAAACCGGGAACCATTCAGAGCGCCATTCGTATGGCTCATGAGTTAACGGCTAATTCTGTTCGCCGTGGCTCGACTTCGACCCCACCTGCGAATAACAAACGTAAATGGGAAGTGATTCCCCACTCATCCAACTCTACCTCTGACAAAAAGCCTGCAACTGTCAATGCCAATGACTCAAGGGCTTACAAGGGGAGCAAGCCTTACTGCTCCAAATGTAGTCGTCATCATAACGGCTCCTGTCCCTGTTCCAAATGCAAGAAATTCGGGCACTTGGCCCAAGACTGTCAAACCAACCCCACTGGTACTGATACTCCTGCACCCAAGACCTGCTATGAGTGCAATGGTACCGGGCACTTTAGGAAAGATTGCCCAAAACTGAAACTCCGAACCAACAATACGAGGAGCAGAGCTTATGTGATTAACGCCAGGGAGGATGACCCGAACCCGAGACTTTGCGATTTACTCAACCCGGGTACGCTCATTCTTTGACTACCCGAATCTGTTTTCTCATAAATCTCTCGCATAATGATTGATGTATAACTGTATTTTAGTCTGGGTGTTTTCTTTGATCCTAAGTACACAATAGGATTAGGAGACGACCGATAACTTAAATCCCGACAACACAATTTGCCTTACAATTTAGATACAGTAACCAAACTTCCTTCCCAATTATCTCACACTGGTTGAGGCCGGGAACTCATCTACTATTCATTACTTTAAACAGATGATTTAATATAACTTCACTTACTTGGGGCAAATTCTTAAATAGAACACTTATTTCGTAGGAAATGACAACTCCCTCCGTCAACAACCCTACACTGCAAAATGAACTGCTAAGTGAGGAACCGAAGATGTTTCCTTACCTCCTTGAACTCGAGTGTGATACAGAACACTCCGCTGAATCAGCAATGGCACATGCTGTTCCTGCTGATCCAACTGCTGCAAAAGCACCAGTTGATGTAACCTTGACTGCTGAATCAGTCAGCCACCTCAACCAAACTATTGATTCGCTGCGAAAACAACTAACTGAAGCACGTG
Source organism: Helichrysum umbraculigerum (assembly GCA_949592205.1). Lineage (NCBI taxonomy): Eukaryota > Viridiplantae > Streptophyta > Magnoliopsida > Asterales > Asteraceae > Helichrysum > Helichrysum umbraculigerum. The sequence goes on along the minus strand of CATIUR010000004.1, from coordinate 7,857,282 downwards.
AAGACATTGATGACCTACGACGAATTGCCTTCCAAAATGATCTGCGTATGCGTGAATATGAGCTACGTTTAATAGCTTTAGAAAACCCCACTTCACCACCAACTTCACATGGTACTTCTACTGAAGAGGATACCGACACTGACTGTACCCCGCCTCCAGCAAAAAGGGCGAAAATCACTCCGACCAACTCTTCAGGAAATTACTTGGGAAAGAAACCTTTCTGTTCCCGATGTACTCGGCATCATGAAGGACCGTGTACCATACCCACTGGTCAATGCAAATCATACCCTAAAAGTACGAACCCTTCCAAAGCGAAACTTTGCTTCAACTGTGGGAGTGCTGGCCATCTCAAGGCCAAATGCCCACTACCTTCAGGCAACAAAAATTAGGGTACGTTACCACCTGACAACTACTTGATTTCAAACACTGTAGGACCTACCCTACTATCGATTACTACTTCGAACAAATTTCGGGACGAAATTTTCATAACAAGGGGAGAATGTAACAACCCCGAAATTAGGGCCAATTTAAATTTTTCCTAATTACTTGTTTATTACTTGTATTTAATATGAAATAGGATTAAATACATTACTTACTATATATATATATGGATGGAATATATGTATATATACGCGTATACGATTCGTACAAATATCGTATAAAACTACAATTGTACAAACTTGCGTACACTGATAAAACGATTATTAAATAATGCGAAATTATTTAATTACTTTGATGACTACTTTATATTATGTTAATAATATAACGAAAACTTACGTTTTAATTAAAACGTCACCGAACTCTCCGAAAACTCGACCAACCGACAAAACAAACGAAGTTATGTTTTATAACTTGAAAACTAGTATTTTGGTAAAATACTACAATCTATCTATCGAGTATTATTCGTATATTTTAAACTTATATTTAATCGCGTATAAAATTATTTTTACGTTTAAACGACCGGGGAAACGAACACCGCACGGAGCGCAAACACGGAGGAGCAAAAATTGGTGAGACCACACCTTGTGGCCCCACCCAAAAACCGGCCAAGACATGGGGTTCCCACCCCCATGCCTCTTTGATCACTCCCTCACACAAACAAAATCCACACTCTTTCACTCAATCATTCTCCCACTCCTCTCTCTCTCTCTCTATCGATCATCTCTCTATCTCTCTCTAAAACCACCATTAAAACACCCTAAAAACACCACAAAGCTTGGTTGAATCACAAAACGCAAAGGAGCAACGACGAGCACGAGAACGAGGGCTACAACTTCATCTTTTCGGATTTTCGTTTCGACAACTTTGTAAGTTTTCCGGCGACTCGTAAACTTTTCCGATTACGTTTATTTTACATACATGTTGTTCCCCTAGCTTCATAATGTCCAAATTATACGTTAAAACTCGTTTTTGGAACTCGAAAACTTAAACCGAGAACCACCACTGAAAACAGTCCACTTCCGGAATTTTTATAAAATCGTGTGTTCAAAATCAACGAAAACTTTCTAAATAAGAAATCTTCGTCTCTTCGTCGCCTCCGACTTTCATGAAGGGCGTTTTGCCCAGAAATACACCCATCTTCGGCTAATACTAGAACTTTGGACTTAGTTCTGTTTGGAACCAAATCTGACCACACTTCACTTTTATTTTTGTTTAAAATAGTAAACGGACATAAGAAAATACCATAAAATGCAGAAATGAACTTTAGATATATGAGAATATGTGTGATTTTTCGTTAGGCTTGAAATGGACATTAACTAGTTGGGAACAACTAGCATGGATACTTTACAAGTATTCCATTTACTTACTAAACCTTGCGCGTATTAGGACGCTAAGGGTTGCTAGTTCGGGATACTACTTGCTTACCTACTACTTTGTCTGCCAGACTCAGGTGAGTCTTACAGCCCCTACTTTACTGTTTTATACTCAGGGGTGAGATGCATTACTGTTTTACATGAACACACAAAACTTACTTGCTGCCATGATTTACTTACTGTACGAGATTAACGATACGCCAATTGCATGGGTTTACGACTAATCCAATGAAATCCTCCTGAACCATAGTTGTTAGTTATGTGATAAGCGCGAGTTTTAGTATATGGATCCATATGGGACTGACAATCCCCGCCCGGGGTAGCACGCACTACCACGAACCGTTCCTGTAGAAACGGGCGTTTCTTACTCGTTCCGTATGAATGTTTTGGATTGCATTCATGAGGGGGGTACCGATATTTACTGTACGTTAAGCATCAACTATGGGGGCTCATGGCGATTGTATCAAACGGTTGTATATCCTACAACCACCCACTTATTAAAACTTAAGTAATTGATGAGCATAACCTGTGATCATTACTTGCTGGCTAGCTATGACTTACAAATACTACATGTGTGTTCAAACTGTTTACTTACTTACAAACCTGTGAGATTCACCAACCTTTTTGGTTGACCGTTTTAGTAATGCTTCTCAGGTACACAGCATCAGTAGGGATGCCCAGCAGGATAAGCTTACTTAGCTCGAGTCGCATGCATTACAAGCTTGGAGATTTTACTGCATTACTTTTGTACTTACTGTTATGTACTAGAATCTCTAGGAATTTACTTAAACTCGAGCTTGTATTTTGAAACTACTTATGTATTAATGTAATAACTTTTCGAACGTCTCATTTAGAGTCGTTCACTGTATCCTTTGTGCTTGTGATTATTGATTAGTAACACCCAAAACATCGCTTCCGCAAACTGTTAAATTTGGGGGTGTTACAGAGTTAAATTGTGAATTCTTAATATATGAGGTTGATGGTTATTTATATTGATTAACTATAATTGATTTGGATCAATGTGATGATATGATTCTATGTTCATAATTTGATAGTGAAGTTAAATTGGTTATTATTAATCTTGGATTGAATTGTGTTAAATGACTATAAGTCATAATTTGAAAAGTTGAATACTGGAATGCTTGAATCAAGTATAACCAATTCCATGGGAGTGATGGATTGATGATTTGGATTAACTCATTATTGTGTTGTAATTACTTGATTGAGTTATTTAGATTTTGATTACATTATGTGATAGTATTTCACATTGATACAAGTAACTGACTTGTGTATCTTGTTGTATTTCCATATATGGAGAAGACTCAGTGATATTAGACTACTGAGTGGGCGACTATGGTAGTCGGTGAGTGGACTTTGATCTCTCACTATAATTTAGTGATCACTATTGTGGTTACTTCAAGTGTTATGTGTTATACCTGTGTTAAGTTGAATTGTGAATTGTGTTAAAGTGTTAAAGTGTTAAGTGTTAAGTGACCTATTGGTAATTGTGTTAATAGAGGTCAACTATGTTGGACTGTGTGGTTACAGGTTAGTCAACACAAGGGTTGTGAACATTCGTTGTAAGTAAGGCTTGTGTTGACTAAATGTAACAAACAGTTATCGGTTAACCACTGTATTGGCCTGCAGTTGGTGTAAGTGTCGCTTGGTGGGCCACTGCGGCTGAGGGCGCCACAAGGGCCACCGATCCTCTGGTGATGTTGAGTCAAAGTGTTAAATGTGGTGAACTTATAGTGTTAAACTAAGTTATATTGTTAGTGATGAGTTAACTCACTTAGCTTCGTGCTAATCCCTCGTTGTTTACTCCTTGCAGGTTAATATCTATTGTTATGGGCGGGTCAAGGAGTAACTGAAGAATGTTTGACTAGGATTACTCTGATTATTATTTAATACAGTTTAAAATGTTTGATTATATAATGCCCAGGATATAAAGGATTGTTTTGTAAACGGTAATAATCAATACTTAGAATTTAGGTAAGGGAAGATGACGACATGTCATTTTATGTATATATATATGTTTTGGGACTTGAGCTTCCGCATTGTTTAAAAAAAAAAAAAGTTGTAAATTCTGGGGCGTTATAAGTTGGTATCAGAGCATAGGTTTGGGCGAATTGAACAATGATTGGATGTTCAATCCCAAGCCTAGTGATAGTGGTCAAACATTCCGAGGTGTGGGATTAGTGGTTGTATGAGCAAGTTGTTGTTAAATGTGAACTAATCTATAACAAGATGTCAGATTGTTGTTTTGAGTGCAGAGACGGAGGATCATGAGGAACCGACTGGTATTTCTCAATCCTCAACACTCGTGGGCCTAGATGTGCCAGGTAATTTCTGATAAACTTGGTGAATTTCAATAAATTTTCATTGTTTTACTTTACTATATTATGATTGTTAGTAAAGTAGATTGAAATTTTGGTGATTATTACTTGTAATAATGTGATAGAGATATTAAAATGAAATTAAGAAGGGAATAGTAAATTCATAAAAAGTGTTAAAAACGGTGTGAAGATACATTAGTGACTAATGTGTAACTGTTGTGTTATGTGGAATTAAGTGTATGTGTAATGTGGAAATGCAAGTGTGATTATAGATCCTTGCTAGGGAAATAATTGATAAATGATAAGCTAAATTGGTGTGACTTGCTATAATGAAATAAATGGGTTGCGGGTGTATCCATTTATAAGTTTGGAGTTGTATTGTTGTGTGACTTAGAATGTGTCTAGTTGTTGAAATATATGCTATTGACTTGGAAATGTCAATGTTGAATGTAATTGTGTCAAACTCGATAATTGCCATGATATGATATGCTATGAAGTGAGGAATGTGACTAAAAGTCTAAATGTTTAGCATTGATCATGATTAGGGTGAATTATGATCTTTGTATTACTAATAGTGTAGTAAGAAAGTCAGAGTGGTCAATGAGTCTAAATGTGCGGTGACGAGTTTTTGAAAAGTCAAATTGGAAATTATATGTTGAAAGTGGTTTATATATGATGAAATTTTGTGAACTTGGTGTTTTAGGGTGATAATATGAAACTAATGATGAAAGTGGGTTAGTTTGATTTGGAGTAGTCAAAGAAGTGTGGGTTGGGTGTTGGAATGGTGATTATATGGTCGTAAACCCAAACGGGTCATTTAAGTGTCCAAATGGGTCACTTAGTGTTAAAATGTATATAATTTGATGTGGTATGTGTATGATAACTTTTAAAGTGACTTAAAGTCATAAGTATAGATAAAATGTGGATTGAAAATGTTAATGTTGTCATTTTGAATGAAATTGGTGAAATTGTCCATTTTGACCCCTAAACGGGTCAACGTGTCAAAATCATGTAGAATGAGTGTTTGTATATGATGAATGTGCCCACACGTCATAAATATATGTAGAAACATGTTAGCAAAAGGTTGAAGTCAGAAACCTAGCCGTTTGGAATATAGCGTGTCAACTAAAACGGTCGAAAATGGTCTAAAATGAACCATACGTCCATTTTCTTGTTAAACGTGTAAATTGAAAAAGTGGAAAAATGGAAAGTTGCATTTTGATTATATGAGAGTGCCTGCAAAATTTCAGAGTCTAACTCTTTACGGTTTAGGAGATATGCGCGTTTGAATTTCGTGTTTTTGCACTAAAATTTCTGAGTTGCTGCAGCATACTGAATCCGGACGTATTCCCTTGAATCCGTACGGATTCCCATGAATACGGGCGGATTCATTGGGTGGATTCCTTAAAAATGGTTCTGTCTCGTGAAGTTGGCGGGAATACGGCGGATTCCCCGGAATCCGGGCGGATTCCCATGAATACGGACGTATTCCCTGGAATACGAACGTATTCCCGTGTTTTGAAACTTTTCTTGTGTTATGTGTTATATTAAGTGAGTTTAATATGAAAATTTGTAAATTTCGACGTTCGTCGTAACGTTCGACGTAGAATTTCCGTTAGAAAATTTCGGTGTCCGATTAAGACGAAATTTACATGTCAACTCAAAAACGGGCCAACGGTCAAAGCTCATCGCTATGCCATGAGCCCTGTCAGTTTTCAGCACTTCGGGGTCGTTTGGGGCCCGAAAATCGCGTTTTATTGTTTTTCGGACATTATTTCGGACTTTTAGCTTATGAATTGTATTGGGCTTTTGTTTCTTTGAGCCCAGAGATCATTCCGGTGACTATATGCAATATTAAAAGTTGTTTTAAGAGGTCTATATGGTTCTTTGTGTAGGAGTTGTTTGTAGTCAGTTTAATTAACTGCATAGTATACCAGTAAGGGTATTGTTGATTGTTGTTTGTTAGGGTAAATAAATATTGATTATGTAATCATGTTAATTACATTATGTGAAATAATTAATATGATTGAATAAGTATTTGTAAGAGTTGAAGAGTATTGTAGGAGCTTACTTTTGCTTGATAATTAAATATGGAAGGTTATTTATTAATCAGCTTAGAAATTATATATTGATGAATATATGTGGAATATGATCTGGTATTTTAACAAGGTACTTAGTGCTAAATGTTATATAGAGTATTATACTTGATAATTAAAGTGTTAAGTGATTGATATTGAATCGTGTAGAGAGGGTGTTAAATTGATTTAGTTGTACTAAAACTTTCACATGTGTTAATAAGATAATGAGGAATGTGTTAGATGATTGAATTGTTATGCCTACCTAATTATGTGAGTAGTTTCACATTCAAGTGATAAATGAAAATAGTAACAAGTTAACACTTGGTCATAAATCTATTACAAAGTGTTACTATATGTGTGATAATTATTGATTTTAGCATTGTGATATATGTGAGAGTAAAAGTTAATTACTTTAGAGATCAATGGTATGAAGTGGCCTGAGAATAAAGTGTGATTGACATAATATGACGACGTCTGGCCAACGTATTTATATTATGCCATTTCACATGGAGTATTGAGGCTACCAAGTACCAGAGAAATTAATGTGACTTTAAAATTTGTAGGTTTTAGATGTTGATATATGAGAGAGAGAGAGAAAGAGTCAATGATTGACTAAATCGAAATGGTAGTAAAAGTATTAAATTATTGTATTAATGAGTTACTATTAATAACAGAAATACATAAATATTTATATATAGAGAGCCTTTTGATTGATAGTTATATTATTATTAATTGAGAATTGTGTGAAATTTGATTGTTATTATATGCTTAATATCAAGGTGAAGTGATAAGTTGCATATAGAAGAGAATAAAACATGAAATAATCTTCCGTGGAGATTAACAAGATATAATTGATTGATGAAATGTTGATGAAAAATGTGTGTGTGGTTAGCACATTTTGTTGGAATGGTACTTGCGCTTGAATGGCAATGTACCCGTTGATGGAAAAATTTGGTAATTATCCAATTTGAATTGGTACTAAGTGACTTGGTGATTAAGTGATAATAGTGTTAACCATGAAAAATTGACTTGTATTTTGCTTGTTAATATGTGAATAGTGTTATATGAGTTTGAGATACTTTTAAATAAAAGATTATCAAATACATCAGTGATATGTGGTACTAGCACAAATGCTAGTTATGAATTGAAATTTAAATTTCATTGTTGTTGGGTGTATTGTGATTTTCATAATCACTGTTTTGTTGTGTAAAGGGATATCAATCATATATCTATTTTAAAGATTCTAGCACGTCGTTAGTTTCTTGTGGTAAGAGTATGTTATTGTACACGATTGTTATTCACTTATGCCAAGTGGATACATGTTTAAAGTGATTAATTGGGAATAATTTCCTTAAGTGATCATAGTATGCATGAAAATATGATTTAGATACATATCATATGTTAAAGTAAGAAATAGAAACATGTACATGTGGATATGTATATGTAGATAGAATTTAAATTGTGTGCATATAATTAAGAGTTGCTCAAGGGAGTAACTATTTTAAGTGATAAATATTACACTTGTTGTATATTATTGTAAGTTAAATTGAGTATGATACATAATTTATGTGTTTTCGTGAATCTAATTGAGATACACACTAGTCGTGTGTGAGTCGATGAAATAATATATATGTAGGTACATGGTGTGTGTGGTGAAGGGTATGCATAAGTGATTCAAGTTGTGTGCACAATGTATGTGAAGATAGTGATAAATAATTGTGTTGTTAGAGTTGTATGAAAGGTACCATATTAATATATCGGAAATATGGTGATATTAGAATTTCATATAAGGAATGAGATATGTCGAGTAATTAAGTACTTTAGAATAATCAAGGTTGATTAGATTTCGAGGACGAAATATCTTTAAGGGGGAGAGATTTGTAACATCCTCAAATTGGGCCTAGAAGTAATAGGTATTTTCTGTAAATTTTAAATGTGATTTAAAATTGTTATTGTGTTTGATTGTATAATTAATAGGTCGATAAGCCTCAGGAAATATTGTGGCTAGTGAAATATTGATTGTTTTAAATTTATTTAGTTGACGGTAAAATAAAATTGTATTTCCCCGCAAATGGTTTTTAAGTTCCAGACAATAATAAATACGGGGAATGAAAACTAACACTTATATGGTATATTATATGGATTGGATCGGGTTTTATTCCCACACATACATACATATGTACGTACGATTATACATACACACACACATTTACCCTAAATCAAAAACTTGATGAAATCATCAAATTGAAGAACACAAATTCGGATTCAAGTTTCTAGCATGAAGATTATCATCATCTACTCTTTCTATTCATCTTGTAAGTTCTTAATCTTCAATTTTAAACCCTAGAAATTGGGGGTTTTTGGTGTTCTTGAGTTAAATTCGAAATTGGGGTTTGATTATGTGAAATTGTTGTTAGTTAAGCTTGTTATTGTTGATAACTAGCAAGATTCAAGTTAAAGTTTGTAAAGTTAAGGTGATTCATAGGGTTTATCATGATTTTGATGGGTTAATTACTTAAATCCGAAAATAGAGGTTTAAGTTGGTGAAATTGATGATTGTTATACTTGTTAATGATGTTAGGTATCATGATTCATGCTTTAAGTTATAACTTTGATTAGGGTTCTTAAACTTCTTGAGATTTTGATGAGTTCATGGTGCTTTTTGAATGGATTGATGGTGATTAATCATAAACTAAAGCTTAATATTAGTTGAAATGGTGTTAATAAGTGTTAATAAGAGTGTTAGTAGCTTTAATATAACCTAATAGTGGATTAATCAAGTTGTGTGAATTATATACAAGTGAAAGTGTTTATTAATGGATGAGTTAAATTGTGAATTCTTAATATATGAGGTTGATGGTTATTTATATTGATTAACTATAATTGATTTGGATCAATGTGATGATATGATTCTATGTTCATAATTTGATAGTGAAGTTAAATTGGTTATTATTAATCTTGGATTGAATTGTGTTAAATGACTATAAGTCATAATTTGAAAAGTTGAATACTGGAATGCTTGAATCAAGTATAACCAATTCCATGGGAGTGATGGATTGATGATTTGGATTAACTCATTATTGTGTTGTAATTACTTGATTGAGTTATTTAGATTTTGATTACATTATGTGATAGTATTTCACATTGATACAAGTAACTGACTTGTGTATTTTGTTGTATTTCCAGATATGGAGAAGACTCAGTGATATTAGACTACTGAGTGGGCGACTATGGTAGTCGGTGAGTGGACTTTGATCTTTCACTATAATTTAGTGATCACTATTATGGTTACTTCAAGTGTTATGTGTTATACCTGTGTTAAGTTGAATTGTGAATTGTGTTAAAGTGTTAAAGTGTTAAGTGTTAAGTGACCTATTGGTAATTGTGTTAATAGAGGTCAACTATGTTGGACTGTGTGGTTACAGGTTAGTCAACACAAGGGTTGTGAACATTCGTTGTAAGTAAGGCTTGTGTTGACTAAAGGTAACAAACAGTTATCGGTTAACCACTGTATTGGCCTGCAGTTGGTGTAAGTGTCGCTTGGTGGGCCACCGCGGCTGAGGGCGTCACAAGGGCCACCGATCCTCTGGTGATGTTGAGTCAAAGTGTTAAATGTGGTGAACTCATAGTGTTAAACTAAGTTATATTGTTAGTGATGAGTTAACTCACTTAGCTTCGTGCTAATCCCTCGTTGTTTACTCCTTGCAGGTTAATATCTATTGTTATGGGCGGGTCAATGAGTAACTGAAGAATGTTTGACTAGGATTACTCTGATTATTATTTAATACAGTTTAAAATGTTTGATTATATAATGCCCAGGATATAAAGGATTGCTTTGTAAACGGTAATAATCAATACTTAGAATTTAGGTAAGGGAAGATGACGACATGTCATTTTATGTATATATATGTTTTGGGACTTGAGCTTCCGCATTGTTTAAAAAAAAAAAAAAGTTGTAAATTCTGGGGCGTTATATAAATATCACAATTAACCGTAACTTTTTCTTTTTAAAAATTATTATTGTTTTAGCACTTGCATACGTACTAACAATTTTAGACATGAATCTCTTTATTGACATATGTGTAACGTGTTTTGTTAAAGATTGGGAAACTTAACGGATCACAATGGTAATGATGGAGCAGGTAAGTAATCGTAAATTTTAGCATGGTTCAACATACCTACTCTTAAAAAAAGAAAATTAACTAGATAGATAATGAGAGAGATAGTAGGACCCGGAAGGATTAAGATTGCTGTTGAAAAATTATTTGTTTGTCTTTATTTTTTATTTTTGTTAAGCAAAAATGATGAAAAGTTGGTTGTTATCTCTAGACTTATGGATTATTGTTAGCAAATTAATTATAGTTGGAATAGTTTTAACAAATGGTGAAGTGATATAATAAATCGATAACTCGTTTAGATTTATCATATCGTTGGAGCTTCATCAAACTGTAGGGCTAAATGGTAAATCAATTAATTATCAACTATCTATCTATCTATAAACTATACTTAAAGCAAAATACTATCGAGTAATCCCGGCCCTTAATTGGGGACATTGATTTTATCCATTAAATAGGATAACAAAAGACAAATTGCCGGAATCTAATTGAAGCTCCCCGTTTTCTTCTTTCGAGTGTGATGATGTAATCTGTTCATGGGTTTGGAGTTTCTTCTTACTTATGGTACATTTGATGGTTATGTAAGTTCTGTGTATTTTTTTAGTTGTATCTATATTCTTGCATATATAGTTTTAAATATTTTTTCGTTTGATTTTTCCTCTAATTTGGTTGTATAGCTTCCTATCGTTGTCAATGATATATTTGGAAGCGTTGTACATAAGGAGATTTAAATTTACAGTAAGCGCAGAGAACATAGATTATTAAAGTAAATTTCATTGAGGGAAAAGGTCTTTGGCAAATATAGTGAATGGTTATTCTATATGAAAGGTGATGCATGTAATAGGTGTAAAGGATGTCAGATTCCTTGCATTGTAAAAGCAAAATTAGTAAAATTATATAGAAAGCATTAGTTAAGTTAATAAATTTGTTTTGCAGGTTTTTAGTTGCATAACTGAGAGCATTATAGTTTTAGTAGATGTTATGTTTGGTACGTTGGTTAATGTTACCATAATGAAGCAGGCATCTCAAGGTATCAGGTTAATAATGTCATTATTTTTGCTATTTGTTTGAAATATTTATTGAGAATATTATCATTACTAAAGTTGAAATTTGATTCTTACTATTTGTTCTAATTATAATATTCTTTGGAATCATATACTGACAATTGGCAACCCTAAAGTTCAAGGGAAGAACCACTGCTGACGGTATCAAATCAAATCGTGTAAGTATCATCTCGCGTTCACTTAATCAATGGCAAACAGGTTAGATTTATTTCTCCTTTTTGCTCAATATACAATTTGATATATTTATCGATAAAAGTTGAATGTGTAGCTGAGATATATGTAACGTGTGGCCACTTATTAACAAAAAGAAACGATTAGGTTGTTTGAATCAATCACATTTAGGTTAGTAGGGTATTGATTTATGGATTACGACTTTAATCTTGCTATTTCAATTTGACAAATGCTTTACATATTTTATATCATACATTGTATACGTATATATTTTTTTAAAGCCCGTACGTGTAGCTTTATAAAGTACTTGAGTTACGTTACTAAGATTCTAACTTTCGTTTTGGTTTCTGTATGATCTCCATATTAAAGGCCTCTCAGTGATTACTCTTTAAAGTTTAAAACTTATAATAACATTATCTTTCACGATTGTAACGGAGTTATTATTTTTCCTTTTATTTTATGTCCATAATTTGTTTCATATTGGATGTTTATTAGAGTGGCAGTTTAATGTGATATGCATGTTTTTGTGACCTTCATGTTCTGCAACCTAATCTAGCAAAAGCGTTACAGTGACGTGCGAAGTATTGAAAAGAAGGTTGCACAGATGCATATGTAACACTCTGGAGGCAATCATCTCCACATAGCAATTGGTTATAGAAGTACGTAATTTTATCCATTACCTATTCAAATAACCAATTACATATCATACAAATGTGGATCAACAAATGAAAATTGTGGTTTTCATGACTTGGTTTTGATAGGAATTATGACAAAATGCGGTTAAATATGAATTTGTAAGGTTCTGTTTAGCAAACATTACAGGTGTATAATCCAAACTAGCAAATAATGGGAAACAAGTGAATCTGGAGTTTACAAAATTCTGAAAAGAATCAATCTTACTGTTTTTTGTTGGGTTTGAATACGTACTTGATCAAGGACTCCTTGATTGACAATAATTCTGGGAATTCTTTCTTCAACTTCGACGCATCCAATTCGTTATTGCTTCGTGGAGCCACTATCACTAGGGCTTGTTCTTCCAGTGTGAAGTTAACCCACTTAAATTCTGGGTTTATGTAATTTTTGTACATTTCAAGAATCTCGTTGTGGCTTACCACCCCTGGATTTGTGAAGTTCCAGATGCCCCTCAGGTTTCTCTGATATGGGAAGAGTTATAGTCAACAGTAGTCAAAGTAGTAGTTGGTCAATATTGTACACGTGTCTTTTAGTGATTGGTGTGAACACGTATTAGTGAGTCTAGTATATAAGTCGATTGAGTTTGATTGTCATGTTCTTTTTACCAAATATAGGATCCATTTAATAAAATTGGGGGTTTTGAGCTGTTCTTGCCCTAATCTTGAAAGTGATAAATAGCTTGTTGCTATCAGTGGTATCAGAGACATTTTCCTCTACCTGTGGAGAATGGATAGAGAATCGAAGGAATCGTTCAAGTCATTGCCAATTAACATTTCAGAGTTGAACGAGATGATGAAGCAGATTATAGAGATGACGAATGAGATAAAGGAAAATACAAAAGGTCTTCCAGAGTGTATGCAAGAATTGCGAATTTTCGTGGCTGATTATCATCAGGAATCGAATAAAGGATCTGAAATTCATAACCAGTGCGTGTTTAATTCAGTGGAAGAGTCATGTATTCTGAAGAATGGTGAGGAAGAAGAGGTGATCTGTTCGAGTATACTGAAACATAAATCGGAGTATCAATTGCAGGATCTTGATATCAAGGAATTACTGATTTCAAAGGAGGTTGATAAACAAATAGAGTTCAAGGAATCATTCGATGAGGAGGTGAAATTGAAATCTCCAATTGAATTGAAAAATCCTAGTCGTTCAAACATTGTAAGTGAATCTGATGCCCAGTTTAGTTTCTTTATTAATCAAGTAACTGCTACTCATGAAATGCAACTCGATTCTAAAACTGAAAATCTTGTTATTGAGTGTGCACACAAGGTGTTTGTTGAAAGTCCTAAACCAAAGTGTGTGGATAAACTAGAGAAAACTAACAGCTATGATGGTTGGTATTATGTGTGGATTTGTATACCACCTAAACCTCCAGATTACTGTAAACTCACACCAATCAAAGCATTGCCAGTTTCGGTGGCTAATAGATTTCAGATTGATGTGCAATTTGTATGTAAGGCTGTATATTGGTCGGTACAAGGGGCACAATTTTGTACAGATTTGCTAGCTATGCCCATTGGTGGTTATGGAGTAGTGCTTGGAATTTTATGGTTGCGTTTTCTTGGTGATATAAAATGCAATTTTTTGCATTTAACTTTGGAATTTGAATGGCAAGATAAAAAGGTCGGGTTGTTAGGGTATCAAAAGGGTAATGATGATAGTTCCTTGCAGAAACAACTTAATGCTCAATGGTGTGATGATCAGTCTTACTTTATCAATTCTACTACAAGTTGTGAACACTTGTGGTCGATTAAATTGTCTGGTAACGAAAGCGATAAGGAGAATGATGTTAGAGCAAGGGATCTGGACCAATTATTAAACGAATTGGCTGATGTCTTTTCTGATTCACAAGGTCTACCCCCGAAGAGAAGTTTTGATCATTCCATTGTTTTACAACAAAGCAGCAACCTTGTTAATTTGAAGGCTTATAAATATGGAACCTTACAAAAGAAGGTGATAGAAGAATTGGTCCAGGATATGTTGCACAGTGGGGTCATAAGACCAAATCATAGTGCATTTGCTTCTCCTGTCGTCTTAGTAAAGAAGAAAGATGGTAATTGGCGATTTTGTGTTGACTACAGAAAACTTAATCAGTTGACAATCAAAGATCAATTTCCTATTCCTATAGTAGAGGAGCTAATTGATGAATTATATGGCAGCAAGGTGTTTTCGAAGTTAGATCTAAGAAGTGGATATCATCAAATAAGAATGAAGGATGATGATATAGAGAAAACAGCTTTTCGGACCCATGAAGGATTATATGAATTTGTGGTCATGCCCTTTGGCCTCTCCAATGCTTCTGCAACCTTTCAAAGTCTAATGAATGCTGTTTTCAAACCTTTTCTCCGAAAATTTGTTCTCGTATTTTTTGATGATATTCTCGTCTATAGCAATCATTGGCATGATCATATGAAACATCTCAAGCTTGTCTTACAAACTTTGAGAGAACATACTCTGTTTGCTAAGATGTCCAAGTGTACATTCGGGAGCTCTCAAGTTGATTATTTGGGACATGTCATCAGTGGTAATGGGGTTCGAGCTGATCCTAAGAAAATTGAGGATATGCTTAAGTGGCCTTTTCCCAATTCTGTTAAGGAGTTGAGGGGTTTTTTGGGTCTCACTGGATACTTTAGGAGGTTTGTCAAAGATTATGGGAAGATTGCTAAGCCACTAACCGATATGCTCAAGAAAATAGTTCATTATCATTCTAGAGACTCTCCGAATCAAGCTGTGGATAATTTTCTTAAGGAAAGGGAAGCCCATGTTCAATTGCTTCAAAGCCATCTTTCTAAAGCTCAACAAAGGATGAAAACGCAGCCCGATAAACATCGAAGTGAGCGACAACTTTCACTGGGTGATTGCGCTTATTTGAAATTGCAGCCTTATAAGCAACATTCAGTTCATAAACGGGCATTTCATAAGCTTGCAGCCCGGTATTATGGTCCATTCTTGGTGCTGCAGAAAATAGGTCAGGTGGCTTATAAGCTTCAACTACCTTCAGATTCCAAAATTCATAATGTTTTTCACGTCTCTTTACTCAAGAAGAGTGTGGGAAATCATTCTGTTAGTACTATGCTACCACCTGTAACAGAAAAGGGAGAATTTTGCATGATGCCTTTTAAGGTTTTGGATAAACGGATGTTGAAAAAAAAAAAAAAGAAACAGACTTGTAGCAGAAGTCCTGTTCAGTGGACTAGTGTTGCACCAGAGGATAGCACTTGGGAAGATGTGGAAGAGCTACAACAGAAATTTTCTGAGTTTGATGTTGGGCTAATTTTCATCCTTGAGGACAAGGATGTTTTCAAGAATGGGACAATTGATATGGGAAGAGTTATAGTCAACAGTAGTCAAAGTAGTAGTTGGTCAATATTGTACACGTGTCTTTTAGTGATTGGTGTGAACACGTATTAGTGAGTCTAGTATATAAGTCGATTGAGTTTGATTGTCCTGTACTTTTTACCAAATATAGGATCCATTTAATAAAATTGGGGGTTTTGAGCTGTTCTCGCCCTAATCTTGAAAGTGATAAATAGCTTGTTGCTATCATTCTCTTGGCCATCTCAATTGAAATTGGTAAAAGTTCATCCAAAATACTCATGCTGTTGGGTATGTTCACAACCTTATCGTACCGAGCAATTTTAGTGATGAAGTTCCGTGGGTTGTTAAGGTCTGATGATATCGGCATGCGGACTCTGAGGGTGCAAACATTGTCATATTCTTTTCCTTTTGACAACTACAAAGTTGAAAACTACTTTTGATGGTTTTCTAAGTTTTCCATCTCTACTCTTCCTTGGAAAAAGAAAACTCCACCCCTTGCAACTAAACACGTTTTCTAGATTTTCCATGCTTTTCTAGAGAGGTAAAACACTTCTCATTCTCTAGAGAAATGGAAAAAGAAAAATGGAGAAATTTTTCGGTAACTAAACGCACCCTTAGCTTCGTATATTCTCTATCAAGTGATAGTATAATGTTTCTGTCTGTTTTTCCCCTTGTGCTCATTGTATAGAGAGATGATATATGTTTATATGCTGATGTTATAGTAAAACAGTGATTACACATTGCGTATTATTTCTTTACTTGAAAACGTTTTTGACAGTTCATAGATAGAGATAGAATGTAACTACACCGAAGATGCTCAAACATATAATCACTAATGGAGATAATTGAAGTCACTTGAGTTGTAATGGATCGCAATTAACAATACTATCTTTAAAAATCCACTTAAGATTGTAACTAAGTAGTCGACGACAAGTACATAGCGTATAACTGTAGAGTACTACATAAATTTTTCGTCCACCCCTATTTTCGAAATAACTTGGCTAAACATTCAAGTTTTATTATGGTTAAATAATTTTACACATATATATTATGTTATAACTTAAAACTATTATTAATCTTTACTACTGTATAAAATTAGAATTCAATTCAACTTCTCTAAATCACGATGTATGGAAAGCCCAAAAGAATTTGGACTTGGGCTGGTTATGCCATATTGGACTTGAGCTGGTAGCCTGGTAGTATCACTCCAAGATTCTCACCATTGTATGTTGCAACACACCTCAACATTGTATGTTGCAACACACCTCAACGGCTCAACTAAGGACAGGCTCCTTAAGTCTTACATCATTAATTCTTCGTTATTCTAAGCTTTGATCTCAAAATTCGCTATTAAACTGATTTTTATCTTTAACATCCTCCCCGTAGTTAAGATGATCGACATGCAACTTATGATCCCTCAAGGTTGATTTCATGCACTTTTACCAAATCCAAACTTGTCCTACGTTTGTCAAACATAATCATTTAAATATGTACTAGGTATAATTAAAGTAAATATACATAAAAACACGTCTGGCACATCTTAGAGCAAAAGGCGGCCATAAAACAACGCATTACATTGTTCACAATAAGACCAGTTCAGTTAGTTGCAGTAGTAAATAGTCCTACATATGACGCGAGTTATTAATTTTATCCATATTTTGTAATTCATAATGGCACGCGTTAACATTTACAGAAAACCAAATTGATCAAACATTGCATTTTTCTTAAAATTGACATCTATCAAAATTTTCGAGGAAATTATCACGCACCACGGATTTAAAGTAGCACCTGATAACAAACCATATATGCATTAGGCCTCATCTCATATGCTTACACTAAAATTTTTAAGTTTCATAGTGACAAACTTTAGTATCCTGCAAGATTGTTTCTAGGCTATGACTAATTGTAAACCCATGCTTAAATCTGAAAGACAGTAGTCACTTTAGTTATAAGCAATATCGATTGTTTCTAGCATAACGTAGAACTTATGTATATTTCAGTATTTCATCTTATAAATAATAATCTTCATCAAAAAAATATGGACACTTGAACCACACCCCTATCAAATTATCTGAACTTGAATTTTTTCTATTATTCGTTGGATGATCATGTCATCGACAGAATTCTGTATGTCCAATCTCGCGAACGCGCTGGAAATAAACTAATTGAATTGAATACAAATATGAGTTGATATCAGTTGTTAGATCGATCAAGTGCTAAGTAAACATCAAATATTGTTGATCAAATAGTCTCTCCGACCAATTAAAAGTAATTTCAAGTAATCGTGCAAGTATTTCAGTAAGTCGTCGAAATTTTCATAATTAACTAGCACAACCTTGAAAGTCGAACCACACATTATCCCCTTTAAATACATCGATTTAAGCATTTAAGAATTAAGAAATGCATATAACAAACAAGACAATTACTACGTTAATTGTATATACAACTTATATCGATTGAAGCCATATTGGAGGAGTAAGGTCGCTAAGTGATTCTCCGCCGTAGTGAGGCTCGATGGTTCCATCAGACATATGATAAATCCCCATATCTCTTCCACCTTCACCAATATCATCCGTGTAGTATATGCAATTCCCCTTTATCGCTCCGCTTGTGTCCTCTATACAAAACGATGAATTATATCCCACAAACAAAGTTTTCCTACCCAAATCCGTCACTTTCGACCATGTTTTGGTTTCTAAATCATAATCAAAAACTTGAAAACTCTCTGTCATACAAGTCGTCTCGGATAACTGATCATCTTCGTCAACAATAAATAGATCATCATTGTCGATGGCGTCGTCATCACGATAATGACGATCATCATCATCATCATGATGGTCACACGTGGCTTCTCTTATAATTACCAGTAACCTCCTTCTACCATCGTCATCATCCAATCCAAGAATATATACTTTCAACATATGATAAAATCCAGGAGCACTATATACTCCCCACATATTATAAAGATTATCCGGCAAAGTTGAAACCATAACCATAACCGTGGGATCGTCACCATAAATGTCACATGTTTGGATATGACGATTGCCATTAATAGTATATACTCGGTTATTGTAGTAAGTGATATCGTATATCTTCCCACACCAACCATTTACAACAGGTGTCCACTTGTAATCCCCAGGTCGGCAAAACCCTAGCTCCCCTGAACTTCCCCACACTACAACCACTATTTCCAATGACGGGACGAGTAGCTTCCGAATGCCTCTTTCCCAATCTATTTCGTCTAAGGGTACAGGAAAGGTGTCCATATTTGGAAGATTGATGGTTTCACGGGATAACGGATTGACGAGTTTAACAGCATGATCATCTCCCACAGTTGCGAGCCACCCTCTGGAAGACAAACACAACTTACCATATGCTTCTGGCAATCGTATCTTGCGGGTGCTCTCGTTTGAGAGAAGGAACAATTCACGAAACTCCTCGTCTTCTGTTTTCTGTGCAAGCAACAAAGACGGAAACGGAGAAGGAGGTCCGTTGGATTTTGGGACTTTAGCTGCTGCTAAGGCCGCTGAATGCCAAGGCTTACAGACGCTCGCAAATGAGGGATAATCTTCGTAGAAAACCATATGTTTATGTGCTATTTTAACAAGTATTTCGGGCAACATCTCCGACCATTCCATAGTATCTATCGAATGATTTAAACTCACGCCAGCGCACCTACAAACAATATGATGAATGAACTAGATTAAATTATGAAAAAAGAAAGCACCTATTTGCATAAATTAATCCTTAAATCGATATATTCCTCCTCTATCATCTATTTAGTATTTAGCACATGCATATGTAGAGATATAAAGACGTACTGATTGGACGTCGATTTAGGTTTTTCTGGTTCCACACCGACTCCAATCCAAACCATCCCTCTTGATCTACATAGTACGTACGAATATATGCAATAAATGTGCAATATAAAAAAAAATAAAAAAAATAAAAAAATCATATAAATATTAATTAATTGGCTTACCTTAACTAGCCAATCTGTCAAAATTAAACAAGAAACTTCACGTACAATCTGTGATGGTTGTTGTTTGTGAAGCTTGGGCCTACCCACCCTATTTGTTCTATGGGTCTACTGCTACCCACTTTGATGAATTAGCCAAGATTTTGACCGGATACGAAATCAATGCCGGCTTTGTTTGTATTTGTACATATTTAGAAACGATATCATAAATCACAATGGGTATTTTTGATGGAACCCTACAACTAATTCATCAATTTATCATCATTATTATGATATGATAATACTACATCATATATTATTAACTTGATAATTATATTATGACAATAAATAAATAATTGAACACCAAAGCATACCTCAATCCCGTCCACCAGAATAAGTTTACGATATCTATAAGTGAATTAAAATAGTTCGCAATTATATGAATCAAATCTACTCATCATCTATCGTTTATTAATGCAACATGAACTCGACTTATTAAATCAGAAAATTAAGTATTACTTTGTGCTTTGTAATCGAACAAGCAACAAAAAAAGCTAAAACTATTCTACATGATCATTATCACAATTAATACACAGTATGGTTATAGTTGAACACCAGAAGCATACCTGAATTCCGTCGAACCGAAGAAGTTCGCGCGAGTCTACAAACGTTGTAGTTGTTGTTGAGTTGTTGGAATCTCAGTTTATGGGTTTTCCTTTAAAAAAGAAAACACAATTATATTGGATTGGATTGCATCCACCGTTTTAAACTTTGTAATTTAATGGGCTTTCACCGGCCCGTCTACCAAACATGTCGCTTTGATCATTCTAATCATAAATAACAAAAAAGGCGTGCTAAAAATATTATAAATGAAATAGATTAAAGAAGGAAATTAATACTTCCCCCGTCTCATCGAAAGTGTCATGTGTTGACTTTTTAAAGTTTTTCTTTTTCAACTTTTAACTTTAAATATTTTTGTTTGCGTCATATTATATCTAAAGAAAATTACACCAATTACAATGTATTTTAATTGATATAATTTTCTTCAGGTATTATATAACACAAACAAAATTATTTAAGGTCAAAGTTGAAAAAGAAATATTTCAAAAAGTAAAAACATGACATTTTAGGTGGGACGGTGGGAGTAATAAGATAGAGGATCATGAGAGCAGCCCTAATATGGAGAGAAATTAGGGCAGCCTCACACCCTTCCACAAAGTGACAAGTGTCAAGTAAAATTTTCAATTTGACCCCTTACATTTTTGGAATACTTTAAATTCTTCCAGAAAGTGACAAGTGTTGGATTCTGGCGAAATTTTTTTAAATTTATTTTTCAAAACAAAATTTTTAAAAAAATATATTTTTTTATAAAACTTTTTAATTTTTTTAAAATTATCCTTTTTTACTGCATTTTTACTAAAAATATACTGCATAGTGTTGTTTTTATTTCATTTCTATACATAATTTTTAGGACATATTGTTGTTTTAGACTTGATTTTGTATTATACATATTACCCTCTTTTTATACTGCATTTTATATTAATTATACTGCATTTTATATTAATTATACAGCATATTGTTTTTTTACTACATTTTGTAATACATATTGTCTATTTTATGCTGCATTTTGTATTATACATATTATCTTTTTTGTATAGCATTTTGTATTTTTGTATAATTATATTGCATTTTGTAATACTTTTTTTTTAAATTCAATTTTTTTCTAAATTTTTTTCCAAAATTTTTTTACTAACTTTTTCCTCCTTAAAAACACTGCATATTAATTCAAAACAAAAAAGAAAATTGTTGCATCCTGGCGTTGTCGTGCTACATGCATTAATGACGTTCGTTTTGCAACATTTTATGGCCAAGATCTGTATGCCTTGTGTAGCGACGGAGAAGTTCATGTTCTCAGAGATTTGGGTGAAGACAATTTCTCCCGGGAGCAAGTTGTAGCCGAACTTCCAGGAATAAGATCACCCGCACAGTATTACATTATGAAATGTGATCAGCATCTTTTACTAGTCTTGGGCGAGGATGGAGGTTATGTTGAGGTATTTGAGGCGAATGATTCTACAAAAGAATGGAAGAAAATAGATGATTTAGGAAAGCACGTGATATTTATTTGTGATAAAACATGTTACTGCACCCATGCCAAATCACCTGAAATGGAGAACAAAATCTTCTTTCCACGAGTGCATTCCAGGAGTGGCAAGATTGTGTTTTATTCTCTCGAGACACACATGTATGACGTATTTAATGGCAAAAATATCGAAGAAGCTTTTGGAGATTTCGTCGGAACCATTCATTATCCGTTCTCCGCTCATGGGTGGATCGACCCAACTTGGTCATAGTTTTACTCCTTTACTGGTATCATTAGTGGTCCTAAATTTGATTTAAGTTATTACTCTATGGAAACCTTAGACTTGTTGCCTCTTTTCTAATGTTTAGGCAGTCGTATGCTTGCACCTAGCTAATTGATCTAGCTTTCATTTATCTTGTTTATGTAAACAAGTAGAGTAATGCTAAACATGTCTAATTATATAGGCCTAAATTTAGATCTAACCATACAGTCTTTACCACATGGATTCCCATTAATTCTTTCTCCTTATATTTACCAATCATTTCACAATATGCACCAATAAAAATTTTAGGCCTAAATTTAGGGCTCTGGTTTTAGGGGGTTTATGTTTATTGTTTTCCATATTGAGATGCCTGGTAAATGCTGAAATGGATCAATTACTCTTAAATTGGTTTAGTTCTTCCTTTTTTTTGGGGTTTGTTTGTGTGAAATGCCTTTGGTTGATTTTGATTTCGTTTTGTTGACATGATCTAAGACTCTAAGTGTTGATTTGGGGTGAACGTTTAGGATATTAATATTCTTAATCAATCTGTATAGTTTGTGTGAGTATCATAATCATGCCATATTTATAAAAAAAACCGTAACATCTTAATGAATTACTGACTAATTATTTCATAACTTACCTGTTGTCCGCTAGCTATCGGGATGGTTTTGGTTTTATGTTTTAGGACTTATTATTCATATTCGATCTTAACTTTTTTTTTACTCGCGCGTTGCAGCGGGATTTAAATTAAGCATTCTTATTCTAGGTTAAGCTGTATTCGATTTAGTTATCGTATTTCTTACGTACGATATGTTTTAACACCTTTTTTTTATCGATTTGTAATTAAAAAATTCTTTTTTCCCTTACAAATACAAAATAAGGTAGATCCGATAACAATAAAATTTGTTCGTAATGTTTGCCAAATAACAAATACAAATACAAAATAAGGTTCGAACATTGGTGCCTGCTATATGAGCAAGTCATGCAAACCATCCATCCAGCAAAACTTTTAATTGCTAATTTGTAATTCTAACTAGAACAGCAGAGTCTTGTTGTCAATTCTTCAAAATATAGCATGTATAATTACATACTTGCCCTCAAGTCACCAAGAAAAGTTAATCCAATATTCGTTGAGTGTATATAACTTATCCTCTTATTGACATAACTTAACACAACTTTCAGCATATTACTTACTAAAACTTTATAAAAAATATCCAATTTTCGGTCACCGGATTCTTGAAAGAAAAAAAAGAAGTAAACATGCCTTGGTTGATTGCATTTAAAGGGAAATCTGGATTCTCAGCTAAAAACACAGCTGAAGATGTTACAAAAGGAATTGATGGACATGGCCTAACTGCTATTGTTACAGGTATCTTTCTTTCTTTTCGTCGATCGAAAAGTTACAATTTTTGGGACTTTTAGATATTTTTGTTTCAAGATTTCATGTGGGCTTATTGTTTACTATCCATTATAAAAGAAGTCAGCACATGAAGTTTGAAAAAGAAAAAAAAAATGTTGATCCTTTTGATGGGTTTAAGTCTTAAGTGGCTATTTGGGTAGTGTTTGTGCTTGTGTGATTTGATCTAATTAAGATTAAAGTTTGCAGCTTTTCCACCTTCTTTATTTGTATATAAAAGATGAAAGCTTGATTCAAGAAATGATAATTACAGATTTACAGTAAAGATTATAACAGAAAAGTAGAGGCGGCAATTTTAGACCCATTCGTTATTTTTGGGTCTACTTGGTTAATATTTATGAGGGGATGAGTTTGTTGGGTCTCTCCTATTTTTTTGATGTGTCTAAACGGGTATTTAATATAACCTCCAATTGTATAACAATTAACCAATGGGTCTAGATGGGTCTAGCGGGTAAAATTTTTTTTTTTCATTATTCACTCAAATAAAAAAGTTTTTTTGTGGAAACCCGATGGGTCGACCCGACCCGAGACCCATTTGGCCCGGATCCGTTTAGACCCATCCTCCTAAATGACCCATCCTCCTAAATGACCTATCTAAACCCGGATCCTTTTAGACTCAAACCCATCTAAACTCGTGACCCGACCCATTCAATTTATCACTTATACAGAAAAGGAACACCAAATTAGAAAATGTGCCTTTGGGTTCTGTTTGATGGGGGCTAGTGACTTGTAAATTCTCTATCATTCCTAAAAGACAAAAAACATTGCTAATCATTTTGTCCATTTGCTAGAAAAAAGAATTAAAATTTGGTACATCTTTTATCTTAGTCATACCAAGTATGAGATGTGAATGGACTAAACCAAAAAATTCACTTTGAGAAACTTCAAAGTGTCTTTTATGGGGACTTATAGCAGTCTAAACCTCAAATCTCACAAGATTCAACTTCAATTAATATTTGTAGGTTTAAACCAATATCCCATTAATAGTGTGTAATCTATAAACATCTTAATTTAACATGCTATTTAATATATCAATTTACATCATATAATGAGCTAGCTGTTTTCAGGGCCAACAAGTGGCATTGGACTAGAAACCGCACGTGTCCTAGCTTTGCGCGGTGTACATGTAGTTATGGCAGCCAGAAATGTGGAAGCCGCTACAAAATGTAAGGAAACCATAATTAAGGGTTGCTCGACTGCTATCATTGATGTTATGGAGCTTGATGTAAGTTCACTAGAATCTGTAACAAACTTCGCGAACGAGTACATTTCCAAGGGTCTTCCCCTCAACATCCTCATGTAAGATCAAGTCTTTATACTTGTATATGATAATTATTTAGACCGTATAAATCTGATATAATTATTCATTGTTGTTGCTTTGTAGCGCTAATGCAGGGATAATGGCTCCTCCATTTTCCCTTTCTAAAGATGGAATTGAGAGTCAGTTTGCAACCAACTATCTTGGTATGACTTGATCACTAATGTTTTTTATGTCACACTTTTTTTTTTTCCATTCAAATAAACTGTTTTGTTAAAGAAAATCGTGTTTAATTTAATACAGGACATTTCCATTTGACAAATCTGTTGTTGGATACAATGAAAAATACTGCAAAAAACAGTGGACAAGAAGGAAGGATCGTCTTAGTTTCATCAGAAGCTCACAGGCTGACTTACAAAGGTGGAATCGTGTTCGACAAGCTAAATGATGAAAAATGGTACAAAAACA
The DNA here is from genome assembly GCA_949592205.1 of Helichrysum umbraculigerum. Lineage (NCBI taxonomy): Eukaryota > Viridiplantae > Streptophyta > Magnoliopsida > Asterales > Asteraceae > Helichrysum > Helichrysum umbraculigerum. The sequence continues at coordinate 7,832,244 of CATIUR010000004.1, read as the reverse complement.
CTCTCTTAACTTTATTTCGAAATGTGAGTTCCATTAAGTGATCACATATAAAGATGAGACCCACATAGTGGAGATGAGTACTAATCGACCTCACCATATATATACCTTGTTTTCTTGGATTTTAAATTATGTAAAATGGTTTAAGTCTTTGCCTTCCATTTCTTAGGTCCCACAAGTTAGACGACGAATGAAGATGATAACCTTAAAAAAGACTGTCCTTTTCTAGATTCGTTTAATTTTAGTTACCATATGCTATATCTGATTATGGTATTTGAAGTCACCTAACATCCATTTTCAACTTTCAGCTACAGTAGTTTCTATGCTTACGGACAATCAAAGCTTGCTAATATTCTACACGCTAAGGAGCTAGCAAGGCGTCTTAAGGTAATAATTAAAATTGATAAAGAAGCAGTAAATGGAGCCACAATATTAATGTGGTTTCTGGATTTTCATAGTATGTTCACTATGTTGTGAATCATTTAACATATAAAAGAAGATTTACACCATTTATATAAATAAAAAATTATATCAGCAAAAAAAAGGACAAGACAGACAAATTAAGGGGGTGTTTGGGATAGCTTAAATAAGTGCTTATCTGCTTATTTGCTTATTTTGACAGCAGATAAGCAGATTCAAACATCTTTTTGAAAACTGCTTATTTACTAAGGAATAAGCACTTAAAAATAAGTAAGGGGTCACTTACTTAATTTTTAAGCATATAAGTGTTTATAAATAAGCAAATCCAAACACCCCCTAAATTGTCTTCCCTTGTACTATAAAAACTAGATTATAACCTGCGAATTCGCGGGGCTAGCACATGATTTTAATACAAAATTTTGTATTATATTTGTTTATTTTTTTTCTTTGTGTATTTATCGATATGTGTGTTTTATGTTTACCAAGTATGATGAAGTTAGAGTAATCGCAACATATCTTTTTTTTTTTTTTTTAATAATCATACACATAGTTTGTGAATATCCACGAGATTAAATAATAGATAGGCCAATATTACGTATTTTTTCTATTTATTTAAAAACGGTTTTAAATAAATAGAAACAATCGACCATGAAAAGAGACATATAAAGTGAATGAGCAAACTTACAGTAACATGTATGCAGCTAAAGATTGAAATATCATTTGACTCGTGGGCTTGAGTTCTTCTTAACTTATACACAATAAAACTGCAATAAATATAAAAAGACATAAGGAAGTACATTTTAGTCATTTATATCAAAGGTAGGTGTAGACATCTTCTGCTGTTAAAAATGTGACATCAGCACTTTAGAGTAAAAAAGTTGCAAGTCAATCGTAAAACCAATTAGTCTACCAAATCATTGTTAAGATATAAATTTAATTAAGGAACATTGTCATGTGATAATTTCATGCAGTAAGCTTCCCTGCTTTGCATGATATGAGGTTCGGGTTGCTTTGCACTTAAGAAATTAGGATTTTAAAATCAAACCATTATCAAAAGACACATTACCACCCAAAAATGCACCATGAAGATGAGATTTATGCCATTTGCTTGTAGTAGAGATGTTCTATGTAGATGACTACAAAAGAAAAGATAAATAGTTAGTAAGAAATGACTTAACTAAACACACTGATATATACAAAAGATGTTTGTAAATTCTCAGGGAACCGTTAGCAACCCACATAACAGAAACCGAACCACATAATACAGATTGCTATATTTCACAAACCAAACCAAAACCACATCGTGAAGTTAACCCTCCTTTTTAGTGAGGTTCAACGTTTGGTTTCGATTGGGCTACATTTTTTAAAAATGTCCCCACAAAATAAAGGGGGTTATGAAAAGATTATATCACCCTAAACAATAGTCTATCCATTTGAGATGATCTACTATCCTCTGAACAACAAACAACAGAACATTGGTCCTCTTCATGACTATTTGGTATTTTTTTGTAATGAGCTTCAAAGAAAGCTTTCTTCTCAGAAAGCTTATTTAACACTACGCTTATGAGCAAATTTTGACCATTAGTCTCAAGCTATGATTCTGATTTAACCTCCCAAAAGATACAGAATCACCATGACCATGAACATGGCTTCCCTACAACAATGTGTCTCAAACAACAACAAAACTTTCAATCAATTGACCCAAAAGCACAAATTACTCAAAAACATAGTTAGACAAAAAAAAAAAAAAGATGCTACCTTTTAAAGATCTCAGTTAGGTTATCCGCCAAGTATAGAGTGGGATCTACTTTCCTTCTAGAGACCTGAAAAATCAAATGCAGGAGTTACAAATTTGTGTTGAAATATCACTCAAATATTTTTAATGGACAAATCACGCTCACATGGGTCCAATGTGCATAGCCCAAACGTGATAATACATGAAGATTCTACATTTGCCTAGTTCCCAAGATGCCAAACCTGAAAACATATGCACAACATGCTTACAATCTGCTATGTTTGCACCAACATTCGGATATTGAGTAATAAATAAGGGCATCTTCGATGGATGTTCTTTATAGCTTTTTTCCACGAAATTAGTGTTCGGATTACTTATATTTAATTGATGAAGACAGATTTCTATGATTGTCTGTTTTCCAGCCAACAAAATCTTGAAGAAATAGACCAAACACCTTGAACTTGTATGCCAAATTTAAAAATTCTCATTGACATTACATCGAACACCTTGTGCACGTCCAAGAAACTTCAAAAATTGCAATACATTGATGAAATTACATCACCTAGTTAAACATGAATGAATAAAACTTAAAAGATGACTTGATGATGGTACTCAATTCAACCAAAAAAAAAGCAAAAACAATTATGAGAAATACATGATAGTAGAGACACACTAATTTTACTAATTTATGATGGTGAATAAATAGTTAATATAAGGATTTTCTTGATCCGTCTAAGCCAAGCAAATGGATACCATAAAATCTCGAATTCAAGTTAGAATCAAAATAATACAAAAAACTAAAAGTGATAATAATCGTATGTAGAATCAAAATCATTATGATATTAATCCTATGAACCCTAATTTTAGACCAAATCAAAATAACGCAAAATCATAGTATACCTGGTGCTGATGATGAAGAAATCAAAATCGGAAAAATCGTCATCACCCGATTCAAAACGCTTTTAGATAGAAAATAAAGCGAGCCATTTTTTGTGGAATTTAAATTTCATAACGTTTCATAATTCTGGTATGATTTTAAATTAATCAGGGTAATTAACAAAACCATCAAGGGTAGTTTTGTCTTTCGCCAACTCTCTAATTTGCTATTTAGGTAATCACCTCTCTAATTTTAAATCAATGGCTCTAATTCAAAATATTAAAACAATTAATGGTCAAGATTGATTTGAAATGGGCTAGTTTTAGAATGTTTACTTAATTATAGTTTTCTTTTAATATTAAGAGAGATAATGCAGTAATCATTTTTGTAAAAGTACTCCATCAGACTCCATATTTAAAAAGTAGGGTAGGGTTCAAATGAGACTAAAAATTTGTGTGAGACTAAGGGAACCAATGATATCATGCCACATGTACAAAGAGAATGTTCCATACTACAAAACCCATTTACCCCTTAAGTTAAATATCTCACAAACGACAAATCGAAAAATTATGAAAATTGCACCATTAGATTCAGCGTTTGATCATCTTCGATTTGCCGTCCCTCAAGGCATACTTCCGACGAAAACTTTTTTTTCCGTTTTTTTGGTGGGTTTCATATGTTACTAACACATGTGTTAGAGTGTTGCGTTTAGGGTTTAGGGTTTGGAGTTTGGGGTTTAGGGGTTAGGGTTTAGGGTTTAGGGTTTATAGCTCGTTGCTAGGTAGTGTTGTGACAAGTGATTTGTTTTTCCTTGAGTACAGGAAGAAGGGGTAGACATAACTGTCAACTCCTTGCATCCTGGAGTTATTGCAACCAATCTTTCACGTCACTCGAGCTTTATGTCAGGTAATATATATGTTTATCAATTTAAATTCAGTTTATATATAAGAATGAAAGTATCTATTTCTTGTTCATGATTTTAACTTTTATCTTTACTATTGTCTAAACACAGTTTGCATATATGGTATCTTCAAACACTTCCAAAAGAATATCCCACAAGTTTGTTCTTTAGCATTTTTACATCTTTTTCTAAATTCATTTCATGGTTCTGTATTCAGTACAAACAGAACTAACAAATTACAAATGTCAGTGGTTAATTAACTGCTACTTATACCGGTTTTCAGGGAGCTTCAACGACATGTTACTTGGCGTTGAACCCAAAGGTGAAAGGAGTTAGTGGTGAGTATTTCGCCGACAACAATGTGGCTAAACCGAGCGCTAAGGCCAAAGATATGGAGTTGGCCAAGAAACTATGGGAATGTGGAATGGAACTTACCAAATCAAAGTGATTTACATTTTGTGTTCCTTCTTATGTAATATAGTCCACGTTTTGATTTATTTGTCTTTTCCATTTTCCTTGTGAATATCGTGGATGATTGTTTCAATGTTTTTGTATGTTTTTTAGAACCGGTTGTGAGGGTAATGTGTATGCATCAAGTTATTTTTGTTGTTGTATTTGTTTGTGTACAAACATAAGAAATTTTAAAGATGGAGTTCTATCTTTTCTATCATTTACATTTTTAGCTATTAATTTCAACAATTCATAGAACATATATATTCAACACATAAACCTAATGAATTCAAGTTAATTCTTTTATCTCTTGGCTTTTTATAACATATTAACATAAGAAAATATGATATATGTTATTGAAAACATATACACAAGGTAATCAAAATATGAAAAATGAAGTATCATATATCACTAATTGTGTCTTATAGTGTTCTATATATAAGATTATATTAAGAAAAAAGTTGATTGACACATTAACTGTTAACTAGATTAAAATTGGTAAATACAAATGCATTATAATATAAATATATAACTAGATTTTAAACCCGTGTATAAACACGGGTGTTCAATGTAGACATATCAATTAGATAATTTTCATATTACGTACGTTATTTTCAAAAGTTTCATTTTTACCCTTTACACATTCAAAATTTCAACAAATGTTTAACTTAAGTAGCTTTCTTTATAATATAAGTGGCAAAATGAATGGGTCGGTTCGGATCGGGTCACGGGTTTAGATGGCATTGGGTCTAAATGGGTCCGGGTCTAGATGGGTCATTTAGGAGGATGTGTCTATGTAACACCCCAAATTTTAAAAGTATTATTGTGTCTTAGGTAAAAGTAATTGTTTTAAATTATTATTATTTTAGATAAAATAAAATAGTAATATTGTAAGTCGGTTTTAAAGTTCCAGACAATGATAAATACGGGGAGTAAATTAATACATATATATCTATTCCCACCTACGTGTACTTGATAAGCATCAAATAGATACTATATTTTATACTATTTATCCCTATATTTATATACATTTTAATGCATTTATATGATTTTAGATACTTATTTTGTTAATATTTGCAGAAGTGTATTTTGATTAAAGATTGAAGAAAAAGGAACGAGAACGAGTCCAAAACTGAAGAAAATGAAGAATTGAAGAAAAGAAGACTAAACCTTAAAGAATTGAAGACCAAAAAGATAATATTGAAGACTTGGGCTAAAATAAAGAGTAAAATCCGTAAAAGAAAAGAAGAAGCCTAAAAAGAAGTCCAAACCCGAAGTTGGAAGATTCTGGAAAATAAGACCAACCGGCGGTTGGATTATCCAACCGGCGGTTGAATATAAATAATACTAAGTCGGTTCAGACGCGGTTAGACTTGGAGAAAAAGAAAGCCCAACCGGCGGTTAGGATATCCAACCGGCTGTTGGATTGGCGGTTTTGAAAACTATAAATAGAGGTTTAGTTTAGAGATTGAGATATACGATTCAAGAATACAAAATACGATTGTTAGGGTTTTAGGTCGACTTTAAGTGCGATTTTGGAGGCTAAGGAGCTAGGGTTTGAAGGTTTTTAACCCTAGGAAAAGCTGGTTCGACAATTGGTTCGATTTCTTTATCCTTGTAATTTTAATAACCTTATTGAGTTAATTTAGAATACTGTTTATTTGATTTAATTGTGAATTAGGTTTTCATTATAAATATTTGAATGAATGTTTATTGAAATTATTATATGAATTATATGTTTATGTTGGAACTATATTATTGAATGTTTATTATACAAGAATTATCTATATTATAACATATTAATAATTATTCTTGACATAGTTAACTGATTTATATCATAACTTTAATAACCTTATTGAGTTTTATAAATTAAGTGATTATGTTTATGTCTTGATCTTAACCTTATGCGCTAGACGAAAAATAAATTCATTAATATAGAGTAATCTTGTAATTCACGCCATACCGATGAAATTGTATTAATAAACTGCTGATAGATCTTATTAATTAGTAATACTTTGCGTAACCTTACGATTGTGTTGCTATGATGAGGATTTTACTTAACCCTAAGTGATCTTCTACATTAGTAATTCACCAGTAATAATAGCCAACAAAGCAAATAGACATAAGTAAGTATAATAAGTTTAATAGAAAATAGTTTGAATAATTATAATCTTCTATCCAATTTAGTATTCTTAAGTTGTTCCTGAAACTTATCTATTAGAATCTATATCAAAAATATAAATATATATATATATATATATATATATATATATATATATATATATATATATATATATATATATATATATGTTTGTTCGGAACTAAAACGTCCCCCTTATCTTGTATATTATCGTACATTGGATCCTTATTTGTATATGATTGTATATTATATTGTAAATAGTTGTAATTAGGAATAAATAGATATTTAGTTATAAATTAAAATCATGTTCCCTGTGTTTGAACTTGGACTTACTTAATAAGCTATATTATATGAACAGGTGATACTTGCCTGAATTGTGTGATAGTATTATTAGTATTTCCTTATTTAAAACTTGTTATTATAATTGCCTATACTTAGCACACATCAAGTTTTTTGACGCCGCTGCCGGGGAGCGGTGTATTTCTAAATAATAACTAATTATTTTTCCTGTAAAATTTTGATTTCTAATACTTGGCAAAATCAATACGAAATATCGGCTCACCCATTGAGAATACTGACAAAAACAAAGGTATAAGGAGAGTAAAGCCCTGCCTCATTGATTTATCATATAAGAGGTATGGTGCTTCTCGAAAGAAAGAGGTTTTTAATACGCTTCGCGCTGACCTATTTCTCCGCTTTTGTGTACTATCAATGGAGCTACCGAGATCTATTGACTAAGCTTTGTAACGGAAATTTAACAAAATTAACTATGATTATGTAAATATATCTTATTTGTATAATATGTCATATTTGTATTATATTTGTTCTAAGTTTAGTGATAATTTTTGTATACAGAATTCGTTAATTGATAGTGAAATGGAAAATAAGCAAATGGAAATTTTGAATGAAACTGTGGAATGCAAGGATGTCTGTGTTGATGAACATTCTCTTAGGATATTTGATAACCCTACACTAGATAATCTATCTGAAGAAGAGGAAGAGAATTTAGAAATTATGTCTGATGAAGAAGGAATTGATTTAGGTATTAGCACTGAGATTGAAGATACTAATTTAGGAAGGATACCTGTGCCAGTAGTTAGTACGAGAGATGAAATGATTCAGCTTTTAGAAGTTGGAAAAGATGATACACATCATCTTATGGCTATCATCAGGGCATCGATTATTGACTTCACACCTGAACAAAAATACATAATTGAGAAGATAGAAAAAGAATATGAAGACTGGTATAATCCTGACAAAATTCAGATGGTAAACTATTTTGACAAGTATGTAACTGAACTGAAGGATATGCTATATCAGCAAAAAGCTTAAGAGGAAGATTTCTGTGAAGGTCAGAAGATTTTGTATTCATGTGTCTACAGAGCATTGACAAGATACCCGTTTCCTTATTCTGATAAACAAATGAGTTTATTGAAATCCTATAAGACTCAAATGAAATGAGCAACTGGAGATCCAACGCAAATGGAAGATATTTGTTTGATCAAGGAATTGCAGGAAGTAATGAGCTTAATGGAACAAAATGATTATAGGAATTGCATCACTTATTATGTAGACTGCACTGTGGAATTTTATGTGCAACAAATAATCAATGATTTGTATTATCCAGCACAAGATGAGCTGATAAGGAAAGTTCCGGATGGGATATCTGAAGTGGCGTTAATTAATGTGGCAAACTATGTGATTATGGAGCTTAAGTCAACTTTTCAAGGAATGTCTCATTTTTGTCTTATTGATTTATTTCATTTAAGATTATCTCAAATCTATACGAGAATGATAAATATATTTAGATTTTCGGGATTGTTATTTAATGAGCGTCAAAGATAATTTATGAAAGGAATACTATGGGAAATTGAAGAAGTAGTAAGAAACCCTACAACTAGAAATTATGAAATGTTGCATTTAGAATTTTATGGTTTTATGGATGAGTTAAGACGTAAGCATCAAGTGCGTGAAATCAAGGAAGTAAATGGATGTAAGATGATTGATGAGGAAGGACAAGTAACCAAGGCAATAAAGAAAATAATGAGGAATTTTTATGAATTGCAAATAGCAGCTGATGAACATCACTGACATTTTGAAGCTTCCATTTGTAACACCCGCCAATTTAGGGCTTTAATTAGTGCCTAAACTACTTGTAATTACATGTATTTAGTTTTGTAATATTCTAAGTATATGTAACGTTTTGGTGTAATTACATACACGCTTACGCGATTTATTGAATCGTACACTTACAATCCGGACGAGGTCCGACATTAGTTATAATACGAACGTTGGTGACAAAACTTTTAAATAATGTGGAATTATACAAACAAACATTATTTGCATTAATATATCATGAAAATATATTACACGTATTTCGTATGGTTTAAAACACTCCGAACGTGGCAAAAACACGCGAGACGCACCCAACAAAGGAAAATAGTGCAAAATATATTTTTATAACTTATTACGAAGTATTTTGGTAAAATACCTCGGTTAAAAATATTACAGATACACTTTATCATATAACGCGAAACAACATTTAAGTAACTACGAGACTTAACCGACTACGACTCGTGATACAAAATTTGGAAACACAAACCCACGAGCCGAGACCCAAACGGGTCGACCCTAACCCGCGGACCCAACCCAATCGACCCACCTCCTTAAAACCCCATTTTCTTTTGATTTCACCTCATTTTACCATCAACTCTTTCTCTCTCTACCACTCTTTTCTCTGCCACCCTCTCTCTCTCACTCTATAATGGCAGCAGCAGCTGCTGCTACCACCACCAACGTCGAGCATCATTGATGCGCCCAGATGAGTCAGGTTGTTGAGTTCACCTTGCGAGTGAACCGTCCTTGTCGTCAAAGGACTGACCGAACAGCACCGGGCGACATCATGGGTAGTTTTAAATTTATAATAGTCGGGGGGAGCCAAAAAAACCTTCCGAACTACTTACTATTATTAGGTACGAGTACCTGATACTAGTATGTGGCAAGGATGATCCAGGGTCGTTCCTCACGACGGTGGAATTGAAGTAGAGCTCACTCAGATAACTTAGTAATTAAGCTAGGTTTTGGATAGTTGGATAGGTTTGTATTTGGTTTTCTAATTTATTAAACTAATAAAACATAAAATAAAAGGGAAGCTAGCATATATGCAACACTTAAAGATGATGGAGACGTGGTTCACCATGATTTAGGATAGTGCATTACTGTGATGATGTTCATTATGGGACACATTTAGATAACAGACAAGCAAACTATAGGTGTGAACACTAGGACCCTACTTCTTTAGATAGATTCTAAATTAATATGTCACTGAGTACCTAGGCTATCGTGATTCTGATCAGAACAGGCTATTCGACCCACCACACTGCCTGGTTATGACAAGTGACCCATGAAGGGTGCAGGAATAAGGTAACAGACCGCCCTCAGGTTATTCTGACCGTTCTTAACACCTAAGTCTAAATGTTATTATCTAATTGCATACTGATTATTAACTTTGTATTCTAAACTATCAGTTTTGTAGAGTCTAGGGGTTTTAAGAATCCTGAACCACTGCTGGGCTTGACTTTCATCTCCAGACTCATGCCTTCGGTTTTATTAGCACAATTACTTCTGTCATGATCTAGAACTCTCCTTTGCGATCAGTCATTCATCCCTAGGCACGCTTAGCGGGGTACAGTGCATTTTTCCACATCTTTGCTAACCCTAGGTACTTTACGGTGTACAGTACTGTAACCATTTTCCACAATATCTTATAATCCGAGGTCAGTATACCGTGTACTCCAGCTGTCCCACGGTTAACCTCCTCTAGGTACAGTTACAGTGTACAGTGCTTGACGCATTTCCATGGCGTTTGTAACTATAGTTGATTTCACCATGTATGACTGCTTTTCCACCTGTTCACCAACTCTGACTATAGATACGGTGTACTTTTGTTACTGTATTTCCACAGTTTATTGTAACCAGAGGTAGTCCTACGGTGTACTTAGCATTTCCACAGCTTCATGATGCCTAGACCATATTCTAGGGTTTCTAGGTAGGGCACAATGTCGGTACCGACGGCTTTTCCTCAGGCTTCCACGGTTGTACTCCACCGGTGGTGTTTCCATCGCTATACCCAGTACTTCAGCCGGATTACAGTAACAAACATGGATTCCGTACGATAACACAGATAACAATCTACCAAAACTTAGGCCTACAGCTAAGGTGATAGTCACGTGAAGGACTGGAAAGGGTGATCCGTAACTAAGTCTAGATGCATGATAAGTTTAGACAGATACGGAGCTTAACAATTCCATTTATATAAATATCGGGACCATTATTCCACAACGGATTGTGCCCACGACTTTCATAGCTTCCACGTTCCGTACTCCACACATTAGTGATGTTTCCGGCGCTATACAAATGAAAGCCGTATAACGTTACCTCCGTTGTTTCATAATGATATTATCCCAATATCATATATTTGAAGTAACATTATCACTACTATTTAAATCATGGCAAACATACAAGAAACTACTCACAAAGCATGGCAATAAGCATTTCAAACATTAATAAATCACAAACATTAAACAAGACCATTATGACAAATTAATATAAGAAAGGATAGATATTACCGATAAATAATTGCGAGCAGAATAACACTTGTATTTCTCTGAATAATATCCCAAGTATTACAAATGCTAGCTTCTACGAATTAAATTACATAGCTACTCCTAAAGCGACGGATTCTCCCCCTAATCTTCTTACTAGTTTCTAGAGAGAGAAACTAGAGAGAGAAACTAAAATTCTAAATACGAAAACGAAAATGAAAATGAGAAGTGTAAAGAGAAGTGTGTGTGAAAAATTGAATATGAAATGAGATGATTTGATCCCATATATATACTAGTCGCTCAGCCGTATCGTCCAACCGTATTCTAACCCTCAAATGCTCAACCGTATCGCTTAACCGTATCAAAATGTCACCTTGTACGGGGGAGGAGGATGATACGGGGGGACCTCCCGTATTTCGGGTGGAAATGGCACGATACGAGCGAACACGGGTCAGATACGGGAGAACGAGGCCGTATACGGCTGGACACAGGCCGTATACGGTTGGACAAGGCCGTATACTCCCTTGCCAGGCCGTATACGGCTGATGCATGGCCGTATACGGCTGTGTTCTCCCGTATACGGCTTGTGTTCTCCCGTATCTCGGTCTCCGGTTGCTTGGATTCTTCGTTTGGGCGTAACTTCTTCACCGTATGTCCGTTTTCAGCGTTCTTTATATCCACGCGATCGTAATTTTCTAACGAAGAAAATGACATAAGTTAGAGGTCATAATTCTAAGTAGAACTTAAAAAGTGCTTGAAAGCGTGAACGAGAACGCTTATGATCGTTTGTGCTCTATTTTATTCGTTTTTAGGCCTTTTTGGTTGATTCTTGAAGCATCATCTATATTTTAGCCTTCATTATGAAATTTAGTAACAAAATATATATTTCAAATGTTTTCATCCATAATCGGGCTAAAAAGGTGAGATAATAACACTTAAAAACTTGACTTTTTACGTGTTATCAAATATCCCACACTTAGACTTTGCTTGTCCTCAAGCAAAACTCAAATTTCTCACTTGCTTTCCCAATGAAAGTATTTGAAAGTGTCAATGCATTTTTGGGTGAATCAAAATATATCAAGAGCAAACAATCTCGTATATAAGTAACATATCCTGGAAACTGAGAGAAAATAAGGTATTCGTTTCAGAAGCATGAAATAATTCTCTTGGGCATGCTTTTGGGATATACATGACTAGGCGATCTCACAAGGTGGTCACTCAATTCACTCAGAAGTGTTTCGGGTTACCTATCATTCTAATCAAACGAAATCACTCATAAGCCAGTCATGCAGCATCCATCGTCATAGGCTTGCTCGAGAATCACATCTCCACCACTTAGGTGAGGACGGCGCTAATCATCCCTGGACATTCAAATGGGTTGTAATGTTTGGTGAGGGTTAAAGGGAATGGATAAGTGGGAAATTGGTTTTAAATAAAAAGGGTTTTGCTTATCTTAGGCCTCTTTAAACTTATGAAATCATTTTATTTTGATAAACTTTTTAATGAAAATGGAAACGGATAACAATAAGGGAATGAGATAGCTATTTTGACTTCTATCCCTTTGAAAACACACGGAAGATTTTTTAATATCTTTAGAGAACATAGTTTTTCTGGAGAATCGAAGCACTTAGCTTTATTACATATTTTTCGTTTCTTTTCTTTTTTTCTACATTTTTGGGTTTAGAACTTCTTTGCCAAGGAACTTCTAAGGCATTTTTATTTTATTGCCCTTTTTGAGATCCTTTCTTACTTTCAATTTTCAGACATATTGACAACTTCGAATTTACTTGGTGCCAATTTTTCACACCACAAGATTCTCGATCTTTTGAGTATTGATCATGAAACGCACGCGAGAAGTTATGAGTAAACACGAATTTGTGGATTTTTGAGTGAAAGCAAAAAGAATATCTAAATAGCGTTTTTCAAAAATTTAAAAATTTCTAAGATAAGGTTTTGGTGGGTGTGGAAGTGAAATGGGTTTAAAGTTTGGGTTTTTAAAGAAACGAAAAGGCTAAGGCTCAACAGGGTTTTCTAGGCGGATCATCAACACTTAAAATAAGTGTTGGAAGGGTCTTAGGCTTGAAGAGATATGTAAAAAGGGTTAAATCCTAAGGAATGTCAAGGTCCTCTGATTGCACCTATACCGCGTACGGTACTCTACCAATGTGGTCTCGAAGTGCATACCAGGAGCAAGTTCTAATTCCGGATGCAAGCATCGGCACACACTCATCAAACGAATAGTGAAGCATTAAAAATGAATGCTTTTCATGGGCTCAAGATACCTCACTATAAGTATGGGTTATATGTGCCTAGCCATGCGATGCCCTTTTTAGATCATCATTTCAGCTCAAGAAATTCCTAACTTATTTAATCCTATTTTCCAAAATACATTACTCATATATGAAAATGATTTCCCTCGAGACATTTTAATTCAAAAATTTTGAAAAATTTCAAGCAAAAGTGAGGTTTTATGAAAATTAAGCCAACTGAATGAGTGGCATATCCACTGTCGAAGTTAAGCTTGTGATTTTGAGAAACATTTTCTGAGTTTGCTTTTGGAAATAAGAATCTGACCTAAGGTATTCTATACCATTATCCCACACTTAGAAGAACATTGTCCCTAATGTTCTCTTGAGTTGAGAATTTACTGAAAGTAAAATCCCACACTTAGAGTTTGAACATATCGGAAAATGTTTCTCAAGTATATGTTTTGGGCTGGAATCCCACACTTAGTGATAAGTTTAGGATATGGTATAGATTATTAAACGGTAAAAGTAAAACAAATACGATCATAACAAAACGGAGATAAGAACGAGGAAACTCCCCTATACGGCTGTGAGCTGAGGATCATAAAAATAGACTATGTTGGCACCAGTGTATGCTGGGTCAGACTTCGTCTTCATAAAGTGCACTCAAGCTCATGCGGGATACTCTTCATTCAAACCATCCACCAACTTCTCTCATAACTCAGAATAAAAGGATAGATTGTAGAAAATGAAGTGATAACTCCATCAGGATGCAGGCATAATCAACCAAGATGAACCAAATGTTGGATAGAGATGATGGACAAGGATCCTAATCATCGTGAGCCACTGATGTAACTTAACAGCTCACAATGATTTGATAGTGCTGAATCCATTGACCATAAACTTCTATCACCCAAGATCTTCTCTGATGAACTAATGGGGTAAATGTAATGTTGTTCTTGTCAGAAGAGATCTCCAGCTTCCATTTCCATCCCGTCTTTAATCTCTTGATATCCATTCCTTGATCAGCTTATATTCCTAAGGTTTAGCAATGAATACTTTATAAGCTGGAAAATACTACTAATGTTGTGGTGATTCATGGTCCCCAATAGTGGTAAGGATAAGTATGATGGGTGGATGGGTAGGTGGATGTGGTTGTGGTGGTAATTGTGGTTTCAGGTTCCATGAAATACTCTACTAGCAACCAAGGATGTGGTAAGATATGTTTGGATTTATGGAATATGTGGGAACATATGGTGAATGTCGAGGTTATCTGCTCGATGAACAATTCTGAAAGGGGCTAGAATGTGATCATCTTTTATATCCTAAAGATATATCATTTCCCTAAGCAATGCTCCAAAGTTTCCAAATCTAATGAACGATAATGCTCCCCTTGTCATTTCTCCATTATACTCAAAGATTCTTCATCCATAGGCGCTAATCCCTGTCTGTTAGACATTTGTACAAACAAGAGAGTAGACAAATGTAACCTAATAGACATGTGATTATTCCCTAGGTCATAGACTCACTGGTTTTTGAATGATTTTTAAAAGTGAAGGTTTTTGAAAAACAAACCAGTGTATGACTTCGAGTCTAATCACATGCTTTAAAGCGTCAGCCGCCTATAATTTCATTTTATCACAAACAACAGATATGGAAATACAAGTAGATTCAGTTAATCAGGTAGCCAAGTATAATGATTTCCAAAGCACATATTTTTAAATGAGTTCGAGCATAATGCACACATGGACATACAAATCATGTTATTCATTTAAAGATCTTATGTATGTTCATAGAAATATATGCAAGTACCTCAAATGCTCGAAATATGTGAGCGGGTGTGTATGATGACTAAGGCACCTAGATAACCAAGTTGCTGACAGGGTTCCATGTTTGCAAATGAAAGGATGCAGAGAACTTGAGATCTTAGATAGCAGTGAAGTTCAAACAAATGGGAGAAGGAAAGTTTCAGGTTTTTAGCAAAAGATTGACTTTAAAGTTCAAAAACCATGGCTTCAGTAAATATGAAATTTAAGTTCCAAGTCATTTTTGAAAATCATTCCCTTTTTGTTCACATAAACTTAAGAAAACTTTTAAACATGCTTTTTAGGGTTTCATTTTCTACTTATTGGGGTTAGTTTACTACTGATACTATGTTAGACACGGGTTGCCTCCCGAGAAGCGCTTGTTTTTGTTCGAGTCTCGAGCCTGACTCTAGTTCTATTTCTCAGAAAATTCTAGCTCACTTGTATCCATCAGTAGACACAAGTGGTAGTATTGGCACATACCTATATAGTTAAAGCAGGTTATTCCTAGGGTATGTCTAATAAGATGAGAAGGTGCACCGAAGTAAGTGATTTGTTTTACTTGAGGTATAATAAATCTCTCAACTTCTTGTACTTTCTCAGTTTGGATGGGTTGGATGGGTCGGTCAAAGAGGTCCTCATCACTCCATGACGTATACGTCATTATGTAGTGGAGAGATGGTTTGTAGAACAACCTTGACGCCGAACCCACCTTACTTCCTATGGTCTCTTGGTTGATGATAATGTTGTACTCTGGGCATGGAGGTGGGACAGAGTCCATTGACGTCTCCAATCTTGTAGCAACATTCTCATCAACAACTTGGGTGACTAGTTCATCAAAGGCAATCGAGGGTTCAACTAGATCAAGGGGTGATTCATCCGGAAAGATATGTGGGATATTATCAACCACAACTAGTTGTGGGATAGCATCAACCACGTTGGTTTGAGTTAGGATGAGATCACTTCTCAGAGGTGGCGCACATTCCTTCCGTCCTTCTGAAGCTGAGTCTTCTGTGTAAATCTTCTCTTCCGGGCTCTCCATTTCTATCTCCTCGTCTACCTCGTCGTACTCATCACCCTGGCCAGTAGTTTCGAGTTGCAGTGGTCCGGAGAGCTCCTCTAGAATGAACTCTTCGTTGGTCTCGGACGTTGATAGGTTAAGAATGGGTGGAAATGAGGATTTAGAAGATTGGTTAGGTGTAGGAGTTGAAGGTAGTTTGCAACCAGACTCATGAGAGTGAAAGTCTGTGTCAAGTGAAGTAGATGAGGTGTGGGTGTTCCTATCATCTTCCTGTAGCCTAATGTTGGGTCTAACTTGATTCCTATCTCCCTTACTATTTACTTGTTGTTCAGTTAAGTTATGAGAGATGCATTTAAGCAAATCCTCTTGTTCTTTTAATAATTGTTCAAATGAGTTGTAAGGGGGTGAGAAAGCAGTATTACTACTGAGAAAGGTCAAAGACGTATCTCTCAAGTCAGAACTCTCGTATGGTTGAGGTTCAGATACATGGTAAGATGAGTATGGGTAGACTTCAAATGGTTCGGGATAATAAGGTTGATATTGATGTTGGAAAGTGTGAGGGTCATATTGATATTGTATTTGAGGCTCTAGGTACCCTACGTTATCCAAATGATTCCTATTATATCCTTGACATTCGTTATCTAAGTGGAAATCACTTCTACATCTATCTCGAACAAGACTATTAAATTGATCTATTAGTTGTTGTACATTTGCCATTTCCCAAGTTTTTAGAGAACACACGAAGAAGGTTTAAGAATTAAAGTTGTAGTATGGAGGGAAGTTATTCTAAGCTACGCTAAGTTATTTAAACTATGCTAATCTACGGGCAGAAATTAACTCCTAACAAAGATTGTGAGTCCTAGTCAGAAGGATCGCCTAAAAACTACTTTATCAAAACAAGCTTCAAATCGTACTACCGTCCCCGGCAACGGCGCCAAAAACTTGATGCGCCCAGATGAGTCAGGTTGTTGAGTTCACCTTGCGAGTGAACCGTCCTTGTCGTCAAAGGACTGACCGAACAGCACCGGGCGACATCATGGGTAGTTTTAAATTTATAATAGTCGGGGGGAGCCAAAAAAACCTTCCGAACTACTTACTATTACTAGGTACGAGTACCTGATACTAGTATGTGGCAAGGATGATCCAGGGTCGTTCCTCACGACGGTAGAATTGAAGTAGAGCTCACTCAGATAACTTAGTAATTAAGCTAGGTTTTGGATAGTTGGATAGGTTTGTATTTGGTTTTCTAATTTATTAAACTAATAAAACATAAAATAAAAGGGAAGCTAGCATATATGCAACACTTAAGGATGATGGAGACGTGGTTCACCATGATTTAGGATAGTGCATTACTGTGATGATGTTCATTATGGGACACATTTAGATAACAGACAAGCAAACTATAGGTGTGAACACTAGGACCCTACTTCTTTAGATAGATTCTAAATTAGTATGTCACTGAGTACCTAGGCTATCGTGATTCTGATCAGAACAGGCTATTCGACCCACCACACTGCCTGGTTATGACAAGTGACCCATGAAGGGTGCAGGAATAAGGTAACAGACCGCCCTCAGGTTATTCTGACCGTTCTTAACACCTAAGTCTAAATGTTATTATCTAATTGCATACTGATTATTAACTTTGTATTCTAAACTATCAGTTTTGTAGAGTCTAGGGGTTTTAAGAATCCTGAACCACTGCTGGGCTTGACTTTCATCTCCAGACTCATGCCTTCGGTTTTATTAGCACAATTACTTCTGTCATGATCTAGAACTCTCCTTTGCGATCAGTCATTCATCCCTAGGCACGCTTAGCGGGGTACAGTGCATTTTTCCACAGCTTTGCTAACCCTAGGTACTTTACGGTGTACAGTACTGTAACCATTTTCCACAATATCTTATAATCCGAGGTCAGTATACCGTGTACTCCAGCTGTCCCACGGTTAACCTCCTCTAGGTACAGTTACAGTGTACAGTGCTTGACGCATTTCCATGGCGTTTGTAACTAGAGTTGATTTCACCATGTATGACTGCTTTTCCACCTGTTCACCAACTCTGACTATAGATACGGTGTACTTTTGTTACTGTATTTCCACAGTTTATTGTAACCAGAGGTAGTCCTACGGTGTACTTAGCATTTCCACAGCTTTATGATGCCTAGACCATATTCTAGGGTTTCTAGGTAGGGCACAATGTCGGTACCGACGGCTTTTCCTCAGGCTTCCACGGTTGTACTCCACCAGTGGTGTTTCCATCGCTATACCCAGTACTTCAGCCGGATTACAGTAACAAACATGGATTCCGTACGATAACACAGATAACAATCTACCAAAACTTAGGCCTACAGCTAAGGTGATAGTCACGTGAAGGACTGGAAAGGGTGATCCGTAACTAAGTCTAGATGCATGATAAGTTTAGACAGATAGAGAGCTTAACAATTCCATTTATATAAATATCGGGACCATTATTCCACAACGGATTGTGCCCACGACTTTCATAGCTTTCACGTTCCGTACTCCACACATTAGTGATGTTTCTGGCGCTATACAAATGAAAGCCGTATAACGTTACCTCCGTTGTTTCATAATGATATTATCCCAATATCATATATTTGAAGTAACATTATCACTACTATTTAAATCATGGCAAACATACAAGAAACTACTCACAAAGCATGGCAATAAGCATTTCAAACATTAATAAATCACAAACATTAAACAAGACCATTATGACAAATTAATATAAGAAAGGATAGATATTACCGATAAATAATTGCGAGCAGAATAACACTTGTATTTCTCTGAATAATATCCCAAGTATTACAAATGCTAGCTTCTACGAATTAAATTACATAGCTACTCCTATAGCGACGGATTCTCCCCCTAATCTTCTCACTAGTTTCTAGAGAGAGAAACTAGAGAGAGAGACTAGAGAGAGAACCTAGAGAGAGAAACTAAAAATCTAAATACGAAAACGAAAATGAAAATGAGAAGTGTAAAGAGAAGTGTGTGTGAAAAATTGAATATGAAATGAGATGATTTGATCCCATATATATACTAGTCGCTCAGCCGTATCATCCAGCCGTATTCTAACCCTCAAATGCTCAGCCGTATCGCTCAACCGTATCAAAATGTCACCTTGTACGGGGGAGGAGGACGATACGGGGGGACCTCCCGTATTTCGGGTGGAAATGGCACGATACGAGCGAACACGGGTCAGATACGGGAGAACGAGGCCGTATACGGCTGGACACAGGCCGTATATGGTTGGACAAGGCCGTATAATCCCTTGCCAGGCCATATACGGCTGATGCATGGCCGTATACGGCTGTGTTCTCCCGTATACGGCTTGTGTTCTCCCGTATCTCGGTCTCCGGTTGCTTGGATTCTTCGTTTGGGCGTAACTTCTTCACCGTATGTCCGTTTTCAGCGTTCTTTATATCCACGCGATCGTAATTTTCTAACGAAGAAAATGACATAAGTTAGAGGTCATAATTCTAAGTAGAACTTAAAAAGTGCTTGAAAGCGTGAACGACAACGCTTATGATCGTTTGTGCTCTATTTTATTCGTTTTTAGGCCTTTTTGGTTGATTCTTGAAGCATCATCTATATTTTAGCCTTCATTATGAAATTTAGTAATAAAATATATATTTCAAATGTTTTCATCCATAATCGGGCTAAAAAGGTGAGATAATAACACTTAAAAACTTGACTTTTTACGTGTTATCAATCATCATCAACCGCGAGCACGAGGATCACCATCACGAGCTCTACCTCTCCATCTTCTTCGTTTTTCATTTTTGAGGTAATAAATGTAAAAACCCCTTTTAAATCACTTGTAACACTTTTATTTACATGCTAGAACGTTTCCCCAGCGAGTTTATGTCCAAAAACTGACTTAGAATGCGAATTTTAAAGTTAAGATGCGAACAGCCCGTTTCGCGAGCCGAGATCTGTTCGTCCAACGAGTCGAACCGAGATCTCGACTCGTGAAGCCAAACTGCGAATCGAAATCACCTACGAACCGAACTGACCCGCGAGTTGACCTGCGAGTCGAAGTTGACCTGCGAGTTGAGTTGACCTGCGAACCGAACTGACCCGTGAGTCGAGTTGACCTGCGAGTCGAGTTGGCTTGCGAGTCGAGTTCTATGCTGCGAATCCAACTCGGTTCGCAGCCCACTTTGTCTTGCGAACCCAAATTCAGTAATAAAAGCACTAATATGGACTAAGAATTATCACTTGATTTTACACCGAAATTAGATTTCAAATGCGTTTTCGATAAAGCAATATAGTAGAAATAAAATTTTTCCAAGCTGACTTGGCAGCTCGACCCCAACCAGGGGCTCTGCCCCTTGGACCCCGCCAGGGGCTGCCGCCCCTTGGACCCCGCTACCAGGGGCGCTGCCTCCGGACCCCCGTCATCCAGGAACTTATAAATACATTTTACACTAAGTGTCGAATACTTACATATAACGATACATATAATAATAACAATTCTGGATTATTATTACAAAACCGTCACCAACGGGCCATACTTGTTTTCAAACTACAAACGAATTACTAAACAAACACTTAGACATATCCTAGTTGAGTGGACAACTAGCGTGGGTGATCTTTTAAGACACCAACTTATTTACTTAATTACTTACAACCTTGTGCGTTTTGGGCACCAGAAGGTTACAGGGTTCGGAGAACCACATACGGACTTACATCCGCGTTACTTGATTGATTTCCCAGACATACTTACTAGACTCAGGTGAGTCTTACAGCCCCACTTTTACTGTTTTTATACTTTGGGGTGAGATACTTAGCAACTGTTTTACATATGAACACAATGTACTGAACTGAGTACCTTACGTTTTGTACACACCGCATGAGTTACTTTTATCCACTGAAAGCCTCCTATTCGTAAGTTGTTAGTTATGGAATTCAGCGCGATTACTAGTAAATGGATCCATTTGGGACTGACAATCCCTGCCTGGGGTGGTAGCGCCACCATGTACTGATTTACACGTAGAAACAGGCATATTAGTATTTGTTACATATGAGTGTGCGGATAGCACTCACTGGGGTACGTGATATATTCACACTACACGGTTAAGCTTCAACTTATGAGCTCATGGCACTGTGCTGATTTACTGATTTACTTACTTACTTTGCTTGATAGCAATACTAGTACACACTTGTGGTTCATAACAATTATTTACTATTAAACCTGTAAGATTCACCAACCTTTTTGGTTGACACTTTTTAGCTTTGTATCTCAGGTACACAGATGGAGTAGGATCACCCCTGGACACTAGCTAGAGTCGCATGATTTCTACTTTGCATTTAACGGAGATTCTTAGCATTATCTTTTGTATATTATGATTATGTAATAGAATCTCCCGCTATACACGTGGAATCTAGGGAATTACATTTTTGTAACTGAAAACCCTATGTTTTCAAACATTTACATATATTGGAAATGTAACTATTTTATAAACGTTGCATATAGATGTCGTTTGCTTTACTTTGTGCTGTGATATTTGATTAGTAACATCCCAAAACTTGCTTCCGCCAACAGTGAAATTTGGGGGTGTTACACCATTGCTCAAGTACCTGATATAACTAAAACCATGTTTAGATACTTTTTGAGAATCTTTCCACCTGACCAGAAAATCCCTGTAACTTTTATGCTACCGAATGGTTATTATGTTTCACCACTAGCTCGAGAATGGGTTCATCAACCTTAAAGACATTCGCACATTCTTATTTCCATTTAAATTTTTTATTTTATTATTAGTTATGATTTCTTTAAATTTTCGTTATTTGTTTGTTGACAGTTATTAAGTCTTTAACATATGAGTTATGTTAGGAATAATGTTCATACATATGGTTAAATGTTATTAGCATTTACATAGTTAAATGTTTTCATATTAATCCCGGTTATATTATACAAGGTATGGAACTTTTGCAATTTAATAACCATTTTGTATGCTTGCATTAAAAATCATTTTAAGGTTCATATTGGATTTTATCCTCACTTTTATAAGTTTTTTTTTTGAAACCGTAAAAATTGTTTATAATGTTAAGTTTGATAAATATGGGTTATTTTATAAGAATTGTTAAAATATTTTTATAAAATAATGGAAGAAGGTATGAAAAATTTAACTATGTTATATGCTAGACTAATACCATACATACTATATTCTGAATATATTGTCAACTTAGTGAATGATTGGTTTTTCTTTGCTTATTGATATTATTTTCTTACTAGGGTATGAATACATTAGTCCAGTTTTTGCTTTTATTTAATTGTTCTTTATAGTTAGGATTTTTGTAATTTGAATTGTATATATGTTTTTGCTATAAAGATAATTACTATAAAAGTTTTACTAGATAATGCGATGAAATATTTATGAAGAAAATTTTAATCAATTATTTGAAGTGAATGAAGTTTGTTCAAATTAGTTTAACATTATTAAAGGACTAATGTATTAATATTAGGAAATATTAATTTTGTTTGGATAATATTAATTCCAAAATATTTTTATTTATAATTTTACTTTAGCATATTTTATTTTGTATGTTTAATTTGTTTGTTTGTTTTGCTAGAATATATAAGTACTTATGAGGCTAGCTTATGGTATAGTACAGCTTAACAATGCATTAATATTTTTGGAAGATTAATAATTTATTAATTATGAACTTTGTGGGTGTGTTCCCTGGAAACCCTCACGAGACTATAACTCGTCCACTCGGGATACCGAGGGGTTTAAAGGCTTATTGCATATGCTAAATGCAATCGTGATTAACTACGAAAGTGTGGATGTTGTATATTATTTTTTTAAGAGATTGAGGAACCAATCAAGAAGATTTTTATTTAGCCGATGATGAAATTGATAATTTCAGTCAGGGGAGTTTTCTGTTCTATTTTTTTCCCCTTACTCACTTTTGTTTATCAATTTTTATATAATAAGGGCATTGTATAATTTAAGTGTGGGGATAGGGTTCGTAAGAAAAAGAATTTCTTTAATTAAATACTTAAGTTTCTAATTGTTCTTGAATTTGATAAAATTTAAAATTTTAAGTGAATAACTAAGTATTTATTAGTTAAAAACTTTTGTTAAAAGTTTTGTTTTGTATTTAAAAGTTTAGACTTTAATGTGGATTAACTATTTTGTATATATAACGTAAGCTACTTTAATAAGGAGTGGTATATAGTTATATGAAATGATGTATTAATAGGCAATCTATATAAAGATTTCTGGATTTTAAGAAATTAATAAAATAACTTGTTTATTATTTTATGGTACATAATATGATGTATGACATAAAAGTCTTAATTTTTAAATTTATTATACGATAATTTTATATATCTTTTTACTTATGTGAAAACATTTGGGGGTATATATTGATGGTTTCCTCTGTTATACGAAAGTATAGACCCGGTTTCTGTTAATTTATACTTAAAAATTAAGCAAACGCAAGTCAAAAGTACTTGAAAAGTCCTAAAAAAATAAGATACCGAATGAGGTCGCCAAAATGGTTTGACCAAGTCTGGTTTTGCTTAAACCTGAATCAAGTTATGTCGCTTTGTTGCATGAAAATGCAGACCTGTCACCAATGTCTTGATTCTTAAAAATGGATTTCATATATTTATTAGGAACATAAAAGAAAATTGTATAATTAAATTTAAGAGTATATCATGTATGGAAATCATAAGTAATATACATACTAACAATAAAAAAGTATATTCAGAAAAACGAATATAGATTGTTTAAAGTGGACAAATATATTAGTAATCATTCATAAGCTATATATTACATAAATAATAATAATTTTTATTTATACATTATAGTTATCCATGTTAATTAAATTGTTTAAATTTTTAATTTATGAAACAGATTTTAGGTATTGGTATTTTGATTCTTAAATATTAGTTTGATACTTATTTTTATTTTATTCAGTATTCTACTTGAGGACAAGCAGAACTTAAGTGTGGGGATATTTGATAAGCATCAAATAGATACTATATTTTATACTATTTATCCCTATATTTATATACATTTTAATGCATTTATATGATTTTAGATACTTATTTTGTTAATATTTGCAGAAGTGTATTTTGATTAAAGATTGAAGAAAAAGGAACGAGAACGAGTCCAAAACTGAAGAAAATGAAGAATTGAAGAAAAGAAGACTAAACCTTAAAGAATTGAAGACCAAAAAGATAATATTGAAGACTTGGGCTAAAATAAAGAGTAAAATCCGTAAAAGAAAAGAAGAAGCCTAAAAAGAAGTCCAAACCCGAAGTTGGAAGATTCTGGAAAATAAGACCAACCGGCAGTTGGATTATCCAACCGGCGGTTGAATATAAATAATACTAAGTCGGTTCAGACGCGGTTAGACTTGGAGAAAAAGAAAGCCCAACCGGCGGTTGGACTGGCGGTTTTGAAAACTATAAATAGAGGTTTAGTTTAGGGTTTGAGATATACGATTCAAAACTACAAAATACAATTGTTAAGGTTTTAGGTCGACTTTAAGTGCGATTTTGGAGGCTAAGGAGCTAGGGTTTGAGGGTTTTTAACCCTAGGAAAAGCTGGTTCGACAATTGGTTCGATTTCTTTATCCTTGTAACTTTAATAACCTTATTGAGTTAATTTAGGATGTTGTTTATTTGATTTAATTGTGAATTAGGTTTTCATTATAAATATTTGAATGAATGTTTATTGAAATTATTATATGAATTATATGTTTATGTTGGAACTATATTATTGAATGTTTATTATACAAGAATTATCTCTATTATAATATATTAATAATTATTCTTGACATAGTTAACTGATTTATATCATAACTTTAATAACCTTATTGAGTTTTATAAATTAAGTGATTATGTTTATGTCTTGATCTTAACCTTATGCGATAGACGAAGAATAAATTCATTAATATAGAGTAATCTTGTAATTCACGTCATACCGATGAAATTGTATTAATAAACTGCTGATATATCTTATTAATTAGTAACACTTTGCGTAACCTTATGATTGTGTTGCTATGATGAGGATTTGACTTAACCCTAAGTGATCTTCTACATTAGTAATTCACCAGTAATAATAGCAAACAAAGCAAATAGACATAAGTAAGTATGATAAGTTTAATAGAAAATAGTTTGAATAATTATAATCTTCTATCCAATTTAGTATTCTTAAGTTGTTCCTGAAACTTATCTATTAGAATCTGTATAAAAAATATAAATATATATATGTTCGTTCGGAACTAAAACGTCCCCCTTATCTTGTATATCATTGTACATTGGATCCTTATTTGTATATGATTGTATATTATATTGTAAATAGTTGTAATTAGGAATAAATAGATATTTAGTTATAAATTAAAATCACGTTCCCTGTGTTCGAACTTGGACTTACTTAATAAGCTATATTATATGAACAGGTGATACTTGCCTGAATTGTGTGATAGTATTATTAGTATTTCCTTATTTAATACTTGTTATTATAATTTCCTATACTTAGCACACATCAGTACTCGTTTCATTTTAACACCTCAGGAAGTTCAAGAACGATCGCAGGAACCAAACCCTAACTACCAAAATCATTCCAAAACATTGAATTGAAGCAAGAAACATCAAATTCTTCATCTATTGATTCTTCTAAACCAAAGGTATGAGCTTGTTCTTCATGTATTAAAACCTAGAAAATAGGTTTATGAAGATTTAAGGAATTAATGATTTTTAATACGAAATTTTAGGTTAATTATGTTGAAATAGTGGTAGTAAAGCTTGTTAGTGATTGTATTAACAATACTACAAGCTAAAGGTTATGAATTTGGAATTTGGTTCATGGGGGGTTTCAAGGAATTAACTTAATTCTTTCTTAGTTGTTATAAGTTTTGCCCTAATTATGTATTAGAGAGAGTTGTTATGATGTTAAAGTTAATCATGATCATGAAAGAAAGAAGTTATTTAGTTAATTAAAGAATAGTTAGGATGTAATTATGATCATGAATGATGATTTAAGTGTTAAGAAGATATAAGATGGTGTTATCTATGCTTGATTCACCATAATTATTAGTTAAAAGAGTTTATTATGTGACAAGTATTAAAGTAAGGTAAATTATATTAATTGGTTAAAGATCAATTGGTAAGAATAAAGGAATAATAATGATGATTAGAGGGATTTAATCATCATGGGATGCTAAATGTGTTATTACATGTATATGTTATGTAATAGGTGATCAAGAGTTATGGCATTCATGCTCGAGAGTTAAGTCACCTAATCATCCCTAAAGCTAAGGTGAGTATATGGGAATTAAATGAATAACGGTTATATGTTTTCAAATAAAGGATTCATATAATCGGGTAAAGTGTTATTTGTGTTGTTATTAAGTAAATGTTAAATTTATACGAATCATGAAATGATTATGTAGTTGCTTTAGCATGTGACGTGTTTTACATGCTTATTGGTAAATGTTAATTAAATTATATGGTTCAAGTTTTTGTAAAGATTTGTGTAAGATATGATACATATATATATATATATATATATATATATATATATATATATATATATATATATATATATATTGTTTCCATTACCTATTATATAGGTAGATGGATATGTGGAAGTATCTCCATGACTTACTAAGTAAGTATGGATGATTGTGAAAGTAGTGATGGTCATGACATCACTTGTAGAAGTATGTTAATTATGCGTAATTAACATGTGGAAGTGGTTAAGGATCCTTAACATTGTGGAAGAAGTAAAGAAAGTGATCAAGTAAGTTATTATGTTAAAGTATGTAAAGTTGTTAAAGTAAGAAAGAATGACGTGTTAAGTGTCATTGGTAAAGTTTATGATTGGTTGTGATATGTGTTTAAGTGATATTTATTTAATTACTTATATGCTCACTAAGTTTAAAGCTTACCCCTTTATGTGTTTAAATGTTGTAGGTGTTCGGTTCGGTTGAACCAATTGACTATGACAAGTGGGCTATGATGACATGGTGTAAAAGTGGATATGGAGCTAGATTATGTGGTTAGGCAAAGCTCCATCTCTTTTAAATTCTCGTTATGTATACCATTGTATAAATTGCCCAAAAGTGTTTTAAAAATGTAAATAATAAAAGTGTAAAGTGCTAGTAAGTAAAGATGTATAACTTTGACTTGGCAAAGTCAAAGTGATGAATAAAAGTCAAAGATTTGAATGGTCATGGTAAGCTTGTTAAAGTGAAAGAAAAAGGGTTAAGTGTTGAAATGAAGGTTTGGGTTGACTTTGGTGTTGATATATAATAAACTATTCTTGAAATGACCAATGATATGTAAAAGTGCAAGAAAATGGGTCAAAGTATGCTTTAAAATGTGAAACGGGTCAAAAGTGTCCAAATGGACGCTAAACGGGTCAAAGGTTTAAAATGATCCATGGTACTAGTATGTAACTT
The DNA here is from genome assembly GCA_949592205.1 of Helichrysum umbraculigerum. NCBI lineage: Eukaryota > Viridiplantae > Streptophyta > Magnoliopsida > Asterales > Asteraceae > Helichrysum > Helichrysum umbraculigerum. The sequence continues at coordinate 7,804,604 of CATIUR010000004.1, read as the reverse complement.
GTTACCATTGGTTTAAGTGTCAAATGTATGGTATAATAAGTTGGCAAAAGGTCAAAGTCTGAAGATGAGTAGTTTGTGTTTTAACATGTCAAGAAAAAGTGCCGAAAATGGCCATAAATTGGATTACGGTCCATATTTTGAGTAAAGCGTATTTTGACAAATTGTAAAAAGGGAAACCTTTATATTGTCATTTTACACATGCCTGCAAAGTTTCGTATTCTCAAGTTATGTAGTTTAGAAGTTATGCGCGTCCAAAATTTGTATTTTGGGTCAAAAATGTGCAGATCTGGGCATTTGATGAACTACCCGGTGGGTAGGTTAAGTACCCGGTGGGTACTAAGTTTCAAATGTTATCAGAGGTGATCCAGAGTTGAGTACCCGGTGGGTACTAAGAATACCCGGTGGGTACTAAATTAGTACGCAGGGGGTACTCCCTCAGCATTTTGAACAATTGACTTTTAATGTTTTAAACATATATTTAGGGTGTGTAAACATTAAAAAAAAAAATCACGTTTCGGGGCGTTTCAAGTTGGTATTAGAGCGATGGTTTAAGAGACATAGGTAATCCACGATATGATTGCCTAGGCTTAAACCAATATTAATTGTTAAAGTTATTATATGCATTAGTATGTTAAAGTAAATTGAAATGATAAGATACACAGTTACGAGTTAAGTAAAAGCTGCTGCTAGTTAAAGTAGTAATTGAAAAGTATAATGATGCGATTAAGTGTTGTGAATAGTTCTTATTGAACTTAAATATGTTTAAAGGAGCTGGAAGAAAGTAAGAACCCCGATGTGTTGACAGGTACCTTTTCTGTTAAGTTTATACCTGTATACATACTGTATAATTCGGGAATCTCAAGATCTTTTTTGTCTAAAAATGTTATGAACCAAGAAGGTTATTGTTTTGGTCAAAAATTACTAAAAGCAATTAAGTGATCAAAATTAGTTTGTGAGGTCAGGTGTATAAATTACTCTCAAGATAATTACGTAGAAACACGATTATCTCTATTAGTAAGTAAATATTTTGCTTTTAAAAAAGATTAATTTGATCCGTGGATCCTCGTTGAATAAACGTTTATGTGTTGATGCATGTTAGTGTGTCTGTCAGTTGGTCTATTGAGTTGTAAGTGTCGTTAGTTGATTGTAATAGAAAAGTCATTTTAGTATATAGCGACACTTAGTTTCTGGGTTAGGCGACACTTGCCTTAGTGTCGCATAGCGTCACTTATGTAAGTGACGCATGAGGGCGGCGACATGCGACACTTCCCAAGTGACGCATGTCTGCCGATTTTGTTTTAGTATAAATTGAAACCTACGGGTTTTAGGCTATGGTTGACGAAACCCTAGCACCATTTGTCGACTTAGCAATCTGTAATTCGTTTCCAATACCTATTCGAAGCTAATAAACAAGTATTCTTTGATTAATCATTCGTTTCGGTTAACGTTTATTAGTTATTTGTGTAATTGATTGATTCCGCCAATCTATTACTAACGATCATCACTTAGATCCATAGCACGGTGTACTTTCAACTGGTATCAGAGCCTCGGAGTTGATTTGATCGACGTGTGTTCGTGTATTGGAGATTTTTCGGTTCAATTTTGTGAAGATCAAAGATATTCTAGCAAGATTAGGATCGATTTGGTGCTATTATTGTGTTTTGAGTAAAGTTTTACAGGTTTCGTACGATTGGGACTCAAGAATTTTCATTAGGTTTACGAAAATTCGATTTTTGGGGTTTTTGGGCGTTCACAGCCGTTTCTGCGTCACTCGAAGCGTCACTTCGACACTTTGTGCGGCACTTCGAGCGACACTTCTGTAAGGAGCAATTAGGGTTTTAACGACACTCAAGTACATCACTCAGTAACGTCACTTGAGGATTATACGTCACTTACCTTAGTGACGCCTACTGTTCATTCCGACACTCTTTTGCGTCATTTGATATGTGACACCCCCAAATTTAATGATTTGCGGAAGCTCGAATTGGGTGTCACTAATCAATAAACAAAGCACATAAGATATAATGAACGACCACTATATGCGTCGTTTTAAACTTGTATTAATAAAGTAAACGTTTACATCAAAATAATGTTACATTAGCTCGGTTCCTGAAATTGAGAGATTACATAGCATAATTACTTTTACAAAATATAATAATGCAATCAAATCTCTAGTTGTATGTATGATGACTCGAGCTAATAGTCCCTGCCTGTGCAGCCAATCTACTGCTGGGCACCTGTGATACATACTAAAATGGGTCAGCGAAAACGCTGGTGAGCTCACAGGTTTATATGTCAATGTATAGTTGTAAGAACCGCAAGATTTATATTGAATTTAAAATGCATTTTAAGCAAAATAAAAGTTATACAATCCATGAGCACATAGTCTGAGCTTAACTTGATTTGTCAGGCCCAATTAAGGAAACCTAACTTGAAATGCCTCCTACGAGTGTCTAATCCACACTCGTCTTCCCAAATGCTAATACATCCGTTTGACCGGTTAGTGCGTGCTAACCCGGATGAGGATTGTCAATCCCATATGATATCATATACTAACATTCACGCTAAAATATTAGAGACTATGCTATAGAGGACTTTAAATTGATTAGCTTGAAACTCATGTAGTATTCGATAGTTTGTACTTGCGTTCTACTTGTAAACCAAAATAAGCAGTAATATCACACCCCTGATAAAAGTATTGAAAATGGGGCCATGAAACTCACCTGAGTCTTGAAGTGTTTAATTTAATAAACTTGAAGTAATTAGCGGTGAATCGATGTCCAAGGACTTGAAACCTGAATGTGTTCACGACACTTGATTGTTATTAATTGTACCGGTATCTCGAAAGACTACCCTTGTAGTTGTTATACAACTATATATATATGTCCAAATTACTACGATTTGGTTGATTGAATTGTATGTTTGAAAACGTGTACGGCCCGTTGGTGATTAATTATAATAATAGTCTTGATGTTACCACATTGATTTCGAAGCGTTATACTTGAAAAACAAATTCCATTATGTTTGAAAAGTTGTATCGTATAAGTGTTTTGAAGTTGTACAAGTTTGACACTTGGTGAAAAATGTGCTTACGGAATCTAAGTACGGGGGTCCGGGGGCAGCGCCCCTGGTAGCGGGGTCCAAGGGGCGGCAGCCCCTGGCGGGGTCCAAGGGGCAGAGCCCCTGGCTGGGGTCGAGCTGCCAGGTCAGCTTGGAAAATTTTTATTTCTACTATATTGCTTTAAGGAAAAACGCATCTGGACTTGAATTTGGGTGAAATCAAGTGATAAAATTTTGGTCTCGACACTTAGTAAAAAGTTGTAAATATTCTGTTTTATGCGACACAATATGCGACATAATAATTTGTTATGCGACACAAGGGTTGTGTCGCATAGAAGTGCGACACAAGAGCTTAGCGACACAAGGGTTGTGTCGCATAAGCGTACAATGCTGATTCAACAGCGACATAGCGATTGTGTCGCATGGTTTTTGCGACATAAGGTACGACATAACATTGTGTCGCAAAAGGTCCGACACAACAAGGTTTTTACGACACAAGATACGACACAAGGGCTTTTATGCGACATAACAGGCAAAATACGACACTACATGCGACACAAGGCTTGTGTCGCATTGAAGAACACTAGCCCAGAAAGTCCGGCTGTCAAGATTTTTCCGGCCAAAAACCCAATTCAAACCCGTTTTTAAGCTATAAAATCGTGTTTTCTTCATATATTTGGACATATACATGTTATATAACTCATAAACATGTAAAAACAAGTTAAAACGAGAGGTTTCGAGAATTTGTCGGAAACTTACGCGGTGTCGGATTGAAAATCCGAAAAGATGAAAGTGTAGATCGCGTTGAGGTGGTTCCTTTTCCGTAATTATTTTGATGATTCGAGCGTGTTTGGTGGTGTTATTTGGCGGTTTAGTGTGGTGGTGTGGTGATGGAATTTTGAGAGAGAATTAGATAGAGAGAGAGATGGAATGATAAAAGTGAAGTGAGGGGGAGGTGATGACCCCCTCTTGGTGGCTGATTTCGGTGGGGGCCCACCGAGTGTGGGTCTCCACTTTTTAACTCCGTGCAATCGCGCTCCGTGCGGTGTTCGTTTTCCCGATCGTTTAAACGTTAAATATTTATTTTATATGTTTTAATATACTTTTTAAAATACGAATAATTGTTCAGTATTTTTGTTGAAGTATTTCACTAAATACTTAATATTTATGTTATAGATGATGATTTATTTCATTTTCCTTACGCGTTTGCATTTTAATCGCGTTTATATTATTTGTGTAATAACACTTGGATACGAAACAGTATTGATATAATATTCAAAATACGTCAATGTTATTAATTAATATTTGTATCAATTAATAAAAATCGTTCACCAACATCCGTATTAATTGTGTCGAAATCCATTCGATTAAAACTTGTACGATTTAAACAAACCGCATAATTGTGTAGATATATATTCAACAATATATATAATAATTGATACATTAATTAGCCTAACACAGAACTAATTACATGTATTAAAACTTGATTAGGCACTAAATTCTAGTCCTAAATTGACGGGTGTCACATTCTCCCCTTGTTAGAAGAATTTCGTCCCGAAATTTATGTTGAAGTTGCATTTGAAGTTGAGTCATTGAAGAGTTGAGGATACTTGAGTCGCATTTGGTCTTCCCGTTCCCAGGTGAATTCCGGACCGCACCGCGAATTCCACCTAACTTTGACGATGGGAATACGACTTTGTTTAAGTTGTTTGACCTCACGGTCCATGATTTCGGCGGGTTCCTCAACAAAGTGAAGTTTCTCGTCAACTCGAATTTCATCGAGTGGAATGATAAGTGTCTCATCAGACAGACACTTCTTCAGGTTTGAAACATGAAAAGTGGGATGCACGCTGCTGAGTTCGGATGGCAGCTGCAATCGATATGCCACTGGACCAATCCTCTCAAGGATCTCGAATGGCCCAATGTATATGGGATTTAACTTCCCTCGTTTGCCAAATCGGATTACGCCTTTCCAAGGCGATACTTTGAGTAGTACTCGATCCCCAACTTGGAACTCGAGTGGTTTGCGTCTCATGTCAGCATAACTTTTCTGACGATCACGCGCGGCCTTGAGCTTGTTTTGAATTTCGACGATTCTCTCGGTCGTCTCGTGAATGATTTCTGGACCTTTGAGTTGGCTATCCCCAACTTCGGTCCAACAGATAGGTGACCGGCACTTATGACCGTACAGAAAGGTGCAGCTTTAATGCTGGTATGATAACTGTTGTTGTACGAGAACTCGCACAATGGTAGGTGTTTTTCCCAGTTTGTACCGAAATCAACTACGCAAGCTCGTAGCATATCTTCCAGTGTTTGAATGGTTCGTTCACTTTGGCCATCGGTTTGGGGATGGTATGCGGTACTCATATCAAGTCGAGTACCCAGGGATTTTTGAAGTGATTGCCAAAATTGTGAAGTGAAACGACTATCTCTATCGGAGATAATTGAGATTGGAACACCGTGTTTGGTCACGATTTCCATTAGATAAATACCGGTGAGTCGTTCCATTTTGTCGGATTCTTTAATTGCCAGGAAGTGAGCAGATTTTGTGAGACGATCCACGATCACCCAAATGGTATCGCAACCGCTCGAGGACTTGGGTAGTTTGGTTATGAAGTCCATGGCAATTTGTTCCCATTTCCATTCAGGAAGACTGGGTTGTTGAAGTAAACCAGAGGGTTTTTGATATTCGATTTTGACCTTGGAGCAAGTAAGGCACTTGCTGACATAGGTGGCGATTTCAGCTTTCATGTTCGGCCACCAGTAGAAGTCCTTGATACCGTGATACATTTTATCGGATCCAGGATGGATAGAATATTTGGACTTGTGAGCTTCATCCATCACCAAGTCTCGTAGGTTCCCAAATTTAGGCAACCAAATTCGGTTTGCGAAATACCTAATCCCGTTAGGTTTGACTTCGAATTGTTTATCCATGCCCCGCAAGGCTTCCTCCTTGACATTTTCGGGTTTCAAGGCTTCGAATTGAGCAGTGAGAATTTGAATGTTTAAATTGTTGTGAATAATCATACTGAGGGCTCGGACCCGAAGTGGTTCACTCGCTCTTTTCAACTGAGGGCATCAGCAACAACATTTGCTTTGCCTGGATGATATTTGAGTTCGCAGTCGTAATCGGTAAGCAACTCGACCCATCGACGTTGCCTCATGTTGAGATCCTTCTGATCGAATATGTGTTGGAGGCTTTTGTGGTCTGTAAAAATTGTGCACCTAGTGCCATAGAGGTAATGTCTCCAAATTTTGAGGGCGAAAACGACGGCTCCTAACTCAAGGTCGTGGGTGGTGTAATTCTTTTCATGAATCTTGAGCTGTCGGGAAGCATAAGCTATGACTTTGTCTCGTTGCATAAGCACGCAACCGAGACCTTGATGAGAAGCATCGCAGTATACCACGAAGTCATCGGTGCCTTCGGGTAATGATAGAATGGGAGCACTGCAAAGCTTTTGCTTTAAAAGTTGGAATGCCGACTCTTGTTTATCAGTCCAGTCAAACTTTTTGTCTTTCTGGGTCAGAGTCGTGAGTGGTAAGGCTATCTTGGAGAAATTTTCAATGAATCGTCGGTAATACCCGGCAAGACCTAAAAATTGGCGTACTTCGGTCGGAGTGGTGGGTGCTTGCCAGCCCTTGATAGCTTCAATTTTTGATGGGTCAACGTGAATCCCCTGACTGTCAATCACGTGACCAAGGAATTGAACGGTTTTTATCCAGAACTCACACTTAGAGAATTTGGCGTAAAGCTCCTCGTGTTTAAGTAGTTCTAAAATTGTTTTGAGGTGTTGCGCGTGTTCTTGCTCGTTTCGTGAGTATATGAGTATGTCATCGATGAAGACAATGACGAACTTGTCGAGATAAGGCTTGCACACCCGATTCATAAGGTCCATGAATACGGCCGGTGCGTTGGTTAGGCCGAATGGCATCACTTGGAATTCGTAATGCCCATAGCGGGTTCGGAAGGCGGTTTTTGGAATGTCGGCATCGCGAACACGCAATTGGTGATAACCGGATCGGAGATCAATCTTTGAATAACAACTCGATCCTTGAAGTTGGTCGAACAAATCATCGATTCGAGGTAATGGGTATCGGTTCTTGACGGTCAACTTGTTCAACTCTCGATAGTCGATACTGTGACAACCGTCAATTTAGGACTAGAATTTAGTGCCTAATCAAGTTTTAATACATGTAATTAGTTATGTGTTAGGATAATTAATGTATCAATTATCATATATATTGTTGAATATATATCTACACAATTATGCGGTTTATTTAAATCGTACGAGTTTCAAATCGAATGAATTTCGATACAATAAATACGGACGTTGGTGAATAATTTTATTAAGAAATACAAATATTATCTAATAACTCAATTTTATTCAGAATCTCATTTATTGTAATATTTCGTATCCAAGTTTTATTACACAATTAATGTATACGAGATTAAAAATACAAACGCGCAAACAAATAAAACGAATTTCCCTTTTAAATATCATAAATAGATAACTGGTAAAATTTTACAATAAAATATTTTATAATAATTTATAATTTAAAATGGAAAATTTAAACGAATAAAATAAATATTTAACGTTAAATGACTAAGAAAACGAACACCACGCGGAGCACGGGACGGAGACTGCGAGGTGAGGCTTTCACCTACACCCCACCTCTCCTTCATTCTTTCTTTCATTTTCATTCTCCAAAAACACACACACACCAAAAACACTCTCACCAAATTCATACAAAATTTCGGAATCATCAAATCCGACAACAAAACTTACATTTTCGGAACCACCATCAAGTGAGGAACAAGATTAACAAAAGCTCTACCATCCTTTTCGGCCTCCATCTTCTTCGATTTGCATTTGTAAGGAAATTTCTAAAAACTTAGATTTGTTTAGTTTTATGTAATATTTTGATGTTTTGATGTTTACACAACTTATATATGTCCATTACAAAGATTAGAACACAGTTTTATAGCTTAAAAACGAGTTTAAATTGAGTTTTGGCCGGAAAAATCGCGAACAGCCGGACTTTCTGGGCTGGTGTTCATCCATGCGACACAAGCCTTGTGTCGCATGTTGTGTCGTATTTTGCCCTTTATGTCGCACCTTGTGTCGTATAAATCCTTTAGTGTCGTAACTCATGCGACACAATATTGTGTCGCACTCTATGTCGCAAACTATGTCGTACTTCTATACGACACAACCACTATGTCGCTATTAAATTAGCATTTCGTATTCGATGCGACACAGTCCCTGTGTCGTATCCTTGTGTCGCATGACGTCTGCGACACAACCATTGTGTCGCATGTCAAATCTTTGTGTCGCATGTTGTGTCGCAAAACACAGAAAAACCAGAATTTTGAAGTCAAAGTTACTGTTCAAAAAAGTCAAATTTACTGTAGCAGTACTGTAGCAGTACTGTAGCAAAGTCAACATTTTAGAATTTTTATTATTTCAACTAAATCACCAACGCGCCGTACACGTTTTCAAAACTTACAAAACAGATTATTCAATCAACCAAGTCGTAGTAACTTGGATAATTTAGTCAATCAAGTCGTAGTAACTTGAAACAAAACAATTAATCAACCAAATCGTAGTAATTTGGACATATATAATTAAATAACAACTACAAAGGTAGTCTTTCGAGATACCGGTACAATTAATAACAATCAAGTGTCGTGGACACATTCAGGTTTCAAGTCTTTGGACATCAACTCACAGCTAATTACTTCAAGTTTATTAACTTAAACACTCCAAGACTCAGGTGAGTTTCATAGCCCCATTTTCACTGCTTTACAACTAGGGGTGTGATATTACTACTCGATTTTGTTTTACAAGTAGAACGCAAGTGCCAAACTTCAAATACTACATGAGTTTCAAGCTAATCAATTTAAAGTCCTCCATAAGCATAGTCTCTAGTATTTTATAGCGTGAATGTTAGTATATGATATCATATGGGATTGACAATCCTCATCCGGGTTAGCACGCACTAACCGGTCAAACGGATGTATTAGCATTTGGGAAGACGAGTGTTGATTAGGCACTCGTAGGAGGCATTTCAAGTTAGGTTTCCTTAAGTGGGCCTGACAAATCAAGTTAAGCTCAGACTATGTGCTCATGGACAGTATAACTTTTATTTTGCTTAATTGCATTTTAAATTCAATATAAATCTTGCGGTTCTGACAACTATACATTGACATACAAACCTGTGAGCTCACCAGCGTTTTCGCTGACCCATTTTAGTATTTATCACAGGTACCCAGCAGTAGGTTGGCTGCACAAGCAAGAAATATTAGCTCGAGTCAGCGTACATACAACTAGAGATTGGACTGCATTATTATATTTTGTAAAAGTAATTATGCTATGTAATCTCTCAATTTCAGGAATCGAGCTAATGTAACTATATTTTGATGTAAACATTTACTTTATCTATACAAGTTTAAAACGACGCATATAGTGGTCGTTCATTATATCTTATGTGCTTTGTATATTGATTAGTGACACCCAAATCAAGCTTCCGCAAATCATTAAATTTGGGGGTGTCACAGATTGGTATCAGAGCCTAAGGTTATAGTGAACTAGGTTGAATTTAGTGGGCCTAGACTATGACCGTTAGGCAGCATTCCTTATTAGTTATGACTAGTTCAGGGATTACATCATACGACTTTAATTTAACATAGCCTGATCAACTATGTACAATTAGAGAAAGATGATGTGAAATCTAAAAGAGTTATGTTGAACATGAATGCATTATTTGACTCTGACCTCGAGAGAAACGGGACTCAAAACACGTCTGTGCTAGACACTCAATAGGTTATTATGTGATATACATATATTTACATAAGTAGACCTCATTACAACTTTAGGCTATATTATATTATATGAATATAGGCCTCTTTCTCTCTAACGCTTTGTCTCGAAATGACAAACACACCACTAGTTCATCATACTCGGACTAGTATCTTATTTCATTTCCTTGTTCTTTCTTACTCAGCATCATGCCTCCTCGTCGTCAAATTACCCTTAGCGAAGCTGAGATCGCGGGAATAATTGCCCGCAGTGTGACCGAAGCCTTGGCTACCCGAACACCACCCGGTAGCGAGGACACAGCAACCAATACTCCACCACCCAAACCTTGCTCCTATAAGGACTTTCTTAGCTGTAAACCGCTATACTTCAAGGGCACGGAAGGTGCCATTGGTTTGATCCGTTGGATTGAGCGTATGGAATCTGTTTTCAGTCTCTGCGACTGTACTGAGAACAACAAAGTCAAATTCGCTGCTTACACCTTTCAGGAAGGTGCACTCACGTGGTGGAAAACCCACGCAAACTCTGTAGGCCTTGAGGTTGCAAATCGACTTCCTTGGGCCGAACTGAAGAAGAAGCTGACAGAAAAATACTGTCCTGAAGAGGAATTGCACAGGCTGGAAGAAGAATTCTGGCATCTGGAGGTGCAGGGAAATGATGTTGCTGAATATACCACCAAGTTTCAGCAGTTTGCCTTATTATGCCCGGGTTTGGTCGAACCAGAAAGTAAGGGCATTAAGAAATACATTCGTGGACTTCCCGAGAACATCCAGGGCAACGTCGCCTCATCCAAACCAACTACTACTGAGAGTGCCATTCGATTGGCCCACGAACTCATGGCTCTAGTTGTCAGCCGTGAGACTTCCAACACCTCATCCTCTAACAACAACAAACGCAAATCTACTGAGCACCACCACAACTCAAACAAGAAAAACAACGCCATCCAAGTCTACAACACCAACTCTGAATCCAACCGCAGCTACACCGGGGACAGACCTTATTGTCCCAAGTGTAACTATCACCACTTTGGTCAGTGCGGTACTCCTTGCAACAACTGCAGGAGGTACGGGCATTCGACTAAGGATTGCCGAGCCCCCAAATCCAACAACAGCCCCTCTGACAAAAATACCCGACAACCTAAGTCCTGCTACGAATGTGGAAACCCAGGACACTTTAGGGATTCTTGCCCAAAATTGAAGAACAAGGGCAACAACAACAACCACCGCAACAACAACAACAACACCAAAAGTAGCGCCTTCGTGATCAACTCAGGGGACGCCCGTCAGGACCCGAACGTGGTCACGGGTTTGTTCCTCCTCAACAATTTAACTGCTTCCATACTGTTTGATACTGGTGCCGATAGAAGTTTTATTTCCGATGAATTTTGCCCTCTACTTGACATTACACCTGTTGCTTTAGACGTTAAGTACACCGTAGAGCTAGCAAATGGTAAATTGATAGAAACCAATAGTGTGATGCCTAATTGCACTTTAAATCTAGCCGACGAAATCTTCTCCATAGATCTTATGCCTATTGAGATAGGAAGTTTCGATGTCATCGTAGGCATGGACTGGTTATCCAAACATCGTGCCGAAATCATCTGCTATGACAAAATTGTTCGCATACCTCTCACTGTCGGTAGAACCCTAGTCATACAGGGGGAGACCGGAGGGACGAGGCTTAACATCATATCTTGTCTTAAAACCCGGAAATTTCTGAGAAAGGGTTATCCATCAATCCTCGCGCACATCATGGAGAAAAAGTCGGAGGAGAAGCGACTTGAGGATGTTCCAATTGTTCGAGACTTTCCAGAAGTCTTTCCTGAGGAACTGCCTGGTCTACCACCACCAAGACAGGTTGAGTTCTCAATCGATCTTGTACCAGGTGCTGCGCCTGTGGCCCGAGCACCATACCGTTTAGCTCCATCCGAACTTCAGGAGCTGTCCACCCAATTACAGGAACTCCTGGAACGAGGATTTATCAGGCCGAGTTCTTCACCTTGGGGAGCTCCGGTCCTATTTGTTAAGAAGAAAGATGGTTCTTTTCGAATGTGTATCGACTATCGAGAGTTGAACAAGTTAACTGTCAAGAACCGGTATCCACTTCCTCGAATCGATGACCTGTTCGACCAACTTCAAGGGTCGAGTTGTTATTCAAAGATTGATCTCCGATCCGGTTATCACCAATTGCGTGTTCGCGATGCCGATATTCCAAAAACCGCTTTCAGAACCCGTTACGGGCATTACGAATTCCAAGTGATGCCATTCGGCCTAACCAATGCACCGGCTGTATTCATGGACCTTATGAATCGGGTGTGTAAACCTTACCTTGATAAGTTTGTCATTGTATTCATCGATGACATCCTCATATATTCACGAAGCAAAGTAGAGCATGCGAAACACCTCAGAACCATCCTTGAACTACTTAAACACGAGGAGCTCTATGCCAAGTTCTCTAAGTGTGAGTTCTGGATCAAAACCGTTCAATTCCTTGGTCACGTGATTGACAGTCAGGGGATTCACGTCGACCCGTCAAAAATCGAGGCTATCAAAGACTGGCAATCGCCAACCACTCCGACCGAAGTACGGCAGTTTTTAGGACTGGCCGGATATTATCGACGATTCATTGAAAATTTCTCCAAGATAGCCATACCACTCACGACGCTGACCCAGAAAGACAAAAAGTTTGACTGGACTGATAAACAAGAATCGGCATTCCAACTCTTAAAACAAAAGCTTTGCAGTGCTCCTATCCTATCATTACCCGAAGGCACTGATGACTTCGTGGTATACTGCGATGCTTCTCATCAAGGTCTCGGTTGCGTGCTCATGCAACGAGACAAAGTCATAGCTTATGCTTCCCGACAGCTCAAGATTCATGAAAAGAATTACACCACCCACGACCTCGAGCTAGGAGCTGTCGTTTTTGCCCTCAAAATCTGGAGACATTACCTTCATGGTACCAGGTGTACAATCTTTACCGACCATAAAAGCCTTCAACACATATTCGATCAGAAGGATCTCAACATGAGGCAACGTCGATGGGTCGAGTTGCTTACCGATTACGACTGCGAACTCAAATATCATCCAGGCAAAGCAAATGTTGTTGCTGACGCCCTCAGTCGAAAAGAGCGAGTGAAACCACTTCGGGTTCGAGCCCTCAGTATGACCATTCACAACAATTTAAACATTCAAATTCTCACTGCTCAACTCGAAGCCTTAAAACCCGAAAATGTCAAAGATGAAGCCTTGCGGGGCATGGATAAACAATTCGAAATCAGACCTAACGGGATTAGGTATTTCTCAAACCGAATCTGGTTGCCTAAATATGGGAACCTACGAGACTTGGTGATGGATGAAGCTCACAAGTCTAAATATTCTATCCACCCGGGGTCCGATAAAATGTACCACGGTATCAAGGACTTCTACTGGTGGCCGAACATGAAATCTGAAATCGCCACCTATGTCAGCAAGTGCCTTACTTGCTCCAAAGTCAAAATCGAATATCAAAAACCTTCTGGTTTACTTCAACAACCCAGTCTTCCTGAATGGAAATGGGAACAAATTGCCATGGACTTCATAACCAAGCTACCCAAATCCTCGAACGGTTGCGATTCCATTTGGGTGATCGTGGATCGTCTCACAAAATCTGCTCACTTCCTGGCAATCAAGGAATCTGACAAAATGGAACGCCTCACCAACATTTATCTGAAGGAAATCGTGACCAAACACGGTGTTCCAATCTCAATTATCTCCGATAGGGATAGTCGTTTCACTTCACAATTTTGGCAATCACTTCAAAAATCCCTGGGTACTCGACTGGATATGAGTACCGCATACCATCCTCAAACCGACGGTCAAAGTGAACGAACCATTCAAACACTTGAAGACATGCTACGGGCCTGCGTAGTAGACTTCGGTGTAAACTGGGAAAAACATCTACCATTGTGCGAGTTCTCGTACAACAACAGTTATCATACCAGCATCAAAGCTGCACCCTTCGAGGCACTGTACGGTCGTAAGTGCCGGTCACCTATCTGTTGGACCGAAGTTGGGGACAGCCAACTCACGGGTCCAGAAATCATTCACGAGACGACCGAGAGAATCGTAGAAATTCAAAACAAACTCAAAGCCGCGCGTGATCGTCAGAAAAGTTATGCTGATGTGAGACGCAAGCCACTCGAGTTCCAGGTTGGGGATCGAGTTCTACTCAAAGTATCGCCTTGGAAAGGCGTAATCCGATTTGGCAAACGAGGGAAGTTAAATCCCAGATACATTGGACCATTCGAGATCCTCGAAAAGATTGGTCCAGTGGCATATCGATTGCAGCTGCCATCCGAACTCAGCAGCGTGCATCCCACATTTCATGTTTCAAATCTGAAGAAGTGTCTGTCTGATGAGACACTTATCATTCCACTCGATGAAATTCGAGTTGACGAAAAACTTCACTTTGTTGAGGAACCCGCTGAAATCATGGACCGTGAGGTCAAACAACTTAAACAAAGTCGTATTCCTATCGTCAAAGTTAGGTGGAATTCGCGGCGCGGTCCGGAATTCACTTGGGAACGGGAAGACCAAATGCGACTCAAGTATCCTCAACTCTTCACTGATTCAATGTCAAACACGACTTCAACATAAATTTCGGGACGAAATTCTTCTAACAGGGGGAGAATGTGACAACCGTCAATTTAGGACTAGAATTTAGTGCCTAATCAAGTTTTAATACATGTAATTAGTTATGTGTTAGGATAATTAATGTATCAATTATCATATATATTGTTGAATATATATCTACACAATTATGCGGTTTATTTAAATCGTACGAGTTTCAAATCGAATGAATTTCGATACAATAAATACGGACGTTGGTGAATAATTTTATTAAGAAATACAAATATTATCTAATAACTCAATTTTATTCAGAATCTCATTTATTGTAATATTTCGTATCCAAGTTTTATTACACAATTAATGTATACGAGATTAAAAATACAAACGCGCAAACAAATAAAACGAATTTCCCTTTTAAATATCATAAATAGATAACTGGTAAAATTTTACAATAAAATATTTTATAATAATTTATAATTTAAAATGGAAAATTTAAACGAATAAAATAAATATTTAACGTTAAATGACTGAGAAAACGAACACCACGCGGAGCACGGGACGGAGACTGCGAGGTGAGGCTTTCACCTACACCCCACCTCTCCTTCATTCTTTCTTTCATTTTCATTCTCCAAAAACACACACACACCAAAAACACTCTCACCAAATTCATACAAAATTTCGGAATCATCAAATCCGACAACAAAACTTACATTTTCGGAACCACCATCAAGTGAGGAACAAGATTAACAAAAGCTCTACCATCGTTTTTGGCCTCCATCTTCTTCGATTTGCATTTGTAAGGAAATTTCTAAAAACTTAGATTTGTTTAGTTTTATGTAATATTTTGATGTTTTGATGTTTACACAACTTATATATGTCCATTACAAAGATTAGAACACAGTTTTATAGCTTAAAAACGAGTTTAAATTGAGTTTTGGCCGGAAAAATCGCGAACAGCCGGACTTTCTGGGCTGGTGTTCATCCATGCGACACAAGCCTTGTGTCGCATGTTGTGTCGTATTTTGCCCTTTATGTCGCACCTTGTGTCGTATAAATCCTTTATACAATATTGTGTCGCACTCTATGTCGCAAACTATGTCGTACTTCTATACGACACAACCACTATGTCGCTATTAAATTAGCATTTCGTATTCGATGCGACACAGTCCCTGTGTCGTATCCTTGTGTCGCATGACGTCTGCGACACAACCATTGTGTCGCATGTCAAATCTTTGTGTCGCATGTTGTGTCGCAAAACACAGAAAAACCAGAATTTTGAAGTCAAAGTTACTGTTCAAAAAGTCAAATTTACTGTAGCAGTACTGTAGCAGTACTGTAGCAAAGTCAACATTTTAGAATTATTATTATTACAAACCGTCACCAACGGGCCGTACACATTTTCAAAACTTACAAAACAGAGTATTCAATCAACCAAGTCGTAGTAACTTGGATAATTTAGTCAATCAAGTCGTAGTAACTTGAAACAAAACAATTAATCAACCAAATCGTAGTAATTTAGACATATATAATTAAATAACAACTACAAAGGTAGTCTTTCGAGATACCGGTACAATTAATAACAATCAAGTGTCGTGGACACATTCAGGTTTCAAGTCTTTGGACATCAACTCACAGCTAATTACTTCAAGTTTATTAACTTAAACACTCCAAGACTCAGGTGAGTTTCATGGCCCAATTTTCACTATTTTGCAACTAGGGGTGTGATAATACTGCTCTGTTTTGTTTTACAAGTAGAACGCAAGTGCCAACCTTCAAATACTACATGAGTTTCAAGCTAATCAATTTAAAGTCCTCTATAGCATAGTCTCTAATATTTTAGCGTGAATGTTAGTATATGATATCATATGGGATTGACAATCCTCATCCGGGTTAGCACGCACTAACCGGTCAAACGGATGTATTAGCATTTGGGAAGACGAGTGTTGATTAGGCACTCGTAGGAGGCATTTCAAGTTAGGTTTCCTTAATTGGGCCTGACAAATCAAGTTAAGCTCAGACTATGTGCTCATGGACAGTATAACTTTTATTTTGCTTAATTGCATTTTAAATTCAATATAAATCTTGCGGTTCTGACAACTATACATTGACATACAAACCTGTGAGCTCACCAGCATTTTCGCTGACCCATTTTAGTATTTATCACAGGTACCCAGCAGTAGGTTGGCTGCACAAGCAAGAAATATTAGCTCGAGTCAGCATACATACAACTAGAGATTGGACTGCATTATTATATTTTGTAAAAGTAATTATGCTATGTAATCTCTCAATTTCAGGAATCGAGCTAATGTAACTATATTTTGATGTAAACATTTACTTTATCTATACAAGTTTAAAACGACGCATATAGTGGTCGTTCATTATATCTTATGTGCTTTGTATATTGATTAGTGACACCCAAATCAAGCTTCCGCAAATCATTAAATTTGGGGGTGTCACAGATACACATTCGAAAAGTACCGTCTTTCTTCTTGACAAATAGGACCGGAGCTCCCCAAGGTGAAGAACTCGGCCTGATAAATCCTCGTTCCAGGAGTTCTTGTAATTGGGCGGACAACTCCTGAAGTTCGGATGGAGCTAAGCGGTATGGTGCTCGGGCAACAGGCGCAACACCTGGTACAAGATCGATTGAGAACTCAACCTGTCTTGGTGGTGGTAGACCAGGTAGTTCTTTAGGAAAAACTTCTGGAAAGTCTCGAACAATTGGAACATCCTCAAGTCGCTTCTCCTTCGACTTTTTCTCCATGATGTGCGCGAGGATTGCTGGATAACCCTTTCTCAGAAATTTCCGGGTTTTTAGACAAGATATGATGTTAAGCCTTGTCCCACCGGTCTCCCCCTGAATGACCAAGGTTCTACTGATGGCGAGAGGTATGCGAACAATTTTGTCATAGCAAATGATTTCGGCGCGATGTTTGGATAACCAGTCCATGCCCACGATGACATCGAAACTTCCTATCTCAACAGGCATAAGATCTATGGAGAAGATTTCGTCGGCTAGATTTAAAGTGCAATTAGGTATCACACTATCGGTTTCTATTAATTTACCATTTGCTAGCTCTACGGTGTACTTAACGTCTAAAGCAACAGGTGTGATGTCAAGTAGAGGGCAAAATTCATCGGAAATAAAACTTCTATCGGCACCAGTATCAAACAGAATAGAAGCAGTTAAATTGTTGAGGAGGAACATACCCGTGACCACATTCGGGTCCTGACGGGCGTCCCCTGAGTTAATCACGAAGGCGCTACTTTTGGCGTTGTTGTTGTTGTTGCGGTTGTTGTTGTTGTTGCCCTTAATCTTCAATTTTGGGCACGTATCCCTAAAGTGTCCTGGGTTCCCACATTCAAAGCATGACTTAGGTTGTCGGGCATTTTTGTCAGAGGGGTTGTTGTTAGATCTGGGGGCTCGGCAATCCTTAGTCGAATGCCCGTACCTCCTGCAGTTGTTGCAAGGGGTACTGCACTGACCAAAGTGGTGATAGTTACACTTGGAACAATAAGGCCTGTCCCCGGTGTAGCTGCGGTTAGATTCAGAGTTGGTGGTGTAGACTTGGATGGCGTTGTTTTTCTTGTTTGAGTTGTGGTGGTGTTCAGTGGATTTGCGTTTGTTGTTGTTGGAGGATGAGGTGTTGGAGGTCTCACGGCTGACAACTAGGGCCATGAGTTCGTGGGCCAATCGAATGGCACTCTCAGTGGTGGTTGGTTTGGATGAGGCGACATTTCCCTGGATGCTCTCAGGAAGGCCGCGGATGTATCTCTTGATGCCCTTACTTTCCGGTTCAACCAAACTCGGGCATAATAAAGCAAACTGCTGGAATTTGGTGGTATATCCAGCAACATCATTACCCTGCACCGCCAGGTGCCAGAATTCTTCCTCCAGCCTGTGCAGCTCTTCTTCAGGACAGTATTTTTCTATCAACTTCTTCTTCAGTTCGGCCCAAGGAAGCCGATTTGCAACCTCAAGGCCTACAGAGTTTGCGTGGGTTTTCCACCACGTGAGTGCACCTTCCTGAAAGGTGTAAGCAGCGAATTTGACCTTGTTGTTCTCAGTGCAGTCGCAGAGATTGAAAACAGATTCCATACGCTCAATCCAACGGATCAAGCCAATGGCACCTTCCGTGCCCTTGAAATACAGTGGTTTACAGCTGAGAAAATCCTTGTAGGAACAAGGCTTGACAGCAGGAGTGGTGGTGGTACTGACTGTTTCCTCAGTCGTTCGGGTTGAATCCCGAGCAGCCAAGGCATCGGCTACGGCCCGAGTAACGGCAGCAGCGAGTTCAGCTTCACTGTAACTCTTTTTCTTCGGCGGCATGGTTCTTCAAGAAAAGAAACAATAGGTACGTAAGAAATTGTACCAGAATGATAATTGTGGTAGATGTATGTATTAAAGTGACAATATACACATCACAAGTGTAATAGTTCCATAATATAGATTTAAATCGAAAAAATTGTCAATTGATATTACGTTGTTAAACGATTACAGACAATTTCGAGTTTGTTGAATTCAAAAGTTACAGACTTAGATCTTGTGCCAAAAGTTCCGGGAATTGCTTCATCCGGTCAAATTACATTAATCCTACGAAAGCGTTATCGAGTGCAGATTCAGCCTAAGCTAATTCTGACGAATATTGAGTTGTGGCATTAAGGCAGTGAGACGGTCAACGGACTCTGCAAGTCGGCTAACCATTCTGAGTGCATCCTCGGTTTCCCTCAGGCGTGTTTCACACTGAGTCAACCTTGCTCGCAGGACAGTGGTTTCGTTTTGATTGTCAGTCACTTGATTGTGGACGATGTCCATGGTCTCGATGGTTTCACCCACTCGATTTTCGAGAACGCCCATATTGTTGATAGCGTTTACATGGTCCTTAGAGACCTGAGCAACTTGCCCCATTAGGGTGAGTGTCCAGTTTTCACGGGTCTCTTGCAACTCGATGTCCATGTCACGCAGTTGTTGCTCGTGACGGTGTAGCCTAGCGGCCAAGTCCGTTAGTGTGAATTGATTGGGGCATGGTCCCTCTCGAGGCAACCTGGGGTTCCTCCTAGCTACCCTTGAACTTTGTGATTGGTACGGATGAGAATGGGATGAGTTGGGTGGTGTGTTTGCCATTCTGAGACAGAGTGTTAGAAAGAATGAGGCCTATATTCATATAATATAATATAGCCTAAGATTGTAAATGAGGTCTATTTATGTATATATATGTATATCACATAATAACCTATTGAGTGTCTAGCACAGACATGTTTTGAGTCCCGGTTCTCTCGAGGTCAGAGTCAACTAGTGTATCCTGTTCAGCCATAACTTCCTTCGGATCTTACATCATCTTTATTTAATTGTACATAGTTAATCAAGCTATGTTAAATTAAATTCGTATGTTGTAATCTCTGAACTGGATATACCTAATAGGGAATACTGCCTAACGGTCATAGTCTAGGTCCACTAAATGCAACCTAGTTCACTATAACCTTAGGCTCTGATACCAATCTGTGACACCCCCAAATTTAATGATTTGCGGAAGCTCGAATTGGGTGTCACTAATCAATAAACAAAGCACATAAGATATAATGAACGACCACTATATGCGTCGTTTTAAACTTGTATTAATAAAGTAAACGTTTACATCAAAATAATGTTACATTAGCTCGGTTCCTGAAATTGAGAGATTACATAGCATAATTACTTTTACAAAATATAATAATGCAATCAAATCTCTAGTTGTATGTATGATGACTCGAGCTAATAGTCCCTGCCTATGCAGCCAATCTACTGCTGGGCACCTGTGATACATACTAAAATGGGTCAGCGAAAACGCTGGTGAGCTCACAGGTTTATATGTCAATGTATAGTTGTAAGAACCGCAAGATTTATATTGAATTTAAAATGCATTTTAAGCAAAATAAAAGTTATACAATCCATGAGCACATAGTCTGAGCTTAACTTGATTTGTCAGGCCCAATTAAGGAAACCTAACTTGAAATGCCTCCTACGAGTGTCTAATCCACACTCGTCTTCCCAAATGCTAATACATCCGTTTGACCGGTTAGTGCGTGCTAACCCGGATGAGGATTGTCAATCCCATATGATATCATATACTAACATTCACGCTAAAATATTAGAGACTATGCTATAGAGGACTTTAAATTGATTAGCTTGAAACTCATGTAGTATTCGATAGTTTGTACTTGCGTTCTACTTGTAAACCAAAATAAGCAGTAATATCACACCCCTGATAAAAGTATTGAAAATGGGGCCATGAAACTCACCTGAGTCTTGAAGTGTTTAATTTAATAAACTTGAAGTAATTAGCGGTGAATCGATGTCCAAGGACTTGAAACCTGAATGTGTTCACGACAATTGATTGTTATTAATTGTACCGGTATCTCGAAAGACTACCCTTGTAGTTGTTATACAACTATATATATATATGTCCAAATTACTACGATTTGGTTGATTGAATTGTATGTTTGAAAACGTGTACGGCCCGTTGGTGATTAATTATAATAATAGTCTTGATGTTACCACATTGATTTCGAAGTGTTATACTTGAAAAACAAATTCCATTATGTTTGAAAAGTTGTATCGTATAAGTGTTTTGAAGTTGTACAAGTTTGACACTTGGTGAAAAATGTGCTTACGGAATCTAAGTACGGGGGTCCGGGGGCAGCGCCCCTGGTAGCGGGGTCCAAGGGGCGGCAGCCCCTGGCGGGGTCCAAGGGGCAGAGCCCCTGGCTGGGGTCGAGCTGCCAGGTCAGCTTGGAAAATTTTTATTTCTACTATATTGCTTTAAGGAAAAACGCATCTGGACTTGAATTTGGGTGAAATCAAGTGATAAAATTTTGGTCTCGACACTTAGTAAAAAGTTGTAAATATTCTGTTTTATGCGACACAATATGCGACATAATAATTTGTTATGCGACACAAGGGTTGTGTCGCATAGAAGTGCGACACAAGAGCTTAGCGACACAAGGGTTGTGTCGCATAAGCGTACAATGCTGATTCAACAGCGACATAGCGATTGTGTCGCATGGTTTTTGCGACATAAGGTACGACATAACATTGTGTCGCAAAAGGTCCGACACAACAAGGTTTTTACGACACAAGATACGACACAAGGGCTTTTATGCGACATAACAGGCAAAATACGACACTACATGCGACACAAGGCTTGTGTCGCATTGAAGAACACCAGCCCAGAAAGTCCGGCTGTCAAGATTTTTCCGGCCAAAAACCCAATTCAAACCCGTTTTTAAGCTATAAAATCGTGTTTTCTTCATATATTTGGACATATACATGTTATATAACTCATAAACATGTAAAAACAAGTTAAAACGAGAGGTTTCGAGAATTTGTCGGAAACTTACGCGGTGTTGGATTGAAAATCCGAAAAGATGAAAGTGTAGATCGCGTTGAGGTGGTTCCTTTTCCGTAATTATTTTGATGATTCGAGCGTGTTTGGTGGTGTTATTTGGCGGTTTAGTGTGGTGGTGTGGTGATGGAATTTTGAGAGAGAATTAGATAGAGAGAGAGATGTCGATAAAAGTGAAGTGAGGGGGAGGTGATGACCCCCTCTTGGTGGCTGATTTCGGTGGGGGCCCACCGAGTGTGGGTCTCCACTTTTTAACTCCGTGCAATCGCGCTCCGTGCGGTGTTCGTTTTCCCGATCGTTTAAACGTTAAATATTTATTTTATATGTTTTAATATACTTTTTAAAATACGAATAATTGTTCAGTATTTTTGTTGAAGTATTTCACTAAATACTTAATATTTATGTTATAGATGATGATTTATTTCATTTTGCTTACGCGTTTGCATTTTAATCGCGTTTATATTATTTGTGTAATAACACTTGGATACGAAACAGTATTGATATAATATTCAAAATACGTCAATGTTATTAATTAATATTTGTATCAATTAATAAAAATCGTTCACCAACATCCGTATTAATTGTGTCGAAATCCATTCGATTAAAACTTGTACGATTTAAACAAACCGCATAATTGTGTAGATATATATTCAACAATATATATAATAATTGATACATTAATTAGCCTAACACAGAACTAATTACATGTATTAAAACTTGATTAGGCACTAAATTCTAGTCCTAAATTGACGGGTGTCACATGATACGACACTTGTGTGTCATCCGTCACTTACTACTAGTGACGCGTTACTACTGTGTGTCACTTAAAGCGTCACTTACCTTAGAGACGCCTGTTATTGCTAAGCGACACTCAAGTCCGTCATTTGAGTGCGTCACTTCTTTAGTTATACGACACTAATCTCTAGTGTCGTTCTGTTTGTTTATCCGTCACTTGATAGCGTCACTTAGCAAGTGCCGCTACTCTTTGCGACACTAAGGTGCGTCACTTACCAAGTGACGCCTTTGTTACTAATCAGCTTCCTAGTTTTTGTTTTAAGTTGATTTTACAGGTACATTTCAATGTCTGATAAGGAAGATATTAGAGGAATAAGAGAGATGCTCAGGCAGAGCAATGATATTGGTTCTAGCAATAAACCTCCATTTTTTGGACCGGATTTAGATTATGTATATTGGAGAGATAGATATGAACAGTATATAGATTTCCACTGTCCAGAACTTTGGGGACCTTTAAAAGAACGATATGTTGCTCCAGTGGCTGAAGGAAATTATCGTGGTGTTCCTCCAGCTAAAACATACAATGCTATGTCACCTCAAGAAAAGAAAGAGTATGAAATTGAAAGAAAGGCTCATTCTTCCATTTGTATGTGTTTGCCAAAGGATGTTATGAGACTCTTTAAATCTCATGACACAACTTATGATTTGTGGAAGGCAATTGAAACAAGATGTGGAGGAAATGAAAAGTACAAGGAGGCCAAGCTAGAATTGATCAAAAAGCAGTATGATATATTTGACATCATTCCTAATGAGCTGACTTCCAGTCTATTCACCCGATACTCACAACTGGTTAGTGAGTTAAATGAAGGTGGATACAATCTCCCTGCACTTGAGGTAAACAAGAAATTGCTGGATGTGTTGCCAAGTGCTTGGGATGTGAAGGTCCAATTCCTAAAAGAAAATCCAGAATTACAAAGGATGACTTTGGACCAATTGATAGGTATTCTACAAGCTCATGCAATGGAATTGAAAAAGAAGGAATGCAAGTCAAGTGGATCTGTTCAAAATCCCACAATTTATGGTGGTCAAGTCAATTCTGGCAAGAGCTATGGTGGAGTGGCATTTATAACAGATACCATTTCATCTTCTACTTCTTCAGGAGGTCAACATACAGCATATCTCTCTGGTACATCCCAAGGAAATCAGCAACAACAGGCTCCAGTCTCACCAGCAATCAAGAGCAAGCTGCAATTTATACAGCTTTTCTGAGCTCTTACAAAGATTTGGTTACTCAACCAAACACAACCTTGGAGCTGATCAAGGAGGATTACGGACAACTGGATGACGATGATCTAGAACAAATGGACTTGAATTGGAACATTGCTATGATAACAAGAAGAGTTCAAAAATTCTTGCAACGGACTGGACGCAAGAGTTTAGAAGGCAATGGGAAGTCAGGATTTGGTTTTGATAAAAGCAAGGTCCGATGTTATAACTGCCAAAATTTGGGTCATTTCGCTAGGGAATGCGAGAAACCCAAGATGCCACCATCGGGTCTTACTAAGCCTGATCCTCCAAAAGCGACAGAAGAGGTCAAGTCGTTAGCTGTGGATAATGCTTTGGTTGTTTTTGAGCCAACTACTCATGACTGGAATGCGGAGGCAGCAAAGTTTCAACAGTGTCTGATGGCTCATATTACACCTGAGGTACAAAATGAATCAATTGAACCTTTAAACTGTATCTCATGCATTAATCTAACTGAATCTCTAAAGGCTTTTCAAAAGGACAACCAAGAGTTGCGAGATAAAGTTGCAAAACTTAATGAGTCAAATAAGTTTTTGAAAGAAAATGAAAAACTCTATGAAAAACATATTGAAGCTCATAAGTTAGACACTCAAACTTATAAAGCGAAAGTTTTTAGTCAACAGGATGCAATCAAAAGTTATCTTACTGAAATTGAACTGTTAAACAAAGAGCTTTCTGACTTAAAAGCTGATTATGGAAATTATCAAGATAAAATCTTGGGTTCATCTTCTGCAACAATGATTTTTAATGAAATTGTTAGCAACCATAAGCAAGATAGGAAAAGTAAGGGAGGAAAAGGAATAGGTTTTGTTGAAATAGCACCTCCTACTACTTATACTCCTTTACCTGTTAAGGAAGGCCTTGATGAGATTCCAGTTGATTATGCTAAGTTATTGGGTATCAAGGGTAAAGTGGCTAAAACTAACAAACAGGAGAAGGAGAAAACCACGAGGCCAGAGTATCCCACTCCTAAGTTTGTTAAGCCAATGAATGAATCTCCTGTTTGTGTTGAGGAGATTGTTGAGCAAAAGAATGAATCTCCAATCTGTTTTGAGGAGATCGTTGAGATTGAGGACATTACGGATCAGGAGTATCCTGAAGTTAAGAAAGTTGAAGTTAAACCTGAAAAAGTGGTTTCAAAAGTTGAACCTGAAATTAAGGTTCAACCAAATAAGGGAAAAGCCAAGGTTTTAAATTCGAAACAACAAACTTTATAGTCACCTGTAAAGATTTTGCAACATAAAACAGTAAATGAAAAAGTTTCGTATGATAAACCATCAACTTCAACCTCTCAACCAAAACAAACATTTTCTAAGACGTGTACTCAATGTTCATGTTCTAGAAATGTTTCTCCACCTCCTGTGGTAATTCCTCAGCCTCAA
This sequence comes from Helichrysum umbraculigerum, assembly GCA_949592205.1. NCBI lineage: Eukaryota > Viridiplantae > Streptophyta > Magnoliopsida > Asterales > Asteraceae > Helichrysum > Helichrysum umbraculigerum. The sequence continues at coordinate 7,779,312 of CATIUR010000004.1, read as the reverse complement.
CCGTTTGTTGAGACTCGTTCTTGTTTCTACTGCAAGAGACAAGGACATTTGATTCTTGAATGTCCCAAGCTGTCAAATCAGCGCTATGGGAGAGAGATGCCTAGGACATCTGTTTATAGAAATTCCTTTTCAAAATCTCCACCTAGGCGTTACTCAAACTTTCCAAAGCCTGTTTTGAAGCCAAGTAATGTTGAGCAAAAATCTTTGCCAATTCAAAAGCCCAACATTACTTCTACTATCAATTCCGAACCTTCTAAAGTTTGGAAACGAAAAGAGTCTGATGTTGACTCTTCAGTCGTCAACAATAACACATCAGATAAAAATTCTCATTTGTTTAAAGATAAAATCCTATCTGACGTGCTTATTGTTGATGACCAAGGAAGACCTAAGTCTGTAAAGGCTTGGGTCTCCGTTTCTCACTAATCTCTTTCTTTTGTGTGTTGCAGCAGTCAGAACGTGTGAAGGATAGCCTATGGTATATGGATAGTGGCTGCTCGCGACACATGACTGGCGATGTGTCTCTTCTGACGGATATTAAACCATACTCGGGAGGATACGTTGCTTTTGCGGGAGATTCAGGAGGAACTATTTCTGGAAAGGGAACGCTAACAAATGGAAAAGTTAGCTTTGAGAATGTGAATTATGTGGCAGAACTGACTCACAACTTGCTGAGCGTATCACAAGTTTGTGATAAGGATTACACCACGTCATTCACAAAGACTGAATGTTTAATATTGAAGCCTGGGTATGTCATTCCTGAGGAATGGGTATTGATGCGTGCACCTAGAAAGAATGACACCTATGTGATGAATATGAGAACTGTGGAGACTACCAGTGACTATACTTGTCTCCTTTCAAAGGCTTCTGAAAAGGAATCACTCCTTTGGCACAGACGAATGGGACATATTCATTTCCGAAAAATGAATTTTCTGATTAATAATGATTTAGTGAGGGGAGTTCCAAAACAGTCATTTGCTTTAAAAGATGACTGCATTTCTTGTCACAAAGGAAAACTCCACAAGAAGTCCCACAAGTCTAAGGTTGTGAATTCTATTGCTACTCCGTTGGAACTACTGCATATGGATCTGTTCGGTCCAGTTTCTACAAAGAGCATTGGTGGTCGGTCTTACTGCTTGGTAGTTACTGATGACTACTCAAGGTTTTCGTGGGTTTATTTCTTGACCACAAAGGGGGAGACTCCTGATATTCTGGTGTACTAGTTGGATAAGTTGGCAAATCTGTGCAACTTAAAGGTGAAAAGGATACGAAGTGACAATGGAATTGAATTCAAGAACTCAACTCTCGAATTGTTTTGTGCTACAAGAGGTATTGAGCATCAATTTAGTGCTCCGAGGACTCCACAACAAAATGGAGTTGCAGAAAGAAAGAACAGGACAATCATCGAGACAACTCGGACTATGTTAACTGACTCCAAGTTACCAATCATCTTCTGGGCTGAGGCAGTTAATACTGCCTGTTATGTTCTCAACAGAGTGCTCACGGTTAAGAAAAAGAACAAGACGTGTTACGAACTTTTCAATAACTGTAAGCCAAACCTGCAGTTTTTAGAACCATTTGGGTGTCCATGCATGATCATGATTACAAAAGATAAGGTCTCTAAGTTTGGTGATAAAGCTGTTGAAGGGATTTTTCTTGGATATTCAGTCAACTCTCCGAACAAAAGAGTCTTCAACAAATCAACGAATCAGATTGAGGAACAGTTTGAGGTGAAATGTTTAAGGTATACGGAACCTCCTCAAGGAACAGGCCCGGATTGGTTTTTCAACTATGGAAACCTCTTTAACTCTTTCAATATTCCAGATGAAGATGAAACGGAAGAGTTGGTTTCCATGCTTCATGGACTTGATCTGTCTCAAGATACACCAGTTAGTAAACCATCCGACCCATCTCCTAATGCAACACCCGAACCACCACCAACTAATACTACACCACTACCAACACCCACACAATCACCAACAACACCTAATCCAACATCTACTTCTCCAGTTACACCTTCGAAAGATGCTCCTTCTACCTCTAAAACAGTTTATAACTACACAAAGGAGCTTCCTTATGATCCAAACATGCCATCATTAGAGGAAGGAGGAGAGGATGAGGTAGATGATGAGGGAGAGGAAGCAGAAAAGATGAATTATTCTCATTTCGACTCTCAAGGAGATGAAGATGATGATGCCTCTCCGAAATATTTCTGCAACTGAGGGAGATTTGAACAACCTGGAACAAAATCTTGTGCCAGATCAAATTCCAGTTACTCGGATGCATAAGGATCACCCCATTGATAATATCATTGGTGACCCTCATGCCCATGTTCAAACAAGACATCAAGCGAAGCAGACTGATACTGAACAACTTTCGGGTCTGGTAGCCAATATCAATTCATGTTATCTTTCGCAGAATGAACCTAAGAAAGTTGAGGAGGCCTTAAAAGATCCATCCTGGATCGAGGCCATGCAAGAGGAACTACAGCAATTTGAAAAGTTGCAAGTCTGGGAAGTAGTTCCATTACCCAAGGGTGCCCACTTGACTGGCACTCGTTGGGTTTATCGTAATAAGATGGATGATAGGGACGTTGTGATTCGTAATAAAGCATGTCTAATAGTTCAAGGCTTCAGCCAAATTGAGGGTTTGGACTATGATGATGTATTTGCCCCTGTTGCTCGATTGGAATCCATACGCATTTTTCTGGCATACGCGTCCTTCAAGGGATTTCGCGTCAATCAACTTGATGTGAAAAGTGCGTTTCTGTATGGAAAAGTTGATACCGATGTGTACGTTAAGCAGCCTCCTGGTTTTGAAGACCCTGCGCATCCTGAATACGTCTGTAAATTGAACAAGGCGTTGTATGGTCTTCACCAAGCACCGAGACTTTGGTATGAGAGGCTAACTACACATCTGATTATGCATGGTTTTTTGAGAGGGAACATAGATAGCACGCTATTCATTCTTCGTGAACAATCGGAGGATAGGGAAGATATGTTACTTGTGCAGGTTTACATGGACGATATTATCTTCGGTTCTACTAATGAGGCAATGTGCAAGAACTTTGAGAAAATCATGAAGTCTGAGTTTGAGATGAGCGCGATGGGGGAGCTCACATTCTTTTTAGGTGTACAAGTTGAGCAGCTTGCAAAAGGTATTTATATACATCATTCAAAATATGTCAATGACATGTTGACTAGGTATGACCTGCTCACCTGTAAAACCTATGGGACTCCCATCGAGCTTAATCACAATCTTAAACTTGCTGAGGAAGATGAAGATTGCAAGGAGAGGGACTATCGTTCAATGATAGGCTCTCTTATGTATTTGACTGCCTCTAGACCGGACATTGTATTTGCCGTGTCGATTTGCTCGCGCTATCAGGCTAAACCAAAGGTGTCACATATGAAGGCAGTGAAGCGAATTTTTGGTTATCTCAGAGCTAGACCTACTCTTGGTCTTTGGTATTTAAATGAGAAGACTTTCGCTCTCACAGCCTATTCAGATTCGGATCATGGAGGTTGCAGTATCGATAAGAAGTCAACAACTGGTGGATGTCAATTTCTAGGATCGCGTTTGGTCTCGTGGCAGTGCAAGAAGCAGACTACAGTCTCTCTTTCTACAGCAGAGGCTGAGTTTGTTGCTGCTGCTAGCTGCTGTGCCCAAGTTCTCTGGATTCAGCACCAATTATGCGATTACGGGTTACTTCTTACTATGACTCCTATTCACATAGATAACATTGCTGCTATATCTATCACACGCAATCCCGTACAGCACTCTAAGACAAAACACATTGAACTTAGGTTCCACTTCATACGGGATTGCTATGAAAAACACTTGATAGACCTGGTCCACATAGACACCCTTAAACAAAATGCCGACCTATTCACCAAAGCCTTTTCGCGTGCTCGATTTGATGAACTGGTCAACATGATCGGTTTAAGATTCTTTGGGTCTAAAAAGTAATGTGTGACTTGGATAGTTAACTTTATTTACTTTTATGTCTGTTTAGAAGAAAAAAAAAAAAAAAAAAAAAAAAAAAAAAAAAAACATGGCAACAGCCACTCTTTATACTCTTTAGTATATAAGAAATGCGAGGTTGCAACATTTTTAAAATAGACGTTGAAGTTGTGTCTGTAAACAACTTGGGATATGATAGTACATCGGATGACATGCACAAAATGGAATTTTAAGGTTTATCTTGGATGTGTCAGTAGGTTTATCTGACACACTTAAAACAGTTTTTATCTAAATTATCTTCATCATACGATGTATTGGTAGGCATAATACACACCGGTCTCTGAGATATTAAGAAGTAATTTAAATACATGTCTATGATCCTGTGGTAAACACCTTGTGATGTACGACTCTAAGTCTTAATTCCTTAGCGTAGCTTGACATACTTCTATTTTTGGATCGTATATTTGAGATCTTTTGGGGGAGTATGCTGATTGTTTCCTCTGTTGTACGTAAGTGCAGACCTGGTCTCAATTCAGCTTACTCTCAAAACTAAGCAAACGTGAGTCAATGTACTTGCAAAGTCTTAAATTCTAAGATACTGATCAAGGTCGCCAATTGAATAAAAACAAGTTTGGTTTGACTGCGATCGGTTTTGCTTAAACCTGAATCAAGTGTATGTTGCTCTGTTGTACGCAAGTAAAGACCTGTCACCGCTGGCTTGATTCTTAAAATTGATTCTCTTATATTCTTTCTGAATTTGGAAACTATGTTCATGTCTGGGTTACAGGGTTATATCTATGGTGGGGACCACGATGAAATATTCATACTAACAATAAAAGGTTAACTCACACGACACGGATGTAACATGTTTTAAATGAGCACTACGCAAAAGATCGACAAAATTTTAAAATTTTTCACAAACTGTCGCTATGCGTCACTTCCTAAGTGACGCTGATAGTGACGCTATAAGTGACGCCTAAAGAGTCGTTCTAAGTGACGCAGATTAGGGTTTTGGTATAAATAGTTCCGTATACGGCACTTATTTTCACCACCAACCCTATTCAATACGCGTCACTTACACTACCCTAGCGTCACTTCCTTTGTCACTGCGTCACTTCGACTGTTCGTGATTTCCGATCGATTTGTGGCTTTCTGTGTATTTTGCGTGCAATCGGACTCCGTGACTTTCTTCCTCTCACTCATACGCATCATTAGGTACCATTTTTATCATCTATAATTGCGTATTCATGATTTAATCGTCGATTGAAGTTTCGGGTTTTTAGGGTTTACGAAATCACGAAGATTGGGGATCGATTTGTTATTGTTTTGTGTTAATAAACGGTGTGTTTTACTCGTTTTCACTTGCCGCACCGTTTGGTTAACTCGTTTTCGAAAAACCCCAATTTTTGTTCGTTTTGATTTCTAGGCTTGAACAGTGACACGATGATCTTCATCGTTGCGTCACTTCAAGCGTCACTTCCATAAGTGACGCTAAATGGTAATTTCACAGGTTAAGCGTCACTTTGCTGAGTGACGCCTTTATGCGTCACTTCTGTACATCACTTACTAAGTGACGCCTAACACTGTCACTTCCTTGAGTAACGCTATCAGTGCCGCTATTACTATCCGTACCTTTCTAAATGACGCATACCCGACACTTGGTCACTGACGTTATGAATGACATGTGTTGTGGTAATGACACTTACACCAGTGACGCATTGAATGCGTCACTTACCACAAGTGACGCTTCACTTGATTTTTGATTTTAGTGCGACACTCTCTGAGTGTCGGTACTTATTTATGCGTCACTCTATAAGTGACGCTAAAATCAGAGGTTTTTTAATTATTTGCGTGAGCTTATTGTGTAACGAAATTTCTGGTTATCTTTTGTATTTTAGCTCATAGATGGCAGCTCTACAAGATTACTATCGTCGCACCAACTCTAGGCACAACATTGTTGCATTTTTGGATTCAACGCACAAGAACTCGATGCCTTTTCGGCCGATGATCGAGTTTCTCAGACGTTCAAGGATTCATCACGCTATTACAGCTTTGGCACCAGTGTATATGAACCAAATCGAGGAGTTTTATGACCACGCGTTTATCAGAACAGAGAACGACACTCCGAGGATTGTGTCAACTATGTTTGGACGCGAGATTGTGATTACACAGGATTCGGTTCGCCGTGTTTTGCAGTATGATGATGCGAACAATATGCCGACCGTTTTTGAGACCGCGTTTATCTATGGGGGTCTTCAGCGAATGGGTTATCCGGCAGATCAGCTTGTGGATTTTAGAAAACAGTATCTCTGCAGGGTTTGGAGATACTTAGCTCATATTGTTATTATCTGTTTATCTCCGAGAAAAGGTGGATACGATGCTGCGAGTCATACGACGCTATCTTTGATGCTGGAATTGGTGTACAACAAACCGTACAATTTCAGCGGTTATGTTTTTGGGAATATGGTTGAAAATGTTCGAGCTGGAAAGGATAAGTGGCTGTTATATCCTCGTTTTGTTCAGCTATTGTTAAATGACTTGGATTTGAGAATCAATCCGGATCTGAGGTCGTTATTGGTTCAAACGCCAATGTTATTACGCGTTTTCAACGACTGCAAGCTGCCGCCGAAAGATTCTGCAGTCTTGCCTGATCGTGAGCTGTTCGGGCACGTAGTAAACGAAAACTACGTTGCGCCGCCTGGGGATGCTTATGAGGATATTGTTGTGCCTCCAGTGAATGAGGAGGATTTGGTTGATGCTGCGGTTGCTCAAGATTTAGAAGATATTGAGCAAGTTGAAGAAGTTGCAGTTGAGGATTCTGATGGTGCTTCCACACCACCTGACTCTCCAGGTGATGTACCACCTCAGGATGCGTTGGATGGAATTCATTTGGCAGATCCTAGACGCTTTAAGCGTATTTTGAGAAGGATTTCTGCGGGGCGTGTTCATGTACTGCCTAATCTTGGAAAGCGACCAGCTGGGTCTTCTCTGTCTTATGCTGATCTACCATTGAGAAGACGCCAGCGAACGGGAATAAGTATTCAAGAACCGGGTCAGCAAGCTCAACAACAACAACCGCCGCCTGCGATGCTTCAGCAGTTCCTTGATCAGATAAATCAGATGAATAAGCGTTTTGATGATCAGGCTGCCGTGATTGAAGCTCAAGCTGCCCAAATAAAAGATTTGGAGATCAAGGCAGCTCATGTGCAGGAATTGCAGCTTGAATTGAAGGATGTTAAGTCTAGATTGTTAGAGTTGGAAGCGGTTACCGTTGTTTCGGGGGAGGAAGGTCAGAGAACCTTAGAAACAAATGTAACCCCTCCCCCTGAACCCGAAAATGTAAATCCAGATTCTATTAATGAAAACATTGCTTTGGATTATTTCGTTGATGTTCCACGACAACCGAGACCCATTTCGGTTGATTATTCGAATGTTAATCTCACATATATTCAGAGTTTGATAAATCCGGGTGATGAAGAAGATAGGTCAGTAGATCCGGATGATATAGAGATGGATGCGGAGGTTCCAGGGTCGGACGAAGAATATTTGGATAATCCTAATCAGGAACCGGCACCTGAGCGAGAATCGGAACCAGTTCAGAAACAACCGGCTCAACCGTATGATTTTGATGCACCGATCATTGAGTCCGATGATTCCGATGATGAACAAGAACCTCCAACAGAACCTACTCAGGAACAACCATCTGCTGAATCTGTTCCTGAACAAGCGCAACCGTCTACATCTTCAGATCGTCCAATGTTTCGAAAGCTTAAACCTGAGTTGAAGATTTGCAAAACTTATCAGGTTCGAGGTGATTTGACTGGATTGATCAGAAGTTGGAAGTTTGATGAAGTTAACTTTCTGATTCTTATTAAACGAAGAGATGGCGTACAGTATTTCCGGCCGAGATTCAACGGCATTAGCACGCTGCCGAAGGAAGAATTAAATCGTCTTGCTCAACTGAACATTGTTAACCACACTGATGATTTTCGTGGTAACATGTTTCAGAAGATTCTCAGAAAAGATATCTACAACAAGAAGTATTTGTGGGTTAGACCAGAGCTGGGAGTTCGTTATTCATACAAGAAAAAGTTGGATTCAAGAACTCAGCTACCGATCGTGAAATATCATTATCCTCCAGCTGCTAGTCAGAAAACTGTGCCATTGCAGTCTTTACCACTTGATTTTCTTAAAAGATTACGATATTGGTGGTTTGATTCCGTTACTCAAGAAGCAGTTATTGAATATCTTTCAGTTGAAGATCCAGTGATTGAGAAGGGTAATTGGAGTCTATCTGCAAAGTATGGAAGAACTCTTCGTGTTTTTGATCCGATCAGCCTTATCAATTTGACGAAGAAAGATTTGAAAGCTCTTCACAAAAGCAAAATGGAGTATCATCGTTTTGATTAAGAAGAAGCTTCAAAGTTCGAGAAGGTGGTCGAGATTTGTGTTCGAGTGGGTATTCATGCTGGTGGAGTATTTCCACCAGGTTGGGTTTGAACTAAAGATGTTTTGAAGACCAAGCTGAAGACACGGGGGAGTTTGTTGATGCATGTTAGTGTGTCTGTCAGTTGGTCTATTGAGTTGTAAGTGTCGTTAGTTGATTGTAATAGAAAAGTCATTTTAGTATATAGCGACACTTAGTTTCTGGGTTAGGCGACACTTGCCTTAGTGTCGCATAGCGTCACTTAGGTAAGTGACGCATGAGGGCGGCAACATGCGACACTTCCCAAGTGACGCATGTCTGCCGATTTTGTTTTAGTATAAATTGAAACCTACGGGTTTTAGGCTAGGGTTGACGAAACCCTAGCACCATTTGTCGACATAGCAATCTGTAATTCGTTTCCAATACCTATTTGAAGCTAATAAACAAGTATTCTTTGATTAATCATTCGTTTCGGTTAACGTTTATTAGTTATTTGTGTAATTGATTGATTCCGCCAATCTATTACTAACGATCATCACTTAGATCCATAGCACGGTGTACTTTCATTATGTATCAAAGCTTTACTAACAGACTAAGGATGATAGCAATTTGATAACGAAAATGTAAGTAAAATGTAATTGAAGCACAATTAATGACAATTAAGCAAAAACGACACGATGATATACGAGGAAAGCCCTTGATCAAGGTTGATCGCCGGCACAAAACCTCGGGAAGGATCAAATGATCCTTGCCTTTGTTGATCTTATTAAAATGAAAGTAATGAATTACAAAGTAAGAGCGCAAGGATGATCGGCTAAGTGAATGTGTGTGAATTTAGCTAAGTGTTAGTGAAATAATCGTAAAATGAAGAAATAACATAGCGTATTCGTGATTTGCAGGTGTGAGTAGTGAATTGTGATTAACCTAATCGATCACCCAAGCCTCGTTTAAATAGTAAGAGCGTATAACAATAATCCTGAAATATCAGGGATCCTCCGAGGTATGATGAAGACCACCAACGTCTCTTTTGACTCTATTTTGCACGTGCACAAGACTTCGTCTTCTCCAAATCATATCAAAGCCTTGCCACATAATCCGGAGCATATCTCATTAACGTGTTTCTCCCAAGACCTGGTCAACACTTAAGAAAAATAAACACGTTAACCAACTCATGATCCTGAACTAATACAGGTCCAGGATCCTGAGTTATGCGTACTCCAGAATATACTTAGGATCCTCACTTAAGGATCCTCCTCGTTCAGTATCCTGCAAGAATATATTAGACGAATATATCCTGACTAGGATCCCGCAACATAAATAATAACAATATATCCAGGATCCTTACCTGTATCCGTGATCCTGAAAATAGACTTATAAACCACCATTATCCTAAGGTACGAATATAAAATATAAACGGCTTTCATACCTGCGAAGCGTACTTATGATGCTAATAAGGATCCTGCAAAGGTTAGTGAAAATCTAGCCACAACATTAAGGATCCTAAAACGTTATAACTTCTCATACAAACCGCTTAAATCGTGTTTGGTGAGATATTTTACGTGTATCGGAGACGGCGTCCAAATAGTAATGATAACATTTAAACCCTTATCACATCAGACCGTCATCACCACATCACCTAAATCCTGTTATCTCTCATCCTTCTTTTTCGTTATTTCAACCCATAAGTACTCCATAACCTAATTCCACTCCCAATTCTCAACAAGGACAATCGGAGCAATCACAAGAAATCAACCATGTCAGGTATCTTTCTTCCCCTCATCTTTTTCTGTTTACATTTTCTTTCCCCCGTGTTCTAAATTCTTTCATAATCTCACAGTGCATTTTAGTTTATCCGACATTGATTCAGAAGTTCCACCCAAAAAGGAAATCATTAAGATCAGTGGCTCAAGTTTCAGGCCTTTCCCGGCGGAATTCCTCCCGAAAAAGAGGAAGGTCGAAGAATTATACGATCTCACCAATCCGTCTTCCAATCTTCTGATAGTAAGATTCTTCTCTCTCAATCTCTCTCCTATAAACGAATCCTGACTTTAATCTTTGATCAGGCTATAGACAGCATGATAGAGGAGTACACAGACAAAGTCAAAACGATCGAGGCCCTGACTTTTACCCTTAAAAAGAATACTCTTGACCTAGAAAAAGCCAAACAAAAAATCGGAACCCTCAAGGCTAAACTTGCCGAGAAATCTGATCATGCTAAAGGAGAAGGATCCAATATCAGAGATACCTTGTTGGAAGAGATGAAAAGGGATGCTACCATTGCGGTATTGGAATCCAAAATTCATATGGCCACTGAAGCTGCTGACAACGGGCTAGATGCTAGCCTATGGGACGTTAAAGGATGGAAAGACAAGCTATCAAAAATGAAAGATGATTATCCCTCAAATCCATTCTTCATTGGTCTCAGAGTATCCTGGGTTCCAAAAGAAAAAGCAACTATGGTGTCCAGTTCCAAAAATAAAGAGAAGATGACCGCAGCTGTCGACTTAGCCGACAATGAAGAATCCTCGGGCGAGGAAGGTATCTAACTAGCCGGAGCCCGATTGTTATTTTTATTTCAATGTTCTCTTTAAGGGTCGTGGTTGTAACAAACAATTTCATTCGGGGCGAGATTGACCTGGTATGGTCAATCATGGTTGTGTGTAACCGTGGTTCATGTAGGCCACGAGACAATTTTATTTCCTGTACTCATTTTGAACTTTAATCTTAGGATTGTATAATCCTTAGATCTTTTGCTGTTAATAACATTAGGATATTATCTACATCTTGCGTCTTCAAGACACTGAGGAGATTCCCTCAGCATGTATATCTATTTACTTGATAGTTGCTTAGAAATAGGATCCTGAGGAGATTCCATCAGAATACTTCCAGAATAATGAGAAGATTTTCTCAATATATATTCGGCTCCATAGACTTCAAGGATCCTGAACAGGATCTGAAATAATCTTAAGTTTAGGATCCTCAGATTCAAGGATCCTTAATTGGATTTGGCATAAACTCAAGTTTAGGATCCTGAGATTCCAGGATCTTAAAACATTTTGATGATTCATGTAACACGAAAATGTTTTAAAATTTGTCAAACAATTGTGAAAACAAATTACTTCTTGAAAGACGTTGCAATCTTAAAAAGATTTTATGATCCTTAGATCAAAATAATTTTGAGAAAAACATTAGAGATAATAAAATCATTTATTAGACTTAACCAATGAAAATTTGATAATGTGAAAACATTATAACCATTAGGTAGTTTATGCAAACTATAAAAGTGACATATAAATGCCAAATCATTGGGTAATGTGAAAACATTACAAACCGTGCGTATTACGTAATGAGAAGTCATTACAAGCCTTATGTACTTGGGCTACGCCATTTGAGACATGAAAATGCCTAACTAATTGAGTAATGTGAAAACATTACAAACCTTAGAGTGACGTGAAAATGACACAAACCTTAGATCGATACGTATAGTGCACATCAGTATCGACATTCGTTAGCGCTTGATCTATAGGCCAATGGAAATGAAGTTGTCGGGTACCAGAGGCATCACCGATTCCCTAACCGTGGCACTATAATCAAACATCGTGCACTCCTGGCGAGGTGTCAAAACCCTTTTCTTAGAGAGGTGTATATCCGTACGGAAACCTCTAAACCTTAGAGAATCGCTGGGATCCTTAACGGAGGAGAGGTGGCCAACCCCTAATCTTCATTCCATGATCCTTATATGCATGAACTACAGCAAATACAAAATCTTGGGTAAAGGTGGGTGTTAGTTTGCCTAACACCCCTCCGATGCTTAAGTCAGTACAGTATTCAATGAGAATAGTAATAATAATGAAAAACTTTCATGCATATATTAATATATGATCATAATACACACATACATATATATATATATATATATATATATATATATATATATATATATATATATATATATTAAAGAATAAAATCAATGAAAAGTTTAGGATCATAGGAGTACCTTATATGTTGAACAGAAATATTCAACTTACACATGATAGAGTTTCAAATGAATGGCATTCCAGGATCTTGGAAGTAATTCTCCATCCATATTGGCCAACCAGTATGCCCCCTTTCCAGCATCCGAATCTATCAAGTACGGACCTTCCCACTTTGGTGCTAGCTTTCCTTCCGCAGGATTCTTAGTATTTTGAAATACTTTTCTCAATACCAAATCTCCTACTCGAAACCTTCTTATCCTAACATTTTTGTTGTAGGATCTTGAAATCCTCTGTTGGTATGCCGCAATCCTGAATTTAGCACGATCCCTTATCTTGTCCACAGTGTCCAGATCCTGAATCAATGCTTCCTTGTTTGCTTCCAAAGTCTCATCCGGGATCTTGCCGTCGGGATCACCATTTCTGTTGGGATCACAGCCTCAGATCCAAAGCAAAAGGAGTTTGCTTAGTTGCCTCCTTTTCTGTGGTTCTATCAGCCCATAAAACAAAAGGCAACTCTTCAGCCCATCTCCCTTTCTTAGCATCTAGCCTCTTCTTAAGATTATTGATTATGATCTTGTTGCTAGATTCTGCTTGCCCATTAGCTTGAGGATGGACTGGTGTTGAAGTTATCATTTTGATTCCCCAACTTTCACAAAACTTGGTTGTTCTTCTTCCAATAAATTGAGATCCATTGTCACATACTATTTCTGCCGGGATCCCAAACCTTGTGAGGATATTTCTCTTGATGAATGAAATTTCGTCCTTTTCCTTTACTTGAACAAATGCTTCAGCTTCAATCCATTTTGAGAAATAATCCGTCATTGCAAGCATAAACACTTTTCCTCCTGGAGCAACAGGTAGTTTTCCAACAATATCCATTCCCCATTTCATAAACGGCCATGGCGAGATAATTGGATGCATCGGTTCTGCCGGTTGATGATGAATGTCCCCGTGTCTTTGACAAGCATCACATTTGCGAGCAAAATCCATGGAATCCTTCTTCATTGTAGGCCAGAAGTATCCTGTCCTTAAAGCTTTTGAAAATAATGCTCTGCCCCCATAATGATTCCCACAATCACCTTCATGTATATCCTCAAGGACTGCTTTTGCTTCAGGATCCTCAAGGCATTGCAATAATGGTCCTGCAAGTGATTTTTTATACAATATACCATTTTCAATAGCAAAACGAGATACCTTTAACCTGAAAGCTTTGGGATTGTTTTCATCCTTAGGGATCACATCGTGTTGTAAATATTCCATGATTAGTTGCATCCATGATCCTGACTTGCCCCCAAAACCTGATGCATTCAAGTTATCTCCAGGCTGAGGATCCTCAACATCACAGACTTTCTCTTCGTTGTGATCCTTAAGCTTGACCCCAGATTTGCCAAAGCATCCGCCTCAGTATTATCTTCACGTGGTACCTGTTGGATTTCAAAGACCTCGAAGCTACCTGCAAGATCCTTAACAATCTCCAAATACAAGGCTAATCTATCTACTTTCACAGTATAAGATCCATTATAATGGTTAGCAATCAACAATGAATCAACATACACGTTTAAGTATCTTATCCCAATATCCTTAGCTAATTGTAATCCCTCAATTAATGCTTCATCTTCTGCCTCATTATTTGTAGCTTGAAATTCACATCTTATGGCTTGAGGCATAATATCACCTTGAGGTGACTTTAATACAATTCCTAATCCAGTTCCTTTTACGTTAGAAGCACCATCAGTATATAATGTCCATCTTTCACTTATTTGGTTTAGTTCTTGTACTTCTAAATCTACTTCATTTTGAAGATCACTAGTAAAGTCAGCAATAAAATCTGCTAGGGCTTGAGATTTAATCGCGTTCCTAGGCTCATATATCAGATTATAAGCACTTAATTTTACAGACCACTTAGCTAAACGTCCTGACATTTCTGGTTTTCTCAAAATGTTTTTAATAGGGTAATTAGTTCTTACATGTATGGGGTGTGTCTCAAAATAATGCCTAAGTTTAGTTGATGCCATGACCAATGCAAGTATAAGTTTTTCGAGATGAGAATACCTGGTTTCAGCATCTAATAGGCTTTTACTCACATAGTAAACTGGATGTTGTTGTCCTTCATGATCCTTCACTAGCACCGCACTTACAGCACTTCGTGACACTGATAAATAGAGAAACAACGGTTCCCCATTCTCAGTCTTCATCAATAAAGGAGCTGTTGACAAGTAATCCTTTAGCTCTTGAAACGCAGCTTCGTGCTTTTCTCCCCATTCGAACTTTTTATTCTTCTTTAGGATATCATAGAATTCCTTGCACCTGTCTGAGGATCTTGAAATAAAACGGTTCAGAGCTGCTATCCTTCCCGTTAATCTTTGTATATCCTTTGGGCTTGATGGAGACTTTAGATTTAGAATAGCTTTGATCTGTTCTGGGCTAGCTTCTATTCCTCTCTTGGTCACCATATATCCCAAGAACTTTCCTGCCCCCACTCCAAAGTGGCATTTTGCAGGATTAAGCTTCATGTTGTAGTGATCCAGGATGTCAAAGGCCACCTTGAGATCCTGAAGATGATCATATTGACTAGCCTTTGATACGTTGCACCTGCATTTTTAAGACCAAAGGGCATGGCAATATAACAATATATACCTGTGGGGGTTATGAAGGCTGTGTCTTCCTGGTCTGAAGGTTCCATCTGAATTTGTTGAAATCCAGATGAAGCATCCATAAAGGTTAGGATCTCATGCCCAGCTGTAGCATCCACCATTGAATCTATATGAGGCAACGGAAAAGGATCCTTCGGGCAGGCCTTGTTGAGATCCGTATAGTCCACACACACTCTCCATTTCCCATTCTTCTTTTGTACCACTACCACGTTTTCCAACCATCTTGGAAACTTTACTTCCCTTATCATGCCAGCAGCAAGTAATCCTTCAACGTCTGCCTGGATAATAGCATTCCTTTCCGGTGCAAATTTTCTTCTCTTTTGTTGGACCGGCCTGAAACTATTATCAATTCCAAGTTTATGAGTTATAACATCCTTAGATATACCTGTCATATCCTCTGGTTTCCAGGCAAAGGTCGATCTCCTCTGATTCAAGAATTTCATCAGATCATGCTCTAGATTTTCTGGGATGCTTGATCCTATAAGCACCTTTTCTTCAGGATCCTTCAAGCTCAACGGCCCTTCTTTGACATCCTGCTCCTTCGTATCCAGGACATCCCCTGCCCTGTTCTTTAATTGCTATGCTGACGGAGGCCTGGTAGCAGGTTTCATCGATGTTGTATAGCAATCCTTTGCTTCTTGTTGGTCACTACTGATCTTGACCACCCCCCATGGAGTCGGTAATTTGACGCATTGATGATATGTTGAGGGTACTGCCTTCATATCATGCAACCAGGGTCTCCCTAGGATAATGTTATAGCTTGACAGACAATCCATAACGCAAAACTTTTGAATGGAGTTCACCCCCTCAATGTAGATCGGCAACTTGATATCACCAACTGTGTTCTTCACTTCTCCACTGAATCCTACCAACACAGTGGATCTCGAGGTGATCTCCGACTCTGGAATACCCATTCTTTTCAAAGTTTCTAGATGGATGATGTTGACTGAGCTTCCTCCATCTATCCGGATCCTTCGCACAAAATGATTGGCAACATAAAGAGTAATAACCAAACCATCATGATGAGGATCCTAAATGTCTTTTAAATCATCCTCATCAAACGCTATTATCCTTTCATCTTTCTTCATGGAAGTTCTTGTAGGTTTATCTGACTTGGACTCCCTTGCGTGCCTTTTAGCTGTGGAATAAGAAGTACCACATATGTCAGAACCACCAGAAATAAAATTAATTACCTTGGCATCTGAAGGTGGGGATCCTGCTCTGGTAAGGATCCTGCGATTATCCTGAGGCTCAGGATCCTGAACTCTATCATGATCCTTCGCGTGATCCTTCTTTTTCCCAAGCAGATCCTTCAAGTATCCTTTGTTGAGCAAATGACTGATCTCTTTCCGGAGAGCTATGCAATTCTCAGTTGTGTGGCCGAAATCCTCATGGTAAGCACACCACTTAGACTTATCCTTCCATGCGTAGGGTTTATCATTCTTCTTTGGCCATCTTGCCTTGTCCCCTAGATCCTGCATGGCACACAATATATCTGTTGTATCCACAGAAAAATTATAATCAGTTATTTTAGGATATTCTTCGTCATCTTCATCAATAGCATTCACGCGACGATCCTCATTTCTGGAATAAGGTTTATTCCTGTTTGATCTGAATGAAGATGAGTCTGATTTCCTGTTGGGTCTATCATATGTTGATTGAGTGTCCACTCTCTTCTGTATCATCGCGTCCTCTTCCAATCTGATGAACCTCAAAGCTCTATTTCTGACTTCATCAAGGTTCCTGCAAGGATTCATAACAAGATCCTCATAAAATGGGGAATCCCTTTTGATCCCCATCTTAAAGGCTTGTACAGCAGTAGGCATATCCAGATTGGGTATGTTCAAGGATTCTCTCCCGAACCTTCCTACAAAATCTCGAAGAGACTCATTAGCTTTTTGGACAATTCTATATAAATCAGTAGTTAGTTTTTCAAATGTTCTACTGCAGGAGAATTGATTATTAAATAAATTAACCAAATGAGCAAATGAAGTAATAGAGTATGGAGGAACGTTCAATAGCCATTTTAGTGCGGATCCTGTAAGAGAGAACCAAAGCCCTTGCATAAACATGCTTCTTTAAGATCAGAAGGGATTGGAATGATTACCATCCTCTCCCTGTATTGCGCAATGTGCTCCTCAGGATCCGTCGTCCCATCATATAACTTCATATTGGGTGTTTGGAATCTCTTCGGGATCTCAGCATCACAAATAGGTGGTGCAAATCTTGAGATCATGTGTGCTGTTGGAGCAACTTCTGGAATTGGTTGTACAACTCCGGGGACGCTTGATATCATATCCTTCAACTTCTGTATTTCTTTTGCCATTATAGGGCTAACTCTAGGATCCTGAAAATTGTTAGTCCCAACAGTGTTATTAGAAGTAAAATTATTGAACATATTACTACCATCAGGAGTCCTATACGAGGATCCTGGATTGGACTGTTGAGCCCTTGATGTAGAAACTCCTGTAGCAAATATCGGATCTGGGATCCTAGTGCTCCCTTGCATAGATATGAAATCTCCTTGGTGCTCCGCTGATGAAGGAGTGCCAAAATCAAGGATCCTGCTTCGGATAGGAGTAGTAACTCGAGAAGCTGGAACATTGTTTCTAGTTCTCATGTCCTCCACATCCTTTCTCAGGATTTCGTTGCTTCTCTCCACACGTTGAAGCTGCTCCTTAACCTGAGCAAACATAGACACAATATCCCGGTTAGCAATCATAACAGGGTCTGGATCCGAAAAGAATCAAGCCCCCAAGGAAGTGGATCCAGCCGAAGATAGCCTCTGATAGACAATTTGAGGCTGTTGTTGAGATGACGTGAGAGGTGGAGCAGGTGGAAGAGTGGTTCTAGCAGATGATGATGATGGCATGGTGGAAGAAGTAGATCGTCCTTGGCTCGACATTTTCGACAAAAATCTTTGAAAAAGATGACTCAACAAGGATTTTAACAAAAGTTTGAATAAGCAAAACACCAATTTCCCCACGGTGGGCGCCAAATTGTTTTGGTCAAAAATTACTAAAAGCAATTAAGTGATCAAAATTAGTTTGTGAGGTCAGGTGTATAAATTACTCTCAAGATAATTACGTAGAAACACGATTATCTCTATTAGTAAGTAAATATTTTGCGTTTAAAAAAGATTAATTTGATCCGTGGATCCTCGTTGAATAAACGTTTATGTATCAAAGCTTTACTAACAGACTAAGGATGATAGCAATTTGATAACAAAAATTTAAGTAAAATGTAATTGAAGCACAATTAATGACAATTAAGCAAAAACGACACGATGATATACGAGGAAAGCCCTTGATCAAGGTTGATCGCCGGCACAAAACCTCGGGAAGGATCAAATGATCCTTGCCTTTGTTGATCTTATTTAAATGAAATTAATGAATTACAAAGTAAGAGCGCAAGGATGATCGGCTAAGTGAATGTGTGTGAATTTAGCTAAGTGTTAGTGAAATAATCGTAAAATGAAGAAATAACATAGCGTATTCGTGATTTGCAGGTGTGAGTAGTGAATTGTGATTAACCTAATCGATCACCCAAGCCTCGTTTAAATAGTAAGAGCGTATAACAATAATCCCGAAATATCAGGGATCCTCCGAGGTATGATGAAGACCACCAACGTCTCTTTTGACTCTATTTTGCACGTGCACAAGACTTCGTCTTCTCCAAATCGTATCAAAGCCTTGCCACATAATCCGGAGCATATCTCATTAACGCGTTTCTCCCAAGACCTGGTCAACACTTAAGAAAAATAAACACGTTAACCAACTCATGATCCTGAACTAATACAGGTCCAGGATCCTGAGTTATGCGTACTCCAGTATATACTTAGGATCCTCACTTAAGGATCCTCCTCGTTCAGTATCCTGCAAGAATATATTAGACGAATATATCCTGACTAGGATCCCGCAACATAAATAATAACAATATATCCAGGATCCTTACCTGTATCCGTGATCCTGAAAACAGACTTATAAACCACCATTATCCTAAGGTACGAATATAATATATAAACGGCTTTCATACCTGCGAAGCGTACTTATGATGCTAATAAGGATCCTGCAAAGGTTAGTGAAAATCTAGCCACAACAGTTATGATATGATATTAAATTGATTTAGGAAGAGGTAGGTCTTCCTGATCAATTGTGAACAAGTAAATGATAATATGTTAAGTATGAGAAGTATATGTTAAGACAAATCATGTGAAATGATGACATAATTATTATATTTTGTTATCATTAAATGATAAGTTGTTATGTGAAAAGAAATAAGTATGTTTAAGTGAAAGAATGTTAATTGTTTATGTGGAAACTACTTGCTTATGTGAAGATGATATTGTGAGTAGTTTATACTCACTGTAGTATGAAGTGAATGTGGTAGCAAGTAGACTTTCTGTTATTTATTTGTTGTTAAGACTTTATGAAAAGTGTTTAAGTGTTCAGTTAAGTATTAATTGTATATTTTAAACTGCATGCGTGCAATAAAATTATGCAGTTGTGTATTTACTTTCAGTCAAGATAGGTGAAGAAGAAAATGTATAAACGATCTATAGGCCCCGATGTGTTCACAGGTGCCTTCTTTGTTAATTTAAACCTGTATACATACTGGTTGATTCGGGTGCCTTAAGATCTATTGTAGCTGAAATAGTTTATGATAAGCTGTGTAAAGTTAAAGTTATATGTTGAGCATGGAAGAGATTGAAAAGTGTTAAGAATAGCTGACTAATGTTAGCTACAATTGTAATAAGATATGTGTATAAAGGTAAAGTGAAAGAGTAAGTAAGTTGTTAAAGAAAGAAATCTCTATCCATTGCTCAATTAATTGCTAAAAGTTTACGTTGAAAGCATATTATTGATTTGTAAAGTATAAAAATTTATTGTGTGTTCAAGGTTTAAGATGATCAGAAATACTGACTGATGTCAGTTATTGTGTTAAGAATTCAATATGATTAGATATGATAAAGTTGTGTTATCTGTAAGTTTATGTGTTAAGTTAAAATCTTCATGACTTATCATTGTGTAGATTAAAGTATTGTATGATTGTTCAAGTTGTATGAAATCAAGGTATAATCATACTAGAATCAGTATATATCTGACAATGATGAATGGAAATGTGAGACTGGTGTTGTGGGTAGAATTTTCACTAATTATGCAGGATCCCGGATCTACTATTGTATTAATAACTTGTAAGGATCCTGGAATGCTTTTGGATTGCTTACATGCAGGATACTGAGTTTATCATCAGGATAAGGAAAGGTATGATCCTGATTTGCAATATTATGCAGGATCCTCAGGTATGACTACATTATCCTTAAGATTATGTTAAAACAGGGATCATAGTTGTATAACTATGATATTAAGGTTGTTATATTGCAGGATCCTGATAGGGATATTCTTTTATATTTCAGGATCATCAACTCATAATAATCCTGAATCTGACTAAGTATAGGATAATAGGATGGATTGGGCTTAATACTATTTTGTTTATCTTATAATATATGCTTATTATAAGGATCCCAGATATCATATATCTCGGGATCCCTTTGCTACTAATATTGCCGCATGTTTAATATATCTTGACTAGGTCATAAAAGACGTGGGGAAGTAGTTCCGATTTCCTTGGATGGTATATTACTTGAAGACTATTTTGAATTACGAAGAAGGGAGTCAACACGTGCGTATTACTTGGTCAAGTGAACGTTGGAGACGCTCCACCATATCTCGGGGATGATCCCGGATATTTCGGAATAGTGATTTAGCGGCTGTAGTATATAAATGAGGCTTGAATGATCGATTAGGTTAACTGATGCTCACTACTTACATTCGAAACACTCTCTGCAATTCACCAACAATTACATATTTCACCGACAAACACTTAGACGATCATTCTTGTGCTCTTTAGCTTGTAATTTGTTCTATTTTCAATAAGATAAACATAAGGCAAGGATCGATTGATCCTTCCCGAGGTTTTGTGCCGGCGATCTTCTAAAGATCAAGGGTTTTCCTCGTACATCCTCGTGTTCTTGTATTTTAATTTGATTACATATTTTGTTCAATCAATTTCTTGCATATAAACTGTATTATCCCGGAATTATCCTGGATTATACTTAATTTTTGCACTAATCAAATACTTGTTTCTCACAAATTATCATTCTTAGAGCATTTAATAGTATTTTTAACAAAGATTTGTACTTATATTTTGAAACACAAGGTTTTTGTTATTGTTTTGGTCAAAAATTACACTAAGCAATTATGTGATCAAACTTAGAAAAGTGAGGTTGGGTGCTATAAATTACTTTCAAGATAATTACGCTTTTACACGATTATCTATATGAGTAAATGACAACTTTGAATGAAAATTATGCCTTGAATCCTTGGATTCGTGGATCCTTATTAAAAATGTGTTTAATGGTGAAAACAAGTGTTTGTAAATAAGATTATTCCAAAAGTTTAAGTAAAATGTAAAGTATTTTCAGGATAATGCAAGTTATGCAATAAATATATGATCGCAATCAATAAAAATGCATGAAACAGAATAATAATGCAATTATTGCGATAAAAAGATGATTAGAAACAAGATAAATACGTATCTTTATGATAAATGTAAGATAAAATCAGGATAATGCAGAATTTATGATCAAAAGATCAATGAAATGCAAATTAAATAACGAAAATGTAAAATAAATGTGATCGACACAAGGATATACGAGGAAAGCCCTTGATCTTGTTAGATCGCCGGCATAAAACCTCGGGAAGGAACAATCGTTCCTTACCTTTGTTGCTTTTATTACTCAAAATCAGGATAATACAAAGAAAGAGCGCAATAGTGATCGATCTAAGTGTTTTTTTGATGAACCGGATGGAAAAGATGAAGTGTAGGTGTTTTTGATCGAGAGAATAAGTGTATCAGAGTGTTGGAAGTGAATAATGGTCGTTCTATTCGATCATATTGCCTCATATTTATACTAAGGCTGAATAACAAATAATTCCTAAAAATCAGGGATCCTCCGAGATCTTCGGGATCCTCTCCGAGATATCTTGAGCTTCTACAACGTTCATATTGACCAAATGTGGAACACATGCTGAATTATCCTTGAAATAGTCTCCTTCCAAGCATTTCGGAGGTGGTTATCCATCCCTCAAACCACGTATGACCTGGTCAAAAGGAAAGAGAACAACAAGGTAGTAATACATGATCCTGGGATACTGAATATATCCAGGATCCTGATCACCCGGGATCCTGAATATCCAAGATCCTGAATATAAACTGACAAATAAATATTAGTAACATTTGATCCCGAGATACTTAACATATTCGGGATCCTGACCATTTGAGATCCTAAACATATGTGAGATCCTGGTATATCTGAGATTTCTATAGTACTCAGGATCCTAAATACTCATCCATAACCGGGATCCTTGATCCAAGAAGGATCCTAAATATATCCAAGATCTTAATAACCTGTATCATATAAGCATAGAATCTCAGGATCCTTAGTCTTAGCTTTATCCTGAACATATGCATGATCCAAGATATAATTTTCAATATTAACTAGAGACTTCAGGATCCTGTATCCTAACTCTAAAATTTAGCCCCAAACAATTGCCCCCAAGTTGTGTTATCTTCAGGACCTTGAAGGTGACACAACTTCTAAAAATAAACATTAGATAAATGAGGCAAGATATTACCGTGCATTGGTAACCATGTCCACGTTGATTGAATTTTTGATAAACATAAACCCTTTCATACCTCATTTACATGACTTCAAACTTCATAATGACTTGGGCTACCTGTTCTTCGTCAAGTTTAAATGAAAAATACCACAATGATTTTAAAAACCGATAAATATACCTGAATCCTGGGTTTAATCTGATGTTAATATCGCTTGGTTAAGATCCTGTGAAACATTTCCATGCGATACAACCCTACGGGTTTGTTTCCTTGAGCTTCCTTTCACCATTTTTTTAATTATTCTCTGTGAATCAACTATCTTCATGATCCAGAAGGGATGCCCCCATTCATGTCAATGTTATACATATTTGGGTTGTGCCAATAATAAGGTTAACCCGGTATGGTTAGCCATGGTGGTGCTCAAGTGGTTTATGTTGACCACTTAGTCACCTTGAACATTTTAATTTTCGCTCGTTGAATTTTCATTCAGGATAAGCTAATCCCGAGCGTGGGTTGGCTTGGATCGATTCGTTACACTCCGTAATGTACGTGGATAACCCGTTAGAGTGTATTGAACGAAACTAAGGGTGGTGTGAATCGAATGGATACCATCTGGTGAGATGGGTTTTAGTGATGAGCAAGGCTCAAACTTGGATGATGAATGTATAGAGAAAGAGAGAGAGAGAGCATATGGAGGCTCCTCTTGATTCTTGTTAAACAATCTGTAAAAGATAAATTCTCGGTAGTGAGGAAAACTCACCATGGATGAAGATGATGGATAGGAAGGAAGCAGGGAGGCTGCCTTTTCATTTGATATGTGTTATCATCTTCTATTTGTCTTCTATCTTCAGGATACTGGGAAGATTCCCCCAATATATGTTTATTTCATCCATACGCTCAGAATCTTGAGGAGATTCCCTCAAGATATATTTAGAATAATCCTGTTCCTAGGATTCCAATATTCTAGGATCCTGAAACAGACCTTCAATCACAAAATTCCTAAGTAATGTAAGGATCTTGAAAAGTTATTCAAGATACTCTAAGAAGAAAGAAGCCCAAGAAACCAAGGCTACCAATCAGGATTTATATATCCTATGTCTTCAGGATATTGAGGAGATTCCCTCAATATATATTTATTTTATACTGATAACCAGGATCTTGAGGGGATTCCCTCAGGATATACTCGAGATAAGATTTTTAAAATACTGGGCAAATTCCCCCAATATATGCTTATCCCGATCATACCTGTAGGTCTTTCAAGATAATGGGAGGATTTCCCCATCACACGCTCATTTTACTTATACCTCAAGGATTCTGAGGAGATTCCCTCAGAAAACTCAAAATAACTTCATACTCAGGATTCCCATATCTCAGGATCCTGAAACATACTTCAGCTTCAGAAGCATATTTAAAACCATCAATGATGATGATTAAATCCTGTAATATGACAACATCAAAGATTGCCAAAGTAATGTGAAAACATTACTAACACTTTATGATGACACAATAGTGTCAAAGTCTTTCGAACAACCTGTAAACATTAAGATAATTTTTATGATCTTTGGCTCAAGATTCCTGTATCTCAAGATCCTGAAACAAATCTTGATACGTTCAAAGAAGATATCAGGATGTCTCTTGGGATAATCCAATGATCCTGATATATAACATTGTTATATGATTTTGATAACATGAAAACATTCCAGCTATTCTCACAATGTCAAAACATTATGATTTTTATTTATCTTTAAGAATGGCATAAAAGCTGTCAAGATTTTTAATGCAAAAAATATTGCAATTCTTTTCGAAAATGTCACAATATTTGAATAATGTGAAAACATTATAACAATCATGATCTTTGGATTAAATTCGAAAAATATTTTGGTAATATGATAATATTACAACCATTTGAATCTTTTATGGCCTACGCCAATAGAAATATTTTGGTAATGTCTAAAACATTACAAAACTTAAGAAAACTTTTGATAAATCAATTTTTGTGACATGTAAATGCCAAACCATTTGGTAATGTGAAAACATTACAACCGTTTGATTCGAGGGCCAAGCCATTTGAGACATGAATATGCCTAACCAACTGGTAATGTGAAAACATTACAAACCTTGCGTAATAGATAATGTAAAAACATTATAAGCCTTGTGTACTTAGTGACGTGAATACGCCAAAACCTTAGGTAATGTGAAAACATTACAAACCTTAGAGTGACGTGAAAACGACACAAACCTTAGGTCGGCACCTAGTGCACTCAGTGCCGACAATCGGAAGAGTTTGATCTATAGGCCAATGGAAATGAAGTTATCAGGTACCAGAGGCATCACCGATTCCCTAACCGTGGCACTATAATCAAACATCGTGCACACCCGGCGAGGTGTGGAAACCCAAATTCTTAGAGAGGTGTTTATGCGTCAGCAAACCTCTAAACCTTAGAGGATCGCTGGGATCCTTAACGGAGGAGAGGTGGCCAACCTCTAATCTTCATTCCATGATCCTTAGATGCATGAACTACAACAAATACAAGATCTTGGGTAAAGGTGGGTGTTAGTTTGCCTAACACTCATCCGATGCTCAAGTCAGTGTCAGATTCGAATGAAAATAATAATTATGAAAGATTTTCATGCATATATTAATATATAATTATGATACACACATACATATATAGTAAAGAATATAAAAATTAATGAAAAGTTAAGGATCATAGGGGTACCTTTTTTATGTTGAATATAAAGTCTCAACTTACATATGATAGAGTTTCAAATGAATGGCATTCCAGGATCTTGGAAGTAGTTTTCCATCAACACGTCTCCGTTTTCCAGCATCCAAGCCAATAAAGCATTGATCACAGGTAGATAATTAGATGCCTCGGTTCTGAATATTTCCATGTATGCCCCCAGGATAGTTTCCACAAATTTTTTCGTGCATATCCTTCAGTTTTGCTTATGCCTCAGGATCCTCAGAATATCGCAACAATAATGATCCTTCTGCAAAAATTTTAATGATTGACTACATCTATGATCCTGACTTGCCCCCAGAACCTGATGTGTCCAATTATCCTCAAACTCAAGATCACCATCATAGCATCAGTTGAAGATCCCGAAGTTACCTGCAGAATCTTAAAGCATATCCAAATACAAAACTAGTCTAACTATCCTTAGGGCATATTTCCAATGATGATTAGTAACTAACATACACCTATGTGTTTTACACCGACATCCTTAGTTAATCCTAAACCTTCAATTGATGTTTCGTAATCCATTTCATTATTGGCACTTTAAAATTTATAATCAATATCCTGTTGCATGTCATACCTTTAAGGTGATTTTAATACAAAATCTTAGCATAACTAAGCATGCTGTATCCATATTTTATTTCAAAGATCACCAGTAAAGTTTACTCCAAACCTAAAATTTTATCATGTTTCTACGATCTCGTTATAGTCATTTAGTTATTCTAAGTGAGATTCCTGGTTTTCATATTTAATAGATGATTAATGTTATCATGCACAGAATGTGTTACAAGATAACCAATGCATACATAAATTTTTCAAGATAAGAGTACCTGGCATCAGCGTCTTGAGTAATAGATAAGAAGTTGCGGACCTTTCAGGATCTTCAACTTATGCAGCATCGTTCATATTTTGGGATACCGCCATGTTTACGAGTAATGATTTACCAATTAGATTTGTATTTCACCACCACGTTTGCCAAGATCAGGAATCTTGCTTCCTTGAACATATCAGCACACAATAACATACGTCCTATCCTTTTCCACCTTAGGATCCTCAGAATGGAGTCGCACTTCTTTGATACCTTATTTTATTGTAGCCAAGATATCCCATGCCTTTTTCCATTGATTGCTATGCTGATGGAGGCTTGGTAGTAGATTTCATTGATGTTGTGTAGCAATCCTTCGCTTCCCGTTGATCGCTATTAATCCCTTCGATGTAAATTGGCAATTTGATCTCGCCGGTTGTATTTTTTGCTTCACCACTGGATCCTACCAACACAGTGGACATGGAGATGATCTCAGATTCTGGTATGCCCATTCTCTTCAAAGTCTCTAAGCGGATGATATTAATCGAGCTTTCACCATTTATCAAGATCCTTAGTGTCCGACGGTGGTGATCTTGCCCTGTGTAGGATCCTACGATTATCCTGAGCTTCGGGATCTAGAGCCTTGTCATGATCCCAGCCGTGATCCTTCTTTCTTCCAAGTAGCTCCTTCAAGTATCCCTTGCTAAGCAGATGGCTGATTTCCTGTCTAAGGGGTATGCAATCCTCAATTATGTGACCGAAATCCTTATGATATGCGCACCACTTAGTCTTATCCTTCCAAGTGACGGCTTTATGATTTCTTTTTGGCCATCTCGCCTTATCTCCAAGACCCTGCATAGCACATAAGATACTTGTAGTGTCAACAGAAAAACAATAATCAGTTAGCTTCGGATATTCTTTATCATCCTCTCCAATTGCAATGATCTGAGGATCCTCATTTCTGGCATAAGACTTGTTCCTGTTGGATCTGTACGAGGATGACTCTAATTTCTTGTTGGGCATGTCATATGTTGATGAAATTTCCACCCTTTTCTGGATCAAAGCGTCCTCTTCTAGCCTTATGAACCTCAGAGCTCTATTCCTGACTTCATCAAGGTTCCTGCAAGGATTCATCACAAGATCATCATAAAATGGAGAATCCCTATTGATCCCCATCTTAAAGGCCTGTGCTGCAGTAGCCATATCTAAGTTAGGTATATCCAAAGATTCTCTTCCAAATCTTCCTATAAAATCTCGAAGAGACTCATTAGCCCTTTGTTCAATTCTATATAAATCAATGGTTAATTTTTCAAATGTTCTACTACAAGAAAATTAATTATTAAATAAATTAACCATATGAGCAAACGAAGTAATAGAATAGGGAGGAACGTTTAACAGCAATTTTAAAGCGGTTCCTGTCAGAGTTGATCCAAATCCTTTGCATAAGCACGCTTCTCTGAGATCAGCAGGAATCGGAATGATCTCCATCCTTTCCCTATATTGGGCGATGTGCTCCTCAGGATTCGTCGTTCCACCGTAAAGCTTCATGCTAGGAGTCTTTAATCTTTTCGGGATCTCAGCATCACAAATCGGTGGTGAAAATCTCGAGATCCTGTGGGCTGATGGAGCGACTTCAGGAATAGGTTGAACAACACAAGGAACACTTGATATCATGTCTTTCAGTTTCTGCAACTCCCTTTTTATTACAGGCTTACTCCAGGATCCTGCACATTGTTTGTTAGTACCAAAAGAACAACCATAAGATATATTACCACTGTTAGGCGACATGATTGAGGATCCTGGAGTCTGCTCAGGATCCCGAGGTGCCAAGATCCTAGTAGTTCCTTGCATGGCAATGCAATCTGCTCCAATACTTGCAAATGCTGGAGTGTTGAAATCCAGGATCCTGCTCCGAAAAGGAGTAGTATCCTGATTAGGGGGAGTGTTGATTCTTCCGCTCAAGCTTTCAAGATCCTTCTTCAGGGCCTCGTTACGCTGTTCCACACATCCTAATTGCTAAAACATAAGATATGTACCTCGTTACTCGTTACTGTGTTTGTTGAAGATATACACCATTAAGAAGAAAATGTATAAACGATCTATAGGCCCCGATGTGTTCACAGGTGCCTTCTTTGTTAATTTAAACCTGTATACATACTGGTTGATTCGGGTGCCTTAAGATCTATTGTAGCTGAAATAGTTTATGATAAGCTGTGTAAAGTTAAAGTTATATGTTGAGCATGGAAGAGATTGAAAAGTGTTAAGAATAGCTGACTAATGTTAGCTACAATTGTAATAAGATATGTGTATAAAGGTAAAGTGAAAGAGTAAGTAAGTTGTTAAAGAAAGAAATCTCTATCCATTGCTCAATTAATTGCTAAAAGTTTACGTTGAAAGCATATTATTGATTTGTAAAGTATAAAAATTTATTGTGTGTTCAAGGTTTAAGATGATCAGAAATACTGACTGATGTCAGTTATTGTGTTAAGAATTCAATATGATTAGATATGATAAAGTTGTGTTATCTGTAAGTTTATGTGTTAAGTTAAAATCTTCATGACTTATCATTGTGTAGATTAAAGTATTGTATGATTGTTCAAGTTGTATGAAATCAAGGTATAATCATACTAGAATCAGTATATATCTGACAATGATGAATGGAAATGTGAGACTGGTGTTGTGGGTAGAATTTTCACTAATTATGCAGGATCCCGGATCTACTATTGTATTAATAACTTGTAAGGATCCTGGAATGCTTTTGGATTGCTTACATGCAGGATACTGAGTTTATCATCAGGATAAGGAAAGGTATGATCCTGATTTGCAATATTATGCAGGATCCTCAGGTATGACTACATTATCCTTAAGATTATGTTAAAACAGGGATCATAGTTGTATAACTATGATATTAAGGTTGTTATATTGCAGGATCCTGATAGGGATATTCTTTTATATTTCAGGATCATCAACTCATAATAATCCTGAATCTGACTAAGTATAGGATAATAGGATGGATTGGGCTGAATACTATTTTGTTTATCTTATAATATATGCTTATTATAAGGATCCCATATATCATATATCTCGGGATCCCTTTGCTACTAATATTTCCGCATGTTTAATATATCTTGACTAGGTCATAAAAGACGTGGGGAAGTAGTTCCGATTTCCTTGGATGGTATATTACTTGAAGACTATTTTGAATTACGAAGAAGGGAGTCAACACGTGCGTATTACTTGGTCAAGTGAATGTTGGAGACGCTCCACCATATCTCGGGGATGATCCCGGATATTTCAGAATAGTGATTTAGCGGCTGTAGTATATAAATGAGGCTTGAATGATCGATTAGGTTAACTGATGCTCACTACTTACATTCGAAACACTCTCTGCAATTCACCAACAATTACATATTTCACCGACAAACACTTAGACGATCATTCTTGTGCTCTTTAGCTTGTAATTTGTTCTATTTTCAATAAGATAAACATAAGGCAAGGATCGATTGATCCTTCCCGAGGTTTTGTGCCGGCGATCTTCTAAAGATCAAGGGTTTTCCTCGTACATCCTCGTGTTCTTGTATTTTAATTTTATTACATATTTTGTTCAATCAATTTCTTGCATATAAACTGTATTATCCCGGAATTATCCTGGATTATACTTAATTTTTGCACTAATCAAATACTTGTTTCTCACAAATTATCATTCTTAGAGCATTTAATAGTATTTTTAACAAAGATT
The DNA here is from genome assembly GCA_949592205.1 of Helichrysum umbraculigerum. NCBI lineage: Eukaryota > Viridiplantae > Streptophyta > Magnoliopsida > Asterales > Asteraceae > Helichrysum > Helichrysum umbraculigerum. Next base: position 7,749,330 of record CATIUR010000004.1, on the reverse strand, counting down.
TGTACTTATATTTTGAAACACAAGGTTTTTGTTATTGTTTTGGTCAAAAATTACACTAAGCAATTAAGTGATCAAACTTAGAAAAGTGAGGTTGGGTGCTATAAATTACTTTCAAGATAATTACGCTTTTACACGATTATCTATATGAGTAAATGACAACTTTGAATGAAAATTATGCCTTGAATCCTTGGATTCGTGGATCCTTATTAAAAATGTGTTTAATGGTGAAAACAAGTGTTTGTAAATAAGATTATTCCAAAAGTTTAAGTAAAATGTAAAGTATTTTCAGGATAATGCAAGTTATGCAATAAATATATGATCGCAATCAATAAAAATGCATGAAACAGAATAATAATGCAATTATTGCGATAAAAAGATGATTAGAAACAAGATAAATACGTATCTTTATGATAAATGTAAGATAAAATCAGGATAATGCAGAATTTATGATCAAAAGATCAATGAAATGCAAATTAAATAACGAAAATGTAAAATAAATGTGATCGACACAAGGATATACGAGGAAAGCCCTTGATCTTGTTAGATCGCCGGCATAAAACCTCGGGAAGGAACAATCGTTCCTTACCTTTGTTGCTTTTATTACTCAAAATCAGGATAATACAAAGAAAGAGCGCAATAGTGATCGATCTAAGTGTTTTTTTGATGAACCGGATGGAAAAGATGAAGTGTAGGTGTTTTTGATCGAGAGAATAAGTGTATCAGAGTGTTGGAAGTGAATAATGGTCGTTCTATTAGATCATATTGCCTCATATTTATACTAAGGCTGAATAACAAATAATTCCTAAAAATCAGGGATCCTCCGAGATCTTCGGGATCCTCTCCGAGATATCTTGAGCTTCTACAACGTTCATATTGACCAAATGTGGAACACATGCTGAATTATCCTTGAAATAGTCTCCTTCCAAGCATTTCGGAGGTGGTTATCCATCCCTCAAACCGCGTATGACCTGGTCAAAAGGAAAGAGAACAACAAGGTAGTAATACATGATCCTGGGATACTGAATATATCCAGGATCCTGATCACCCGGGATCCTGAATATCCAAGATCCTGAATATAAACTGACAAATAAATATTAGTAACATTTGATCCCGAGATACTTAACATATTCGGGATCCTGACCATTTGAGATCCTAAACATATGTGAGATCCTGGTATATCTGAGATTTCTATAGTACTCAGGATCCTAAATACTCATCCATAACCGGGATCCTTGATCCAAGAAGGATCCTAAATATATCCAAGATCTTAATAACCTGTATCATATAAGCATAGAATCTCAGGATCCTTAGTCTTAGCTTTATCCTGAACATATGCATGATCCAAGATATAATTTTCAATATTAACTAGAGACTTCAGGATCCTGTATCCTAACTCTAAAATTTAGCCCCAAACAATTGCCCCCAAGTTGTGTTATCTTCAGGACCTTGAAGGTGACACAACTTCTAAAAATAAACATTAGATAAATGAGGCAAGATATTACCGTGCATTGGTAACCATGTCCACGTTGATTGAATTTTTGATAAACATAAACCCTTTCATACCTCATTTACATGACTTCAAACTTCATAATGACTTGGGCTACCTGTTCTTCGTCAAGTTTAAATGAAAAATACCACAATGATTTTAAAAACCGATAAATATACCTGAATCCTGGGTTTAATCTGATGTTAATATCGCTTGGTTAAGATCCTGTGAAACATTTCCATGCGATACAACCCTACGGGTTTGTTTCCTTGAGCTTCCTTTCACCATTTTTTTAATTATTCTCTGTGAATCAACTATCTTCATGATCCAGAAGGGATGCCCCCATTCATGTCAATGTTATACATATTTGGGTTGTGCCAATAATAAGGTTAACCCGGTATGGTTAGCCATGGTGGTGCTCAAGTGGTTTATGTTGACCACTTAGTCACCTTGAACATTTTAATTTTCGCTCGTTGAATTTTCATTCAGGATAAGCTAATCCCGAGCGTGGGTTGGCTTGGATCGATTCGTTACACTCCGTAATGTACGTGGATAACCCGTTAGAGTGTATTGAACGAAACTAAGGGTGGTGTGAATCGAATGGATACCATCTGGTGAGATGGGTTTTAGTGATGAGCAAGGCTCAAACTTGGATGATGAATGTATAGAGAAAGAGAGAGAGAGAGAGCATATGGAGGCTCCTCTTGATTCTTGTTAAACAATCTGTAAAAGATAAATTCTCGGTAGTGAGGAAAACTCACCATGGATGAAGATGATGGATAGGAAGGAAGCAGGGAGGCTGCCTTTTCATTTGATGTGTGTTATCATCTTCTATTTGTCTTCTATCTTCAGGATACTGGGAAGATTCCCCCAATATATGTTTATTTCATCCATACGCTCAGAATCTTGAGGAGATTCCCTCAAGATATATTTAGAATAATCCTGTTCCTAGGATTCCAATATTCTAGGATCCTGAAACAGACCTTCAATCACAAAATTCCTAAGTAATGTAAGGATCTTGAAAAGTTATTCAAGATACTCTAAGAAGAAAGAAGCCCAAGAAACCAAGGCTACCAATCAGGATTTATATATCCTATGTCTTCAGGATATTGAGGAGATTCCCTCAATATATATTTATTTTATACTGATAACCAGGATCTTGAGGGGATTCCCTCAGGATATACTCGAGATAAGATTTTTAAAATACTGGGCAAATTCCCCCAATATATGCTTATCCCGATCATACCTGTAGGTCTTTCAAGATAATGGGAGGATTTCCCCATCACACGCTCATTTTACTTATACCTCAAGGATTCTGAGGAGATTCCCTCAGAAAACTCAAAATAACTTCATACTCAGGATTCCCATATCTCAGGATCCTGAAACATACTTCAGCTTCAGAAGCATATTTAAAACCATCAATGATGATGATTAAATCCTGTAATATGACAACATCAAAGATTGCCAAAGTAATGTGAAAACATTACTAACACTTTATGATGACACAATAGTGTCAAAGTCTTTCGAACAACCTGTAAACATTAAGATAATTTTTATGATCTTTGGCTCAAGATTCCTGTATCTCAAGATCCTGAAACAAATCTTGATACGTTCAAAGAAGATATCAGGATGTCTCTTGGGATAATCCAATGATCCTGATATATAACATTGTTATATGATTTTGATAACATGAAAACATTCCAGCTATTCTCACAATGTCAAAACATTATGATTTTTATTTATCTTTAAGAATGGCATAAAAGCTGTCAAGATTTTTAATGCAAAAAATATTGCAATTCTTTTCGAAAATGTCACAATATTTGAATAATGTGAAAACATTATAACAATCATGATCTTTGGATTAAATTCGAAAAATATTTTGGTAATATGATAATATTACAACCATTTGAATCTTTTATGGCCTACGCCAATAGAAATATTTTGGTAATGTGTAAAACATTACAAAACTTAAGAAAACTTTTGATAAATCAATTTTTGTGACATGTAAATGCCAAACCATTTGGTAATGTGAAAACATTACAACCGTTTGATTCGAGGGCCAAGCCATTTGAGACATGAATATGCCTAACCAACTGGTAATGTGAAAACATTACAAACCTTGAGTAATAGATAATGTAAAAACATTATAAGCCTTGTGTACTTAGTGACGTGAATACGCCAAAACCTTAGGTAATGTGAAAACATTACAAACCTTAGAGTGACGTGAAAATGACACAAACCTTAGGTCGGCACCTAGTGCACTCAGTGCCGACAATCGGAAGAGTTTGATCTATAGGCCAATGGAAATGAAGTTGTCAGGTACCAGAGGCATCACCGATTCCCTAACCGTGGCACTATAATCAAACATCGTGCACACCCGGCGAGGTGTGGAAACCCAAATTCTTAGAGAGGTGTTTATGCGTCAGCAAACCTCTAAACCTTAGAGGATCGCTGGGATCCTTAACGGAGGAGAGGTGGCCAACCTCTAATCTTCATTCCATGATCCTTAGATGCATGAACTACAACAAATACAAGATCTTGGGTAAAGGTGGGTGTTAGTTTGCCTAACACTCATCCGATGCTCAAGTCAGTGTAAGATTCGAATGAAAATAATAATTATGAAAGATTTTCATGCATATATTAATATATAATTATGATACACACATACATATATAGTAAAGAATATAAAAATTAATGAAAAGTTAAGGATCATAGGGGTACCTTTTTTATGTTGAATATAAAGTCTCAACTTACATATGATAGAGTTTCAAATGAATGGCATTCCAGGATCTTGGAAGTAGTTTTCCATCAACACGTCTCCATTTTCCAGCATCCAAGCTGTAACACCCCCAAATTTAATGATTTGCGGAAGCTTGATTTGGGTGTTACTAATCAATAACAAAGCACAAAGATAAATAGCAAACGACTCTATATGCGTCGTTTTAACAAAATATATTGATAACTGAAATGTTTACAACATTTAAAGCTTTACATAGCTCGAGTTAAATAAAATGAGATTTCAGTACATAAGTACTTATACAAAATATACTAATGCAAGAAAATCTCAATCGTCTGTATGCTGACTCGAGCTAAATCCTGAAGCAGAAACATCCTACTGCTGGGTACCTGCGATATATGCTAAAAGGTCAGCTATAAAGCTGGTGAGCTCACAGGTTTGAAATCAAGTAATATCGTATGAACCGCAAGATTTTAAATAGTGAATTGCATCCAACAATTAAATAATGAATTGCATCCAGCAATTAATGATAATCATCGTGTATACAGCCATGAGCACATAGTTGAGCTTAACTCGAGGGCCGGGTCCCCTATAGGGAATTCCGGGCGAGGTGCCTCCACGAATGCCTAATCAACATTCGTCTTCCCAAATATTAGTACGTCCGTTTACCCGGTTAGTGCTTGCTAACCCGGACGAGGAGGGTCAATCCTATATGGTACCATATACTAATATTCACGCTACAACGTATTAACAACTATGCTGACGGAGGACTTTAAAATGATTAGTTTCGAAAAACTCATGTAGTATATGAAAAGTTGGTACTTGCGTTCACATGTTAAAAGTTGAGCAATATATCACACCCCTGAGTAAAACAGTAAAAGAGGGGCTATGAGACTCACCTGAGTCTGAATGCGTTTAAACAAACGTAAGTTGATTAGCGAGTAATGAAGTCCAACGACTTGTAACCTGAGGGTGTCCACGACACGCGATGGTTATAATCATGATTGGGTATCTCAAAAGATCACCCTTGTAGTGGTTACACAACTATATATGTCCAAATTACTACGATTTGGTTGATTGGTTAAGTGTTTGAAAACGTGTACGGCCCGTTGGTGATGGGTTTGGAATAATAAACTTTAAGTATTTTTATTTTGTAATAGGCGTTTTGCACTTAAAAGTGTGTCCCAAAGTGTTTTATAAGTCGTATCGTATAAGGGTTTGAGGTTATATAGTTCCGACACTTAGTGAAATTGAGATTTGAAAACCTGCTGTTTTATGCGACACAATCATGCGACACTAAATGGATTATGCGACACAAAGGTTGTGTCGCATAGGAGTGCGACACAATGTCCATACGACACAAGGGTTGTGTCGCATGGATGCGAAATGCTGATTCAACAGCGACATAGTGATTGTGTCGTATGGGGTATGCGACATAGTAGTTGTGTCGCAGGACTTGCGACACTAAATATCTGGTACGACATAAGGTACGACACAAGGGAGTTTATGCGACATTAAAGCTAAAATACGACACAACATGCGACACAATGCTTGTGTCGCATGGATGAACACCAGCCCAGAAAGTCCGGCTGTTCAACATTTTCCGGCCAAAAATCCGTTTTAAACTCGTTTTTAAGCTATGAAATCGTGTTATATACTTAGTAATGGACATATATATGTTATATAAACAACCACAAGTGAAAAATACTAAGAATCGAGTGATTTCGGGATTTTGTCGGAAACTTACAATTTGCCGAAATGGAAATCCGGAAAGATAGAAATGTAGATCGTTGCGAGGTGGTCGTGAATCTCTAAAAATATTGTTGATCCGGTTGTGTTTCGTGTTGTTATTTGCGATTTTTGTGGATTTTGGGTTGTTTTGGTGAAAGAGAGGAAAAGAAAGATAGAGAGAGAAGTTGGGAGGTGAAATGAAGGAGAAAGAAAGAGAGAGGTGGGGTTTTGTGAAAGCCTCACCTTTTTCAGCTCCGCAATTGCGCTCCGCACGGTGTTCGTTTGCTCCGTCATTTAACGTTAAATAATTATTTACATTTTTATTTATAAGTTTTAAAATACGATTTATTACGCGATGTTTTACTTAAATAATTTACAAATCATTTTATATTTGTGTTATAAAACGTAAGTTAGTTTATTTCGTTTGCGCGTTTTACTATTTTGAATTGTGTAAGTTCGGTTTGTACGATACGAATGAATACGAAATATTATTAAAATAATATTTTTGACATAAAAGCGTTATTTAATAAAATTGGTCACCAACGTTCGTATTAAACTGAATCGAAATACATTCGATTTAAATTGCGTACGATTTAATCAAATCGCATTTTCGTATATATATTCAACAATATATATATAATTCGATACATTAATTAGCCTAACACAGAACTAATTACATGTATTAACATACGATTAGGCACTAATTACTAGTCCTAATTTGGCGGGTGTTACATTCTCCCCCTGTTAGAAGAATTTCGTCCCGAAATTTAGCTCGAGGTCGTGTTTGATGTGGAATCAATGAAGAGTTGAGGATATTTGAGTCGCATCTGGTCTTCCCGTTCCCAGGTGAATTCCGGACCACGCCGCGAATTCCATCTGACCTTGACGATGGGAATACGACTTTGTTTCAGTTGTTTGACCTCACGGTCCATAATTTCAGCGGGTTCCTCAACGAAATGAAGTTTATCGTTAACACGAATTTCATCTAATGGAATAATAAGTGTCTCATCAGACAGACACTTCTTCAAATTTGAAATATGAAAAGTAGGGTGCACGCTGCTGAGTTCGGATGGCAGCTGCAATCGATAAGCTACGGGGCCAATCCGTTCGAGGATTTCAAAAGGCCCTATGTATCTGGGATTTAACTTCCCGCGTTTGCCAAAACGGATGACGCCTTTCCAAGGCCATACTTTTAAGAGATCTCGATCCCCAACTTGGAACTCGAGTGGTTTGCGTCTCACGTCAGCATAACTTTTCTGACGATCACGTGCGGCTTTGAGTCTGTTTTGGATTTCCACAATTTTCTCAGTGGTGGCGTGTATGAGTTCAGGACCAGTGAGTTGACTATCTCCCACCTCAGTCCAACAGATCGGTGATCGGCACTTACGACCGTACAGTGCCTCAAAAGGTGCAGCCTTAATGCTGGCGTGATAACTGTTATTGTACGAAAATTCGCACGACGGTAGATGTCTTTCCCAGTTTGTACCGAAATCAACTACGCAGGCTCGTAGCATGTCTTCCAGTGTTTGAATGGTTCGTTCACTTTGGCCATCGGTTTGAGGATGGTACGCGGTACTCATATCGAGACGGGTACCCAATGCTTTTTGAAGTGATTGCCAAGAGTGAGAAGTGAAACGGGCATCTCTGTCAGAGATGATCGAGGTTGGAACACCGTGATGAGAAATGATTTCCTTGATGTAGATGTGTGTAAGGCGTTCCATTTTATCGTTTTCTTTGATTGCCAGGAAATGAGCAGATTTGGTGAGACGATCGACGATCACCCAAATGGTATCGCAACCGTTCGACGATTTGGGTAGTTTGGTTATGAAATCCATGGCAATTTGATCCCATTTCCATTCGGGGATTTCAGGTTGTTGGAGTAAACCAGGAGGTTTCTGATGTTCGGTTTTGACTTTCGAGCAAGTAAGACACTTGCTGACATAAGTGGCGATTTCGGCTTTCATGTTTGGCCACCAATAAAATTCCTTGATGCCATGGTACATCTTATCGGATCCCGGATGAATAGAATATTTAGACTTGTGAGCCTCGTCCATCACCAAGTCTCTTAGGTTTCCGAAACTAGGCAACCAGATTCGATTTGAGAAATACCTAATTCCGTTAGGTCTGATTTCGAATTGTTTGTCAATGCCCCGCAAGGCTTCATCTTTGATGTTTTCAGATTTCAGGGCTTCGATCTGAGCGGTATGAATTTGAGTGGTAAGATCGTTATGAATGGTCATACTGAGGGCTCGGACTCGAAGTGGTTTTGGTCGTTCCTTTCGACTGAGGGCATCGGCTACAACATTAGCCTTCCCTGGATGGTACTTGATCTCGCAATCGTAATCGGTAAGCAACTCGACCCATCGACGTTGCCTCATATTGAGATCCTTCTGATTGAATATATGTTGGAGACTTTTATGATCGGTAAAGATTGTGCACTTAGTGCCGTAGAGATAATGTCTCCAGATTTTGAGAGCAAAAACGACAGCTCCAAGTTCGAGATCATGAGTTGTGTAGTTATTTTCGTGAATTTTCAGCTGTCGCGAAGCATAGGCAATAACTTTGTCTCGTTGCATCAGCACGCAACCAAGACCTTGGTGAGAAGCATCGCAGTATACCACGAAGTCATCGGTGCCTTCGGGTAAGGACAAAATTGGAGCACTGCAAAGCTTTTGTTTCAGAAGTTGGAACGCTGACTCTTGTTTATCGGTCCAATCGAACCTTTTGTCCTTCTGAGTCAGTACCGTAAGTGGTTGAGCTATTTTAGAGAAATTTTCGATAAATCGTCGATAATACCCAGCAAGACCTAAGAATTGTCGTACTTCAGTTGCAGAGGTGGGTGCTTGCCAGTCTTTGATAGCCTCGATCTTTGATGGGTCAACGTGAATTCCCTGACTGTCGATCACGTGACCAAGAAATTGAACAGTTTAGATCCAGAACACACACTTAGAGAATTTAGCATAAAGCTCCTCGTGTCTAAGTAGTTCAAGGATGGTTTTGAGGTGTTGCGCATGTTCTTGCTCGTTGCGCGAGTAAATGAGTATGTCATCGATAAAGACAATGACAAACTTGTCGAGGTAAGGTTTGCACACCCGGTTCATGAGGTCCATGAATACAGCCGGTGCGTTGGTTAGACCAAAGGGCATCACTTGGAATTCGTAGTGCCCGTAACGAGTTCTGAAAGCAGTTTTTGGAATATCGGTGTCGCAAACTCGTAATTGATGATAACCTGATCGCAGATCGATTTTTGAGTAAAAACTTGAACCCTGAAGTTGGTCGAATAGATCATCAATGCGAGGAAGTGGGTATCGGTTTTTGACGGTCAATTTGTTCAATTCTCGGTAGTCGATGCACATTCGGAATGAACCGTCCTTCTTTTTGACAAATAAGACCGGAGCTCCCCAAGGTGAAGAACTCGGTCTAATGAATCCTCGATCCAGAAGTTCCTGTAACTGAGAGGACAACTCCTGAAGTTCGGATGGGGCTAAACGGTATGGTGCGCGGGCCACCGGTGCGGCACCCGGCACGAGATCAATCGAGAACTCAACCTGTCTAAGCGGAGGTAGACCAGGTAATTCTTCCGGAAAGACTTCGGGAAAGTCTCTAACAATTGGCACATCCTCAAGTCGCTTCTCCTCCGACTTCTTCTCTGTGATGTGTGCGAGTATGGCAGGGTAACCCTTTCTCAGAAATTTTCGGGTTTTTAAGCAGGAGATTATATTGAGTCCCGTCCCACCGGTCTCCCCCTGTATGATCAAGGTTCCACCAACAGCGAGTGGGACACGGACGATTTTATCGTGACAAATGATTTCAGCTCGATGTTTGGACAACCAGTCCATTCCAATAATGACGTCGAAACTTCCGATTTCAATGGGTATAAGGTCGATCGAAAAGGTTTCGTCAGCTAGGTTTAAAGTGCAATTAGGTATCACACTGGTGGTTTCTACAAGTTTTCCATTGGCTAGCACTACAGTGTACTTAACATCTAAGGCAACAGGAGTGATGTCAAGTAATGGGCAAAAATCATCGGAGATAAAGCTTCTATCAGCACCAGTATCAAATAGAACGGAAGCAGTTAAGTTGTTGAGGAGGAACATACCCGAGACCACATTTGGGTCTTGGCGGGCGTCCCCAGATTTGATGACAAAAGCTCTGCTGCGAGTGTTGTTGTTGTTGCTGTTGTTGCGGTTGTTGTTGTTGTTGTTGTTCTTCAGTTTTGGGCACAAGTCCCTGAAATGCCCAGGTTTCCCACACTCAAAGCATACTTTGGGTGGTCTGGTGTTGTTGTTGGAATTGTTGTTGGTAGGAGAGCGGCAATCTTTTGTGAGGTGGCCGTACCTCTTGCAGTTGTTGCAAAAGGGACCACAGGAACCTTCATGGTGGCGACTGCACTTGGAACAATAAGGTTTGCTCCCAGTGTAGCCCCGGATGATGTCAGTGGTGGTGTTGTAAGCTTTGATGGTGTCGGGTTTCTTGTTTTGTTGGTTGGAGTGGTTGTTGTGGTGGTCAGACCACTTGCGTTTGTTGTTATGGGAGGATGAAGTGGGTGGTTCAGAATCTTAGCTCATGGACATTAGGTCTTGGGCCAATAGGATCGCACCGTCAATGGTGGTTGGTTTTGAAGAGATGACATGTCCCCGAACAGGATCAGGGAGACCAAGGGTGTACTTCCTGATTTTATCAGGTTCAGTGCTAACCATAGCTGGGCGGAGGGCAGCTAGTTGTTGAAACCTGGTGGTATAACCATCGATATCACCACCCTGAACCTTTAAGTTCCAGAACTCCTCATCTAGCTTTTGGAGTTTGGCGATAGAGCAGTATTTGGCAGTGAGTTTTGCCTTCAATTCCTCCCAAGTGAGTTGGTAGGCAATGTCAGCACCCACTGATTGGGTATATGAATTCCACCAAGAGTGGGCATCATCTTCAAGAGAGCAGGTGGCGAAGTTTACTTTGTCGTTCTCCGCGCATTTACTAACACGGAAAACAGTTTCCATTTTCTCGAACCATCTGATCAGTCCGATGGCTCCTTCAGAACCCTTGAAGCTCGAGGGTTTGCAGCTTTGGAAGTCCTTGTAAGAACAAGGTTTGACGGCAGAGGTTCCAGCGGTATCGCTGTTTCTTGTGGAGTTGGGTGGGGTATTCCGAGCCAAGGCTTCAGTAACAGCCTGGGTTATGAGTGACGTGATCTGAGCATCTGTGTAAGGTCGTGTCTTTGGCGGCATGATTCTTCAATAAAAGAAATGAAGATACATGAGATTTTGTAAGAAAATTGTATTTATTTCAGATGTACATGTATAAAGGTGGTAATACATAACATCAATATGAAAAAGAATTATGGCAATTAATATAGGTTGAACGACAAGAAATATTTGATAGCTAATACGAGTTCAAAGGTTACATCCTACAGATGTATTACAAAAGATGTCGGGAATTGTTACATCCGACTGAATTATAGAGTAGCGCGTAGATAGTTACTAGATTACAGGATAGATTACAAGACAAAGACTACACTAGTCTTGACGTAGATTAATTTGTTCCATCATCGTGACAAGACGGTCCACAGTGTTTGCAAGCCTGCTAGCTTGTCGGGCGTTGTCTTCTGCTAGCGCAAGTCGTTGTGTTATTCCGCGCGCATATTCTTCTGCTTCATGTGAGCGTTGCTCACATTCTTCCATCCTTTGTTGTAGAAGGGCATTTTCCACCCTTATTTCTATAATTTGGTTGCGAAGGACATCCATGTTGTTGTTTGTGGTTTCAAGGTTGTCGGAGACCTGTTCTATGCGTTCAAGAGACGTAAGTCGCCAGTTTTCATTTGTTTCCTGCAACACGACATCCATGGTGCGAAGTCGCTGCTCGTGTTGATTTACCCTAGCAGTTAAAGCCGGTAAGGCGATGTGAGTGGGATACGGGCCAGCTCGAGGCAACCTGTTGTTCCTCCTTGCTACCCTTGGGTTCTGCGACCCGGATGGAGAACGAGATGAATTTGATGGGATGTTTGCCATTTCTGAGACAAAGCGTTAGTAAGATTGAGGCCTATATTCATATAGCTCCTATATAATATAGCCTATTGAGTGTCTAGCATAAACATGTTTGAGTCTCGGTTCCCTCGAGGTCAGAGTCTTCTATTGTATCCTGTTCAGCCATAACTACTTTCAGATCTTACATCATCTTTGCTTAATTGTACATAGTTGATCAGGCTATGTTAAATTAAACTCGTATGCTGTAATCCCTAAACCAGTCATACCTAATAAGGAATACTGCCTAATGGTCATAGTCTAGGCTCACTAAATGCAACCTAGTTCACTATAACCTTAGGCTCTGATACCAATCTGTAACACCCCCAAATTTAATGATTTGCGGAAGCTTGATTTGGGTGTTACTAATCAATAACAAAGCACAAAGATAAATAGCAAACGACTCTATATGCGTCGTTTTAACAAAATATATTGATAACTGAAATGTTTACAACATTTAAAGCTTTACATAGCTCGAGTTAAATAAAATGAGATTTCAGTACATAAGTACTTATACAAAATATACTAATGCAAGAAAATCTCAATCGTCTGTATGCTGACTCGAGCTAAATCCTGAAGCAGAAACATCCTACTGCTGGGTACCTGCGATATATGCTAAAAGGTCAGCTATAAAGCTGGTGAGCTCACAGGTTTGAAATCAAGTAATATCGTATGAACCGCAAGATTTTAAATAGTGAATTGCATCCAGCAATTAAATAATGAATTGCATCCAGCAATTAATGATAATCATCGTGTATACAGCCATGAGCACATAGTTGAGCTTAACTCGAGGGCCGGGTCCCCTATAGGGAATTCCGGGCGAGGTGCCTCCACGAATGCCTAATCAACATTCGTCTTCCCAAATATTAGTACGTCCGTTTACCCGGTTAGTGCTTGCTAACCCGGACGAGGAGGGTCAATCCTATATGGTACCATATACTAATATTCACGCTACAACGTATTAACAACTATGCTGACGGAGGACTTTAAAATGATTAGTTTCGAAAAACTCATGTAGTATATGAAAAGTTGGTACTTGCGTTCACATGTTAAAAGTTGAGCAATATATCACACCCCTGAGTAAAACAGTAAAAGAGGGGCTATGAGACTCACCTGAGTCTGAATGCGTTTAAACAAACGTAAGTTGATTAGCGAGTAATGAAGTCCAACGACTTGTAACCTGAGGGTGTCCACGACACGCGATGGTTATAATCATGATTGGGTATCTCAAAAGATCACCCTTGTAGTGGTTACACAACTATATATGTCCAAATTACTACGATTTGGTTGATTGGTTAAGTGTTTGAAAACGTGTACGGCCCGTTGGTGATGGGTTTGGAATAATAAACTTTAAGTATTTTTATTTTGTAATAGGCGTTTTGCACTTAAAAGTGTGTCCCAAAGTGTTTTATAAGTCGTATCGTATAAGGGTTTGAGGTTATATAGTTCCGACACTTAGTGAAATTGAGATTTGAAAACCTGCTGTTTTATGCGACACAATCATGCGACACTAAATGGATTATGCGACACAAAGGTTGTGTCGCATAGGAGTGCGACACAATGTCCATACGACACAAGGGTTGTGTCGCATGGATGCGAAATGCTGATTCAACAGCGACATAGTGATTGTGTCGTATGGGGTATGCGACATAGTAGTTGTGTCGCAGGACTTGCGACACTAAATATCTGGTACGACATAAGGTACGACACAAGGGAGTTTATGCGACATTAAAGCTAAAATACGACACAACATGCGACACAATGCTTGTGTCGCATGGATGAACACCAGCCCAGAAAGTCCGGCTGTTCAACATTTTCCGGCCAAAAATCCGTTTTAAACTCGTTTTTAAGCTATGAAATCGTGTTATATACTTAGTAATGGACATATATATGTTATATAAACAACCACAAGTGAAAAATACTAAGAATCGAGTGATTTCGGGATTTTGTCGGAAACTTACAATTTGCCGAAATGGAAATCCGGAAAGATAGAAATGTAGATCGTTGCGAGGTGGTCGTGAATCTCTAAAAATATTGTTGATCCGGTTGTGTTTCGTGTTGTTATTTGCGATTTTTGTGGATTTTGGGTTGTTTTGGTGAAAGAGAGGAAAAGAAAGATAGAGAGAGAAGTTGGGAGGTGAAATGAAGGAGAAAGAAAGAGAGAGGTGGGGTTTTGTGAAAGCGTCACCTTTTTCAGCTCCGCAATTGCGCTCCGCACGGTGTTCGTTTGCTCCGCCATTTAACGTTAAATAATTATTTACATTTTTATTTATAAGTTTTAAAATACGATTTATTACGCGATGTTTTACTTAAATAATTTACAAATCATTTTATATTTGTGTTATAAAACGTAAGTTAGTTTATTTCGTTTGCGCGTTTTACTATTTTGAATTGTGTAAGTTCGGTTTGTACGATACGAATGAATACGAAATATTATTAAAATAATATTTTTGACATAAAAGCGTTATTTAATAAAATTGGTCACCAACGTTCGTATTAAACTGAATCGAAATACATTCGATTTAAATTGCGTACGATTTAATCAAATCGCATTTTCGTATATATATTCAACAATATATATATAATTCGATACATTAATTAGCCTAACACAGAACTAATTACATGTATTAACATACGATTAGGCACTAATTACTAGTCCTAATTTGGCGGGTGTTACACAAGCCAATCAAGCATTGATCACAGGTAGATAATTAGATGCCTCGGTTCTGAATATTTCCATGTATGCCCCCAGGATAGTTTCCACAAATTTTTTCGTGCATATCCTTCAGTTTTGCTTATGCCTCAGGATCCTCAGAATATCGCAACAATAATGATCCTTCTGCAAAAATTTTAATGATTGACTACATCTATGATCCTGACTTGCCCCCAGAACCTGATGTGTCCAATTATCCTCAAACTCAAGATCACCATCATAGCATCAGTTGAAGATCCCGAAGTTACCTGCAGAATCTTAAAGCATATCCAAATACAAAACTAGTCTAACTATCCTTAGGGCATATTTCCAATGATGATTAGTAACTAACATACACCTATGTGTTTTACACCGACATCCTTAGTTAATCCTAAACCTTCAATTGATGTTTCGTAATCCATTTCATTATTGGCACTTTAAAATTTATAATCAATATCCTGTTGCATGTCATACCTTTAAGGTGATTTTAATACAAAATCTTAGCATAACTAAGCATGCTGTATCCATATTTTATTTCAAAGATCACCAGTAAAGTTTACTCCAAACCTAAAGTTTTATCATGTTTCTACGATCTCGTTATAGTCATTTAGTTATTCTAAGTGAGATTCCTGGTTTTCATATTTAATAGATGATTAATGTTATCATGCACAGAATGTGTTACAAGATAACCAATGCATACATAAATTTTTCAAGATAAGAGTACCTGGCATCAGCGTCTTGAGTAATAGATAAGAAGTTGCGGACCTTTCAGGATCTTCAACTTATGCAGCATCGTTCATATTTTGGGATACCGCCATGTTTACGAGTAATGATTTACCAATTAGATTTGTATTTCACCACCACGTTTGCCAAGATCAGGAATCTTGCTTCCTTGAACATATCAGCACACAATAACATACGTCCTATCCTTTTCCACCTTAGGATCCTCAGAATGGAGTCGCACTTCTTTGATACCTTATTTTATTGTAGCCAAGATATCCCATGCCTTTTTCCATTGATTGCTATGCTGATGGAGGCTTGGTAGTAGATTTCATTGATGTTGTGTAGCAATCCTTCGCTTCCCGTTGATCGCTATTAATCCCTTCGATGTAAATTGGCAATTTGATCTCGCCGGTTGTATTTTTTGCTTCACCACTGGATCCTACCAACACAGTGGACATGGAGATGATCTCAGATTCTGGTATGCCCATTCTCTTCAAAGTCTCTAAGCGGATGATATTAATCAAGCTTTCACCATTTATCAAGATCCTTAGTGTCCGACGGTGGTGATCTTGCCCTGTGTGGGATCCTACGATTATCCTGAGCTTCGGGATCCAGAGCCTTGTCATGATCCCAGCCGTGATCCTTCTTTCTTCCAAGTAGCTCCTTCAAGTATCCCTTGCTAAGCAGATGGCTGATTTCCTGTCTAAGGGGTATGCAATCCTCAATTATGTGACCGAAATCCTTATGATATGCGCACCACTTAGTCTTATCCTTCCAAGTGACGGCTTTATGATTTCTTTTTGGCCATCTCGCCTTATCTCCAAGACCCTGCATAGCACATAAGATACTTGTAGTGTCAACAGAAAAACAATAATCAGTTAGCTTCGGATATTCTTTATCATCCTCTCCAATTGCAATGATCTGAGGATCCTCATTTCTGGCATAAGACTTGTTCCTGTTGGATCTGTACGAGGATGACTCTAATTTCTTGTTGGGCATGTCATATGTTGATGAAATTTCCACCCTTTTCTGGATCAAAGCGTCCTCTTCTAGCCTTATGAACCTCAGAGCTCTATTCCTGACTTCATCAAGGTTCCTGCAAGGATTCATCACAAGATCATCATAAAATGGAGAATCCCTATTGATCCCCATCTTAAAGGCCTGTGCTGCAGTAGCCATATCTAAGTTAGGTATATCCAAAGATTCTCTTCCAAATCTTCCTATAAAATCTCGAAGAGACTCATTAGCCCTTTGTTCAATTCTATATAAATCAATGGTTAATTTTTCAAATGTTCTACTACAAGAAAATTAATTATTAAATAAATTAACCATATGAGCAAACGAAGTAATAGAATAGGGAGGAACGTTTAACAGCCATTTTAAAGCGGATCCTGTCAGAGTTGATCCAAATCCTTTGCATAAGCACGCTTCTCTGAGATCAGCAGGAATCGGAATGATCTCCATCCTTTCCCTATATTGGGCGATGTGCTCCTCAGGATCCGTCGTTCCACCGTAAAGCTTCATGCTAGGAGTCTTTAATCTTTTCGGGATCTCAGCATCACAAATCGGTGGTGAAAATCTCGAGATCCTGTGGGCTGATGGAGCGACTTCAGGAATAGGTTGAACAACACAAGGAACACTTGATATCATGTCTTTCAGTTTCTGCAACTCCCTTTTTATTATAGGCTTACTCCAGGATCCTGCACATTGTTTGTTAGTACCAAAAGAACAACCATAAGATATATTACCACTGTTAGGCGACATGATTGAGGATCCTGGAGTCTGCTCAGGATCCCGAGGTGCCAAGATCCCAGTAGTTCCTTGCATGGCAATGCAATCTGCTCCAATACTTGCAAATGCTGGAGTGTTGAAATCCAGGATCCTGCTCCGAAAAGGAGTAGTATCCTGATTAGGGGGAGTGTTGATTCTTCCGCTCAAGCTTTCAAGATCCTTCTTCAGGGCCTCGTTACTCTGTTCCACACATCCTAATTGCTCTTTCACCTGTGAAAACAAAGCCACGATATTCCTGTTAGAAATAATAACGGGATCCTGATCTGTGATCCCGGATCCTGAGAAGGTAGATCTTGTGGAATTGTTCTCCTATAGATATTCTCTGGTCTTCGTTGTGATGACGATAGAGGGGAAGCAGGAGGTAGATTGGTCATCACAGATGTCGATGAGAGCACAATAGAAGATATAGGTCGTCCTTGTGTCGACATTTTTGACAAAAACCTTTGAAAAAAGCGAATTAACAAGGATTTTAACAAGAATTTAATTATGAAAAGCACCACCTGCCCCACGGTGGGCGCCAAACTGTTTTGGTCAAAAATTACACTAAGAAATTAAGTGATCAAACTTAGAAAAGTGAGGTTGGGTGCTATAAATTACTTTCAAGATAATTACGCTTTTACACGATTATCTATATGAGTAAATGACAACTTTGAATGAAAATTATGCCTTGAATCCTTGGATTCGTGGATCCTTATTAAAATGTGTTTAATGGTGAAAACAAGTGTTTGTAAATAAGATTATTCCAAAAGTTTAAGTAAAATGTAAAGTATTTTCAGGATAATGCAAGTTATGCAATAAATATATGATCGCAATCAATAAAAATGCATGAAACATAATAATAATGCAATTATTGCGATAAAAAGATGATTAGAAACAAGATAAATACGTATCTTTATGATAAATGTAAGATAAAATCAGGATAATGCAGAATTTATGATCAAAAGATCAATGAAATGCAAATTAAATAACGAAAACGTAAAATAAATGTGATCGACACAAGGATATACGAGGAAAGCCCTTGATCTTGTTAGATCGCCGGCATAAAACCTCGGGAAGGAACAATCGTTCCTTGCCTTTGTTGCTTTTATTACTCAAAATCAGGATAATACAAAGAAAGAGCGCAATAGTGATCGATCTAAGTGTTTTTTCGATGAACCGGATGGAAAAGATGAAGTGTAGGTGTTTTTGATCGAGAGAATAAGTGTATCAGAGTGTTGGAAGTGAATAATGGTCGTCCTATTCGATCATATTGCCTCATATTTATACTAAGGCTGAATAACAAATAATTCCTAAAAATCAGGGATCCTCCGAGATCTTTGGGATCCTCTCCGAGATATCTTGAGCTTCTACAACGTTCATATTGACCAAATGTGGAACACATGCTGAATTATCCTTGAAATAGTCTCCTTCCAAGCATTTCGGAGGTGGTTATCCATCCCTCAAACCGCGTATGACCTGGTCAAAAGGAAAGAGAACAACAAGGTAGTAATACATGATCCTGGGATACTGAATATCTCCAGGATCCTGATCACCCGGGATCCTGAATATCCAAGATCCTGAACATAAACTGACAAATAAATATTAGTAACATTTGATCCCGAGATACTTAACATATTCGGGATCCTGACCATCTGAGATCCTAAACATATGTGAGATCCTGGTATATCTGAGATTTCTATAGTACTCAGGATCCTAAATACTCATCCATAACCGGGATCCTAGATCCAAGAAGGATCCTAAATATATCCAAGATCTTAATAACATGTATCATATAAGCATAGAATCTCAAGATCCTCAGTCTTAGCTTTATCCTGAACATATGCATGATCCAAGATATAATTTTCAATATTAACTAGAGACTTCAGGATCCTGTATCCTAACTCTAAAATTTAGCCCCAAACAGTTATAAATTTACTTTGATCGATAATTTATCTTGAAAATCTATGTAAACACACTACCTCACTTTACTGATTTGATCACTAAATTGCCTTGGGTAATTTTTGACCAAAACAATTTGGCGCCCACCGTGGGGAAAGTGGTGTTTTTCATAATCAAATTCTTGTTAAAAACCTTGATCAATCACTTTTTTCAAAAGTTTTTGTCAAAAATGTCGAATCAAGGACGATCTACGTCTTCTGCTGTAACACCCTCAAATTTCGGGTTGCGGAAGCGATCGGGTCAGGTGTTACCAAATCAAATATCACAAGCACAAAGGTAAATAATGAACGACTCTAAATGAGACGTTTGAAAATAGTTATACATTTCTAAAGTAAAAGTGTATACAAGTTGCGAGTTCGCAAAATAATTTCAATACATAGTTTGTAATACAAAAGTTATGCAGAGAAATCCCGTTGTCTGAAAATATGCGACTCGAGCTAGCTTAATCTTGTAGCAATCCTAATCCTGATGGGCACCTGAGAACACATGCTAAAACGAGTCAGCTATAAAGCTGGTGAATTCATAGGATTGTTAGTTGAAACATAAAGTATAAAACCTTGTATGTTTTGAAAATGATTTCAAAATTCACGATTTGAATTGCATTAATATAGTATTGTAACAGAAATGTGTATACAATAATCGAGGTATCTAATACCTAAGTAATAGTGGTATGTACCTAAGTTCATAAAGATTGAGGCATACTACACCTAGATACCTATCAGGTATAATTGAGTCTACAAACATGAGGCAATACATGCCTAAGTATGAATCGTGTGATTGTATGACCGCGTCAAGTGTTAACGAGTAAATTATGTTACTTATGTTGTAATGAAACATGTGGATGCCCCCGTGGCATAATATTTAGTGTCCAGCAAAAATTAAATTGTAGTCCCGTAGACTATGATTGAGTAACTAGTGTATTGCATCCAACAACAGTTAATTGTAAACCCGCAGATCTATGATTGAATGTTTAGTGTGTCCGTTTGACCAATTAGTGTGAGCTAACCCGGACATATTGCAAATAATTGTAGTTCCGCAGAACTATGATTGAAAATGTTTAGTGTGTCCGTTTGACCAGTTAGTGTAAGCTAACTCGGACATGTTTGAAAATGTTTTGTGTGCCCGTTTACCCAGTTAGTGTAAGCTAACCCGGACATGTTTGAAAATGTTTTGTGTGTCCGTTTACCCAGTTAGTGTAAACTAACCCGGACATGATTGAGCTAACGGCCTCGCGTGATAACCTCACCGATCCGTTAACTTATTGCGGATCACGAGCATAAGCTCGCCCATCCGTGAATGTGTGTGGATCACGAGCATAAGCCCGCCCATCCATCGATTTGTATTGTACTTGTGCCCACTGCAATACCGTGGCATCGTTTTGTGCCCACTTTACCGTGGCATCGTTTGGTGCCCACTGCAATACCGTGGCAACGTTTTGAATTGCTCGCAAGCAAAGTTTGTAATTGAGCCAGCAGTACTACGACATGCCTGACTTGATTGATTGAGCCGACCGTACCACGACGAGTCAGACTTGAGGAGTTGTGTTCGTATGATTGTATGTATACCAATATACATAAGTAATATTGAAGATAGCACCAAGTGCTCAAGATGATATACGAGCATGTATATATATATATATATATATATATATATATATATTTGTCGAATCAGCAAACACATGTAACAATCATGCCACGCATGAAGATAATTGTTTGTATCTAAATATGTATAAACAAATATTTAGATATAAGTAGCACATTAAACCTAGGTATGAATACTCGTCACCTGGTTACGTTGTATTAGTATAAGGAATCTATACTAACGTATGATACTATTGTATACTCCTAGCCTAAAGCCTAGCAAGTATATTGGAGTCTCGGGAAAATGTTCACTTAAGTACAATTTCCAATCTAATGATCGTGGAGTGTGTCGACAGTTTTAGCTCCTAAAAGGGAAACTAATCCTGTAAAAGTATAGTCATTGTCATGTGGGTAGAACTAACCAGTTCTAGTATATGTGATAATATTATCCCGTGACAATATGGTTGTTGGATAGTGGTAACTAGTCAAGTTATGTATTAGTAATTGTTTTCCAACAATCTAACAATGTACGATTTGTAACCTATCAAGGTTATGTATTGATATTGTTCCAAAACAATATGATGGGTGTAATTCCTAAGTATTACGCATTTGTATTACATAACAGTAATATAAGTAAGTGTGAATTATAAAAGTTTATTAATATAATTCGAAAACAGTTGTTGTGCATGTGTTTCACCCCGAAAACAGTAAAACAGTTGAAAGAGTGGGGCTATGAAACTCACCTGTGAGTTGTCAGCGATCCTACGATACGTGTGTTGTCCGGATGATAACCTCCTAGTATCCTAAACACGTGAGGTTATATAAGTACGAGATCAAATAGTCTGACCAAGTAAGTCGTTCGAATGTTTGTTTGTCGCTTGTGATAGTCCCGTACTCGTGGGATCTGATCGAATCGTATAATCGATTGTTAGTGCGGAATCCAAACAAACGAAACACAAACGTTTACTATAATCTTTTGTATATATTCACAATTGATAATATACGATTACAGACTCAAACTCGTTTTCTCCTCTCCTCTCTCACACAAAACGGCCCCCTCTCTCTATATGGTTTGATCAACCCTAAAACGAATTCTAACTCCTCTATTTATAGTCAACCTAATGGACCCTGCGACGTTAAGCCCAACGTCGCAGGCCCAGACCCTTGCGACGTCTGACCCAACGTCGCAGGGCCAATTACAATGACACCATTCTATGTATATTCTATATAATTACATTTCGTTTACATACTCGAATATACACACTAAACACATCATACGTAGACTAATTGACTTTGACAATTACAATAGTTTGACCAACTGACTGACACACTAAATGCACCAACAAACTCCCCCTTGTCAGTAGCTTGGTCAAATAAGTCTTCAATTAGTCTTCATCAACAAACTCTTTCATGTCTTTGACAATCAGAAACTCCCCCTTTGAGATAGCATGGTCTTCAAAGAAATCTTGATGTCCAAATTCATGTGACTGACACAAATTTATCATACAATAAGATCTTCAAACTCAGTGACCATCTCTCAATCATCAGCAGCTTCTCCGATAGAATTATCTTCACAATCTTTGGAGAATAACCGACATCCTTTACATCTTCAATATTTGACTTTAACAAGATATGTGATATTGAAGAAAATAACATAGAAATAAAATCTTTTTGTATTTTTCTTTATAAATGAAAAACAAAGAACGAAGATTAAAATAAATTGGGGATAGGATTGTTTTAAGTCTGCTTAGGGATCATATCAGGCCAACATGCAATTATTAGGAAATAGTAAGTGTTATTTCGATCATCAGTATATTTGTCCACTTTAAATTTACTTGACATATATAAAGCACCTTTTATAAAAATTAGTTCAAGACGATCATCGGTATTGTTTGTCCACTTAAACATATTACATCCGTATCTGTGAGCTAACCTTTATTGTTAGTATGAATATTAATTTTGAGAAACCTATTATATGATATACTGATAAACTTCAGTAAAACAAACACTGCATATTCACACAAGGTAGAGATTACAAGACCAAGTTTATCTCGGTTTTCTCGTAACATACACTTGATATTTATATTTAGGCATACATCAAACCGACTATGAAGATACTAGTGGCCCCAGATCTGTACTTAGTACAACAGAGGGTCCCTTAGTATGAACATAACAAGTTTGAGACTATTTGCATAACTAATGGATTCAGGTCTGTACGTGAGTACAACAATAGTCACCATTAGTTAGGCGAATAATCATATTATCACTATATGCCCATTTTACATTTACATAATTATGACAGTGTATGATAGTACTTCCATTTATCAATTAAGACTTATGTCATACATCATATAACATTTTTCTCAAAGTAATAGACAAGTTTTATTATTACTTCTTACTCACTCACAAACCGGTGTGTACCATGCCTACCGATACATCATATAATGAAGCCAATGTTTATAGAAGATGTGTTAAATATACCAGATAAACCTACTGACACATCAAACATAAACCTTAAAATTTCCATTTTTATGCATATCACCCGATGTACTATCATATCCCAAGTTGTTTACAGACACAACCCATCGTCTTTTCAAGACTTAAGAATCTTGCTGTTCACATTTCTGAATTAAATAATCAGAATTTTTAATATTCAGAATTACTCCCCCTGACCAGCAAATTCTTATATCCAATCCAAAAATACTCCCCTTAAACATTAAACATATTTTTGTATTTTTTTTTTAATTGAATAAATTTCGCAACATTGCATTTCTTTGATACTAAAAAGTATAAAGAATGGCTGTTGCACTAAACAAATAAAAAAAATAAAATTTAAATAAAAGTTTCAAAATCACATATCAAGTCAAGTCAAATGCCTTTTAGCACTTTTACCACCTCATAACATCGAAAATCTCATCCAATCACAAATCATCATCGCATTCTTCCAACAATATCCATATCCATGCAGTCACTAAAAATGTTAGCTTTCAATAACCTGACTGCACCACCACAAACAATTAAACGTTAGTACTTATGGGATACCCAAGCCTTGATAGACTTGGGTTGTCCATGGTCATCCATAACCATCACATCAATGAGTTTATGATATTTTAAAAACTCAGAAGATTTCATTGATGCGTTGTCTATGGATTTGGGTTTCCAAACCTTTGTAGGTTCAGATGAGTTGTTTTCAACAATGTTGTGCTGTTGAACTTGAGGTTTACTAGGCACAACTTTGTTTACTCTAGCCACGGGTTTTGGAGAAGAGGATGCATATCTTGATATAGGCGAATACGAAGCACGCCTAGAAAACGATTTTGAATGAGAATTCCTAAAGGAGGAAGTTCTTGGCATCCCTCTACCAAACCTATCTAGGGATAATAACCGACAATCCCTAATTATATGTCCTTGTTGTCCACAATGGAAACAAGAACGTCGTTCAATGTACGACCTATTCCAATGATTACCCACAAAAGGTTGAGGTGGAGAATGAACTGTTGGAGGCTTAGAAGATGAGGCATTTACAGGACGTGAACACTTATGTGTACACGTTGATGTAGAAGCCTCAGAAGTTGAACAAGTTGATGTTGAAGGTTGTTCACTTTTAGATTTTACATTTGAATCCTTCATTTGATGTTGAACCCTTTTGGATTCATTTTCAACCTTGTTTTTACCCTTTGTATTTGAAACCTTTACAGTTTCATTGGTAAGTATATGATTTTCTGGCTTTACATTAACTTTTTCAACTTTGATTTCAGCCTCTTCCGGTAGATCCTCTATCTCAACACCCTCCTCTACACTAACTGGAGGTGTACTATCAGACTTAACAAAAGTAGGCAAGGGATACTCTGTCCGTTTAGTTTTCTCCTTTGCCTGCCTTTTGGGATTGGATGTAGCTTCTTTAGACTTTGTAGCTGGCCATGATGAGTAGTCAGCCACAAGTTCTTCGGTGCCTTCCTTAACAGGCCGAGGATAGTGATTAGTAGGAGGTGGAACTGAGTTATACCCTATTCCAGCCTTACTACTTGTATTTGTCCTCTGCTTGTCAACAATTTCATCGAAGATTTTATGAGAGTTTGAGAAACTTGTGATTCCTTTTTTAAAAGAGTCAGACTCAGACTTTAGCTCAGAAAGTTCTTTATTTAACAACTCAATTTATGTTAAATAGCTGTTAATGGCATCTTGTTGACTGAAAACTTTAGCTTTATATTTCTCAGTGTCAAACTTATGAGCCTCAACTTCCTTTTCATAAAGTATTTCATTAGCTTTTAGAAACTTATTTGACTCAGTGAGTTTCTCGACCTTTTCTCTCAAGTCTACATAGTCTATTTGAAAACATTTTAAAGAAGCTTCCAATTTAATACAGGATATGCAAGTAAAAGGTTTTTCAGATTCTGTTTCTACCTCATGTATCTTTGCCAAGAGCGCACTGTGTTGAACCTCTCCTTGAAGTGCACTAAAATCAAACACTCCTTGAGAATACACCGTCATAGCCTGTGATGTTGTGTTTTTCTCTGGAGTTGTAACACCCGGTCAAAAAGGCCAATTTTCGCGCCTATTTTAAACTTTAAACAATCGTATTGAGTACGTATTACTTTTAAATAATGTGTGATTATTTTAATAAACGTTATTTACACGGGAAATATTAAACTATTTTAGTACATAAATCGTTTTGGCTTAAAACGTGTTTTAATTAGACGAAACTTAAATACTTTCGTATCATCTAAAAATGATATATATAAAAACTAAATAACTCGTACAATTTAAATTTAAACATTTTATTTTTATAAAATGTTCCAACTCGAAACCATTATTAATTATACGAGTAAATATTTCGAAATTAAAAAGTTTGTTTATTTTACGAACGGGTACGAAAACACGGGTATTTTATACCGCAAATTGGGGAAACCCACCCACCACAAAAGGGGAGCCGGCCTCCCCATTTCTCCCATTTCTTTCCCTTTTCATTTTCATCACCAACACACCCTTACTCCTCTCTCTCTCTCTCGGTTACACAACAACCATCGGACCAACCATCACCGCCGCACGTCACCACCACCACCATCGTCATCATCAGCAGCAACATCATCATCATCTTCATCACGATTCATCATCATCATCTCCATTTTCGGATCTCATTTTCATTTGGTATGAAAACCTTCGATCTCTCTCTATTTTCATGTTAATATCACCCTATACATCATATATTATCATTATATAAGTTTATCATTGTCAAATCTGTGATTTTGAGGCTCGATCCATGATTTTTGGTGAAAACCCGTCGAGCAGGCGATAGTGTCGCCCACAGACCAAAAACAGTACATGCGTCACTAAGTGTCGCTATGTCCACGAGTCGCCCTATAGCGTCACAACCTAAGTGCCGCTATCACACTTATACCGTCACTTCTATAGTGACGCAGTCATATAACCTTCGGCAGAAACAGGCGACACTTCTCAAGTGTCGCTATCTTCAGCAGAAACCACAACTTTCGGTAGTAACGTACTGCGTCACTAAGCCCTCTGCGTCACTTCCTAAGTGACGCTATATGCGTCACTAAACCTATAGCGACACTTCCGAAGTGTCGCTAAATGTCTGAAATTTCCTAATCTTTGAGTCACTTGTCTAGTGACGCCCATAACCAACCAGTGACGCATGAAGTGTCGCTATTATCAGTTTTTGAACTAAAAACTCACTTTTAAAATGTCCAACTTATCCGGAAACATATACGCAATTATATACGAACCGAAACGCGTTTAAACAAGGTTATTTATACGAAAAACACTATAATTATATTTTCAAAATATAATTCCAATACGCCGCGAACGAACCGAACTTCCTTACAAACTTTGAAACGTAAACATATAACAAACACATTGAGTACAAACGAACCGAATAAACAACAAACTTGGATAGTTTATGTAATTATCCACTTACTTATACGAAACCTCACGTGTTTAGGACACTAGGAGGTCACTTTGGACGATACGCGTAATTAGGAACGCTTGCACTCTCAGGTGAGTTCACCGCCCCACTCTTTTACTGTTTTCCAACTGATTTCGGGGTGGGAATGCATACTCTTGTTTTACTACTTTCAACTGTTTAAACCTTTACAAACGATTTACTATAGTTTATGGTAACGGTGTTAGATTACGACAGCTACGAACCGCTTGAACTTACTTAGAGATATTAAGTACGACCGTTTCAGAAACACCTAGAATTATATTACATATGATATCTAGGGAGTAACCGCCTCACTACATCAGTGACTTGCTAAGTACTAGTAACGACTAGTGGACTTATGAACACCAACTAGAGGCACCGACATGCTAGTTTAGCGTTGACTACCCTTAAGAACTAGCGGATGACTTTGACTAAGTACTGTAAGTACTTCCCGACAATTAAGTGACGTATTAACGTACTTTGACTTTACACATTACTTTTGTAACACCTGCTAAATTAGGATAATTAATTATGCCTAATTACTTGTAACTAGTTGTAATTAGTATGTAATAGGACTAATTGCAGACTCTATTTGTATATATATATAAAGTGAATTATATATATATGTGTGTACATACGCGATTTGGATTAATCGTACGAATTAACCGGACGGAGTCCGACACAGTTACTTGGACGTTGGTGACAGAAACTTACCTAAATAATGAGAACGTATTTTATTATATAAAATACACAGCGAACAAACATTATTTATAATACCGCGACGACAATTTAAATAATTTAACATATATGTATTAAACGCGAGTTAAGAATTTTAATACTTCGACAAATGTTTTTATAATTAATTTCAAGGTATTTCATTAAAACATTTTCCCGTCACCTTTTAAAAATATAACTGCTTGATATAACGTTTAAACGACGGGGGAAACGAACACCACACGGAACGCGGGGCGAGAACTGGAAAAGTGGGGATAACCCCACCTCCCACTCATTCTTTTCTCATTTCTCTTTTCTTTCTATCTCTCATCTCTATCTTTTCTTTCTTTTCACCAAAACACCCAAACCCTTTAAAATCGCAAATACTACCACCAAACGCACGCGAAACATACTACCCTTTTGGAAGAAAACGACCACCACATCACGATCTATCACGCTATCTTTCCGGATTTTCATTTCGGCATTTCGTAAGTTTCCGACAAAACCCGAAACTCTCCGTTTTTACTCATTTTTACGTTTTTATAGTTTATATATGCTTAAAATGTCCAAAAATGGGTTGGGTAAAAGATTTGGACCGAACGGAAGCTTTTCGACCGATTTTCCGGCCACCATATTCCGATCAGACCGCTACGTCGCAGAGACGCTGGACTATCTGCGACGTAGCTCAAAACGTCGCATTTTGTGGCCAACGTCGCATTTAGCGACGTCGCGGCCTACGTCGCACAAATATCCCAACGTCGCACTAGCGACGCAGCCTATTACGTCGCATTAACTTGCGGACGTCGCACATAGCGACGTAGACTCTTACGTCGCCCCCTACGTCGCATTGATTTGCGAAGGTCGCATCATGCGACGTACCCCCCCTACGTCGCACCCTACGTCGCATGCTACGTCGCATGCTACGTCGCACAAACCAGAACCTTGAAAAGTCAGATTTTTACTAAGTGTCGAACTTACACAACTTCAAATACTTATGTCATACGACTTAACAAACGTCATAGAACATACTTTATATTACAATTACACTAAATTGCGTTATAAATGATGACACTTTGAATCATTATTACCAACCGTCACCAACGGGCCCTATTTGTTTTCAAACTACAAACGGATTACTAAACAAACACTTGGACATAATGAGTTGTGTAAACAACTAGCCTAGATGGTCTTGCGAGACATCTACTTACTTAACTTTATATGTTTAGGCATTTGAAGGTTACGGGTTCGGAGAACCTACGGTTGATACTAATTTCTCGTTTATTGATATAAACGTACTTGCAAAGACTCAGGTGAGTCTTACAGCCCCACTTTTACTGTTTTACATACGGGGTGAGATACATTGCTTACTTTTCTTGAACACAAGTACGAAACTACTCATTTTACTATACGGGATTGCATGAGTACTTACTTTTATAGAAGTCTCTCCATCATATATCGTTAGTTATGGACTTAAGCGCGAACACTAGTTAATGGATCCATTAGGGAAATGACCCTCCCCACCCGGGGCAGTAGCGCTGCCACGTACCGATTTACACGTATAAACGGGTGACAACTTATTCGTTACTGATGCTTGCTCAGTTACGAGCATGTCACGGGAGCAAACATATTACTTACGGGTTAAGCTTCGATTATGAGCCTCATGGCAACGGTATAAACTACTTATTTACATTTGCTGGATTGCAAATACTGATTTTACGATTGCTGGATTGCAATGGTTGATTATACGCCTACGGGCACTACTAATGAAATCTCGTGTTCAAAGTCGATATTATTTACAAACCTGTGAGATTCACCAACCTTTTGGTTGACACTTTTTAGCATGTTTTCTCAGGTACCCGGACGGAGTAGGATTACTCCAGGATTTTAGCTAGAGTCGCATGATTTCAACACAACTGCATTAACGGAGATTCTTAGCATTATCTTTTGTATATTACGATTATGTAATAGAATCTCCCGCTATACGCGTGGACTCTAGGGGAAACTACATTTTGTATACGAAAACTCTAAGTTTTCAAACATTATATCTATGGAATGTAACTAATTTACAAACGTTGCATATAGATGTCGTTTGCTTTATCTTTGTGCTGTGATATTTGATTAGTAACGCCCCAAACTATGCTTCCGCAAAACAGTGATTTTCGGGGGTGTTACAACTTTGGACAAACTAGGTGACGTAGACACGTACCTAACAGATGATTATGACTTACCCCTATGCCTAGATGACATCCTTACTTTCTGGTATATTGAATACATATGAATAGGCCTCGCACGTAAACACACTCGCTATAGAGATAGCCGACGTTCTCTGGTAACACTTACGAATTTCTCTCAGCGGTTTGCACCGACCATGACAGACTTGACTTCCGTCACACCACCTTGTGGCGCGCTCTAATGATTTTATAAAAATCACATCTAACACCCGGAAACAACGTACTTCCAGGGACTAAAATCCTCTCTCTGTCATTTCTATAGAACTCAAAGCCACGAATTCCCAAATGGACGACTACGTGTCTGATAGTGACCAGGTCCACGAGGAACAAATCCAGTACACGTATCTCGATGAGGACATCGTACCAGAAGAAGAAATCATGCTGGAGGGAAACGAGAATCAGAATCTCGAAATGACTGGCATCGACATAGAAGAATATGAAAGAGTACGAGATCAGGCCGTGGGACTAGACGGCCGAAATTGGGCACTTAAGCGTAAGTGCATAGACTATGAACAAAGATTGAGAATCTCAAACCGATCTGTCCCTACACGAATCAAAGATAAGATCCGTTACTGGAAGAAAGTGGCCACCAACCTAACTCGTAGGACCAAAACATGGATCAAACGTTTGGGCAGGAAATCAACGGAGGAGACTAGGTATCGCTCCACGACTCAAAGATACAGGGACATGCTCGAGGCACGCTACCACCCGCACGACCTGAATCTGGAGTCGGAAGACGAATCCGAAAGCCAGGAACCGTAACTAAGTATGAACCAACCGACTAGCAGAAACTGTGGACCGCCTTGGCACGCTATGGAACAAATTAATCTACATTAGGAATAGTGTAGTTTTTGTCTTGTAATCTACCTCGTAATCTAGGGACTATCTAGCACTACTTTATGAACTAGTCGGATGTAACCATTCCCGACACTTTTGTAATATCTCTGTAGGATGTAACTTTTGAACTCACTTTATCTATCAGATATCCTTTGTTATCTCAACTCTCATTAATTGTCATTTTCCATGTTGATGTTGTGTGTTACCGCTTTTATACATGTACATCTGTGACAATTACCAACTCATACAAAATCTCATGTATCTTCATTTCTTTTATTGAAGAATCATGCCGCCAAAGACACGACCATACACCGATGCCCAGATTACCTCCCTTATAACCCAGGCTGTTACTGAAGCCTTGGCTCGGAATACTCCACCAAATTCCTCGAGGAACAGCGATGCCGCTGAGACCACTACTGCTAAACCTTGTTCTTACAAGGACTTCCAGAACTGCAAACCTCTAAACTTTGCAGGTACTGAGGGAGCTATCGGTCTAGTACGCTGGATCGAGAAAGTCGAGTCTGTATTTCTTATCTGCAACTGTGCGGAGGGAGATAAGGTTAAGTTCTCCGTTAGTACTTTTACTGACACCGCACTCACCTGGTGGAACACTTATGCCCAGACTGTGAGTGTTGCTACTGCTTACCAACTTCCGTGGGAGGAGTTGAAGATGATGTTGAGGGGCGAGTATTGCCCCAGGGATGAATTGAAACAACTAGAAGTGGAATTCTGGAATCATAAGATGCAAGGTAATGATATCACCGGCTACACCAACCGTTTCCACCAACTGGCACTTCTGTGCCCAACCATGGTCGATCCTGAGTACAAGAGGATCGAGAAATTTGTTGATGGTCTTCCTGAGAGACTCCAAGACCTGGTAACTTCTTCCAAACCGGGTACTATTCAGAGCGCCATCCGTATGGCCCATGAACTTACGGCAAATTCTGTCCGCCGTGGTACAACTTCAACCCCATCTGCAAACAACAAACGCAAGTGGGAAGGTAACCCCAACTCATCCAACCAAACCTCCAACAAAAAGCCTGAGTACATTAAGGCTTATTCATCTGGAACTTCGGAGAAGAAAGGGTACAGCGGGAGCAGACCCTACTGTCCCAAATGCAACCGCCACCATGACGGTTCTTGCCCTTGCTCCAACTGCAAGCGGTTCGGGCATCTAGCCAAGGATTGTCGAACCAACATTCCCACCCCCAACACTAGTGCACCAAAGGCCTGCTTTGGGTGCGGAAATACAGGGCATTTCAAGAAAGATTGCCCAAAGCTAAAGAACAACAATAACCCTGCTCGCGGTAGAGCATTCGTTATCAAGGCTGGGGAAGCCAGACAAGACCCGAACATCGTGACGGGTACGTTCCTTCTCAACGACCTTACTGCTTCTGTGTTATTTGATACCGGTGCCGATAGAAGCTTCATTTCTGAGAAATTTAGCCCTTTACTTGATATAACTCCCACTGCCTTAGATACTAAATACATTGTTGAATTAGCTAATGGCAAACTGATTGAGACTGATAGTATCATACACAACTGTACACTTAACCTCACGAACGAAACCTTTCCCATTGATTTAATCCCTGTCGAGATCGGCAGCTTCGATATTATTGTCGGTATGGATTGGTTATCCAAGCACCGGGCTGAAATCATCTGTCATGACAAACTCGTTCGCATACCTCTTGTCTCCGGTGGAACCTTAGTCTTACAAGGGGAGACCGGTAGACGGAATCTGAATATTGTATCCTGTCTGAAAACTAGAAAATATCTACGAAAAGGGTATCAAGCCATCCTCGCACATGTAACGGAGAAGAAGTCGGAGGAGAAGCGACTTGAGGATGTTCCGATCGTGCGGGATTTCCCGGAAGTCTTTCCCGAAGACTTGCCCGGACTTCCGCCACCTAGACAAGTTGAATTTCAAATCGAACTTGTGCCCGGAACTGCACCCGTGGCACGAGCCCCTTACCGTTTAGCACCATCCGAAATGCAGGAGTTGTCTAACCAACTACAGGAACTCCTGGACAGAGGATTCATTCGACCAAGTTCCTCGCCTTGGGGAGCTCCGGTCTTATTCGTGAAAAAGAAAGATGGGTCTTTCCGCATGTGTATTGACTACCGAGAGCTGAATAAGCTAACCATAAAGAATCGGTACCCACTTCCTAGAATCGATGACCTATTTGACCAACTCCAGGGATCGAGTGTTTACTCAAAGATTGATCTACGGTCGGGTTATCATCAACTCCGAGTCCGTGACAATGATATCCCAAAGACAGCCTTCCGAACTCGTTATGGGCATTACGAGTTCCAAGTGATGCCATTCGGTTTAACCAACGCACCGGCCGTATTCATGGACCTTATGAATCGGGTGTGCAAACCATATCTTGACAAATTCGTCATTGTGTTCATCGACGACATTCTGATTTACTCTCGCAATGAGCAGGAACATGCTCAACATCTGAAAACCATTCTAGGACTTCTGAAACACGAAGAGTTATATGCCAAATTCTCTAAGTGTGAGTTCTGGATTCGAACCGTTCAATTCCTCGGGCACGTGATTGACAGCCAAGGAATTCATGTTGATCCCGCCAAGATTGAAGCAATCAAGGACTGGGAGTCGCCGACCACTCCAACCGAAGTGAGACAATTCTTAGGTCTTGCTGGTTATTATCGCCGATTCATCAAAAACTTTTCAAGAATAGCCGTTCCACTTACCACGCTGACTCAAAAGGATAAGAAGTTCGATTGGACTGATAAACAAGAGTCAGCCTTCCAGCTATTGAAAAACAAACTTTGCAGTGCACCAATCTTGTCCTTACCCGAGGGCACCGACGATTTCGTAGTTTACTGCGACGCCTCACACCAAGGACTTGGTTGTGTGTTGATGCAACGGGAAAAAGTCATTGCCTATGCCTCACGACAACTGAAAATCCACGAGAAAAACTATACGACCCACGACCTCGAGTTAGGTGCTGTGGTCTTCGCATTGAAAATCTGGAGACATTATCTCTACGGTACGAAAAGCACTATCTTCACCGATCACAAAAGTCTCCAACACATATTCGATCGGAAAGATCTAAACATGAGGCAACGTCGCTGGGTTGAGTTACTTAGTGACTACGACTGCGAGATCAAATACCATCCGGGCAAGGCTAACGTAGTGGCCGATGCCTTAAGCCGAAAAGAACGAGTGAAACCCCTTCGAGTCCGAGCACTTTCTATGACAATTCGTAACGAGCTTCCTGCTCAAATCCTTACCGCTCAACTTGAAGCACTCAACGATGGAAACTTGAAAAAATGAAGCCTTGCGAGGCTTGGATAAACAATTCGAAATCAAACCCGATGGAACTCGATACTTCTCTAACCGGGTGTGGTTACCCAAATTCGGAAACTTGCGAGATTTGGTGATGGCTGAAGCTCACAAATCTCGATACTCTATACATCCTGGATCTGACAAGATGTATCATGACGTCAAAGGGTTGTATTGGTGGCCTAACATGAAAGCTGACATCGCCTTGTACGTCAGTAAATGCCTAACCTGTTCCAAAGTAAAGACCGAACACCAAAGACCCTCTGGGTTGCTTCAACAACCTGAAATTCCTCAATGGAAATGGGAACAGATTTCCATGGACTTCATTACCAAACTACCGAAAACTTCGAGTGGTTGCGATACCATTTGGGTGATCGTGGACCGTCTCACGAAATCTGCTCACTTTCTGGCCATCAGGGAAACCGACAAGATGGAGCGTCTGACTCGCATCTATGTCAAAGAAATCATCTCGCGACACGGTGTACCTATCTCGATCATCTCGGATAGGGACAGCCGTTTTACTTCTAACTTTTGGCAATCGCTACAGAAATCTCTTGGTACTCGTCTGGATATGAGTACTGCTTATCACCCGCAAACCGATGGCCAAAGCGAGCGAACTATTCAAACACTGGAGGATATGCTACGAGCCTGCGTAGTCGACTTCGGTACTTCTTGGGAAAATCACTTACCGTTGTGTGAGTTTTCGTACAACAACAGTTACCATACCAGCATAAAGGCTGCACCTTTCGAGGCACTTTACGGGCGTAAGTGCCGATCACCCATCTGTTGGACTGAGTTAGGAGATTCCCAACTCACGGGTCCAGAAATCATTCAAGAAACTACTGAGAAAATCGTTGGTATTCAAAACCGGCTGAAAGCCGCACGTGATCGTCAGAAAAGCTATGCTGACGTGAGACGCAAACACCTTGAGTTCCAGGTAGGAGACAAGGTACTTCTCAAAGTGGCACCGTGGAAAGGTGTTATTCGATTCGGGAAACGAGGCAAACTAAATCCTAGATACATCGGACCATTCGAAATCCTTGAAAGGATTGGTCCAGTGGCATATCGCCTGCAACTTCCTGCTGAACTTAGCAGTGTACACAACACATTCCACATTTCTAACTTGAAGAAATGTCTGTCTGACGAAACGCTGATTATACCGCTCGACGAAATCCAAATCGATGATAAACTTCATTTCGTCGAGAAACCTATGGAAATCATGGACCGTGAGGTCAAGCAATTGAAACAGAGTCGTATTCCCATAGTAAAAGTCAGGTGGAATTCTAGGCGCGGCCCTGAGTTCACCTGGGAACGGGAAGACCAAATGCGACAGAAATACCCACATCTCTTCCCAGACAACGCACCGTCCGTGCACTCAAGCTAATTTCGGGACGAAATTTCTTTAACAAGGGGAGAATGTAACACCTGCTAAATTAGGATAATTAATTATGCCTAATTACTTGTAACTAGTTGTAATTAGTATGTAATAGGACTAATTGCAGACTCTATTTGTATATATATATAAAGTGAATTATATATATATGTGTGTACATACGCGATTTGGATTAATCGTACGAATTAACCGGACGGAGTCCGACACAGTTACTTGGACGTTGGTGACAGAAACTTACCTAAATAATGAGAACGTATTTTATTATATAAAATACACAGCGAACAAACATTATTTATAATACCGCGACGACAATTTAAATAATTTAACATATATGTATTAAACGCGAGTTAAGAATTTTAATACTTCGACAAATGTTTTTATAATTAATTTCAAGGTATTTCATTAAAACATTTTCCCGTCACCTTTTAAAAATATAACTGCTTGATATAACGTTTAAACGACGGGGGAAACGAACACCACACGGAACGCGGGGCGAGAACTGGAAAAGTGGGGATAACCCCACCTCCCACTCATTCTTTTCTCATTTCTCTTTTCTTTCTATCTCTCATCTCTATCTTTTCTTTCTTTTCACCAAAACACCCAAACCCTTTAAAATCGCAAATACTACCACCAAACGCACGCGAAACATACTACCCTTTTGGAAGAAAACGACCACCACATCACGATCTATCACGCTATCTTTCCGGATTTTCATTTCGGCATTTCGTAAGTTTCCGACAAAACCCGAAACTCTCCGTTTTTACTCATTTTTACGTTTTTATAGTTTATATATGCTTAAAATGTCCAAAAATGGGTTGGGTAAAAGATTTGGACCGAACGGAAGCTTTTCGACCGATTTTCCGGCCACCATATTCCGATCAGACCGCTACGTCGCAGAGACGCTGGACTATCTGCGACGTAGCTCAAAACGTCGCATTTTGTGGCCAACGTCGCATTTAGCGACGTCGCGGCCTACGTCGCACAAATATCCCAACGTCGCACTAGCGACGCAGCCTATTACGTCGCATTAACTTGCGGACGTCGCACATAGCGACGTAGACTCTTACGTCGCCCCCTACGTCGCATTGATTTGCGAAGGTCGCATCATGCGACGTACCCCCCCTACGTCGCACCCTACGTCGCATGCTACGTCGCATGCTACGTCGCACAAACCAGAACCTTGAAAAGTCAGATTTTTACTAAGTGTCGAACTTACACAACTTCAAATACTTATGTCATATGACTTAACAAACGTCATAGAACATACTTTCTATTACAATTACACTAAATTGCGTTATAAATGATGACACTTTGAATCATTATTACCAACCGTCACCAACGGGCCCTATTTGTTTTCAAACTACAAACGGATTACTAAACAAACACTTGGACATAATGAGTTGTGTAAACAACTAGCCTAGATGGTCTTGCGAGACATCTACTTACTTAACTTTATATGTTTAGGCATTTGAAGGTTACGGGTTCGGAGAACCTACGGTTGATACTAATTTCTCGTTTATTGATATAAACGTACTTGCAAAGACTCAGGTGAGTCTTACAGCCCCACTTTTACTGTTTTACATACGGGGTGAGATACATTGCTTACTTTTCTTGAACACAAGTACGAAACTACTCATTTTACTATACGGGATTGCATGAGTACTTACTTTTACAGAAGTCTCTCCATCATATATCGTTAGTTATGGACTTAAGCGCGAACACTAGTTAATGGATCCATTAGGGAAATGACCCTCCCCACCCGGGGCAGTAGCGCTGCCACGTACCGATTTACACGTATAAACGGGTGACAACTTATTCGTTACTGATGCTTGCTCAGTTACGAGCATGTCACGGGAGCAAACATATTACTTACGGGTTAAGCTTCGATTATGAGCCTCATGGCAACGGTATAAACTACTTATTTACATTTGCTGGATTGCAAATACTGATTTTACGATTGCTGGATTGCAATGGTTGATTATACGCCTACGGGCACTACTAATGAAATCTCGTGTTCAAAGCCGATATTATTTACAAACCTGTGAGATTCACCAACCTTTTGGTTGACACTTTTTAGCATGTTTTCTCAGGTACCCGGACGGAGTAGGATTACTCCAGGATTTTAGCTAGAGTCGCATGATTTCAACACAACTGCATTAACGGAGATTCTTAGCATTATCTTTTGTATATTACGATTATGTAATAGAATCTCCCGCTATACGCGTGGACTCTAGGGGAAACTACATTTTGTATACGAAAACTCTAAGTTTTCAAACATTATATCTATGGAATGTAACTAATTTACAAACGTTGCATATAGATGTCGTTTGCTTTATCTTTGTGCTGTGATATTTGATTAGTAACGCCCCAAACTATGCTTCCGCAAAACAGTGATTTTCGGGGGTGTTACAACTTTGGACAAACTAGGTGACGTAGACACGTACCTAACAGATGATTATGACTTACCCCTATGCCTAGATGACATCCTTACTTTCTGGTATAATTGTGACGACTCTGGCTTGGAGTTACTGGGCCAGGGATGGTCCCCCGGCAACAGGGAGTTACCCAAAAACCGGGGGGTGTCACATAACAACTTGCGGTGCTGTTGAGTACCTGTAACACTTTTCTAGCCTTGGGCTAAACTTTCATGCGGGTATGTTGCGAACGTACCAAACCAACGCATCGTCGCCTTCGGGGGACTACGGACGCTGTCACTATATGTGAAGCAACGATACCACGGTGGGTGGTACAACTGACTTACGAGCTGGATGCTCACGATACCACGGTGGGTGGTACAACCGACTTACGAGCTGTGGGCTCACGATACCACGGTGGGTGGTACAACTTACTTACGAGCTGAATGCTCACACTCAGCAACGGACCGACGAACTATTACAGTCGGGGTCGTTGGCTCGGCATATGAATTTATACTCTATCGTAGTTCTACGGAACTGCACGGTTACTCATACTCAGCATATAGCTATATGCTTTACTTACTCTTAGCACGGACCTACGCATTCTTACGGTAGGGGTCGTGACTCGATAACTGATATATTTATTTAAACGTGGTCCTGCGGGACGTAACTTGACATATCCTTTGGGGGATACCCATTACCATCACTATAGGTGATTACTAGATAACTTACGAGTCGGAGACTCAGGGAAACAACGAGCTTTTGCTCACTTGACTATTATTACAAACCGTACCGATATGACACGATTTCAAAACAAATAACTTGATCACGTTGCCGGGGTGCAACCTTTCATGCCAGGTGGCATTGTGACTTACTAGTACATGTAGTACTAATACTTGGAACCGTGTGAATTAACTGTACCATATTGCCGGGGAGCAATACCGTCTGTCTACGGACTTTCTTGTTTGATCTCTTTCGACCAGTAGTACGACAGTTAGTCATCTTACGCTACACCCGTATACATATTGCCAGGTGGCAATACCTTACCTGATAACACACCCACTGGGAATTGGTTCCCTTTACTTGACTAGAAACCTATTGATTAGGTTCACCTGTTTACCATAAATTTCTCACAATTACCTCGAGGGGTAATCATTACTATTTAAACTATTAAACTTGATTTACATTTCTGAATAAAATACAAATTTCTTGAACTACTTGTTATTACAAATTACTTGTGAACTCACCAGCTTTCCAGCTGACCCTTTTAGTGTGCATTCTCAGGTACACTGCAATAGTAGGATTGGCCTACAGGATTTCTAGCTCGAGTCGCACGTTTTGACAATTGGATGTCTCTGCATAATTTTCGTATTATCAGTTATGTATTGAAAGTATTTTGCGAACTCGCAACTTGTATACATTTTATTTTGGGAAATGTAATAACTATTTTTCAAACGTCTCATTTAGAGTCGTTCATTTTACATCTTATGCTGTGATATTGGATTTGGTAACACCCGACCCGATCGCTTCCGCAACCCGAAATATGAGGGTGTTACAGATTGGTATCAGAGCCTAAGGTTGTAGTGAACTAGGTTGCATTTAGTGGGCCTAGACTATGACCATTAGGCAGTATTCCTTATTAGGTATAACTAGTTCAGGGATTACATCATACGAACTTAATTTAACATAGCGTAGCTAACTATGTACAATTAAGCAAAGATGATGTAAGATCTGAAAGGAGTTATATTGAAATGGAATGCAGTAGTTGACTCTGATTGTTAATTGTTAATTGCTAGACACCCTAGGCTATTATATGTACTGTAGGTATATATGAATAGGCCTTACGTGTATACTATTTCTGCATAACTATACACATGTATGTATGATTATACCTGACATGATTCCGCTGTACAACTGATAGACACTTTCGAAGTGGCATATCGTCAACTTCCCAACCTTTACGACTTGATCTCAAATTGTGACCAGGTTGGTCACGACTGGCTAGTATTGCGAGAGATACTCGTAATGACTAAGTCCACGAATTACTTTCGAACTTACTATCGGCCTGAGGGCTACTCTTGAACAACACCCAGCACGTGGTGCTGCAATTACTCAGTATGTTAATACTACAACTGGCACGTTGGTGCTACGCTCACAGTACTCGGGTACTGCAATTTCGGTGCTTTGGGCACTACGAACATGTGGCACGTGGTGCCGCATCGTGCTTGGGGCACAATACTACTTCAGCACGTGGTGCTGTAACTTATGATAACCAAGTACTACTTTTACTATACAATAGGAAATTACATTACAGTGCTGATGGCACTACATTACATTACAGGGTTACTGTGTTTTAGTACTTAGGGTACTACCCACCAACTGATAGACTTACAACTACCGTACACTAGTATTACACAATAGTCCGTTAGACTAGATACCATACCATAGTCTTGGTAGATTACTTTAAGGCATACGTGAACGACTAATATGTACACAACGAAACTAAAAGTCTGAGAACTTTCGAACACATACTATTTTTACATACCAATGAAATAGACATAATTCTCGAATAAAGAACTTACCGTTAACGTTTCATTCTTGTTTAAGAATCATGCCGCCTAAACGACAAACCTACACACAAGCAGAACGTGACCAATACGCTGAGCAAAGAGTAGCTGAAGCTCTAGCTGCACAAAACCTTACGCG
Source organism: Helichrysum umbraculigerum (assembly GCA_949592205.1). NCBI lineage: Eukaryota > Viridiplantae > Streptophyta > Magnoliopsida > Asterales > Asteraceae > Helichrysum > Helichrysum umbraculigerum. The sequence continues at coordinate 7,709,089 of CATIUR010000004.1, read as the reverse complement.
CCTCTGCACCTATAAAGAATTTCTGAACTGCGACCCACCAATCTTTGTTGGTACTGAAGGGGCTGTCGAACTGATTCAATGGATCGAAAGGATGGAAGCTGTATTCCGCATTTGCAACTGCCCCGATGGATACAAAGTTAAATACTCCACCTACACCCTTCGAGATAATGCTCTAACCTGGTGGAATGCTCACGCCCAAACCGTAGGGGTTGACACCGCCTATGAACTTTCTTGGGAGGAATTGAAACAACTGATGAGGGACGAATATTGTCCTAGCGAGGAACTACACCGACTCGAGAATGAACTCTGGTATCTTACCGTGAAAAACAACGACATCATGACCTATACCAATCGTTTTCACCGACTGGCACTCCTTTGCCCTTCTCTAGTGAACCCAGAAAGCAAACGAATCGAACAATACATCGAAGGACTTCCGGCACAAATCTCGGACATGGTTATCTCCTCTAAACCCAACACTATTCGCGACGCCGTTCGCATGGCCCACAACCTCATGGCACGGGTGGTTCAACGCGGAACCCCCACAACTGAAAACCATACACAAAAATGGAATGGCGATTCCAGCACTAGTCACGATCCAACAAATCAACCCGAACCCTTGAAATCTTACCCTTCTGCATACAAAGGAAAGCGGGGCTATGCGGGAGATAAACCCTTCTGTCACAACTGTAAACGTCACCACTCTGGCCCTTGTGGCTCACCTTGCGAGGGATGCCAACGATTCGGACACCAAATTCAGGACTGTAGAGTTCCTGCAAATCCCGACGGACAACAAACGTGTTTCAAATGTAACACTCCTGGACATTTCAAGAAAGATTGCCCAAATCAGAAACGAAAAATCCTCATGATCAACTTCGGAGGGACCGGACGAAACCGCGGCAATATCACGGGTATGTCCCTATTCGATACTAAACATTCAAAATAGACACAACGTTTCGATCAACGGGAAGGTCAATACCAAAAATAATACCGAATACATGAATTAGTACCGACTACATGAATTGAGTCAAACATAAAAACTAGAATTTGCTTTTAGCCGATTAACCGACTGAACGTACACAAACCACCTAGTCCTAATAGGACTACTCGCCGAACGGTCACGTTGTGACAACTATCTAGTCCCGAATGGACTACAATGTAAACGGTTCCTTAGCAACCACAACTTAAACATGTAAACAATATAGTCAGAGTGTGACTACAACGATAAACCGCGACATAGTCATGAATTGACTGCTTTCCAACTCCGTCTCAGACATGATATGTCTACGATCTATTCAACGAACCTCTCGCCCGTACATTGCTCCCTAAACCTCAAGCGACCACGACTTATTTTAAATTTCGGGACGAAATTTCATTAACAGGGGGAGAATGTAACACCCGGTCAAAAAGGCCAATTTTCGCGCCTATTTTAAACTTTAAACAATCGTATTGAGTACGTATTACTTTTAAATAATGTGTGATTATTTTAATAAACGTTATTTACACGGGAAATATTAAACTATTTTAGTACATAAATCGTTTTGGCTTAAAACGTGTTTTAATTAGACGAAACTTAAATACTTTCGTATCATCTAAAAATGATATATATAAAAACTAAATAACTCGTACAATTTAAATTTAAACATTTTATTTTTATAAAATGTTCCAACTCGAAACCATTATTAATTATACGAGTAAATATTTCGAAATTAAAAAGTTTGTTTATTTTACGAACGGGTACGAAAACACGGGTATTTTATACCGCAAATTGGGGAAACCCACCCACCACAAAAGGGGAGCCGGCCTCCCCATTTCTCCCATTTCTTTCCCTTTTCATTTTCATCACCAACACACCCTTACTCCTCTCTCTCTCTCTCGGTTACACAACAACCATCGGACCAACCATCACCGCCGCACGTCACCACCACCACCATCGTCATCATCAGCAGCAACATCATCATCATCTTCATCACGATTCATCATCATCATCTCCATTTTCGGATCTCATTTTCATTTGGTATGAAAACCTTCGATCTCTCTCTATTTTCATGTTAATATCACCCTATACATCATATATTATCATTATATAAGTTTATCATTGTCAAATCTGTGATTTTGAGGCTCGATCCATGATTTTTGGTGAAAACCCGTCGAGCAGGCGATAGTGTCGCCCACAGACCAAAAACAGTACATGCGTCACTAAGTGTCGCTATGTCCACGAGTCGCCCTATAGCGTCACAACCTAAGTGCCGCTATCACACTTATACCGTCACTTCTATAGTGACGCAGTCATATAACCTTCGGCAGAAACAGGCGACACTTCTCAAGTGTCGCTATCTTCAGCAGAAACCACAACTTTCGGTAGTAACGTACTGCGTCACTAAGCCCTCTGCGTCACTTCCTAAGTGACGCTATATGCGTCACTAAACCTATAGCGACACTTCCGAAGTGTCGCTAAATGTCTGAAATTTCCTAATCTTTGAGTCACTTGTCTAGTGACGCCCATAACCAACCAGTGACGCATGAAGTGTCGCTATTATCAGTTTTTGAACTAAAAACTCACTTTTAAAATGTCCAACTTATCCGGAAACATATACGCAATTATATACGAACCGAAACGCGTTTAAACAAGGTTATTTATACGAAAAACACTATAATTATATTTTCAAAATATAATTCCAATACGCCGCGAACGAACCGAACTTCCTTACAAACTTTGAAACGTAAACATATAACAAACACATTGAGTACAAACGAACCGAATAAACAACAAACTTGGATAGTTTATGTAATTATCCACTTACTTATACGAAACCTCACGTGTTTAGGACACTAGGAGGTCACTTTGGACGATACGCGTAATTAGGAACGCTTGCACTCTCAGGTGAGTTCACCGCCCCACTCTTTTACTGTTTTCCAACTGATTTCGGGGTGGGAATGCATACTCTTGTTTTACTACTTTCAACTGTTTAAACCTTTACAAACGATTTACTATAGTTTATGGTAACGGTGTTAGATTACGACAGCTACGAACCGCTTGAACTTACTTAGAGATATTAAGTACGACCGTTTCAGAAACACCTAGAATTATATTACATATGATATCTAGGGAGTAACCGCCTCACTACATCAATGACTTGCTAAGTACTAGTAACGACTAGTGGACTTATGAACACCAACTAGAGGCACCGACATGCTAGTTTTGCGTTGACTACCCTTAAGAACTAGCGGATGACTTTGACTAAGTACTGTAAGTACTTCCCGACAATTAAGTGACGTATTAACGTACTTTGACTTTACACATTACTTTGGACAAACTAGGTGACGTAGACATGTACCTAACAGATGATTATGACTTACCCCTATGCCTAGATGACATCCTTACTTTCTGGTATAATTGTGACGACTCTGGCTTGGAGTTACTGGGCCAGGGATGGTCCCCCGGCAACAGGGAGTTACCCAAAAACCGGGGGGTGTCACATAACAACTTGCGGTGCTGTTGAGTACCTGTAACACTTTTCTAGCCTTGGGCTAAACTTTCATGCGGGTATGTTGCGAACGTACCAAACCAACGCATCGTCGCCTTCGGGGGACTACGGACGCTGTCACTATATGTGAAGCAACGATACCACGGTGGGTGGTACAACTGACTTACGAGCTGGATGCTCACGATACCACGGTGGGTGGTACAACCGACTTACGAGCTGTGGGCTCACGATACCACGGTGGGTGGTACAACTTACTTACGAGCTGAATGCTCACACTCAGCAACGGACCGACGAACTATTACAGTCGGGGTCGTTGGCTCGGCATATGAATTTATACTCTATCGTAGTTCTACGGAACTGCACGGTTACTCATACTCAGCATATAGCTATATGCTTTACTTACTCTTAGCACGGACCTACGCATTCTTACGGTAGGGGTCGTGACTCGATAACTGATATATTTATTTAAACGTGGTCCTGCGGGACGTAACTTGACATATCCTTTGGGGGATACCCATTACCATCACTATAGGTGATTACTAGATAACTTACGAGTCGGAGACTCAGGGAAACAACGAGCTTTTGCTCACTTGACTATTATTACAAACCGTACCGATATGACACGATTTCAAAACAAATAACTTGATCACGTTGCCGGGGTGCAACCTTTCATGCCAGGTGGCATTGTGACTTACTAGTACATGTAGTACTAATACTTGGAACCGTGTGAATTAACTGTACCATATTGCCGGGGAGCAATACCGTCTGTCTACGGACTTTCTTGTTTGATCTCTTTCGACCAGTAGTACGACAGTTAGTCATCTTACGCTACACCCGTATACATATTGCCAGGTGGCAATACCTTACCTGATAACACACCCACTGGGAATTGGTTCCCTTTACTTGACTAGAAACCTATTGATTAGGTTCACCTGTTTACCATAAATTTCTCACAATTACCTCGAGGGGTAATCATTACTATTTAAACTATTAAACTTGATTTACATTTCTGAATAAAATACAAATTTCTTGAACTACTTGTTATTACAAATTACTTGTGAACTCACCAGCTTTCCAGCTGACCCTTTTAGTGTGCATTCTCAGGTACACTGCAATAGTAGGATTGGCCTACAGGATTTCTAGCTCGAGTCGCACGTTTTGACAATTGGATGTCTCTGCATAATTTTCGTATTATCAGTTATGTATTGAAAGTATTTTGCGAACTCGCAACTTGTATACATTTTATTTTGGGAAATGTAATAACTATTTTTAAAACGTCTCATTTAGAGTCGTTCATTTTACATCTTATGCTGTGATATTGGATTTGGTAACACCCGACCCGATCGCTTCCGCAACCCGAAATATGAGGGTGTTACAGGAGTCGTTGGAGCTGTAGGAGTAGTGAATCCAGATGAGGGATTTTTATTCTCCACACAATTCTTAGCAAAGTGTCCATAACTCTGACACATTTTACACTTCACCTTGCTTTTATTAAAACCAAGACCTGTATCACCATCATCATCCAGGTCCTTTTTGCCCGTTCTTTGAAGAAACTTCTTGGTTCTTTGGGTTATCATGGCCATACTCCATTTGATGTCCATCTGCTCGAGATCGTCAGAATCGATCTGTTCAAAGTCTTCTTCAGTAAGCTGTAGAGTACTAGCCTTATTGGAAAGAAAATTCTCATAAGAATTGAGGAAAGCTGTAAAGATTTTAGCATGTTCCTCAGTAGACTTTGAAGGAGCTGTATGAGCTGTATGAGAAGTATAGGAAGCATATGAAGTGCTAGTAGAAGTAGATGCTGCTGAGTTGGAAGTAGATCTGGAAGTATCATTTAGACTAGGAATTTGAATATTAGCCTCTGACTTCTTTTCCTTTTGATCGTAAGCCGCTATAAGAGCATCCCATAAACCTATAGAAGTTGCTTGATCTTTAAATTTATTAATCACAACTTCTGGCAAGCACTTGGTAATCATCTCATACGCTCTATTGTCTTTATCAAACTCTGCTCGTTCCTTGACTGTCATTTGTGCTCTTGACTTAAGCACCCCATCGAGTCTTGGTTGCTCATATTGATCAATGGTGTTAAACCAATTCCACAGATTTGGATCTTTTGTATTCAATGAAATTGCATAACTTAATCTTCCAACTCGCAAAATCACTATAGAACAAAGATGTAGAAGGAGGCACTTTGTTACCAAAGGCCATTTACGAATTTTCCCTCCAAAATCGGATTTGAAAATTAAAAAAAAAAATCCGAGTACAGCGAAACTTTTCCGACACTAAAATGAAGCTATTCTAAGCCTAAAAACAAAATTTGAAGTTACAAAATTTTCGCGTTTTTCCCGCCAAAATTTCGTCCGAAAACGTCAAAAACTGGCCGGGTAAAATGAAACTTTTTCCAGACTAAAATTGAACAGTTTTAAGCCTATGGAAAAATTTTGAAAACGCAAAAAATTTTCGGAAAAATTTTCGGAAAAATTTTGGAATTTTTTTTTTTTTTTTTACGAAACTAGAACGAGGTTAATGTCGGAGAAAAATAGCAACGTCGCAGCGGTACGTCGCAGAAGTCCGATGACTCAATTCAGAATCGAAAATGCAACGTAGTGTATAACGTCGCAGTCCAACGTCGCAGAGTCTAGCGACGTCGCAGCCTACGTCGCAATAACCACTTAAGGTCAAAATAACGACGTCGCAGGTAACGTCGCAACTCTACGTCGCAAAGACTAATTAAAGTCAAGATCAGTTACGTCGCAAGCGACGTCGCAGGCGACGTTGCAGGTGACGTCGCAGGTGACGTCGCAGGTGACGTCGCACAGTCGGGTTGCAGCGGCCAAAACCCCAAAAATCGAAAATTTTCGAAACCCTAACGAATTTCGAAAACCGAACGACGAACAAACCCAAAAAACACCTTCAAAAATCGAAATCTTCAAACAACCTAACCCAGAAACGAAGATTAATCAATAAAACCTTCGCGAATCAAACCGAAAACGTTCTAAATACGATCCGAAACCGACGAATCCTTGATTCTACGGCTCTGATACCAGTTGATAGTCCCGTACTCGTGGGATCTGATCGAATCGTATAATCGATTGTTAGTGCGGAATCCAAACAAACGAAACACAAACGTTTACTATAATCTTTTGTATATATTCACAATTGATAATATACGATTACAGACTCAAACTCGTTTTCTCCTCTCCTCTCTCACACAAAACGGCCCTCTCTCTCTCTATGGTTTGATCAACCCTAAAACGAATTCTAACTCCTCTATTTATAGTCAACCTAATGGACCCTGCGACGTTAAGCCCAACGTCGCAGGCCCAGACCCTTGCGACGTCTGACCCAACGTCGCAGGCCCAATTACAATGACACCATTCTATGTATATTCTATATAATTACATTTCGTTTACATACTCGAATATACACACTAAACACATCATACGTAGACTAATTGACTTTGACAATTACAATAGTTTGACCAACTGACTGACACACTAAATGCACCAACAGCTTGGTTTTTAAAGACCGTGTACGGGGGTTCGGGGGCAGCGCCCCTGATAGCGGGGTCCAAGGGGTGGCAAACCTTTGCGGGGTCCAAGGGCCAGAGCCCCTGGTTGGGGTCGAGCTGCCAAGTCAGCTTGGAAAATTTTTATTTCTATTATGTTGCTTTAATAAAAACGCACCCGAAATCCAAATTCGTAGTAAAATCAAGTGGTAAAATTTGGTCTCGACACTTAGTAAAAAACATAGGTTTTTAAGGTTCTGTGACCTGCGACATTAGGTGCGACGTTGGGGCTTATGTCGCAGTGCGATGTACTGCGACGTTGGAGTCTACGTCGCTATATGCGACATCAGGGTCTAGTACGACATAAGGGTCGACGTCGCTATGTGCGACATTCGCAATTTCATTCAACATTGTGGCTGACGTCGCACCAGGCGACATCGTGGTATTTCTGCGACATTGAGCTGCGACGTTGGCTGCGACATTGACAATGTCGCAGCATTGTTTTTGGGCCAGATGCGACATCACGAACTGTTCGACGATTTCAAGATCCAAAACGAGTTTTGGTTCGATTTTTGGTTGTTTTGATGTTATAGAAAGCTACTAACATGCATTACTAAGTAATCTAAGTAATATCTAGTGAGAGATAATGATTTCTAGAGAGAGAAAGTGAGAATCTTACTTTGAAGGTAAAAATGGAGATGATGAAGATGGAGAAGATGATGATGATGCGGCTGTTGTTGTTGTTCCTGATGATGATGATGAACTCCGAAAATGATGATGATGATTTTGTTGTTGTTGTTTTTGTGGTTGTTGTTGTTGTTAGTTTTAGAGAGAAAAAGATGAGGTAAAGAAAAGAGGAAGAAGAAAATGATGGTGAAATGAGGTGGGGATTTGGGTTTTGTTAAAACTCAGATCCCCAATTTGGGGACTGTGGTCTCCAACCACAGTACAAAATACCCTTGTTTTCGTGCCTGGTCGTATTATAAATTTAATATTTTAATTTCATAATTTTGTTTATGCTTTTCGTAAATATTTTAAATAAGAATAAAAATATTTCACTTGAGTTACAAAAATGTAACTTGGTTATAATTGTTTATAAAAATACAATTATTCAAGGTTTAAATCTGGCGCGAAAATTGACTTTTTGACCGGGTGTTACATCTGCTACACCATCATCCACTTCTGCTATAACTAGCTTACCACCACCTCCACCTGTTTCTTCATCAAGACCAAGGCCTGAACATGCTTATCCGAGGCCAACTTCTGCCATGCCCGTCTATACGGGATCAGGTTCGATGGATAATGATCCCGTTATTATCTCTAACCGTGATATTATGTCTAAGTTTTCAGAAGTAAGGGAACAGATGGAACGAATGGAAAGGAGCAACGCATCGCTTAGGAGAGATGTGGATGGCATGAGACATAGAGAAGATGTTCCTGTCACTCATGTTACTACTCCCATTCGAAGCAGGATCCTGGATTTCAATACTCCTCCTTCTTCAAATTATTCTGGAGATTTCATATCCATGCAGGGGAGTGTCGGGATCCCGGGATCCACGTACGCTACCGGAGTTTCTACATCCAGAGATCCTGGTCAAGCATCGGGATCCCTGCCAAGGGCAACTAATGGTGGTAATGTATCCTCTGGTTATTCTGTTGGTACTAACATTTCGCAGGATCCTAGGGTGAGTCCCACTATGGAAAGGGAGCTGCAAAAACTCAAGGATATGATATCAAGTGTCCCTGGTGTGGTACAACCTATTCCGGAAGTGGCCCCAACAGCTCACAGGATCTTGAGATTTGCACCACCTATATGTGATGCCGAGATCCCGAAGAGATTCCAGACTCCAAGCATGAAGCTGTACGATGGAACCACGGATCCTGAAGAGCACATAGCACAATGCAGGGAAAGGATGGAAATCATACCTATTGATGATCCCAGCTAGAGATCTTAGTATGTATTACTTTGATTGATTATTAATAAGCTTGCGGAATAGTTTATTAATAACTTGAAGAACAAACTTGTATATAACAGAATATCTAACCAAAAGCTTCAATATTATTAACAATAATACGAACACACAATTTGTGTTAGGGTTTACAACCTTGAAGCTAATAACTAGAATGAATTCGTCCTTTTCTAGGGTTTTACAGGATCTCTATTTATAACATATAGAGTCCTTTACAGAATCAAACTATTATGGAATCATATCTATTCCATAATTCTCTCTATTCAACTATATCTAACCAACAGTGGTTATCTATATCACTAACAGGGGTAGTACTCGTATATTATCAACAGTGGTTGAGTACTTGATACAAAATACAAACTATACACTAACAGTGGCCCTGTTAGACAAATGTACTAACAGCGGTTGTCTTCTTCTAACAGTGGTTGACTTCTACTAACAGTGGTTGAAGTCTTATACCAACAGCGGCATGATACTTGTATTCTGAGCAGATATGACAGTGTCTCAGTTCTCAACAATCTCCCCCTAAACTTGATCATTCAGAGTAATGATTCAAGTTTCAATCCTTCTTTTCTTCTTCTTTCTCCTTTATCGTTTGCCTCTTATGCAGTTGATTGAACACCATGTATAAAGCTCTGTAAGCTCCTTCAGTAATGATGGTTGTAGATAACTTCAAATCAACCAATCTATTCAGCAGCCCTGTTCCCAGCACATAGTGTCGATCATCAAACATGTAGATCACCTGCCCATTGTTAAATACTACCATGTGTACTCCAGCTCTGGCAAAATATCTCCAGGTTATAACCCTTTGATAACAATGAAAGAATAAGTGATACATGCTGGCTGGTTCAAACAGGCTTTGCAATAACTCCATCATTTGTCTTTCAATCACAGCTTCAGAGTTCTTTCTATTCCTGATTCTGCTCACTTGATACAACTCCATAAGATCATCTCTTGTACAGATTCTGAGCAAATCAACCATACTCCCAACATGGTCATCAAATCCTCTTTCCCTTTCAATCTTGATTTCAAGGATCATTTTTCTGAAACAATAATCAATTGCTACTCCTTCCCAATTTATAATTCTAGCCTTTCTTGGTCCTTCAGAAATCTCCTTGCTATCAGTCAGAATCTTGATTCTCTTTTTCAGCTCTGGATCAAATCTTGGAATATCAGGAATAACATTGTCTTTAGAAATCTGATTTTTCCATGAATTTCTTCTGACTTCATTCTGCTTATCCTCTAAAGCTTTCTCTGCTGCCTCAGCAGCTGCTTTTTCTCTTCTTTCTTCTTCTTCTTTCAAAAACTTTACCATTTCCTTATCTGCCTTTTCTTTCTTCTCCTTCATCAATGCATTCAAATGCCTATTCTCTTCCATTTTCTTTGTCCACTCATCATCTCTTCCCATATACCTATCATATGCCTGTTGCAGCTTCTGCATATTCCATCCTTTAACAATTTTAGCTGGGGCATAATTTTCAGACAGAGCATTGACCATTTGTCTTCTCCTTTCAGCATATGGTAAAGGTTTACTCCTCTTCTTGGCTAATTCCTCTTGCTTTTTCTTTCTAGCCCTTTCCTCATTTGATCTTTTCATCAACAAAAATCCAGAAGATAACTCTTCCTCTTCATTACCTTTCTTCTTCTTTAAATAATCATGAACTCTCTGAGCAGGAAGCTTTAATCCTTGTGCAGTCTTTTCTTTAACAATCTCTGCAGCTTTCTGTGTAATAGTCACTACACTCAGATCATCCAAAATCATTTCAACATTATCACCCTCTTCTTCAGCTTTAGCTTCTGCAGCTCTCCTTATCAACCTTTCCCTTTCTTCTACTTGCATCCTCAACATATCATGGGACTCAATATGAGGTTCTTTAATTTCTTTCACTTTTGATTTTTCTTTCAACTTTCCTTTACCTTTGTCTTTTGGATCAATCACAGGCAATTTAGACTTAGGTTTGAGTGGTGAAGTTGGTTCTCTTATCGTAACAGGTACCTCTCTTGGTCTTGTTGTTGTGGTAGTTGTGACAGGGGTTGATATGACAGCAGTGGTGATTGGTGTATTAACAGTGGTAGGTGTTGGTGTACTAACAGGGGTAGATGTAACAGTGGTAGTGTTAGTGTTGACAGGGGTTGAAATTGTGACAACAGTGGTAGAAGTTTTGACAGGGGATAAAGTAGTAGTTGGCTTTCTTCTGGGAATAGATTTCTTTCTTGTAAAGGTCTGCAACTTCTTCTCTTCATCAATTGACTTTGATTGCTCCCCCTTAACCTCAACTTCTCCTACTTTCATCTCTTTTTCAACATCATCAACCACCTCATACACTGACCTATCACTGAAACTGACTCTTTTCTTATCATCCAGGTTAGCACCCATCACATCCCAAAAATATAATCTAAGTGCAGCTTTCTCAGGCAACCCTTTATTCAATGGAAATACCTGATAAACTGTTTCATCAGTCTGCTCTGCTCCTGCACCATCACTTGTATTAACATTTTCAGAAGAATCTTCACCAGTATATACCACCATACTTCTGTCATCTGCAGCATCTACCATCTCATCATCTAAACTTTCATGTATCACATAATCAGATACATTGAGCTCCTCCTCAGCCTTATCCCTGCTCTGCACATAATCATCATCTTTATCATCAAACACTAACTCCACAGTGTCTTCTGATTGTGCCTCATCACTACCACATATATTCATCTCAACTGTATTATCATCAAACTCAAGCACCTCTGTAGCTGTATTATCATCAAGCTCAAGCACCTCTGTAGCTGCAGAATCATCATTCATCTCATCAATATTTATCATTACTCCACTCATATCATCATGAGGTCCATGTGAATCATCATCATCATCATCAATATTTATCATTACTCCACTCATATCATCATGAGGTCCATGTGAATCATCATCATCATCATCATCTGCTTTTCTTGAACCATCATCTTCAGGCATAATATCATCATCTACTTTCTTCTCCCCCTTGCCTGAAGATACCTTTAACCTATTCGCAGGTAGAAGAATATTGTTGACAGCCTCCTCAAGCATTACCAATCTATTCTGCACATCAAGCAACTCTGCCTTCTGATGATCAATAATCTCCTTCTGCTTAGCAATTAACTCATCCTGAGCTTGAATTTTCTGTTGAGCCTCTTTTCTGAAAGCCCTTTCCCTCTCATATTTGCTCCACAGTTTATTGACATCATGTACAAGATAAGAAATCGTCAATTCATCAGTATCACTAGGCTCATCAACATTAGAGTGTAACCTCTTAGTTGAATCCTTGCCCACATCTGCCACTGCAGATGTCCCTTGGTTATTGGTACTGGGACCTACATTTGAATCATCACCCATAGGTTCATCAAACATAGTTGCCTCTGGTTGGGTCTGATTAATGTTACCACTATCCTGCCCTGCCAGTGGGCTAGAAACAGTAGTGGCAGGCCTTCCAGAATGAACATTTTCATCAAGTATGTTCACCTGTTGTTTTGGAACAGTTGACTGAGACTGTGGAGAAACAGGAATCTCCATAGCCTGTGTAGCCTTCTTGGATTTCTTGGCTTTAGATTGGGTAGGCTGTTTGTTCCCTTGTTTTCTTTTGATGCCACCTCCTGATGTGTGTTCAGAACCAACTTGTGTTGTTGGTCTGTCATCATTTGGTCCAGATGGTGTTGGTAATACACCACCAGTGGCAGAAGGAGTAACTAGCATTGTAGAAAATAATGCAGTTTCCTTCTTAGAAAAAGCATTCTGATACTGATTCATAGCCTTAATAGTCCTCAAAGATAGAGTAGAACTAACAATCACACTATCCTCTGCTGGCAGATTTGACAATTGATTATTCAATAAAAGCTGAACAAATCTAGGGTACATAACGAATGTATCACCCTTTACATTCCTAACCATATTATCTAAGATAAATCTAGACATATTAAATTTAATACCCTGTGCCAAGCAGATAATAGGATATGCAATAGTAGAACTAAATTCATTAAAGCTAGTTCTCTTTTGAGACAAACATACCAGAAAAGTATGAATGTAGAACTTCCATTGAGGACAAAACCATGACTTCAAGAAAGTATATTCTGATCTTGTCTTTCCTGAACCTTCATACCCCATATCCATAATGCCTTTAAACAAATCTTCTCTCGATAATTCCAGAATTCCACCTTCATCATCAAACTGTAAAAGCTCTCTTAGAACAATTTCAGTAACCATTACCTTCTGACCCTTGACAGTGGAATGAATGTGAGTAATGCCATTAACATTCCCTTCCTTTGCATTCTGCCAGAATTCCTGAATATGTGATCGAATCAATCGTGGAGCGACAGTAAGGGCATAAGTAACTGGACAATTACTCAAGAAATCGATGATAGGGTGAAAATACTCATCGGCAAGTTCTTTATTCAAGAAAGCCCTCATGTTGTGTTCAGAATGAACACTTAGCATAGAAGTACCAGAATCAGACGAAGATGACGATGCCATTGAAGAAATTGATGAACGAACGAAGAGTGAATTACAATAAACAACTCAAAGCGAGAGCGATTATTGAAGGGTTTTGAAAATTTTGAAAGCGTAATTGAAAAAGTGAAGTATTTGAGTATTTATTTGATGACAGTGCCAAGCCCTAAAAATAGAACTAGCAGTGGCACTGCTGGTTATACTCAACAGGGGCACAATTTACAAACAAACCCAACAGGGGTACCTCACTTGGTCAATTTATAGTCAACCCTTTCTAACCATCTAACAAAGCTAGCAGCGGCTGATAGTCTAGCAGGGGCATCCGACCAAGGAAACGCCAACTTAGAACTAACAGGGGCATAAACTTAGCTTAGTTAGACAACGAATTTTTTTTTTTTTTTTTTTTTTTTTTTTTTGTTTTTTTTAACCAAAAGATAAGAAGAAACAAATAAAACATTAAATTCCAGCTCAAGTGATGTCTCTTGACAGTGGCTGAAACCTGCAATATTAAACTAAGAAAAACAACTAGCAGGGGTTAAATTACACACATATACACCAGGGGTTTAAAATACATTGACAGTGGTAAAGGTAAACTAACGGTGGCACCATCTGTTATCATGATGAAGCTAACAGTGGCAACACCTGACCCTGTCACATACAATATATTTTACCCCTGTTAGTATCAAATCCAGACCAAAACACTACGTGAGATTGATCATACCAATATTAGTTATCAAAAATGTAAATCTTCCTACATCAAATGCTTTTGTAAAAAGATCTGCAAGTTGATTATCAGTATGAATTTTAAAAATATGAATCAATCTTTTATCATAACAATCTCGTATAAAATGATATCTGATCTCAATGTGTTTGGTTTTTGAATGCTTAACTGGATTCTGAATGATACTAATAGCAGAAGTATTATCAATATAAATAGGAGTGTTCATGAAAGTCAAACCATAATCCAGCATTTGATTCTGAATCCAAAGAACCTGTGCACAGCAACTTGATGCTGCAACATATTCTGCTTCTGCTGTAGAAGTGGAAACTGTGGTTTGCTTCTTGCATTGCCATGACACTAACCTATTTCCAAGAAATTGACATCCTCCACTAGTCGATTTCCTATCCATATTCTCACCACCATAGTCACTATCTGTGAATGCCTTTAGCTCAAAATCTGATCCTTTAGCATACCAAAGGCCCAAGTCTGGTTGACCTTTCAAGTATCTAAAGATCCTCTTCACAGCATACATGTGTGACTGCTTTGGATTGGTCTGATATCTAGCACAAAGACACACTGCAAACATTATATCAGGTCTAGATGAAGTTAAATACATCAATGAACCAATCATTGACCTGTATAAGTGCACATCTACTTCCTCCCCCTCAGGATCAGAATTAAGATGTTTATGTGCCTCCATGGGAGTGCTAGCTACCTTCACATCTTTATAACCAAATTTATTCAAAATATCTTTCACATACTTCCCTTGGTTAATAAAGATTCCATCTAACTTCTGCTTGACCTGCAATCCTAAAAAGAATGTGAGTTCACCCATTGAACTCATCTTGAACTTCTTATGCATTAAATCCTCAAACTCTTTGCACAATGAATCCCTTGTAGACCCGAAAATAATATCATCAACATACACCTGTACCAGCAATATATCTCTTTGAACCCTCTTGGTAAACAATGTCTTGTCAATAGTACCTCGCTTGAATCCATTCTTGAGCAAGTACTCAGATAGAGTATCATACCAAGCTCTTGGAGCTTGATGTAATCCATACAATGCTTTCTTCAATCTGCACACTCTATCTGGATATGTTGGATCTTCAAACCCTGGTGGTTGGCAAACATACACCTCATCATCAATTAGACCATGAAGAAAAGCACTCTTCACATCCATTTGATAGACTTTGAAATCCTGATAAGATGCATAAGCTAAAAATAATCTAATAGCTTCTATTCTAGCAACAGGGGCAAAGACATCATCATAATCTATGCCTTCTTCCTGTGTGTACCCCTGTGCTACCAACCGAGCCTTATTCTTGATCACTATTCCTCTTTCATCTCTCTTGTTCTTGAAGATCCACCTTGTGCCTATAGCTTTCTTTCCTTTTGGAAGATCAACCAAATCCCACACATCTTGCAGTTTGAATTGCAACAATTCTTCCTGCATAGATTCAATCCAGCTTGGATCTTTGAGAGCCTCCACTGCCTTCTTTGGTTCCATCTGAGAAAGAAAACATACATATAATGAAGTATGTACATCTTCTTCTCTTACCTTGGTTTGATGTCTTGTCTGAACAGGAGTCATAATATCACCAATAATCAAATCCAAAGAATGATCTTTATGAACCAAATACTTAGAGGTAGAAGTATCAAGTAACTCTCTTTCCAAATTAGAACCCAATAGATTATCTACCTCAGAGTCTGAGAAAGACTCTCTTTCCTCTCTTTCTTTTGAAGGCTTTGGAGTTGCTTCAGAATCTGACAAAGAAGTCCTTTCCAAAACTTGAAATGGAGGACTTTGTTCAACTAATTTTGGAGAATCGGGCTCTCCTTCTGAATCATGCTCTGGATCTGTATGAGATCCCTTTGAAGTGAATGGTTGATGATCTGGTGAAGTTGAATCATCTGCACCCTTGCTTGCACCAGTTTTACCAGGTGAACCATTTGAATCATCAGAAGAAGCATCTTTCTCTGGTTGATCCTGATCCTGTTGAAATACTTCTGGTGGATCTGGAGTCCAAATAGGAAACAAGACATACTTCAAGTCATCCTTTTTAGTTTGACTTGAGGTTGAATTCCCATCTTTACCTGCATCATTACCTGCATCTGTACCTGCATCTGTATCTGCACTAATAGACAAATCTGGATATCTAAAAGCATGGGTTAGTGCATCAATATCAAACAAAACTTCTGGACCTTTTCCTTCTACATTTGATGTATGTTCATTAAAGGTCACATCCATGGTCTCCTCTATGATCCTAGTCCTTTTGTTAAATACTCTATAAGCCTTGCTTTGAATAGAGTATCCAACAAATACACCCTCATCTACCTTACTCTGAAACTTACCAAGATGATCTCTGGTATTTAAGACAGTACAAGGACATCCAAATGGTTTTAAAAAGCTAACCAAAGGTTTTCTCTTAAAGAATAACTCATAGGGTGTCTTGTTATGAGGTTTAATAATCAAAATCCTATTCAAAACATAACAAGCAGTGCTAACTGCCTCTGCCCAAAAGGACATTGGAAGTTTAGCATCTGCTAGCATGCTTCTAGCAGCCTCAATTAGTGTCCTATTCCTCCTCTCAGCTACTCCATTTTGTTGTGGAGTCCTAGGTGCACTATACTGTCTTTCTATACCTTTATCCTCACAGAACTTATTCATCTCATGATTCTTAAATTCTGTCCCATTATCACACCTGATGATCTTAACCTTTTGATTAGTTGAATTCTCAATCCTAGTTATGAATGATCTAAGTATTTCACCTGTCTCATCCTTAGTCTTAAGAAAGAACACCCAACTCATTCTAGAGTAATCATCAGTTATTACCAAACAGTAAGATTTCTTCCCTTGACTAGCTACATTGGTAGGGCCAAACAAATCCATATGTAACAGGTGTAAGGGAGTGGTATTGGTATTCACAAGCTTGGTCTTATAAGAGGTCTTGTGTTGCTTGCCTTTGAGACATGCTACACAGTGGTCACTACATTCAAATAACTTTTCAGGTAAGCCTCTCATTAGCTTATTCCTAACAAGTTTATTCATGGTCTTGAAATTCAAGTGACACATCCTCCTATGCCATAGTTCAGATTCAGATACAGTAGCTTTAGAAATGAGACAGTTAACATTTTGAGATTCCATCTTGTTTAAATCACTACAGTATACATTATCCTTTCTTGGAACTCTCATTAAAATCTTATCTTCAGGTATTTTGAGTTTTTCAGAAAGTATAAGGCATTCTGTGTCAGTGAAATATACAGGATTTTGCTTATCTGTGATTTGACTCACACTAAGCAAATTGTATCTCAATTGCTCAACATAATAAACATCATTGAAAGTGAGCTTACTGCTTTTTACCTTACCTTTACCTGTGATTTTACCTCCTTTAGGATTGCTTCCAAATGCTACATCTCCTCCATCAAACGCTTTAAAGTCCTGTAGCTTTCTCCTGTCTCCAGTCATGTGTCTTGAACAGCCAGAATCAATATGCCATAAGCTTGGTGGCTTGCCCTGCACATATATGAGAAAAACAATTAGTTTTTCTTGGGAACCCAAACCAATTTGGCTTTGGGTTTCCCATGAGCACCTTTGACATCAACCCTTTTGACAGTGATTGATCTCAGTGCTGCATTGGTTTTGGACACTTCAGATTTACACTCATTTTTATGTCTCCAAAAACAATCTGTTTTAGACCTGACAGGGGTTAATGATCTGACAGTGGTCACCTTTAAGTTTGTATTGATTACCCTGGCAGTGGTAGCTTTACTTGGTATATACATTCTTTTGAAATGTTTAATACCAGCAGAGGTACCATGCTTGACAGTGGTCAAACCCTCCCCTATTCGTGTCTTGCCTCTGTTAGCCGTTGACAGGGGCACTGCTGTAGCATTAACAGGGGCTGCAGCCTTGCCTCTGTTAGGCTTATTTATCAACACATGACCTGTACCACTGTTCCTATTATTTTTAGGATTGTAGTAACAGTCCTGTTGAAGATGATTATATCTACCACAAATAAAACATGACTTTCTTTTCACACATTCAAACCCATTACCCAACCTTTGTGAAACCAATTGGTTCCAATTTCTTTGATTACCCCTGGGAATGGATTTATTCACATTACTTGCAGTATGTAACTCAGACTTCTTTGATTTACATGTACACTTATCACACTCAGATTTCAACTTGTCTTTTGATTCAGTATTGACCTTTTTGTGTACATACCCTAAACCTGAACTAGCCTTGTTGGTTTTCCTGACTTGATCTATTTGAGCTTTTGCTTTCTCAACAAACATCTTTTTACCCTCTTCTAGTTTAGTACTATTTAGTTCAGAAACTAGACCAGTAATAGGCTTAACACTACCATCTACAGAATTACCACTAGATGAGCTATCACTATCACACTCATCTTCCTCAGTCCAATCAGATACCTCAACTTTATCAAAATTCACATTATCATCACAATTAACAACTGGATCTACCTTTTTAACCTCCTCAGACACACCTACCTTAAGTGTTTCTAAAACAAAATCACTTTTAGGTGGGAAATAAGTATGATTATAAGGTGGAGGAACAGCATTAAGGTTGTAACCTAATCCAAGTTTTAATTTATCATGAATTTGAGACTTGATTAAGTTTTGAACACTTTTTGAAACATTTTCCAATTCATCAACTTTCAATTTTATTGACTCCTTATCAGAAATTGCCTCAGCCAACTTAGCACTTAGCATATCAACTTTTGTTTGTAAAGCTTTCTTTTCCCAATTTAGATACTTAATATCTAAGTGAAATTGAGATTCATTCTTTTCATAAGCTTTTATCTGATTTTCTAAGTTTTCAATAGCTAAAGTGGCATGTTGACTCTTTTCCTTACAAGCTTTTAATTCATTACACACAACCATATTATGATCCCTATAAAATTTAACCATTTTCTTACATGCAGGAGAACATAATTTAGATTGTACCTCATATGGAATGTCTGAAGGCTCTGGTTCTTCTGTGACAGCCATCAAAGCTTGATTCTGAACTACAAGCTCTTCTTGGTCACTCCAGTCAAATCCTCCCATTCCATCTTGAGCAACCAATGAATCTGAAGTGGTGTTCTGAACTGGTATCAATCTTCTTTGAGGACCAGAATTATTTCTTACAAAACCATTCTGAGATCCTCCAGCCTGTGTGCTCTTGCACTCCCTAGCAAAGTGTCCCATCTTGTGACAGTTGAAACACTCCACCTTGCTCTTGTCAAAACCAGCTACACCATCTCTCTTGTAAGAAAAATTTCTGTTCCCAGAACTCTGCATAAACCTCTTTGCCCTGATTGTAATCATGGCCATCTGCCATCTTAAATCCATCTCTTCCAGGTCCTCTTCACTAACCTGCTCCAAATCTTCTGTAGTTAATGATGAATTCACATGGCTTGCAAAGAATGCTTCCAATACATTATCATTAGCACCAGATGTGCTACAACTACCAGATTCACCAACAGAAACAAAAGCAGCATTGTTAGAGCTACCATTGGACTGTTTCAACGCTAGAACTTCAGGCTCAAAATTCCTCAGATCAATGTACAAGTCTTCAATCTCTTTCTCTTCAAGATCTGGACTTTGTCTAAGTCCCACAGTGTACATATTCCAATCTGTACCAAGTGATCTTAGAAACTTCCTGTTCAAGTCATCTTTATCAATCTTGACATTGTGATTCTCAAGATCACCCACAAGCTTTTGAAATCTATCAAAAGTCTGAGTCAGAGTTTCAGACTTTACACCTGCAAAGTTTTCAAACTGTTGTTTGAGAAGAGATCTCTTATTCTTCTTGGTGTTATCATTACCACCAAATCTCTTAACAATTGCTTGCATAAGAACCTGAGCATCTTCACAGTTTTCAAACTTCCTTTGATACTCATTAGGAATAGACAAAAGTAGAGTACTTAATGCCTTCCACTCTGTTGCTATTTCTTTTCTCTCTGCATCAGACTTTGGTGGTGGTCTTTCTTCCTTTTTACCATCTGCATCCTTAGTATAGTTTGGTCCATTAGTAACCACCTCCAACATCATATAATCCGTAAGCAACATGTATTGCCTAATCCTAGTCTGCCATAGCTCAAACTCATCAGGTTTGAGCATGGGAATCTTTGTAGCTTGTATACCTTCCATTGATTCAGTAGACATCTTGTTATTTGTTGAAAAAGCTGCGAAATTCAATTACCTTCTTCAAGATCAAAGTAATATCAAGCTCTGATACCACTTGATGATCCCAGCTAGAGATCTTAGTATGTATTACTTTGATTGATTATTAATAAGCTTGCGGAATAGTTTATTAATAACTTGAAGAACAAACTTGTATATAACAGAATATCTAACCAAAAGCTTCAATATTATTAACAATAATACGAACACACAATTTGTGTTAGGGTTTACAACCTTGAAGCTAATAACTAGAATGAATTCGTCCTTTTCTAGGGTTTTACAGGATCTCTATTTATAACATATAGAGTCCTTTACAGAATCAAACTATTATGGAATCATATCTATTCCATAATTCTCTCTATTCAACTATATCTAACCAACAGTGGTTATCTATATCACTAACAGGGGTAGTACTCGTATATTATCAACAGTGGTTGAGTACTTGATACAAAATACAAACTATACACTAACAGTGGCCCTGTTAGACAAATGTACTAACAGCGGTTGTCTTCTTCTAACAGTGGTTGACTTCTACTAACAGTGGTTGAAGTCTTATACCAACAGCGGCATGATACTTGTATTCTGAGCAGATATGACAGTGTCTCAGTTCTCAACACCTATCCCTCAGGATCTCAAAGAAGCATGCCTATGCAAAGGATTTGGATCCACTCTCACAGGATTAACCCTTAAATGGCTACTTAATGTTCCTGCATATTCAATTACTTCTTTTGCTCATTTGGTTAATCTTTTTAATAATCAATTTTCTTGCAGTAGGACCTTTGAAAGACTAACCACTGATTTATATAGGGTTGTTCAAAGGAATAATGAAACTCTTCGAGATTTTGTAGGGAGATTTGGCAGGGAATCTTTGGATATCCCGAATCTGGATCTAGCAACTGCTGTTCAAGCGTTCAAAATGGGGATCAAAAGGGATTCCCCCTTTTATGAAGATCTTGTGATGAATCCTTGCAGAAGTTTGGATGAGGTCAGGAACAGGGCTTTGAGATTCATACGGTTAAAAGAGGATGCAATGATCCAGAAAAGACTGGAGATCCCTTCGACATATGATAAACCTAACAGGAAGACAGAATCATCCTCATTCAGATGAAACAGGAACAAGCCATATTCCAGAAATGAGGATCGCAGAGTTAACATCGTAGATGAGGATGACGAAGATTGTCCTAAACTAACTGATTACTGCTTTGCAGTTAATACTACTGGGATCCTTTATGCGTTACAGAATCTTGGAGATAAAGCAAGATGGCCAAAGAAGAATGAAAGAAGCACAGGCTGGAAAGATAAATCCAAGTGGTGTGCTTTCCATGAAGATTTTGGCCATTTAACCGAAGATTGCATAGCTTTGAGAAAAGAAATAAGCCATCTGCTTAGCAAGGGTTATTTGAAAGAACTCTTTGGTAAAAAGAAGGATCAGACGAGAGATCAGCACAACTCTAGGGATCCCGAGATTCAGGATCATACCAGGATCCCACAAAGAGCAGGATCACCACCCTCTAACGCTAAGGTAATTAACTTTATTTCTGGTGGTTCTGACATATGTGGTACGTCTTATTCTGCAGCAAAGAGACATGCAAAGGAATCTAAGACAGAAAGACAAGATAAGCCAGAAAGATCCATGACTCTGAAAGATGAAAAACTGGTGACTTTTGGCGAAGATGATAAGGAAAATATTCAGGATCCTCACCATGATGGGCTTGTGATAACATTATAAGTAGCTAACCACTTTGTACGCAGGATCCTGATCAACGGCGGCAGTTCAGTCAACATCATCCAGCTAGAAACACTTAAGAGAATGGGGATCCCAGAGTCAGAAATAATTGCAAAATCAACCGTTCTCGTGGAATTCAGCGGTGAAGCTAAGAATGTTGTAGGAGAAATCAAGCTCCCGATCTATATTGAGGGGGTAAACTCTATGCAACGCTTTTGTGTTATGGATTCATTATCTTGCTATAATATTATTCTAGGCAGACCTTGGATCCATGACATGAAGGCAGTACCATCAACGTATCATCAATGCGTGAAGCTGCCCACTCCATGGGGAGTTGTCAGGATAAACAGTGATCAACAAAAAGCTAAGGATTGCTATACAACCTCGATGAAATCTACTACCAAGCCTACGCCAGCATATCAATTAAGGACGCGAGCACGGGGCATCTTAGAAGCAACTGAACAGGATGTCAAAGAAGTGCCGCTGAACATTGATGATCCTGAGGAAAAAGTGCTGACAGGATCCGCCATTCCTAAGGAAGATCTTATAAAATTCCTTCAGGATAGAAGAGCAACCTTTGCCTGGAAACCCGAAGATATGACAGGTATATCTAAGGATATTATTACACATAAATTGGGTATTGATAACAGTTTCAAGCCAATTCAACAAAAACGAAGAAATTCGCTCCTGAGAGAAATACTATTATACAAGAGGATGTTGAAAGGTTGCTTAAAGCTGGTATGATAAGGGAAGTCAAGTTCCTGAGATGGTTGGAAAACGTGGTAGTGGTACAAAAGAAGAATGGGAAATGGAGAGTATGTGTAGATTACACTGATCTCAATAAGGCATGCCCTAAGGATCCTTTCCCTTTGCCTCACATAGACTCAATGGTGGACGCAACTGCTGGGCACGAAATCTTGACCTTCTGATCAGGAGGATACATCCTTCATGACTCCCACAGGTATTTATTGTTATGTCGCGATGCCTTTTGGTCTTAAAAATGCAGGTTCAACATACCAGAGGCTAGTGAATATGATGTTTAAGGATCACTTGGGTAAGATCATGGAGGTATATATCGATGATATGATGGTCAAGTCAAAGAAGGCTGAGGAACATTTTCAGGATCTTGAAATTGCCTTTGAGATCCTGGACCAATATAACATGAAGTTGAACCCTGCTAAATGCCATTTTGGAGTGGGGGCAGGAAAGTTTTTGGGATATATGGTGACCAAGAGAGGGATTGAGGCCAGTCCAGAACAAATCAAGGCAATCTTAGATTTGAAGTCTCCATCCAACCCAAAAGATATACAAAGGTTGACTGGCAGGATAGTGGCACTTAACAGATTTATATCAAGATCATCGGACCGCTGCAAAGAATTCTACGATATCCTGAAGAAGAATAAGAGATTCGAATGGGGAGATAAGCAAGAAGCAGCATTTCAAGAATTAAAAAGCTATCTATCTTCTGCTCTATTGTTGATGAAACCAGAAGATGGAGAACCACTGTTTCTGTACTTGGCAGTATCCCGAAAAGCTGTGAGTGCAGTGCTTGTCAAGGATCATGAAGGTCAACAGCATCCTATATACTATGTAAGTAAAAGCCTACTTGATGCTGAAACCAGGTATTCCCATCTTGAAAAACTTATTCATACGTTAATTATGGCCTCTACCAAATTAAGACATTATTTTGAAACACATCCTGTGCATGTTAGATCTAATTATCCTATAAAATATGTGCTAAGAAAACCATAAATGTCAGGAAGAATGGCTAAATGGTCAGTAAAATTAAGTGCATATAATCTGATTTATGAACCTAGGAATGCTATAGAATCCCAAGCCTTAGCATACTTTATAGCAGACTTCACTAGTGATCTTCAAGATGAAGTAGATTTAGAAGTTCAACAATTAGATGAGCTAAAAGATAAATGGATCTTATACACTGATGGAGCTTCTAATATGAATGGAATCGGATTAGGGATAATATTAAGATCACCACAGGGAGATATAATGCCACAAGCAATTAATTGTGAATTTCAGGCTACTAATAATGAAGCTGAATACGAGGCACTAATTGCTGGATTACAATTAGCAAAAGATATAGGTGTAAAACATTTACAAGTTTATATGGACTCTTTACTAGTTGTCAATCATTATAATGGTACTTATGCTGTCAAAGGCGAAAAGCTGGCATTGTATTTGGATGTAGTGAAAAACCTTGCAGGTACATTCGAGATTTTTAACATAGAACAGATACCAAGAGAAGCCAATTCAGAAGCGGATGCATTAGCAAATTTGGGATCTACTCTCAGGATCCCACCGGAAGTCAGGATCTCTATTGCTCATATTCTATCACCTGCTATAGCGGATAAGCAAGGAGACCAAGTATGTGAAGTTGAAGGTCCTGATACTGAGGATAATTTGGATACATCAGCTTCTGGGGGTAAATCAGGATCATGGAGGCAACCAATCATGGAATACTTGCAGAATGATGTGATCCCGGAAAATGAAACCAATCCTAAGGCTTTCAAATTGAAGGTATCTCGTTTTACTATTCAGGAT
Source organism: Helichrysum umbraculigerum (assembly GCA_949592205.1). Lineage (NCBI taxonomy): Eukaryota > Viridiplantae > Streptophyta > Magnoliopsida > Asterales > Asteraceae > Helichrysum > Helichrysum umbraculigerum. The sequence continues at coordinate 7,684,460 of CATIUR010000004.1, read as the reverse complement.
GGAATATTGTATCGTAAATCTCTTGTAGGACCACTATTGCGATGCCTTAAGGATCCCGAGATACAAGAGGTACTTAAGGATATACATGAAGGAGATTATGGAAACCATTTTGGGGGCAGAGCGTTATTTTCAAAAACTTTAAGAACGGGCTACTTTTGGCCCACTATGCGGAAGGATTCCAGGGATTTTGCTCACAAATGTGATGTTTGTCAAAGACATGGAAACATCCATCATCAACCGGCAGAACCGATGTATCTAATTATCTCTTCATGGCCGTTTATGAAGTGGGGAATGGATATTGTGGGAAAACTACCTACTACTCCAGGAGGAAAAGTTTTTATGCTTGCAATGATGGATTATTTCTCAAAATGGATTGAAGCTGAAGCATTCGTGCAAGTGAAAGAAAAAGATGTGATCTCATTTGTAACACCCCCGAAATTCACTGTTTTGCGGAAGAATAATTTGGGGTGTTACTAATCAAATATCACAGCACAAAGATAAAGTAAACGACATCTATATGCAACGTTTGTAAATTAGTTACATTCCATAGATATATTGTTTGAAAACTTAGTGTTTTCGTATACAAAAATGTAGTTTCCCTAGAGTCCGCGCGTGTAGCGGGAGATTCTATTACATAATCAAAATATACAAAAGATAATGCTAAGAATCTCCGTTAATGCAGTTGTGTTGAAATCATGCGACTCTAGCTAAAAATCCTGGAGTAATCCTACTCCATCGGAGTACCTGAGAAAACATGCAAAAAAGTGTCAACCAAAAGGTTGGTGAATCTCACAGGTTTGTAAGTAATATCAGCTTTGAACACGAGATTTCATCAGTAATGCCCGCAGGCGTAAAATCAGTAATTTCAATCCAGAAATCGTAAACCAGTATTTGCAATCCCGCAAATGTAAGTAAGTAAGTTTATACCGTTGCCATGAGGCTCATAATCGAAGTTTAACCCGTAAGTAATAAGTTTGCTCCCGTGACATGCTCGTAGTTGAGCAAGCATCAGTAACGAATAAGTAGTCACCCGTTTCTACGTGTAAATCAGTACGTGGCAGTGCTACTGCCCCGGGTGGGGAGGGTCATTTCCCTAATGGATCCATTAACTAGTGTTCGCGCTTAAGTCCATAACTAACGATATATGATGGAGAGACTTCTGTTTGTAAGTAACTCATGCAATTTCGTTTGGTATAGTAAACAGTTCTAGTACTTGTGTTCAAAGAAAAGCAGTTGCATGTTTCTCCCCCAATAAGATAAAACAGTAAAAGTGGGGCCGTAAGACTCACCTGAGTCTTGTAGTAATCAGTTGCAATTAGCAAGTAGTAAGTAAAGCAAGTAGGTTCTCTGAACCCGTAACCTTCAAATGCCTAATCATATGAAGTTATGTAAGTATGTGTCTCACGAGACGTTTCGTTTAGTTGTACACAACTAGTATATCCAGTGTTTGTCCATATGTTTGTAATTGTTTGTTTGTTGGAAAACATGTTTGGCCCGTTGGTGATGGTTTGTAGCAAAAATTCTAAAATGTTGACTTTGCTACAGTAAATGTGCTACAGTGAATTGCTACAGTAAAATTTGACTTTTTGCTACAGTAACTTTGACTTTTCTATAGTGAAAATCCTTTAAAATTTCCAAGTTTTCTGTTTTCTACGACATAAGCTGCGACACAAGGATTTGTATGCGACACAAGGGTTGTGTCGCATGAAGGATGCGACACAAGAGCTCTGCGACACAGTGGTTGTGTCGCAAAAAGCTTGCGATGCTAATTCAATAGCGACAGAACGGTTGTGTCGTATAAAATACGACATAGTATGCGACATAGAGTGCGACACAATATTGTGTCGCAAAGGTTACGACACTAAAGGATTGGTACGACATAAGGTGCGACACAAACGGTTTTATGCGACACAGCATGCGACACAAGGCTTGTGTCGCATGTATGAACACCAGCCCAGAAACTTTCGGGTTTCAAGAATTTCCGACCAAAAATGCAAATCTAACCCATCTTTGAGCTATAAAATCGTGTATTCTTCATGTATTAGGTTATATCTAAGTTGTGTACACATCAAAACATCAAAACATTACACCAATTTGAATAGATCTAAGATTTTAGGAATTTCTTACTTTTGCAAATCGAGCCAAACGGAGGATGAAATGATGAAAACGGTCTTGATATTCTTGCTCCACTCGTGATGGTGATTCCGAATATGTAATTTTCGTGGGTCGGTTTGTATTCCGAAATTTTGGTGTGGTTTTTGGTTGAGAGTGTTTGTGGTTGATGTGTGTGTTTGGGATGATGAAAATGAAAGAGGAAATTAGGGTGGGGGTGGGGTTGATGGCTGATCCACCAAGAAAGGAGGGGGAAATACTCCCCAAAACATCGTGTTGACTCCGTGTCCTAATCGTTTAATCACTAGTTTTTAATATTTAACCAAACGTTTATATTTTTAAAACGTAACTGGAGTATTTAAATAAAAATACCTTGAAATTAATAATAAAAACATTTGTCGAAGTATTTAAATTATTAGTTCGCGTTTATTACGTTTTGTTGCATTATTTAAATGTCGTCGCAATAATATGTAAATAATGTTCGTTCAGTTGCGTATTTTATATAACAAAATACATTCTTATTATCTAAGTAAATTTCTGTCACCAACGTCCAAATAACTATGTCGGACTACGTCCGGTTAATTCGCACGATTCATCCGAATCGCGTAAGTACACACACATATATATAAATCACCTTATATATATATACAAATAGAGTCTGCAATTAGTCCTATTACATACTAATTACATCTAGTTACAATTAATTAGGCGTAATTAATTACCCTAATTTAGCAGGTGTTACATTCTCCCCTTGTTAAAGAAATTTCGTCCCGAAATTAGCTTGAGTATACGGACGGTGCGTTGTCTGGGAAGAGATGTGGGTATTTCTGTCGCATTTGGTCTTCCCGTTCCCAGGTGAATTCAGGACCACGTCTAGAATTCCACCTGACTTTTACGATGGGAATACGACTCTGTTTTAATTGCTTGACCTCGCGGTCCATGATTTCCATAGGTTCCTCGACAAAATGAAGTTTATCATCGATTTGAATTTCGTCGAGCGGTATAATCAGTGTCTCGTCAGACAGACATTTCTTCAAGTTAGAAATGTGGAATGTGTTGTGTACGCTGCTAAGTTCAGCAGGAAGTTGCAGGCGGTATGCCACTGGACCAATCCTTTCCAGGATTTCGAATGGTCCGATGTATCTAGGATTTAGTTTGCCTCGCTTTCCGAATCGAATGACACCCTTCCACGGTGCTACTTTGAGAAGTACCTTGTCCCCTACCTGGAACTCAAGGTGTTTGCGTCTCACGTCAGCATAGCTTTTCTGACGATCACGTGCGGCTTTCAGTCGGTTTTGGATACCGATGATTTTCTCAGTAGTTTCCTTAATGATATCTGGACCCGTGAGTTGGGAATCTCCTAACTCAGTCCAACAGATAGGTGATCGGCATTTACGCCCGTAAAGTGCCTCGAAGGGTGCAGCCTTTATGCTGGTATGGTAACTGTTGTTGTACGAGAACTCGCACAACGGTAAGTGATTTTCCCAAGAAGTACCGAAGTCAACTACGCAGGCTCGTAGCATATCCTCCAGTGTTTGAATAGTTCGCTCGCTTTGGCCATCAGTTTGCGGGTGATCAGCAGTACTCATATCCAGACGAGTACCAAGAGGTTTCTGTAATGATTGCCAAAAGTTAGAAGTAAAACGGCTGTCCCTATCCGAGATGATCGAGATAGGTACACCGTGTCGCGAGATGATTTCTTTGATGTAGATGCGAGTCAGACGCTCCATCTTGTCGGTTTCCTTGATGGCCAGAAAATGAGCAGATTTCGTGAGACGGTCCACGATCACCCAAATGGTATCGCAACCATTCGAAGTTTTTGGTAGTTTGGTAATAAAGTCCATGGAAATCTGTTCCCATTTCCATTGCGGAATTTCAGGTTGTTGGAGCAACCCCGAGGGTCTTTGGTGTTCGGCCTTGACTTTGGAACAGGTTAGGCATTTACTGACGTACAAGGCGATGTCAGCTTTCATGTTAGGCCACCAATACAACCCTTTGACGTCATGATACATCTTATCAGAACCAGGATGTATAGAGTATCGAGATTTGTGAGCTTCAGCCATCACCAAATCTCGCAAGTTTCCGAATTTGGGTAACCACACCCGGTTAGAGAAGTATCGAGTTCCATCGGGTTTGATTTCGAATTGTTTATCCAAGCCTCGCAAGGCTTCATTTTTCAAGTTTTCATCGTTGAGTGCTTCAAGTTGAGCGGTAAGGATTTGATCAGGGAGCTCGTTAAGAATTGTCATAGAAAGTGCTCGGACTCGAAGGGGTTTCGCTCGTTCCTTTCGGCTTAAGGCATCGGCAACTACGTTAGCCTTGCCCGGATGGTATTTGATCTCGCAGTCATAGTCACTAAGTAACTCAACCCAGCGACGTTGTCTCATGTTTAGATCTTTCTGATCGAATATGTGTTGGAGACTTTTGTGATCGGTAAAGATGGTGCTTTTCGTACCGTAGAGATAATGTCTCCAGATTTTCAATGCGAAGACCACAGCACCTAACTCGAGGTCGTGGGTCGTATAGTTTTTCTCGTGAATTTTTAGTTGTCGTGAGGCATAGGCAATGACTTTTTCCCGTTGCATCAACACACAACCAAGTCCTTGGTGTGAGGCGTCGCAGTAAACTACGAAATCGTCGGTGCCCTCGGGTAAGGACAAGATTGGTGCACTGCAAAGTTTGTTTTTCAATAGCTGCAAGGCTGACTCTTGTTTATCAGTCCAATCGAACTTCTTATCTTTCTGAGTCAGTGTGGTTAGGGGAACAGCTATTCTTGAAAAGTTTTCGATGAATCGGCGGTAGTAACCAGCAAGACCTAAGAATTGTCTCACTTCGGTTGGAGTGGTCGGTGACTCCCAGCCCTTGATTGCTTCAATCTTGGCGGGATCAACATGAATTCCTTGGCTGTCAATCACGTGCCCGAGGAATTGAACGGTTCGAATCCAGAACTCACACTTAGAGAATTTGGCATATAACTCTTCGTGTTTAAGAAGTCCTAGAATGGTTTTCAGATGTTGAGCATGTTCCTGCTCGTTGCGAGAGTAAATCAGGATATCATCGATGAACACAATGACGAATTTGTCAAGATATGGTTTGCACACCCGATTCATAAGGTCCATGAATACGGCCGGTGCGTTGGTCAACCCGAATGGCATCACTTGGAATTCGTAATGCCCATAACGAGTTCGGAAAGCTGTCTTTGGGATATTATTGTCACAGACTCGGAGTTGATGATAACACGACCGTAGATCAATCTTTGAGTAAACACTCGATCCCTGGAGTTGGTCAAACAGGTCATCGATTCTAGGAAGTGGGTACCGATTCTTTATGGTTAGCTTATTCAGCTCTCGGTAGTCGATACACATGCGGAAAGATCCATCTTTCTTTTTCACGAATAAGACCGGAGCTCCCCAAGGTGAGGAACTTGGTTGAATGAATCCTCTGTCCAGGAGTTCCTGTAGTTGGTTAGACAACTCCTGCATTTCAGATGGTGCTAAACGGTAAGGGGCTCGTGCCATGGGTGCAGCTCCAGGCACAAGTTCGATTTGAAATTCAACTTGTCTAGGTGGCGGAAGTCCGGGCAAGTCTTCAGGAAAGACTTCCGGGAAATCCCGCACGATCGGAACATCCTCAAGTCGCTTCTCCTCCGACTTCTTCTCCGTTACATGTGCGAGGATGGCTTGATACCCTTTTCGTAGATATTTTCTCGTTTTCTGACAGGATACAATATTCAGATTCCGTCTACCGGTCTCCCCTTGTAGGACTAAGGTTCCACCGGAGACAAGAGGTATGCGAACGAGTTTGTCATGACAGATGATTTCAGCTCGGTGCCTGGATAACCAATCCATACCGACAATAATATTGAAGCTGCCGATCTCGACAGGGATTAAATCAATGGAAAATGTTTCGTTCGTGAGGTTAAGTGTACAGTTGTGTATGATGCTATCAGTTTCAATCAGTTTGCCGTTAGCAAATTCTACAATGTATTTAGCATCTAAGGCAGTGGGAGTAATATCAAGTAAATGGTTAAATTTCTCAGAAATGAAGCTTCTATCGGCACCGGTATCAAATAACACAGAAGCAGTAAGGTCGTTGAGAAGGAACGTACCCGTCACGACATTCGGGTCTTGTCTAGCTTCCCCAGCCTTGATAACGAAAGATCTGCCGCGAGCAGGGTTGTTGTTGTTTTTCAGCTTAACCCGTAAGTAATAAGTTTGCTCCCGTGACATGCTCGTAGTTGAGCAAGCATCAGTAACGAATAAGTAGTCACCCGTTTCTACGTGTAAATCAGTACGTGGTAGCGCTACTGCCCCGGGTGGGGAGGGTCATTTCCCTAATTGATCCATTAACTAGTTTTCGCGCTTAAGTCCATAACTAACGATATATGATGGAGAGACTTCTGTTTATAAGTAACTCATGCAATTTCGTTTGGTATAGTAAACAGTTCTAGTACTTGTGTTCAAAGAAAAGCAGTTGCATGTTTCTCCCCCAATAAGATAAAGCAGTAAAAGTGGGGCCGTAAGACTCACCTGAGTCTTGTAGTAATCAGTTGCAATTAGCAAGTAGTAAGTAAAGCAAGTAGGTTCTCTGAACCCGTAACCTTCAAATGCCTAATCAAATGAAGTTATGTAAGTATGCGTCTCACGAGACGTTTCGTTTAGTTGTACACAACTAGTATATCCAGTGTTTGTCCGTATGTTTGTAATTGTTTGTTTGTTGGAAAACATGTTTGGCCCGTTGGTGACGGTTTGTAGCAAAAATTCTAAAATGTTGACTTTGCTACAGTAAATGTGCTACAGTGAATTGCTACAGTAAAATTTGACTTTTTGCTACAGTAACTTTGACTTTTCTATAGTGAAAATCCTTTAAAATTTCCAAGTTTTATGTTTTCTACGACATAAGTTGCGACACAAGGATTTGTATGCGACACAAGGGTTGTGTCGCATGAAGGATGCCACACAAGAGCTCTGCGACACAGTGGTTGTGTCGCAAAAAGCTTGCGATGCTAATTCAATAGCGACAGAACGGTTGTGTCGTATAAAATACGACATAGTATGCGACATAGAGTGCGACACAATATTGTGTCGCAAAGGTTACGACACTAAAGGATTGGTACGACACAAGGTGCGACACAAACGGTTTTATGCGACACAGCATGCGACACAAGGCTTGTGTCGCATGTATGAACACCAGCCCAGAAACTTTCGGGTTTCAAGAATTTCCGACCAAAAACGCAAATCTAACCCATCTTTGAGCTATAAAATCGTGTATTCTTCATGTATTAGGTTATATCTAAGTTGTGTACACATCAAAACATCAAAACATTACACCAATCTGAATAGATCTAAGATTTTAGGAATTTCTTACTTTTGCAAATCGAGCCAAACGGAGGATGAAATGATGAAAACGGTCTTGATATTCTTGCTCCACTCGTGATGGTGATTCCGAATATGTAATTTTCGTGGGTCGGTTTGTATTCCGAAATTTTGGTGTGGTTTTTGGTTGAGAGTGTTTGTGGTTGATGTGTGTGTTTGGGATGATGAAAATGAAAGAGGAAATTAGGGTGGGGGTGGGGTTGATGGCTGATCCACCAAGAAAGGAGGGGGGAATACTCCCCAAAATATCGTGTTGACTCCGTGTCCTAATCGTTTAATCACTAGTTTTTAATATTTAACCAAACGTTTATATTTTTAAAACGTAACTGGAGTATTTAAATAAAAATACCTTGAAATTAATAATAAAAATATTTGTCGAAGTATTTAAATTATTAGTTCGCGTTTATTATGTTTTGTTGCATTATTTAAATGTCATCGCAATAATATGTAAATAATGTTCGTTCAGTTGCGTATTTTATATAACAAAATACATTCTTATTATCTAAGTAAATTTCTGTCACCAACGTCCAAATAACTATGTCGGACTACGTCCGGTTAATTCGCACGATTCATCCGAATCGCATAAGTACACACATATATATATAAATCACCTTATATATATATACAAATAGAGTCTGCAATTAGTCCTATTACATACTAATTACATCTAGTTACAATTAATTAGGCGTAATTAATTACCCTAATTTAGCAGGTGTTACATCATTCATCAAAAGAAATATCCTGACTAGGTTTGGAATCCCGGCAGAGATAGTGTGTGACAATGGATCTCAGTTTATTTGGAATAGAACGACTAAGTTCTGTGAGAGTTGGGGGATCAAGATGATAACATCAACACCAGTGCATCCCCAAGCTAATGGACAAGCGGAATCCAGTAACAAGATCATTATTAACAATCTGAAGAAGAGGTTGGATGCCAAGAAAGGAAGATGGGCTGAAGAATTACCTTTTGCTCTATGGGCGGATAGGACTACTGAAAAGCAAGCCACCAAGCAAACCCCTTTTGCTTTAGTATTTGGATCCGAAGCCATGATCCCGACAGAAATGGTGATCCCAACAGCGAGATCCCAAATGCAGACTTTGGAAACAAATAAAGAAGCATTAATTCAGGATCTTGACACTGTGGATGAGATCAGGGATCATGCTAAGTTCAGGATTGCGGCATATCAACAAAGGATTTCAAGATCCTATAATAAGAATATCAGGATAAGAAGTTTCCAAATTGGGGATTTGGTATTAAGGAAAGTATTCCAGAATACTAAGAATCCTGCTGAGGGCAAATTAGCACCAAAATGGGAAGGTCCATATTTGATTGATTCGGATGCTGGAAAGGGGGCATATTGGTTAGCTAATATGGATGGAGAGTTACTTCCGAGATCCTGGAATGCTATTCATCGAAAGCTTTATTATGTGTAAGTTGAATAGTTATATTCAATAAAAAGACGTACTTCTATGATCCCTGACTTTTCATTTGTTTCTATTATTAATATATATATGTGTGTGCTAACGTTATTATATACGTACATATATGTGTGTATGTTTAATCTTTTTTATTATTATCATTTGAACATGTTACTGACTTAAGCATCGGAGGGGTGTTAGGCAAACTAACACCCACCTTTACCCAAGATCTTGTATTTGTTGTAGATAATACACTTGGAGATCATGCAACGAGAATAAGAGGTTGGCCACCTCTCTCCCCCGATTAGGAATCCCAGGGATTCCTCTAAAGGTTTAGAGGTTTGCGAATGCATAAACACCTCTCTAAGTTTTTGGGTTTCCACACTCACGCCAGGAGCGCACGACGTTTGATTATAGTGTCAGGGTTAGGGAATCGCGGTTGCCTCTGGTGCCCGACAACTTCATTTCCATTGACACTATAGATCAAACTCTTCCGATTGTCGACACTGATGTGCACTAGACGTGTCGACCTAAGGTTTATGGCGTTTTCACGTCATACATAAGGTTTGTAATGTTTTCACATTACCTAAGGTTTTGGCGTTTTCACGTCACTTAAATTGGAAAATTCCCAAGTACATAAGGCTTGTAATGACTTCTCATTACGTAATACGCATGCTTTGTAATGTTTTCACATTACCTAAAGATATTGGTATATACATACCATACAAAAGTCGGATTATCCCGAGTGTTGGCTTAGCCCACGGATTAGAGTAGTGTTATCACATTACTAAAACATGATTTTATTGGCTTTGCCCAACTATTTACGAGAAACTTATAATGTTTTCACATTATAAAAACATTCTTTTGAAAAAGATCTAAAGGTTTATCGATTTTTATCAAAATTGTTTTATAAACTTGTTTTAAAGATCTTGAAACTGATTGACAAAAATTTGTGCATCTTTTATGTCACAAATACATTACATTTGATGATTATCTTATGTTGATCTTACAGGATATTTCTCATAAGGTATAATATGTGATTGCTACTTTATCTTTCAGGATCCTTAAATCCTGATTACAGGATAATTTCAAGATATCCTGAGGGAATCTCCTCAGGATCATGAAGTTTCAAAGAAGATTATATAATGGGAAATGTTTATGTTATCTTGGAAATGCTGTTTTCTTTGGTTATATCCTGAGGGAATCTCCTCTGGATCATATAATTGAAGGATAGATAATGGAAATTTTTTCTGTTATCTCGAGTTATGATCTGTTTAGTGCAAGTCCTGAGGGAATCTCCTCAGGATCCTGGAGTTATGAAAAAGATTTTCATTATTTTGAAGATCTTGAATTTTTCAAATGTATCTTGAGGGAATCTCCTCAGGATCATATGAATACAGGATATGAAAGAATCTTTTCATTTTCCTATGGGTTAATTCATCTAATGCTTATCCTGAGGGAATCTCCTCGGGATCCTGGTATTGGGTAAAAATCAAACAGGTATAGGAATACTGAGGGAATCTCCTCAGTATCCTGAGAAGCAGAAATATATGATAAATCCTAATATCATTCATAGCAAAATATCCCAGGATCATAGGATCCTGAGATTGGAGTATACCAGATTGTTCAAAGCAAAATAAAACCAAGTGGCCAACATAAGCCACTTGTAACACCACCATGGTTAGCCATGCCGGGCTAACCTCACCCCAAAGTAAATTGTTTGATTACAGCACAACCCATTGAAAATAAATTATTTAAAGATAATACTGGGCTCCGACTTTCATTTACCATCCTCGCCCAGTGTGGAACCGCCTTCAACCATGTCACCTGCTGCTGCCAATCCCTCCAAAACCTCCTTCACTGATGATAGCTTTTTCATGTCGTTAGCATCCTCGGCAACATCCATATCTTCTCCTGTGGGAGTTGGAGCTTTTTCGCTTGCAGGTTTGTTGGCTTTGTTGGATTTGCTTTTTGTCGCTTTGGGAGCTTTGGCTGAGGGATCTTCAAGGTTGGATTCAACAGTGGGATCTGGACCCTTGAGCTTGGCAAGCCTTGTCTTCCAGGTCTCTACTTCCCAGAATGAAGTATCTACACCATGGGCATTAGCTTCATTCACCATTTTGATTCTACCCTCGAAGATGGCAATGGCAGCATCCTTCTTTGTCTCCTCCACCAGGATCCTCTTTGCCTCTGCCACTTTGTTGTCAGCTTCACTCATACTTTTGTTCAGAAGGGATTTGGTTTCTTTAAGTTCCTTCTTGATCTTGGAGAGTTCAACATCATCCCTATTACGATCCGCTTCCATGGCCAAGCCTATCTTTTTCAAGCTATCAATCATTTCTCCTCTCTCATGGTGGTGGTGGCTCTTGGCCAACAAATCGACAGCCTGTATAGGACAAATTCGGGATATGTATATAAAATGCAGAATCCTGATATATTGATTTTAGAACTTTGACTCATATTTTTGCAGAAACAAGAATAATTTTTACCTTGGAAGCCTCAACTTCAAGATCGCAGAGGTCGATTATTTCTTCAGCCTTTCTTTTCTTTGCTGATTTGGAGCGAAGATTGGGAATCCTTGGTTTTGAAGCTTCATAAACAGATTTTACAGGGGTCTCAGTGTCAATGTCATCTAAAGAGAAGTGAGCTATAAAGTGCAACGGAAATATATTAAGAAGCCGTGGTGTAAAAGGATTGGTGGGGATTACAAATTGAGTTTACCTGACATGGTGTGTAACACCTGCTAAATTAGGATAATTAATTATGCCTAATTAATTGTAACTAGATGTAATTAGTATGCAATAGGACTAATTGCAGGATCTATTTATATATATATAAGGTGATTTATATATATATATGTGTATGTACGTACGCGATTTGGATAAATCGTGCGAATTAACCGGACGGAGTCCGACACAGTTTGCTTGGGCGTTGGTGACAGAAATTTACTTAAATAATGAGAACGTATTTTGTTATATAAAATACGCAACCAAACGAGCATTATTTATATGTTATCGTGACGACATTTTAACTAACGCGACAAAACGTAATAAACGCGACTTAATAATTTAAATATTTCGACAAATATTTTTATTATTAATTTCAAAGTATTTTTATTTAAATATCCCAGTTACATTTTTAAAATATAACGGTTTGGTTAAATACTAAAAACAAAGGATTTAACGATTAGGACACGGAGTAAACACTGAGTTTTAGGGAGCACTTTCCCCTCCTTCCTCCTTTGGATCAGCCTACACCCTTCCCCCTTCTCATTTTTCCTTTCATTTTCATTTCTCCAAAAACACACACACCTCAAAAACACTCTCACTAAAAATACTACCAAAATTTCGGAGTACAAACCGACCCACGAAAATTACATATTCGGAATCACCATCACGAGTGGAGCAAGAATATCAAGATCGTTTTCACCATTTCATCATCCATTTAGCTCGATTCGCAAAAGTAAGAAATTTCTAAAATCTTAGATCTATTCAATTTGGTGTAATGTTTTGATGTTTTGATGTGTACACAACTTAGATATAACCTAATACATGAAGAATACACGATTTTATAGCTCAAAAATGGGTTAGATTTGCGTTTTTGGTCGGAAATTCTTGAAACCCGAAAGTTTCTGGGCTGGTGTTCATACATGCGACACAAGCCTTGTGTCGCATGCTATGTCGCATAAACCCGTTTATGTCGCACCTTGTGTCGTACAAATCCGTTTGTGTCGTAACCTTTGCGACACAATATTGTGTCGCACTCTATGTCGCATACTATGTCGTATTTTATACGACACAACCCTTATGTCGCTATTGAATTAGCATCGCAAAGCTTTTTGCGACACAACCACTGTGTCGCAGGGCTCTTGTGTCGCATCCTTGATGCGACACAACCCTTGTGTCGCATAACAAACTTTAGTGTCGCATTTTGTGTCGCAAAACACAGCAGATTCACAAATAAATTCCAAGTTAAGTGTTATACAATTCGGACTTCAAACGACTATACGATATAACAGCTAAGGTACATTGAAACATGTTTTTCAAGCATAACAATTCAAACAAGTATATAAATGTCGAGATTAACGTTTCAACTAAGTCACCAACGGGCCCAAACATGTTTTCCAACAAACGAACAATTACAAACATACAGACAAACATCGGCTATACTAGTTGTGTACAACTAAACGAAACGTCTCGTGAGACACATACTTACATAACTTCATATGAATAGGCATTTGAAGGTTACGGGTTCGGAGAACCTACTTGACATATTTACTACTTGCTATTTGCTACAGCTTATTACCAGACTCAGGTGAGTCTTACAGCCCCACTTTTACTGTTTTATACTTTGGGGTGAGATACTTAGCAAATGTTTTACGTATGAACACAATGTACTGAACTGAAAACATTACTGATTACAAACAAACGCATGAGTTACTTTTATCCACTGAAAGCCTCCTAATCGTAAGTTGTTAGTTATGGACTTAAGCGCGATTACTAATAGATGGATCCATTTGGGACTGACAATCCCTGTCTGGGGTGGTAGCGCCACCACGTACTGATTTACACGTAGAAACAGACATATTAGTATTTGTTACATATGAGTGTGCGGATAGCACTCACGGGGGTACGTGATATATTCACACAACACGGTTAAGCTTCAACTTATGAGCTCATGGCACTGTACTGATTACTGATTTACTTACTTTGCTTGATAGCAATACGGGTACATACTTGTGGTTCATAACACCTACTCATTACCAAACCTGTGAGATTCACCAACCTTTTTGGTTGACACTTTTAGCTTTGTATCTCAGGTACACCTACGGAGTAGGATCACTCCAGGATTGCTAGCTAGAGTCGCATGATTTACAAACTGCATTTAACGGAGATTCTTTGGCATTATCTTTTGTAACTATGGTTATGTAATAGAATCTCCCGCTATACGCGTGGGCTCTAGGGAATTACATTTTGTATACGAAAACCTACGGTTTTCAAACGATTATTAATTATGAAATGTAACTATTTTACAAACGCCTCATTTAGAGGTCGTTTACTATTAATCTTGTGCTTTGTATATTGATTAGTAACACCCAATGTATGCTTCCGCAAATCGTTAAATTTGGGGGTGTTACAGATTGGTATCAGAGCCTAAGGTTATAGTGAACTAGGTTGCATTTAGTGAGCCTAGACTATGACCATTAGGCAGTATCCCTTATTAGGTATAACCGGTTCAGTGATTACATCATACGAGTTTAATTTAACATAGCCTGATCAACTATGTACAATTAAGCCAAGATGATGTAAGATCTGAAAGGGGTTATGGCGGAACAGGGTACAATAGAAGACTCTGACCTCGAGAGAACCGAGACTTAAACATGTTTATGCTAGACACTCAATAGGCTATATTATATAGGGACTATATGAATATAGGCCTCGATCTTACTAACGCTTTGTCTCAGAAATGGCAAACATCCCATCCGATTCATCTCGTTCTCAATCCGGGTCGCAGAAACCGAGGGTAGCTAGGAGGAACAACAGGTTGCCTCGAGCTGGCCCGTACTCCACTCACTCCACCTTGCCGGCCTTAGCTGCTAGGGTGAACCAACACGAGCAACGACTTCGCACCATGGATGTCGTGTTGCAGGAAACAAACGAAAACTGGAGACTTACAGCACTTGAGCGCATCGAACAAGTCTCTGAGGATCACGAAACCACCGTTAATAATGTGGACGTTCTTCTCAACAAAGTGGTGGAGATAAGCGTAGAAACCACTCTTTTGAAACACAGACTTGATGAGTGTGAACAACGCTCACGGGAAACGGAAGAATATGCCCGTGGATTGGTACATCGACTAGCATTAGCTGAAGACAATGCTCGACAAGCCAGCAGACTTGCAAATACTGTGGATCGTCTCATCGAAATGATGGAGCAGATTAACCTACGTTAAGACTAACTTAGTCTTTGTTTTGTAAACTATCCTGTAATCTAGTAACTATCTAAGCACTACTCTATGTTTCAGTCGGATGTAACAATTCCCGATGTCTTTTGTAATACATCCGTAGGATGTAACCTTTGAACTCGTATCATCTATCAAATATTCCTTGCTGTTTCGACTCATATTAATTGCCATAATCCTTTTTCATATTGATGTTATGTATTACCATTTTTATACATATACATCTGAAATAAATGCAATTTTCTTACAAAATCTCATGTATCTTCATTTCTTTTATTGAAGAGTCATGCCGCCAAAGTCAAGACCTTATACTGATGCTCAGATCACGTCACTCATAACCCAGGCTGTTACTGAAGCCTTGGCTCGGAATACTCCTCCAAACTCCACAAGAAACAGCGATGCCGCTGAAACCTCTGCTGCTAAACCTTGTTCATACAAGGATTTTCAAAACTGCAAACCCTTGAGCTTCAAGGGGACCGAAGGAGCCATCGGACTTATTAGATGGTTCGAAAAGATGGAATCCGTTTTCCGCATCAGCAAATGTGCGGAGGACGACAAGGTCAAATTCTCCACCTGCACCCTCGAAGATGGTGCCCTCTCGTGGTGGAATTCCTATACCCAGTCCGTGGGGATTGACACCGCTTACCTACTCCCTTGGGAGGATCTAAAGAAAATACTCACGGATGAGTATTGCCCGTCCGAACAACTTCACAAGCTGGACGAAGAGTTCTGGAACTTAAAAGTGCAAGGAACTGATATCGTTGGATACACCACCAGATTCCAACAACTCACCGTCCTTCGCCCAGCTATGGCAGGTACTGGACCCGACAAGATTAAGAAATACATCCGCGGCCTCCCGGAACCTGTCCGGGGAAACGTCGCCTCATCAAACCAAACCACTCTTCATGGTGCCATTCGGTTGGCCCATGAACTTCTGGCTATGAATGAGGACCCAGAACCACCCACTCCATCCTCCAACAACAATAAAAGAAAATGGTCCGACAACCACAACAACCACCAAACCAAGAAACCTGAAACCATTAAAGCCTACACCTCCAATTCTGATGACAAGGGAGCGTACAAGGGAACCAAGCCCTATTGCTCAAAGTGCCAACGACACTGTTAGTCCCTGTTTAACTTAATAAACAATCTTACTTAATAAGCCTTGAATATATTATTGAGAAGTTGCGGAATCACACTCAATAATATTAAGAAGATCAATGAATATTAATTAATTTAATGAACACACAATATACCGAAAGCTTCAATCTTATTAATGATATAAGACGAATACACTTGATGTATTAGGGTTACAGAAAACCTTGAAGCTGCGCAAAAAATCATTAACCTATCTAGGTCTAAAGGATCTCTATTTATAACATATAGAGTCCTATACAATCTCCTACAAATATGGAATAAAATAACTTCCATAACCGACTCATACTTATCACAAAATCATAAACAGTTTTAACTACCATTCTGATGTAAACAGTTGTAACTGTTACACATTCAGTGGTAACTGCTTCAATTGTAATATGCGACCAAGTACAAATACATAATCAGTGTTAACTGTTTCATATATAACTAACAGTTACTAATACATAAGCAGTTTTAACTACTTACAAACACATAACTATCAGTTGTAATCTATCTTCAAACAGTTGTAACACTTGTCTTCTCATCAGTTTTCTTCTATCAGTTGTAACTTCATAAAGACAGTTTTAACCTTCAAAGCAAACAGTTTTAATCACTTATACTCTGTCTTCTCATCAGAATTTCAACTCAGACCTGAAACAGTTTTGACCCAACAATCTCCCCCTAAACTTAATCTGTCCTTCACAGCATTAAGTTTCTTCTAATCCTCCATTATAAGCTTCACAAAATTCTTTCAAAACTGTTAGTCATTTCTTCTCTTCTTCCTATCAATCGCCTCCTTCTTATGAATCTGATTCAGCACCATATATACCAATTCCAGAGCTACATCATCTAAAACTGCAGCTTGTAGCCTTGCATTTCTCAAACCCATCAAAAATCTCAGATTTATATCATAAAATCTATCTGTCAATAACCACATAAACACTGCATCCTCCATAACAATCTGATGTACTCCAGGTTTGGCATGATAAATCCAATTTCTGACCTTGCTAAAAGTAGCAAACTGAAATGGAAACTCTTCTGGCTCAAACATAGCTTTAATCCAATGCCATGTAACTTTTTCAACCAGATTATCAAACCTTTTCAAATCTAAATTCTTTTCCATCCCAATCTCATACATTCTCACCAAATCAGTCCTACTAATTCTCTTTATCAAATCCCTAAAAGATCTCCACCAAGATATATTTCCATCTGCTCTTTCAACTTTAATCTTGTGAATCTTAACAGGATTGACAAATTGCTCTATAGACCAATCAATGATACCAGGTAATTCAACATTAATTACCTCAGATTCCATAGTCTGTAACAGAATAAACTCCTTCAATTCATCAATATCCCTTTCTCTATCAGAAATTTCATCTAACTCTCTCTTCTTCTTCTCAAGTTCATCTTTCCTCCTCTTCTTAGCTTCTATCTTTTCTCTTTTTTCTTTTTCTTCCTTTTCTTTCAATTTTCTTTCCTTTTCAGCCTCTTTCTTTTCCTTTTCAACTTCCTGCTTTTTCTTCTCAGCTTCTTTCTTTTCTGTTTGTTTCTTTTCAATCACATCAGGATTCAACTCATCTTTATCCCATAACTCCTGCAATCTCTCTAAACTCATCTGTTTCAAAGCATTCAAAGGAATATACCCACCTTTCAACTTTGCAATTAAGTTCTTCTTCATTTGAGCTTTTGTTGGTGGTTTTGCAGCTTTTTTCTTTCTTGCTTCCTCTGCTTTCTTTTTCTTAACCTGCTCTACAAGATATTCAATATCATCCTGTCTCTGTTCTTTCAATAAATATTCATCCCACTCTGCCACTTGCTCTTTTGTCATTTTTACAAACTTTCCTTCCTCAATCTCAACATCAATCAATCCCTCTGCATTTATCTCAGCCTGTAACCTTTAATTTGAGCATATTCACTATCATGTGCAGTTACTTCTGGTGGCACTGGTTTTTGCTTTTTCTTCTTTGGTTCTTCTACCAGTTTTCCCTTGCCTTTATCTTTTGGATCAATCTTTGGCAATTCTTTCTGTTGAACAGGAGCAGCAGCAGGTTCTCTAATTTGAAATCCAGGCAAAGATGGTTGTTGTGAAGATTTCTTCTTTGGAGTTTCAACCTTCTTTCCTGTACCAGTCATTTTAGCAGTTTTAACTGGAATGCTCTTCTTTCTAGTCTTTTCAACTTGTTGAGCATCAGTTTTAACATCAGTCTTTACTTCTTCTTTTTCAACTGCTATCTCAGGTTTACTCACCTCTTCACCATCATCCTCATCAATCTTTAACTCCTCAGTCTTATCATCCAAATTCACCTCTTCAGTTTGCTCCACTGACCCAATAACCTCAGTATGATCAGACTTATCTTCATCTGCCACTGATTCCTTCATTTCTGTTTCCACTGTCTCATATACTGATTCATTTATTTCTGGCTCTGGCTCTGTAGGTGGTGTTGGAGGTGTATGCACAAAATCATCATCCACTGGTTGTTCCATTTCTATCTCTTCATCAACTTTTTCATCATCAGACACAACCTTATCATTCTTATTCCTCTTATCACCCAAATTTGTCCAGACCTTCTCCCCCTTTTTGAAAGCATTTTGTTTAAAGTTATAAGTCTCCTCAGGTTCTGAAGTATCATGAACCACATATTTCCTCCCTTTCTTCAAACATTTAATAACAATCTTCTCTAACTGCTTCACTTTCCTCTGCAACTGAGTAATAACTTCATCCTTAGCCTTATTCTTCTTCCTCTCTTGTACAAACTCAGCCCATACATAATCAACCATTTTCGTCAATTCCAAGTTAGTTCTAGCCTCAACACCTTCAGGATGTGAATCCTTTGGTGAATCATTGACATCATCAAACTCTGACTCATGCCTAGCATGATCATCAAAGTCCCCTTGGTTCTTGGTACTGGGACCACTAGGATCATCTACAGGTGTAGAATCATGTCCATGTGTTGCCTCTGATTGGGTCTTATTAATGTTACTTCTGTCCTGCTCTGCCAGTGGGCTAGAAGCAGTAGAAGCAGCCCTCTCAGAATGATCATCCTCCTCCTCATTGATCATCTGCTGTGATGAATCATTTATCTGAGACACCTGAGCAGCAGCAGCCTCAGATGCCTGTTTTTTAGCCTTTTTGGCTTTAGAAGGTTTAGCTGTTGTGGTCCCTTGTTTTCTTTTAGTACCCCCAACTACTGTGGGTTGAGAAGTGGTGGGTGGAACCATTCTTTCAGTAGTTGGTTCAGCTTCAGTTGGTAGTACTGATGCTGTGGTGGAAGGTGCAGGAAGCATTGTAGAAAATAATGCTGTAACCTTCCCAGAAAATTTAGTATCTCTCTTCATATTTACAAAAACTTTTGGTTTAAAAGAGACAATACCAATAATCTTTTCAAGTGCAGTTATATTAGGAATTTGTTCATTTAAGAACAACTGCACAAAACGTGGATACATCAAAAATTTAATCTTTGGCTGCTCAATGTTTCTAAGCATACCAGAAAAAATCAGATTTGAAAAATTAAACCTTTGACCAGTTGCAAGACAAGCAATTGCATAAGCAATGTTGCTTCCAAACTGCTCAAAAGATGATCTCTTAGATGATAAGCAGTGTAAAACTGTATGTATTAAAAACCTCCACTGATGAGAAAATAAGGTTTTCTGAAAAGTAAAAATTTCAAAAGAACCCTCATAACCCATTAATCGTAAAGTATCATACATAACAGTATCCTCTAAAGATGATATACCTGCCTCATCATCTAGTTGTAAGGAAGCTCTAACAGTTGCTTCTGTGATTACAACACGTGTATCCATAACTTCTGAAACGATTCTTTTAATCCCCTGTTCCTCTTCTATTGATGCATTCACCCAGAAATTGTTGATATGATCGTGAGATATTCTGGGTGCTACAGTGAGAGCATGACGAATATGTGAAGCACGAAGGAAATCAATGATTTCCACATACTCGTTTGCCTCTGCAGGTTTCATTAAGAATGCAATCATATTGTGATCTTTTCCAATCGGTAGTTGAACAGTAGACGAAGTCGATGCCATGATAAGAAATCAAGTAATCGAGAAGAATCGAAGATGATTTTACAGAATCGAAAATCAATGAGACTAAGCGCAGTTGTTTGTATGTGTAATTTTGAAAGCGTAATGAGAAACCCTAAGTGTTGAGAGTTAAGTACTGAAATTAAATCAGTTGTAAACCCTAAATCGACCAAATCCCCAATTATAACTAAAACAGTGTTAATTAAGAAATATAACACGTTCAGTGATAATTGTGAAAATAAACATCAGTGGTAATCAACACTTGGTTTCTCAAATGCATCATTTACATAATAAAGCTAGCAGTGCTAACTTGTACAAGCAGTACCAACCGACCAAGGCAGTGCTAACTTAATACAAGTAGTACTTCAGTTCTAGCAAAATCATATAAACAAAGCAGTGGTAATTAATTTTTTTTTTTTTTTTTTTTTTTTTTTTTTACCACAAGCAAACTCCACAAGCAGTAAAAACTTCATAAACACCTGCATAAGTTAGACTCCAAAACATAGCAATATAACCTGCAGTGGAAATTTCAAACAATAATACAAGTATACAGTGTTAACGATACACCAACAGTGGTGAAGTGATTATTACCACTGTTTATAATACAATTAAGAAATAGTGATAACGATACACATTACACACAATCAGTGTTTAATTAACAAATCAGTATTAACCCAAATTGAAATCACAGTAGATATTATTCACAGAAAGCAGTAACAAGAGAAATAACTTATGACAAATTGATCATTCCTATACTAGTAACCAAGAATGTGAATCTGCCTACATCAAAAGCTTTTGTAAACAGATCAGCAAACTGATTATCAGTATGAACTTTCAAAATTTGAATAAGTCTTTTCTCATTCCAATCTCTAATGAAATGATATCTGATTTCAATATGCTTTGTTTTAGAATGTTTAACTGGGTTATTAATAATACTGATTGCAGAGCTATTATCAATAAAAATAGGAGTATTAAGAAAGGTAAAACCATAATCTAGCATCTGATTCTGAATCCATAGCACTTGAGCACAGCAACTTGCAGCTACTACATATTCTGCCTCTGCTGTAGATGTAGATACAGTGGTTTGTTTCTTGCATTGCCATGAAACCAATCTTTCTCCCAAAAATTGACAACCTCCTGATGTAGATTTCCTGTCCAAATTAGCTCCTCCATAATCACTATCTGTGTAAGCTATCAGATCAAAAGAATTAAACTTTGGATACCAAAGGCCCAATTTTGATTGACCCTTCAAATATCTAAATATTCTTTTGACTGCTAGAAGATGTGATAGCTTTGGATTAGCTTGAAATCTTGCACATAAACACACTGCAAACATGATGTCAGGCCTTGATGAAGTGAGATACATAAGAGACCCAATCATTGATCTGTAAAGATGTTCATCCACACTCTCCCCCTCAAGATCTGTATGCAATTTCTTGTTTGTCTCAACTGGTGTGCTTGCAACTTTAGCATCTTTGTATCCAAACCGATCCAATATATCATTCACATACTTACTTTGATGAATAAAGATTCCTTCTTTCTGTTGCTTTACTTGCAGCCCCAAGAAAAATGTTAATTCCCCCATGGAGCTCATCTTGAACTTTTCATGCATCAATGATTCAAACTCCTTGCAAAGACTGTCCTTTGTTGAACCAAAAATGATATCATCTACATAAACTTGAACCAATAGTATATCATTCTTAATTCGTTTAGTAAACAAAGTTTTATCTATTGCACCCCTTTTGAATCCATTCTGCAACAGATAATCTGAAAAAGTATCATACCAGGTTCTAGGTGCTTGATGTAAGCCATAAAGAGCTTTATCCAGTTTGAAAACTTTATCAGGAAATTTAGAATCTTCAAACCCTGGTGGTTGACATACATAGACCTCTTCCTGTATAGTGCCATACAGAAAAGCACTCTTAACATCCATCTGATACACAATGAATCCCTTGAATGAAGCATAAGCCAAAAACAATCTAATTGCCTCTATCCTTGCAACAGGTGCAAAAACCTCATCATAATCAATCCCCTCTTCTTGTGAATACCCCTGTGCAACCAATCTAGCCTTGTTTTTGATCACTATACCTCTTTCATCCTTCTTGTTCTTGAAAATCCATTTAGTACCAATTGCCCTCTTCTCTTTAGGCAAATCAACCAATGTCCAAACTTCTTGAATCTTAAACTGAAGCAACTCCTCTTGCATAGCTTCAATCCAACTAGGATCTCTCAAAGCTTCAGTAACCTTCTTTGGTTCTGTTTGAGACAGAAAACAGGCAAACAAAGAAGTATTAACAGCTTCTGTATCAAGATTTACTTCTTCCTCATTTGCTGAAGCTTCAAACACCTGACTTTGATTTCTTGTTTTAACAGCAGATTCAATATCTCCTATTACATTCTCAAGTGGATGATCTTTATGAGTAATGTATTTAGATGCTGCTGTTTCTTGAATACTCTCCTCTAAGTTGGTAAAATTTCCTTCTTGACCAGACTCACTACTTGACACTTCTCTTGCAATTCTCTTTGACAAAGGAGTAGAACTCATCAGATGTAGATAATTCAAATGTTCCTGCTCTGTGTCAAGATGCTTTGTAGGTGTCTGATCAACATTCACACCTGCCTTTGTATTCTTCTGTACTGGACTCATATCACTGTCTTCTGTACTATCTTCAATAACAGGTCTATCAGAATCATCAACATGAGAAAATGATGTTTCATCTGATTTTCCTGTTTCCACATCCTGTGATGTCGTTGGTTGATCAGTATCAAACACTTCTGGAGGATCAGGAGACCAAATTGGAAATAATATATATTCCAATGAATCATTCTTCTTTCCAACTGATTTTCCTGATTTTGCTCTACCTTCTTCATCACCTGTTCCTGCATTTGTACCTGCACTTGTACCTGCACTAGTATCCACATTTGTATATCTAAAAGCAGTATTAAGTGCATCAATATCAAACAGTGATTCAGGACCTTTTCCCTCAGGATTAACAGTGTTTTCATTAAAAGTAATGTGCACTGTTTCTTCTATGATTCTGGTCCTTTGATTGAATACCCTATAAGATTTACTTTGAATAGAATAACCAACAAATATCCCCTCATCAGCCTTACTCTGAAACTTACCTAAGTGATCTTTGGTATTTAAGATTGTACAAGGACACCCAAAAGATTTTAAGAAACTAACCAAAGGCTTTCTCTTAAACAACAGTTCATATGGTGTCTTGTTATGAGGCTTAACAACTAATACTCTATTCTGAACATAACAAGCTGTGCTAACTGCCTCTGCCCAAAAAGACATAGGTAGCTTTGCATCAGATAGCATGGTTCTAGCAGCCTCAATCAGTGTCCTATTCCTCCTTTCAGCTACTCCATTTTGTTGAGGAGTTCTAGGTGCACTAAATTCTCTCTTAATACCTTTAACTTCACAGAATTTATCCATCTCATGATTTTTAAATTCTGTTCCATTATCACTTCTGATGATCTTTACTCTTTTATCCAATTGATTCTCCATCTTAGTTATAAATGATCTAAGTATTTCACCTGTCTCATCCTTTGTCCTAAGAAAGAAAACCCATGTAAATCTAGTATAATCATCAATAATCACAAGACAGTAAGACTTTTTCCCCATACTACTTATACTGGTTGGTCCAAATAAGTCCATATGCAATAAGTGTAAGGGTGTGCTATTTGTATTCACAGATTTGGACTTAAATGAGGATTTGTGTTGCTTTCCCTTTTGACAAGAAACACAATGATCATCACATGAATAGACCTTTTCAGGCAAACCTCTAACAAGCTTGTTTTTGACAAGTTTATTAATGGTTTTGAAATTCATGTGACACATCCTCCTATGCCACAGTTCAGATTCATTCACACTTGCTTTAGAAATAAGACAGTTTAAATCAGGTTGAGGTGTCATATTTACTAAGTCACACTTATATACATTATCTTGTCTTGGAATTCTCATCAAAATCATGTTTTCTGGTATTTTGAATTCTTTGGACAAGATAAGGCATTCAGTGTCAGTAAAAAGAACTGGGTTCTTTTTATCTGTGATTTGACTTACACTTAGTAAATTATACCTCAGTTGTTCCACAAAATAAACATTATCAAAACTTAGCTTTTCACTCTGAACTGTTCCTTTCCCTGTGATCCTTCCTCCTTTTGGATTGCTTCCAAAAGCTACATATCCTCCATCAAAAGATTTAAAGTCCTGCAGCTTTTCTTTGTCTCCAGTCATGTGCCGTGAGCATCCACTATCAATATGCCATAAGCTCTTAGGCTTGCCCTGCACAAATAGTCAAAAAAGAGAATTAATTTCTCTTGGGAACCCAAACCAATTTGGCTTTGGGTTTCCCATGTGCATTCACATAATCAACTTTCTTAAAGATTATTGATTGTGAAGCACTGTTGGTATTTGGATCTGTTAATTTATCAGACTTAATAGGTGTCCAAATCCAACTAATTTTAGACTTAACAGTGTTTTTTGGCTTAACAGTTTTAACTGTTTTACCAATTGAAGATTCAGTGTTAATTTTATTAACACTGTTTTTGAAATCAGTTACCACTGTTTTAGTCTTTGAGCTTTTGGCTAATTTTGTTATTACTGCTGCATTAGATTTACCTGTAACAGTGTTTAACATGGTAGCCTTTGAGTTTATCTTCTGAACTCTGGCAGTATGATCAACTTTTGATTGAAAATTTTGTTTGTTAATCATATTTGCTTTCATCCATGACTGCTTTCTAATCCTTTGAACATTCTCAGGATTATGATAACAGTCATATTTAAGATGACCCATTTTTCCACATATAAAGCAAGACATTTCTTTAATCATAGTAACATTATTACCCAGTTTTTGTGAAATCATTTGATTCCAATTTCTTTGATTACCTCTGGGTTTTTGATTTTGAAAACTCTGTGAAGAAGAAGCACTTGCTTTACATTTACACTTCACACAGTTATTCACAACAGATTCAACAACAGGTTTAGTAACTGAGTTAACTGTATTACTAACATATCCTAACCCATGTTTAGATTTGTTAGTATTCAATCTCACCTTCTCTAAGTCCAGTTTAACCTTCTCCTTAAACATTTTCTTACCCTCTTCTAGTTTATCAGTTTTAAGATTAACAACTAGATCAGTAATTACTCTCTTCACATCCTCACATGTTGACTCAGACTTAGATGATTCAGATTTCACACTCTTCTCACTATCAGATGTCCTATCACTCTGATCATCTTCTTCAGTCCAGTCACTAACTTCACCTTCTACAAACAGATCATCCTCAGATAAACTTTTAATTGGATCAGCCTTTTTAATCTCATCTTCCATTCCTCTTTTAAGTGAATTGATATCAATTTCACTTTTGGGAGGAAAGTAGGTGTGATTATAAGGTGGAGGTACATTATTGTATCCTAATCCAGTCTTAAGTTTATCATGAATCTGTGAATTAATAAGTTTATTTACACTCTTTGAAGCATGTTCTAATTTACTTACATCAAGCCTTATACTATCTCTTTCACATGTGACCTCAGTAAGTTTCTTAGATAATAACTCGACTTTATCTTTGAAAGTGTCTCTCTCCCACCTAGCATATTCAATGTCATACTTAAACTGTGTTGCATTGACTTCATATGCCTTTATTTGATTTTCCAGATTTTCAATGACTGCTATGGTGTGTTTACTTTTGATTTCCCATTGTTTTAGTTCCTCACACACTTTTATATTATGATCTCTGTAGTGTTTAACAGTTTGTTTACAAACAGCAGAACATAATTTATTTTGTACCTCTGTAGGAACTTCTGACCTTTTGTCAGATTCTGCAATGGCCATGAGACATTGATTCTTCACAACATGCTCTTCTTGATCACTCCAATCCCATCCACAGCCATCCATAGACACCAAAGCATTTGCTGAAGCCCCTTGAATTGGAATGTTTCTTGTCTGTGTTCCAGTGCTTCCAGATCTCTGACCATTACCATTCTGCTCTTGCCTAGGGTTTCTGCATTCTCTGGCAAAGTGTCCCATCTTGTGACAGTTGAAACACTCAATCTTGCTCTTATCAAACCAATTTGCATCATTCCTCTTGTATGCAAAGTTATTTCTACCAGTCCTCTGCATGAACCTTTTTGCTCTCTGAGTAATCAATGCAATTTGCCACTTGATGTCCATCTCTTCTAAATCATCACCATCAAATTGTTCCAGATCTTCATTAGTAAGTGAAGAATTCACATTACTTGCAAAGAAGGATTCCAATATTTGATCATTAGAATTATTTGATGATGATCCTGCTCCCCCTGAAACATGAGTAGAACCCATTTGACTTGATTCTGCTTTTGTTCCAGCCATAGACATAAAAGCAGCATTATGACTGTATCCAGTTGCTTGCTTCTTACTTTCCACCTCAGACTCAAAGTTCCTCAGATCATTGTATATATCTTCTAGTTCCTTAACTTCAATGTCTGAACTCTGCCTCAATCCAACAGTATAGATTGTCCAGTCATCACCTAATGATCTCAAGAACTTTCTGTTAAGATCTTCTTTGTCAATCTTAACCTTGTGATTTTCCAATTCTCCAACTAATTTAGTAAACCTATCAAAGGTTTGAGTTAGAGTTTCAGATTTCACATGGCTATAATTTTCAAATTGTTGTTTTAACAGAGATCTTTTATTCTTTTTGGTGTTATCATTACCACCAAACCTCTTCTCAATTGCCTCCATCAGTACCTTGGGATCTTCACAATTATCAAATCTGCTCTGATGCTCATTAGGAATGGAAAGCAACAGAGTACTAAGTGCTTTGTACTCAGTAGATCTGATTTTCCTCTCTGCTTCAGATGTTGGTGGTGCTCTTGGTTGCTTTACTCCATCACCATCAAGCGTTACTGGTATACCATTAACAACAACTTCCCACATCTGATAATCCGTGAGAAGCATATATTGCCTGATTCTGACCTTCCATAGGTCAAACTAATCAGGTTTAAGCATCGGTATCTTTGTTGCTTGAATTCCTTCATTGCCTTCAGTCGCCATTGAAATCAAAACTTAATATCTGAACTAAACTCAAATACTAATACTAATAATCCCAGATCTTCCTGTCTTCAAAGCTTCACAAGCTCTGATACCACTTTGTTAGTCCCTGTTTAACTTAATAAACAATCTTACTTAATAAGCCTTGAATATATTATTGAGAAGTTGCGGAATCACACTCAATAATATTAAGAAGATCAATGAATATTAATTAATTTAATGAACACACAATATACCGAAAGCTTCAATCTTATTAATGATATAAGACGAATACACTTGATGTATTAGGGTTACAGAAAACCTTGAAGCTGCGCAAAAAATCATTAACCTATCTAGGTCTAAAGGATCTCTATTTATAACATATAGAGTCCTATACAATCTCCTACAAATATGGAATAAAATAACTTCCATAACCGACTCATACTTATCACAAAATCATAAACAGTTTTAACTACCATTCTGATGTAAACAGTTGTAACTGTTACACATTCAGTGGTAACTGCTTCAATTGTAATATGCGACCAAGTACAAATACATAATCAGTGTTAACTGTTTCATATATAACTAACAGTTACTAATACATAAGCAGTTTTAACTACTTACAAACACATAACTATCAGTTGTAATCTATCTTCAAACAGTTGTAACACTTGTCTTCTCATCAGTTTTCTTCTATCAGTTGTAACTTCATAAAGACAGTTTTAACCTTCAAAGCAAACAGTTTTAATCACTTATACTCTGTCTTCTCATCAGAATTTCAACTCAGACCTGAAACAGTTTTGACCCAACAGACACCACTTTGGTTCGTGTCCCTGTAGCAAGTGTAAGAGGTTTGGACACTTGGCTAAGGACTGTAGATCAAACACCACTGACACCAACACCTCTGCACCAAAGACTTGTTATGGGTGCAACGGTACGGGGCATTTCAAGAAAGACTGCCCGAAACTGAACAACAAGAACAACAACAATGCTCGAGGAAGAGCTTTTGTGCTGAAATCTGGGGAAGCCCGTCAAGACCCGAATGTGGTCACGGGTACGTTTCTTCTCAACAACTTGACTGCATCTGTGTTATTTGATACTGGTGCTGATAAGAGCTTTATTTCTGATGAGTTTTATCCACTACTTGACACCACACCTATTGCCTTAGATTCTAAGTACACGGTAGAATTGGCAAACGGAAAACTTATTGAGGCCGATAGTGTGATACCTGATTGCACTTTGAACCTAGCTAACGAGCTCTTTTCCATTGACTTGATACCTGTCGAAATCGGCAGCTTTGACATCATCGTCGGTATGGATTGGTTGTCCAAGCACCGAGCCGAAATCGTTTGTTTCGAGAAAATTGTACGCATTCCTCTCGTCACCGGTGGAACTTTGAGCATACAAGGGGAGGCCGGTGGGACGAGAATAAATATCATTTCTTGCATGAAAACCCGAAAATACTTGAGAAAAGGGTACCAGGCAATCCTCGCACACGTTATGGAGAAAATGTCGGTGGAGAAGCGACTTGAGGATGTGCCTATTGTTCGAGACTTTCCAGAAGTCTTTCCTGAAGACTTGCCTGGCCTACCGCCAACTAGACAAGTCGAATTCTCTATTGATCTAGTGCCCGGCGCAGCACCTGTGGCACGAGCCCCTTACCGACTAGCCCCATCCGAACTTCAGGAGTTGTCTACTCAGTTACAGGAACTCCTGGACAAGGGATTTATTCGACCAAGTTCCTCACCTTGGGGAGCTCCGGTCCTGTTTGTGAAAAAGAAAGACGGTTCTTTCCGCATGTGCATAGACTACCGTGAACTCAACAAATTAACTGTCAAGAACCGTTACCCACTTCCACGCATCGATGACCTGTTCGACCAACTTCAGGGGTCGAGTTTCTACTCAAAGATCGATCTACGGTCAGGTTATCACCAACTCCGAGTTCGTGACGATGACATCCCAAAAACTGCTTTCCGAACTCGCTACGGGCATTATGAATTCCAAGTGATGCCATTCGGCTTAACCAACGCACCGGCTGTATTCATGGACCTTATGAATCGGGTGTGCAAACCTTACCTTGACAAGTTTGTTATCGTCTTCATCGATGACATCCTGATTTACTCGCACACTGAACAAGAGCACGCGCAACACCTGAAAACTATCCTAGAGCTGCTCAAACACGAAGAGTTATACGCCAAATTCTCTAAGTGTGAGTTCTGGATGCAAACCGTTCAATTCCTTGGACACGTTATTGACAATCAAGGGATTCATGTCGATCCTTCAAAAATCGAGGCTATCAAGTGTTGGCAAGCACCTACAACACCGACCGAGGTACGCCAATTCTTAGGACTCGCCGGATACTACAGGCGGTTCATTGAGAATTTTTCGAAAATAGCCCTACCTCTCACTGCACTGACTCAAAAAGAAAAGAAGTTCGATTGGACTGACAAGCAGGAGTCAGCTTTTCAGCTACTAAAACAGAAACTCTGCAGTGCACCTATCTTATCTTTACCCGAAGGCAACGATGACTTCGTGGTATACTGTGATGCTTCACACCAAGGTCTTGGTTGCGTGTTGATGCAACGAGACAAGGTCATCGCTTACGCCTCTCGACAACTCAAGGTCCACGAAAAGAATTACACAACTCATGACCTAGAGTTGGGGGCTGTTGTATTCGCTCTAAAAATCTAGAGACACTACTTATACGGTACCAAGTGTACAATCTTTACTGACCATAAAAGTCTCCAACATATCTTCGATCAAAAGGATCTCAACATGAGGCAACGTCGATGGGTCGAGTTGCTTACTGATTACGATTGTGAAATTCGCTATCATCCAGGCAAGGCGAATGTTGTCGCCGATGCTTTAAGCCGAAAAGAACGAGTGAAACCACTTCGAGTTCGAGCTCTCAGTATGACCATTCACAACGACCTCATCAATCAAACTCTCGCCGCTCAACTCGAAGCACTCAAACTAGAAAACTTGATAAACGAAGCCTTGCGGGGCATGGACAAACAATTTGAAACCAAACCTAACGGGGCCAAATACTTCTCGAATCGAATCTGGTTGCCAAATTTTGGGAACCTGCGAGACTTGGTGATGGATGAAGCTCACAAGTCTAAATACTCTATACACCCCGGTGCCGACAAAATGTATCACGGCATCAAGGAAATGTACTGGTGGCCCAACATGAAATCTGACATTGCAACCTATGTTGGCAAGTGTCTTACTTGTTCCAAAGTTAAAGCTGAACACCAGAAACCTTCCGGTTTGCTACAACAACCCGAAATACCGCAATGGAAATGGGAGCAGATCACCATGGATTTCATTACTAAACTCCCGAAAACTTCTAACGGTTGCGATACCATTTGGGTGATCGTTGACCGACTCACTAAATCTGCTCATTTTCTAGCCATCAAGGAAACTGATAAGATGGAACGTTTGACACGGATCTACCTGAAAGAAATCGTGTCAAGACACGGCGTACCCATCTCAATCATCTCCGACAGAGATGCTCGATTTACTTCTCGCTTCTGGCAGTCACTGCAAAAATCTCTTGGTACTCATCTGGATATGAGTACGGCTTACCATCCTCAAACCGAAGGCCAGAGCGAACGAACCATACAAACACTGGAAGACATGCTACGAGCTTGCGTAGTTGACTTCGGTAAAAACTGGGAAAATCACTTACCGTTGTGCGAGTTCTCGTACAACAACAGTTATCACACCAGCATAAAGGCTGCACCCTTCGAGGCACTGTACGGTCGTAAGTGCCGGTCACCTGTCTGTTGGACTGAGGTGGGGGATACACAACTCACCGGTCCAGAAATCATACATGAAACAACTAAAAAGATCGTCGGCATACAAAACCGACTAAAAGCCGCGCGTGATCGTCAGAAAAGCTATGCTGACGTGAGACACAAACACCTTGAGTTCCAAGTAGGGGACAAGGTACTTCTCAAAGTGGCACCGTGGAAAGGTGTCATTCGATTCGGAAAACGAGGCAAACTAAATCCTAGATACATCGGACCATTCGAAATCCTTGAAAAGATTGGTCCAGTGGCATACCGCCTGCAACTTCCTGCTGAGCTTAGCAGCGTTCACAACACATTCCACATTTCTAATCTGAAGAAATGTCTGTCTGACGAGACACTGATTATACCGCTCGACGAAATTCAAATCGATGATAAACTTCATTTTGTCGAGGAACCTATGGAAATCATGGACCGCGAGGTCAAACAACTAAAACAGAGTCGTATTCCCATCGTAAAGGTCAGGTGGAATTCAAGGCGCGGCCCTGAGTTCACCTGGGAACGGGAAGACCAAATACGACAGAAATATCCACATCTCTTCCCAGATAACGCACCGTCCGTGCACTCAAGCTAATTTCGGGACGAAATTTCTTTTAACAAGGGGAGAATGTAACACCTGCTAAATTAGGATAATTAATTATGCCTAATTAATTGTAACTAGATGTAATTAGTATGCAATAGGACTAATTGCAGGATCTATTTATATATATATAAGGTGATTTATATATATATATATGTGTATGTACGTACGCGATTTGGATAAATCGTGCGAATTAACCGGACGAAGTCCGACACAGTTTGCTTGGGCGTTGGTGACAGAAATTTACTTAAATAATGAGAACGTATTTTGTTATATAAAATACGCAACCAAACGAGCATTATTTATATGTTATCGTGACGACATTTTAACTAACGCGACAAAACGTAATAAACGCGACTTAATAATTTAAATATTTCGACAAATATTTTTATTATTAATTTCAAAGTATTTTTATTTAAATATCCCAGTTACATTTTTAAAATATAACGGTTTGGTTAAATACTAAAAACAAAGGATTTAACGATTAGGACACGGAGTAAACACTGAGTTTTAGGGAGCACTTTCCCCTCCTTCCTCCTTTGGATCAGCCTACACCCTTCCCCCTTCTCATTTTTCCTTTCATTTTCATTTCTCCAAAAACACACACACCTCAAAAACACTCTCACTAAAAATACTACCAAAATTTCGGAGTACAAACCGACCCACGAAAATTACATATTCGGAATCACCATCACGAGTGGAGCAAGAATATCAAGATCGTTTTCACCATTTCATCATCCATTTAGCTCGATTCGCAAAAGTAAGAAATTTCTAAAATCTTAGATCTATTCAATTTGGTGTAATGTTTTGATGTTTTGATGTGTACACAACTTAGATATAACCTAATACATGAAGAATACACGATTTTATAGCTCAAAAATGGGTTAGATTTGCGTTTTTGGTCGGAAATTCTTGAAACCCGAAAGTTTCTGGGCTGGTGTTCATACATGCGACACAAGCCTTGTGTCGCATGCTATGTCGCATAAACCCGTTTATGTCGCACCTTGTGTCGTACAAATCCGTTTGTGTCGTAACCTTTGCGACACAATATTGTGTCGCACTCTATGTCGCATACTATGTCGTATTTTATACGACACAACCCTTATGTCGCTATTGAATTAGCATCGCAAAGCTTTTTGCGACACAACCACTGTGTCGCAGGGCTCTTGTGTCGCATCCTTCATGCGACACAACCCTTGTGTCGCATAACAAACTTTAGTGTCGCATTTTGTGTCGCAAAACACAGCAGATTCACAAATAAATTCCAAGTTAAGTGTTATACAATTCGGACTTCAAACGACTATACGATATAACAGCTAAGGTACATTGAAACATGTTTTTCAAGCATAACAATTCAAACAAGTATATAAATGTCGAGATTAACGTTTCAACTAAGTCACCAACGGGCCCAAACATGTTTTCCAACAAACGAACAATTACAAACATACAGACAAACATCGGCTATACTAGTTGTGTACAACTAAACGAAACGTCTCGTGAGACACATACTTACATAACTTCATATGAATAGGCATTTGAAGGTTACGGGTTCGGAGAACCTACTTGACATATTTACTACTTGCTATTTGCTACAGCTTATTACCAGACTCAGGTGAGTCTTACAGCCCCACTTTTACTGTTTTATACTTTGGGGTGAGATACTTAGCAACTGTTTTACGTATGAACACAATGTACTGAACTGAAAACATTACTGATTACAAACAAACGCATGAGTTACTTTTATCCACTGAAAGCCTCCTAATCGTAAGTTGTTAGTTATGGACTTAAGCGCGATTACTAATAGATGGATCCATTTGGGACTGACAATCCCTGTCTGGGGTGGTAGCGCCACCACGTACTGATTTACACGTAGAAACAGACATATTAGTATTTGTTACATATGAGTGTGCGGATAGCACTCACGGGGGTACGTGATATATTCACACTACACGGTTAAGCTTCAACTTATGAGCTCATGGCACTGTACTGATTACTGATTTACTTACTTTGCTTGATAGCAATACGGGTACATACTTGTGGTTCATAACACCTACTCATTACCAAACCTGTGAGATTCACCAACCTTTTTGGTTGACACTTTTAGCTTTGTATCTCAGGTACACCTACGGAGTAGGATCACTCCAGGATTGCTAGCTAGAGTCGTATGATTTACAAACTGCATTTAACGGAGATTCTTTGGCATTATCTTTTGTAACTATGGTTATGTAATAGAATCTCCCGCTATACGCGTGGGCTCTAGGGAATTACATTTTGTATACGAAAACCTACGGTTTTCAAACGATTATTAATTATGAAATGTAACTATTTTACAAACGTCTCATTTAGAGGTCGTTTACTATTAATCTTGTGCTTTGTATATTGATTAGTAACACCCAATGTATGCTTCCGCAAATCGTTAAATTTGGGGGTGTTACATGGTGCTTCGGATTCTTGGCATCCCACGCTTTCAACTTGATATGGGGATTTGAATGTTCGATTGCTTTCGGGGATCTCTAAAAATTTCTTCAAGTTTGCTTCAGTATCCAAAGTTGGAGGAGCCAAATCCGTAAACAATGGTGCTGCAAAAAAGAAACAAGTTAGGTATTTTATTTGTGTTACTGAAACCCTAAATAAAATTTTCTATCTCCTACCCTTTTCAACCCAAATTGAGGAAATTAAATTGCCGTCCGACAATGAATCACGAGCAACAAAGAAAAATCAGCCCTTCCACTTAGGATCGTTCTGAGTAGCGCGAAGAACTAAAGGAGAATGCTTGTATTTTATTTGGAATAGGAAATAGTGATTTCCGTGACTGTGTAGGTTATATGTTTGGGTGATTTCAGGGATCCCTAAATTTAGGTCGTAAAGATCGTTGATAGTTTGAATAACTGAGAGAACGCGCCATACCATAGGCATGGTTTGGGAGTAACAGAGTTCAGTAGTTGAGAAGAAATCATTGAACAATGGTGGAAAAGTGTAACATCCTCGAAATGGACCTAGTTGTTTATATATTATTTCTTGATTTAAATATGTATTTAAACGTGTTTGGAAATAATAATGTTTGAAATAGTTGAAATAATTGGAATAGGAGTCGAATATTCCAATGTGATAAGTAAATTATTAATTGTTGTAAATTAATATAGTTGACGGTGCAATAAAATGTTTGGACTCGCAAATGGTTTTCGGGTTCCAGACAATAGATTGAGATGGGGTATTAAATTATACCCGTATATTGAAGGCGGTTTGTGAACCGCCTATATATTTAACTTTCCATTTTAGGAAAGTTCATTTAGAAACTTCAAAACTCACATAAACTCTCAGAAAACCTCCGAATCAAACTAGAAATCAAATCAGGAAGTTGTGATTCTCGTGAAACTTCACCATGGACAGATTATCATCAGTATATTCTTCAATCAGTAAGTGTTCTTGAGTATTTAAGAATTTGATTTCGATTGAAATTTGGGTGAATTGATGATTTGGAAGAATTAGATGTTAGAAACATGTAATAACTGTTATATAGTGTTTATATGAAAGTATTTGTGACATATAACAGTTAGAAAATGAGTTTGGGGTGATTTTTGTTAAAAACCCGTGGGTTAGGGTTTTGCTGTTCGTACAGGGCCTGGACGACGATGGAAGCCGGCGGCTTCATATGGAAGCCGGCGGCTTGGTCTTGTTTGTTGAAACCGGCGGCTTCATGATGAAGCCGGCGGCTTGTGCCCAGTTGGTTGAAGCCGGCGGCTTCTTTGGCAAGCCGGCGGCTTGTGTTGCATTTTAGGAAACCAGTGGATGGTGATAAGAAGCCGGCGGCTTCTAGGAGGAAGCCGGCGGCTTGAAGGGCTGATATAGCTTTTTATTATCTTGTTGATTGTTATGCGACTGGTACTTGTTGTAAAATGGTACTGTGATTGATAATTAATATATGATAAGAGTTATATTGAAATCCATAAAATGTGATTAGGAACTAGTAATTGAAAAGTAAATTATGTTAAGTTCCTAAATGTTAAAGATTGATATAAGTTTAGTATTGATGATCATGATTACTAACTTATATTTGATTTGTTGATTCTCAGATGTGGAGAAGGCTCAGTGATATTAGACTACTGAGTGGAGGCCTGAGGTAGTCGGTGAGTGGATCTGTAACCTCAGTGTGATTTAGTTGTAATGATTTGATTTACAACAAGTAATTATAGTATTACTTTGATAGAATGTAATTGTTGAGATATCTTGCCATGATAGTTTGACTAGTTGCTTACTTGGCTGTTTGAGCTAGTATGTAAGATTCTGAGGTCAACTTGACTTGACAGTTGGACTTGGTTGTTATTGTAGACGACAGGAGATCTTGAAACTTGAAATGTTGGTTTGGAGATCTAGGTCGTGTGTGATTAACAACTGGTTATCGGTAATTCTGTATAGGCCAATACAGATGATTGATAAGAGTTCCTTGATTACCAAACCGGTATTAGGGTATCTCAGGAGCCACCGATCCTCATGACGATTGATAATGTTTGATTGGTGTAGCTTGACATTGATTGGATGTCGAGTGAATGATTGATTTTCTGTTTATTGTTATTTGATGTAAACAGATTATTATGCTAGGTTGTACTGTTGCTTATAGTTTCATTCACTTAGCTTTATGCTAACCCCACCACAGTTCTGCCTGCAGGTTGAAATAGATGGGACATATTGGGCAGGGCAGGAAGTTGTTGGACTGGATGGAATGTTTGACAGGCTTTTACTCTGATGTTAGTTTTATAACTAAAGAGATGTGCTGAATTATATAACACCGAGTTTGTTAAAATGTCATGTATTAGATTTGAAAAGTTTATTGACATTTTAATTGACATTGATAGTAATGTTTTGAAATATATACGCTTCCGAGTCGCAAATATTATATATAGTGTTTATAATTAACGAGGGGTGTCATAAGTTGGTATCAGAGCAATAGTTTGGGTGAATTGGACATGACAGAATGTTCAATCCTAAACTTTGATTGAGTTGAGTCAAACATTCCAGTGGGTGCGGGTTTAGTTGATTAGTGAATGTGTGAGAAAGTGATTGGTTGAATATGTACTAACTCTTAACAAGTTGTGAAGTTGTTGTTTGATTGCAGAGACGGTGGAACATGAGTATTAGATTGGTATATTTCATGTTTCCTCAACACTCGTGGGCTTAAGATTGCCAGGTAATCTTCGATAAGCCTATGTTAATTTACATTAACTTAAATTGTTTACTCTGTTATGTTGAGTAAGCTTTGTTGTGAAGTTAATTGAGTCAGGCTGATATGATTCCCCAGTTTTGAGTCAACTAATGATTGCTATAGGTTGACATGAGGATAGCAATATTGAATGAGATGTTCATTGTTGTGGTTATTTCTGATTGAATTGTAAATGCAGAAATATGTTTAAGTAGACAGAGAGTTGATTAAGGTTTAACAAGATTGATGTTAGAACCTAAGAGTGTCTTTATTGGTGATACAAAATAATTGATAGTATTATGTTAATGGATTAATCACTAGGTGTGATCTAAATCCTTGTTAAGGAAGGTTGTGTCATTTGAATTGATAATGACTGCTAATTGAGAAAATATGTGTTTATGTGACTATATGATATGTGTCGACTATAGTTAAACACTTGACCTAAACAATGATTGATAGGTTTATAAGAAATAGGGCTTATGATAAAGCTAAATTGATTGGGAAGTGATGGATCTTTCTGGGCAATCACTAGAACAAAATTGCGATTTGGTTACACCAAAAAAGTGTGACGATATGCATACGGTCACACTTGTTTTTTCAGCATAGGTGTGACGAAAGGTCGAGCGACCATAGGGTACATACAGTGACATTAGATGGTTAGTGGCCGTATCCATTTAAAAAGAGTAACCAAAACCATAAAATGTGTGACCATATGCTCTTTAAAAATCAAGTAAAAGTGAATTTTGTGTGACTATTGTTCATCCAATGGCCACTTGAATTGTATGTTTGTGTGGCGTTTTACAACATTTAGTCACACAAGGATTGTTTTATTTTGGGATTTGGTTACATAAAATTAAGCCAAAAGTGACCAAAAGTGTTAATAAGTGTGACCATATGCTCTTTAAAGTTGGTTAAATTTGTATTTTGTGTGACCATATGCTCTTTAAAGTCAAGTAACATGTATTTTGTGTAACTATTGTTCAACTAATGGCCACTTGAATTTTATGTTTGTGTAGCGTTTTGTAACATTTAGTTACACAACGAGTGTTTTATTTTGGGATTTGGTCATATAAACTTAAGCCAAAAGTGGCCATAGGTGTTAATAAATGTGACCATATACTCTTTAAAGTCAGGTAATCGTGTATTTTGTGTGACTAATGTTCACATAATGGCCACTTGAATTGTATGTTTGTGTGGCATTTTGTAACATTTAGTCACGCAACAAGTGTTTTATTTTGGAATTTGGTCACATAAAATCAAGCCAAAAGTGGCCATAGGTGTTAATAAGTGTGACCATATGCTTTTTAAAGTCAAGTAAACGTGTATTCTGTGTGACTATTGTCCATCCAATGGCCACTTGAATTGTTTGTGTGGCGTTTTGTAACATTTAGTCACACAACGAATTAATCAAACATTGGCCACAAAGTGTGACCATATTATGTTAGTGTATCTTTTAGTCACATATTACAAATCAAAAATTTGTGTCAAATTGCATTAACCATTATATGAATCAAATGAATACAACAATATGAATTCTACATCTAATCAATCGGCTACAAAGATTAACTAATCAATTATTTCAAATGTTTCCACTAAACACCTACAAAACAACACTCATAGAACAAGAGTTCTTAAGGTTTGAGCAACCGGAATGCATAAAATACTTGTCTTCACAGAAGCTACATCCACGCCAAGACT
This sequence comes from Helichrysum umbraculigerum, assembly GCA_949592205.1. Lineage (NCBI taxonomy): Eukaryota > Viridiplantae > Streptophyta > Magnoliopsida > Asterales > Asteraceae > Helichrysum > Helichrysum umbraculigerum. The sequence goes on along the minus strand of CATIUR010000004.1, from coordinate 7,646,118 downwards.
CTTGAATTTATTTGGTGGTGCTAGACATTTGGTTCAAATGACGATTCAACTTTGAAGGGTCTATTTGCTGCTCGGTTACAACAGCTTGCTTTTTAACCGTAAGCATTTTGGAAGCAGCATCCACATTCCACCCTTGTTGCAATACATCTGTGCATTTTCCATAAACATAAAGATATATAGCGTAGTGAGTCAGTGGTAGAGTTCACATATAAATATTTATTTACTTGAGATACAAGCACAAAACTTACAGGTTGTGGCATCATTCTCATTCATCCCCAAAAAGAGAGCCGTATCTTAAATACTGATAGTTGAATAAGCTGACATCAGTAGTTCTAACATCCTCCTAGTGTATCTTTCTGCAAAATTTAATAAAAACTAACTCATGAAACTAGCAGCTATAGATTAGCACCATTGATCGAAGTTACTCCTTAAAAGTTGGAATATAGTAATGAGTACTTTCATGCAACTTTTAAATTATCATTTTTTGGCACACCAACTATTTTTTCATGTATATCAGTGTCAAACTTATAGGGAAGCAACCTAAGTAATCAACAATTATGTTCAAGTTCTACATATGAAAAACTTCTGTACATTAGTATCAACTTCCATACAATATATTCATTCCAAAATCAGCTTCAAGCTTGCCACTGAACTGATAAGTATAGTACAAACCATTAAAGTGACTACTTTTTAAATGAGGGAAAGCATAACAACTTGCTTGCAAATGAAGCAACAAAACTTGAATCTCTGCACTCCAATTGAATCCACGAATCGAATCATAAACACCTGTATAATTTCGAGTCCACAACTGCTGCCCAATTTTCCAGACAGCTGTCACTTCTGGGCGGCTCTCCTTGATTGATGGTGGTACAGATTTCCACAGAAACCGGGCACTATTTCTATCAATTTTAAATAAATAAATAAGACTCCACTATATCCAATGACAAACACAAGCTTAATTATTTGATTATTATAAATTAAAAAATAAAATCATAATTTCAAGTCCACAATTGCTGCCCAATTTTTCAGACAGCAGCCACTTCTGGGCGGCTTTCCTTGATTCAGGATGGTACAGTTGCATAAAAGAATCTACTTGAGTTCTTACTTGTTACTGATGTGAGCCGCATAAAAGACGATTCAACTCTGATGTCTTTTGATCCAATCTAGTCTAGCTTATAAATCTGGACACAAAAAAGCACAACAATCAAATATGCACTTGGGTCATCATAAAAGCAAATTGATATTCTTTTTTCTTACAGATCTGTATTAGGTCTGATCAAATTTGAACTTGGTCCAGAACATAGTCCAACTACACATACTAATACTAAAATTTACCTAAATTTATGTCACCTATAAGGGTTATTTAGAGTGAGCTTATTGTAACAATTTGGTGATGATTTTTCCCTCAAGTGTTTCCTGAGCAAAATACATTCTTTACCAAGGTTATTGTAACACTAAAAGGTAAAATAACACAAACAAGTACTTCGTAAGTTACTGTTGCTACTACTTACTAGCTCAAGTAAACAAAAATCAATACTAAAAAAACTAGAACATATAAATAAAAGAACTTCACAGACCTTACGTAATCAATAGAACTTACATAATCGATACAACATGACATACAACATTGTTAAGATATAGTTGATAAATTTATTGTTGAACTTAATTTTAAAACTAAAGAAATAGAAATAAAACTCTAGCTACCGTTACATATAACAAAGTTTGTAAGAAAAACCTGGAGTTGATAGTGGTGACCGGCAGTTAGGGTGTGGTGACGGTGGAGGGAGCAATAGGTGATGCTGGCGTGATTTCGAGTTGATAAAGGTAGCCTCTGGATAGGCTATCCTATAAGAGGTTGTTCAAGTTTTATACTACTTAAACACCCTCTTTTTCAAAAGCAATATTATAATTTGAGACATGCTCGGTTGATAATAAGAAGGCTATCCTATAATTGACATAAATTAAAGTTGAACAAACACAAGTAGCCTAAAAATAAGATGAAACTAGTGTTAAAAACTGAGCACTAAGAACAAGTTGTGTCTTTCAGAACATATAAAATAATGTAACATTAATGAGGATTATAAAAAATACATACATATTAGAGTAACAATGGTACTTGGGTACGGATCAAACAACAGCATGTCTAAAATCAACAAAAAAATATTGAAGCGATTTTGCTTTCATTCATCTATTCTACACTGCCATGTCACCAAATCACCAAATTAGGAGGCAATAACATACATAAAACTAAGATAATTAAGAAAAGGATTAAAAAAAGGGTTTTATAAGATGTAGACAACCTTCATGATACTTGAAATCATGAACCCTAGCCACTAAAACATCTACACCAAAACCACTATGGCTATCACAACTGGCTAATTTAATAACTCAATAAAAATCGATTGCAATAAAAAATAAATTACCTTGAGAGAAAGATAGATTTCGATTGAAAATATTAAGGGCTGATCTAATCGATTTTAAATTGTTATATTTTACGCCTCTTCTCAATTGTGATATCCAGATCCAGATTAGAGGGAAGGAGATGGACAGTTTTTTTTTTAGGAATAATAAGGCGAAAAGATTGGGAAAATGAGGGGAATGAAAATCAATGCTCCGTATAAAATTTTGGAAGGATTCAGACTTTTACGATGTTTTAAGTTTCAACTCTAGAATTAGTTACTTTATTATGGATTTTGATAAATTTAAAATTATGAATAAAGCTTCTTATAAAATACGGAGTTATTTAAATTTAATAAAATCTAATGTTTTAAAAGTCAAAAGTAAATATTTTGAATGGTAATCTAGCACGATCACCTACTAACATAAAATTTAAGGATTACAAAATGATTAGTTAATTTTATCCTAAGTTTAATAGTGGCATACGTGATATTGTTAAAGTCATATATAATATATTTTATTATTAAACTTAAAATAATGTCATATATTCTAAAATAATGAATTAATTTTATCATAAGTTTAATATTGGCATATGTGATATTAGTAATTTCATATATCATTTATTTCATTATTAAACTTAGGATAATGTCATGTTTGCCTAAATGATGGATTAATTTTATCCTAAGTTTAATAGTGGCATATGTAATATTGGTAATGTCATATATTATATATTCCATTATTAAACTTAGGATAATGTCATATATTCTAAAATAATGAATTAATTTTATTCTAAGTTTAATAATGGCATATGTGATTTAGGTAATGTCATATACCATATATTCCATTATTAAACTTAGGATGATGTCATATTTGTCCAAATGATGAATTAATTTATCCTAAGTTTAATATTGACATATCTGATATAGGTAATGTCATATATCATATATTCCATTATTAAACTTAGGATAATGCCATATTTGCCCAAATGATGGATTAGTTTTATCCTAAGTTTAATATTGGCATATGTGATATTGGTAATCTCATATATCAAATATTCCATTATCATATATTCCATTAAAGAAGTAAGCAACGCATAATAGGTTAAATAAGGGTTTTTAATTAAGGAGGTTTTTTAAATTAATTTAGGAGAATTGGGAGGCGGGAGATTTTTGATGAAAATTTTGGACGAATTTTTTGGGTGGAAGTAGAGATTTTAGAGGTTAGGGTGTGTTTGGTAGGGAGAGTTGAGGGTGAAGAAATGGAAATGGGGAGATTTCCCGCGTTTGGTAGGTCCGAGATATTAAAAAGCGGAGAGTTGATATTTCCCAAGAAATGTGATCCTTTGTAATTTGATTTCCATCCAATTTAAAGAGAAATTGAAAGAAACCAAATTTGCAAGCTACATATCTCCGTGTTTTCTCCGTGTTCCCTTTTAATGAGAAATGGGTAATTAAAAAAAATGGGGGTATAAATTTAAAATATCACGTGTATGGCACATTATTTACATAGTCTTCATAAACCCTAGCCTCTGGCGATTTGGGCGATTTATCTCTGCTCCGACATCTCGCACTACTCCGGCCTCTCCTATCACGATTTCTTGTTTCCAGTAACGGTGAGTCTTCTTCTTCCTCCCCCTGCTCTCTTCGTGTTTGATTTTTGGGGGGGTTTTAGGTGAGGATCGTTTTGGTGCAATATTTAAGAATAATTTTTAGTGAAATATAGAAAATTCATGTTCCGAAAATAAAAGATGAAAAGTAACCATTAATTGTTCTAGACATGATGATGATTCGTTTGTTTATTTGTGAATCTGTATGATGTCTTTAGTTTTTATTCATCAATATTCAAATGAAATCTTAAACTATTGATAGAAATCTCCAAATGTGAAAATAGTTATGTGTTCTTGCTATCATAGATAGCATTACGAGGTTTAATCTGTTGCACTTATTCACTTTAATTAAATAGCAAATAAGGGGTATGATCGTTATAAGCTAAGTATGTGTAAATTGGAAATTAGATTAATATAAACAGGTATAGACCTATGTTTCTTGTCACTTCTGTACATTGATAATATAGTGGGCAGTTTATCTTCAAAGATTTTGTGTAGGTTTCAAGTTATATTTGTGTTTGTTAGTTATAATTTATGTGATTAGATTCATTTGTTAACTGTTATGTAGATGTCAAGATTACCACTTACTCAACAAAGAAAACGGAGAATGATTGTTGCTACAACGGCTACCATAGGAACTTTTCACTTGATTGCAAATATGGTTAGTTGGTTTTCGTTGGGTACTATGATCATTAATCATATGATTGAGTCTAGGAGTCTTCGTAGTAAGTATATAATGAATTTTAATAGTAGACGTGTCAATATGTGGACGATGGTGTATCAAAGTGATGTTACAAGTATTGCTACAATTCGGATGAGTAGACTTGTATTTTCAAGACTTTGTAAATTGCTCGAAACAAGAGGGGGGCTATGCAATAACAAGCACATGTTAGTTGATGAGCAAGTTGCAATGTTCTTACATACACTTGCTCATAATGAAAAAAATCGAATAATAATTAATAGGTTCCAAAGGTCGGGTGAAACTATTAGTCACTATTTCAAGTTAGTCTTGAATGCGGTGTGTCGACTACACAAAGAATTCTACAAGGAACCTGTGCCAGTGCCAGATAACGAAGACGATGAGAGATGGAAATGGTTTAAGGTAAGTTATGTAATATCTTGTAAATAAAAAATATGTATGTTACAAAGTAAGTTTTTTTTTTACAGGGTTGCCTTGGTGCATTAGATGGGACATATGTAAAAGTGAGGGTTCCAATTGTTGATCAAAAACCTTATCGGACACGCAAAGGTCAGATTTGTACGAATGTTCTCGGGGTATGTACTAGAGACCTCATGTTTACTTATGTATTGGCGGGATGGGAGGGTTCTGCAGCAGATAGTCGAGTGCTTCGAGATGCTATTAGTCGACCACACGGTCTTAAAGTACCACGTGGTATGTTTCATATCATACATACAACTTATCTACGTATATACTAACACATACATACTTATTATAAATTGTGTGCCTTGTTTTAATTATTTAATAGGATCATATTATCTTTGTGATGCTGGTTATACAAACGGTGAAGGTTTTCTAACTCCTTATCGCGGTCAACGGTACCATATAAATGATTGGTCTCGTAATCCCACCACCGCTAAGGAATTATATAATAAGAAGCACTCGTCAGCGAGGAATGTTATCGAGAGATGTTTTGGTTTGATTAAAGCTAGATGGGCCATTTTGCACGATACATGTTATCATCCAGTTAAGTCGATGCCACTTATCATTATTGCTTGTTGTTTAATTCATAACTTTATACGTACAGAAATGGATGAAGATCCTATTGAGATCGAAGTGCCAGACAATCACACACAACCTTGGGTTGAGCATGATGATGTTATTAATACCATTGAAACTTCACAAGTATGGAGCGATCGTAGAGATAGTCTTGCCAATGACATGTTTAATGAGAGGAATGCGAGACATAACAACTGATGTAATACCGTTTAAGATTAGTTTTACATGTTTAGCTTCTTTTGGATGGTAGAGAAGTGTTTTTGGTGGTACGAAGGTCTCACAAACTTCAAAGTCAGCTGATCTTACATTTGATTAATTTAGTGTAATAGTTAGTTTTGTCTTGTAATATGTGTAGACAAATTTGGATAGTTTCTGTTTGCTGTAGACTTACAGTTGGGTTGTTTGTAGTCAGTAACCAAAAATACTTAATGATCAGAATTAGATTAATATTTTATGTATGGTTAAGAATATCATCAACTGCGTTTACAGCAAAAAGTTTCGATTTACAATGTGGGTGCAGGTGGATGGTCCATTTGTATATGTGTACATTGGATATATATGGTATTATTTGTTTGTTTTAGATGGTTATATCGTGTACAAGTGTAGCCGAAGTAGTTTAGGTAAAAGAAAGAAAAAAAAAATATAACAATGGTGTCAAACTTGTTTTCATTATGTACATGTGTTTAACTAATTTCATCTTTTTATTATTGTAATTAAAATCTATTTCATTTCTCAGCTTTTATCTACCAAACAAAGGAAATGAATATTTTGCTTATTTCTCAAGTCAATTCTCTGACACTACCAAACGGTGGAAATCATTCAATTTCTCAGTCAATTTCATTTCTCTGCATTTCATTTCTCAGCATTAATTCATTTCTCTAAATTTCTCTCTACCAAACGAGCCCTTATATAAATTATTAGAAACCGTATAAGATAATGTATGTAGGAGTATAATTTTATTACGGCAGCATAACCTAGAATTCACTAATTATAATATTATATTAAAATTAACCAGTATAAAATTTTAAATAAATAAAAATATTCGGTAGCTATTTTTACTGTTTCCTTAACTCATCAATTACTACATCTCATTTTTAGTGACAATTATAACAATAATAATATCATTATCATTATTGTTTTAATTATTATTATTATATTATAGTTTGATATAATTACTATTTTTCATTTGTTTGTATGAGTAATTAAGTGTTAGTGTAAGTCCATATCCCACATCGAAAAGTAAAAGAAAACTATGTCTACATATATAAGTTAATGGGCTACTCTTCCTATCATCAATTAGCTTTAGAGTGGAACCTTAGTAAGCATATATATTGGATATGTCGTTGGGTTAAAGTATTGATCATAATATTAAGTTTTATAATAAAACATCTCAAAAAAGTAGAACTATAGTTAAGACATCAGTTCGGAACTAGGGGTGAACGAGCCGAGCTCAACTAGGCTCGAGCTCGGCTCATTTAAATTCAAAGAGCTCGTTTTGAGCTTAATGTAAAATGCTCGAACCGTGACTCGTTTATTGCTTAACGTTATTTATTTTATTATGAAGACGAGACAATACTTTTTTTATTCACACACCCTAGCTAAAGTATATTCATGATTGTTTTCGACTTTTTTTCCTAACTATCCCATGATGTAACTTCACGAGGAAAAATCTTATACCTCTTTTGAGTACGTCATGATAGTTTACCTTTGAGTCTTGGACCACATCAATGATGGTTAAGTAATGTCATTAAACGATATATTACACAAAACGTATTAATATATAAATGATAAGATTGTTTAGGCTCGTGAGTATAATTGTTTAATTATAAAATTTGTTGGGAGTTATTAAATAAAGTTTACGTGGAGTGATAAGAATTTTTTCACCATTCATGCTCCAGAACACTTTAACACAGTGTTCTCCCACTCCGCCTCAGTGTCCTCGTCAATGTTCATCAATCAGCGTCTAAAATGAGATGTTGTTCCACACAATGTTCTCATTTTTTTTTGGATTTTCCCCACACAAACAATAAATATAAAAACAAAAATAAATTTTGAGAACACTGTCCAGAACATTGTTACCACACCACAAAATCCTCACTCACAACATTCTCCATAACACTGTCTTGAACACTGTAAACACAGTGTCACTACTCCGAGTGCTCCCTGTCATTGAGATATAATGAAAAGTTAAATAAATAAATAAAAAATAATAGAAGTATTTTCTTGTTTTTTATGTGTACCTTTAGGAATAGAGACCACTTGGTTAATAATAATGTGGTCTCTATTTTTTTAAACGTGCATGTTGGTTAGAATTCACAAAGAGGCCGGTTGGTTTGGTGTGGCCCTATTTGAAGAGCTAAGAGACATGTTGCTTTCTAATCAACTGGTTTCTATACACAAAATAGGGCTCTTTGAAAAGAAAATTGTAGTAGTGATGTTTCACAACGTCATTGTTGTAAATATATTCGTCACATATAATCACCTAAAATGTGATCATAAACATCATTTAGATATATATTTGTGAAATGATGTGGCTATTATAAAGTCATATAGTCACATGATTATGCTACAAATTAATGTGACTATATACATTAGCTTTTGACATTCCAACACACACTACACTTCATACACACATAATAAGTTATGTGACCATACGTACCGGATTTTGGCTACACTAGAATCATGTGTGACAAACTCGACTGTATGATTTAGTCACAAAAAATTATTAGTTCATGTGACCATATTGTGGCCTCTGATTTAGACACACAAACTAACACTCAATGTGACTAATATCAAACTTAGTGATAATCGTTTTTGCCCATTTTGACTCTAAATAATAGACACATGAATATTTCACAACGTTGTTGTGAATATATTCGTCACATATAATCACCTAAAATATGGCCATAAATATCATTTAGATACACATTTATAGAATGGTATGGCTATTATAAAGCCATATAGTCAACATGATCGTGCTACAAATTAATGTGACTATACACATTAGATTTTGACATTCTAACACACACTACACTTTAGACACACATAATAAGTTATGTGACCATATGTACCTGATTTTGGCTACACTGAAATCATGTGTGACAACCAGAACTATATGATTTAGTCACATAAACAATTATTTCATGTGACTACATAGTGGCATCTGATTTAGACACACAAACTAACACTCAATGTGACTAATATCAAACTTATTGATAATCGTTTATGCCCATTTTGGCTCTAAAGAATAGCCACCTGAATATTTCACAACCTAACGGTTTTGAATATATTTGTCATATATAATCACCTAAAATGTGGCCATAAACATCATTTAGATACACATTTGTATAATGGTGTAGCTATTATAAAGCCATATAGTCACATGATTGTGCTACAAATTAATGTGACTATATACATTAGCTTTTGACATTTCAACGCACACTACACTTTAGACACACATAATAAGTTATGTGATCATACGTACCGGATTTTGGCTACACTAGAATCATGTGTGACAAACTTGACTATATGATTTAGTCACAAAAACAATTACTTCATGTGACCATATAGTGGCATTTGGTCACATTGTTCAAGTGTGTGACATAGATTTGTCACATTTTATGTGTATAACGTGACTAATGCTTCGAACTTACTCTTCATTTGTCACGCGTTCCAAATTCATATGTGAGTAAATAATTAGCAAAAAAACAGCAGTTCCCTTTAGCCACATAAATGTTCGAAGGTGTGGCAATATATTTCAGAATGGTCACACATTAATTTTATTTTTGTATCTTTAGTCACATAAATACTCTAATGTGTGACGATTTGATTTCGACCATGTGTGACCAATGCGCAAATTTGTACTAGTGAATTGTAAATTAAGAAATGAAATGTTTTATAGTAACAGGATTGAGTAGGCTTGTTATGACAGTGATGCTTGATAGTATAGTATATGTCAAAGTGATAATAGTTAATTAAGATGTGTCCTGAATTTGGAGGAAAATAAGGACATTGATTAGTGTTAAGTATTGAAACTATGATGATGAGTTATCATGTGTTTGAGGTTTCAGATAAGTGATATACTGAGTAATTCAGTTGTTGAAAATTAGAACATTGTGTGTATGTGAGATGACTTGCATATGTAAGGTTGAATATGTAAAGTAGTAAACTGATTTTGAGTATGTATCATCTGTTAGAAATTATTAAATAGATGTTGATTGATTTTAAATCATGAAGTATTTAATATATATGAGATGAGAATAGATCACATTGATAATTATAATGTAGAGTAGCCTGAGAATGGATTGTGAATAACATAATCTTGCAACGCCTGATCACCGTTGTTATATTATGTGGTGTCACATGAACTTGTTGAGGCTACTTGGTATAAAAGAAATGTAATGTGATTTTAGAAATGGAGCATGATGGTATGCTAAGTTGTTTAATAATTGTTTTGACAAGAAAACAATCAGTTGATAGGACTATGACTTTTAGACTGTAAAAGTGACAGTGTAAATGATAGTTGTCATTGATAGAGGTTTTGATGATAAACCTAATTAACAAATTTGATTTTGTTGAATGAGTAATTGTGATTGATTTTGATAGATTACTTGTAGATGAATTTGATAGTGTTTAAAGGGGTCACTATTTTGTATTTGACTTGTATGATGCCAAAGTTGAAATAGGTTGATATTGCCTTGCTTGAGGAATTTCTAGTATTATTGAATGTAATAATTTAAAATATAAGTTTGAAAGTGAACATATAAGATGAAATGGTTTGTTGTGAGTTAATATTGATAGTATGTTAACTTTGAAAGTCAAACCATGAATAGTGAGTTGTGTATAAAATTAATTGCTTGTGATTGGTTTGAGATTGGGTCAAACTAGAGAAAAGCAATTAGAGAATTTTATTGATTAATTGATTGAAATTGAAGTTGACATATAGTCAACTGTTTGTGTTGAAATAGTCTAACATAGATTGAAATGTTATGATTGCGTGGAATGTGATTAAATTCCTAAATTGGTTTAAGTTTGTGAAACTTGATAACTTACTTAAAGCTAGTATTAAGTAATTGAAATATTGTTAAGTGTAATTGAGTATTCAGTTAGGTAATATTTGATATTTGAACTGAATATGTGTTGAAGAATTATACAGATATGAAGTCATTGTTTGATATGACAATTATAATTTGTTAAGACATGTTAGAATAATTAAATCACATTGATTAGAATTGTGATAAGAAAATCTTATCAGTGTATGAAGCTTGTGATGATAGCTTTGATTGGGTAAGAATGTGAGATAAGAAATAATTAAAAGTTATTTGTTGATTGTATGCAAATAAAGTAAGTGATGAAGTGGTAAATTGAGATTAGATCCAGCTAAGGTATGATATGAAAGTATATCTGGAGCTGGATGGTGTTAAAGATTTAGTTGATCTTTGTTTGATAAATTGAGGAAATATGAATTGAATGATTGTTCATATTTTAAGAAATTGTATATGTTAGGAAGTAAGGGAAACCTTGAAATTGATAGGTGATGATTGTATTCACCAAGCTTTTATTGTAAGTTTAAGCTGAAATGTTTAAGTTATATATGAGTTGGTAAGTATATAAGTGAAACATAGAATTGATAATTATTCCATGTCCTGTGGTATTGATATGTGATGACTAGTACTACTGAGAAGGCTTGATAAAGACTTTAACAGTCTGAATGGCCTAGTGTATAGGATTAAATGGAATTGATGTGTATGTGTCCATTTAAGAGAGTACCTGAAGTTGTGTAAGTATATATGTGTGATATACATGATAATAAATGGCATGATAAGTTTTAATAGAATGAATTAAAATGTGCCATAAGTTAAGTAGAGGTTAGTTAATTGTGATTAACTTGATGTAGATTTTGTTGGAAATGTGTTGGAAAGTAGCACATTGTGGTATTGTGATACTTGAATGGTAGTATCATAATATTGATTAAGACTGACTTAGTTGCTATATTGATGGGATGTAGTACTAAGTGATTATGTGGTTAAAGTGGTATAATTTTCTAATTGCTTGTGATTAGTAGTTTATGATTGTAAGGTTAAATTGAAATAACTGGTTGCTAAGATAAGATTCTGGATGTCTTACCAGTTTAAGTATTATATATAGGAATTCTAACTGATGGTTAGTTAGAGTTTGAAGACAAATATTAAGTACTGATAGGTGTACTTGAATGTATAATCACTGGTATTGTGATTATTGTTTATGTAATTGTTGTTGTTGAAAATTGATAGGTTGTAATAAAAGGAATTACAAATGGAAATAAGTCAATGTAGAGGTTGGTTGAATGTAGGTAATAGTTGATTTTGGTACTTTTGTTGATCGATGCAAAGTACTTGTTGATTGTGGTTTTACCTACTGAGTTTGACCTCTGCTTTGCTTATTAAGGTGATATGAATCTGAAGTACTTTTAAGTAAAGGATTTCGTATGATTGAAATGATATGTGAACATTAAAGATTGTTCAAAAGAGTATAGGTATGAAACTTTTGAATGAAAAGTTAACCTAGATTTAAATTACAGATCTTTGATGGTAGAGATTTAAGATTGTGATCTGTATGTTAGACTGATTGTGGTCGTGAGCTGAATTATATTTCAGTGTTGCTAGGTACATTGTGGTTTAATGACCACTGATGTGATAATGTGATTGCTGTTTTGTTGTTAACAGAGATGAATAGTAAGAATAGGTTAAGGATTTTAGCACATTGCTAATTTCTGGTTGTATAAACCTATTAAGTGATGTTAAGTTTTACTTGTTGATCAAGTGATTATAGGTTTCACTTGTTGAAGTAAGTGGTTGCCTATAAGATATATCTGATTGATGATATTGATTAGATGCACTGAATGTGTGCGTACGAAAAGAAAGAAGCATGTTCATGGGAACATGTGCATGTGGAAAGAATTCAAACAGTCTAAGTATAGTTGTAAGTTGCTATTGAGGACAAATGTATGTTAAGATATATGTGATTATCTCACATTAGACAGATTGAATGAGGTTAGATTTCGGGGACGAAATCTCTTTAAGGGGGGGGGGGGGGGGGGGGGGGGGGAGTTGTAACATCCTCGAAATGGACCTAGTTGTTTATATATTATTTCTTGATTTAAATATGTATTTAAACGTGTTTGGAAATAATATTGTTTGAAATAGTTGAAATAATTGGAATAGGAGTCGAATATTCCAATGTGATAAGTAAATTATTAATTGTTGTAAATTAATATAGTTGACGGTGCAATAAAATGTTTGGACTCGCAAATGGTTTTCGGGTTCCAGACAATAGATTGAGATGGGGTATTAAATTATACCCGTATATTGAAGGCGGTTTGTGAACCGCCTATATATTTAACTTTCCATTTTAGGAAAGTTCATTTAGAAACTTCAAAACTCACATAAACTCTCAGAAAACCTCTGAATCAAACTAGAAATCAAATCAGGAAGTTGTGATTCTCGTGAAACTTCACCATGGACAGATTATCATCAGTATATTCTTCAATCAGTAAGTGTTCTTGAGTATTTAAGAATTTGATTTCGATTGAAATTTGGGTGAATTGATGATTTGGAAGAATTAGATGTTAGAAACATGTAATAACTGTTATATAGTGTTTATATGAAAGTATTTGTGACATATAACAGTTAGAAAATGAGTTTGGGGTGATTTTTGTTAAAAACCCGTGGGTTAGGGTTTTGCTGTTCGTACAGGGCCTGGACGACGATGGAAGCCGGCGGCTTGGTCTTGTTTGTTGAAACCGGCGGCTTCATGATGAAGCCGGCGGCTTGTGCCCAGTTGGTTGAAGCCGGCGGCTTCTTTGGCAAGCCGACGGCTTGTGTTGCATTTTAGGAAACCAGTGGATGGTGATAAGAAGCCGGCGGCTTCTAGGAGGAAGCCGGCGGCTTGAAGGGCTGATATAGCTTTTTATTATCTTGTTGATTGTTATGCGACTGGTACTTGTTGTAAAATGGTACTGTGATTGATAATTAATATATGATAAGAGTTATATTGAAATCCATAAAATGTGATTAGGAACTAGTAATTGAAAAGTAAATTATGTTAAGTTCCTAAATGTTAAAGATTGATATAAGTTTAGTATTGATGATCATGATTACTAACTTATATTTGATTTGTTGATTCTCAGATGTGGAGAAGGCTCAGTGATATTAGACTACTGAGTGGAGGCCTGAGGTAGTCGGTGAGTGGATCTGTAACCTCAGTGTGATTTAGTTGTAATGATTTGATTTACAACAAGTAATTATAGTATTACTTTGATAGAATGTAATTGTTGAGATATCTTGCCATGATAGTTTGACTAGTTGCTTACTTGGCTGTTTGAGCTAGTATGTAAGATTCTGAGGTCAACTTGACTTGACAGTTGGACTTGGTTGTTATTGTAGACGACAGGAGATCTTGAAACTTGAAATGTTGGTTTGGAGATCTAGGTCGTGTGTGGTTAACAACTGGTTATCGGTAATTCTGTATAGGCCAATACAGATGATTGATAAGAGTTCCTTGATTACCAAACCGGTATTAGGGTATCTCAGGAGCCACCGATCCTCATGACGATTGATAATGTTTGATTGGTGTAGCTTGACATTGATTGGATGTCGAGTGAATGATTGATTTTCTGTTTATTGTTATTTGATGTAAACAGATTATTATGCTAGGTTGTACTGTTGCTTATAGTTTCATTCACTTAGCTTTATGCTAACCCCACCACAGTTCTGCCTGCAGGTTGAAATAGATGGGACATATTGGGCAGGGCAGGAAGTTGTTGGACTGGATGGAATGTTTGACAGGCTTTTACTCTGATGTTAGTTTTATAACTAAAGAGATGTGCTGAATTATATAACACCGAGTTTGTTAAAATGTCATGTATTAGATTTGAAAAAGTTTATTGACATTTTAATTGACATTGATAGTAATGTTTTGAAATATATACGCTTCCGAGTCGCAAATATTATATATAGTGTTTATAATTAACGAGGGGTGTCATAAAAAGGGTATTTAATTCCGATTGTGAAGGGATACTCGGGAAAACATACCCACTTGTTTGACCGGAAGTCGGCTTGAGCGTGGGCATCATATGGACGGAAAACGGTACCAGGAGGGAAGGAACCCTTAAGTTTTAACCTCTCGATGTCAGAATCAAGAAAGTTACAGGGTTCCGGATTTGTGATCATTTGTTGGTCAATGAATTCGGGTTCGTGATGTTCGCCATCGTGAATTACGAGTGCCATTTTTCGATATAAAGAAAATTAAAAACTGGAAATTGAATATCGAAAGGGAAAGAGATGGAGGATAATACCTGCAAATGACGGTGGAAGTTGATAATAAGAAATAATGAAGAAATGATGTATCTCAGAGGCGCTATAAACTCTCGGGCACGGTTATCTATATGCATAAATATCTCACCAAACTCTTTCATTGTTGAAGTTATAACGTTTTCAGGATCCTGAGAAAACGCTACAACTTCGGGGGCAATTGTTGTGGGTAGAATTTTCACTAATTATGCAGGATCCCGGATCTACTATTGTATTAATAACTTGTAAGGATCTTGGAATGCTTTTGGATTGCTTACATGCAGAATACTAAGTTTATCATCAGGATAAGGAAAGGTATGATCCTGATTTGCAATATTATGCAGGATCCTCAGGTATGACTACATTATCCTTAAGATTATGTTAAAACAGGGATCATAGTTGTATAACTATGATATTAAGGTTGTTATATTGCAGGATCCTGATAGGGATATTCTTTTATATTTCAGGATCATCAACTCATAATTATCATGAATCTGACTAAGTATAGGATAATAGGATGGATTGGGCTGAATACTATTTTGTTTATCTTATAATATATGCTTATTATAAGGATCCCAGATATCATATATCTCGGGATCCCTTTGCTACTAATATTTCCGCATGTTTAATATATCTTGACTAGGTCATAAAAGACGTGGGGAAGTAGTTCCGATTTCCTTGGATCGTATATCACTTGAAGACTATTTTGAATTACGAAGAAGGGAGTCAACACGTGCGTATTACTTGGTCAAGTGAACGTTGGAGACGCTCCACCATATCTCGGGGATGATCCCGGATATTTCGGAATAGTGGTTTAGCGGCTGTAGTATATAAATGAGACTTGAATGATCGATTAGGTTAAGTGATGCTCACTACTTACATTCGAAACACTCTCAGCAATTCACCAACACTTACACATTTCACCGATAAACACTTAGACGATCATTCTTGTGCTCTTTAGCTTGTAATCTGTTCTATTTTCAATAAGATAAACATAAGGCAAGGATCGATTGATCCTTCCCGAGGTTTTGTGCCGGCGATCTTCTAAAGATCAAGGGTTTTCCTCGTACATCCTCGTGTTCTTGTATTTTAATTTGATTACATATTTTGTTCAATCAATTTCTTGCATATAAACTGTATTATCCCGGAATTATCCTGGATTATACTTAATTTTTGCACTAATCAAATACTTGTTTCTCACAAATTATCATTCTTAGAGCATTTAATAGTATTTTTAACAAAGATTTGTACTTATATTTTGAAACATAAGGTTTTTGTTATAAATTTACTTTGATCGATAATTTATCTTGAAAATCTATGTAAACACACTACCTCATTTTACTGATTTGATCACTAAATTGCCTTGGGTAATTTTTGACCAAAACAACTGGTATAATAGAACGACGCCTGGCCAACGTGGTTTTATTATATTAAGACACACGGGTGATTCATGATTGTTGAATATGTAATGAGACTAATGATGATTAGTTTTGATTGGGAGTTAAAAAGGGGAACAGTAAGTGAGTAAAGTAAGAACAGTAAATTGTTAAGAAGTGTATATGATCAAACTTACTGTCATTATATTAATAAGTATGTCTATTATTAGACATTATATAAGTATGATATGTGATAAGTTCCTTTCATGGTTAGAAGTTCGACACAAATTTTGAAAAGAAGTTAAAAGTTAGCTGATGTAAAATGGTTTAACCCACTTAAGTGTTGCTTTAAGGTAAAGTGTTATAAAAGAATGATAAGATAAATCTTAAGTGGGGGAGAAAAGTTATAATTCTATAATGATAAAGACTGAAGGAGGGATTCTAAAGACCCAATTAGCCTATATAAAAGAAATAATGACTTGATTAAGCCAAAGAAAGAAAATAGTAAAGTGATAAGTTGCAACTAGTAAAAGTTAAACGGTGTATTGAAAGTAAAAGTAACACATTTTGTGTTTAAAAGCAAGTTAATTTACTATGTAAATGAAACCAAGCAATTAAAGTTATGTGATTTTGATCACATACTTATGAAAGATTTCACATAACCAAGATAAAGTTATGATTGTTGTATATGATAAGTAATTAACTAGTTGCAAGGGTAAAGAATTCTAGCTTTATGCTGGGTAAGATAATGTGTAAATACTAGCTCTTCTACTAGTTATAGTTAAAGTTGAAATGATTATTTCTGACAAGTGTAATGCATGTGACTTTTAATGTTACATTTAAAGTTATTGTTAAAGTGAAAGTAATATTTATAAAGTAAGAATTCTAGCATGTTTCTAGTTTTAATTGGTAAAAGCTGTGTTAAGTGATAAAGTGTTTTATGTTGTTCAAGTAGTTGTTAATGAGCAAAGATTCTAGCTTTATTGCTAGTTTCTAATTGTGAGAATTTTTATAAGTAGTTATTTGCTCTAAGTACTGTACATGGTTTAAGTGTTTTAAAGTGTTGTAAAGTGTTTATTTGATTAAGTATAAGTGAATCTTGTAAGTTGTACAGTATATGGGCACAAGGGATAAAGGCAAAGAGAATGCACATTCTATATGTGCATGTCGAAAGAATTGAACTGATATGTTTATATATATAAGTTGCTCAAGTCATGTAAAGTATGTTATGTTATTAGATGTGAAAGTTGCACTTTGTGCCGATGTGCACACTGTGCTAGTGAAAAGTGGAAAAACTAAAAGCACATGTTATGTGCTTACATGATAAAGTAAAGGCACACTGTATGTCTGCAAGTTAATGAAACAGTTTGTAAGGTTATGTGCTTCAGTTGATAAGGTTAAGTTTAAGTTGTTCAAGAAATAGACACATTTTATGTGTTGGTAAAGCTACTTGTATAAGTTGTTTAAGAAGTACTCACATTTATGTGCTTGTGCTGATAAGATAATGTGCATAAGCTATTTAAACCATATGTTGAAAGTTATGTGATAAGAATCGATGAAAGGCTAGTGCATTACCTTAAAATGCACAAAAGTTATAAGATTTATTAATTGTTCAAGTTGTTAAAGTTATGTGTAATGTGTATAGCTATAAATCCATTGAAGTAATGTGGTAAGTTCACCTGATAAGGTGATTAACATTATGGTAAAGAGATATGTGTGTAGTAAGATAAATGTAAGAAGTTCAAATGCAAAGGTTATAAGTATGTCTGGAACTATTAAGTAAAGAAGTATTTTAAAATATATAAACATTTCCGCGTGAGTAAGAAAAGGATAAGTGTGAACAGATAGAAGCAACATTCGTGAGGACACGAATGAGACAAGTGGGGGAGAGTTTTAAAACCCCAAATTTTAAAAGTATTATTGTGTCTTAGGTAAAAGTAATTGTTTTAAATTATTATTATTATAGATAAAATAAAATAGTAATAATTGTAAGTCGGTTTTAAAGTTCCAGACAATAATAAATACGGGGAGTAAATTAATACATATATATCTATTCCCACCTACGTGTACTCATTTCATTTTAACACCTCAGGAAGTTCAAGAACGATCGCAGGAACCAAACCCTAACTACCAAAATCATTCCAAAACATTGAATTGAAGCAAGAAACATCAAATTCTTCATCTATTGATTCCTCTAAACCAAAGGTATGAGCTTGTTCTTCATGTATTAAAACCTATAAAACAGGCTTATGAAGATTTAAGGAATTAATGAGTTTTAATACGAAATTAAAGGTTAATTATGTTGAAATAGTGGTAGTAAAGCTTGTTAGTGATTGTATTAACAATACTACAAGCTAAAGGTTATGAATTTGGAATTTGGTTCATGGGGGGTTTCAAGGAATTAACTTAATTCTTTCTTAGTTGTTATAAGTTTTGCCCTAATTATGTATTAGAGAGAGTTGTTATGATGTTAAAGTTAATCACGATCATGAAAGAAAGAAGTTATTTAGTTAATTAAAGAATAGTTAGGATGTAATTATGATCATGAATGATGATTTAAGTGTTAAGAAGATATAAGATGGTGTTATCTATGCTTGATTCACCATAATTATTAGTTAAAAGAGTTTATTATGTGACAAGTATTAAAGTAAGGTAAAGTATATTAATTGGTTAAAGATCAATTGGTAAGAATAAAGGAATAATAATGATGATTAGAGGGATTTAATCATCATGGGATGCTAAATATGTTGTTACATGTATATGTTATGTAATAGGTGATCAAGAGTTATGGCATTCATGCTCGAGAGTTAAGTCACCTAATCATCCCTAAAGCTAAGATGAGTATATGGGAATTAAATGAATAACGGTTATATGTTTTTAAATAAAGGATTCATATAATCAGGTAAAGTGTTATTTGTGTTGTTATTAAGTAAATGTTAAATTTATACGAATCATGAAATGATTATGTAGTTGCTTTAGCATGTGACGTGTTTTACATGCTTATTGGTAAGTGTTGATTAAATTATATGGTTCAAGTTTTTGTAAAGATTTGTGTAAGATATGATACACACACACACACACACACACACACACATATATATATATATATATATATATATATATATATATATATATATATATATTGTTTCCGTTACCTATTATATAGGTAGATGGATATGTGGAAGTATCTCCATGACTTACTAAGTAAGTATGGATGATTGTGAAAGTAGTGATGGTCATGACATCACTTGTAGAAGTATGTTAATTATGCGTAATTAACATGTGGAAGTGGTTAAGGATCCTTAACATTGTGAAAGAAGTAAAGAAAGTGATCAAGTAAGTTATTATGTTAAAGTATGTAAAGTTGCTAAAGTAAGAAATAATGACGTGTTAAGTGTCATTGGTAAAGTTTATGATTGGTTGTGATATGTGTTTAAGTGATATTTATTTAATTACTTATATGCTCACTAAGCTTAAAGCTTACCCCTTTATGTGTTTAAATGTTGTAGGTGTTCGGTTCGGTTGAACCAATTGACTATGACAAGTGGGCTATGATGACATGGTGTAAAAGTGGATATGGAGCTAGATTATGTGGTTAGACAAAGCTCCATCTCTTTTAAATTCTCGTTATGTATACCATTGTATAAATCGCCCAAAAGTGTTTTAAAAATGTAAAGAATAAAAGTGTAAAGTGCTAGTAAGTAAAGATGTATAACTTTGACTTGGCAAAGTCAGAGTGATGAATAAAAGTCAAAGATTTGAATGGTCATGGTAAGCTTATTAAAGTGAAAGAAAAAGGGTTAAGTGTTGAAATGAAGGATTGGGTTGACTTTGGTGTTGATATATAATCAACTATTCTTGAAATGACCAATGATATGTAAAAGTGCAAGAAAATGGGTCAAAGTATGCTTTAAAATGTGAAACGGGTCAAAAGTGTCCAAATGGACGCTAAACGGGTCAAAGGTTTAAAATGATCCATGGTACTAGTATGTAACTTGTTGCCATTGGTTTAAGTGTCAAATGTATGGTATAATAAGTTGGCAAAAGGTCAAAGTCTGAAGATGAGTAGTTTGTGTTTTAACATGTCAAGAAAAAGTGCCGAAAATGGCCATAAATTGGATTACGGTCCATATTTTGAGTTAAAGCGTATTTTAACAAAGTGTAAAAAGGGAAACCTTTATATTGTCATTTTACACGTGCCTACAAAGTTTCGTATTCTCAAGTTATGTAGTTTAGAAGTTATGCGCATCCAAAATTTGTATTTTGGGTCAAAAATGTGCAGATCTGGGCATTTGATGAACTACCCGACGGGTAGGTTAAGTACCCGGTGGGTACTAAGTTTCAAATGTTATCAGAGGTGATCCAGAGTTGAGTACCCGGTGGGTACTAAGAGTACCCGGTGGGTACTAAATTAGTACGCAGGGGGTACTCCCTCAGCATTTTGAACAATTGACTTTTAATGTTTTAAACATATATTTAGGGTGTGTAAACATTAAAAAAAAAAAATCACGTTTCGGGGCGTTTCAAGTTGGTATCAGAGCGATGGTTTAAGAGACTTAGGTAATCCACGATATGATTGCCTAGGCTTAAACCAATATTAATTGTTAAAGTTGTTAAGATTATTATATGCATTAGTATGTTAAAGTAAATTGAAATGATAAGATACACAGTTACGAGTTAAGTAAAAGCTGCTGCTAGTTAAAGTAGTAATTGAAAAGTATAATGATGCGATTAAGTGTTGTGAATAGTTCTTATTGAACTTAAATATGTTTAAAGGAGCTGGAAGAAAGTAAGAACCCCGATGTGTTGACAGGTACCTTTTCTGTTAAGTTTATACCTGTATACATACTGTATAATTTGGGAATCTCAAGATCTTTTTTGTCTAAAAATGTTATGAACCAAGAAGGTTATGATATGATATTAAATTGATTTAGGAAGAGGTAGGTCTTCCTGATCAATTGTGAACAAGTAAATGATAATATGTTAAGTATGAGAAGTATATGTTAAGACAAATCATGTGAAATGATGACATAATTATTATATTTTGTTATCATTAAATGATAAGTTGTTATGTGAAAAGAAATAAGTATGTTTAAGTGAAAGAATGTTAATTGTTTATGTGGAAACTACTTGCTTATGTGAAGATGATATTGTGAGTAGTTTATACTCACTGTAGTATGAAGTGAATGTGGTAGCAAGTAGACTTTCTGTTATTTATTTGTTGTTAAGACTTTATGAAAAGTGTTTAAGTGTTCGGTTAAGTATTAATTGTATATTTTAAACTGCATGCGTGCAATAAAATTATGCAGTTGTGTATTTACTTTCAGTCAAGATAGGTGAAGAAGAAAATGTATAAACGACCTATAGGCCCCGATGTGTTCACATGTGCCTTCTTTGTTAATTTAAACCTGTATACATACTGGTTGATTCGGGTGCCTTAAGATCTATTGTAGCTGAAATAGTTTATGATAAGCTGTGTAAAGTTAAAGTTATATGTTAAGCATGGAAGAGATTGAAAAGTGTTAAGAATAGCTGACTAATGTTAGCTACAATTGTAATAAGATATGTGTATAAAGGTAAAGTGAAAGAGTAAGTAAGTTGTTAAAGAAAGAAATCTCTATCCATTGCTCAATTAATTGCTAAAAGTTTACATTGAAAGCATATTGTAACACCCGCCAATTTAGGACTTTAATTAGTGCCTAAGCTACTTGTAATTACGTGTATTTAGTTTTGTAATATTCTAAGTATATGTAATGTTTTGGTGTAATTACATACACGCTTACGCGACTTACAGAATCGTACAATTACAATCCGGACTAGGTCCGACATTACTTATAATGGACGTTGGTGACAAAATCTTTAAATAATGTGGAATTATCCAAACAAACATTATTTGCATTAATATATTGTGAAAATATATTACACGTATAGCGTATCATTTAAAACACTCCAAAAGTGACGAAAGCACACGAAACACGCCCAACAAACGAGAATAACCCAAGTTATATTTTTATAATCCCTTATTAAGAGTTTTGATAAAACGCTCCATTTAGAAATATTACAGATAAACTTTAACTTAAAACGCGGAACAATATTTAATCAATCGCGGAACGTAATGCAACTGAGGAACGAGTTCACGAGACCGAGACCCAAGTTGGGTCGGCCAAAACCGCGGAGCCAACCCAACCTGTGACCCATGACCCGCCCCTTTATAACCTCATTTTCCCCATTTCATCTCTCATTTCACCAACAATCTTTTACCAAATTCTCTCTCTCTTTTTCCTCTTAAAAATCGCAGCCCAAAAACACCCAAAATCACCACCAAAAACGCAGCAATTCACGGAATTGATTCAAGAAGAACGATCACCAACTCGAGCTCTCCATCTTCATCTTTTTCGTTTTAAATTTCGAGGTATAAAACGTTAAAACCCTTTTAAATTACTTGTAATACTTTTATTTACATGCTAGAACGTTTCCCCAACGAGTTTATGTCCAAAAACCCCGTCGAAAACGCTTTAAAAACCGAAAATCACTTGAAAAACGCTGACAGTTCATCTCGCGAGCCGAGATCTGTTCGTCCAACGAGGCGAGTCGAGATTCGACTCGCGAAGCCATCCCGCGAATCGGAATCACCTACGAACCGAACTGACCCGCGAGTTGACCTGCGAGTCGAGTTGACCCGCGAGTCGAAGTTGACTTGCGAGTCGAGTTGCCCAGTGAACCGAACTGACCCGCGAGTCGAGTTGACCTGCGAGTCGAGTTGGCCTACGAGTCGAGTTCTCCCAGCTCGGTTCGCAGCCCACTTTGCCTTTCGGACCCGAATTCAGTAATAAAAGCACTAATATGAACTAAGATTTATCACTTGATTTTACACCGAAATTAGCTCCAGATGCGATTTTTAATAAAGCAATGTAGTAGAAATAAAAATTTTCCAAGCTGACCTGGCAGCTCGACCCCAGCCAGGGGCTCTGCCCCTTGGACCCCGCCAGGGGCTGCCGCCCCTTGGACCCCGCTACCAGGGGCGCTGCCCCCGGACCCCCATCATCAGATGTTGTAAATACTTTTCGCACTACGTGTCAAACACTTACAAATAACGAAACCTGTTTCAACAATACATATAATAATGACACTTTTGGATTATTATTACAAACCGTCAACAATGGGCCATACTTGTTTTCAAACTACAAACGGATTACTAAACAAACACTTGGACATTTCCTAGTTGAGTGGACGACTAGCATGGGTGGTCTTCTAAGACACCAACTTATTATCTATTTACTTACAACCTTGCGCGTTTCGGACGCCAGAAGGTTGCAGGGTTCGGAGAACCACTTACGGACTTACATCCGCCTTACTTGGTTGATTTTTCATACGTACTTACTGGACTCAGGTGAGTCTTACGGCCCCACTTTTACTGTTTTTATACTTTGGGGGAGATACTTAGCAACTGTTCTACTTATGAACACAATGTACTGAACTGATTACTCTACTTTTTACACATGTTGCATGAGTTACTTTTATCCACTGAAAGCCTCCTATCATAAGTTGTTAGTTATTGACTTAAGCGCGATTACTAGTAAATGGATCCATTTGGGACTGACAATCCCTGCCTGGGGTAGTAGCGCTACCACGGATTTCACCGTAGAAACAGGCATATTAGTTTTTGTTACTTTTGAGTGTCCGGATAGCACTCACGGGGGGTACATGATGCTGTACTTGACTGTACCATTCACACTACACTGTTAAGCTTCAACTTGTGGGCTCATGGCACTTGTGATGATTTACTTACTTTGCTTGAAAGCAATACGGGTACATTTTGTGGTTCATAAACGATTACTTTACTACTAAACCTGTGAGATTCACCAACCTTTTTGGTTGACACTTTTTAGCTTTGTATCTCAGGTACACAGACGGAATAGGATCAACCCTGGAAACTAGCTAGAGTCGCATGATTCCTACTTTGCATTTAACGGAGATTCTTAGCATTATCTTTTGTATACTATGATTATGTAATAGAATCTCCCGCTATACGCGTGGGCTCTAGGGAACTGTATTTTTGTAACTGAAAACACTATGTTTTCAAACATTTATGATATGAAAATGTAACTATTTTACAAACGTTGCATATAGATGTCGTTTGCTTTACTATGGTGCTGTGATACTTGATTAGTAGCATCCCAAAACTTGCTTCCGCTAAATCGTAAATTTGGGGGTGTTACAGATTGGTATCAGAGCCTAAGGTTATAGCGAACTAGGTTGCATTTAGTGGGCCTAAACTATGACCGTTAGGCAGTATGTCCTTACTAGATATGACTGGTTCAGGAACTGCATCATACAACTTTAATTTAACATAGCCTGATCAACTATGTACAATTAAGGAAAGATGATGTGAGGTCTGAAACGGTTATGTTGAACAGGAATACACTAGTTGACTCTGACCACGAGAGAAACCGGGACTTATACTTGTTTGTGCTAGACACACTAGGCTATATTATATGTTATATATATATATATATATATATATATATATATATATATATATATATATAGGCCTCACTCCTACTAACGCTTTGTCTCAGAAATGGCAAACACACCACCAAGTTCATCCCGCTCTTATCCACATGGATCACGAAACCCAAGAGTGGCTAGGAGGGACACCGGGTCGCCTCGGGCTAGCCCATATCCAACTCACCCCACTCTACCGGACTTAGCCGTTAGGGTGCACCATCACGACCAACAACTCCACGAGATGGACATCGAACTGCAAGAAATTCGCAAAAATTGGAGACTCACAGTAATGGAACGAATTGAGCAAGTCTCCGAATGTAACACCCCCGAAATTCACTGTTTTGCGGAAGCATAGTTTGGGGTGTTACTAATCAAATATCACAGCACAAGATAAAGCAAACGACATCTATATGCAACGTTTGTAAATTAGTTACATTCCATAGATATAATGTTTGAAAACTTAGTGTTTTCGTATACAAAATGTAGTTTCCCCTAGAGTCCACGCGTATAGCAGGAGATTCTATTACATAATCGTAATATACAAAAGATAATGCTAAGAATCTCCGTTAATGCAGTTGTGTTGAAATCATGCGACTCTAGCTAAAATCCTGGAGTAATCCTACTCCATCCGGGTACCTGAGAAAACATGCTAAAAAGTGTCAACCAAAAGGTTGGTGAATCTCACAGGTTTGTAAGTAATATCCGCTTTGAACACGAGCTTTCATCAGTAATGCCCTCAGGCGTAATATCAGTAATTGCAATCCAGCAATCGTAAAACCAGTATTCGCAATCCAGCAAATGTAAATAAGTAAGTTTATACCGTTGCCATGAGGCTCATAATCGAAGCTTAACCCGTAAGTAATAAGTTTGCTCCCGTGACATGCTCGTAAATGAGCAAGCATCAGTAACGAATAATTAGTCACCCGTTTCTACGTGTAAATCAGTACGTGGCAGCGCTACTGCCCCGGGTGGGGAGGGTCATTTCCCTAATGGATCCATTAACTAGTGTTCGCGCTTAAGTCCATAACTAACGATATATGATGGAGAGACTTCTGTTTGTAAGTAAACTCATGCAATTTCGTTTGGTATAGTAAACAGTTTAGTACTTGTGTTCAAGAAAATCAGTAGCATGTATCTCCCCCAATAAGATAAAACAGTAAAAGTGGGGCCGTAAGACTCACCTGAGTCTTGTAGTAATCAGTTGCAATTAGCAAGTAGTAAGTAAAGCAAGTAGGTTCTCTGAACCCGTAACCTTCAAATGCCTAATCATATGAAGTTATGTAAGTATGCGTCTCACGAGACGTTTCGTTTAGTTGTACACAACTAGTATATCCAGTGTTTGTCCGTATGTTTGTAATTGTTTGTTTGTTGGAAAACATGTTTGGCCCGTTGGTGACGGTTTGTAGCAAAAATTCTAAAATGTTGACTTTGCTACAGTAAATGTGCTACAGTGAATTGCTACAGTAAAATTTGACTTTTTGCTACAGTAACTTTGACTTTTCTATAGTGAAAATCCTTTAAAATTTCCAAGTTTTCAGTTTTCTGCGACATAAGCTGCGACACAAGGATTTGTATGCGACACAAGGGTTGTGTCGCATGAAGGATGCGACACAATAGCTCTGCGACACAGTGGTTGTGTCGCAAAAAGCTTGCGATGCTAATTCAATAGCGACAGAACGGTTGTGTCGTATTAAATACGACATAGTATGCGACATAGAGTGCGACACAATATTGTGTCGCAAAGGTTACGACACTAAAGGATTGGTACGACACAAAATACGACACTAAATGGTTTATGCGACATAGCATGCGACACAAGGCTTGTGTCGCATGTATGAACACCAGCCCAGAAACTTTCGGGTTTCAAGAATTTCCGACCAAAAACGCAAATCTAACCCATCTTTGAGCTATAAAATCGTGTATTCTTCATGTATTAGGTTATATCTAAGTTGTGTACACATCAAAACATCAAAACATTACACCAATTTGAATAGATCTAAGATTTTAGGAATTTCTTACTTTTGCAAATCGAGCCAAACGGAGGATGAAATGATGAAAACGGTCTTGATATTCTTGCTCCACTCGTGATGGTGATTCCGAATATGTAATTTTCGTGGTCGGGATTTGATTCCGAAAATTTGGTGTGAATTGAGGTTGAGAGAGTTTGGTTTGTGTGTGTGTGACAACCGTCAATTTAGGACTAGAATTTAGTTCCTAATCAGGTTTTAATACATGTAATTAGTTCTGTGTTAGGCTAATTAATGTATCAATTATTATATATATATATTGTTGAATATATATCTACAATTATGCGATTTGTTTAAATCGTACAAGTCTCAAACCGAATGAATTTCAATACAATAAATACGGACGTTGGTGAACAATCGATTTAAGTAATACAATGATTTTAAATAAAGTCATCGCACTTAAAATATTATGTCAATAGTATTTCGTATCCAAGTTTTATCAAACGATTAACATAAACACGAATCAAATGCAACTTCGCAAACAAAACGTGACAATTCACCTTTTTAATGTAATTATTAAATGTCTAGTAAAATACTTCAACAAAAATACTGAATAATTATTCGTATTTTAAAATGTATATTAAAACATAGAAAATAAATATTTAACGTGTAAACGACGGAGAAAACGAACACCGCACGGAGCGGGAACGCGGGGCGAAAGTGGGGATTTAACCTCCCACTTCCACCCACTTTCTTTCATTCTCTTTCCTTTCATCTCTCTCTTCCTCCTCTTTTTCTCTCAATTATCATCATCACCACCATCACCAAAATCAACGAAATTCGCAAAATAAACACATTAAACGACTTCAAAACACTATACTCCTTTGGAAATAAACGACCACCTCGCGACGATCTACAATCCTACCTTTCCGGATTTTCATTTCATCACTTTGTAAGTTTCCGACAAATTACGAAATCTCTCGTTTTTACTTACTTTTCATATATTATTGTTTGGATAAGCTTAATATGTCCCTATGAGGGTTGGGTAAAAGAATCAGACCAAACGGAAACCCGAAAACACGTTTTTGGCTCGAAATCCGTCGAACAGCGGCCAGTGTCGCATAGACACCAGCAGCGTATAGCGACACTACCAGCGTCACTCCTTTAGTGCCGCTAAACTTCTGATACCGACACTCCCTAAGTGTCGCATAAGCTCAAACGTTGACCTCTGACCGTCACTACTGAAGTGACGCCTATATATACTTAGCGACACTTGTTAAGTGCCGCCATATCCCTTTAGCCGACACCACATGCCGTCACTAGATAAGTGACGCCCTATATTCCGTACCGACACTTCATAAGTGTCGCCCATAATTTCATTTTGATCTATACCCGTCACTCTACAAGTGACGCCCTACTATTTTACCCGACACTTCGTTAGTGCCGCTATGATACGCGTCACTCCTTAAGTGACGCCCAAATGTCCGAAATAATCATTTTATACGACACTTCCTAAGTGTCGCCGTTATGCTGAACCCGTCACTCCTGAAGTGACGCATACAATTTCACGCGACACTAGATCAGTGACGCTATACCCTTGAATCTGACACTTCACACGACACTTCCTTAGTGTCGCATGAACACCTTTAGTGACGCCTATAGTGACGCATAAAACAGCAGATTGTCCAACTATTTTTACACCAAGTGTCGAGATTTTTCAACTTCAAATACTTATTCCATACGACTTTTAGAACATGATGGGACTTATATTTCAAGAGTAATACTTCAAAAACAAGACGATAACAACAACACTTTTATTTCAACAATTCACCAACGGGCCGTACGCGTTTTCAAAACATACTTCAACACTCAAACAAGTCGTTGTAACTTGTGTCAATTCAATCAAACAAGTCGTAGTAACTTGTAACAATACAATCAACCAAATCGGGGAAATTTGGACATTAAGTTAGACAAACAGTTTAAATGGTAGTCTTTCGAGATACCAATACAATTAATAACAATTCAAGTGTCGTGGACACATTCAGGTTTCAAGTCTTTGGACACCAACACACTGCTAATTACTTCAAGTTTATTAAGTTAAACACATCAGGAATCAGGTGAGTTTCATAGCCCCATTTTCACTACTTTTACCAGGGGTGTGATATTACTGCATCATTTTGTTTTACAAGTAGAACGCAAGTGACAAACTTCAAATACTACATGAGTTTCAAGCTAATCAATTTAAAGTCCTCCATAAGCATAGTCTCTAGTATTTTATAGCGTGAATGTTAGTATATGATATCATATGGGATTGACAATCCTCATCCGGGTTAGCACGCACTAACCGGTCAAACGGATGTATTAGCATTTGGGAAGACGAGTGTTGATTAGGCACTCGTAGGAGGCACTCCAAGTTAGGTTTCCTTAATTGGGCCTGACAAATCAGTTAAGCTCAGACTATGTGCTCATGGACAGTATAACTTTTATTTTGCTTAAGTGCATTTTAAATTCATTATAAATCTTGCGGTTCTGACAATTATACATTGACATACAAACCTGTGAGCTCACCAGCGTTTTCGCTGACCCATTTTACTATATATCACAGGTACCCAGCAGTAGGTTGACTGCACAAGCAGGGATTTCTAGCTCGAGTCAGCATACATACAATTAGAGATTGGACTGCATTATTATATTTTGTAAAAGTAATTATGCCATGTAATCTCTCAATTTCAGGAACCGAGCTAGTGCAATATTATTTTTGATGTAAACGTTCACTTTATTAATACAAGTTTAAAACGACGCATATAGTGGTCGTTCATTATTATCTTTGTGCTTTGTATATTGATTAGTGGCACCCAAATCAAGCTTCCGCAAATCATTAAATTTGGGGGTGTCACAGATTGGTATCAGAGCCTAAGGTTATAGTGAACTAGGTTGCATTTAGTGGGCCTAGACTATGACCGTTAGGCAGTATTCCTTATTAGTTATGACTAGTTCAGGGATTACATCATACGACCTTAATTTAACATAGCCTGATCAACTATGTACAATTAAAGAAAGATGATGTGAAATCTGAAAGAGTTATGTTGAACAGGAATGCATTAGTTGACTCTGACCTCGAGAGAAACGGGACTCAAAACACGTCTGTGCTAGACACTCAATAGGTTATTATGTGATATACATATATATATACATGAATAGACCTCATTACAATTTTAGGCTATATTATATGAATATAGGCCTCTTTCTTTCAAACGCTTTATCTCGGAATGACAAACACACCACTAGTTCATCATACTCGGACTAGTATCTTATTTCATTTCCTTGTTCTTTCTTACTCAACATCATGCCTCCTCGTCGTCAAATTACCCTTAGCGAAGCTGAGATCGCGGGAATAATTGCCCGCAGTGTGACTGAAGCCTTGGCTACCCGAACACCACCTGGTAGTGAGGACACCGCAACCAATACTCCACCACCCAAACCCTGCTCCTATAAGGATTTCCTTAGCTGTAAACCACTATACTTCAAGGGCACGGAAGGTGCCATTGGTTTGATCCGTTGGATTGAGCGCATGGAATCTGTTTTCAGTCTCTGCGACTGCACTGAGAACAACAAGGTCAAATTCGCTGTTTATACCTTTCAGGAAGGTGCATCCACGTGGTGGAAAACCCACGCAAACTCTGTAGGCCTTGAGGTTGCAAACCGACTTCCTTGGGCCGAACTGAAGAAGAAGCTGACAGAAAAGTACTGTCCTGAAGAAGAATTGCATAGGCTGGAAGAAGAATTCTGGCATCTGGAAGTGCAGGGAAATGATGTCGCTGATTATACCACCAAGTTTCAGCAGTTTGCCTTATTATGCCCGGGTTTGGTCGAACCAGAAAGTAAGGGCATTAAGAAATACATTCGTGGACTTCCCGAGAACATCCAGGGAAACGTCGCCTCATCCAAACCAACCACTACTGAGAGTGCCATTCGATTGGCCCACGAACTCATGGCCCTAGTTGTCAGCCGTGAGACCTCCAACACCTCATCCTCCAACAAACGCAAATCCACTGAACACCACCACAACTCAAGCAAGAAAAACAACGCCATCCAAGTCTACACCTCCAACTCTGAAACCACCCACAGCTACACCGGGGGCAGACCTTATTGTCCCAAGTGTAACTACCATCATTTTGGTCAGTGCGGTACTCCTTGCAACAACTGCAGGAGGCAAGGGCATTTGACTAAGGACTGCAGAGCCCCCAAATCCAACAACAACCTCTCTGACAGAAATACCCGACAACCTAAGTCCTGCTATGAATGTGGAAACCCAGGACACTTCAGGGATTCTTGCCCAAAGTTGAAGAATAAGGGCAACAACAACAACAACTCCCGCAACAACAACAACGCCAAAAGTACCGCTTTCGTGATCAACTCAGGGGACGCCCGTCTGGACCCGAATGTGGTCACGGGTATGTTCCTCCTCAACAATTTAACTGCTTCCATTCTGTTTGATACTGGTGCCGATAGGAGTTTTATTTCCGATGAATTTTGCCCTCTACTTGACATTACACCTGTTGCTTTAGACGTTAAGTACACCGTAGAGCTAGCAAATGGCAAGCTGATAGAAACCGATAGTGTGATACCTAATTGCACTTTAAATCTAGCCGACGAAACCTTCCCCATAGATCTTATGCCTATTGAGATAGGAAGTTTCGATGTCATCGTAGGCATGGACTGGTTATCCAAACATCGCGCCGAAATCATCTGCTATGACAAAATTGTTCGCATACCTCTCACTGTCGGTAGAACCCTAGTCATACAGGGGGAGACCGGAGGGACGAGGCTCAACCTCATATCTTGTTTAAAAACCCAAAAATTTCTGAGAAAGGGTTATCCTGCAATCCTCGCGCACATCATGGAGAAAAAGTCGGAGGAGAAGCGACTTGAGGATGTTCCAATTGTTCGAGACTTTCCAGAAGTCTTTCCTGAAGAACTGCCTGGTCTACCACCACCAAGACAGGTTGAGTTCTCAATCGATCTTGTACCAGGTGCTGCGCCTGTGGCCCGAGCACCATACCGTTTAGCTCCATCCGAACTTCAGGAGTTGTCCACCCAGTTACAGGAACTCCTGGAACGAGGGTTTATCAGGCCGAGTTCTTCACCTTGGGGAGCTCCGGTCCTATTCGTTAAGAAGAAAGATGGTTCCTTTCGAATGTGTATCGACTATCGAGAGTTGAACAAGTTAACTGTCAAGAACCGGTATCCACTTCCTCGAATCGATGATTTGTTCGACCAACTGCAAGGGTCGAGTTGTTATTCAAAGATTGATCTCCGATCCGGTTATCATCAATTGCGTGTTCGCGATGCCGATATTCCAAAAACCGCTTTCAGAACCCGTTACGGGCATTACGAATTCCAAGTGATGCCATTCGGCCTAACCAACGCACCGGCGGTATTCATGGATCTTATGAATCGGGTGTGCAAGCCTTATCTTGACAAATTTGTCATTGTCTTCATCGACGACATCCTTATATATTCACGAAACAAAGAAGAACACGCGCAACACCTCAAAACCATCCTTGAACTGCTTAAACACGAGGAGCTCTATGCCAAGTTCTCTAAGTGTGAGTTCTGGATCAAAACCGTTCAATTCCTTGGTCACGTGATTGACAGTCAGGGGATTCACGTTGACCCGTCGAAAATCGAAGCTATCAAAGATTGGAAATCGCCAACCACTCCAACCGAAGTACGGCAGTTTTTGGGACTTGCCGGGTACTATCGAAGATTCATTGAAAATTTCTCCAAGATAGCCATACCACTCACGACTCTAACCCAGAAAGACAAAAAGTTTGACTGGACTGAGAAACAAGAGTCGGCATTCCAACTCTTAAAACAAAAGCTTTGCAGTGCTCCTATCCTATCATTACCCGAAGGCACCGATGACTTCGTGGTATACTGCGATGCTTCACATCAAGGTCTCGGTTGTGTGCTCATGCAACGAGACAAAGTCATAGCTTATGCTTCCCGACAGCTCAAGAATCACGAAAAGAATTACACCACCCACGACCTCGAGCTAGGAGCTGTCGTTTTTGCCCTCAAGATCTGGAGACATTACCTTTACGGTACCAGATGTACAATCTTCACCGACCATAAAAGCCTTCAACACATATTCGATCAGAAGGATCTCAACATGAGGCAACGTCGATGGGTCGAGTTGCTTACCGATTACGACTGTGAACTCAAATATCATCCAGGCAAAGCAAATGTTGTTGCTGACGCCCTCAGTCGAAAAGAGCGAGTGAAACCACTTCGGGTTCGAGCCCTCAGTATGACCATTCACAACAATTTAAACATTCAAATTCTCACTGCTCAACTCGAAGCCTTAAAACCCGAACATGTCAAAGATGAAGCCTTGCGGGGCATGGATAAACAGCTTGAAATCAGACCTAACGGGATTAGGTATTTCTCAAACCGAATCTGGTTGCCTAAATTCGGGAACCTACGAGACTTGGTGATGGATGAAGCTCACAAGTCCAAATATTCTATCCACCCGGGATCCGATAAAATGTACCACGGTATCAAGGACTTCTACTGGTGGCCAAACATGAAAGCCGAAATCGCCACCTATGTCAGCAAATGCCTTACTTGCTCCAAGGTCAAAATCGAATATCAAAAACCTTCTGGTTTACTTCAACAACCCAGTCTTCCGGAATGGAAATGGGAACAAATTGCCATGGACTTCATAACCAAACTACCCAGATCCTCGAGCGGTTGCGATACCATTTGGGTGATCGTGGATCGTCTCACAAAATCTGCTCACTTCCTGGCAATCAAGGAATCCGACAAAATGGAACGCCTCACCAACATTTATCTGAAGGAAATCGTGACCAAACACGGTGTTCCAATCTCCATTATCTCCGATAGAGATAGTCGTTTCACTTCACAATTTTGGCAATCACTTCAAAAATCTCTGGGTACTCGACTTGATATGAGTACCGCATACCATCCTCAAACCGACGGCCAAAGTGAACGAACCATTCAAACACTGGAAGACATGCTACGGGCCTGCGTAGTAGACTTCGGTGTAAACTGGGAAAAACATCTACCATTGTGCGAGTTCTCGTACAACAACAGTTATCATACCAGCATCAAGGCTGCTCCCTTCGAGGCACTGTACGGTCGTAAGTGCCGTTCACCTATCTGTTGGACCGAAGTTGGGGATAGCCAACTCACGGGTCCAGAAATCATACACGAAACAACCGAGAGGATCATAGAAATTCAAAACAAACTCAAAGCCGCGCGTGATCGTCAGAAAAGTTATGCTGACGTGAGACGCAAACCACTCGAGTTCCAGGTTGGGGATCGAGTTCTACTCAAAGTATCGCCTTGGAAAGGCGTCATCCGATTTGGCAAACGAGGGAAGTTGAATCCCAGATACATTGGACCATTCGAGATCCTCGAAAGGATTGGTCCAGTGGCTTATCGATTGCAGCTGCCATCTGAGCTCAGCAGCGTGCATCCCACATTTCATGTTTCAAATCTGAAGAAGTGTCTGTCTGATGAGACACTTATCATTCCACTCGATGAAATTCGAGTTGACGAGAAACTTCACTTTATTGAGGAACCCGCAGAAATCATGGACCGTGAGGTCAAACAACTTAAACAAAGTCGTATTCCCATTGTCAAGGTTATGTGGAATTCGCGGCGCGGTCCGGAATTTACCTGGGAACGGGAAGACCAGATACGACTCAAATATCCTCAACTCTTCACTGATTCGACATCAAACACGACTTCAACATAAATTTCGGGACGAAATTCTCCTAACAGGGGGAGAATGTGACAACCGTCAATTTAGGACTAGAATTTAGTTCCTAATCAGGTTTTAATACATGTAATTAGTTCTGTGTTAGGCTAATTAATGTATCAATTATTATATATATATATTGTTGAATATATATCTACAATTATGCGATTTGTTTAAATCGTACAAGTCTCAAACCGAATGAATTTCAATACAATAAATACGGACGTTGGTGAACAATCGATTTAAGTAATACAATGATTTTAAATAAAGTCATCGCACTTAAAATATTATGTCAATAGTATTTCGTATCCAAGTTTTATCAAACGATTAACATAAACACGAATCAAATGCAACTTCGCAAACAAAACGTGACAATTCACCTTTTTAATGTAATTATTAAATGTCTAGTAAAATACTTCAACAAAAATACTGAATAATTATTCGTATTTTAAAATGTATATTAAAACATAGAAAATAAATATTTAACGTGTAAACGACGGAGAAAACGAACACCGCACGGAGCGGGAACGCGGGGCGAAAGTGGGGATTTAACCTCCCACTTCCACCCACTTTCTTTCATTCTCTTTCCTTTCATCTCTCTCTTCCTCCTCTTTTTCTCTCAATTATCATCATCACCACCATCACCAAAATCAACGAAATTCGCAAAATAAACACATTAAACGACTTCAAAACACTATACTCCTTTGGAAATAAACGACCACCTCGCGACGATCTACAATCCTACCTTTCCGGATTTTCATTTCATCACTTTGTAAGTTTCCGACAAATTACGAAATCTCTCGTTTTTACTTACTTTTCATATATTATTGTTTGGATAAGCTTAATATGTCCCTATGAGGGTTGGGTAAAAGAATCAGACCAAACGGAAACCCGAAAACACGTTTTTGGCTCGAAATCCGTCGAACAGCGGCCAGTGTCGCATAGACACCAGCAGCGTATAGCGACACTACCAGCGTCACTCCTTTAGTGCCGCTAAACTTCTGATACCGACACTCCCTAAGTGTCGCATAAGCTCAAACGTTGACCTCTGACCGTCACTACTGAAGTGACGCCTATATATACTTAGCGACACTTGTTAAGTGCCGCCATATCCCTTTAGCCGACACCACATGCCGTCACTAGATAAGTGACGCCCTATATTCCGTACCGACACTTCATAAGTGTCGCCCATAATTTCATTTTGATCTATACCCGTCACTCTACAAGTGACGCCCTACTATTTTACCCGACACTTCGTTAGTGCCGCTATGATACGCGTCACTCCTTAAGTGACGCCCAAATGTCCGAAATAATCATTTTATACGACACTTCCTAAGTGTCGCCGTTATGCTGAACCCGTCACTCCTGAAGTGACGCATACAATTTCACGCGACACTAGATCAGTGACGCTATACCCTTGAATCTGACACTTCACACGACACTTCCTTAGTGTCGCATGAACACCTTTAGTGACGCCTATAGTGACGCATAAAACAACAGATTGTCCAACTATTTTTACACCAAGTGTCGAGATTTTTCAACTTCAAATACTTATTCCATACGACTTTTAGAACATGATGGGACTTATATTTCAAGAGTAATACTTCAAAAACAAGACGATAACAACAACACTTTTATTTCAACAATTCACCAACGGGCCGTACGCGTTTTCAAAACATACTTCAACACTCAAACAAGTCGTTGTAACTTGTGTCAATTCAATCAAACAAGTCGTAGTAACTTGTAACAATACAATCAACCAAATCGGGGAAATTTGGACATTAAGTTAGACAAACAGTTTAAATGGTAGTCTTTCGAGATACCAATACAATTAATAACAATTCAAGTGTCGTGGACACATTCAGGTTTCAAGTCTTTGGACACCAACACACTGCTAATTACTTCAAGTTTATTAAGTTAAACACATCAGGAATCAGGTGAGTTTCATAGCCCCATTTTCACTACTTTTACCAGGGGTGTGATATTACTGCATCATTTTGTTTTACAAGTAGAACGCAAGTGACAAACTTCAAATACTACATGAGTTTCAAGCTAATCAATTTAAAGTCCTCCATAAGCATAGTCTCTAGTATTTTATAGCGTGAATGTTAGTATATGATATCATATGGGATTGACAATCCTCATCCGGGTTAGCACGCACTAACCGGTCAAACGGATGTATTAGCATTTGGGAAGACGAGTGTTGATTAGGCACTCGTAGGAGGCACTCCAAGTTAGGTTTCCTTAATTGGGCCTGACAAATCAGTTAAGCTCAGACTATGTGCTCATGGACAGTATAACTTTTATTTTGCTTAAGTGCATTTTAAATTCATTATAAATCTTGCGGTTCTGACAATTATACATTGACATACAAACCTGTGAGCTCACCAGCGTTTTCGCTGACCCATTTTACTATATATCACAGGTACCCAGCAGTAGGTTGACTGCACAAGCAGGGATTTCTAGCTCGAGTCAGCATACATACAATTAGAGATTGGACTGCATTATTATATTTTGTAAAAGTAATTATGCCATGTAATCTCTCAATTTCAGGAACCGAGCTAGTGCAATATTATTTTTGATGTAAACGTTCACTTTATTAATACAAGTTTAAAACGACGCATATAGTGGTCGTTCATTATTATCTTTGTGCTTTGTATATTGATTAGTGGCACCCAAATCAAGCTTCCGCAAATCATTAAATTTGGGGGTGTCACAGTGTGTTTTTGTGATAATGAAAAATGAAAGAGAAAAGTGGGTGTGGGGGTGGGGTTTGGCTGATCCACCAAGGAAGGAGGGGGAAATACTCCCCAAAACACAGTGTTGACTCCGTGTCCTAATCGTTTAATCACTAGTTTTTAATATTTAACCAAACGTTTATATTTTTAAAATGTAACTAAAGTATTTAAATAAAAATACTTTGAAATTAATAGTAAAACATTTGTCGCAATATTTTAATTATTAAGTCGCGTTTATTACATTTTGTTGCGTTAGTTAAAATGTCGTCGCGATAATATATAAATAATGCTCGTTCGGTTGCGTATTTTATATAACAAAATACGTTCTCATTATTTAAGTAAATTTCTGTCACCAACGTCCAAGTAAACTGTGTCGGACTCCATCCGGTTAATTCGCACGATTTATCCAAATCGCGTAAGTACACACACATATATATAAATCACCTTATATATATATATACAAATAGAGCTTGTAATTAGTCCTATTACATACTAATTACAACTAGTTACAAACAATTAGGCATAATTAATTATCCTAATTATGCAGGTGTTACATTCTCCCCTTGTTAAAGAAATTTCGTCCCGAAATTAGCTTGGGTGTACGGACGGTGCGTTATCTGGGAAGAGATGTGGGTATTTCTGTCGTATTTGGTCTTCCCGTTCCCAGGTGAACTCAGGGCCGCGCCTAGAATTCCACCTGACCTTTACGATGGGAATACGACTCTGTTTCAATCGTTTGACCTCACGGTCCATGATTTCCATAGGTTCCTCGACAAAATGAAGTTTATCATCGATTTGAATTTCGTCGAGCGGTATAATCAGTGTCTCGTCAGACAGACATTTCTTCAAGTTAGAAATGTGGAATGTGTTGTGTACGCTGCTAAGTTCAGCAGGAAGTTGCAGGCGGTATGCCACTGGACCAATCCTTTCCAGGATTTCGAATGGTCCGATGTATCTAGGATTTAGTTTGCCTCGCTTTCCGAATCGAATGACACCCTTCCACGGTGCCACTTTGAGAAGTACCTTGTCCCCTACCTGGAACTCAAGGTGTTTGCGTCTCACGTCAGCATAGCTTTTCTGACGATCACGTGCGGCTTTCAGCCGGTTTTGAATACCGATGATTTTCTCGGTAGTTTCATGAATGATATCTGGACCCGTGAGTTGGGAATCTCCTAACTCAGTTCAACAGATAGGTGATCGGCACTTACGCCCGTAAAGTGCCTCGAAGGGTGCAGCCTTTATGCTGGTATGGTAACTGTTGTTGTACGAGAACTCGCACAACGGTAAGTGATTTTCCCAAGAAGTACCGAAGTCAACTACGCAGGCTCGTAGCATATCCTCCAATGTTTGAATAGTTCGCTCGCTTTGGCCATCGGTTTGCGGGTGATAAGCAGTACTCATATCCAGACGAGTACCAAGAGATTTCTGTAGCGATTGCCAAAAGTTAGAAGTAAAACGGCTGTCCCTATCCGAGATGATCGAGATAGGTACACCGTGTCGCGAGACGATTTCTTTGACGTAGATGCGAGTCAGACGCTCCATCTTGTCGGTTTCCTTGATGGCCAGAAAATGAGCAGATTTCGTGAGACGGTCCACGATCACCCAAATGGTATCGCAACCACTCGAAGTTTTCGGTAGTTTGGTAATGAAGTCCATGGAAATCTGTTCCCATTTCCATTGAGGAATTTCAGGTTGTTGGAACAACCCCGAGGGTCTTTGGTGTTCGGCCTTGACTTTGGAACAGGTTAGGCATTTACTGACGTACAAGGCAATGTCAGCTTTCATGTTAGGCCAC
The DNA here is from genome assembly GCA_949592205.1 of Helichrysum umbraculigerum. Lineage (NCBI taxonomy): Eukaryota > Viridiplantae > Streptophyta > Magnoliopsida > Asterales > Asteraceae > Helichrysum > Helichrysum umbraculigerum. The sequence continues at coordinate 7,606,875 of CATIUR010000004.1, read as the reverse complement.
CAATACAACCCTTTGACGTCGTGATACATCTTGTCAGAACCAGGATGTATAGAGTATCGAGATTTGTGAGCTTCAGCCATCACCAAATCTCGCAAGTTTCCGAATTTGGGTAACCACACCCGGTTAGAGAAGTATCGAGTTCCATCGGGTTTGATTTCGAATTGTTTATCCAAGCCTCGCAAGGCTTCATTTTTCAAGTTTTCATCGTTGAGTGCTTCAAGTTGAGCGGTAAGGATTTGAGCAGGAAGCTCGTTATGAATTGTCATAGAAAGTGCTCGGACTCGAAGGGGTTTCACTCGTTCTTTTCGGCTTAAGGCATCGGCAACTACGTTAGCCTTGCCCGGATGGTATTTGATCTCGCAGTCGTAGTCACTAAGTAACTCAACCCAACGACGTTGCCTCATGTTTAGATCCTTCTGATCAAATATGTGTTGGAGACTTTTGTGATCAGTGAAGATAGTGCTTTTCGTACCGTAGAGATAATGTCTCCAGATCTTCAATGCGAAGACCACCGCACCTAACTCGAGGTCGTGGGTCGTATAGTTTTTCTCGTGGATTTTTAGTTGTCGTGAGGCATATGCAATGACTTTTTCTCGTTGCATTAACACACAACCAAGTCCTTGGTGTGAGGCGTCGCAGTAAACTATGAAATCCTCGGTGCCCTCGGGTAAGGACAAGATTGGTGCACTGCAAAGTTTGTTTTTCAATAGTTGGAAAGCTGACTCTTGTTTATCAGTCCAATCGAACTTCTTATCTTTCTGAGTCAGTGTGGTTAGGGGAACAGCTATTCTTGAAAAGTTTTCGATGAATCGGCGGTAATAACCAGCAAGACCTAAGAATTGTCTCACTTCGGTTGGAGTGGTCGGTGACTCCCAGCCCTTGATTGCTTCAATCTTGGCGGGATCAACATGAATTCCTTGGCTGTCAATCACGTGCCCAAGGAATTGAACGGTTTGAATCCAGAACTCACACTTAGAGAATTTGGCATATAACTCTTCGTGTTTCAGGAGTCTTAGAATGGTTTTCAGATGTTGAGCATGTTCCTGCTCGTTGCGAGAGTAAATCAGGATATCATCGATGAACACAATGACGAATTTGTCAAGATATGGTTTGCACACCCGATTCATAAGGTCCATGAATACGGCCGGTGCGTTGGTCAACCCGAATGGCATCACTTGGAATTCGTAATGCCCATAACGAGTTCGGAAAGCTGTCTTTGGGATGTCATTGTCACGGACTCGGAGTTGATGATAACCCGACCGTAGATCAATCTTTGAGTAAACACTCGATCCCTGGAGTTGGTCAAACACATCATCGATTCTAGGAAGTGGGTACCGATTCTTTATGGTTAGCTTATTCAGCTCTCGGTAGTCGATACACATGCGGAAAGATCCATCTTTCTTTTTCACGAATAAGACCGGAGCTCCCCAAGGCGAGGAACTTGGTCGAATGAATCCTCTGTCCAGGAGTTCCTGTAGTTGGTTAGACAACTCCTGCATTTCGGATGGTGCTAAACGGTAAGGGGCTCGTGCCACGGGTGCAGCTCCTGGCACAAGTTCGATTTGAAATTCGATTTTCCTAGGTGGCGGAAGTCCGGGCAAGTCTTCAGGAAAGACTTCCGGGAAATCCCGCACGATCGGAACATCCTCAAGTCGCTTCTCCTCCGACTTCTTCTCCATTACATGTGCGAGGATGGCTTGATACCCTTTTCGTAGATATTTTCTAGTTTTCAGACAAGAGACAATATTCAGATTTCGTCTGCCGGTTTCCCCATGTAGGACTAAGGTTCCACCGGAGAAAAGAGGTATGCGAACGAGTTTGTCATGACAGGTGATTTCAGCTCGGTGCTGGGATAACCAATCCATACCGACAATAATATCGAAGCTGCCGATCTTGACAGGGATTAAATCAATGGAAAACGTTTCGTTCGTGAGGTTAAGTGTACAGTTGTGTATGATGCTATCAGTCTCAATCAGTTTGCCGTTAGCTAATTCTACAATGTATTTAGCATCTAAGGCAGTGGGAGTTATATCAAGTAAAGGGCTAAATTTCTCAGAAATGAAGCTTCTATCGGCACCGGTATCAAATAATACAGAAGCAGTAAGGTCGTTGAGAAGGAACGTACCCGTCACGACATTCGGGTCTTGTCTGGCTTCCCCAGCCTTGATAACGAAAGATCTGCCGCGAGCAGGGTTGTTGTTGTTTTTCAGCTTTGGGCAATCTTTCTTGAAGTGCCCTGAATTTCCGCACCCAAAGCAGGCCTTTGGTGCATTGGTGTTGGGGTTAGAAATGTTGGTTCGGCAATCCTTGGCTAGATGCCCGAACCATTTGCAGTTGGAGCAAGGGCAAGAACCGTCATGATGGCGGCTGCATTTGGAACAGTAAGGCTTGTTCCCGCTGTACCCTTTCTTTTCCGAAGTCCCCGATGAATAAGCCTTAATGTACTCAGGCTTTTTGTTGGAGGTTTGGTTGGATGAGTTGGGGTTACCTTCCCACTTGCGTTTGTTGTTTGCAGATGGGGTTGAAGTTGTGCCACGGCGGACAGAATTTGCCGTTAGTTCATGAGCCATACGGATGGCGCTCTGAATAGTACCTAGTTTGGATGAAGTCACCAGGTCCTGTAGTCTCTCGAGAAGTCCATCAACGAATTTCTCGATCCTCTTGTACTCAGGGTCGACCATGGTTGGGCACAGAAGTGTCAGTTGGTGGAAACGGTTGGTATATCCGGTGATATCATCACCCTGCATCTTGTGGTTCCAGAATTCCATTTCCAGTTGTTTCAATTCATCCCTGGGGCAGTACTCGCCCCTCAACATTTCTTTCAACTCCTCCCACGGGAGTTGGTAAGCAGTAGCAACACTCACAGTCTGGGCATAAGTGTTCCACCAGGTGAGTGCGGTGTCAGTAAAAGTACTAACGGAGAACTTAACCTTATCTCCCTCCGCACAGTTGCAGATAAGAAATACAGACTCAACTTTCTCGATCCAGCGTACTAGACCGATAGCTCCCTCGGTACCTGCAAAGTTTAGAGGTTTGCAGTTCTGGAAGTCCTTGTAAGAACAAGGTTTAGCAGCAGGGGTTTCAGCGGCATCGCTGTTCCTCGTGGAATTTGGTGGAGTATTCCGAGCCAAGGCTTCAATAACAGTCTGGGTTATAAGGGAGGTAATCTGGGCATCGGTGTATGGTCTTGTCTTTGGCGGCATGATTCTTCAATAAAAGAAATGAAGATACATGAGATTTTGTAGGAACTTGTAATTGTCACATATGCACATGTATAAAAGCATTAATACATAACATCAACATGGAAAAATGAGAATTATTATGAGTTGAAATATCAAGGGAATTTTGATAGATAATGTGAGTTCAAAGGTTACATCCTACAGAGATATTACAAAAGGTGTCGGGAATTGTTACATCCGACTAGTTTATAGAGTAGTGCTAGATAGTCATTAGATTACGAGACAAAGACTACACTAGTCTTAATGTAGATTAATATGTTCCATCAGCGCGATAAGGCGGTCCACGGTTTCTGCCAGCCTGTTGGTTTGCCTGGCATTGTCTTCAACTAAGGCCAGTCGTTGTGCTAGTACACGAGAGTGATCCTCAGTCTCTTGTGAACGTTGTTCACATTCCTCTAGTCGGTTTCTTACAAGTTCATCCGCACCTAATTCGGCGGTCATTGAGTCCTGAATTATGCTTACAGAGAGGTTGGTATCCTCTTGTCCTCGCTGGAGTTGGGATATGTGATCAAGTGCTTGGCGAAGCAGGTAGGTCATTCGGTGTTGTTCCCGTTCAAGACTTTCGAGTCTTTGCTCCTGACGGCGGAATTGGGTAGCCAATGCTGGCAACGTGAGATGTGCCAAGTTCTGAGAGTTATGTACAGGATAATGGCTGTTTCGAGGCGACCTTGTGTTCCTCCTGGCTACTCGTGGGTTCCGTGACCCATGTGAGTGAGAGTGTGACGGATTAGGTGGTGTGTTTGCCATTCCTGTGGCAGAATGTAAGTAAGACGAGGCTAATATATATACATATATCATATCCAGCCTATTGTCTAGCACGTATCAAGTAATGGTCCGGTTCTCTCGTGGTCAGAGTCAACTAACGTATCCCCGTTCAACATAATCATTTCAGACCTTACATCATCTTTCCTTAATTGTACATAGTTGATCAGGCTATGTTAAATTAAAGTCGTATGCTGTAATTTCTGAACCAGTCATGTCTAATAAGAGAATACTGCCTAACGGTCATAGTCTAGGCCCACTAAATGCAACCTAGTTCACTATAACCTTAGGCTCTGATACCAATCTGTAACACCCCCGAAATTCACTGTTTTGCGGAAGCATAGTTTGGGGTGTTACTAATCAAATATCACAGCACAAGATAAAGCAAACGACATCTATATGCAACGTTTGTAAATTAGTTACATTCCATAGATATAATGTTTGAAAACTTAGTGTTTTCGTATACAAAATGTAGTTTCCCCTAGAGTCCACGCGTATAGCGGGAGATTCTATTACATAATCGTAATATACAAAAGATAATGCTAAGAATCTCCGTTAATGCAGTTGTGTTGAAATCATGCGACTCTAGCTAAAATCCTGGAGTAATCCTACTCCATCCGGGTACCTGAGAAAACATGCTAAAAAGTGTCAACCAAAAGGTTGGTGAATCTCACAGGTTTGTAAGTAATATCCGCTTTGAACACGAGCTTTCATCAGTAATGCCCTCAGGCGTAATATCAGTAATTGCAATCCAGCAATCGTAAAACCAGTATTCGCAATCCAGCAAATGTAAATAAGTAAGTTTATACCGTTGCCATGAGGCTCATAATCGAAGCTTAACCCGTAAGTAATAAGTTTGCTCCCGTGACATGCTCGTAAATGAGCAAGCATCAGTAACGAATAATTAGTCACCCGTTTCTACGTGTAAATCAGTACGTGGCAGCGCTACTGCCCCGGGTGGGGAGGGTCATTTCCCTAATGGATCCATTAACTAGTGTTCGCGCTTAAGTCCATAACTAACGATATATGATGGAGAGACTTCTGTTTGTAAGTAAACTCATGCAATTTCGTTTGGTATAGTAAACAGTTTAGTACTTGTGTTCAAGAAAATCAGTAGCATGTATCTCCCCCAATAAGATAAAACAGTAAAAGTGGGGCCGTAAGACTCACCTGAGTCTTGTAGTAATCAGTTGCAATTAGCAAGTAGTAAGTAAAGCAAGTAGGTTCTCTGAACCCGTAACCTTCAAATGCCTAATCATATGAAGTTATGTAAGTATGCGTCTCACGAGACGTTTCGTTTAGTTGTACACAACTAGTATATCCAGTGTTTGTCCGTATGTTTGTAATTGTCTGTTTGTTGGAAAACATGTTTGGCCCGTTGGTGACGGTTTGTAGCAAAAATTCTAAAATGTTGACTTTGCTACAGTAAATGTGCTACAGTGAATTGCTACAGTAAAATTTGACTTTTTGCTACAGTAACTTTGACTTTTCTATAGTGAAAATCCTTTAAAATTTCCAAGTTTTCTGTTTTCTGCGACATAAGCTGCGACACAAGGATTTGTATGCGACACAAGGGTTGTGTCGCATGAAGGATGCGACACAATAGCTCTGCGACACAGTGGTTGTGTCGCAAAAAGCTTGCGATGCTAATTCAATAGCGACAGAACGGTTGTGTCGTATTAAATACGACATAGTATGCGACATAGAGTGCGACACAATATTGTGTCGCAAAGGTTACGACACTAAAGGATTGGTACGACACAAAATACGACACTAAATGGTTTATGCGACATAGCATGCGACACAAGGCTTGTGTCGCATGTATGAACACCAGCCCAGAAACTTTCGGGTTTCAAGAATTTCCGACCAAAAACGCAAATCTAACCCATCTTTGAGCTATAAAATCGTGTATTCTTCATGTATTAGGTTATATCTAAGTTGTGTACACATCAAAACATCAAAACATTACACCAATTTGAATAGATCTAAGATTTTAGGAATTTCTTACTTTTGCAAATCGAGCCAAACGGAGGATGAAATGATGAAAACGGTCTTGATATTCTTGCTCCACTCGTGATGGTGATTCCGAATATGTAATTTTCGTGGTCGGGATTTCATTCCGAAAATTTGGTGTGAATTGAGGTTGAGATAGTTTGGTTTGTGTGTGTTTTTGTGATAATGAAAAATGAAAGAGAAAAGTGGGTGTGGGGGTGGGGTTTGGCTGATCCACCAAGGAAGGAGGGGGAAATACTCCCCAAAACACAGTGTTGACTTCGTGTCCTAATCGTTTAATCACTAGTTTTTAATATTTAACCAAACGTTTATATTTTTAAAATGTAACTAAAGTATTTAAATAAAAATACTTTGAAATTAATAGTAAAACATTTGTCGCAATATTTTAATTATTAAGTCGCGTTTATTACGTTTTGTTGCGTTAGTTAAAATGTCGTCGCGATAATATATAAATAATGCTCGTTCGGTTGCGTATTTTATATAATAAAATACGTTCTCATTATTTAAGTAAATTTCTGTCACCAACGTCCAAGTAAACTGTGTCGGACTCCGTCTGGTTAATTCGCACGATTTATCCAAATCGCGTAAGTACACACACATATATATAAATCACCTTATATATATATATACAAATAGAGCCTGTAATTAGTCCTATTACATACTAATTACAACTAGTTACAAACAATTAGGCATAATTAATTATCCTAATTATGCGGGTGTTACACCGAAGATCACGATCACACTGTCAACACCGTGAACACTCTTCAGAATCAGGTGGGAGAAACAATCGGAACCATGGAGGTTGTCCACAACCAAGTGAATGGCAACCGAAATGAAATCTCTATCCTACAATCAAGGCTGCACAAGTGCGAGACACGTCTAAGGGAAACCGAGGATGCCCTCCATACAGCTAACAGACTTGCAGAGTCTGTGGATCATCTCAACGCACTGCTGCCACAACTCAATCTACGCCGGAATTAACTTAGGCTGAGTCTGTAATCTACTTTTATTATTGTAGGACCTATGAAATTTGACCGGATGTAACAATTTCTGGTACTTTTGTAAAACATCTAATCCTGTAACTTTTGGAACTTGTAACTCGGGATAGTTTATCATCTTTTGAACTTGTAATATCAATTGACAATTCTCCTCGATTATCCTACATTATTAATATTACATTGTGATGTCGTATGTTACTGCTTTTACATATATGCATCCGTTGTAATTTTCATTCTGGTACAATTTCTTATGTACCTTTTGTTTCTTTCTTTCTTGAAGAATCATGCCGCCCAAGAAGAAAAGTTACAGCGATGCGGAAATCAATGCTATCATTTCTCGAGCCGTGGCCGATGCCTTGGCTGCTCGGGACTCGTCTCGAAACTCCCGAAATACTGGTGAAGCTCCCAGTAATACCCCTGTCATCAAGCCTTGTTCTTACAAGGATTTTCTTAGCTGCAAGCCATTATACTTCAAGGGCACGGAAGGTGCCATCGGTCTGATCCGTTGGATCAAACGTATGGAATCCGTCTTCAACCTCTGCAAATGCACTGAAGACAACAAAGTCAAGTTCGCTGCATACACCTTTCAGGAAGGTGCACTCACGTGGTGGAATACTCACGCTAACTCTATAGGTCTTGAGATAGCAAATCAGCTACCTTGGGCTGAGCTGAAAAAGAAGTTGACAGAGAAGTACTGTCCTGAAGAAGCCCTACACCGTCTGGAGGAAGAGTTTTGGCACTTGACGGTGCAGGGTACCGATATTGAGGGTTATACCACCAAGTTCCAACAGTTCGCCTTACTATGCCCGGGATTGGTTGAACCGGAGACAAAAGGCATCAAAAGGTACATCCGCGGCCTTCCAAAGAGCATTCAGGGGAATGTCGCTTCGGCCAAACCAACCACCACTGAAAGTGCTATCCGGCTAGCACATGAACTCATGGCACTAGTTGTCAACCGTGAGACCTCCAACAACTCCTCCAACAACAAGCGCAAATCCTCAGAACACCACAACAACCACCAAAACAAGAAACCCAACGCCATCCAAGTTTATACCTCCAACTCTGAACCCAAATGCTCCTACATTGGGAACAAGCCCTACTTTTCTAAATGCAATCTTCACCATGATGGTTCTTGTCCCTGTAGCAATTGTAAGAAATTCGGACACTTGGCTAGGGATTGCCGATCGAACACCTCTGGCACCAACACTTCTGCACCGAAAACCTGTTACGAGTGCAACAGTACTGGGCATTTCCAAAAAGATTGCCCGAAGTTGAAGAACAACAACAACAAGAAGAACAACAACAATGCTCGAGGGAGAGCTTTTGTGCTGAAATCTGGGGAAGCCCGTCAAGACCCGAATGTGGTCACGGGTACGTTTCTTCTCAACAACTTGACTGCTTCTGTATTATTTGATACTGGTGCTGATAGGAGTTTTATTTCTGATGAGTTTTATCCACTACTTGACACTGCACCTATTGCCTTAGATTCTAAGTACACAGTAGAATTGGCAAAGGGAAAACTTATTGAGGCCGAAAGTGTGATACCTAATTGCACTTTAAACTTAGCTAATGAGCTCTTTCCCATTGATTTGATACCCGTCGAGATCGGCAGCTTTGACATCATCGTCGGTATGGATTGGTTATCCAAGCACCGTGCCGAGATCGTTTGTTTTGATAAAATGGTCCGCATTCCTCTCGTCACCGGTGGAACTTTAGTCATACAAGGGGAGACCGGTGGGACGAGCCTAAACATCATATCTTGCATGAAAACCCGAAAATACTTGAGAAAAGGGTACCGGGCAATCCTCGCACATGTTGTGGAGAAAAAGTCGGAGGTGAAGCGACTTGAGGATGTGCCTATCGTTCGAGACTTCCCAGAAGTCTTTCCTGAAGACTTGCCTGGTCTTCCGCCACCTAGACAAGTCGAATTCTCTATTGATCTTGTGCCCGGCACAGCACCCGTGGCACGAGCCCCTTACCGACTAGCCCCATCAGAACTTCAGGAGTTGTCTACTCAGTTACAGGAACTCCTGGACAAGGGATTTATTCGACCAAGTTCCTCACCTTGGGGAGCTCCGGTCCTGTTTGTGAAAAAGAAAGACGGTTCTTTCCGCATGTGCATCGACTACCGCGAACTCAACAAATTAACTGTCAAGAACCGTTACCCACTTCCTCGCATTGATGACCTGTTCGACCAACTTCAGGGGTCGAGTTTTTATTCAAATATTGACCTACGGTCAGGTTATCATCAACTCCGAGTTCGTGATGATGACATCCCGAAAACAGCTTTCCGAACTCGCTACGGGTATTACGAATTCCAAGTGATGCCATTCAACTTGACTAACGCACCGGCTGTATTCATGGACCTTATGAATCGGGTGTGCAAACCTTACCTTGACAAGTTCGTTATCGTTTTCATCGATGATATTCTGATTTACTCGCGCAATGAACAAGAACATGCGCAACACCTGAAAACCATCCTAGAGCTGCTCAAACACGAAGAGTTATACGCCAAATTCTCTAAGTGTGATTTCTGGATGCTAACCGTTCAATTCCTTGGACACGTCATTGATAATCAAGGGATTCATGTCGATCCTTCAAAAATCGAGGCTATCAAGTGTTGGCAAGCACCTACTACACCGACCGAAGTACGCCAATTCTTAGGACTCGCCGGATACTACAGGCGATTCATTGAGAATTTTTCAAAAATAGCCCTACCTCTCACTGCACTGACTCAAAAAGAAAAGAAGTTCGATTGGACTGACAAACAGGAGTCAGCTTTTCAGCTGCTAAAGCAGAAACTCTGCAGTGCACCTATCTTGTCTTTACCCGAAGGCAACAATGACTTCGTGGTATACTGTGATGCTTCACACCAAGGTCTTGGTTGCGTGTTGATGCAACGAGACAAAGTCATCGCTTACGCCTCTCGACAACTCAAGGTCCACGAAAAGAATTACACAACTCATGACCTAGAGTTGGGGGCTGTTGTATTCGCTCTAAAAATCTGGAGACACTACTTATACGGTACCAAGTGTACAATCTTTACTGACCACAAAAGTCTCCAACATATCTTCGATCAAAAGGATCTCAACATGAGGCAACGTCGATGGGTCGAGTTGCTTACTGATTACGATTGCGAGATTCGCTATCATCCGGGCAAGGCAAATGTTGTTGCCGATGCCTTAAGCCGAAAAGAACGAGTGAAACCACTTCGAGTTCGAGCTCTCAGTATGACCATTCACAACGACCTCATCAATCAAACTCTCACCGCTCAACTCGAAGCACTCAAACCCGAAAACTTGACAAACGAGGCCTTGCGAGGCATGGATAAACAATTTGAAACCAAACCTAACGGGGCCAAATACTTCTCGAACCGAATCTGGTTACCAAGTTTTGGGAACCTGCGAGACTTGGTGATGGATGAAGCTCACAAGTCCAAATACTCTATACACCCCGGTGCCGACAAAATGTATCGTGGCATCAAGGAAATGTATTGGTGGCCCAACATGAAAGCTGACATTGCTACCTATGTTAGCAAGTGTCTTACTTGTTCCAAAGTTAAAGCTGAACACCAGAAACCTTCAGGCTTGCTACAACAACCCGAAATACCACAATGGAAATGGGAGCAGATTACTATGGATTTCATTACTAAACTCCCGAAAACATCTAACGGTTGCGATACCATTTGGGTGATCGTCGACAGACTCACTAAATCTGCTCATTTCGTGGCTATCAAGGAAACTGACAAGATGGAACGTTTGACACGAATCTACCTGAAAGAGATTGTGTCAAGACACGGCGTGCCCATATCAATCATCTCTGATAGAGATGCTCGACTTACTTCTCACTTCTGGCAATCCTTACAAAAATCTCTCGGTACTCGTTTGGATATGAGTACTGCATACCACCCACAAACTGACGGCCAGAGTGAAAGAACTATACAAACACTTGAGGATATGCTACGAGCCTGCGTAGTTGACTTCAGTAAAAACTGGGAATATCACTTACCATTGTACGAATTCTCGTACAACAACAGCTACCACACCAGCATTAAGGCTGCACCCTTCGAGGCACTTTACGGTCGTAAGTGCCGGTCACCTATCTGTTGGACTGAGGTGGGAGATACACAACTCACCGGTCCAGAAATTATACACAAAACAACTGAAAAGATCTTTGGTATACAAAACCGGCTGAAAGCCGCACGTGATCGTCAGAAAAGCTATGCTGACGTGAGACGCAAACACCTCGAGTTTCAAGTGGGAGATCGAGTTCTTCTGAAAGTGTCGCCTTGGAAAGGCGTCATCCGTTTTGGCAAACGTGGGAAACTTAATCCCAGGTACATTGGACCATTCGAGATCCTTGAAAGGATTGGTCCAGTGGCTTACCGACTACAGCTACCTACCGAACTCAGTAGCGTGCACCCTATCTTCCACATTTCTAACTTGAAGAAATGTCTGTCTGATGAGACACTGATTATACCCCTCGATGAAATACACATTGACGACAAACTACACTTTGTCGAGGAACCCGCGGAAATACTAGACCGAGAGGTCAAGCGTTTGAAACGGAGTCGTATTCCCATTGTTAAAGTTCGGTGGAATTCGAGGCGTGGTCCTGAATTCACTTGGGAACGGGAAGACCAAATGCGACTGAAATACCCACACTTGTTCACAGACTCTACTCCTACCGACACCGCAACTACAAGCTAATTTCGGGAAGAAATTCTCCTAACAAGGGGAGAATGTAACACCCGCCAATTTAGGACTTTAATTAGTGCCTAAGCTACTTGTAATTACGTGTATTTAGTTTTGTAATATTCTAAGTATATGTAACGTTTTGGTGTAATTACATACACGCTTACGCGACTTACAGAATCATACAATTACAATCCGGACTAGGTCCGACATTACTTATAATGGACGTTGGTGACAAAATCTTTAAATAATGTGGAATTATCCAAACAAACATTATTTGCATTAATATATTGTGAAAATATATTACACGTATAGCGTATCATTTAAAACACTCCAAAAGTGACGAAAGCACACGAAACACGCCCAACAAACGAGAATAACCCAAGTTATATTTTTATAATCCCTTATTAAGTGTTTTGATAAAACGCTCCATTTAGAAATATTACAGATAAACTTTAACTTAAAACGCGGAACAATATTTAATCAATCGCGGAACGTAATGCAACTGAGGAACGAGTTCACGAGACCGAGACCCAAGTTGGGTCGGCCAAACCCGCGGAGCCAACCCAACCCGTGACCCATGACCCGCCCCTTTATAACCCCATTTTCCCCATTTCATCTCTCATTTCACCAACAATCTTTTACCAAATTCTCTCTCTCTTTTTCCTCTTAAAAATCGCAGCCCAAAAACACCCAAAATCACCACCAAAAACGCAGCAATTCACGGAATTGATTCAAGAAGAACGATCACCAACTCGAGCTCTCCATCTTCATCTTTTTCGTTTTAAATTTCGAGGTATAAAACGTTAAAACCCTTTTAAATTACTTGTAATACTTTTATTTACATGCTAGAACGTTTCCCCAACGAGTTTATGTCCAAAAACCCCGTCGAAAACGCTTTAAAAACCGAAAATCACTTGAAAAACGCTGACAGTTCATCTCGCGAGCCGAGATCTGTTCGTCCAACGAGGCGAGTCGAGATTTGACTCGCGAAGCCATCCAGCGAATCGGAATCACCTACGAACCGAACTTACCCGCGAGTTGACCTGCGAGTCGAGTTAACCCGCGAGTCGAAGTTGACTTGCGAGTCGAGTTGCCCAGTGAACCGAACTGACCCGCGAGTCGAGTTGACCTGCGAGTCGAGTTGGCCTGCGAGTCGAGTTCTCCCAGCTCGGTTCGCAGCCCACTTTGCCTTTCGGACCCGAATTCAGTAATAAAAGCACTAATATGAACTAAGATTTATCACTTGATTTTACACCGAAATTAGATTCCAGATGCGATTTTTAATAAAGCAATGTAGTAGAAATAAAAATTTTCCAAGCTGACCTGGCAGCTCGACCCCAGCCAGGGGCTCTGCCCCTTGGACCCCGCCAGGGGCTGCCGCCCCTTAGACCCCGCTACCAGGGGCGCTGCCCCCGGACCCCCATCATCAGATGTTGTAAATACTTTTCGCACTACGTGTCAAACGCTTACAAATAACGAAACCTGTTTCAACAATACATATAATAATGACACTTTTGGATTATTATTACAAACCGTCACCAACGGGCCATACTTGTTTTCAAACTACAAACGGATTACTAAACAAACACTTGGACATTTCCTAGTTGAGTGGACGACTAGCATGGGTGGTCTTCTAAGACACCAACTTATTATCTATTTACTTACAACCTTGCGCGTTTCGGACGCCAGAAGGTTGCAGGGTTCGGAGAACCACTTACGGACTTACATCCGCCTTACTTGGTTGATTTCTCATACGTACTTACTGGACTCAGGTGAGTCTTACGGCCCCACTTTTACTGTTTTTATACTTTGGGGGAGATACTTAGCAACTGTTTTACATATGAACACAATGTACTGAACTGATTACTCTACTTTTTACACATGTTGCATGAGTTACTTTTATCCACTGAAAGCCTCCTATCATAAGTTGTTAGTTATTGACTTAAGCGCGATTACTAGTAAATGGATCCATTTGGGACTGACAATCCCTGCCTGGGGTAGTAGCGCTACCACGGATTTCACCGTAGAAACAGGCATATTAGTTTTTGTTACTTTTGAGTGTCCGGATAGCACTCACGGGGGGTACATGATGTTGTACTTGACTGTACCATTCACACTACACTGTTAAGCTTCAACTTGTGGGCTCATGGCACTTGTGATGATTTACTTACTTTGCTTTAAAGCAATACGGGTACATTTTGTGGTTCATAAATGATTACTTTACTACTAAACCTATGAGATTCACCAACCTTTTTGGTTGACACTTTTTAGCTTTGTATCTCAGGTACACAGACGGAATAGGATCAACCCTGGAAACTAGCTAGAGTCGCATGATTCCTACTTTGCATTTAACGGAGATTCTTAGCATTATCTTTTGTATATTATGATTATGTAATAGAATCTCCCGCTATACGCGTGGGCTCTAGGGAACTGTATTTTTGTAACTGAAAACACTATGTTTTCAAACATTTATGATATGAAAATGTAACTATTTTACAAACGTTGCATATAGATGTCGTTTGCTTTACTATGGTGCTGTGATACTTGATTAGTAGCATCCCAAAACTTGCTTCCGCTAAATCGTAAATTTGGGGGTGTTACACATATTATTGACACTAGTACAAAAACGAGTAAAAAGAGCGCAGCTTTATAGCGGTTTTAAGTGAAAACCGCTATATGGATTATAAAGTGGGTCCAATTATCTAATTTGTAGCGGTTTACCAGTCAAAAAGTGGGGTCCCAACTACACAAATGCAGCGGTTAAGGTTAAACCGCCTCAAGTAATAACATTTATGGCGGGTAAATGAACCCGCTTCAATTGGGGTAACCAATATGTAGCGGTTATTTTTAAACCACTACTAATAAATTCATTTTGAAGCGGGTAAAACGTTCCCGCTTCAATTGTGATAAATAGTTGTAGCGGTTACTTATAAACCGCCACTAGTAACTTTATTTTGAAGCGGGTAAAACTATCCCGCTTCAATTGTAAGAAACAATTAGTAGCGGTTAGATAAACACCGCCCCAATTGAAATGCCTTACCCTCCGGTAAAACTATTATTACGCTTCAATAGCTTCTTTTTTATTTTCTATTTCATAATCAGATTTAATTTTTAAATATATAGATATAGAGATATATATATATATATATATATATATATATATATATATATATATATATATATATATATATATATATATATATATATATATATATATATATATAGATACATATGCAAAAGGTTAGAGTCGTGTCGGTAGGTGTTATTTGTTAGCATTCAATTCATTCATTAATGGTATGGTATTCATTCTCATTGTAGTATAAATATACATACACATTAGGTCACTTTTTCATCCAAACCCTAAATATGATCATCAATTAATTAAGTTCCCAATATGATCCTCATTCAAGTATCTAATGGTCAGAGACTGATCCTCTCTCATCTAATTTCTCAAATATCTATCAAATTCACTTTTCGTGATCAGATCTATCAAAAAGAAATTAACAAATACTCAACTCTTCAACCGAGATTTCTCTGTTTAAATTTTTTGGCATCCTTAGACGAATCTACTTGTTTCTTCAGAAGTGTGAGGTTTTCTTTCTCTTCTGGAACTCAAGAATGTTAGTAGATTCTCTATTGGTGTTGAAATCAAGAAGAAAAAGGAGACGTCGATCAAACATATTGTATAAACACGTGTGATACTATCGGATACCCATTTTCTAATGGAATATGTCTGAAAGAGGTTCCAGATAATATCACACGGTTTTTCTTGTGATGGAAGATTGATGGGCGATTAATGTATCAGACTCACTAGTGGGTAAGATATGTTCGAGCATTTCTTCTGATCGAGTGACGATCCTCCTTGTGCATGCAGGATCGTAGCCTTTAGGGTTTTGGCCCAAAAGGCCGTAATTAATACGATCCCTTTATTTCCTCGGGTATTGTTCATTTGTTTAGACCATGCCAAGATGTTCATGGATCGGCCCAAAAGACAATATTTGAATGTTGAAGTTTTGGTATATAATGATTAATGAAGGCTGTTATATGAAAGTTTGGATCGGTTTTTAGTTATTTAATTTTTTATAAATTAAAGTTAATAAAGGTCGACGATATTATCGATGATAGTTTATCCTAGCCTTTTCGTCTTCACTCGTACCATTATCATAATTATTCTCTTCTACAAAGCAGAAGGCGATGTACATGAGCTAATTAATTCATACAATTGAAAATTTAAACTACGAACACAAAAATAACATAGTATATATTGATATGATGTACATGTTCAGTTGATGATAATTTACTCTAGCCTTTTCATCTTCACTGGTTCCATTATCATTAATCTCATCTTCAAGTTATTACAAAGCAGAACGCGATGTTTGAGTCCCAAATACACAATTGAGACATAACAAAACCTTGTATACGGACAATAAATCTCGTTGCAGTTTCTGCAGAAATCCGGTGGTGAAACTTGATCATCTTTATATATATAATTCCCATGTTCCAAATTCTTTTTTATTTTGCTTCATCTTTATATATAATTCTGTGACACCCGTCAATTTAGGACTAGAATTTAGTCCCTAATCAAGTTTTAATACATGTAATTAGTTCTGTGTTAGGCTAATTAATGTATCAATTATCATATATATTGTTGAATATATATCTACACAATTATGCGGTTTGTTTAAATCGTACGAGTTTCAAATCGAATGAATTTCGATACAATAAACACGGACGTTGGTGAACAATTTTATTAAGTAATACAAATATTATTTAATAACTAAATGTTATTCAGAATATTATTTATTGTGACATTTCGTATCCAAGTTTTATTACACAATTAATGTATACGAGATTAAAAATACAAACGCGCAAACAAATAAAACGAATTTCCCTTTTAAATATCATAAATAGATAACTGGTAAAATTTTACAATAAAATATTTTATAATAATTTATAATTTAAAATGGAAAATTTAAACGAATAAAATAAATATTTAACGTTAAATGACTGAGAAAACGAACACCACGCGGAGCACGGGACGGAGACTGCGAGGTGAGGCTTTCACCTACACCCCACATCTCCTTCATTCTTTCTTTCATTTTCATTCTCCAAAAACACACACACACCAAAAACACTCTCACCAAATTCATACAAATTTCGGAATCATCAAATCCGACAATAAAACTTACATTTTCGGAACCACCATCAAGTGAGGAACAAGATTAACAAAAGCTCTACCATCGTTTTCGGCCTCCATCTTCTTCGATTTGCATTTGTAAGGAAATTTCTAAAAACTTAGATTTGTTTAGTTTTATGTAATATTTTGATGTTTTGATGTTTACACAACTTATATATGTCCATTACAAAGATTAGAACACAGTTTTATAGCTTAAAAACGAGTTTAAATTGAGTTTTGGCCGGAAAAATCGTGAACAGCCGGACTTTCTGGGCTGGTGTTCATCCATGCGACACAAGCCTTGTGTCGCATGTTGTGTCGTATTTTGCCCTTTATGTCGCACCTTGTGTCGTATAAATCCTTTAGTGTCGTAACTCATGCGACACAATATTGTGTCGCACTCTATGTCGCAAACTATGTCGTACTTCTATACGACACAACCACTATGTCGCTATTAAATTAGCATTTCGTATTCGATGCGACACAGTCCCTGTGTCGTATCCTTGTGTCGCATGACGTCTGCGACACAACCATTGTGTCGCATGTCAAATCTTTGTGTCGCATGTTGTGTCGCAAAACACAGAAAAACCAGAATTTTGAAGTCAAAGTTACTGTTCAAAAAAGTCAAATTTACTGTAGCAGTACTGTAGCAGTACTGTAGCAAAGTCAACATTTTAGAATTTTTATTATTTCAACTAAATCACCAACGCGCCGTACACGTTTTCAAAACTTACAAAACAGATTATTCAATCAACCAAGTCGTAGTAACTTGGATAATTTAGTCAATCAAGTCGTAGTAACTTGAAACAAAACAATTAATCAACCAAATCGTAGTAATTTGGACATATATAATTAAATAACAACTACAAAGGTAGTCTTTCGAGATACCGGTACAATTAATAACAATCAAGTGTCGTGGACACATTCAGGTTTCAAGTCTTTGGACATCAACTCACAGCTAATTACTTCAAGTTTATTAACTTAAACACTCCAAGACTCAGGTGAGTTTCATAGCCCCATTTTCACTGCTTTACAACTAGGGGTGTGATATTACTACTCGATTTTGTTTTACAAGTAGAACGCAAGTGCCAAACTTCAAATACTACATGAGTTTCAAGCTAATCAATTTAAAGTCCTCCATAAGCATAGTCTCTAGTATTTTATAGCGTGAATGTTAGTATATGATATCATATGGGATTGACAATCCTCATCCGGGTTAGCACGCACTAACCGGTCAAACGGATGTATTAGCATTTGGGAAGACGAGTGTTGATTAGGCACTCGTAGGAGGCATTTCAAGTTAGGTTTCCTTAAGTGGGCCTGACAAATCAAGTTAAGCTCAGACTATGTGCTCATGGACAGTATAACTTTTATTTTGCTTAATTGCATTTTAAATTCAATATAAATCTTGCGGTTCTGACAACTATACATTGACATACAAACCTGTGAGCTCACCAGCGTTTTCGCTGACCCATTTTAGTATTTATCACAGGTACCCAGCAGTAGGTTGGCTGCACAAGCAAGAAATATTAGTTCGAGTCAGCATACATACAACTAGAGATTGGACTGCATTATTATATTTTGTAAAAGTAATTATGCTATGTAATCTCTCAATTTCAGGAATCGAGCTAATGTAACTATATTTTGATGTAAACATTTACTTTATCTATACAAGTTTAAGACGACGCATATAGTGGTCGTTCATTATATCTTATGTGCTTTGTATATTGATTAGTGACACCCAAATCAAGCTTCCGCAAATCATTAAATTTGGGGGTGTCACAAATTCCCATGTAACAATTTGATTTAATATACTAACACCCCACACTGATACCATAAAATTACATAACAACGTACGTATAGTACGTACAATATAATACTGTATGATTGAGTAACATTTAACCTAGGTAGCTTATATAATTATAACCACGTATTGTTACATACTCGATCTATTTTGATCTCCAATTGAAGAACTCGGACGAATAGCAAGATATACCTTGCAAGGACTTCTGTGATGCAAAATTTCATTTGTTCGGCAAAAGATATGTTTTTGAAAGAATCAGCAAAACTGCCAGGCTTTTTGCCAGAGTAATGGAAAATGTGAATACGTTTTGAGAAAAGCATAATAGTGACCTTAAGGAATATTTTATTCCGTTCGTTGAGATTTGATTCGGCTATGATTGACGGACGAGTAAACAGAGAAATTGCGATCGTGAATGAATATTGTTCTGAAAGAAGATCACCAAAACGTGAGAACTTCATATGGAACTGCTTCATTTTGTTGTTTGAATGATGCTATTGTTACCAATTTAGGTGATTGTGCCGGATGATTGTATGCAAAAGTGATTGCCAAAGCTAACAGAGTAATGGGTATTTATAATTGGGTATGCCGATACATATTCTCAATTTAAAAAAATAAACAGCGGTTGATATATTGATTATTAATTGATACATAGAATATAGAACAGTTGATCGATGAGTGTATTGCAAATGGGTGTTGACATATACTGTACAACATAACTTTTGATGTTTACACCAAACTGTACAAACATTTAAGCACATAGTACAAGTACAGTATAGCAAAGTTTTGGTGGATGAAAAAACAAATACAATATTGTATATATCAATCCCCATTGCAAAAGTGACTGCCGAAGCCAATGGTTGATTATTGTTTAGAACAGTGAATTGATATATATATATATATATATGTGTGTGTGTGTGTGTGTGTGTGTCCTTTCAAAAAAAATACTCCATATATATAGACCACGGTTCTAGAAAAGAACAGTAGTTTCAGACTTTCAGTGTTGCATGGTATTTATGTTTTTGAAACAATGAAACTACTATGCCAAACGGTGTCAAAAAATTATGTTAGTCAAAATTTAAGGCACTTGGTCAATGTTTTTCTTAATTGTTTTTTTAAAGCATTAGTTATTTTTATAATAGCAAATCATCATCGTCGTAGAAATATACAAATCAAATCAAATTGATATGAGAGTTTAATCCGGATTAATAGTTTTAATAATTTTGGATCAGTTTAATAATTTTTTCCCACTTCAACATTGTTGATTCATTCATTTAACAAATAATGAGTATTGATTAATGAAATTGATTTGGCTGTTGGGGGATCGACTTGGTCATGAAAAATTAGCATTTACGTCTGATGATAAATAAACTTAATAGACGGGTGGCCATATTTAATCCGGTTGACAAGACCACACAATGTTCCTATCCCTAGCCTTATCAAGTCTATGATACCTGTACCACCCCCTCCCTGACCCTCCCCAGCCCACTTTCCAGACATATATTTGACTTTTTTAACAATTTTTATTTCTATTAAATTTTTATTCCTATTAAAGAAAATGTGGCGGTCTTATATGTTTTGGATCGGTTCATTAATGCTTTTAACCGCTTCAAGATATCATGATTCTATTTTAACAAAATGCTTATTAATTATTTATTAATTATAAATTAATTAATTAATATATAATTAAAGTATTAAAAGTCGACGATAAAATTGATTTGCTTGTTGGGGGAATGGGGGCATCGAAAAGTTTTTCAATTACGATTGACTTTTAATTACTCGTATTATACAGGTGGAAGAATTAATCAATATTTAATCCGGTTCCCCACACATTTTTAAGTTTAATTAATTAATGTATATGGATCGGTTCATGGCGGCCTTATATATTTTGTGACATGCATGTAAATTATCTTTGGTTGTTGTTATATATATATATATATATATATATATATATATATATATATATATATATATATATATATATATATATATGTTCATTAAGTTGACACAGTAGCACCTAGTATGGTGCCATGTGTCACCTAACAAAAAATACTTCAAGATATTAATTCATAAATCTTCTATAAACTTGAAACTTCAATATTATTAAAGAAATTTCTTACTTTCTGTAATTTAATATTAAAAAAAAGTTATCAATTGGCACAAAATTATTAAGTGCTTAAAAAAAAAGAATACTACAATTTAACTCACATGATTAATGTGCACTTGTCTCTCACGAGACTCGAACACATAACCTCTCAATTGATAGATTCCCGTACATAGTGCTAGACCAAAGGGCTATTGATATAATTAAATTCATACATTTTTTACTCATCTATCACAACTAATTCTTTTTATGAAGTTTTTCATTTATAATGGAAAATCTAAACATAATTGGGTTGTTCGATCTTAGTTATATTTATAAATTATAAAAGTTTATAATTTGTGTAAGTTAATACATAATATTAATTGTGATTAAGTTGAAATAGTGTGTAGGTGAGTTTGAATAGGTTAAAAATAGATCACCTTCGGTGATTGTAGTAGATTAAATAAAATTAAATGCCTTCAATTCAATTTCTTTTGCCTCTATATACATCAAAATCCAAAGTCCACATTATTAATAAACTCTTAAAAGACCATCTTTAAAAAACAATATATAATAATGGCATTGGCATCATCTTCTCGAATTCCAGATAATGATATACCTCCACGTCCTCCTTCTCCAATGATGGATCTTTTAAATTATGCAGCGCAAAGGGATGAAGTAATGCATATTCAAGTTAACCTATGGACCAAAAAACTCAATAAACAAAAGAAGAAGTATGAACATCTTTGGAAGCAACTCAAAGAACTCGAGAGGTCTATGAATCAAAAGAGAGAGACTTTGAATTCTTTGTATAAGAAATAACGTAATGTTTCATTATTAATTAAGAGATTCAAAAATTGTCCTATGGCACTATTAATTTCAATTATGTATGTTAATTTTAATAGTTTAAGTATAAATGTCTTTTTAATTTGTTCAATGAGAAAGAAATGTTGTGGTAACATATGAAAATCATAATTGGTAACTAAAATAGGAGACGAGAAAATTGATTGACCAATATAGTTGATCCAATGTACTCAACACTTAAAAAAATTTCGTACCACATCCACACACACACAAAAAAAACTCCTAAAAATCTTTAAGATTACAAAGATTTCAGTTACAAATTAAAACAAGTCTGATTGAGGTCAAAAGCATCTAGATTATAGACAGCTCGGCTCGATCAAGTCCTTATCCCAAGACACACAATATCAGGAAGCCCAACAAACTAAACAAACAAGTGAAACATTAAAACACAAACACAAAATGTCAAACAACACGTACATTTAAGACCCAAAAATGCACGAAGTTGCTAAGCTTATACACAAATGATTGTAGCGAGAAAGATGTATCCATGCATTTCGCACTAAGTTGATACACATCTTCCATTCTTTTTACTGTTATGTTTAAGAATGAATATGACACCTTCGGAAATGGTCTAGAAGAGCCAAATGCTTCTCGTTTTTTTGCCACAGTAACAGAAATTGGCGTGTTGTAAGTGAAGTTTATGGCAGAAGATACATGTCCACAACTGTAATGGACATACAAGTTTTTGTAAGAATCAGTAATACTACACGAGTGAAATTGACAATAACAGGCCATGTTGGAGCATTGCTTTTCATGGCCAGATCTACTGTGGAGGATAAGAGTCTCCATAGCAGGGGGACGGTAAATATGAACTTGCCTTTAATCGAAAGAGGAACATGTATTTATTTATAGAATTAATAATTGATGTGTCAGAATAAATTTAACAAAATCACAAATTTGATCCCTTGACCAAACTCATTTAACAAAATAATCCCTTGACTATTTTGTTAAATATGGAGTAGTTATTTATAGCATATCTCATAAAAAAATCTAGTGTATTTGACAAGACCACACCATGCTCCCCTAGCCATAATTAAAGTCTATGACATCAGTCACCACCCCCTCCCTGGCTCCCTCCCAGCTTCCTTCCCTGACAGGGTGACATACATTTGACTTTTCTTTTCATGTTTTTTAGTCTCTTAGATCAGCTCCAAAGTGAAGCGGTTAAAATTGAAATGTAGCGGCTCCTCACATTTTGGATCGATTCATTTATGTTTATAACCGCTTCAATATCTGTTGATTCTAATATAAACTGGTTATTATAATTTATAATACTCCGTAGTAAATATTAAAAGTCGACGATAAAATCGATCTGGTTGTTGATACTTTAAATTGAGAGGGACTGGGGGCATCGAAAAGTTTGCATTTATTAGATACTTAATTAATTAATTTGTCGGTACAAAGAACCATAGTTATAAATCGGGTTGAATTACAACTTTTTTTCCCATAATGATAATATTCTTATTTCTATTCTTTATTCACAACTAATAAATCAATTTATTCCAAATTTCAAATGGAATCTGGTTGCACATCTTCACCACCACACAAAAAACAAAAAACCACACGATATGAAAATCAAGTATTGAAAGAAAAAGTCACAGGGCTTATCGAGTCTATGAACTCAATTGATAGGGAAAACAGGCTAAAACTTTGTGTTTTGAATGATAGTGTTGGTGAATCATCTCGAAAGAAGCAAGTTTGGGATAATCAACTGGATAATCATCCTGCTGATGATGCTAATCTCTACTTAAGTTTGTTCCTCGGCAGAGATCAAATTCAGGATGCGAAACATCAACTTGAAATTGAAGATACACTGGATGTTATCGAAGAATCTATCCGAAAGAAGAATGAAATCCTTGAGACGTTGAAAAAAGTTTAAATATGTATAAATTATTATATGTATGTATGTTCTAATTTTAAGTGAATATATTATACGTGCGTCTTAATCTTAAATATAAAAAAGAACGTATCAAAATATATATACTCAAATAATAATTATCATACATGGTTTTCGTACACGTGACAATTATGACGTTCTCATGAGCATCTCCAATGTATAAAGCTATTGTAAAGCTTTTTCCAAAGACACATCATCAACATCCAAAAAAGCTTTAGATAAGTCCAATGAGTAAAGCTTTTGCAAAGCTTTTCTTTTGAAGCCTACACACACAAATTTGGTAAAAAGCTTTTGCTTAAAAGCTTGAGATTTATCAAGCTTTACACTTAAAAAGCTTTATACTCCAATGATAAAAAGCTTTTCAAAAGCTTTTTTACACAAAAAAGCTTTAGAAAAAGCCCTTGTTGGAGATGCTTAAAACAATGTACAAACATTGATTTATAAATGTCAACATATTAATTTACAAACTTAAATTTGTTTTTATTAGTATAACTTATACATCCATGAATCATATTTGTTAAGTTGAAAGAGTGCACATAACTTTATTGAGAAAAACTCAATTTCACTTAAAGTTGTTATGTGAAAAGAATTATAAGTTAAATGATACTATTGTTTGAATTTTCGTTAAATACAGTTTGGATTTTAATGCAAACCAAATCAAATCGAAAGCCACGGTTAAACTTAAATGATAATATTTTTAACGAGTAAAATTTTAGTTATGTCTTAAGATCAGTAATTCAATAAGTCTTGTGATATTATTATTGTTGTTGTTGTTTCATCGTTGTTATTATTATTATTTTTCTGTTAATTCATCCAACGACATTATAAATATTACCCAACAATAGAAAAATAATTGTTATGTTTTTGTAAGATAAATATATAAAAATAGGTCAAAGACAAACTATTCATATAATAGTAAAATTCACCACTCCTGGTGAATATAGTCCTTGGCAATTATATTTTGTACCGTATTTTGTATACTTCTATTCAATTAAAAATTAAAAATATCAAAATAGTGATTCAACTATTGACCTGTTTGGTGTAACTATTGAACTTCCAATTTTACAACTTCCAATTAGAATTAAATTCTACTCGGCTTTGTGAAATGATTACACTGTCGATCAGTCACCTCCCATGTAATAAATGAGTATATATAAATACGCAGTATATATATTTTTTGATTAAAATTTTATTCTAAACATTGAGATTCAGATTACAAGTAAACAAATGGAACTTAACGCCTACAAAGCAGAGACGATCGAGAAGTTGCAAGCTGAAGTGAAGGAAGAGACGAGAAGAAAGAATGAAGTCCAGAGTATGTACACGCCCATGCAGGAAAAGTTTGATGAAGCAAAGAGTTTGAAGAAGGAATTTGAGAAGTTACCCACTTCAGAATTCAAAAATTATGTTATTGCTTCTCTTGAAAAACTTCTCAAATTAGAAGAAACATGTTCGACGCAATTCTCTACTTTGTCATCTTCGTTTGATAAAAGCGAAGAAAAAAAGATTTTATTTATCGATACATTTCAAAACTTGTAATATTATTATCATTCTTTTTTTTAATCGAAAGTAATATATTAGTGTGTTTCATACGTGCATGTAATTTTATGTTTCCATATTTTATTTATATTACGTTATTATTTACTATATTATTATTACTAGATAATAATCATAATAATAATAATAATAATCATAACAACAAAAATAATCATAACACTAATACTTAGTAAAATAATAACAATAAAATAAAAGGTATCTACAAAAAGTAAAATAAAAAAAATTGAATAAGTGAAATAACGGGTATTTACGGGTTTGGTTTAACATTTATATAACAAAGGTAAATTTATTCTACATCGGTGTGTATTCACGGGTTTTATATTCATGAAACGAAAGATTTCTGATTCAATATCCGCATGTATATAGAGATTTAACATTCAAATAAATGAAAGATAATTTGTTTCAATACCCGTGTTTACACACGGGTCTAAAATCTAGTTTTAGGTGAATAAATGAATTTGATTGGTTAATTGAATATTTGATGAAATCTAGGCATTTGATTGGTCAATAGGTCTCAATTTTAACAAGATTTTTCATAGGACAAGTTTTCTTTTATTAATATTTAGATTAAGATTATCGGGGTGACTTTTATTTATATTACGTTATTAATCTCTCAGGATTTTTCTTTTAATATAAATATGAAATATAAAATATAAAATACAAATAATAAGATAGAATAAAATAAATATAAATAGATAAATAGATAAAAGAGAAATGTTGGAAATTTAAATTAACATATGTGAACCGCTCCAAGATATTTAAATGACCGTCCCTCTTTTATAATAAATATAATTATAATAACATAAATAACTAAATAAGAATGAAATAAATAGATAAAGGCTAGTAATATACCGATCCAAACGTTCAGGTAAACCGCTACAAGTATAAAGTATTTGATTTTATGAGTCAACCAATTAATTAATTAAATAGTCAATCCGAACGTCACGGCAAAACGATTCAAACAAATGGAACCAGGAAGACGAAGAACATATACGAATGTTACTTCAACGCATAGAGGAACGTAGAGCAAATATCGCGAGATGGGATGAGATGATAACAATTGAGACTAAGACTATTTATGGTACAAACTCTTAAAATGAATCTATGTTTATATGTTATATATGTTACTATTTTTGGATGTCTCGTTATAATTATCCATTTTGATATTTAATCAATCAAAAAGACCTTAGTGATTAGATTTAATATTTAATGGATGAAAAGTGTGGTTATAGATTATAGATTATAAATTATAGATAGATATATTAATATATTAATAATTAGTACACACTCGATCTATTATTTTTCTGTAATATATGGAATGCCTTATCGATCTCTTTCATGCAATATACTCCGTTACGTAAATAATTTGCATACATGAAATTAGTAAGACTATTAGATATATAACATGTTTATACATTAAACCTTGGTTGTGTTCCTTTTATTTTGTCGCATTATTATATGTATTTATATTATTTTATGTATTTATACTAATTAGACAATTTTGTCGCATTATTCATGCAATATACTCCTTTATTGTATTGTATTGTATGTATTTATAAAGAAATTTTGTTTCATTTCATTCATCTATTTTGCACTTACATAGTTTTATATCCAATTTCAGTTTAAATAATTATCATACGTGACCAGAAATGAAGTTAGAGTCATTTTGTACGTGTCTACAAAACTGATCAAATAATAGTAAAATTATTTTTTAGAGTCAGCAAAAAAAATAGTGATTTATCAAAAAAGAGCGGTGGACATATCACCACCCCTGTTCCTAAAATGTTAATAATGGGAGTAGTCCAATCTCGAAACCTGCAAAATTTCGCCATTTCACATGCATTATTCCGCTCCATTTATATCTTTAAAGGTTGAGACATTGAGTTGGGTTAAGTATAAAACAATTCTATACTGTACAATATAGTCTCGAAACTTGCAAAGTTGCAAATACATTCAATTTGGTCAGTGGGGTTAAGTTGTTTAATTTAGAGTTGCATTCAATGATTCAATATTGCAATCCCATTTCTCACCCTATTTTATAAGTATATGGTGTCCAGTGTCCTCCTCTTTAGTCTTTACCCAAAAAAGGAAAATATGAAGATTTTCCCTTTCCCTAGCCTATTCAATTGTGATACTCTTTTGCATATAGTTATACTTATTAAGTATGATATGATATGATACTACATAGCAACCACGATTTCCCTGTTATATCTTCTCCAAGATCTCACTCTCTCAATCTATCGGAACATTGAAAAGAAAACGTCTTTATAACAGCATTGTAAACAATCACGTTTTCCCTGTTATAGACACGAGTTTTTTTCAACGCTCCGACTGATTGTTGATGAGCATATATGTTTATGGAGTTTAAAAGAAAGTGAGGAGAAAACGGTGTACATATATATATATATACACACACACGTTTCAAATCACTCATTCTTTTGTTTTGCGTTTTGTATGTATCGTATCAGGTCGCTAGGAATTTGATACTACTCCTAGCATTCTAGAGATGGAACGTCGTCCATACAAAAGCTGTTTTAAATTTTTAATTCTCATTTAGCCTAGAAGTGTATATCAAATGTTGTAGCCATGTTTATCTTTGAGCTTAAAAAGTGTGTTTCAAAAGTTGTTTGATTATAGCAGAAGAGTGTGTTCAAGAAGTCGTAGGTGGTGATGTAAAACTTCCGATATCATGTTACGAGATTGTATTTTGTGATTATATTACAATTTTTTTATATTTGCATTTATGGGGATGATCTATATTTCATGTTTAAATGTCTTACTACGTATTACGTAATAATATATTAATAGGTATATATATATATATATACTCCGTATAATAGATATACAGAGTATATACTCCGTAAAACAAAGATTTCCCTCGATTTTGGACATTTGGGCATTATATCTATGGCCGTGCAGTGCAACTCTACGTACAACGGTACAACTATAGTAGCGCAACAAAAACCCAGAAGGAAGCCACACACTATTGCAGCGGTTTTCAGTAAACCGCTTCAGATACTGTAACTATATAAAATAGAAAGATATTTCGTAGATTGTAAGAGATAGTTCAGTTGTTTTGTTAAACTGAAAAAATGGCAACCGAAGAAGAGAAGTATGTTTTAGGAGAGAAAGCAGGCGTTTTAAAGGAGATAGACCAACAAATGATCAAATTACAAAAAGAAAACGTCGAAAAGTTTAATACGGCAATCGGGAAGATCGGCAAATGGATCAACGACCTCAATGATAAATTTGACGAATTTGGAGTTCAACCCTCTGCATCCGAGCTCAAATTTCTCAAGAAACTTGAAGATGATTTTCAATACTACACCTCCGAGAAAAAAAACGCAGAAAACATGCTAATTCGTTTCGAGATGTATGATCGAAACCTTAGGGATTGGATCGATCTGATACGTTTGTAATTTTTCATTTGATAATGTAATTTTATCCTTTAGTTATTTCATTACTGAAATTGACATGAAGTTCTTTAATTCACTGAGTATTATTACTATTACTTATTATTATTATTATTACTATTACTATTATTTATTATATTATTATATGCAATAAATTAATAAAATTACAAGCACGAAATGATAATATATATATATATATATATATATATATATATATATATATATATATATATATATATATATATATATATATAGCGGGATCAAAAAAGAAGAAAAATTAGGTGGATAAGAGGGAGAAGCAATATAATTTAATATTTTTTATTACTATGATTCATTTTTTTATTATTATAATTCATCAAACATTGTCACAAGTCATAAGTATGTTAGATGGGTCAACGTTTGTTGTTTTTTTACATTAATACTTTTACGGATACGAATGTGGATCGATCAAAGGCGAAGATAGATCAAAGAAAACTTCGAAATCTAAGAATTTACGAGATTGTCGGGTTCTTACAAAGTTATCGCATGTGAAATCCGAGAGGATGGTTGTGTAGAGCTCGACTCCGTGATCGTTTTCTTCTAAATGAGCTAGGTGATTTATTGAGTTTTTGATGTAGTTTTTGTGTGATTTGTGTGGTGTTTTAGAGAGAAGGTGGAAATAGGACATCGTGTTTCCCATTTTGAGGTTATTATGTTGATATTATATGTTTGAATTCTTCTTCATTTTTTTCCCCTTTTTAAAGGGTAATCCCGTTTTTAACAGGCTCCCTCGGGTTGGCCAAGCTTTTCCTTGTGATGTACGCGGCCTAACCGTTACCATGTACCTTTCCGAACCTTCCAGTCGCCACCCAAAGATTTTTTTGCATCTGGTGAGGTTTAAAGGTTTGAACCTGAGACCTCTTGTGAGGATAACAGGACGCCAACCACTAGGCTATCCTGTGATGGTTCTTCAGCTTATTTATGTACACTGTATTAATTATCTTATCTCACCTACCCCTCATTAATGTCCCCTTTCTCTCTTTATATAAAGCATTTACAACTCTCAATAGAAGCAATACCATTTTACCCTTTTTTCTTTACTACATTATATCTTTTTATTTTACAAAATGGAGACTAACTCAATACTTAATGGAAAGGCTATGGGTACTCTAACTCAAAACTTGATGGATGTTGATAGTGATGCCATCAACATGTTACGTGCACATATAACAACGTTTAGTCTAATAATTGCCAACGTTTACAAAGAAATCCAGGAAATTGAGGAGGTAGGTTATCGTTACAAGCTCATCTCATCTCTTCAATTTTACAAAAATCAAAAGGAAAAATGTGAAGAACTAATTGCGAGTTTCACATCAAATATAGAGGTGAACGAAATTTATAAAAATAGCAAGTGTTCATTGTAATCTATTGATCAATCTATTGTTTTCATGAATATATATGTTATATTAACATAAATTAGTGTTCACATATGATTAAAGTTAATCACACGTTAATCACACGTTAATTACCTAGGATCGTTTTTGTTAACTCATACGGAGTAGATTAATGTTAAAGTAAGACAAATGTCGATTTGAGCATAGGAGCACAGTGTGTGGTGTCGGTGTTCTGAGACAGTGGTCCGGTGAATGTTGAAAGTGAGGATTTTTTGGTGGTGTGCTGAAACTGAATTCTCACTGTTCTGGACAGTGTTCTGGAGTTTTTTATTATTAATTGTGTTTAAAATTAGTAGAAGACAATAATTTGTGTTGTATTATTATTATTAATTATTATATTATATTATTACTATTACTCCGTATTTTTAAAGTAGATTTCTAAAGTTTCGAAGGTGGGGCGGTTTAAATAAAAACCGCTCCAGAAAAAAGTAAATATATAAACCGTAGAAAGACCCAAAAAAAGGGACATCAGTTTCTCGATCAAAAGCTATCTCAAAAAATTATTCCGTAACATTTGTTAGCATTATTAACATGCAATATACGGCTTCTTCCGGAGATGAGGTCACTAGCACCGTGAATGTCAGCGAACAGGAACGTCATCGTATCCGCTCTAAGGTGTATACTTTGATAGATGTTGATAATGAAATGATCGAAGGATTGCAATATCAAGTTACCAAGATTACAAGCACGATAAAAAAGATCATGAAAGAACTTCAAAAAACCCGCAAAATTAAAGAGCCTTCCACTGATGAGGTTGACTATAAGGAGCAACTTGACTATAATCTTAGGTTTTACGTGAATCAGAAGGAAAGGATTGAAGCACAAATTGTTCGGTTCAACCAAAATGTGGAACAAAATGAAGTTTTTAATGACTTGTTGTAATCATGTGTAATCTACATGTATATCAAATGAATTAGCAAGTTTTTCTTTATTTTATGAATCTGCTTCTCTTATTGTTTAAAATATATGTTACTCCGATCCACCGTGTTATCATTTCATTGATCTATTATTCTATTAGTATTATTGTTCATCAATATATTATCATGAATATATATATATATATATATATATATATATATATATATATATTGATAACAAATACGGAGTATTAATTCGTATATAAGTATTCTAATATGAAGCGGTGTATTTAACACAAAACCGCGTCGTTGAAAGTGGGATTTGATTTGGTGGTTGGGCATTTAAGAGTCCATTTAATTTCTCATATGTTGTTGACTTGTAGTAGGCCGGCCTATAAGTAGTTTCCTAAAGTGTAGGTCATTTACTTTTTTGGGGGGAAGATGTTTAGATTTTAGAATATTATACGTAGTATACATATTCTAGATATTTAGAATGTTAATTGGAGCGGTCTGGTCATTTACTTTTTTGGGGGGAAGATGTTTAGAATATTATACAAAACCGCTTCTTGTTACATGTATTGCCATTGGTTGTACGTTTGACAACATTTATATAAATTCGAACAAATAAAAATATTTTGGTAAAACTTTCCGGCCGGCCAGTTTCCACAATAAATCAAAACAGGTATAGCTTAATGGAAGAATCTTCTGGGTCTACAGAACCACCTTCTAAAAGAGGGAATACAGCGACGCATCGATTCCGAGTGTATTCCGAATTGTACACCAATTGTGTGAAAGAAATGCTAGATGAGGATAAAAAACAAAAAGAAGAAGTAGTAAAGACGATTGATAAACTAAATCATTCAATTTATGATAAACAACAAAAGATTCAGCATATTGAGCGACGGAATATGATGATTCATATAATTGAATCTTCATATATGGATTGTCTACGTGGATCTATTGCCGAAGAAAGAAAGTTACTCGAGAACTGCGAAAAGATGGTGGAGACACTAGATCAAATGATCGAACAGAAAGAAAAGTGGATTAATGATGATCTGCCTAGTTTAGCAGATGGTTAATTTTCAATTTTGTATATTTGTTCTTTATTTATATTGTTCTTAATTAATTGTTCTTACTTATCGGATAATAGAATGACTTTAGCTTAAAACCGATATATCATATCGCTCCTACAACATGTATCGTTCATTTTTTAGTACTACTGTACTAGCTAGCATTACACCAGCGCAATGCGGCGGTAAAATTGGTGACGGATGATGGAGGTGCGAGTAACGATTTTAAAATAAAAACGTAAATGTAAATATATTGAAGATTTATTGTAAAATGCTTGTGTTATGTATTATTTATCCATGTGAAATATAATAGAAACAAATATGATTTAACTATAGTGATCTACATATTAATGGAAATAATTTGGCCATGAACATGAGGTATTTGGGTGTAACACTCTAGGCAAATCCCACATCGGCCATTGACATGGGAGATCTAAAGACTTATAAGGGAAAAATTCATCCTTTTACGACACAACGCGTTTTCGGCCCACAGTGGAAGTAGATCGCACGATAACGTCGTGGTTAAGCGTGCTCGTGTGGGGGAAGTGTCCAGGATAAAGTGGTGGTCGCCAAGAACAAAGCCGTGCGCCTGCAGGCAAAGCGGACAATATTGTGTCGTGGTAAAGGGCAGTTACATTGGGGCTTATAAGGATAATATCATCCTTACATGACACAACACATTTTGGGACCGTAAGGGTAGTAGATCCCGTGAGAAAACTACAGTTAAGCGTGCTCGAGCGAGGTAGTTCCAGAATGGGTGACCTCATGGGAAGTAATACTAGTGTGGTCGCCAAGGAAAAGTCGTGCGCCTGCTGGCAAACCAGATAATATTGTGTCGTGGTAAGGCCGGATGTTACCGTAATGTTAGATGTTGGTGGCGCGACGAGTATGATGATAGTAGTGGGGTAATTAAGGAAGTCAAATGCTTGTGCTTTATGGTTATAATGTTGGACGCTAGTGTTGTAGGAAGTCACCATGTGTTTAATTTTGTGGTGATATTAATGTGTCGTTTTTGTCATAGTGAATCGAAGTAGTGAATGTGTACGTTTGAATTTATAAACAGTCAAGATGGTGTTGCTTGCTTATGGAATTCAGACATATAAGTTTTAGCGTACGAAAAATTTGCAGGACCACATGAGAACTTCCAAATAGTTGATCAATGTACTTCCACTAAACGCTTAACTTTATAGTTCTCATGGGTCCAATGTCCTTTTTGGCCCCAATAAGAGCGTTTGTGATACTTTGAACAGGAGTTTACCTTATACACCCAACACGTACCTCTATTGTCCCCAAAAGTTCTCAGGAAATTTTTAGATTCAACTTGTCATTATAAACCTTAAAATATCGAAAAATAGACAATGGAAATAAGAGGTTGCCAGCTAATGCATGTTGACCACAATTATTTTAAAATCGTCACCAACTAATGTGGGATATGCTAAATGTCTTAAAGATAACCCCATTGAGACACATCGTCTTCCATGAGGTTTTCATTAATATATATCTTCATGAATGGCACATGAGTCCCTCGATCTCTGTAACAACCCGTCCCACATCGGAAACTGATAACAAATTGGAGCTCTTTATTAGTCTAAAGTTGTGGCTAATAGTTACCTTCCACTATGGTTTATCGTTGAAAGCTTAAGATATCCGGTTAGTCACTGCTTTCGACTTTGGGGGGCATTACATCTTATAGCATGTAAGCGTGAACAAAGTCAGGTTTCGGGCATACCCGACCTGACCAGGTACCCGAACCAGGATTTAGGTCAAAGGAAGAAAAACCGGGTTGTTGACCTACCCGACCCGACCCGAACCGGGTTTTTGACCCAAGAATACCGGTTTTTAAACCGGGTTTATCCGGGTTTTATACAGCTAGGGTTTTCCAACCCAACCCGTAGTGTACCCGGTCCCAACCCGATTTGAATTTCAAAAACCCAACACGGGTCCCTACCCGCCGGATACGAAAAAAACCCGAACTAGGTTCAAAAAAATCGGTTTTTTTCTGGTTCGATTCTGGTTTTTTTTCGGGTTCGGTTCCGGGGTACGGGTTTTGTGTTCATGACTAATAGCATGCATCCATGCACATCAATTAAGAAAACATAATTTAATTGATTCTTTCTTTTAGTTAGTTTTGCTAAATGGTGCCCTAAGGGCAGTAGTTAAGCATTCCTTAATTGTATTTAATGCATCACTCACTTTCTATATTTATAAGTCATATATTCCATAAATAAATTTAATTATTTCAAGATCAATTCTAAACATGACAACTTTTGAGCTTAATTAATACTTTGAATCTAATTAAGGAATGCTTAACTAGTGCCCGAGCACTCGGTGTCGGTCATGAAAAGTCAGCGTTTTTCATGAAAAACGCCGTTCGACGGCGTTTTTCGGCCCTGTCACGGTGTACTCAACACGGCGTTTTTGCGGCGTTTTTCGTCCAGCGTTTGATTTCCAACGGTGGCTCACACGACGTTTTGATCATTTTCAATGTTTTTTTCCAACTTTTCCCTTCAAACATTTTCATATTCACAAACACTGTCCACAACACTGTCCACAACACTGTCCACAACACTGTCCACACCCCAAAATTTTAAACTCACAACACAACACCAAAAACACTGTAAACACAGTGTTACCACACCCCGTGTTGGCACTCTTTATCAAAATCCTAATAATAATAATAATTAATAATACTAATATAATAACATAATAATAATAATAATAATTAATATAAATAAACCAAAATCCCGTTGAGCAATCTGGACCTTTCAATGAAAATTTACAAGGTGATCCGACAATTTAGATTTAATTAAATAATTACACTTACCATTTTAATTATTAAATTTAAATTTAATTAAAAGTTAAATATTAAATATTATTAAATATATTAAATAAAACAAAATATTGAAAAATTACACAACTTATCTATCTATACATATAAAACAAAGATTTTTCCTTGATATTTAGACATTCCACGTCATAACATTTCCTTTTCTTTAGAGCCTCCTAATTTGACACATCATCATATTATTTTTTCTTTAAAAACCTTAATTAATAATTACTAAGACTATTATTTATCAATTATACTTTATTATAATAGCCTTTAAAATTCCTATATTATATTTAATATATAACAATTTTTACTTACATAAAAAAAAGATTCATTTTTCAATTCATATCTTATACATTGCAGTTAACAAATATTATCATCATCAACTACCATGTTTTAAGAAAATTATTTTTAATAAAGATATATGAAATTGATTATTTTCTGATATTTTGGTATATATTACTATTGAATTTCAGTAATAAATTTTATACTTTCAACAATATTAAGATACAGTTGAAAACCTAAAAAACATATGATAAATTTTTATTTTTTTAATTATCTTGCATTGCATAAGCTCAACAAATGTATTAAAACTTAACAAAATAACTTACAAATTAATTTAATTGTATTAGGTATTCAAACTTAAACATAATAACATACAAACTAATTTAATAGTATTATATAAATGGTCGTGCATCGCACGGGCTCAACGCTTAGTTTTTATATATAAAATAAAGTTTTTTAATTACCTATTAGAGCGTATTATTTTAGTTAACGATTATTTGTTATTAATTTACAAACTCTTGAACATTGTTTGCAAAGAAGTTTGTTTATAACTTTATGCTGAAAAGTAAATGAATGATATATATGAAAAATATTATCGAAGTAAACGTAAAGTAATTGGTCAACACCACAAATTAATTGTGCTATTGATAACACTTATTATATGCCCATTAAAATATTCGGCTACTTACAAATTACTATATAACTGCATTTTTCAAACGGCCGTGCATCGTACGGGCTTAATGCCTAGTATCTAGTTATATAAAATGAAATAATGAATTATTGAGTCTTACTCCGTACTTGTTAAATTTTGCAACAATAAAATAGCAATATGCTTTATAAATAGATATAGATAGATTATAGATATATAGATCTATATTATCTATATTACTATTACTATATATATCTATATTCTATATCTATATTATATCTATATTTATGCATTTGATAAAAACTAAAGCACCAAATTTCAATTTTTTTGGTTCCCCGCCAAACGTGGGCTAAAAAATCAAAAAGTTTCATTGGCCAAGTGAAGCGGTTGGTTTATGACGTGGCGGTTGTCTTTGTAGTTTGAAGCGGGTATTGTTTTTAACCGCTTCAAATGAGTTAAGCTTTATTGGTGAAAAGGCACTTTTCGGTCTACATAGAGACAGAATACACTTTTGATCGAGATTTTCTGCTTCATCATCTTCGGCTTCGTTCTACTTCTGCACCACCGTATCCACACATATCCACCGGTAAATCTAGGTTAAAGTTTGTTATTGTAAACCCATTGCACTTTAGTAAGTTTATAACGGTATAATTTTGCCGCGACTCATATCCAAACGGTTGCATTAATTGCTAGGTTTTCCAATTTTGATCGACTTTTGAACTGTTGTCATGTAACTCCAATACATCCATTATTGGTGGTAGTTTGTTAAATAGTGTAAATTAATTGTATTTTTCTATGTAAAATTTTTCATTTAGTGTATGCCGGATTGAAACATATACAGTATTGATATATTTGTACATAATTTTTTAGGTAAATATATAATTTATACATAAATTTGTAACCATACAGGCATACACCACTAATGTGCATCACTCTGTTGTTCAGTACAACAGTTTAATGCATAACTAGTGGTGTATGGCTAAAGGTTGGTGGTGTACAAATCACCATCCATATGTTATTGATTGTTGTGAGTACATACAAAAGGGAATGTTCTTTATAAAACAACGCCTTTTTTGGTCCCCACCCTCAGCTCGTTATATATGTCAAAATTAAAAGATATTGAATTCAATACTGATCTTGATGATATTGATGTAAAGATGTGGTCCCGTAGTTGTTGATTCTCCAATCCTGAACCTGTGAGAACACTCTAAGATATGCCAGCAAAGACCCTATTCAATACTTGAGAAAGTGCATCCATCACTGTCATTTTTATGTGGGAATTAATATTTGTGTTCACCTGGTCTGTAGCTGGTTCTAATAAAGGGAAATATATATGTATGACAATTCGATCAGTTTCTTATTTGCACGTGTGTAATGTTTGCTATCCGTTTTGCGTTGTGTTTGTTACATATTATACTCTTAATAAATTATAATGTCTGTAGTTAATTGCTCATTTATCATTTTAATTGTTAGCCAGTGTTTATCGTACGTGTTAATATCATTTATATTGCACATGTTCTTTATGAACTTAATATCGATAAATTCCTTTTTTGCAGGACATTAAATATAAACGACATGGCCAAAAAAGGTAGACTAGGGAAGGCAAAGGAGAATGACTACACTCCCGATCCAGACCGTCACATTGAGTTCGACGCCCAAGGAGAAGCTACTGGAGACAATAGGACAGATTATTTAACTTGGTTTGGAAACGAGGTTAGAGCACGAATCCCTTACCATTTGGGATGGAATACCAAGCCACTGAAGGCAGGAGATGAGGGTACACTAATTGCTCCAGAAGTTTTGGATAACGTATGGGACCTAATGAAAAGTCATTGGAACATACCAGACGACAAGCACAAAGAAGTCCATTACAGGAAGATGGATAAAATTTGGAGGAGGTGGAAGAGTGAACTTACTACTCAGTTTGCCTCTACTAACAACGACCCTCATAAAAAATGGCCCTCTATGGACATGGATCACTGGCCAAAATTTGTTGCTGAGAGATCCACTGATGAATTCAAGGTAGTTCATATCTCATGTTTTGTGCTAAGTTGGTTTCATTATTATAAACAAGTTACTAACGTTATTTTTCATCTCATATGTGAAGAGAAAAAGTGAGAAAGCCAAGGACAGTGCGGCAGCAAACACGGATCCTGCCCATGTAGGACGGTTGGGTTATGCTGGTTTGAGGGAGTATTATTACAAAAACAAAAAGAAGGTTTTAACCGAATTCCCGTGTCTAGCAAAGTACAAGTGTGAGCGCTCAGTTTTGTATCTTTACCCGAGACTGCGGGAAGAGAAGAAAACAGACACACAAGAAAGTAGGGATTCTCTTAAAAAAGCGGCGGATGAATTGGTAAGAATCAGGGGCAGTACCATATTTTATATTTTTAAGGGGGCAAATTTTAGGATGATCGTCACATAAGGTTTGGGTTCTGAATTGAGATTTTTATCCTTCGAGTCATACGTCATGATAAACCAAAAACTTTTGTTTTGTTAACATTAATTCAGCCAAACCGAAAAAGAATTCAGTTTAACTTAATTCATATATTCAACACGAAAAACCAAACCAAAAGTTCATAAACTTAGCAATGTGAACAAATTCATAAACTTAGCAATGTGACCAAATGTTGTGACTACTTGTGTTTTACTTCACAAATTTGTTTCTCTCACATATAACTTACTAAAGACTAAAGAATAAGCCAAAAGATATTGAATGGAAAGGAAAGCGAAATAAGAGGGGAAAATTAAATAAAGAAAAAAATACAAAAGAAAGGAGCTGGGTGCTAGGCTTGAACAAGTGATCATTTGGTTGGATGCAAGGGTGCTAACCATTTATCTACGTGGGTAAATACTTGTATGATTCAACTTTAAATGTATATCAAGATAATTAGTAAGATGCTTGTGTGGGCAATGGCCTACACGGTCCACAGTCTCGTACCGCCATTGGTAAGAATATAGGGGTGACAATTCAGTTTCTGGATATTCTAAATTATACCTCCTCTAGTTTTCGGTTTGTTGGATCAACCTGAAAACCAAATGGCTGACCCGAACCCGAAGCTAAAGTTATAGATATTCTAAAACTTGTCACTAATAAATGTTATTATATGTTCTAACATGTGAAACTTTATTTCATTTATATAGCTGGAGAAGGAGACCAAAATGTTGAATGATGGCACCTTTGATATGGTGGGGGCAGACGATCCCCTCACACAATACAAGGGAAAAGAACATGGGGGTCGGACACGGGCGGTATCCAGTGTGGTGGGGATGAAAAAGGCCCTTGGAACTAGGAAGGGTCAAAAGAGGAAAGCAGTTGCAATTGAGGTCGACATGGCCCAGACAGAGACAGAAGTGGGTAATCTGAATGCTGAACACATACACCTTTCTACACCTGGTGGATCACCATACCGGCCTGATGACGATGATGAGGTAATTGCCTTCTCTTTGCAAATATATAAATTTGTTAACTTAAGATATATATTTGTTAACTGATATTTCTGATCATTGTGATCATTTTAATTGTGAATGCTTAAGATATATATGTATCCTACTAGTAAAATAACCTAAAGTTGTGAAGAATCGTGTTCCATCTAATTCATGTGCGTTTGACAGGAACCCCTTCCATGTCAAATTATGATGCCATACGGTCATCATGAAATCAGATGGGCAAGTGGGTTTACTTGTCCGTCTCACAAGGAAGGACTGCAGAGTGGGTACATGTTTGTGCTGGTAGAAACCGTTGAACACGGTCTTTAGAATGTTCCCATTCCAATTCCCAAGGAGGGAATCAAACTCTTAGGCCAAGCCAAAAGTACCGAAGCTATTCAATGGCCTCGCAAAGCGATAAAGGTATTCGTATACATCTATTCGTAGATCCATTTGGTATTATATTGTAATGTTTTATCGACGTAATTAATGTTTTACCATTTTGTTAGCTTGGTCCTGTTATGTCGCCACACGACTTTGTGGGAAGTCGACTCCCCACACCACCAAGGAGGGACTCTACACCACCACATGGTGACCCGGTAATGTGTTGTATTTTATATCCAATTATGTATACATATATATTCCTTCTGAGTTATGTACATATTTATTCGTTAATTTTTTTAATCGTAAAATGTAGCATGTCAGCGAGGAGGAGCGACACCCCGCAACGACCACATCCACAACCTGTGTTTCACCATCCACCTCCACACCACATGTTGACTTGGTAATGTGTTGTATTTTATATCCAGTTATGTATACATATATACTCCTTATGAGTTATGTACATATTTATTCGTTAATTTTTTTAATCGTAAAATGTAGCATGTCAGCGAGGAGGAGCGACACCCCGCAACGACCACATCCACAACCTGTGTTTCACCATCCACCTCCACACCACATGTTGACTTGGTAACGTGTTGTATTTTATATCCAGTTATGTATACATATATACTCCTTATGAGTTATGTACATATTTATTCGTTAGTTGTTTAATCGTAAAATGTAGCATGTCAGCGAGGAGGTGCGACACCACCCAAGGACCACATCAACAACCTGTGTTTCACCATCCACCTCCACACCACCACATGTTGACTCCATAATGTGTTGTATTTTATATCCAGTTATGTATATATGTATTTCTTTTGAGTTATGTACATATTTATCCGTTAATTGTTTAATCGTAAAATGTAGCATGCCAGCGAGGTGGTGCGACACCACCCGATGACCAGTGCATCCACAACCTGTGTTTCACCATCCGACTCTAGCAGTAAAGTTCAGAATTTTACACGTGATGATGATGTTTATGTACGTATGTAGTAATGAAATATCATTTATTTTATGTCTATTTATTAATTTCCATATAATCTAATACTTTGCTAATGTAGCACCCAGTTATGGATAATGTTCTTCTGAATATGTCACACCCCCAAATTTATGCCGCGGAAGCGATTCGGGTCGGGGCGTGACTAATCAATAACCAAAGCACAAAAGTATACAGTGAACGACTCTATATGAGACGTTGGAAAAATAGTACATTTCATTAATATTCAGAAGTACATATCAACTAATACAGAAGTAATGTGGTAAAATCTCCAATTAGCTACATGCATGCGACTCGAGCTAATAAGTAGATCCTGCTGGGCCATCCTACTATAGCTGCGAACCTGAGAATGTATTACTAAAAGTGTCAACCAAAAGGTTGGTGAATCTTACAGGTTTGTAGTAAGTAAATCAAATTGAACACAATATAAGTACACAAGTTTCACAGATTAAACAGTAAAGTAATAAATGTAATCGCACAGTTGAAATAGAACAGTAAAAGTGATTGTACGAATGTAACAAGTCAGTATTTAAAAGTTGTACGCAGTCAGTAGAGTAGTAATCATCAGTTGTATGTAAATAACAAATCTATAGTCAATCACTGCATCCATGTAATTGGGTAGCAATCCATGGTAGTAAGCAGTCAGTAAATCAGTAATCAATCATTGCGTCAATGCAATAGGGTAATGGGTATACATTGCCATGAGCACCATAGTTGAAGCTTAACAGTAAGTAAGTAATCGTACAATCAAGTACTGTGCCCTCGTGAATGCTAATCCAAAAACATTCATGTGTAACGAGTAGAAAACGCCCATTTATACCTGTATGTTCGTGGTAGTGCGTGCTACCCTGGGCGGGGATTGTCAGTCCCAAATGGATCCATTTACTAGTACTCGCGCTTAAGTCCATAACTAACAACTATGATTAAAGGGACTTCATTGGATTAAGTAAAACTCATGCAATCGATATACCAGTAATTCAGTGAGTATGTAAGTCTGTAAAACTGTAAGTCGGTAAGTCTATGAGTCGGTAAGACTGTAAATTAGTAAGTCGGTAAGACTGTAAATCAGTAAGTCAGTAAGACTGTAAATCAGTAAGTCGGTAAGACTGTAAATCAGTAAGTTTGTAAAGATTGTAAGTTTGTAAAAATCGGTAAGTTTGTAAGGTGATTTTCCAGTAAAACAGTAAGTTTGTAAATCGGTTAAGTGGTAAGTATAAATCAGTAATTTTTGTAAAGTGGTAATGTAATAAGTATATCAGATAGTAGATCGGTAATATAATACATTTGTAAAGTAAAACGTTTGTAAGGTAATAAGTTTGAAAAGTACTAAGTTTGTAAAGTAGTAAGTTCGTAATTTAGTAAGTTTGAATTGTAATAGGCCCGTAAAGTAGTTTAGAAGTCAGTAAGTTTGTAAAGTATCAAGTCAGTAGCGTATCAAGTCTGTAAAGTAATGAGTCAGTGAAGTCCAAAGCATATACAGTAATTAATTCAGTAAAAACAGCAATTTCATTGTGATCAAGCAAAAACAAGTAATGCATCTCCCCCAAAGTAAAGCAGTAAAAAGGGGCCGTGAGACTCACCTGAGTCTCCGAGCAATTAAGTATCCGATGTGGAATGGACAGTCCGAATCCTCCTACGCCCTAAGCATATAAGGTCATATATAAGTGAACGTCTATATAATTCACTCCCGATATTTTTCCATTAATCCGTTTAATGTATGATTAACTCATTGTTATATTGTGAAACCGATTAAGTTTATTATTTGTATTGGTATAAGTATATATGTTTATCAGTTGTTCCGTTGTATTAAAACACTTGTTTTGTTCGTATAAGTTGACATTTAAAATGTTATCTATAACTTTAGTTGTTTATATATTTATAAACAAATACATAAAATATAGTTTGTACCAATCGTTTTACTCGTTCCAAATATACCCCGTATACATATCAAATAATCCTTTTCGTTCTAAAATATGTCGTATATTATACCGTATATAAATGTTGTAACATCATTTTTAGTTCAAGTTACATGGTCTATTTCTTAACACATTTGTTTTGAGTCAAAATCTTAACATTGTTTAAGTTTATCGTTTTATGGTTCGTTTACGTTGACTTGGTCAAACGGGTTCGGTTTGACCCGAAACTTTTAGGGAAACCTTAAATGTGTTAAATAAGCTTTATAAAATTGTCGTTACGTTTTATGGTTGACCCGAAGTGTCGGTTTTATAGATCTCATAAAAACAGTCCTAAAGTTTGCGTCTTCAGTTTTTACACCCGATAAACTTCCGTTTTTGACACTTTCTATTCCGAATTAAGTTCCACCAAAAATCACAGCTGAGCATCTATATCTCTAGTATATTACATAATTTTTCCATGGTCTTAGGGGTTCATTTTAATGGTTAACAAAAATCACCAAGAAATTAAACTTATTTTCGGCCAAAATTATTTATCTCTTACAAATCAGCTTCTACACTAAAATATGTATATTTTCAGTTCTCGAGCATAACATGAAAGTTGTAGACAACGAAAATACGCAAATTTTGATATAAGATACATGTTCTAATTCAATGTTTACGATTTTATATGATTTAATTTGTGGGACTGTTTTTCAGAAACCGAAATCGGAAATTATACAAGTGTATGAAAACGTATTTTAAATATTATTTTGGACATTTTTAGGTTGAGGGAACTCATAAACATGTAAATATACATCATCAAAGTTAATCAAATGGAAAATTTGGAGTTCCTTACAAGAAAGTGATGATCTAAGCCGAAAATGGAGACAAAAGTGATGATCTTTGTTACTTGTTCTTGCTCCTCCTTCTTGCAACTTTTGTAGATGAGTATAAGAGTGATATGGTGGTTTAGGATGATGTTTTGGGGCTGTGATTCAGCCGTGGAAATGTGAAGAAAAGAATAGAGAAAATGATAGAGAGTGTTTGTTGAATTATTGGGTATGTTGTGTATGTGAATGTATATGATTAAGAAACAAAGTCAAAAGTGATTGTGGGAATATGTATGGCCTTGGTGCCGTTTGTTTGGTCAAAAAGAAAGCATGGGGTATGATTTTTCTTGTCCCCAATTATTGTGTTAAACCCGTGTTCGTTTACCCGATCGTTTCGTCGTCCGTTTAAACGTTAAACATTTTATATATAAGTTTTCGTAAACGATTTAAAACTCAACTTTTTGAAGGATAATATTTGTCCAAAATAATATATTTGAGTTGTTAAAATATGGGTTGGTTCCATTTGGTTGTCGTTTGCACTTTACACATTTGTTTGATTAGGTTAATATTTTAAATAAATGTATACCTTTGTTTTATATTATCATCATATTATAAATTAATAAATAATGTTATTAAATAATTTCATATTATTTAATAAATGATTATACCAACGTCTGTATTTGAGATTGCGCGTTCTTTCAGATTTGTTTGTACGTGATTATTAAATAATCCTTTAACGTTATATATATATATATATATATATATATATATATATATATATATATATATATATATATATTATCCGAATACTTTCG
Organism: Helichrysum umbraculigerum; assembly: GCA_949592205.1. Classification (NCBI taxonomy): domain Eukaryota; kingdom Viridiplantae; phylum Streptophyta; class Magnoliopsida; order Asterales; family Asteraceae; genus Helichrysum; species Helichrysum umbraculigerum. The sequence goes on along the minus strand of CATIUR010000004.1, from coordinate 7,562,904 downwards.
TTTTAGTACGTACCGAGTACGAATAATTAAGGTTTAAATTGGCCGCTAATTTTGGCCCTTTTTGACCGGGTGTCACATTCTCCCCTTGGTAGGAGAATTTCGTCCCGAAATTTGTTCGTAATAATCGTCTGTGTTTTCGGAGTAATAGCCTGTGCGTATTTTGAGGAAGTCTGTGAGATTTGTGTGAGTGGAACAACACCTATACAGTGTTGCCTACCTCCCCTTGTTAGAATAGTGCCCCTTTGGCGACTAAAGGAAGGGAAAGGGATAACTTAGATGTGGTTGACCATTATATCCGAGGGACAAGGTCAGTCGATTAGTCTGTTACTAGAGGGTAGCTATAATTTGTACTAGTAGTCTAGAGTATCTCTATAAGTTCATAAGGTCTGTGGTAGTCTGTAATGTTGTAGAGTGACTAAACTTTATCAGTATCGTGTAGAAATCAAGTTCTCATTTTCCTAATCCTATCTCATATGTAGGATCTAAGATACGGAGTGAAGTATCAAGTAGTAGGTAGATGTCAGTAAAGCAATTAACACAAAAATAGTTTAGGTTATCTGAAAACGAACGTATCCACGCCCTCATTCGGGTTTCATCAGCGGCGACGGCCCTCTAGCGTGCTTTACTAGTGATGTCATCAACAGTGTATATGGTACAAGGTTTAGTTCATGGAGACCTAGCAGCTCTCCTAGTAATACGTGTCAAAAGTGATCCCGAAGGATAAAGTAAAAAGAATGTGTAGCAGTATCTTCCATGTGAGTGGGAGACGGTACAACGGAATGTGTTGTTATTCGTTATGCGTGTATGGATAATTAGACGGTAGTAGTTGAGAACAAGTGTCGTTCTTTATATTGAGTGACGTTATAGTAGCTATACTTGTCGTCTTCGGTGGCGTAAGTGTTAGCGAGTATGTTATTGTGTGAGGCCTATTTATATATCTTCCATATATAATAATCTAGAGAATAGTACGTAGTTGAGGCCTATGTATGTATATATACCTATATCACATAATAGCCTAACCATATATACATATATATGTCCACCTAGTTGTGTCTAGCACAAAACAATTATGAGTCCCGGTTCTCTCGTGGTCAGAGTCAACTAGTGCATTCATGTTCAATATAACCCCTTCCAGATATCACATCATCTTTATTTAATTGTACATAGTTAGCTACGCTATGTTAAATTAAACTTGTATGATGAAATCCCTGAACCAGTTATACCTAATGAGGAATACTGTCTAATGGTTATAGTCTAGGCCCACTAAATGCAACCTAGTTCGCTATAACCTATTTCACCAACGTCTGTATTTGAGATTGCGCGTTCTTTCAGATTTGTTTGTACGTGATTATTAAATAATCCTTTAACGTTATATATATATTATCCGAATACTTTCGTTTTAGTACGTACCGAGTACGAATAATTAAGGTTTAAATTGGCCGCTAATTTTGGCCCTTTTTGACCGGGTGTCACAGAATACATCAAATCCATCTGAGCTCCGTGATCAACAAAGTCAAAGAATTAAAAATATGGAGATGCAGCTGTTAAGAAGGCCTAAGGAGTTAATAGATATAAGTAGGCGATTCAGATCATGGTTCATTGATCAACAAACCTTATCAATTGAGATTGAATCCCCTTATAATATGTATCCTGAGCCGATCCTAGATTGGTTTGAGTATGAGGCTCTTTTAATTTGGGTGACAAACAATTGGCTCGATGTCACTGTTCTTAATTGGTGGTCGATGTAAGTTCTTTAAAACATACGTTTTGTATCTTTAATTAACAAAATATGTGTATTACATTCTAATTCTATCCTATAAATTTTGGTGTTTATTTAGGTACTTGTATCTTTGCAAACCGAAGCTGGGCTTTCCCTGCAACTGCGCGTTCCTTAATCCTCATCTAATCCAGGAAACAGTTCCTATCTCCACTGTCATGAAGCACGTCACAGATGTGTTCACTGCTCACAATGATAAGCGTTTTTTCCTTGCTCCCTATTTCGCAAGGTATGTATTATATCTATATATATTTGCTACGTACATTGCCTTATTTATTATTTAAAACTGAAATGTTGTAACTTTTGGGTAGTAAACATTGGATTCGATGTAGCTGAAAAAGACTTGGAAGTCTTATAAATTCGTAAAGGGTGTCCATGGGTAAGTATATATGTTAACTTGAATGAAAATGCTAATTAGGCAATTGTTTCTTATAACTTGTAGTTAACTTCATAGTACTGAATTTTCAGGAGAAAAGGCGAGGATTGGCAATGGGAGATGGTGTTGGTAAGCATATAATATAGTTTGAAAAACTTGATATAAATGCAAATTGATCATAAATTATATGTGTTAAACTAACTTTGTGCTTCAATTCAGTGTCCTCAACAACAAGACAGTTGGGAATGTGGGTATTACGTAATGATGCATATGCAACAATTCTTTATGAGTATGCAACCAGATTTCCCACAAAATGTAAGTCCATATATAGTACGTAATATATAATTTCTGTATAATTCAATGCATTAAACTCGTTCTCTTTTTTTATGTTTTAATTTGAATTTATTATAGGTTTGGAGCGACTTGTCCCCTTATACAGCCGATATACTGGACAAGTTGGTAATCGAGGGCACAATCGAATTTGCAAAGAGGTACATTCTTGACGGTCAGAACAAGTAAATAAACCCATTTTAAACATTTAAACATTATATTTAGGTTATATATGTTGTACATACGTAATGTTATTACTTATTAGCATGATTTATATGTTCAGGCCGGTTAGATTTTGTTTTGAATTGTTGGTCAATTTGGTTTTTGGATTATGCTGGTTTTGGTATTTGCATTCTGCATGCTCGCAGCAGCATATACATATATATACGATACATCCGCTCCAAATGCTAACTAAATGCATATATACGCAGTTCCAAGAATTTTTTTTTTAATACTTTAATTATAACAACCGCCACAAATGGCTAGTCAAAAGCCACTAAAAATCTATTTTTTTTTTCAATTTCCATTTAAAAAACCGCCACAAAAACTAATATAGACAACGCTCCATTTACACATTTATACTGTTTTACAACAAATGTATTTTTTTTTTCAATTTCCATTTAAAAAACCGCCACAAAAACTAGATAGACTGTGACACCCGGCAAATTAGGACTATTAATTAGTGCCTAATCCTTTGTAAATACATGTAATTAGTTCTGTGTTAGGCTAATTAATGTATCAAAATATATATATTGTTGAATATATACGATTATACGATTTGATTAAATCTTACAAGTTTCAAATCGAATGTAATTCGGTTCAATTAAATACGGACGTTGGTGAACGATTTTATTAAATAATATATTATTATTTGATAACACTATTATATCCCAAGGTATTATTTTTAATAATATTTCATATTCATTTCAAATCGTACAAACAATGTCCACGCGATTTAAAACATAAAAAACGCGCAAACAAAACAAAATAAATTAAAGTTATGATTTATAATTCAAGTATTAAGTATTTGGACAAAATACTTCAACCGAAAATTATCGAGTGATTAATTACATCTTCAAACGTATAAATTAATTTATTAACGTTTAAACGAACGGGAAAACGAACACCACACGGAACGAAATAGCAGGAAACGAAAAAGGGGAGGTCAAAACCCCCACCTCCTTCCTTTCCCCCTCACTTTCTCTTTTCTTTTCTCTCTTTCTTCTTCTTTTTCCTCTCAAACCTCAAAACCCCACCAACACACTAAATCGCAAAATAACAACGCTAAACGACCTCAAATCATATCACTCGTTTGGAATAAAAGATTCACGGAGTCACGATCTACATTCCTATGTTTCTGGTTTTTTCACGGCGTTAACTTTGTAAGTTTCTGACAAATCCCGAAACGTCTCGATTTCGTTCATTTTTACATACAAGTTGTTCCTATATGTTTAAAATGTCCAAATATGGGTTGGGTAAAAGTATTGAGTCGAACGGTGGCCGGAAAACTTGTTTTTGGTCCAAAATCCGGCGAACAGTTTGAAGTGTCGCTAGTGTGCCAAAAACAGTGCTAGCAACACTAGGCAAGTGTCTCTATGCCTAAGTGTCGCCCTTATAGCGACACTACTTAAGTGTCGCTGAAATACTTAACCGGATTTAGATTAGCGACACTCCCTTAGTGACGCCAAAATTCATAAGTGTCGCCTATAGCGACACTAATCAAGTGTCGCCCCTTTATTAAAAATCAGAAATATAGCGACACTCACTAAGTGTCGCCTAACCAGTACCACCTATAGCGACACTCCCCTAGTGTCGCCCAACTAGTGTCGCCTATAGCGACACTAGCAAAGTGTCGCCAAAAACAGAACCCAGAAAACACAGATTTTACTAAGTGTCGAGACCTAAAATTTCATCACTTGATTTCACCCAAATTCAAGTCAAGATGCGTTTTTCACCAAAGCAACTTAGTAGAAATAAAAAAAATTTCGAGCTGACCTGGCATCTCGACCCCAGCCAGGGGCCAGCCCCTTGGACCCCGCCAGGGGTTGCCACCCCTAGAACCCCGCTTACCAGGGGCGCTGCCCCCGGACCCCGTCACCTAAAGTTATAAATGCTTTTAAGTATAACTATTCGAAATCAAAATAATAATGTTAAGATTATTACTACAACTAAACACCAACGGGCCGTACACGTTTTCAAAACACAAGTTAATCAAACAACCAAATCGCGGTCATTTGGACATTATAGTTGAACGAACAACTACAGAGGTAGTCTTTGTAACTACCTATTTATATTAATAACCATCACGTGTCGTGGACACCCTCAGGTTATCTGTCTGCGGACATCTTATTGCTTGATTAAGCACCGTACGTTATTGACTAGACTCTTCAAGACTCAGGTGAGTCACATAGCCCCTCTTTTTACCGCTTTTCACTCAGGGGTGTGATTCAATGCTTATTTTTAACATGTGAACGCAAGTACAAACTTTACAATATACTACATGAGTTGTTTTCTACTAATCATTTCAAAGTCCTCCGTCAGCATAGTTTGGTAATACGTTGTAGCGTGATTATTAGTATATGGTGCCATATAGGATTGACCCTCCTCGTCCGGGTTAGCATGCACTAACTGGGTAAACGGACGTACTAATAATTGTTCAGACGAGTGTGGATTAGGCACTCATGGAGGCACCTCGCTCGGATTTCTCTATATGAGACCCGACCCTCGAGTTAAGCTCAGACTATGTGCTCATGGCTGTATACATTTACTACTTATTTGCTGGATGCAAATCTTTACTTAAATCTTGCGGTTCATACGATATTATCTGATTTCAAACATGTGAGCTCACCAGCTTTAGCTGACCCATTTTAGCATGTTCCACAGGTACCCAGCAGTAGATTGGACTGCCACAGGATTAATATAGCTCGAGTCAGCATGCAGACATTAGAGATTTTCTTGCATTAGTATATTTTGTACAAGTACTTATGTACTCAAATCTCTCATTTAATCGAACACGAGCTATGTACAGTTTTAAATGTTGTAAACACTTTTATATTAATATATTTTGTTAAAACGATGCATATAGAGTCGTTTGCTATATCTTGTGTGATATTTGATTAGTAACACCCAATTTATGCTTCCGCTAAACAGTAACTTTGGGGGTGTTACTGATTGGTATCAAAGCCTAAGGTTATAGTGAACTAGGTTGCATTTGGTGGGCCTAGACTATGACTGTTAGGCAGTATTTCCTTACTAGGCATGATTGGTTCAGGAATTACAGCATACGACTTTAATTTAACATAGCCTGATCAACTATGTACAATTAAGGAAAGATGATGTAAGGTCTGAAATGGTTATGTTGAACGGGAATACACTAGTTGACTCTGACCTTGAGAGAACCAAGACTCAAACATGTGTGTGATAGACACCCTAGGCTATTATGTGATATTATTATTTATATACATAGATAGGCATCACTTTCTCTAACGCTTTGTCTCATAATGGCAAACACACCATCCAATTCATTGCAGCCTCATTCTCATGGATCCCAAAACCCGAGGGTAGCTAGGAGGAACCCGAGGTTGCCTCGAGCTGGCCCATATCCCGCGTACCTCACTCTATCAGGTTTAGCCGCGAGGCTACACCGTCACGAGCAACGGCTTAACACCATGGACATCGAACTCCAAGAAACCAACGAAAATTGGAGACTTACATCCCTCGAGCTCATCGAACAAGTCTCCGAGGATCACGAAACCACCATTAACAATGTGGACGTCCTTTTCAACAAAGTGGTGGAGATAAGCGTGGAAACCGCCCTCTTGAAACACAGACTAGAAGAGTGTGAGCAACGCTCACGGGAAACGGAAGAATATGCCCGTGGATTGGTACAGCGACTAGCATTGGCTGAAGACAATGCCCGACAGGCCAGCAGACTTGCAAATACTGTGGATCGTCTCATTGAAATGATGGAACAGATTAATCTACGTTGAGACTAGTGTAGTCCTTGTCTTGTAATCTATCTTGTAGTCTAATAACTACTTAAGCGATACTTTATGATTCGGTCGGATGTAACAATTCCCGACACCTTTTGTAATACATCCATGGGATGTAACCTTTGAACTCGTATTATCTATCAAATATTCCTTGCTGTTTCAACTCATATTAATTGTCATTTTTCATATTGATGTTATGTATTACCGCTTTTATAAATGAGCATCTGTGACAAATAAAATTTTCCTACAAAATCTCATGTATCTTCATTTCTTTTATTGAAGAATCATGCCGCCAAAGACAAGACCATACACCGATGCCCAGCTTACATCACTCATAACACAGGCTGTGACTGAAGCCCTAGCTCGGAATTCTACACCGAACTCCGTGAGAAACAGCGATTCCGCTGAAATCACTACCGCCGCCAAGCCTTGTTCCTACAAGGATTTTCAGAACTGTAAACCCTCAAGCTTCAAGGGTACCGAAGGGGCCATCGGATTGATCAGATGGTTCGAGAAAATGGAAACTATTTTCCGCATCAGCAAATGTGCGGAGGACGACAAGGTCAAATTTTCCACCTGTACCCTCGAGGATAATGCCCTCTCTTGGTGGAACTCGTATGCCCAGTCTGTGGGTATCGACACTGCCTTCTTACTACCTTGGGAGGATCTGAAGAAAATGCTCACAGCTAAGTATTGCCCGATCGAACAACTCCAAAAGCTGGAGGAAGAATTCTGGAACCTAAAGGTGCAGGGGACTGACATTGACAAATACACCACGAGGTTTAACCAGCTCGCCATCCTTCGACCAGCAATGGTAAGCACCGAGCCTTATAAAATCAGGAGGTACATCCGCGGTCTCCCGGAACCTATTCGGGGGAACGTCGCCTCCTCAAACCAAACCACCATTGATGGTGCTATTCGATTGGCTCATGAACTCATGGCCATGAACGAGGATCCAGAACCACCCACTTCATCCTCAACTCTACACAAACGAAAGTGGTCCGACAACCACAACAACCACTCAAACAAGAAACCCGACACCATCAAAGCCTACAACTCAAACACCGAACCCAAGCGAGGTTACACTGGGAATAAACCCTACTGTTCCAAGTGCAACCGTCACCACGAAGGTCCCTGCGAAACCCCCTGCAACAACTGTAAGAGGTACGGACACCTCACCAAAGACTACAGGTCCCCCAACAACTCCAGCAACAACTCCAACCGCAACGCCAGGCCGTCCAAAGCCTGCTACGAATGCGGAAACCCTGGACACTACAGGAACGAGTGTCCAAAACTGAAGAACAAGGGCAACAACAACAACAACGCCAAAGGTAGAGCCTTTGTACTCAACTCTGGGGACGCCCGTCAAGACCCGAATGTGGTCACGGGTATGTTACTCCTCAACAATATAACTGCATCTATTCTGTTTGATACTGGTGCTGATAGAAGCTTTATTTCTGATGAGTTTTATCCCCTGCTTAACATCGCCCCCGTTGCTCTAGATGTTAAGTACACCGTAGAACTAGCAAATGGTAAACTCATAGAAACCGATAGTGTAATACCTAATTGCACTTTAAAACTAGCTGACGAAACCTTTTCTATTGACCTCATGCCTGTTAGAATCGGAAGTTTTGACGTCATCGTGGGTATGGACTGGTTGTCCAAGCATCGGGCCGAAATCGTTTGTCATGATAAGATTGTCCGCATCCCTCTCGCCGTCGGTAGAACCTTGATCATACAGGGGGAAACCGGTGGGTCGAGACTGAACATCATCTCCTGTTTAAAAACCCGAAAATTTCTGAGAAAGGGTTATCCTGCAATACTCGCGCACATCATGGAGAAAAAGTCAGAGGAGAAGCGACTTGAGGATGTGCCCATCGTACAAGACTTTCCAGAAGTCTTTCCTGAAGAACAACCTGGTCTACCACCACTAAGGCAGGTTGAGTTCTCAATCGATCTCGTGCCAGGTGCTGCACCCGTGGCCCGAGCACCATACCGCTTAGCCCCATCCGAACTTCAGGAGTTGTCCACCCAGTTACAGGAACTTCTGGATAGAGGATTCATCAGACCGAGTTCTTCACCTTGGGGAGCTCCGGTCTTGTTTGTCAAAAAGAAGGACGGTTCATTTAGAATGTGTATCGACTACCGAGAGTTGAACAAGTTAACCGTCAAGAACCGTTACCCGCTCCCTCGAATTGATGACCTTTTTGACCAACTTCAAGGGTCGAGTTTTTATTCAAAGATCGATCTTCGGTCAGGTTATCATCAACTACGTGTTCGCGACACCGACATTCCAAAAACTGCTTTCAGAACCCGTTACGGGCATTATGAATTCCAAGTGATGCCCTTTGGATTAACCAACGCACCGGCTGTATTCATGGATCTTATGAATCGGGTGTGCAAACCTTACCTCGACAAGTTTGTCATTGTTTTCATCGATGATATCCTCATCTATTCGCGCAACGAACAGGAACACGCGCAACATCTCAAAACTATTCTAGAACTACTTAGACACGAGGAGCTTTATGCCAAATTCTCTAAGTGTGAGTTCTGGATACAGACCGTTCAATTCCTTGGACACGTTATCGATAGTCAGGGAATTCATGTTGATCCGTCGAAAATCGAAGCTATCAAGTGCTGGCAAGCACCTACCACACCGACCGAAGTACGGCAGTTTCTAGGACTTGCCGGGTACTATCGGCGATTCATCGAAAATTTCTCAAAAATAGCTCAACCACTCACGGTACTGACTCAGAAGGACAAAAAGTTCGATTGGACCGATAAACAAGAGTCAGCATTCCAACTTCTGAAACAAAAGCTTTGCAGTGCTCCTATTCTATCACTACCCGAAGGCACCGATGACTTCGTAGTATACTGCGATGCTTCCCATCAAGGTCTCGGTTGCGTGCTGATGCAGCGAGATAAAGTCATTGCTTACGCCTCACGACAGCTGAAAATCCACGAAAAGAACTACACCACCCATGACCTCGAACTTGGGGCTGTCGTGTTCGCTCTCAAAATCTGGAGACATTATCTCTACGGCACTAAGTGCACAATCTTTACCGATCACAAAAGTCTCCAACACATATTTGATCAGAAGGATCTCAACATGAGGCAACGTCGATGGGTCGAGTTGCTTACTGATTACGATTGCGAAATCAAATATCATCCGGGTAAGGCAAATGTTGTTGCCAATGCCCTCAGTCGGAAAGAACGGACAAAACTACTTCGAGTCCGAGCCCTCAGTATGACCATTCACAATGATCTGAACATTCAGATTCTCACTGCTCAACTCGAAGCTTTAAAACCCGATAATATCAAAAACGAAGCCCTGCGGGGTATGGATAAGCAATTCGAAATCAAACCTAACGGAGTTAGGTGTTTCTCTAATCGAATCTGGTTGCCTAGTTTTGGGAACCTACGAGACTTGGTGATGGATGAAGCTCACAAGTCAAAATATTCCATCCACCCGGGATCTGATAAAATGTACCACGGTATCAAGGAGTTTTATTGGTGGCCGAACATGAAAGCTGAAATCGCCACATACGTCAGCAAGTGCCTTACTTGCTCGAAAGTCAAAGCCGAATACCAGAAACCTTCTGGCTTACTTCAACAACCTGTCATTCCCGAATGGAAATGGGAACAAATCGCCATGGATTTTATAACCAAACTACCCAAGTCATCGAGCGGTTGTGATACCATTTGGGTGATCGTCGATCGTCTCAGAAAATCTGCTCATTTCCTGGCGATCAAGGAAACCGATAAAATGGAACGCCTCACACGAATCTACATCAAGGAAATCATTTCTCGACACGGTGTTCCAATCTCAATTATCTCCGATAGGGATAGTCGCTTCACATCTCACTTTTGGCAATCACTTCAGAAATCATTGGGTACCCGTCTCGATATGAGTACCGCATACCACCCTCAAACCGACGGCCAAAGTGAACGAACGATTCAAACACTGGAAGACATGCTACGAGCCTGCGTAGTAGACTTCGGTGTAAACTGGGAACAACATCTACCATTGTGCGAGTTTTCGTACAACAACAGCTACCATACCAGTATTGGAGCTGCACCTTTCGAGGCACTGTACGGTCGTAAGTGCCGCTCACCTATCTGTTGGACCGAAGTGGGAGATAGCCAACTCACTGGTCCGGAAATCATTCATGAGACCACCGAGAAAATCGTTGGTATCCAAAACAAACTAAAGGTCGTACGTGATCGTCAGAAAAGTTACGCTGACGTGAGACGCAAACCACTCGAGTTCCAGGTTGGGGATCGAGTGCTACTCAAAGTATCGCCTTGGAAAGGTGTAATCCGATTCGGCAAACGCGGGAAGTTAAATCCCAGGTACAGTGGACCATTTGAGATCCTCAAGAGAGTTGGTCCAGTGGCATATCGATTGCAGCTGCCATCCGAGCTCAGCAGCATGCACCCCACTTTTCACATTTCTAACTTGAATAAATGTCTGTCTGATGAGACACTTGTTATTCCACTCGATGAAATTCGTGTTGACGACAAACTTCACTTCGTTGAGGAACCCGCAGAAATTATGGACCGTGAGGTCAAACAACTCAAACAAAGTCGTATTCCCATTGTTAAGGTCAGGTGGAATTCGCGGCGTGGTTCGGAATTCACTTGGGAACGGGAAGACCAAATGCGACTCAAATATCCTCAACTTTTCACCAACTCTACCTCAAACGCGGCTTCAAACTAAATTTCGGGACGAAATTCTTCTAACAGGGGGAGAATGTGACACCCGGCAAATTAGGACTATTAATTAGTGCCTAATCCTTTGTAAATACATGTAATTAGTTCTGTGTTAGGCTAATTAATGTATCAAAATATATATATTGTTGAATATATATGATTATACGATTTGATTAAATCTTACAAGTTTCAAATCGAATGTAATTCGGTTCAATTAAATACGGACGTTGGTGAACGATTTTATTAAATAATATATTATTATTTGATAACACTATTATATCCCAAGGTATTATTTTTAATAATATTTCATATTCATTTCAAATCGTACAAACAATGTCCACGCGATTTAAAACATAAAAAACGCGCAAACAAAACAAAATAAATTAAAGTTATGATTTATAATTCAAGTATTAAGTATTTGGACAAAATACTTCAACCGAAAATTATCGAGTGATTAATTACATCTTCAAACGTATAAATTAATTTATTAACGTTTAAACGAACGGGAAAATGAACACCACACGGAACGAAATAGCAGGAAACGAAAAAGGGGAGGTCAAAACCCCCACCTCCTTCCTTTCCCCCTCACTTTCTCTTTTCTTTTCTCTCTTTCTTCTTCTTTTTCCTCTCAAACCTCAAAACCCCACCAACACACTAAATCGCAAAATAACAACGCTAAACGACCTCAAATCATATCACTCGTTTGGAATAAAAGATTCACGGAGTCACGATCTACATTCCTATCTTTCCGGTTTTTCACGGCGTTAACTTTGTAAGTTTCCGACAAATCCCGAAACGTCTCGATTTCGTTCATTTTTACATACAAGTTGTTCCTATATGTTTAAAATGTCCAAATATGGGTTGGGTAAAAGTATTGAGTCGAACGGTGGCCGGAAAACTTGTTTTCGGTCCAAAATCCGGCGAACAGTTTGAAGTGTCGCTAGCGTGCCAAAAACAGTGCTAGCGACACTAGCCAAGTGTCGATATGCCTAAGTGTCGCCCTTATAGCGACACTACTTAAGTGTCGCTGAAATACTTAACCGGATTTAGATTAGCGACACTCCCTTAGTGACGCCAAAATTCATAAGTGTCGCCTATAGCGACACTAATCAAGTGTCGCCCCTTTATTAAAAATCAGAAATATAGCGACACTCACTAAGTGTCGCCTAACCAGTACCACCTATAGCGACACTCCCCTAGTGTCGCCCATCTAGTGTCGCCTATAGCGACACTAGCAAAGTGTCGCCAAAAACAGAACCCAGAAAACACAGATTTTACTAAGTGTCGAGACCTAAAATTTCATCACTTGATTTCACCCAAATTCAAGTCAAGATGCGTTTTTCACCAAAGCAACTTAGTAGAAATAAAAAAAATTTCGAGCTGACCTGGCATCTCGACCCCAGCCAGGGGCCAGCCCCTTGGACCCCGCTAGGGGTTGCCACCCCTGGAACCCTGCTTACCAGGGGCGCTGCCCCCGGACCCCGTCACCTAAAGTTATAAATGCTTTTAAGTATAACTATTCGAAATCAAAATAATAATGTTAAGATTATTACTACAACTAAACACCAACAGGCCGTACACGTTTTCAAAACACAAGTTAATCAAACAACCAAATCGCGGTCATTTGGACATTATAGTTGAACGAACAACTACAGAGGTAGCCTTTGTAACTACCTATTCATATTAATAACCATCACGTGTCGTGGACACCCTCAGGTTATCTGTCTGCGGACATCTTATTGCTTGATTAAGCACCGTACGTTATTGACTAAACTCTTCAAGACTCAGGTGAGTCTCATAGTGTAACACCCCAGTTTTCAAGGTATTACTTTAGTAAATAAAAATAAGTTTTAATAGCTCAGTTTTACAGTATTATTTTAGTGTACAATAAAATATACATCTTTTTAATTTTAGATCTCTAAATAATGAGATATAATAGAAAACGCAAACTAGTTGTTCAGTTCCAGACTGTGTAGTATAGTAAATAAATAAAAGATATAAACACTGATACGTGTTTTGTTCCTGTGATCTCAAAACATTCCAGAACTCTCAAATTAGAAACCAAGAGAAATCGCAGGAACAATTTCATCATCTCAAATCATTCAATTAATCTTCATCACAAGCTCTAAAGGATTAATTCTCCATCTTTTCATCATCTTTGATTCCTTGTAAGTAATTTTCCTTCTTCAAGAACCCTAGAAATTGGGTTTTCATGGGTTTTAGTTAATTAGTATGAATTAATCCGAATTTAGGGTTTGTAATTGAATAACTAGTGTTAGTCTAGTTTATAAATAATAATTAGATGCTTAATTTCATATTAGAAGTGATAGATTATGATTAAGGTTCATGAAGGTTTTTCATGAATCTTGCACTTTAGCTTGAAATAATGATTAGAGATGGTGGTAGTAGTAGGATAATAGTAATTATGAATATGAAAGAGTAACTAGTCAAATTGGTGAAAGTAAAAGTTAGTTTGATCATAGTGGGGGAGAAGAGAATTAGATATTTGTAGTTTAAAGTTGTGATTAGTTATTGATTTTGTGTTATGCATATTGTATTAGGTGCTCAAAAAGAATTATTATTGTTTGATCATCTTATTACAAGTTGTGCTACAAATCAAGGTGAGTTATGAAATGAATAAATCATAATTGTGTAAATGATTGTGATTAGTTGTGATTATAACATGATTATGATGAAAGGTTATGATTAGAATGGCTAATAGAAATTAGCCATATTTGATTAGAATAGCTAACCAAGGTTCGCTTTGTTTGATTAGTAGCTAACGTATGTTAGCTAAATTATTGATTAGAAATGTGCACATATGATTAGATTTGTGAGAGTGGAGTTGCAAGAAAAGGGAAGTAATTTCTTTACTTTGCTCATTAATTGTTTTATTTAATAATGCATTGTAATGAGTAGTTTTCATATTCTCACTAAGCAAAATTCTTAATTAGTCTAGCTATGTTGTAGGTACAAGTGAAAGCGGAAAAGGGAAAGATATTACAAAAGGCTAGAAGTGGAGTTGCTAGCTAGTTGTAAGTCACACAAGCTTCTCTTTAAATTATCGTTTTGAAACCTTGAAAGATCGCCCAAACAATGTTTTGACATGTTTTGGTTATAAAAGTAATAGCTAGATAGACTATGTTGTAATAGTGTAAAATTTGTGAATAACTAGTAGATGTAGTTTTAGATTGTGTAAAGTTGAAAGTTGTAGTAGAAGTGATATTTTGGTTATGTACATATTGAAAGTTTTAAAGAAAGTCGAATGTGGTATTAGTCAATTTTGAAGGGCGTTTAGCCATTGAATGGGTTAAATTAGCTCTTTTGAATCAGCGGGTCAAAATGGGTCAAAACGGGTCTTAATGACACCTATGAACCAAATTGAGTTAGATAAAGATTTGAAGCATAGTGATAAGCCTCACAAATTTGTTTTGATGATAGAAATGTGTGTTTAAAAGTTCAGTTCCTAAGTCTCTATGGTTTGAGATTTGGTGTACTAGCAAAAAGTGATTATTTTAGCCGAAATTGACCCATACGTCCATATCCCGATATAATGAGAAATTTGAGAAAGTGCGAAAATAGAAATCTTCATTTTTACCATATGAAAGTGTCTGCAAAGTTTTATGGTCTCATTCCTTGTCGTTTGCAAGATATGCGTGTTCAAAGTTCGGTTTTTGGTACTAAAAAGTGCAGAGTTTTGAGCTGCTGCTGGAGGTGTTTGAATCCGGCGGATTCAGTGACAATCCGGCGGATTGGCTATGAATCTGGCGGATTCAGCTAACCGGATTCGTTTAAAAAGTTCTGGTCAAAAGTTGGGTCTGAACATTGTTTGAATCCGGCGGATTCCCTTGGTCATCAGGATTTCATAATTTAGCAAATAAAGTGACTTAATAGTTAATTGATCTCAATATCTAATCAGTTCCGAATAGTATGAATAGTTTGTATATATACAGTTGTTTAGTATTGTAAAATATATATATATATATATATATATATATATATATATATATATATATATATAGATTTTCAGGGCGTTTCAAGTTGGTATCAGAGCGATGGTTTAAGAGATTTAAGCAATCCACAGTAGGATTGCCTGAACTTAAACCACTTATAAATGTGCAGTAGTTAATTACAGTTATGTTTTCGCAATGTTTTGTATATGGTTAGTAGATTATGATTAGAGTAAGAATGATTGCTTGGATTTGGAATATATTTAAGAATTTTGAATAGAAACATGTATTTAGTTTAATATAACTACGTCTGGCCAACGAGGTTATATTTTGCTAAAGCATGTGGGAGATTCAAGGTTGTTAAATATGTGAAGATAAAGGCAATCATCATTAATAGTTGAAGTAGAGATTTTCTATATTATTAATTGTGTCTTTATATTGTTTAGTAAATGGAATCTACACCAAATAAAGAAGCTGAGGGTTCAAATGTACGTTCTCTCACACAAGAGGAGAATGTTTCAGAAAGAAATTTAGATCCTGAGGACCGGATGCTATTAAAAGATGTGATTGGGCAAGCCCTACAAGAATTCGCTCCTAAGGTATATACCCGAATGGAGCAAATTATTAATACACGATTAGTAGAATTTGAACAGAAGCATCCTGTCTTAGCTAATCCTCATATGAATAGTGAAATGTTAAGTGCTCAGCAACAAATAAACAAAGAAAAAGAACGTTTTGAATATAAAAACTTTGCCAATTGTAGTCCCCCAGAATTTCATGGTGAAAGAGACCCGATTAGTAGCCATAGGTGGATTAGTAAGATAGAAGAAACTTTTCTACTCTGTGACTGTCCAGAAAGGCTACGTGTGTTGTTTGTTGCCCATCAGTTGAAAGATAGTGCTCAGGATTGGTGGGGTACTCAAGTTAAAACACATGGTGCTGCAGAAGCTGCAAAGTTTTCTTGGAGTATGTTTAAAGAAAAGTTTATAGCAGAATTCGCTCCAATGGCGGAAGTAGAGAGATTGAAAGGAGAGTTCTTAGCCATCAATCAAGGGAAAATGTCGGTAACTGAGTACACTAACATGTTTTATGATAAATCTCAGTTTTGTCCCGAATATACCTCGAATCCAGGGTTAATGAAGGATCATTATTACCGACATTTGAACATTGATATCAAAGAAGCAGTTGACCCTACTATTTATGATTCTATTCCTAAGATGATGAATAAAGGGTTGACTCGAGAAAAGGAGTTGCAAGCTAAAGCTGAGGATCGCACTAATAAGAGAAAAGCAGAACAAGCCTCTTCTCAATCACAGCAATCTAAGAAATTTAAAAATTTTGGAAAGCAGCAGCCATCACAACCACAACAACATAAGTCACAATCTCAACAATCAAACCGTCAATCTCAAGCTCCAGCTTGGGAATTTCCCAAGTGTAATAATTGTGGTAGAAAGCATCCAGGAGAATGTCAGTTAGGGAGTACAGCTTGTTACAAATGTCGTCAACAGGGGCATATCGATGCTAATTGCCCTAACCCATATAGAATGTGCTTTTATTGTTATAAGGATGACCACTTACAAGCTAACTGTCCTGCTAAACTAGAAGATATGAAAAGAAATGAACAAAAGAAAGAAGCTGAAAAGAAGAGAGAAGCGGGCGGACAGAAAGCTAAAGGTCGTTCTTTTCAGATTACGGCAGATGAGGCAAAAGAGTCACATGACATGGTGACAGGTACCTTCATAATTAACACTATACCTGCCCATGTTTTATTTGACTCTGGAGCCACCAAGTCTTTTGTATCACTTTCATTTTGTGAAAAGTTGAATACTCCTATTGTTAAATTAGAACGCCCTTTAGAAGTTGAAATTGCCGATAGCAAGTTAGTTATTGTTAGTGATGTTTATAGAGGGTGTACTATTGAAATAGGAGGGGAAGTGTTTAAAATAGATTTGATTCCCATGCAAATGGGGGAATTCCATGTAGTTATAGGAATGGATTGGATGGGAAAGAATAAGGGTATGATAAATTGTCATGAAAAGATAGTTCTCCTAAAAGCACCTAGCGGAAGGGAGATTGTTGTTTATGGTGAATGTTCTAGTAGATCCATTCATGTTTGTACTTTTGCTCGAGCTAAAGGATTTTTGTCACACGGGTGTCAAGTCTTTTTGGCGCACGTGGTTGATAATTCTAAAACTGTACCAGAACTTTCCAGTATCCCAGTTGTGAAAGAATTTCCTGAAGTATTCCCTGACGAACTTCCAGGTATTCCACCTGATAGACAAGTGGAATTCCGAATTGATCTTATTCCTGGAGCTATTCCAATTGCTAAAACTCCTTATCGGTTAGCTCCAACTGAAATGCAAGAAATGATGAAACAGTTGCAAGAACTTTTAGATAAAGGTTTCATCCGTCCTAGTAGTTCACCTTGGGGAGCTCCAGTGTTGTTTGTCAAGAAGAAAGATGGTTCCTTAAGAATGTGTATAGATTACCGGGAACTAAATAAAGTGACCATTAAGAACAGATATCCCTTGCCTCGAATAGATGACTTATTTGATCAGCTATAGGGTGCTAGTTTCTTTTCAAAGATTGATCTTCGTTCTGGCTACCATCAGTTAAAGGTAAGGGAAGAAGATATTTCAAAGACTGCCTTTCGTACTCGTTATGGTCACTTCGAGTTTACAGTTATGCCATTCGGCTTAACTGTGACACCCCCAAATTTAAAGATTTGCGGAAGCTTGATTTGGGTGTCACTAATCAATATACAAAGCACATAAGATATAATGAACGACCACTATATGCGTCGTTTTAAACTTGTATAGATAAAGTAAATGTTTACATCAAAATATTGTTACATTAGCTCGGTTCCCGAAATTGAGAGATTACATAGCATAATTACTTTTACAAAATATAATAATGCAGTCCAATCTCTAGTTGTATGTATGCTGACTCGAGCTAATAATTCCTGCTTGTGCAGCCAAACTACTGCTGGGTACCTGTGATAAATACTAAAATGGGTCAGCGAAAACGCTGGTGAGCTCACAGGTTTGTATGTCAATGTATAGTTGTAAGAACCGCAAGATTTATATTGAATTTAAAATGCAATTAAGCAAAATAAAAGTTATACTGTCCATGAGCACATAGTCTGAGCTTAACTTGATTTGTCAGGCCCAATTAAGGAAACCTAACTTGAAATGCCTCCTACGAGTGCCTAATCAACACTCGTCTTCCCAAATGCTAATACATCCGTTTGACCGGTTAGTGCGTGCTAACCCGGATGAGGATTGTCAATCCCATATGATATCATATACTAACATTCACGCTATAAAATACTAGAGACTATGCTTATGGAGGACTTTAAATTGATTAGCTTGAAACTCATGTAGTACTTGAAGTTTGGCACTTGCGTTCTACTTGTAAAACAAAATCGAGTAGTAATATCACACCCCTAGTTGTAAAGCAGTGAAAATGGGGCTATGAAACTCACCTGAGTCTTGGAATGTTAAGCAATTAAACTTGAAGTAATTAGCAGTGTGTTGGTGTCCAAAGACTTGAAACCTGAATGTGTCCACGACACTTGAATTGTTATTAATTGTATTGGTATCTCGAAAGACTACCATTGAAATTGTTTGTCTAACTTAATGTCCAAATTACCCCGATTTGGTTGATTGTATTGTTACAAGTTACTACGACTTGTTTGATTGAATTGACACAAGTTACAACGACTTGTTTGAATAAATTATCTAAGTTACTATGACTTAGTTGATTCAATTGTGTATTTGAAAATGTGTACGGCCCGTTGGTGATTTAGTTGAAATAATAATAATTCTAAAATGTTGACTTTGCTACAGTACTGCTACAGTACTGCTACAGTAAATTTGACTTTTTTGAACAGTAACTTTGACTTCAAAATTTTGAGGTTTGAAGATTCTGTTTTGTGCGACGTAGGGTGCTACGTCGCAGATCCGGACTGCGACGTTGGGCATGACGTCGCTATGTGCGACTTTCGCAATTTAATGCGACGTTGTACGTGACGTCGCTATAGGCGACGTAGTTGATTTCTGCGACGTAAGGGTCTGCGTCGCTAAGTGCGACGTTGGGGTTATAGTGCGACGTAGGTCGCTGCGTCGCTATATGCGACGTTGGGGATATAGTGCGACGTAGGTCGCTACGTCGCATTTGCTCCAGGCCAAATGCGACGTACGGAGTCTGATCGGAGTTTCAACTCCAAAAACGCGTTTTCCGGCCATCGATCGGCATAATATTTTTACCCAACCCATTTTAGGACATTACAAGGTTATACAAACAACTAGCAAGTTATAAAACTTAAAAACGAGAGTTTTCGGAGTTGTGTCGGAAACTTACAAATTGCCGAAATGAAATTCTGGAAAGATAGAAGTGTAGATCGTCGCGTGGTGGTCGTTTATTCTAAAGGGGCTTGAAGATCCGAGGTCGTTTGAGGTGTTTATTTTGCGATTTTCGTGTGGTGGTGGTGATGGAGTTTGTTGAGAGAAAATAGGGAGAAGAGAGAGAGAAAGAAGTTGAAAAATGAAGAAAAGAAAAATGAGGAGGTGATTATGGTGGGATCCCCACCATTTTCAGTCCACGCGCTTCGCTCCGTGTGGTGTTCGTTTTCTCCGTAGTTTAAACGTTAAATATTTATTTTATTTATTTAAGGATACATTTTAAATTATAAATTATTACATAATGTTTTATTGTAAAATTTTACCAATTATCTATTTATGATATTTAAAATGAAATTCGTTATATTTGTTTGCGCGTTTGTATTTTAATTATATATGTGTTATTTGTGAAATACGAATTGACCACGAAATATTACAATAAATAATATTCCTAATAAAATTGAGTTATTGAATAATGTTTGTATTACCTTAATAAATTTTACACCAACGTCCGTATTAATTGTATCGAAATTCATTCGATTTGAAACTCGTACGATTTAAACAAACCGCGTAATTGTAGATATATATTCAACAATATATATATAATAATTGATACATTAATTAGCCTAACACAGAACTAATTACATGTATTAAAACTTGATTAGGCACTAAATTCTAGTCCTAATTTGACGGGTGTCACATTCTCCCCCTGTTAGAAGAATTTCGTCCCGAAATTTATGTTGAAGTTGCGTTTGCCGTGGAATCAGTAAAGAGTTGAGGATACTTGAGTCGCATTTGGTCTTCCCGTTCCCAAGTGAATTCCGGACCGCACCGCGAATTCCACCTAACTTTGACGATGGGAATACGACTTTGTTTAAGTTGTTTGACCTCACGGTCCATGATTTCAGCGGGTTCCTCAACAAAGTGAAGTTTTTCGTCAACTCGAATTTCATCGAGTGGAATGATAAGTGTCTCATCAGACAGACACTTCTTCAGATTTGAAACATGAAATGTGGGATGCACGCTGCTGAGTTCGGATGGCAGCTGCAATCGATATGCCACTGAACCAATCTTTTCGAGGATCTCGAATGGTCCAATGTATCTGGGGTTTAACTTCCCTCGTTTGCCAAACCGGATTACGCCTTTCCAAGGCGATACTTTGAGTAGAACTCGATCCCCAACCTGGAACTCGAGTGGCTTGCGTCTCACATCAGCATAACTTTTCTGACGATCACGCGCGGCTTTGAGTTTGTTTTGAATGTCGACGATTCTTTCGGTCGTCTCGTGAATGATTTCTGGACCTGTGAGTTGGCTATCCCCAACTTCGGTCCAACAGATAGGTGACCGGCACTTACGACCGTACAGTGCCTCGAAAGGTGCAGCTTTGATGCTGGTATGATAACTGTTGTTGTACGAGAACTCGCACAATGGTAGGTGTTTTTCCCAGTTTACACCGAAGTCTACTACGCAGGCCCGTAGCATGTCTTCAAGTGTTTGAATGGTTCGTTCACTTTGACCGTCGGTTTGAGGATGGTATGCGGTACTCATATCAAGTCGAGTACCCAGAGATTTTTGAAGTGATTGCCAAAATTGTGAAGTGAAACGACTATCTCTATCGGAGATAATTGAGATTGGAACACCGTGTTTGGTCACGATTTCCTTCAGATAAATGTTGGTGAGGCGTTCCATTTTGTCGGATTCCTTGATTGCCAGGAAGTGAGCAGATTTTGTGAGACGATCCACGATCACCCAAATGGTATCGCAACCGCTCGAGGATCTGGGTAGTTTGGTTATGAAGTCCATGGCAATTTGTTCCCATTTCCATTCCGGAAGACTGGGTTGTTGAAGTAAACCAGAAGGTTTTTGATTTTCGATTTTGACCTTGGAGCAAGTAAGGCATTTGCTGACATAGGTGGCGATTTCGGCTTTCATGTTCGGCCACCAGTAGAAGTCCTTGATACCGTGGTACATTTTATCGGCTCCCGGATGGATAGAATATTTGGACTTGTGAGCTTCATCCATCACCAAGTCTCGTAGGTTCCCAAATTTAGGCAACCAGATTCGGTTTGAGAAATACCTAATCCCGTTAGGTTTAATTTCGAACTGTTTATCCATGCCCCGCAAGGCTTCATCTTTGACATTTTCGGGTTTTAAAGCTTCGAGTTGAGCAGTGAGGATTTGAATGTTTAAATTGTTGTGAATGGTCATACTGAGGGCTCGAACCCGAAGTGGTTTCACTCGCTCTTTCCGACTGAGGGCATCAGCAACAACATTTGCTTTGCCTGGATGATATTTGAGTTCGCAGTCGTAATCGGTAAGCAACTCGACCCATCGACGTTGCCTCATGTTGAGATCCTTCTGATCGAATATGTGTTGGAGACTTTTGTGGTCTGTAAAGATTGTACATCTGGTACCATAAAGGTAATGTCTCCAGATTTTGAGGGCAAAAACGACAGCTCCTAGCTCGAGGTCGTGGGTGGTGTAATTCTTTTCATGAATCTTGAGCTGTCGGGAAGCATAAGCTATGACTTTGTCTCGTTGCATGAGCACACAACCGAGACCTTGATGAGAAGCATCGCAGTATACCACGAAGTCATCGGTGCCTTCGGGTAATGATAGAATAGGAGCACTGCAAAGCTTTTGTTTTAAGAGTTGGAATGTCGACTCT
The DNA here is from genome assembly GCA_949592205.1 of Helichrysum umbraculigerum. Lineage (NCBI taxonomy): Eukaryota > Viridiplantae > Streptophyta > Magnoliopsida > Asterales > Asteraceae > Helichrysum > Helichrysum umbraculigerum. The sequence goes on along the minus strand of CATIUR010000004.1, from coordinate 7,540,698 downwards.
TGTTTATCAGTCCAGTCAAACTTTTTGTCTTTCTGGGTCAAAGTCGTGAGTGGTATGGCTATTTTGGAGAAATTTTCAATGAAGCGTCGATAGTATCCGGCCAGTCCCAAAAACTGCCGTACTTCGGTCGGAGTGGTTGGCGATTGCCAATCTTTGATAGCCTCGATTTTTGATGGGTCAACGTGAATCCCCTGACTGTCAATCACGTGGCCAAGGAATTGAACGGTTTTGATCCAGAACTCACACTTAGAGAACTTGGCATAGAGCTCCTCGTGTTTAAGTAGTTCAAGGATGGTTTTGAGGTGTTGCGCATGCTCTTCTTTGCTTCGTGAGTATATGAGGATGTCATCAATGAAGACAATGACAAACTTATCAAGGTAAGGTTTACACACCCGATTCATAAGGTCCATGAATACAGCCGGTGCATTGGTTAGGCCGAATGGCATCACTTGGAATTCGTAATGCCCGTAACGGGTTCTGAAAGCGGTTTTTGGAATATCGGCATCGCGGACACGCAATTGGTGATAACCGGATCGGAGATCAATCTTTGAATAACAACTCGTACCTTGAAGTTGGTCGAACAAATCATCGATTCGAGGAAGTGGATACCGGTTCTTGACAGTTAACTTGTTCAACTCTCGATAGTCGATACACATTCGAAAAGAACCATCTTTCTTCTTAACAAATAGGACCGGAGCTCCCCAAGGTGAAGAACTCGGCCTGATAAACCCTCGTTCCAGGAGTTCCTGTAATTGGGTGGACAGCTCCTGAAGTTCGGATGGAGCTAAACGGTATGGTGCTCGGGCCACAGGCGCAGCACTTGGTACGAGATCAATTGAAAACTCAACCTGTCTTGGTGGTGGTAGACCAGGCAGTTCCTCAGGAAAGACTTCTGGAAAGTCTTGAACAATTGGAACATCCTCAAGTCGCTTCTCCTCCGACTTTTTCTCCATGATGTGCGCGAGGATTGCTGGATAACCCTTTCTCAGAAATTTTCGGGTTTTTAAACAAGATATGAGGTTAAGCCTCGTCCCACCGGTCTCCCCCTGTATGACCAAGGTTCTACCGACGGAGAGAGGTATGCGAACAATTTTGTCATGGCAAATGATTTCGGCGCGATGTTTGGATAACCAGTCCATGCCCACAATGACATCGAAACTTCCTATCTCAACAGGCATAAGATCTATGGAGAAGGTTTCGTCGGCTAGATTTAAGGTGCAATTAGGTATCACACTATTGGTTTCTATCAATTTGCCATTTGCTAGCTCTACGGTGTACTTAACGTCTAAAGCAACAGGTGTAATATCAAGTAGAGGGCAAAATTCATCGGAAATAAAACTCCTATCGGCACCAGTATCAAACAAAATGGAAGCAGTTAAATTGTTGAGGAGGAACATACCCGTGACCACATTCGGGTCCTGACGGGCGTCCCCTGAGTTGATCACGAAGGCGCTACTTTTGGTGTTGTTGTTGTTACGGTGGTTGTTGTTGTTGCCCTTGTTCTTCAATTTTGGGCAAGAATCCCTAAAGTGTCCTGGGTTTCCACATTCGTAGCAGGACTTAGGTTGTCTGGCATTTTTGTCAGAAGGGTTGTTGTTGGATTTGGGGGCTCGGCAATCCTTAGTCAAATGCCCGTACCTCCTGCAGTTGTTGCAAGGGGGGTTGCACTGACCAAAGTGGTGGTAGTTGCACTTGGGACAATAAGGTCTGTCCCCGGTGTAGCTGCGGTTGGATTCAGAGTTGGTGTTGTAGACTTGGATGGCGTTGTTTTTCTTGTTTGAGTTGTGGTGGTGTTCAGTAGATTTGCGTTTGCTGTTGTTAGAGGATGAGGTGTTGGAAGTCTCACGGCTGACAACTAGAGCCATGAGTTCGTGGGCAAATCGAATGGCACTCTCAGTAGTAGTTGGTTTGGATGAGGCGACGTTGCCCTGGATGTTCTCGGGGAGTCCACGAATGTATTTCTTAATGCCCTTACTTTCTGGTTCGACCAAACTCGGGCATAATAAAGCAAACTGCTGAAATTTGGTGGTATATTCAGCAACATCATTTCCCTGCACCTCCAGATGCCAGAATTCTTCTTCCAGCCTGTGCAATTCCTCTTCAGGACAGTATTTTTCTGTCAGTTTCTTTTTCAGTTCGGCCCAAGGAAGTCGGTTTGCAACCTCAAGACCTACAGAGTTTGCGTGGGTTTTCCACCACGTGAGTGCACCTTCCTGAAAGGTGTAAGCAGCGAATTTGACTTTGTTGTTCTCAGTACAGTCGCAGAGACTGAAAACAGATTCCATGCGCTCAATCCAACGGATTAAGCCAATGGCACCTTCCGTGCCCTTGAAGTATAGCGGTTTACAGCTAAGAAAGTCCTTATAGGAGCAAGGTTTGGGTGGTGGAGTATTGGTTGCTGTGTCCTCACTACCGGGTGGTGTTCGAGTAGCCAAGGCTTCGGTCACACTGCGGGCAATTATTCCCGCGATCTCAGCTTCGCTAAGGGTAATTTGACGACGAGGAGGCATGATGCTGAGTAAGAAAGAACAAGGAAATGAAATAAGATACTAGTCCGAGTATGATGAACTAGTGGTGTGTTTGTCATTTCGAGACAGAGCGTTAGAGAGAAAGAGGCCTATATTCATATAATATAATATAGCCTAAAGTTGTAATGAGGTATACTTATGTAAATATATATGTATATCACATAATAACCTATTGAGTGTCTAGCACAGACGTGTTTTGAGTCCCGTTTCTCTCGAGGTCAGAGTAAACTAATGCATTCCTGTTCAACATAACTCTTTCAGGTTTCACATCATCTTTCTCTAATTGTACATAGTTGATCAGGCTATGTTAAATTAAAGTCGTATGATGAAATCCCTGAACTAGTCATAACTACTAAGGAATACTGCCTAACGGTCATAGTCTAGGCCCACTAAATGCAACCTAGTTCACTATAACCTTAGGCTCTGATACCAATCTGTGACACCCCCAAATTTAAAGATTTGCGGAAGCTTGATTTGGGTGTCACTAATCAATATACAAAGCACATAAGATATAATGAACGACCACTATATGCGTCGTTTTAAACTTGTATAGATAAAGTAAATGTTTACATCAAAATATTGTTACATTAGCTCGGTTCCCGAAATTGAGAGATTACATAGCATAATTACTTTTACAAAATATAATAATGCAGTCCAATCTCTAGTTGTATGTATGCTGACTCGAGCTAATAATTCCTGCTTGTGCAGCCAAACTACTGCTGGGTACCTGTGATAAATACTAAAATGGGTCAGCGAAAACGCTGGTGAGCTCACAGGTTTGTATGTCAATGTATAGTTGTAAGAACCGCAAGATTTATATTGAATTTAAAATGCAATTAAGCAAAATAAAAGTTATACTGTCCATGAGCACATAGTCTGAGCTTAACTTGATTTGTCAGGCCCAATTAAGGAAACCTAACTTGAAATGCCTCCTACGAGTGCCTAATCAACACTCGTCTTCCCAAATGCTAATACATCCGTTTGACCGGTTAGTGCGTGCTAACCCGGATGAGGATTGTCAATCCCATATGATATCATATACTAACATTCACGCTATAAAATACTAGAGACTATGCTTATGGAGGACTTTAAATTGATTAGCTTGAAACTCATGTAGTACTTGAAGTTTGGCACTTGCGTTCTACTTGTAAAACAAAATCGAGTAGTAATATCACACCCCTAGTTGTAAAGCAGTGAAAATGGGGCTATGAAACTCACCTGAGTCTTGGAATGTTAAGCAATTAAACTTGAAGTAATTAGCAGTGTGTTGGTGTCCAAAGACTTGAAACCTGAATGTGTCCACGACACTTGAATTGTTATTAATTGTATTGGTATCTCGAAAGACTACCATTGAAATTGTTTGTCTAACTTAATGTCCAAATTACCCCGATTTGGTTGATTGTATTGTTACAAGTTACTACGACTTGTTTGATTGAATTGACACAAGTTACAACGACTTGTTTGAATAAATTATCTAAGTTACTATGACTTAGTTGATTCAATTGTGTATTTGAAAATGTGTACGGCCCGTTGGTGATTTAGTTGAAATAATAATAATTCTAAAATGTTGACTTTGCTACAGTACTGCTACAGTACTGCTACAGTAAATTTGACTTTTTTGAACAGTAACTTTGACTTCAAAATTTTGAGGTTTGAAGATTCTGTTTTGTGCGACGTAGGGTGCTACGTCGCAGATCCGGACTGCGACGTTGGGCATGACGTCGCTATGTGCGACTTTCGCAATTTAATGCGACGTTGTACGTGACGTCGCTATAGGCGACGTAGTTGATTTCTGCGACGTAAGGGTCTGCGTCGCTAAGTGCGACGTTGGGGTTATAGTGCGACGTAGGTCGCTGCGTCGCTATATGCGACGTTGGGGATATAGTGCGACGTAGGTCGCTACGTCGCATTTGCTCCAGGCCAAATGCGACGTACGGAGTCTGATCGGAGTTTCAACTCCAAAAACGCGTTTTCCGGCCATCGATCGGCATAATATTTTTACCCAACCCATTTTAGGACATTACAAGGTTATACAAACAACTAGCAAGTTATAAAACTTAAAAACGAGAGTTTTCGGAGTTGTGTCGGAAACTTACAAATTGCCGAAATGAAATTCTGGAAAGATAGAAGTGTAGATCGTCGCGTGGTGGTCGTTTATTCTAAAGGGGCTTGAAGATCCGAGGTCGTTTGAGGTGTTTATTTTGCGATTTTCGTGTGGTGGTGGTGATGGAGTTTGTTGAGAGAAAATAGGGAGAAGAGAGAGAGAAAGAAGTTGAAAAATGAAGAAAAGAAAAATGAGGAGGTGATTATGGTGGGATCCCCACCATTTTCAGTCCACGCGCTTCGCTCCGTGTGGTGTTCGTTTTCTCCGTAGTTTAAACGTTAAATATTTATTTTATTTATTTAAGGATACATTTTAAATTATAAATTATTACATAATGTTTTATTGTAAAATTTTACCAATTATCTATTTATGATATTTAAAATGAAATTCGTTATATTTGTTTGCGCGTTTGTATTTTAATTATATATGTGTTATTTGTGAAATACGAATTGACCACGAAATATTACAATAAATAATATTCCTAATAAAATTGAGTTATTGAATAATGTTTGTATTACCTTAATAAATTTTACACCAACGTCCGTATTAATTGTATCGAAATTCATTCGATTTGAAACTCGTACGATTTAAACAAACCGCGTAATTGTAGATATATATTCAACAATATATATATAATAATTGATACATTAATTAGCCTAACACAGAACTAATTACATGTATTAAAACTTGATTAGGCACTAAATTCTAGTCCTAATTTGACGGGTGTCACATTCTCCCCCTGTTAGAAGAATTTCGTCCCGAAATTTATGTTGAAGTTGCGTTTGCCGTGGAATCAGTAAAGAGTTGAGGATACTTGAGTCGCATTTGGTCTTCCCGTTCCCAAGTGAATTCCGGACCGCACCGCGAATTCCACCTAACTTTGACGATGGGAATACGACTTTGTTTAAGTTGTTTGACCTCACGGTCCATGATTTCAGCGGGTTCCTCAACAAAGTGAAGTTTTTCGTCAACTCGAATTTCATCGAGTGGAATGATAAGTGTCTCATCAGACAGACACTTCTTCAGATTTGAAACATGAAATGTGGGATGCACGCTGCTGAGTTCGGATGGCAGCTGCAATCGATATGCCACTGAACCAATCTTTTCGAGGATCTCGAATGGTCCAATGTATCTGGGGTTTAACTTCCCTCGTTTGCCAAACCGGATTACGCCTTTCCAAGGCGATACTTTGAGTAGAACTCGATCCCCAACCTAGAACTCGAGTGGCTTGCGTCTCACATCAGCATAACTTTTCTGACGATCACGCGCGGCTTTGAGTTTGTTTTGAATGTCGACGATTCTTTCGGTCGTCTCGTGAATGATTTCTGGACCTGTGAGTTGGCTATCCCCAACTTCGGTCCAACAGATAGGTGACCGGCACTTACGACCGTACAGTGCCTCGAAAGGTGCAGCTTTGATGCTGGTATGATAACTGTTGTTGTACGAGAACTCGCACAATGGTAGGTGTTTTTCCCAGTTTACACCGAAGTCTACTACGCAGGCCCGTAGCATGTCTTCAAGTGTTTGAATGGTTCGTTCACTTTGACCGTCGGTTTGAGGATGGTATGCGGTACTCATATCAAGTCGAGTACCCAGAGATTTTTGAAGTGATTGCCAAAATTGTGAAGTGAAACGACTATCTCTATCGGAGATAATTGAGATTGGAACACCGTGTTTGGTCACGATTTCCTTCAGATAAATGTTGGTGAGGCGTTCCATTTTGTCGGATTCCTTGATTGCCAGGAAGTGAGCAGATTTTGTGAGACGATCCACGATCACCCAAATGGTATCGCAACCGCTCGAGGATCTGGGTAGTTTGGTTATGAAGTCCATGGCAATTTGTTCCCATTTCCATTCCGGAAGACTGGGTTGTTGAAGTAAACCAGAAGGTTTTTGATTTTCGATTTTGACCTTGGAGCAAGTAAGGCATTTGCTGACATAGGTGGCGATTTCGGCTTTCATGTTCGGCCACCAGTAGAAGTCCTTGATACCGTGGTACATTTTATCGGCTCCCGGATGGATAGAATATTTGGACTTGTGAGCTTCATCCATCACCAAGTCTCGTAGGTTCCCAAATTTAGGCAACCAGATTCGGTTTGAGAAATACCTAATCCCGTTAGGTTTAATTTCGAACTGTTTATCCATGCCCCGCAAGGCTTCATCTTTGACATTTTCGGGTTTTAAAGCTTCGAGTTGAGCAGTGAGGATTTGAATGTTTAAATTGTTGTGAATGGTCATACTGAGGGCTCGAACCCGAAGTGGTTTCACTCGCTCTTTCCGACTGAGGGCATCAGCAACAACATTTGCTTTGCCTGGATGATATTTGAGTTCGCAGTCGTAATCGGTAAGCAACTCGACCCATCGACGTTGCCTCATGTTGAGATCCTTCTGATCGAATATGTGTTGGAGACTTTTGTGGTCTGTAAAGATTGTACATCTGGTACCATAAAGGTAATGTCTCCAGATTTTGAGGGCAAAAACGACAGCTCCTAGCTCGAGGTCGTGGGTGGTGTAATTCTTTTCATGAATCTTGAGCTGTCGGGAAGCATAAGCTATGACTTTGTCTCGTTGCATGAGCACACAACCGAGACCTTGATGAGAAGCATCGTAGTATACCACGAAGTCATCGGTGCCTTCGGGTAATGATAGAATAGGAGCACTGCAAAGCTTTTGTTTTAAGAGTTGGAATGTCGACTCTTGTTTATCAGTCCAGTCAAACTTTTTGTCTTTCTGGGTCAAAGTCGTGAGTGGTATGGCTATTTTGGAGAAATTTTCAATGAAGCGTCGATAGTATCCGGCCAGTCCCAAAAACTGCCGTACTTCGGTCGGAGTGGTTGGCGATTGCCAATCTTTGATAGCCTCGATTTTTGATGGGTCAACGTGAATCCCCTGACTGTCAATCACGTGGCCAAGGAATTGAACGGTTTTGATCCAGAACTCACACTTAGAGAACTTGGCATAGAGCTCCTCGTGTTTAAGTAGTTCAAGGATGGTTTTGAGGTGTTGCGCATGCTCTTCTTTGCTTCGTGAGTATATGAGGATGTCATCAATGAAGACAATGACAAACTTATCAAGGTAAGGTTTACACACCCGATTCATAAGGTCCATGAATACAGCCGGTGCATTGGTTAGGCCGAATGGCATCACTTGGAATTCGTAATGCCCGTAACGGGTTCTGAAAGCGGTTTTTGGAATATCGGCATCGCGGACACGCAATTGGTGATAACCGGATCGGAGATCAATCTTTGAATAACAACTCGTACCTTGAAGTTGGTCGAACAAATCATCGATTCGAGGAAGTGGATACCGGTTCTTGACAGTTAACTTGTTCAACTCTCGATAGTCGATACACATTCGAAAAGAACCATCTTTCTTCTTAACAAATAGGACCGGAGCTCCCCAAGGTGAAGAACTCGGCCTGATAAACCCTCGTTCCAGGAGTTCCTGTAATTGGGTGGACAGCTCCTGAAGTTCGGATGGAGCTAAACGGTATGGTGCTCGGGCCACAGGCGCAGCACTTGGTACGAGATCAATTGAAAACTCAACCTGTCTTGGTGGTGGTAGACCAGGCAGTTCCTCAGGAAAGACTTCTGGAAAGTCTTGAACAATTGGAACATCCTCAAGTCGCTTCTCCTCCGACTTTTTCTCCATGATGTGCGCGAGGATTGCTGGATAACCCTTTCTCAGAAATTTTCGGGTTTTTAAACAAGATATGAGGTTAAGCCTCGTCCCACCGGTCTCCCCCTGTATGACCAAGGTTCTACCGACGGAGAGAGGTATGCGAACAATTTTGTCATGGCAAATGATTTCGGCGCGATGTTTGGATAACCAGTCCATGCCCACAATGACATCGAAACTTCCTATCTCAACAGGCATAAGATCTATGGAGAAGGTTTCGTCGGCTAGATTTAAGGTGCAATTAGGTATCACACTATTGGTTTCTATCAATTTGCCATTTGCTAGCTCTACGGTGTACTTAACGTCTAAAGCAACAGGTGTAATATCAAGTAGAGGGCAAAATTCATCGGAAATAAAACTCCTATCGGCACCAGTATCAAACAAAATGGAAGCAGTTAAATTGTTGAGGAGGAACATACCCGTGACCACATTCGGGTCCTGACGGGCGTCCCCTGAGTTGATCACGAAGGCGCTACTTTTGGTGTTGTTGTTGTTACGGTGGTTGTTGTTGTTGCCCTTGTTCTTCAATTTTGGGCAAGAATCCCTAAAGTGTCCTGGGTTTCCACATTCGTAGCAGGACTTAGGTTGTCTGGCATTTTTGTCAGAAGGGTTGTTGTTGGATTTGGGGGCTCGGCAATCCTTAGTCAAATGCCCGTACCTCCTGCAGTTGTTGCAAGGGGGGTTGCACTGACCAAAGTGGTGGTAGTTGCACTTGGGACAATAAGGTCTGTCCCCGGTGTAGCTGCGGTTGGATTCAGAGTTGGTGTTGTAGACTTGGATGGCGTTGTTTTTCTTGTTTGAGTTGTGGTGGTGTTCAGTAGATTTGCGTTTGCTGTTGTTAGAGGATGAGGTGTTGGAAGTCTCACGGCTGACAACTAGAGCCATGAGTTCGTGGGCAAATCGAATGGCACTCTCAGTAGTAGTTGGTTTGGATGAGGCGACGTTGCCCTGGATGTTCTCGGGGAGTCCACGAATGTATTTCTTAATGCCCTTACTTTCTGGTTCGACCAAACTCGGGCATAATAAAGCAAACTGCTGAAATTTGGTGGTATATTCAGCAACATCATTTCCCTGCACCTCCAGATGCCAGAATTCTTCTTCCAGCCTGTGCAATTCCTCTTCAGGACAGTATTTTTCTGTCAGTTTCTTTTTCAGTTCGGCCCAAGGAAGTCGGTTTGCAACCTCAAGACCTACAGAGTTTGCGTGGGTTTTCCACCACGTGAGTGCACCTTCCTGAAAGGTGTAAGCAGCGAATTTGACTTTGTTGTTCTCAGTACAGTCGCAGAGACTGAAAACAGATTCCATGCGCTCAATCCAACGGATTAAGCCAATGGCACCTTCCGTGCCCTTGAAGTATAGCGGTTTACAGCTAAGAAAGTCCTTATAGGAGCAAGGTTTGGGTGGTGGAGTATTGGTTGCTGTGTCCTCACTACCGGGTGGTGTTCGAGTAGCCAAGGCTTCGGTCACACTGCGGGCAATTATTCCCGCGATCTCAGCTTCGCTAAGGGTAATTTGACGACGAGGAGGCATGATGCTGAGTAAGAAAGAACAAGGAAATGAAATAAGATACTAGTCCGAGTATGATGAACTAGTGGTGTGTTTGTCATTTCGAGACAGAGCGTTAGAGAGAAAGAGGCCTATATTCATATAATATAATATAGCCTAAAGTTGTAATGAGGTATACTTATGTAAATATATATGTATATCACATAATAACCTATTGAGTGTCTAGCACAGACGTGTTTTGAGTCCCGTTTCTCTCGAGGTCAGAGTAAACTAATGCATTCCTGTTCAACATAACTCTTTCAGGTTTCACATCATCTTTCTCTAATTGTACATAGTTGATCAGGCTATGTTAAATTAAAGTCGTATGATGAAATCCCTGAACTAGTCATAACTACTAAGGAATACTGCCTAACGGTCATAGTCTAGGCCCACTAAATGCAACCTAGTTCACTATAACCTTAGGCTCTGATACCAATCTGTGACACCCCCAAATTTAAAGATTTGCGGAAGCTTGATTTGGGTGTCACTAATCAATATACAAAGCACATAAGATATAATGAACGACCACTATATGCGTCGTTTTAAACTTGTATAGATAAAGTAAATGTTTACATCAAAATATTGTTACATTAGCTCGGTTCCCGAAATTGAGAGATTACATAGCATAATTACTTTTACAAAATATAATAATGCAGTCCAATCTCTAGTTGTATGTATGCTGACTCGAGCTAATAATTCCTGCTTGTGCAGCCAAACTACTGCTGGGTACCTGTGATAAATACTAAAATGGGTCAGCGAAAACGCTGGTGAGCTCACAGGTTTGTATGTCAATGTATAGTTGTAAGAACCGCAAGATTTATATTGAATTTAAAATGCAATTAAGCAAAATAAAAGTTATACTGTCCATGAGCACATAGTCTGAGCTTAACTTGATTTGTCAGGCCCAATTAAGGAAACCTAACTTGAAATGCCTCCTACGAGTGCCTAATCAACACTCGTCTTCCCAAATGCTAATACATCCGTTTGACCGGTTAGTGCGTGCTAACCCGGATGAGGATTGTCAATCCCATATGATATCATATACTAACATTCACGCTATAAAATACTAGAGACTATGCTTATGGAGGACTTTAAATTGATTAGCTTGAAACTCATGTAGTACTTGAAGTTTGGCACTTGCGTTCTACTTGTAAAACAAAATCGAGTAGTAATATCACACCCCTAGTTGTAAAGCAGTGAAAATGGGGCTATGAAACTCACCTGAGTCTTGGAATGTTAAGCAATTAAACTTGAAGTAATTAGCAGTGTGTTGGTGTCCAAAGACTTGAAACCTGAATGTGTCCACGACACTTGAATTGTTATTAATTGTATTGGTATCTCGAAAGACTACCATTGAAATTGTTTGTCTAACTTAATGTCCAAATTACCCCGATTTGGTTGATTGTATTGTTACAAGTTACTACGACTTGTTTGATTGAATTGACACAAGTTACAACGACTTGTTTGAATAAATTATCTAAGTTACTATGACTTAGTTGATTCAATTGTGTATTTGAAAATGTGTACGGCCCGTTGGTGATTTAGTTGAAATAATAATAATTCTAAAATGTTGACTTTGCTACAGTACTGCTACAGTACTGCTACAGTAAATTTGACTTTTTTGAACAGTAACTTTGACTTCAAAATTTTGAGGTTTGAAGATTCTGTTTTGTGCGACGTAGGGTGCTACGTCGCAGATCCGGACTGCGACGTTGGGCATGACGTCGCTATGTGCGACTTTCGCAATTTAATGCGACGTTGTACGTGACGTCGCTATAGGCGACGTAGTTGATTTCTGCGACGTAAGGGTCTGCGTCGCTAAGTGCGACGTTGGGGTTATAGTGCGACGTAGGTCGCTGCGTCGCTATATGCGACGTTGGGGATATAGTGCGACGTAGGTCGCTACGTCGCATTTGCTCCAGGCCAAATGCGACGTACGGAGTCTGATCGGAGTTTCAACTCCAAAAACGCGTTTTCCGGCCATCGATCGGCATAATATTTTTACCCAACCCATTTTAGGACATTACAAGGTTATACAAACAACTAGCAAGTTATAAAACTTAAAAACGAGAGTTTTCGGAGTTGTGTCGGAAACTTACAAATCGCCGAAATGAAATTCTGGAAAGATAGAAGTGTAGATCGTCGCGTGGTGGTCGTTTATTCTAAAGGGGCTTGAAGATCCGAGGTCGTTTGAGGTGTTTATTTTGCGATTTTCGTGTGGTGGTGGTGATGGAGTTTGTTGAGAGAAAATAGGGAGAAGAGAGAGAGAAAGAAGTTGAAAAATGAAGAAAAGAAAAATGAGGAGGTGATTATGGTGGGATCCCCACCATTTTCAGTCCACGCGCTTCGCTCCGTGCGGTGTTCGTTTTCTCCGTAGTTTAAACGTTAAATATTTATTTTATTTATTTAAGGATACATTTTAAATTATAAATTATTACATAATGTTTTATTGTAAAATTTTACCAATTATCTATTTATGATATTTAAAATGAAATTCGTTATATTTGTTTGCGCGTTTGTATTTTAATTATATATGTGTAATTTGTGAAATACGAATTGACCACGAAATATTACAATAAATAATATTCCTAATAAAATTGAGTTATTGAATAATGTTTGTATTACCTTAATAAATTTTACACCAACGTCCGTATTAATTGTATCGAAATTCATTCGATTTGAAACTCGTACGATTTAAACAAACCGCGTAATTGTAGATATATATTCAACAATATATATATAATAATTGATACATTAATTAGCCTAACACAGAACTAATTACATGTATTAAAACTTGATTAGGCACTAAATTCTAGTCCTAATTTGACGGGTGTCACATTAACTAATGCCCCAGCTGCATTCATGGACTTGATGAACAGAGTTTGTCGGCCCATGCTTGATATTTTTGTCATAGTCTTTATTGATGATATTCTTATCTATTCTAAAAGTGAAATTGAGCATGCAGCACATCTCAGGCAAGTTCTTGAAACACTTCGTTGTGAAAAGTTATTTGCTAAACTTTCTAAATGTGAATTCTGGTTACGAGAAGTCCAATTTCTTGGACACGTGATCAATATTCACGGCATTCAAGTCGATCCTTCCAAGATAGCAGCAGTAATGAAGTGGGACCCTCCTACAAGTCCTACTGAAGTCAGAAGTTTTCTGGGCCTAGCTGGCTATTATCATCGTTTTATTCAAGATTTTTCAAAGATTGCTACTCCTTTGACTCAGTTGACTAGAAAGAGTGTTTAGTGGAAGTGGGGAGAAGAACAATCCAAAGCATTTCAAATGTTGAAAGAAAAGCTTAGTCAAGCCCCTATTCTTGTTTTACCCGAGGGCAATGAGGATATGGTGGTGTATTGTGATGCTTCAAAACTCGGATTAGGCTGTGTTCTTATGCAGCGTGGGAAGGTTATTGCCTATGATTCACGCCAGTTAAAATCACATGAGCAAAACTATCCCACTCATGATCTTGAATTAGCAGCAGTGGTCTTCGCTCTTAAAATTTGGCGCCATTACCTCTATGATGTTAAATTCACTATCTATACAGACCACAAAAGTCTCAAATATTTCTTTGATCAGCGTGATTTGAACAATCGTCAGAGAAGATGGCTAGATTTAGTCAAAGATTATGACTGCGACATACTTTACCATCCTGGTAAAGCTAATGTTGTAGCCGATGCTCTTAGCAGAAAAGTTAGTCATTCTGTTCTTTCAGTGAAATCTCTTCAAATGACTGTGCTTCCTCAGTTATTTGATTCGATTAAAGCTGCTCAAATTGAAGTTTTAGCTTCTAATGACCCGAATAATCAACGTTTAGCGGGTCAATTTTCTGAATTAGTAGACGATTCCAGAGGTTTAAAGACTCGTTATGGTAGAATCTGGATACCAAGAACGAGTGAAGTAAAGAAAGTGTTACTAGATGAGGCGCATAAATCTAAGTATTCTATTCATCCTAGTGCTACCAAGATGTACCGTGATCTGAAACGTGACTATTGGTGGCCTGGTATGAAGCGCGACATAGTCAAACATGTTCAGAATTGTCTTACTTGTCTACAAGTTAAAACAGAGCACCAGCAACCATACGGTAAACTTCAACCATTAGATATACCAGTATGGAAGTGGAAACACATCACCATGGATTTTGTTACCAAGTTGCCAAAGACCCCTAGGCAACATGACACTATTTGGGTGATCGTGGACCGATTGACAAAAAGTGTTATTTTTCTTCCTATTCAAGAAGCTTCTTCTTCAGAAAAGTTAGCTGATCTTTATGTTAAAGAAGTTGTTGCTAGGCATGGAGTTCCACTTTCTATAGTTTCAGATCGTGATACTCGTTTTACTTCTCGATTCTGGAATAAATTTCAAGAAGATTTGGGGACTCGATTGCATATCAGTACAGCTTTTCATCCTCAGACTGATGGTCAGAGTGAACGTACCATTCAGACTCTTGAGGATATGCTTAGAGCTTGCGCCATTGACTTTGGTGGTAGTTGGGATACTCATCTTCCATTGGTTGAGTTTTCCTATAATAATAGTTATCATTCTTCAATTAAAATGCCACCTTATGAAATGTTGTATGGTAGAAAATGTCGAACTCCAATTTGTTGGGGTGAAGTTGGTCAAAGAGAACTTGGAAGTACAGATATAGTACAATTGACTACCGAAAAGATTGATCAGATTAGAGAAAGATTAAAGATGGCACAAGATCGACAAAAGTCATATGCAGACAAGCGGAGAAGGCCTATTGAATTTCAAGTAGGTAATAAGGTGATGCTTAAAGTTTCACCTTGGAAAGGGATTATACGTTTTAGAAAGCGGGGAAAGTTGAGTCCAAGGTCTGCGGACATCTTATTGCTTGATTAAGCACCGTACGTTATTGACTAAACTCTTCAAGACTCAGGTGAGTCTTATAGCCCCTCTTTTTACCGCTTTTCACTCAGGGGGTGTGATTCAATGCTTATTTTTAACATGTGAACGCAAGTACAAACTTTACAATATACTACATGAGTTGTTTTCTACTAATCATTTCAAAGTCCTCCGTCAGCATAGTTTGGTAATACGTTGTAGCGTGATTATTAGTATATGGTGCCATATAGGATTGACCCTCCTCGTCCGGGTTAGCATGCACTAACTGGGTAAACGGACTACTAATAATTGTTCAGACGAGTGTGGATTAGGCACTCGTGGAGGCACCTCGCTCGGATTTCTCTATATGGGACCCGACCCTCGAGTTAAGCTCAGACTATGTGCCCATGGCTGTATACATTTACTACTTATTTGCTGGATGCAAATCTTTACTTAAATCTTACGGTTCATACGATATTATCTGATTTCAAACCTGTGAGCTCACCAGCTCTAGCTGACCCATTTTAGCATGTTCCACAGGTACCCAGCAGTAGATTGGACTGCCACAGGATTAATATAGCTCGAGTCAGCATGCAGACATTAGAGATTTTCTTGCATTAGTATATTTTGTACAAGTACTTATGTACTGAAATCTCTCATTTAATCGAACATGAGCTATGTACAGTTTTAAATGTTGTAAACACTTTTATATTAATATATTTTGTTAAAACGACGCATATAGAGTCGTTTGCTATATCTTGTGTGCTTTGATATTTGATTAGTAACACCCAATTTATGCTTCCGCTAAACAGTAAATTTGGGCGTGTTACATAGACAACGCTCCATTTACACATTTATTATTTTCAAGTGAACCGCTACAAATACTGTTTTACTAACCCGCTTCAAAATTGTCAAAATTAACCGCTTTAGTAGTCATCACTAACCCACTTCAAATGTTATACTTCCCGCCATTTTTTGTATCTATATAACCGCTCTATTTTTTGATTTGACCGCTCCTATTTATAGAATTTGTGCCGGTCGTTTGACCACTTCAAACAAGTTCCCACTTTTCGTGACGCCGGTATCAGGGGCGGTCTGTTCACCGCTTCAGATGGCCTATTTCACCGCCATATATACCCGTTTTTGTACTAGTGTGATTTGTAAACGGGTCTCGAGTCGGGTGGATCCATCAGGGCGTTTCAGTCTAAAAATTCACGTTTCGGGGCGTTTCAGTCTAAACGGGTCCAAGTCAAATGGGTCTCGAGTCGGGTGGATCCATCAGGTTTCCACCAAGTTTTTTTTTTATTTGAGTGAAAATTGAAAAAAATAAAATGAGTTGAAAAAAAAAAAATTACCCGCTAGACACCCGTTGGTTAATTGTTATACGATTGGATGTTATATTAAATACACATTTAGATCCATTCAAAAAAATAGGGGAGACTTAACAAACCTATCTCCTCTTAAATATTAACCAACTTGACCCATAAATAACCAATGGGTCCAAAATTCTCACCTCTATTTTATAATATCATACTACATATACTACTTCGTAATTCTTTTTTCTTATTTCTTAATCATTTTGTCTCAAACTTATTTCAAAATGCAGTTTTAGAAAAGTAACTATCTACCAATAACATCTCATCTTTTATTTTGGGACGGAGAAATTAAGTTTTTTTTTTTTCTATTTAAAGAAAAAAGAAAAGTCGACTAACTAAATGGTTCTTCTTAATACGTTCGTTATAAACTATAGTATCCCAGGAAATGAAAGTGAGTAACTACCTATGCCAAATATGCTAACCAAGTATTACAACTTCATGGATAGCTCACTGAGTTTTTAACACAAGTGAGCCGTTACCCCAAATGCAAGAATAAATCCATTTCTAGAGGTTGTTCATGTGTAATATGTCGCACCTCCAATTTCGGGTTGCGGAAGAGAATCGGGTCGGGGCACGACTAATCAAATATCACAAGCACACAAGGTATAATGAATGACCACTATATGCGTCGTTTTACAATTTATATTGATAAAACCAAAGTTTACATCAAAAATATAGTTACATTAGCTCGGTTTCAAATTGAGAGATTTAAATACATAATGAATCTATACAAAATATAATAATGCAGCTAAATCTTTGATTGTTTGCATGCTGACTCGAGCTAATTGATCTTGATTGAGCAGTCCAACCTACTGCTGGTTACCTGTGATACATGCTAAAATGGGTCATCGAAACGCTGGTGAGCTCACAGGTTTGTATGTCAACACATATTTGTATGAACCGCAAGATTTAATTGAAGTTAAAATGCAATAAAGCAAATTAAAAGTTTTACAGCCATGAGCACATAGTCTGAGCTTAACTTGAGGGTCGAGTCCACATTTAAGGAATTCCGATCGAGGTGCCTCCTACGAGTGCCTAATCCACACTCGTCTACCCAAATGCTAATACATCCATTTGACCAGTTAGTGCTTGCTAACCCGGACGAGGATTGTCAATCCTATATGATATCATATACTAACATTCACGCTACAGATGTATTACCAAACTATGTTTGTGGAGGACTTTAAATTGATTAGTTGAAAACAACTTATGCAGTAATTGTTTTTGGATTGTACTTGCGTCCACATGTAAATAAATCGAGCAATGTATCACACCCCTGATGAAAACAGTAAAATAGGTGCTATGAGGCTCACCTAAGTCTTGAGCGTTTAACTTAATAAACTTGGATTGATTAGCCGAAATGTGATGTCCGAAGACTTGTAACCTGAGGGTGTCCACGACACGCGATGGTTATAACTTGAGTAGGTATCTATAAAGACTACCTTTGTAGTTGTTCGTCCAACTAGAATGTCTAAATTACTACGATTTGGTTGATTAATTTGTCCAAGTTACTACGACTTGGTTGATTTGATTATGTTTTGAAAACGTGTACGGCCCGTTGGTGATTGTTTGTAATAATAATCTCAATATTATTATCTTGTTTTCGAAGTGTTATACTTAATAAGTATATACCAATGTGTTTTTGAAGTCATATCGTATAATAGTTTGAGGTTTTGTAAGTTCGACACTTAGTATAAAAATGGTTTCAAACCTTCTGTTTTTAGCTTCACTTATAGCGACACTTAGGGTTTAGGCGACACTCAGGTAGTGTCGCATAAAATAGTAAATTCTGATTTAGTGACGTCACTTGTGGAAGTGGCGCATGGAGGGCGGCACTTAAGGAAGTGTCGAATGTAAGTGTCGGTATAAGGGTCATGAGTCACTAAGAGCTAGTGTCGTATGAAATCAGTTTTCGATTGTAGGCGTCACTTAGACAAGTGACGCTAGTAGTGTCGGTTTGGAGTGACGGGTATTGAATTTGCGACACTTAGGCAGTGTCGGGAAAAAGGGGTTTTATGCGGCACTTATGCAAGTGACGCAAAATTAGGGCTTTTAGCGACACTCAGTGCATCACTTAAGTGACGCATTAAGTGACGCTACGCTGCACGGGTCTATGCGACACTTACGTCTGATGGCCGGAAATTTTATCGAAAACGTGTTTTCCGGTTTCCATTTGACCCAAATCTTTCACCCAACCCATATTTGGACATTTTAAGTTCATATAAACACAAACTAGTGAAAATATACAAAATCAAAGAGTTTAGAGATTTGGCGGGAATCTTACAACTTAACGCCGGAGAAATCCGAAAAGGTAGAAACGTAGATCGTGACGTGGTGAATCTTTTTCTCCAAATGAGCTTCGAGATTTAAGGTCGTTTAGTGGTGGTTTTTTGGGTAGTAAAGGGTGATGGTGGTGATGAAATTTTTGAGAGAAAAATGATAGAGAGAGAGATAGTGAAATGGTGAAATGAGGAAGAAAAGGGAGTGATCCCCTTTTTGGGGGCATGGGGGCCGGCCCACATGGGCCCCACCCATGTGTGGTTGGCTCCATTTTCGTTCCTGTGTATTCGCGCTCCGTGCGGTGTTCGTTTTCCCGATTGTTTAGACGTTAAATACTTATTTAATACGTTTAAATATACGTTTTAAAATACGAAAAATTACTCGATATTTTGATTGAAATATTTCATTAAATACTTTATATTTGAGTTATAACATATAACTTTAACTTGTTTTGTTTGCTTGCGCGTTTAATAATTTAAATCGCGTAGTCATTGTTTGTACGATACGACTTGTGAAATATTATCAAAATAATATTTTGGATATAATAGCATTACTAAATAATGTTATGTTATTTAAATAAAATTGTTCACCAACGTCCGTATTAATTGAACCGAATTACATTCGATTTGAAACTTGTACGATTTAATCAAATCGCATACTTGTATATATTCAACAATATATATTTCGATACATTAATTAGCCTAACACAGAACTAATTACATGTATTACAATTGATTAGGCACTAATTACTAGTCCTAATTTGACGGGTGTCACATAATACAACAACAAATCAAATAATTTGAGTGACTTGAGAGTCTTAATTGCATAATGAGTTCATCATATAGCTTAAAGTTAGTAATGTTGGTAATTGGTAAATTCAACCAACCTTAGGTCAGAATCAGTAAAGATAATTTGCATCATTACGAAAAGAAAGCATTCAAAATGGGAATCAAATCATGTTCAAGGGAAAACTGCATATATAAAACTAACTGAAATTTTTGGTGGTTTTGGATGTCAATTTGAGATTTAGGTGGTACCACTGATTCTAATTCGTGGGAAATGGAAGATCAAATATGATAAAGATGAAATTAGGATCACCAAATGAAAGTTGGTCTGTAAAAAGAAGGGCTGAAAGTTCATCACACTTACTTGAAAATGGGCCATTTGGGTGATACTCTCGCCAAGAGTTTAATGAGATCAAATTTTAGACCTTGGCTATCAATTGTCTAAGGTCTATGTTAATACTCAAAACAATCTAAAGTTCTCTACTTGATATTTTAATTGCAGAACTGTTGTATATTTAGATTATAGATTAAAATAAAATAGCAAAAAATATTATTCAACCCAAACTGACCCTAATATATGTACAGAAGTTTATTGGTTTTGCTTCAAACGTTTTTGACCACACCAAACAAAACCAACCCATCCATTTGGTCACCCTAATGCATGGATTCTAAGCTTCTCAGAACTACCTCGTCCTATAACCTCAAACATTCTAGTGCATGAAATACATCATCATCAATATTAGTGAAATATTATTTTGGTCAATGAGCAGTAGCAGAAAGTGAAAAGGTATGTATACACATTGAAGTAGCATGACGATTACAACTATATAGACTCTTACTTGAAAAGGATATATATCGAGGGCATAAATAAGATAATGGAAATAGTACCGACTTGGTTCCATGGCTTAAAATGGTGAATTGTTGGTCATTATTCCTGACTCCATTGTCTCGATGCACGCAGTCTCCAGCATCTTAACAAAATCCGTCAATCTGGCATTCATGTCCAAATTGGCTCTGATCAACAATATACGGTGTAACAAAAATCAGAAATAGCTTTTGAAAGTATAACCACAAAAATATTTAATTAAAATAAGCATTATTAAAGTAATAAATCAATCTCCTACCCTCACATTATTATATACTTATAACAATCCAAAGCATAAATAGCCATGAACACAACATCATATGACAAGTTACTAAGCCTAACCCCCGACCGGCTTTGAATTACGCACCCCGACCTACAGGGCCGTCTCTGAGTTTTCGGAGGCCCTGGGCGAAAACTTTTGAATTGTCGAAAGGAGGCCCTACATTTGGTTTAAGATATTCTTTTTTTATTCTTTTTGTTACAGATCAATTAACTTTGAAACAACTATAACTTATTCTATCCTGTTTTTGCAATTAACGATCATATTTTATGTATATATACGTACACACATATATACAAGCATACAAATTTTGACGCCCTTATAATTTGGAGGCCCTGGGCGTTCGACCACCTCGCCCACCCTCAAAGACGGCCATGCCGACCGGCTTTGAATTACGCACATGTAACAACCGGCAAATTAGGCCTAGAATTAGTGCCTAATTCTTTGTTAATACATGTAATTAGTTCTGGGTTAGGCTAATTTATGTATCGAATTATATATATTGTTGAATATATACGAAAATGCGATTTGGTTAAATCGTACGCAATTTAAATCGAATGTATTTCGATTCAATTTAATACGGACGTTGGTGACCAATTTTAGTAAATAACATTGTTATATCAAAAATATTATTATAATAATATTTCGTATTTATTCGTATTGCACAATCAGAAAGTTACACAATTTAAAATGTTAAAACGCGCAACTAAATAAATTAACGTACAAATTAGAGCTCAAATATACATTAAATTGTAAAATATTTAAATAAATTCTCGCGTAATAATTTGTATTTTTAAAACGTACATTAATATTTAAAATAATTATTTACGATTAAACGACGGAGCAAACGAACACCGCACGGAGCGGAAACGCGGGGCGAAAATGGGAGGATAACCTCCCATTCCCACCTTTTCTTTCTTCATTTCATCACTTCTCTCTCTCTCCTCTCTTCCCTTTTCTCTCAAAATTCATCACCAAAAATCTCACAAAACCGCAAAATAAACCTACTAAACGACCTTGGATCTCATCATCTCTTTGGAAGAAAACGACCACCGCATCACGATCTATCATCCTACTTTTTCGGATTTCTCATCCGACACTTTGTAAGTTTCCGACAAATCCCGACATCTCTCGATTTTTAGTGTTTACACTTTCTAGTTGTTTGTTTATGCTCATAATGTCCCTATAAGGGTTGGGTAAAAATATTGGAACGATCGGAAACCCGAAAACACGTTTTTTTCTCGAAATCCGTCGAACAGGCTTTAGTGTCGCATAGATGCCAAAAACAGTACCAGCGTCACTAAGTGTCGCTATGTCTAGTGCCGCCCCATAGCGTCACTACTTAAGTGTCGCTATCACCCACACACCGTCACTTGTTTAGTGACGCAAGCCTAACACTTTCGGTAGAAACAAGTGACGTCCGGTTAATACTGATGACGTCACCCGAACCTCATACCGTCACTACCATAGTGACGCATATACTATTTAACGGCACTTCTCTAGTGCCGCATTATATGTTACCCGATACTACTTAACGTCACTCCCATAGTGCCGCTATACTATTTTACCTGACACTTCCTTAGTGTCGCTATGTTACACGTCACTTCCTAAGTGACGCCTAAATCTCAGAAACTATTACTTTTCACGACACTACTTAAGTGCCGCAATGTTACGGAACCCGTCACTTCGGAAGTGACGCATAACACGATACACGACACTATCTCAGTGACGCATACATTTACACACTGACCCAATACGCGACACTCCACAAGTGACGCATAGAACACAGAAGTGACGCATATAGTGTCGCATAAAACAGCAGGTTTTCAAACTTTAATTTCACTAAGTGTCGAACTTTTGTAACTTCAAATACTTATACGATACGATTTATAAAACACTTTGGGACACTTTTATAAGTGCAAAACATCAATAATTTGATAATAATACTTAAAGTTATTATTTCAAACTCGTCACCAACGGGTCGTACACTTTTATACAAACGATAACGAACCGACATTCGGACACATTGGGTTGTATGAACAACTAGTCTAGATGATCTTGCGAGACATCTACTTACTTGACATTACGTGTTTAGGCATTTGGAGGTTACGGGTTCGGAGAACCAACAGTTGATATTACATACTCGTTTATTGATATAAACGCGCTTGCAAAGACTCAGGTGAGTCTTACGGCCCCACTTTTACTGTTTTAACTTATTGGGGGAGATGCATGCTACTGATTTTTCTTGAACACAAGTACTAAACTGTTTACTATACCAAACGGAATTGCATGAGTTACTTACGATTTACTGAAGTCTCTCCATCATATATCGTTAGTTATGTACTTAAGCGCGAACAGTAGTTAATGGATCCATTAGGGAAATGACCCTCCCCGCCCGGGGTAGTAGCGCTACCACGAACCGTTATGTATAAACGGGCGACTATTATTTCGTTTACTTATGCTTGCTCAATTTCGAGCATGTCACGGGAGCAACTGATTATTTACGGGTTAAGCTTCGATTATGAGCCTCATGGCAACGGTATAACTTGATTACTTTACTTTTGCTGGATTTGCAAATACTTGATATACGCCTACGGGCATTACTGATGAAATCTTGTGTTCAAACTGATTATTTAATTACTGATAAACCTGTGAGATTCACCAACCTTTTGGTTGACCCTTTTTAGCATGTATTCTCAGGTACACTTACGGAGTAGGATCACTCCAGGATTACTAGCTAGAGTCGCATGATTTCCAAATTGCATATAACGGAGATTCTTTGGCATTATCTTTTGTAGCTATGATTATGTAATAGAATCTCCCGCCACTTACGCGGACTCTAGGCTTATATATTTTTGGTGTAATGAAAACTATATGTTTTCAAACGATCTAATTATGAAATGTAATTATGTTACAAAACGTCTCATTTAGAGGTCGTTTGCTGTATATCTTGCGCTTTGTATATTAATTAGTAACACCCAAAGTATGCTTCCGCAAATCGTTAAATTTGGGGGTGTTACAGATTGGTATCAGAGCCTAAGGTTATAGTGAACTAGGTTGCATTTAGTGGACCTAGACTATGACCATTAGGCAGTATTCCCTTACTAGGCATGATTGGTTCAGGAATTACATCATACGACTTTAATTTAACATAGCCTGATCAACTATGTACAATTAAGGAAAGATGATGTGAGGTCTGAAATGGTTATGTTGAACAGGAATACGTTAGTTGACTCTGACCACGAGAGAACCGGACCATTACTTGATACGTGCTAGACACTAGGCTGGATATGATATATGTATATATATATTAGCCTTGTCTTACTTACACTCTGCCACAGGAATGGCAAACACACCACCTAATCCGACACACTCTCACTCACACGGGTCACGGAACCCACGAGTAGCCAGGAGGAACACAAGGTCGCCTCGAAACAGCCCCTATCCTATTCATAACTCTCAGGACTCGGCACATCTCACGTTGCCAGTGTTGGCTACCCAATTCCGCCGTCAAGAGCAAAGGCTCGAAAGTCTCGAACGGGAACAACACCGAATGACCTACCTGCTTCGCCAAGCACTTGATCACATATCCCAACTCCAGCGAGAACAAGAAGATACCAACCTCTCTGTAAGCATAATTCAGGATTCCATGACCGCCGAACTAGGTGCGGAGGAACTTGTAAGAAACCGATTAGAAGAATGTGAACAGCGTTCACAGGAGACTGCGGATCACTCTCGAACAATAACACAACGACTGGCCTTGGTGGAAGACAACGCCAGGCAAACCAACCGACTAGCTGAAACCGTGGACCGCCTTGTCGCACTGATGGAGCAGATTAATCTACACCAGGATTAGATCAGTCTGTATCTAGTAACCAGTTAACTACTTAATTAGGGCCTATGTAATTCAACCGGATATAACAATTCCCGGTACTTTTGTACTACTACTACTCTGTAATCTTTTGGAAACCGTATCTTGTATTCAACTTGTTTATCTAAATGAAATATGATTGTCACCTCGTACTGTTATCGTGAATCTCAGCATTTACACTTGTGACATATCATAATTTCATGCAATTACCTTATTCCGCTTTCCTTGTCCTTTTATTGTTCAGCATCATGCCGCCAAAGACACGACCATACACCGACGCCCAGATTACCTCCCTTATAACCCAGGCTGTTACTGAAGCCTTGGCTCGGAATACCCCACCAAATTCCTCGAGAAACAGCGATGCCGCTGAAACCTCTGCTGCTAAACCTTGTTCTTACAAGGACTTTCAGAACTGCAAACCTTTAAACTTTGCAGGTACCGAGGGAGCTATTGGTCTGATACGTTGGATCGAGAAAGTTGAATCGGTATTTCTTATCTGCAACTGTGCGGAGGGGGACAAAGTTAAGTTCTCAGTTAGCACTTTTACTGACACCGCACTCACGTGGTGGAACACCTATGCCCAGACTGTGGGCGTTGCCAATGCTTACAAACTCCCTTGGGTGGAGTTGAAAGAGATGTTAAGGGGTGAGTATTGCCCCAGGGATGAACTGAAACAGTTAGAGCTGGAATTCTGGAACCATAAGATGCAAGGTGATGATATCACCGGTTATACCAACCGTTTCCACCAGCTGGCACTCCTGTGCCCAACTATGGTCGATCCTGAGTAAAAAGGATCGAGAAATACATTGATGGACTGCCCGAGAAACTCCAGGACCTGGTGACTTCATCCAAACCAGGTACTATCCAGAACGCCATCCGTATGGCACATGAACTCACGGCAAACGCTGTCCGCCGTAACACAATCTCAGCCCCACCAGCAACCAACAAACGAAAATGGGAAGGAAACCCCAACTCATCCAACCAAATCTCCAACCGAAGACCCGAGCCTATTAGGGCTTATTCATCCGGCTCTTCAGAAAGAAAAGGGTACAGTGGAAACAGGCCCTACTGTCCCAAATGCAATCGTCACCACGACGGTTCCTGCCCTTGCACAAACTGCAAACGTTTTGGGCATCTGGCCAAGGATTGTCGAAACACCAGTGCCCCGAAGACTTGTTATGGGTGCGGAAGTCTTGGGCATTTTCAGAATAATTGCCCTAAGCAGAGAAGCAACAACAACAACAACAACAGCAACAAACGGAACAACAACCCTGCTCGTAGCAGAGCATTTGTCATCAAAGCTGGGGAAGCTAGGGAAGACCCGAATGTTGTAACGGGTACGTTCCTTCTCAACGATCTTACTGCTTCAGTATTATTTGATACCGGTGCTGATAAAAGTTTCATATCTGATGAGTTTTGCCCACTACTTAATATCACCCCGTCGGCCTTAGATGTTAAGTACACTGTAGAGCTCGCAAATGGTAAACTCATAGAAACCAGTAGTGTGATACCTAACTGCACTTTAAACCTCGCAAACGAAATCTTCTCAATTGATCTAATGCCTGTTGAACTAGGAAGTTTTGATGTCATCGTGGGTATGGACTGGTTGTCCAAGCACCGGGCCGAAATTGTTTGCCATGATAAAATCGTCCGAATTCCTCTCGCCGCCGGTAGTACCTTGATCATACAGGGGGAGACTGGTGGGTCGAGACTAAACTTAATCTCCTGTTTAAAAACCCGAAAATTTCTGAGAAAGGGTTACCCAGCAATACTCGCGCACATCACGGAGAAAAAGTCGGAGGAGAAGCGACTTGAAGATGTGCCAATCGTTAGAGACTTTCCCGAAGTTTTTCCAGAAGAACTACCTGGTTTACCTCCACCTAGACAGGTTGAGTTCTCGATTGATCTCGTGCCGGGTGCCGCACCGGTGGCCCGAGCACCGTACCGACTAGCCCCATCCGAACTTCAAGAGTTGTCCACTCAGTTACAGGAACTCCTGGATAGAGGATTCATTAGACCGAGTTCTTCACCTTGGGGAGCTCCAATCTTATTTGTCAAAAAGAAAGACGGTTCATTCAGAATGTGCATTGACTACCGAGAGTTGAACAAACTAACCGTCAAGAACCGATACCCACTCCCCCGAATCGATGATCTGTTCGATCAACTTCAAGGATCAAGCTGTTATTCGAAGATTGATCTTCGATCAGGTTATCATCAGTTGCGTGTTCGCGATGCTGACATCCCAAAAACCGCATTCAGAACCCGTTACGGGCACTACGAATTCCAAGTAATGCCCTTTGGCCTAACCAACGCACCGGCTGTATTCATGGACCTTATGAATCGGGTGTGCAAACCATACCTCGACAAGTTTGTCATTGTTTTTATCGATGACATCCTTATCTATTCGCGAAACGAACAAGAACACGCACAACACCTCAGAACCATCCTAGAACTACTTAGACACGAGGAGCTTTACGCCAAATTTTCTAAGTGTGAGTTCTGGATAAACACCGTTCAATTCCTTGGACACGTTATCGACAGTCAGGGAATTCATGTAGACCCGTCAAAAATCGAGGCAATCAAGAATTGGCAAGCACCAACCACTCCCACCGAAGTACGCCAATTTTTGGGATTGGCCGGTTACTACCGCCGCTTCATTGAAAACTTTTCAACAATTGCCAAACCCCTCACCGTGCTGACTCAGAAGGAAAAGAAATTCGATTGGACCGATAAACAAGAGTCGGCATTCCAACTGTTGAAATCCAAGCTTTGCAGTGCACCCATTCTATCTCTACCCGAAGGCACCGATGACTTCGTGGTATACTGCGATGCTTCTCACCAAGGTCTCGGTTGCGTACTGATGCAACGAGACAAGGTCATTGCTTACGCCTCCAGACAACTTAAAGTTCACGAGAAAAACTATACAACTCACGACCTCGAACTAGGGGCCGTGGTGTTCGCTTTAAAAATCTGGAGACATTATCTTTATGGTACCCGCAGCACTATATTCACCGACCACAAAAGCCTCCAGCACATTTTCAACCAGAAAGATCTTAACATGAGGCAACGTAGATGGGTTGAATTACTCACCGATTACGACTGTGAGATCAAATATCATCCGGGCAAAGCAAACGTGGTTGCTGATGCTCTCAGCCGTAAGGAACGAACAAAACCCCTTCGAGTCCGGGCACTCAGTATTACCATTCATAACAATCTCACCACCCAAATACATCTTGCCCAACTCGAAGCTCTGAAACCCGATAACTTCAAGAACGAGGCCTTGCGAGGCATGGATAAACAATTTGAGACCAGACCCAATGGGGTTAAGTATTTCTCAAACCGAATCTGGTTGCCTAATTTCGGAAACCTTCGGGACTTGGTGATGGATGAAGCTCACAAGTCCAAATATTCTATCCATCCGGGATCTGACAAGATGTATCACGGCATCAAGGAATTTTACTGGTGGCCGAATATGAAAGCTGACATTGCTTTGTACGTCAGCAAATGCTTAACTTGTTCCAAGGTCAAAGCCGAACACCAAAGACCTTCCGGATTGCTCCAACAACCTGAAATTCCTCAATGGAAGTGGGAGCAAATTACCATGGATTTTATAACCAAACTACCTAAATCGGCGAGCGGTTGCGATACCATTTGGGTGATCGTCGATCGTCTCACCAAATCGGCTCATTTCTTGGCAATCAGAGAAACCGACAAAATGGAACGCCTTACACAAATTTACATCAAAGAAATTGTTTGCCAACATGGTGTCCCTATCTCGATTATCTCTGACAGGGATGCTCGATTCACATCTCGCTTCTGGCAATCACTCCAAAAATCACTGGGTACCAGTCTCGATATGAGTACCGCGTACCATCCTCAGACCGATGGCCAGAGCGAACGTACTATTCAGACACTGGAAGACATGCTACGGGCCTGCGTAGTTGATTCTGGTACAAATTGGGAAAGACATCTACCGTTGTGCGAGTTCTCGTACAACAACAGCTATCACGCCAGTATTAAAACGGCACCTTTTGAGGCACTGTACGGTCGTAAGTGCCGATCACCGATCTGTTGGACTGAAGTGGGAGATAGTCAACTCACTGGTCCTGAACTCATACATGAAACCACAGAGAAAATCGTTGAAATCCAAAACCGACTGAAAGCCGCGCGTGATCGTCAGAAAAGCTATGCTGACGTGAGACGCAAGCCACTCGAGTTCCAGGTTGGGGATCGGGTACTCTTAAAGGTTTCGCCTTGGAAAGGCGTAATCCGATTCGGCAAACGCGGAAAATTAAACCCCAGGTACATTGGACCTTTTGAAATCCTCGAGAAAATAGGTCCAGTGGCATATCGATTGCAGCTGCCCTCTGAACTCAGCAGTGTGCACCCTACCTTTCACATTTCTAACTTAAAGAAATGTCTGTCTGACGAGACACTTATTATACCCCTTGACGAGATCCGCATCGATCACAAACTTCATTTCGTTGAGGAACCTGTCGAAATTATGGACCGTGAGGTCAAACAACTGAAACAAAGTCGTATTCCAATCGTCAAAGTCAGGTGGAATTCGCGGCGCGGTCCGGAATTCACTTGGGAACGGGAAGACCAAATACGACTCAAGTATCCTCACTTGTTCACCGATTCTGCCCCTAACGCGACTTCGACTTAAATTTCGGGACGAAATTCTTTTAACAGGGGGAGAATGTAACAACCGGCAAATTAGGCCTAGAATTAGTGCCTAATTCTTTGTTAATACATGTAATTAGTTCTGGGTTAGGCTAATTTATGTATCGAATTATATATATTGTTGAATATATACGAAAATGCGATTTGGTTAAATCGTACGCAATTTAAATCGAATGTATTTCGATTCAATTTAATACGGACGTTGGTGACCAATTTTAGTAAATAACATTGTTATATCAAAAATATTATTATAATAATATTTCGTATTTATTCGTATTGCACAATCAGAAAGTTACACAATTTAAAATGTTAAAACGCGCAACTAAATAAATTAACGTACAAATTAGAGCTCAAATATACATTAAATTGTAAAATATTTAAATAAATTCTCGCGTAATAATTTGTATTTTTAAAACGTACATTAATATTTAAAATAATTATTTACGATTAAACGACGGAGCAAACGAACACCGCACGGAGCGGAAACGCGGGGCGAAAATGGGAGGATAACCTCCCATTCCCACCTTTTCTTTCTTCATTTCATCACTTCTCTCTCTCTCCTCTCTTCCCTTTTCTCTCAAAATTCATCACCAAAAATCTCACAAAACCGCAAAATAAACCTACTAAACGACCTTGGATCTCATCATCTCTTTGGAAGAAAACGACCACCGCATCACGATCTATCATCCTACTTTTTCGGATTTCTCATCCGACACTTTGTAAGTTTCCGACAAATCCCGACATCTCTCGATTTTTAGTGTTTACACTTTCTAGTTGTTTGTTTATGCTCATAATGTCCCTATAAGGGTTGGGTAAAAATATTGGAACGATCGGAAACCCGAAAACACGTTTTTTTCTCGAAATCCGTCGAACAGGCTTTAGTGTCGCATAGATGCCAAAAACAGTACCAGCGTCACTAAGTGTCGCTATGTCTAGTGCCGCCCCATAGCGTCACTACTTAAGTGTCGCTATCACCCACACACCGTCACTTGTTTAGTGACGCAAGCCTAACACTTTCGGTAGAAACAAGTGACGTCCGGTTAATACTGATGACGTCACCCGAACCTCATACCGTCACTACCATAGTGACGCATATACTATTTAACGGCACTTCTCTAGTGCCGCATTATATGTTACCCGATACTACTTAACGTCACTCCCATAGTGCCGCTATACTATTTTACCTGACACTTCCTTAGTGTCGCTATGTTACACGTCACTTCCTAAGTGACGCCTAAATCTCAGAAACTATTACTTTTCACGACACTACTTAAGTGCCGCAATGTTACGGAACCCGTCACTTCGGAAGTGACGCATAACACGATACACGACACTATCTCAGTGACGCATACATTTACACACTGACCCAATACGCGACACTCCACAAGTGACGCATAGAACACAGAAGTGACGCATATAGTGTCGCATAAAACAGCAGGTTTTCAAACTTTAATTTCACTAAGTGTCGAACTTTTGTAACTTCAAATACTTATACGATACGATTTATAAAACACTTTGGGACACTTTTATAAGTGCAAAACATCAATAATTTGATAATAATACTTAAAGTTATTATTTCAAACTCGTCACCAACGGGTCGTACACTTTTATACAAACGATAACGAACCGACATTCGGACACATTGGGTTGTATGAACAACTAGTCTAGATGATCTTGCGAGACATCTACTTACTTGACATTACGTGTTTAGGCATTTGGAGGTTACGGGTTCGGAGAACCAACAGTTGATATTACATACTCGTTTATTGATATAAACGCGCTTGCAAAGACTCAGGTGAGTCTTACGGCCCCACTTTTACTGTTTTAACTTATTGGGGGAGATGCATGCTACTGATTTTTCTTGAACACAAGTACTAAACTGTTTACTATACCAAACGGAATTGCATGAGTTACTTACGATTTACTGAAGTCTCTCCATCATATATCGTTAGTTATGTACTTAAGCGCGAACAGTAGTTAATG
The DNA here is from genome assembly GCA_949592205.1 of Helichrysum umbraculigerum. Taxonomy (NCBI): domain Eukaryota; kingdom Viridiplantae; phylum Streptophyta; class Magnoliopsida; order Asterales; family Asteraceae; genus Helichrysum; species Helichrysum umbraculigerum. The sequence continues at coordinate 7,509,869 of CATIUR010000004.1, read as the reverse complement.
GATCCATTAGGGAAATGACCCTCCCCGCCCGGGGTAGTAGCGCTACCACGAACCGTTATGTATAAACGGGCGACTATTATTTCGTTTACTTATGCTTGCTCAATTTCGAGCATGTCACGGGAGCAACTGATTATTTACGGGTTAAGCTTCGATTATGAGCCTCATGGCAACGGTATAACTTGATTACTTTACTTTTGCTGGATTTGCAAATACTTGATATACGCCTACGGGCATTACTGATGAAATCTTGTGTTCAAACTGATTATTTAATTACTGATAAACCTGTGAGATTCACCAACCTTTTGGTTGACCCTTTTTAGCATGTATTCTCAGGTACACTTACGGAGTAGGATCACTCCAGGATTACTAGCTAGAGTCGCATGATTTCCAAATTGCATATAACGGAGATTCTTTGGCATTATCTTTTGTAGCTATGATTATGTAATAGAATCTCCCGCCACTTACGCGGACTCTAGGCTTATATATTTTTGGTGTAATGAAAACTATATGTTTTCAAACGATCTAATTATGAAATGTAATTATGTTACAAAACGTCTCATTTAGAGGTCGTTTGCTGTATATCTTGCGCTTTGTATATTAATTAGTAACACCCAAAGTATGCTTCCGCAAATCGTTAAATTTGGGGGTGTTACAGATTGGTATCAGAGCCTAAGGTTATAGTGAACTAGGTTGCATTTAGTGGACCTAGACTATGACCATTAGGCAGTATTCCCTTACTAGGCATGATTGGTTCAGGAATTACATCATACGACTTTAATTTAACATAGCCTGATCAACTATGTACAATTAAGGAAAGATGATGTGAGGTCTGAAATGGTTATGTTGAACAGGAATACGTTAGTTGACTCTGACCACGAGAGAACCGGACCATTACTTGATACGTGCTAGACACTAGGCTGGATATGATATATGTATATATATATTAGCCTTGTCTTACTTACACTCTGCCACAGGAATGGCAAACACACCACCTAATCCGACACACTCTCACTCACACGGGTCACGGAACCCACGAGTAGCCAGGAGGAACACAAGGTCGCCTCGAAACAGCCCCTATCCTATTCATAACTCTCAGGACTCGGCACATCTCACGTTGCCAGTGTTGGCTACCCAATTCCGCCGTCAAGAGCAAAGGCTCGAAAGTCTCGAACGGGAACAACACCGAATGACCTACCTGCTTCGCCAAGCACTTGATCACATATCCCAACTCCAGCGAGAACAAGAAGATACCAACCTCTCTGTAAGCATAATTCAGGATTCCATGACCGCCGAACTAGGTGCGGAGGAACTTGTAAGAAACCGATTAGAAGAATGTGAACAGCGTTCACAGGAGACTGCGGATCACTCTCGAACAATAACACAACGACTGGCCTTGGTGGAAGACAACGCCAGGCAAACCAACCGACTAGCTGAAACCGTGGACCGCCTTGTCGCACTGATGGAGCAGATTAATCTACACCAGGATTAGATCAGTCTGTATCTAGTAACCAGTTAACTACTTAATTAGGGCCTATGTAATTCAACCGGATATAACAATTCCCGGTACTTTTGTACTACTACTACTCTGTAATCTTTTGGAAACCGTATCTTGTATTCAACTTGTTTATCTAAATGAAATATGATTGTCACCTCGTACTGTTATCGTGAATCTCAGCATTTACACTTGTGACATATCATAATTTCATGCAATTACCTTATTCCGCTTTCCTTGTCCTTTTATTGTTCAGCATCATGCCGCCAAAGACACGACCATACACCGACGCCCAGATTACCTCCCTTATAACCCAGGCTGTTACTGAAGCCTTGGCTCGGAATACCCCACCAAATTCCTCGAGAAACAGCGATGCCGCTGAAACCTCTGCTGCTAAACCTTGTTCTTACAAGGACTTTCAGAACTGCAAACCTTTAAACTTTGCAGGTACCGAGGGAGCTATTGGTCTGATACGTTGGATCGAGAAAGTTGAATCGGTATTTCTTATCTGCAACTGTGCGGAGGGGGACAAAGTTAAGTTCTCAGTTAGCACTTTTACTGACACCGCACTCACGTGGTGGAACACCTATGCCCAGACTGTGGGCGTTGCCAATGCTTACAAACTCCCTTGGGTGGAGTTGAAAGAGATGTTAAGGGGTGAGTATTGCCCCAGGGATGAACTGAAACAGTTAGAGCTGGAATTCTGGAACCATAAGATGCAAGGTGATGATATCACCGGTTATACCAACCGTTTCCACCAGCTGGCACTCCTGTGCCCAACTATGGTCGATCCTGAGTAAAAAGGATCGAGAAATACATTGATGGACTGCCCGAGAAACTCCAGGACCTGGTGACTTCATCCAAACCAGGTACTATCCAGAACGCCATCCGTATGGCACATGAACTCACGGCAAACGCTGTCCGCCGTAACACAATCTCAGCCCCACCAGCAACCAACAAACGAAAATGGGAAGGAAACCCCAACTCATCCAACCAAATCTCCAACCGAAGACCCGAGCCTATTAGGGCTTATTCATCCGGCTCTTCAGAAAGAAAAGGGTACAGTGGAAACAGGCCCTACTGTCCCAAATGCAATCGTCACCACGACGGTTCCTGCCCTTGCACAAACTGCAAACGTTTTGGGCATCTGGCCAAGGATTGTCGAAACACCAGTGCCCCGAAGACTTGTTATGGGTGCGGAAGTCTTGGGCATTTTCAGAATAATTGCCCTAAGCAGAGAAGCAACAACAACAACAACAACAGCAACAAACGGAACAACAACCCTGCTCGTAGCAGAGCATTTGTCATCAAAGCTGGGGAAGCTAGGGAAGACCCGAATGTTGTAACGGGTACGTTCCTTCTCAACGATCTTACTGCTTCAGTATTATTTGATACCGGTGCTGATAAAAGTTTCATATCTGATGAGTTTTGCCCACTACTTAATATCACCCCGTCGGCCTTAGATGTTAAGTACACTGTAGAGCTCGCAAATGGTAAACTCATAGAAACCAGTAGTGTGATACCTAACTGCACTTTAAACCTCGCAAACGAAATCTTCTCAATTGATCTAATGCCTGTTGAACTAGGAAGTTTTGATGTCATCGTGGGTATGGACTGGTTGTCCAAGCACCGGGCCGAAATTGTTTGCCATGATAAAATCGTCCGAATTCCTCTCGCCGCCGGTAGTACCTTGATCATACAGGGGGAGACTGGTGGGTCGAGACTAAACTTAATCTCCTGTTTAAAAACCCGAAAATTTCTGAGAAAGGGTTACCCAGCAATACTCGCGCACATCACGGAGAAAAAGTCGGAGGAGAAGCGACTTGAAGATGTGCCAATCGTTAGAGACTTTCCCGAAGTTTTTCCAGAAGAACTACCTGGTTTACCTCCACCTAGACAGGTTGAGTTCTCGATTGATCTCGTGCCGGGTGCCGCACCGGTGGCCCGAGCACCGTACCGACTAGCCCCATCCGAACTTCAAGAGTTGTCCACTCAGTTACAGGAACTCCTGGATAGAGGATTCATTAGACCGAGTTCTTCACCTTGGGGAGCTCCAATCTTATTTGTCAAAAAGAAAGACGGTTCATTCAGAATGTGCATTGACTACCGAGAGTTGAACAAACTAACCGTCAAGAACCGATACCCACGAGTAGCCAGGACTACCGAGATTTGTTTAAATGCTACAATATTGCCTTTTACGGTATGGACTTTGGTCGAATATTTCCGAGTTATTCCAACTTATTTATTATTTTGTGCCATGGTGAACAAACAAAATAAAAAAGAGGGTCATCTCAGCGGAAGGAGAAGGACCTGCAATGGCAGAGACTACATTCCTACTTTTCTTAGACGGAAAAACTGCCCATCTACTTTATTAGATTCAATAACTATAGAAATATTGAAGCTATACCAACTAAAAGAACGAAATACATATGGTCAAACACAGATAATTGAACTCATAAAATCAGATATGTTGACTCCGACAAAAATGGCAGTTATCATTAAAATTGACGAATAATAATCTACATAATTAAAAAGATAAGCTATTTGAGGGGGAAAAAATTAAGCAAGAAACACAACCTAGAAGAAAAAACGTACCTCCTTTTGCCATATCAAATATGTCATTTGAGCACCAACTATTGCACCAAACATATCACTCGTGTTTCATAAAGAGCCAAACAATGAAAACTGAAATACAATATTGGATTCAAACTTATTAATCTGAAAATTTTGATCAAATTTCTTTAACCGGAGTTGAAAATCAGTATATGACTACATCATTGTATCTTTTAAGATTGGCTTTTTTGACTTAATTAAAACAACAGAAACATGGAAAACTAATAATTAACATAGAAGAAACATAAATAAAAATAATAATTAACATAGAAGTAATATAAATATTTTCAATATAAAGAATAATTAACTTATAATTGTATGAAACACAAATAAAGTTAGTTCAATATATACCAACCGATCCATAAGGATGGTTTCCATCGAAGCACGGATTGTTTAGGTAGCTTTGTTTCATACCAAAAGCACCTTCACACGAACCTTTCAATTGTTACTTTCATCGTTAATAAGATTTAACGGGGTAAACCATCTTCAGCCGTCATTGTTAAAATAGTAGTATGAATATGCTAGTATGTTTGAATCTGACTATGAATTGAAGGTAATGGTGTAGGAAGGATATATATAGAGTTCGTTAATTAGATAATTGAAGGTTGAAGATGGTAAGGAAATACTCCGTAGTATGACATTCTGAATTCAATTTGTTAAAAAAAAAAGTGTGATTCGGCGTTTGAATGGTGCATGTAGGAAATAATTGACCTAATTAAATACAATTAAATAGGTAATAACATTTAAAAATCTCGGCACTCAAGTTTTGTGGAACTATATCTCCAAAGTTTATTAAATGTGAATTGATTAGGAATTATGTAGAGCTAAGATTTATCCTATATTTAAATAACCCATTTTCCTTAAATTATGGATACAATTGAATGTAGTTTGCTACAATTATGCGTACAAATAATAACCCACGAATTTTCTTCCTTTATACAAGTTGATTTTTAATTATTTAACCAAATTTAAAATGGTTGCTTTAAATAATTTCAACACAATTACACATAGGCAATTAAGTCTTTTAAACAACTCTCTTTCACTATTTAGGTAGTCGTTTAGGTTAAAGATTATCAATGACTTAAATTAAAAGAATTAATTAATGAATGGTTAGGATTAGATTAGAATTTACTAATGACAACCTAATATACACTTTGTTATAATATATAATATATAAAAAGAAAAGAGAAGAGATATATATATTATAAAATGAAATGCTGTCTAATAAAACAAAAAAGACACTGTTCATAAGTGTTCAACGTTTGAGGATAAGGGGGAATTATATATATAATAATTCAACTGCATGAGTTTTAGGAGTCCACCGATACAATTTTGCAAATGGCGATTTGAATGGTTTCATGGTATGCATATAAATTCATCTAATCTGTGTTTATATGAAACAATTGTTAAAAGTCATCATGTTCATCAAGTATCTTATTTAATTTTATTTGTTGTCTATTCAGATTCAATTGCAAGTGAGCGCTCCAAAACTCAAAAACTAATTGCTTGCAATTTGATTTGGTGAGTACTCCTAACTTCTAACATTAATTTGTAGAGTACTCACGGTTATATTTTGTTCTTCAGTTTCATGCACACCATGTGTTTGATAAAATGTTTAAGTCAAAGAAAACGTCGAATTGGAGATGAAAATACCTTACACCAATATAATTTTGCCATACATCACTGAAAAAGCACTAACCTCCATTACCTAATTTTGTTGAATGAACATATAGCAGTGTAGATTCATTGTTATACATAGATTACTGGGATATTTCATTGCATTTTGTTTTATTTTTATTAAATAAATAAATAGGCCTATATGTATGATAGGGAAACCTATCGTGAATGGCTCCCGAGCTAGCTACTAAATGGTGGCAGCAATAAAGTATCAATTTGAGTGTATGATGCTCCTCTAACTTTGCTTGTGTATTAATAGTTAGGGGTAAGTGCACGAAAATGTAATGAACTATGCTCTGACATTCATTGTATGTAATGAACTATTCTGACATTCATTGTATGTAACGAACTTGCTAATTTCCTTCATTGTATGTAACGAACTTGTATTTTGGGCAGATCAACGGTCCTAAGAACGCCACGTGTCGCCCTACATAATCAACACTTGGAAAAATCAAGAAAAATACTAGTTCGTTACATACAATGGAGGAAATTAGCAAGTTCGTTACATACAATGAATGTCAGAATAGTTCGTTACATACAATGAATGTCAGAGCATAGTTCATTACATTTTCGTGCACTTACCCCTAATAGTTAAAAACTTCTAATTTCTATTAACCTTTTATCTTGGTATTTGAATTTTATTTTTCCTGGCAATCTAACATGATGATGTTCTATGTTATGGCAATCATTTTGTTAATTGATCTTTTTATTATATATGTAGGTCTGTAAAATCTTATGGAGGTTAGTTGAATGGGGTAAATCCCACTACAGATTCAGTTCCAAGGTTGGATATTACTACACCATCCAATTCTGATACCACATTAAGTAGCTTATTAACCGAAGCAGAGCTTGACTTACGGTATGCCTTTTTCTTTGTTTATAAATCTATTTGTGGTCCCTCACATATACAAAACAATGCCTTTAAGACTTGATCTATGAAAAAAAATCATATAGTTTCCCCTGTTTTGTTGCGCCACTTTCTAAAACATCTATTTGGTGCATCCTATGCAATGTGGGGAAGGGGAAGTTGGTGACAACAATGAATTATTTATTTAACATCCACCTCCCACTGAGTTCAATGAGGGTGCATCAGCATTCAAGCATTCGGATCATGCAAGTCTCTAGCAGCATCTTAAGATACAATGGGTGTTAACTAAGTAATCGAGCCTAAAGTATTAATAGAAGTTACGAGTTTTAACGAATCTAAATGGTAACTACTCTAGAGTGGGGAATTTAATTGTTTATATGAAAGTCATTTATTTGTGTATCCTGGCTGCAAAACATCATGCTTGCATTCATTGATAGCTACATAATATAGATGGTAATTTCAATCTGTTTACTTGAAAGAGGGTTGATTTGGGTTGTATTAAATATGAACATGTCAGTAGAAAAAAGAAAAAAAAAACTAGAAGGTGAATAGATCGAAAGTCGCTCATAGTCTATTTCAAATGCATACATCATCCTATACCATTTTGACCCCTTGATATACCCGCCCATCGCAAACTCTACTACCAAGCAACAAGTCAAGAATGAAATCCAATATTGCTTATTCTTGAAAAGCATCAACACCAAAACATTTTGGAGATAAAAGTTTCAAACTTTTGTCTTGTCATATTTTGGGTTTAAATGGGCAGGCCATGTAAATGATTGCGGGTTAGATTGACAGCTCCCAGTTTTCTTGGACCTCAAGATAAGAAGCAACACCAATAAAACTGCTTGTGCCAAATAAGATCAAAAGAACATGTTCACAACTACATTCTTGGGTTCGGATAATGCATCTGATAATGCATACACTTGCAGTTATCATCCAACTCCACAACACAAATGACCAGACCTTCACGGCAGCGGGTGATCAAACTAGCGAATTCAAGAATCACGTGTTACCTTTTTATATATGTAAATGTTTTTCTTTATTCAAATTGCTAAGATATGGATGATAAAAGATAAGTTTTGTGATTGAAACAAGTGAAAATTTGAGTTTTCAATAACTTTGGACCTATATACTTATATATCTATATAAATATTATTAATCATAATTTGTATGGACACATAGACCGGGGTATGGGATTCTTGAGGATTTATTTTTTTAAGGATTTATTGAAAGTTCTATAGTAGAGCTTACGTGAATAAGATCAAATATAGGTGTTTGTGATGGAAACGAGTGAAAAAAATGAGTTTTCCCCAACTTTGAACCTATATTAGTATACGTGTATTTATATATTAGGATATGTATTGTCAAAGGGATACTTTAGGCTTCATATCCCTTTAAGATTCATTGTATGTCTATAAAGAAATTTCGGTGAATACGATATGGATGCCCTGAAAGATACGTGTTTGTGATGGAGAAAAGTGAAAAACATGTATATAATAGTTTAAGAAAAAACACACACTTTGTACAAACAAACAACTACCTATTACGTTCTTTAAATACATTACACTGTCTCATCCCATGAGTATAAGAAACACTTATTATATTCCTAAAACAAAAATTAATGTGTCATCCCGCAAATTTTGCGAGTCTTAAACTAGTTGAATCTAAATCGAATTCTTATAACATGATAACTAGGACTAAAACTATTATTGCTTTGTGTGACTACAATAATGAGATATAACATTACGTTTAGTCTATCGGTTCAAGTTGTCAAATTGTATAACACATTATTTTCATTCGTAAACGATTCACTCTTTGTTGCTAGTGCTGCTAATTGTTAAACTAAACAAATGATCTTTTTTTATCATGCTTGAATATATTTTTTATGTTTGTGCCATCGTTGCAATTATCTAAAAAAACAAGGAAGTTTACTACTACGTTATTAATTGACGATATGTAGTAATTTCACTATCCTTTTATTATTGCCTTATTGATTAGATATCAATTTAAATCAAGTTTCTTATTATTTTGAAATGTAGGACTGTAGGAGTAATTAGATAGGGGCAGTTTAGTCCTTATTTATTGTTGAGTATCGTCTTTTATTTGTATGAGACATATCGATCAACAATGACTCATTTGTTATTTTGTATGTACTTAAATATTTCATTCTATTAGATTTAAAGCAGGAAATGGCTAGCAAAGCTACATACACATCTATATAGAAAAACAATTGAAGTTGAGCGTAATATATTTTATTTTAAATAATTAGTCTTAATCGTGTCGACTTATACATCGAACCAACAAGCATACATATATTTATTTTAAATTGGTTTCTAGTTATCATGATCAAGAATTAAAATTACTTTTACAATTGTTTTTTATTATATATATATATATATAGGGGAGAGATCCTTGGGGAAGTAAAATAATTAGGGAAGGATGGAAGTGATTCTCAGCCACACATTCTGGTCAACTCAAAAGTCAACGCGGTGGCATTTTTGTAAATAACTTGAAATCACCTCCCAGAACGTTAACATGCATTTCAAAAGCATGTTAATCAAAAACAACTAAAAACGTGATTTTCATCTTGAATTCATCAATCTAAAGCTTGAAACTTGCAAAAATAAATTTAAAAACACTAATATACAACTCGTTGAGCAAGATTGATTAACAATTGTTAGATTCAATAAAAAAAATGTTAGAAAATAGATTTCATGAAGAAAAATATAGAAACCCATAAAAAAATCACAAATTCATTCAATTGAGTACAAAATTGAGATGTATATAAAGCAAAATTCAAATATATCGATCATATACATCAATAATCAAACAAACTTGTAGTTATTTTACGTTGTACACAAAAAAAATCTCAAAATCAAAATTTTCATAAAGTTAACACTCATTTGAAATGCATGTTATAAAAATTACAATTTAAATATTCATTTATGATGAATATTTTAGCTTATATATGTTATTAGCGTATAATAACTCATATTATAAATGCATGTTAACATCTCATTGAGCCTTTAACATTCATTTATGATGAATATTAAGTTATATCATGCTGATGAACATTATAACATTCATTTATAATGCATATTAACTCATATATGTTGTAATACATTGATAAATGTTATGTTATAACGTTCAACGATGTATAATAACTTATATAAGGTAATATTCAACAAATATGAATGTTTAAGAATCTTAGTTGTAATTTTGATTAACATGCATTGCAAATGTATGTTAACGTTCTGGATATTTTTAAAAACTGTGAAATTTGATGGTTAATGACAGCCATAATTCGATTAATTACATGTTTATAAGTTTTGTATGATGAAATTCGTTTAATTTTATTGTTTTCATTGGCAAAATAAAATTTTATATAAAAACCCAAAAGTTATACCCAAAATTCATAATTTTTGATGATTTCAAATCATGACGAATTGAAGATATGTATGAATGTGTTTGATGGATTGGAAAGTTTATAATGTTTTTGATTGATGAATCGTTGAATTTGATGCTTTAATTTTGGATTTTAGACTAAATTTGATTAAATGGGTATTGTATATGTATTATTTATTGTATGAAAAGGGTGGGAGAAAATTAGTGGCTAGGATTTGCTTCCCTCCTTCCCTCAAACTTGATGCTTCCCTCTTGATCCTTCCCCTATATATATATATATATATATATATATATATATATATATATATATATATATATATACTAGATAAAGACCCGTGCGATGCACGGCATTTTAAAATTAAAAGTATACAATTTTTGTTCATGCAAATATTAGTTAACTCATATGAAATTTATCCATGTCTTTGTTCAAAATATATAAAAGGATTTCCAGGGGTACGTGATGCATGATGATAAAATTCACAAAAAATTATAATGTTTTAATCTTCATCAAGACTTATGCGGCCGAAACTTAGATGTATAATCTTCATTAACATACCATTCACATGTATAATCATTTAGTTACAATACAATTAAAATATTGATGTCAAAGAGAGATTAATATTATGAGTTCGTAAACATAACATTACATACATTTGAAATTAGAAGTGACATGTAAAAAAACAATGCATCTACAAAAGATGAACAAAGAAGGTCTAGACATATAATGATGAATAAATGGCAACTTGTATGTTATTGTGTTCCTAATGCGAAAGATTAAAACACTAAAAAGTACAAAGAAAAAACTAAAAGATCTTTCATCTTTACACCAAAATTTTAAATAAAGAATATACGTAATTTTTAATAGAAAATAGACAAAGTAAATGGATCATACCTTATTGAAATTGCTTATGCTCATTAACGCAAGATCATAACCTGACGGTGTTTTATAATATTTACGTACATATATATGAAATTAAAAACCCACCAATAATAAAATATCTTTAATATACATAAAAAACAACCAATAATATTAGATCATTGTAACAAAACTAAAGCAGATTTATTGATGACAATTAAACAATAGAGTTAAAGAGATTGATTAAACAAAACTATAGAAACACACCAAACCTTTTTTTATGTGATCTTTTTTTTTTATATGTAACAAAAATATAGGAAGGCAACCCCTGATAAATTGTAGCTTGGATAGAATTTACCATAGAATATTACGTGGAAAGTTGGATAACATATATAGTGATGGATTTTGAATAGATTAAATAAAAAGGATGTGCATTCGGATGGTTTTAGGAATTGGCAATTATGTATGCAATTCGTATAATCCTAGACTTCCATGCTATTTTTTCGAGATTAATTGAAAATTTTAGGAGATTGACACGTAATAATTTATTGTTACGCTCCAAGGCTCTTCAAATTATTATTAGTATCTAATAATTTGTCAATTGGAATGATAAGAAGTTGCCACATATCATTATTGCTTATGTGGCAAATTCTGGAGACATCTTTACTACTCGCTTAGCGGCTTAGTATATACATAGATATATATATATCTCTACCCCTTTATTAAGCATTATCATGTGTTGACCTTATGTCATATGGGAAATCCCCATAATACCCTTCTATTTAATCTTAAATAAAAAAATAATGTTAACACAAATGACTCTTTCTATTACCAACTTTTGGAATTAGCTGTCACCTAACATGTCAACTTATTTTGGCAAGTCAACTATACAATAACTCTACAAAATCAATTACATCAAAACATTCACTACTCAATCAATTACAAAATCACTACACAAAAAAAAAACATAGTAAAATTAATACTATATAAACGCACTTGTACTCATGAAAAAAATACCAATCTATTCATGTGCGTTTGGATTTTGCTATTTGAAGTTTAAATTTATTTTTAATCATCTGTTATATATTTTTTTCACGTAATCATATGAATATGACATTTATAATGCACACATCTTAGACATGCAGTGTTTTTTTAATTTGTTATAGTGGTGTTCATCATATTACTTCGTATTATTATTATTATTTGCTTGATTTAAGCCGTATATTTTATTTTATATCAATTTTTCAACTGCTCTTTCACCACATTTTTCACAAATTTCAAATATATTCCCGCCGCATTGCGCGGGTTATCAGCTAGTATATATATATATATATATATATATATATATATATATATATATATATATATATATATATATATATATATATATATATATATATATATATATGGTAAGGATCCGGTGAGAACCATTTAAGAGTGAGAACCGAGAGAACTCATGCCACGCTATTTTTATATTACCCAGTCCGCTTTAATTTTTTTTTTCAAAACAAAGCTCACAATTTCTAATTCAAAATGACCTCAATCTAACAAACATTTTTATCAATCAAATTATATTATTGGATTCAGTTTTTTTTTTTCTGTACGTCATTCTTTAATTTCTCTATTAAAAGAGCAGATTCATAAATAATATTTTGAATCTTTTGTTTTGCATCTGTTAAATTAGATAGATAATAATGAAGAAGATGAAGAATAATGAGATACAATTCGATATAACGTGATAAACCTACATAATTAAAGACGATCAAATGCTAATCTCATTTATCCATCCAGATGCAACTGAAGATGCAAGTGTAGATGCAGATGCAACTGTGGATTCAGTATCATTAACTACTGCTTTTGAGGTCTCTTTCCGGCCGAGGATGAAATTGAACGCCGCCGGAAGTTCGCCGGTGATGTTCGTCACGATCTCTTTCGAGAAAACTGAAGCCGATGCATCTGATATGATTTAGACTTTTTCTATCGGAGGTCTGTGTGTGTTTTACAGTCGATTGCATAATCAGTGTCGATTAATCGATTTGGCTAAAATCCATATCTAAGTTTGATCGTTTTTGGGTAATGTGTGAAAGAGGCATTGAAGAGATAAGGGGTTGGTAAATCACAATAGCCAGAAAAATAAAGAGGTGAGAAGTTTCTCTTCGTCAGAAATCTCATAAAAACGTCAATTGCATTTGGGAGAGAAGAATTAGGGTGTAATACTGTAATCGCATTTGGAAGAGAAAGGGGCTGGAGCCTGGAAGTGTAAGCGATTAGCGAGAGATATTTGAGTAAATTAATTTGGATTCTAGATTCAGCCTTTTTCAATTGTATAAGCCCATATATATTTTTAGCCCATTAAATTTATTAAGTGAAAAGCCCAAAAATTTTCATACGTAACTAATAACGAAAGATGGAAACAGGCGTGTGCGAGTTCTCACATGTTCTCACCATAAAATTGGTTCTCACCTGATCCTTTCTCTCACACACATACACACACACATATATATATATATATATATATATATATATATATATATATATATATATATATATATATATATATATATATATATATATATTTTGAAGAGTAAGATATTTTAAGAGGTGTAATTATTAGAAAAAATACTAGAAAATTAATGAACTAAGGAAACAAGTTTTAAATATAAAAATTTAAACATATTAACATACACGTGAACATCTGCACGTATTTAATTATATAGTGTATGCTTTTATATTTAAAATTGTTAATAAGTTACATTCCTTGCAGAACATTATAACTATTGACGCTTCGCCCCACATGCTCCATCTTGATGACAATAAACATGGAAGACAATGTTGATCATACACTTCATATTAATCCAGTGGCCACCAAGTAGAGTGTTACCTCATTTTCAAAAACATGACAATTTTTTTGCAAAGTCTTTTCATCATGTACCAATTGAACTACGTGCCTTAGGGCTGCCCCAAAGTTGCAATTAGTGGGGATTGAATTTTGTGTCTTAATGGAGATTCTCAAACATCCATCACCAGACTATCACCTTCGGGTTATACGTGAGTTACATTTCATTCAAATATGATTACCGAAACTTATTTTGAAACTGAAAAATGATACATTAACATGAAGATTATAAACCATTCATATAAAATGATGTAATACGTGTAGCTAATTTGATAATGGATAAGACATATTTGCCACAAATTACACAAGATCTCGGGTTTAAGCTTGTACATCCCATAACTAAGGGTTATCTTTCATATTATGAACAGACGGTCAATTATGAGCCGGTCTGAATTTCTGGTAATCAACATTTTTCTATAAACACATAAACTAATCACATCAAATCATATTAATATTCAGTCATAATAGTAAAAAATCTAAAACTATGTACTAAACTTAATGAATAGATAAAAAAAAAATTATTATCTATTTTTACATGATTTTATCATGTATAGAATATATAATAATTAATATTCGTATTTCTTTGAAAGTCTATAACAAAAATTAATCATTAATAATTATTCAATAACAAATAAAATAAATAAATTATTAAATTAAATTATTAAAATCTTATATATATATATATATATATATATATATATATATATATATATATATATATATATATATATATATATATATATATATATCTTTTATATATCTTTTATATATATAATTTATATATATAATTAAAAGAGGATACTATTAACGAATTTTGACCCTTGATTAGCCTTCACAATTAGAGATCAATGGAGTATATTAGTTTGAAATAAATATACTTAATACCCCTAATATTTTTAATAAGATTTAGGTTAATTTTTAATTTATCTTTTATATATAAAAAAAAAAAGTAAAAAATTCGGCATACATAAATTATACTATTATGCCAGCCGCTTCCTTAATTTTTTCTCTCTCGCCTCCTTTGCCACGCACACAAAGAAAACCCCAAAGATTTAGTTTTCTTATTCCACCAAAAATATGTGCGCATCACTTAATACGTATAATTTCAATTGATTCATGGTTAAACAATTCAAGGGGGTGCGATTTCGAAAGTAAAAACAAAAAAAAATAAATTCGTAACCTAGGGTTTGGGGCAAGACTTTTGAGATGGCAACTGGAATTCGAGAAGAAACAGGTGACATGAACATGCTATATTCTATGTATAGTGCATTTACTTATATTTGCTTACGTTGTGTTCAATTGATTACTCAATTAATTACCATCACTAATTCTCTCTTTTATGTGTATAATGTATAATTAGGTTTGTATTATTATCAATGTTTTTGTGATTTTTATACTTGATCAAGTGATGTATTCTCATTAGAGAAGAGTTCAATTGAGACCATTTATTTTGTGTGAGAATGGAGAACCAATCACAATATGCTATGTGTCACTTTTTTCTCTCTCATCCACGTTTTTAAAAATTAAATATCTCACAAACGACAAGTCAAAAAATCATGAAAATTGCACCATACTTTTCAGCGTTTTATCCTCTTCGATTTGCCGTCCATCAAGGCATACTTCCGACGAATTTTTTTTTTTTCAATTTTTGGTGGGTTTTACATATTAATAACACATGTGTTAGTGATTGATTATACATTTGATTTAGGGTTTAGGGTTAGGGTTTAGAGTTAGGGTTTAGCAGGGTTTAGTTTTAGGGTTTAGCAGGGTTTAGTGTTAGGGTTTAGCAGGGTTTAGGGTTTAGTATGATTTAGGGTTTAGAGTTTTATAAAACGTTTAGGGTTTAGGGTTTGGGGTTTAGGGGTTAGGGTTTAGGGTTGGGAGTTTGGGGTACCCCAAACTCCCAACCCTAAACCCTAAACCCTCCCCAAACTCCCAACCCTAAACCCTAAACCCTCCCCAAACTCCCAACCCTAAACCCTAAACCCTAACCCCTAAACCCCAAACCCTAAACGCAACACTATAACACACGTGTTAGTAATGTGAAACCCACTAAAAATAATGAAGAAAAAAAACTTGTCGAAAGTATGCCTTAATAGACGGCAAATCGAAGAGGATTAAACGCTGAATCTAATGGTGCAATTTTCATAATTTTTTGATTTGTCGTTTGTGAGATATTTAACTTAAGGGGTAAATGGGTTTTGTATTCTCTTTGTACACATGGCACCATATCATTGGTTCCTCTATTCTCACACAAATTTTTAGTCTCATTTGAACCTTACCCATTCTCATTATTGTATTGTTATTTTTGAAGTTTTATAGATGTACATAAGGTGTTTGATGTACTGTTAGTCACAAGTTTGGCTTAAATTTTGTGTTTAAGCCTATAGATGTACAACCTATAGATGTACATTATTGTTTTTTTTTTGTGGGTTGTTTTTGAAAGTAGGGAGAAGCTCCCGCTTTCTATGTTGATGATATGCAGAGGAGGTTTTCAAATAGGCTTGACCTAAAACTAAAGGACTTTGACAAAAACGTTGTATTTGGAAACAAAACATTATGATATTGGACCAATTTTATCATTTATTGATGTTTTTTGTCCCATTTTAAGCATGTCTCCAATTTTGTATTCAGTAGGTGATTGGTGGAACTGA
The DNA here is from genome assembly GCA_949592205.1 of Helichrysum umbraculigerum. Lineage (NCBI taxonomy): Eukaryota > Viridiplantae > Streptophyta > Magnoliopsida > Asterales > Asteraceae > Helichrysum > Helichrysum umbraculigerum. The sequence continues at coordinate 7,493,405 of CATIUR010000004.1, read as the reverse complement.
TAATCCAACATCAGTTGGAATTCGTATCCTCAACACGTCGACCGGTAAATGGTGAGTTTTTGAGTATTTTTGACATTGTTGTGGCATCATTTTAGATTGTGTTTTTTATAATTTCATGCTATAAAGATCAAGTGTTTGTCACTTGCAGGTTGATTCAACCATTTTGTGAACAAAACTAAAGGCACTCAAGGGCCACTCATGTATGTGCTTTTAGTCAAGATAGAATCATGATCATACTGATTACTAACTTGGTGTGATTAAATGTGGTTATGAAAGTTTGATGATTTTGCTTTATGTCCAGAATGATACAAACATTATGTTTGTTAATTAGATGTCGGTTGAATGATTCAGGTAATTTTGTTTTCTCATTCTACATTTGTGTTGTTGGTCTTTTACATCGTATACTCGATCTCTTTAGGATTTATTATGTACTATGATATATCTTTAATGTCAATAATGTATGCAGTTTTTTTAGTACTAAAGTGTGTACAATATAACATAATTCTTTCTTGGGATGCACTGTACCATAGCCAGGCTTACATATTGGTGTGTCGAATTATTATGCTTCTTGCACTTATAATGGTAAATGTATTTAGCAATTTAGTAAAGAATAATATATATTTGTCTTATTACATTTAATTTATCAAGTTGCTATTTATCCTCAATAGTAGTCTCATATTTTTTGTACGTTTATGAAACCAAAGCAAGTTCGTGTAGGCTGAGTGTGTGAGAATTTGTAATGAATATGCGTCAAGAATGAGAATTAGACTACTTTTTGCAGGTTTTGTCTCGCCTAAAGAGGCCCAAGGCAATTTCGATTACAAATTAATATTTCTGAAATCGTACGTCATTAGTATTCTGATGTTTGGTTACCCATTTAAGTAAGTAATCTAATGGGTATGACTAATATTGATAATGTGGCTGTTTTTTCTTGGTAAACATAGCACATAAATTATGAGTAAGGTTCAAATGAGTATACCAATTTTGAGTGAGAATGAGGGAACCAACAGATTTCTGCCATGTGTCACTTTATTCTCTCTCCTCCACACTTTATTCTCTCTCCTCCACATTTTTAAAAATTAAATATTTCACAAACGGTAAGTCGAAAAATCATGAAAATTGCACCATAAAATTCAGCGTTTTCTCCTCTTCGATTTGTCGTCCCTCAAGGCATACTTTTGACAACTTTTTTTTTTCTCATTTTTTGGTGGGTTTCACAAATTAATAACACATGTGTTAGTGATTAGTTGTACATTTAATTTGTGGTTAAGGTTAGGGTTTAGGGTTAGGTTTAGGGTTTAGTAGGGTTTATGGTTTAGGGTTTATAAGGGTTTAGGGTTTAGAAGGGGTTCAAGGTTTAGGGTTTAGAAAGATTTAGGGTTTAGCGTTTTGTAAAGCGTTTAGGGTTTAGGGTTTGGGGTTTAGGGGATAGGGTTTAGGGTTTGAGGTTTGGGGTTTCGGGGAGAAACCTCAAACCTCAAACCCTAAACCCTAAACCCTAACCCCTAAACCCCAAACCCTAAACCCTAAACGCAACACTTTAACACATGTGTTAGTAAATGTGAAACCCACCAAAAAAATGAAAAAAAAAAAATCTTTTCGAAAGTATGTCTTGAGGGACGGCAAATCGAAGAGGAGAAAACGACGAATTTAATGGTGCAATTTTCATAATTTTTCGATTTGTCGTTTGTGAGATAATTGATGTTGGGGGTAAATGGGTTATGTACATGTGGAACATTCTCTTTGTACACATGGCTTGATATCATTGGTTCCCTCATTCTCACACAAATTCCTATTCTCATTTGAACCCTACCCCATAAATTAAATGCAATAGTTTTGGTACAACTTATTTGATTGCTCTAAAATTGCGAAAAAGAGCGTATAAAAATACAAGGCATGTTAAAACGATTAGTTTTTACGCTAAAGCTTTGAGTTTGAGACATATTGCATGAGTTGATAAGTTGAAGAGTTTTAATTTTGTTTGTGGTTTTTCAAAATTTTCAGTATGGTCCAATAACCAACATCGATTTAAAGTCACATCAAGACCTCCAGGCTATGCTTTGGGTGAGGTGAGCTTTCTTTTTGTTGACATTGTACCTTTTTATTGCTTTATTGCGTTGTTTTTTTTTTTTGTTGACATTGCTACCTTTTTATTGCTTTATTGCGTTGTTTTTGTTGTTTTTATTGCGTTGTTTTTGTTATTTTTATTGCGTTGTTGGTTGTTACTATACATGAGCTTTAACACTCCAAGCTAGCATTGTATTTTTTTACATAGAGCATTTGGTTGATAATCTGACATGAACGAAATTGTAAATTTATAGACTTGGGTTTTATTTACCTGAAAATATGAATAAATATTTAAGGCCTCTTTTTTTTTCTGCTCATGTGACTTCTATTTTCATTCTTCATAGTTTTTATTGCAAGTAAACAATTCCTATCATTTGTGGTTACATAATCAGTCTTATATGGTCCCGATTTCATGCTAACATGATAGCTTACTGCTACAATTGTCAAGAACACAAGTAAAGAAAACTATTGAGGTATAGGGGCTTCATTAGTCACAATTGTCATCTTAGAAGTGGTAGTCATAATGTGCCGAATAGTGGATTCAGTCCCGTTTATTGGGTAAGTATATATACTTGTCATTATATATGTAACTTACTGTGTTTAAATTATTTATACACGCATGATTTTTAGGTGGTGTAGGAATTTTATATGAATTGGACACGTTTCCAGAGATATCTCAATTTGACTATTTGTAGCCGCAATAACAGCCTTGGACTCTCCAAGTAAGATAAAAAGTGAGCTTAGTAATCTTTTCTTTATGCAGATGCACCGAGGGAGAGAAAAAGAATTGGCTGTCGCCACACGCGTGTAAGTTTCTTCGTTTTTTAATCCGTTGTTAAAAAATATGACTTCTTCTATTGCGAAGATTGTAATAGGACCATATTCATTCAGTAGAATATTGTAATTTGCATATGTATATTTTCATTCTTGATTAAGCTTTGATAGGGTGCAAATGTGCAATTACAGGTATTGAACGTGCATTGCATCCTTATAAATGAAGGTATCTTACAATAGATGAGTTTATGCTATAGAATTTGTTCCCACTTTTTATAGCCCAAGGGCCTAAGGGGTGTGGCGATGGATGCATCAGGTTTAGCATTAGAAAATGGCACTTTATCGAAACTGTCAATAGCAATTTCATAATGCAAACTGAGATGTGCTTAAGTGGACCTGTAAAAGTTTACTTTAAATGCATGATGAACTGAAGTATAATTTCATGAGAGGAAATTAGTGGTGTTTCTTTAGTTATCGAAAAATGTATACATAGTATTTTAATTTTCTTTGGATTAATTAGGTCTAAATAACTGTATTTTTGAAAAAAATCATTAGAGTCACCTCACACTTTTTGTTTGCCATGTTTGTCCCTATTTTCAGCTTGGAATTTCTACCATATGGAGGAAGGCTGTTTCTAACGTTGCACCTATAGTTGATAGAGGGATTACTGTTACTTACGTTCCATGTTCTACCTGTAAACAATGTGGCAAGCATCATGCACATACAATACAATGTATTCTTATAACTCGAGCATTTAGATGAGGTTTTATTTGCCGAACATTTTTGCTTTAATTAAACTAATTCTCAGTTGATTACATTAACTGAAAATGGGTCTTTTAAGTCCAACTCATCTATATAAATAATTTTAAAATGATGATCATATCTAACTACATGATCTATATTTACTCAACCGCATTACCATAAAATCAAGCGCATATATATAACTATACTTCAAAATATATGTAATAAATAAATTGACCTTAGAATTATAGCCATAACAAATTAACTAAACCCAATATATATATATATATATATATATTTTTATATATGATGTTTTACACTTTATAATAAACCAGCAATGAAACAAATTTAACCATACAATTTTATCTAAAACAATAATACAAAAATAAATGTGAAAACCCGCGTTGTCACGGGTTTTTTACCTAGTATATATATATATAAAACAGAATACCATGGAGCAATCTGGACCTTAGATTGGTTCCATCCATAAAGATCATACGGTTAAAATTATTTCCTACATCTTTTTTCACTTTTTAAAATATGGACCCACAACTATTGAAAATGGCACTTTATGTACTTCCCTATTTTTTAAAAACTATTAAATGATAAAGACCCTCTTAAAGATCATGAAACTTCAATTGATTTTGAAGGTATTAAATTAAAGTAGATTTTCATATTAAAATATTATTTTTCCTTTTTATACGCACATCTTTGAATTTATTACTCCGTATAACAAGTTGATGAATCTGCTATCGAGCGTTTTATTGATTAGCTAAAAACGTATTTGAAATATATGTCTATATTAATTAATCGCATGAATTTTTCCTATCAACATCATGAAACTAAAAATTGGTCGTTCATATAGTCATACAACCGTAATATGTTCTATTTTCTTTTTGTGATTCAAGAATTTAATATTTTTACAAGTTGTGTTTAAATCATTGTCAAAAACAACTTTGGTTTTGCTATAAAACTATTAAATGATAAAGACCCTTTTGAAGATCAACATCATGAAACTAAAAATTGATCGTCCATATAGCTATACAACCGTAATATGTTCTATTTTCTTTTTGTGATTCAAGAATTTAATATTTTTACAAGTTGTGTTTAAATCATTGTCAAAAACAACTTCAGTTTTGCTATAAAACTATTAAATGATAAAGACCCTCTTGAAGATCATGAAACTTCAATTGATTTTGAAGGTATTATATTAAATGTAGATTTTCATATTAAAATATTATTTTTCCTTTTTGTACTACATCTTTGAATTAATTAGTATAACAAGTTGATGAATCTCCTATCGAGCATTTTATTGATTAGCTAAAAATTAACGTCTACAAAAATCAACTTGACGAATATGTTTTCAAAAACCTTATGAAGAAAATTGTGATGGTTGATATACTAACTAAACAATTTCGCTCATTTGGACATTAAACTGATGATGATTATGTCGTGGATCTCAACTTTTTCGAGGAAAATTAGAGTTTAAAATCTTTTTTTTTTTTGGTAATATATGTATTCCACTTTTGTAATCCCATTATGTTTTTAATTACTATTATTATATGCATTATTATTATCGTTATTTAAAATCCATTGTCGTTGCTTATCTATATGTGTATATGATCACAACAATGTACGATTTGGATAGAAATTTAGATTTGGATTCCAAACTAAAGTATATGACTTAGACTGAATTCATTGTTAATTTAAGTTTTAAAAAATTGTTTTAAGTGTTACAAAAATTATATACTGCCTATAAATCCGATTCATGGTACAATTTCATTTGACTTAAAATTTTAGTTACACAATTTATAAAATCAAATGTAAAAGCCCCGCATTATCGTCTAATCAAAGTAAAATAAACAGGGGATGAAACGGCAGTCAACACATGACTCTGTCGTAAAACATACTCTTATATACTACCTATAATAAATAATAATAAATAATAATTCATCTTCTTCTTTGTTTTACATCGTCTCTTTTCTAGATCCTTCCACCACGAATCTTACACCAACAATCGTCGTATCTCTGTAAGTTTTCTTCTCATTTCAATCCATATATCTATATCTATATATCTATATACATATATTCATAAAGTTTGCCATGATTCGTATGTAATCTCAACTCTCAAGTATTAGTTTCTCCGATTATTAATCTGCTTGCAACGTTTGTTAAGTATGTTTCTAGTCAATGCTCTAACTTGATTTATGAAAACCCCCAAACCCTAATTTTACTTTTCTTTGCAAAAGCCCTAAATAGTACTTCTTGATTTTTTATTTATTTATTTTTTTCTGAAAAACCTAAACTCAAAATGTTAAAGTTTGTATCTTTTTATTTTGTGGGGTTGTTACATTTATGATTAACTATAGCTTGCTGTATGCAAACTTATGTGACCCGGTTAGGCAGTTATGTGTCAATGTGGTTATTATTATCTTGATGGAGTTTATAGTGAAATGTCTATGTATGTTGTTGTGGCATATGTGATGTTTAACTTGGTTTGAGAATTGTTATCCTTGAAAAGCTAAGAACCGATTTCTTACACAATTGAGCTTATGATTGCAACGGTAATAGTTATCATATGAAACCAAAGGGCCGGAACCTATCAACTAAGAAGTTGTGGGTTCAAGTCTCACTTGAGGCAGTGAGTGTATATAATTATGGTGGATTCTAAACAGTGTGTGGGTTAGGATTTACGTGGAAACTTCTGACCAATAAAACAGTCTTATATTGTACATTGTTGAAAAAATTATCTAAACCAAGAACTCGGTAATGGATGAACTTTTCATGAATATATATGCTTCTCGAATTTGCATGTCAAATGGATGCAATTATATACTAGTTATGTCTCCTATTTTGTGTGTGTATTTGAGCTAAATGTAGTTTTCCAACAAGGTTGAAGATATTAGAGTATAACCACAAAATGCACTATAAAAAGATTGTAATGCTTTCATGTCATCTTTTGTTTCAGATACAATATTCGATGGCAGATGAACATGTGAGCACAAGCAATGTTGATGCTGAAAGTTCTGAATCAATAGTGGATATTCATATCAAGACACTTGATTCACAGTTGTACGACTTTCATGTTGACAAAAATGTATCATCTGCTCCCCCTCCTTTGTTGACTTTTCACATATTAAATTCTTTTTTTCCCGTTCGTTTTAAAGGATTTCCTGTCTTCATTGGAATCACATACATAGTAGAGATGATTGACATTTTATATAACTAGGAAAATCATATGAACTATATTACCGTATGTACTCTTGAAGTCATTAAGTTCAAAAGGAACCCTGTATTGGTTTATTTTCTTAACCATGATTTATAGTAAAAGGCATCTTGTAAGAAATATAACGAAAACATGGGCTTCTTGAATTTAATTCCGTTTACACTGTATCTCTAAAATTATGCTATACAATTGCTAATATTAATGGAAACCTTCGAATTGAGAAAGAATATAGGAGTAATATTCTGATGTCCAAATTTCGTTTGTCATATTGCACGTTTGACTTTTTTAAATTAATGTCAAAATTTTCAGATGCTAGTTTCTGCATTTAAGGAGAAAATAGCCAGTGCTGTTGGCCTTCCAGTTGGACAACAACGACTGATCTTTAGGGGCAAGGTTTTGAAGGATGAGCACCGTCTTTCAGAATATCGTATCCTCGTTATTATCGTTAATATAAATTCGTTTTGTAGTTTGCACATATCAGTTCTCTTTATTTAAAGTAGACGAATTAGTCTAAATATGTTTTCAGTTGAACGTCTTAACAATATTTAGACGTTGAAAGTGGACACACATTGCATCTTGTAGCTAGACAGCCTTCTGAATCACAATCTTCATCTGGTTCTTCAACTGGGACCACAACTGCAAACGGTAGTAACACAGGTGTGATTATCTCTTTATCCTTGCATGATAACATCAATTGCCCTTTACTAGATGTGCATGTAGTAACTTTTATTCTGCTTATAATTACGAGGTTGCATTTCTTTTACAGGACACGACGCTAATGCTGCGGGTGCACGTCCTCGTGTGGCCCACGTTTCACATAGCGTAGTACTCGGGTCCTTTGGTAGTGGGGACCACAATGATGGTGGCGCTCCTGATATAAGTCGGGTGTGTATCTTTCTTGCTTTCTGTAGTATGTAGTTAATTAATTGGTTTTATTTATGCACTATAATGGCTTAGGTAGTTTAATTATTATTATTTTTTTCTCTTTCGCTAGGTTATTGGGTCCGTTTTAAATTCTTTGGGCATTGGGGGCCAGAACTCCATGGGGGGTAACGGTGGACCTATGCCAAACATGCAGGTGATTTTTTTTTTTTTTTTTTCCTATTTTTCTGTTTGTTATTTTGTGATTTGGGATAATAAGAATTAATTGGGAACTCATTTGGAAGTTATTGGTTGTCTATGTGTTTACAGTTTAACATGCCTGTGCCACCTGGCCAAGGTAATGAAACTGGAGTCAATGTCAACAGTCAAAGTCAACCTTCAAACCCTAATCAAGGGATGCAAGTTCCTTTAGCTATACCAACACTTGCTACGGTAAAACTTTTTTAAAAGATTTATTTTTGCAGTTCATTTATTTCCATTTTAATTGCTACATTGTCTTACATATCATCTTTGGTTGCATGTTTTTCGCATGTGTTTTCAGCCAATTCCTGATTCGTTGCACACGATTTCCGAGTTTATGAATCGCATGGAGCAGTCATTGTCACCCAGCGGTAACAACTTCCTAAGAATATGTGTTTTTTTTTTTTTTTTTCAATAAATAATTTATTTGTAATTTCTTGCAGGGTATCAACCAAATCAACCTCAAAATACTGCAGAATCGTCACCAGCTGTAGAGTTACCTTTGGGTGCTCGTGGTGTGCCATTACCTGCGACTCTTGCAATTGTTATGCGACATGCACAACGGCTTCTCAGTGGGCCCGCTATCGATTCTCTATCTGTACTTACTACCCCTTAACTCTATTTTAGTATCCCTTTTTCGGTTCTATTTATTTTTTATATTGTATATATGTTTGTTATAATATGTGGTTGTACCAGTAGAACACTAGGTTTTCAAATAGCTAACTTCAAAAAGATAACTTTTTTAGTTATGGGTCATTTATGTTTCTCGCAGAAATTATATATATGTGTTACATCCCAGAAGGATATAATATTTTGGCTAATTTCATCTAAGAACTCAAATAAATGTAGTTCACTTATAGTCTTATGTTCTAATCATGTGATATTTGTGATCTGCTGCAACTTGTAGCATGCTGCAGGACGTCTAGAAGAAGAGGAGAGTTGCACGGACCCCACAGTAAGAGCTCAAATTCAATCAGAAGCCATGCAATCTGGGCTTGCTATGCAACATTTAGGCAGTCTTCTTCTTGAACTTGGTCGTACAATGCTGACCTTGCGTATTGGACAGTCTCATGTATATCATTCTTCTACTCTTCATTTTTATTGTCATTGTGAATATTTTGTTTACAATTGATTAAGGTGTGTAAATATTGCAGGCTGAATCTTCCGTGTACGCTGGGCCCGCTGTTTATATTTCTCCATCGGGGCCTAATCCTATAATGGTCCAGGTTCGTTATATATCCTTTCCATAAGTGAATTACATAATATTTATGGTTCCTGTTTAACCTTTTGGACATTTTCACAATATGGCAATTAACTATTTATATACCTGTGTATTACACGGGTAGTTTCACGCCACAAACTGTATTATTATATATTTTATGGTAAAAATTGTAGTGATGATATACATAGTTGTTAGACTCTCACGGTTCACGAGTCGAATCTTACGAGTTGAGTCAAAAATCTAAAAAACGAGGCGACTCGGACCCGACTCTTAAATGACTTTGACTCTTACGAGTTGTTTATTGACTCTTCTGAGTCGTGAGTGACTCTTCCGAGTCAAAAAATCTGACAAACATTTAGTGTAATGTAATACAAAAAAAAAAAAATGAGAAAAAAAATGACTATAATCTATTACTCCATAAATTAAGCATTTATGTTGATTGTCGATTAACGACTTAATTATCAACTCTCACCATGTTTTACTTCACTTAAGAACAAAAATCTTAAACAATAATATACATATACATATACATATACATATTTATTGCGAAAGAGTCGCAATAAAGCGACTCTTACGAGTCGAGTCACGAGTTAAAAATTGAGATTCCGAGTCACAAGTCGAGTCACGAGTTAACAACTATGATGATATATACTTTGAGATATTGGCAAAAATACAATTTGTTAGGACCATTAACAAAAAACAAATACCAAATAGAAATATAATTATGAAATATAATATACCAAATATAAATTTGAAGAAAATTATTGACCAAGTAAATGATGACATCATCAAACAATCAAACCGCTTCATATATTATAATTAAGATTAAGAGCAAAGATCTGTTTATATTGTGAACCTCTAAATTCACGGTATTTTTGCAGCCTTTTCCTCTACAAACTAATTCAATGTTCGGAGGTCAAGCTACTCCTGTTAATTCAGCCGCTTTTGGTCCTGTTGGCATTGGTGCCGTTCCAAGACACATTAATGTTCATATCCACGCAGGTACGTAATCACAACTTCTTGAATTCGTCTTATTAATAAGCCTTTGTCACCAACATCCTTCACATAACGTAACTTAAATTTAGGAATCGGCCCAAGGGGAACTAATGTTGATTCAAATCAAGGAGAACGTGCTAATGGAACAGTTAATGTTCCTGCAGGTAACGTTACAGTTACTGCTAGTCGCTTTTCATCAAAAACTAATGAATGTCTGACTGTGCATAATTTTATATAACTGTAGGTCCGACTGAAGTTAATTCGCAAACTAGAGGGGTTGATGATAGTACGAGGAGCGAAAACCAGGCTTCTGCAGGTAATGTTTATGCGTATCATGTCAAATCGGTGCTCGTAAATGATTTATTTTGCATAAATTTTGTTCTTCTGTGAATTCAGGTCAACAAGAAGGAGGTTTGTCTAAAACAGAGGGCAATATGGTACGTTTTTGCATTTTGTTTCGTATATTATTTTGTCGAGTAATATGTTTTTTTTAATTAACCTAGTATTGAGCAGGATACAGAGGATTCGGGAAACGTTACATCCAGTAGTAGTGTAACGAAGTCTGCAAATGATGTGGAAGGTGCTTCATCATCAACTCCAGTAGTTGATGAATCAGCAAATGCGTCATCTGTTCCTCTTGGACTTGGCTTAGGAGGGTTACAATCCAAGGTTAGCTTTTAAGATAACAACGTTTTGAGTTAATTACAAAAATGGTCCCTCTGTTATAGCATTTTCTACAATTTCAGTCCCTTGGTAAGGTTTTTTGCATGTTCAGTCTCTAGAAGGCTTATTTTGTTACATTAACAGTCCCTGATCCTCTTAAAATGACTAAGATACTCTTAAGTTAAGCTATGTCCCTCACTAGATGTAAGGGTATTTTAGTCATTTTAAGGTATCATATATGGCCAATGATTTTAACACAGGGACTTTTGATGTCTACACAGGGAAATAGTTGTTCATGTAGTTAATTTACTCGTGAACATATAAATATCAGGCCATTATATATAAGTTAATTGATGGCCATGTTTTTACTGTTTACCGGTAGTTTTCTTTAGGTATGCTCAGGTCCATCGTAACTAGAGTGTTGCTGCTTTTTTATTGGAGGAGCTGTTTTATCCGGTGCAAAGAGTCCGAAACCCCGAATTAAAATATCGAATAAAATTTAGACGTCTGTGGGTTAAACAATATATTTTTTTATTAATTTTTGTTTGTACGTATGTGACGCGCTACCGCCCTTTAGTTGGACTAAGGAGGTTTCACGCGCCTGAAGACAGCATCCATCTCCTTATAATTTTTTGTACGTATGTGACGCGCTACCGCCCTTTAGATGAACTCACTAAATCAACATGTTGATAATAAAATCAATCTAGGCTTATTAAATATACTACGTGATAAATACTCCGTTCCTCTTTTCTAAACTAACCTTGCGTGGGTTCATCTCAACTTTCTATACTTTATTAGCATTTTAAAATTTAAAATGAATTCTTGCTGTAAATCAAAGTATATTTTTTAGAATTGAAGGATGAGTGAATGGTGGATACCATATTTCTGTAGAAGTTTTGTAGCCAAATATTTTTTCTATTATTTTGTTCTTTTTTCCTTTTATTTTTTGTTATCATCATCAATCTAATATTACAATTTCTTATTCTTCTTATGAGTAACGATAAAATTTCATCCAACGTCCAAAAATATGAGTAAATTGTCGCAGCAATGCGCGAAGCTCAACCCTTGTTTTAGTCATTTTAAGAGGATCCGGGACTGATAATGTAACGAAACGTGCCATCTAGGGACTGGAAATGCAAAGAACCTGATGAAGGGACTGAAACTGTAAAAATCTGTATAACATAAGGACCATTTTTGTAATTTATTCTAAAGTTATGTATTGTAAACGAGACACTAGATTTTTGTAATCTGTGTTGGACAGAAGTGTTGAGTGCTAAAGTTAATATGTTTGTGATTCAGAAACGAACTCGGCAAACAAAACCAGAATCCACTAGTAGTACTGTGCCACGTGTCAACACACCTCCTACTTCTATCGCTCGTAGTACATCTACATCTAATCCTACCGGTGGTCAAGTGGACCCCGCCGCAATCATGAACCAAGTTATCGCGAGTCCTGCTTTAGATGGTCTTTTATCCGGAGTTTCGAGTCAAACGGGAATTGGGTCACCTGACGTCTTGAGGAATATGTTGGGTCAACTAACTCAGAACCCTGCAATGATGAACACAGTCAATCAAATTGCTCAACAGATGGATGGTAATCAGGATTTGAGTAACATGTTTTCCGGAATGGGTGGGTCCCGCGGTGGTGGTGGTGGTGGTTTTGATTTAGCAAGTATGGTTCAACAAATGATGCCCATGGTTGCACAAGCGTTTGGTGGTGGGGGTTCTGGTTCGGGTTCAAATATGTTTCAGCAACCACCTTCAAGCATTAACGATACTTCAAGTGATCCTCAGGTTTGTTTGTTTTCGACCCAATGAAGATGCATAAAAAAAATTAAAAGGTTTTGAATTTGAACAATGTGAACCGGTTTTTTGTTTGTAGCTGAACCTTCAAGATTTGGTTGAGAAGATTGAACACCAGGAATCACGAGAAGAAGTCTTCTCTTCTGTAGTTGAAGCTGCTGCTCACTTGAACAGTAATGGTGACGATGCAGATGGGCTTTCGGAGATATGTTTTGAAGAGGATCTTACTCATGTTAGTAATTCGTTCATTATAATTCATATCTTTAGTTTGTAGGTTTTCTCAAGTTGGAATTTTCATTCTTTTACATGTGCAGGAATTTATGGAAATGTTGAAGCGGGATGTTTCGCGACGGGTTGAAGAAGAAGCTGAATGATGGTTGTGTTTATTGAGCTTCTTGTTTATGATGAAGTTTTTATATTGTACAAATTCACTAGATTTTGAAGTATTATTATTGGTCCCTTGATATGATTTATTGTGCATCATAGTTGAAATTATATATCTGGTACTTATTAGCCGCAAAGTTATCTAAATACTTTTTGTTTAAACAAGCAGTTACCTGTGCATTTAAAGCAGTATGATACTTGTTGCCTGACTATGAAATTTGATTTTAAAAGGGGGTTTTGCGTGGATAGATTATTTGGTGTTTACTAATTAGCACTAAATTTAACAACTCATGATTTCATTTCTGTAGCGTATTATTAGATATGAAACTTTGTGTGAATGACATGATCATTTAACGAATAATAAAAAAGCCTCCAAAAGGTAATTTGATATTCGTTGTTTTGTATACGTTAATTATAGCGTGGTCTTGATAGAAAAAAAATAGTGTCGTCTTTCTAAATGGTAACCTATTAGAAAATTTTGATTCCTGTAATATAATTGTCTCCATGTGATTATATACTTGTAGAGGACAAAAACTATGAAGCAGTGAAGCACCTAATATTTCATTGGTTTATACGATCGAAACCAGTCAATAAAACTAACGAATAATTGAATATGCAGTAAATTCAAAGCCATAATCTGCTCCAAACCATATCCTAGAAAAGAGAAGCTTAGCATCAGTGACATTATATCTGGTACATGGAACAATTATTAAACGATAATTTATTAAATATTTGACATATTAAGATGGTATAGGGACTACTAATCTTCAATATTTGACATACGAATGAAGAGACGCCTATCCAACAGCTGTGAGAAGCAACGCATAATTGGCGACAGTTAGGATGATGGAGACTGTGAGAATAATGCGACGGTGGTGAAGCCAGCGGCGATGGTGAAACGGAGGCGGAGGTGAGTACTTATCTGCTCCATCATTACCATTGTGATCCGTTAAGTTCAATTATATTCGTTTCCCAATCTTTAAAGAAACACGTTACACATATGTCAACAAAGAGATTCATGTCTAAAATTGTTAGCACGTATGCAAGTGCTAAACAATAATAAATTCTAAAAAGAAAAAGTTACGGTTAATTGTGATATTTAACAATAAAGGATCAAGGATTAACCGGAAATAATGAATGAAAAGTTGTACAATATGAAATAAAATGATACTAAAAAAATGAATAGAATTAAAGTTGTCAAAAAATAATAATCAAAATTATTTAAAAATTAAAAATATAGGAAAAATAGGAATAAGGTTGAGAAATATTAGAACCTGAAAGAAGTATAAAGTTATACTTATTTGCTTGTCTTTTATTTATTATTTTTTTTTTTTTAAATAGATATATTAAGAAAAATGATGAAAAGTTGGTTGTTATCAATAGCCCTAAATTTTTTTTTGGAAAAATGGGTCTCGACCCGACCCAACCCGACCCAACCCGGATCTGACCCAACCCGTTTGACCCGTTTGAAAAAGCTGACCCATTTTGACCCAAACCCATTTCGACCCGACCCAAACCCAACCCGACCCGACCCAATTGCCAGGTATACCTTTTAGTTTAATAAAGTTTATAATGAAATGATATAAATTTAAGTGTTCGAAATTTAACTACAAAAAAGGTTTAAAAAAAAAATAAGAAAGAGAGTGTTGAATGATTAATTTAGAAAAGGGAGTATATATATAGATATAGATTTATTCAAGACATTTCATCAAATTCAAACTTTAACCCTAGCTTCTCATCATTAATTCATCGTTCTCCAATCTTTCTTAAGCATTATTCAAACAAGAAAATGGAGGATCAACCACAACAATTTCCTTTACATACCATAATAAGGTTATTGTAGCCCTTGTAATCGTTTTTTTTTACTTGTCCAAAAGATCACAAGAAACATAACAACGAAGAGCATAAGAAAGCAAAGATTTGGTGCAAGTATTGTTTTTCCAAATTTGATAAAGCTCGACAAGTGAGTAGGGCCATCTCTAAACTTTTAGAGGCCCTGAGCAAAGTTGTCGTTTTACGGAAATAAGACTCCATAACTAGATGTCAAGTAAGATAAAGGTTCGATGAAACTGATTCTTAACGATCCGATCGATTTTCAGATAATTTATTTATTTGTATGATACTTATTTATATCTCATTCACTCAAATTTCATTTGTTAGTTATTAACTCTTTTAGTCAAAGTCTAATACGTCACTACAAGTGTTCAATATTAGACCATTCAGTCGACCTATATATCTATTTGAATATATATTTACTCTAAATCTAGTTACTAACAAAGATCTCTTACTTCAAAATAAAAGAGATGTCAATCTCTTATGTAATCATCATATATATTACACATGTCACAATACTTGAAAAAATATTGGAGGCCCTTGAAATTTAGAGGCCTTTGGCGGTCGACCACCTCGTCCACCTTCAAAGACGGCACTGTAAGTGAGAAATCACTTTCACCCGCTAAATTTACCCAACGGACCCAAGGGTTACTAGTCAAATTTTCTTTGACAAATTAGTTAGTTTGATAGTTTTAGTTAGTGTAGGTTAAGTTTCCATTGTTCTTGTAGTTGATTTTTGGTTGGAGTGTTAGTTAAAAAAATAGTCGTATTAGATTTCAAAATATGAGGGCGATCAAAGAAGAACTAACACCAACCACCCACTCCCACCCTCTGCCACCAGCCGCCGCCGCCAGACCGTCATTAGCCGCCAACCCGCCGCCGCCCTGCTACCGCTGTCGCTGGATTCCGGCAGAATTTTTTTAATTTTTTTTTCAAAACAATTTTTTTAAAAAATTATTATTATTTTACTGCATTTTTATTCAAAATATACTGCATATTGTTGTTTTTACTGCATTTTGTATACATAATTTTTAGCATATATTTTTGTTTTAGACTTGATTTTGTATTATACATATTACCCTCTTTTTATACTGCATTTTATATTAATTATACTGCATATTTTTTTTACCGCATTTTGTAATACATATTGTCTATTTTATGCTGCATTTTGTATAATTATACTGCGTATTGTATATATATATATATATATAGGATAGTGATCAAGAGGGAAGTGCCATTTTGGGGGGAAAGGAGGAAGCGTTAGTATGCATTAAGAAGCATATTACAATTATCAATCAAAACGTCAACAAAAAATTATTTTTATTGGTAAATAGTAATCAAAATCGATGTTATAAAGAATATTTTAACGAATGAATTTCATTTTTAAGTCATAACATTAATTGATGAATATTTATTTAATAAATTGTTGATATGCAGTGTGATGCATATTAACTAATATGTATCGCGATGCATATTAAAACTTCACATTATTTGAAAGATATTTTTATTGTTACTATGCATCACAATGCATATTAACTAATATGCACCGCGATGCATATTAACGAATTTGGATCTAATATTCATAAATCGATGTTATAACTTGAAGAAAGAATTTATCAAGGAAGCTTAACATTCATAGCATCGATTCTGATTAACATCTACTAAATTTCAGTTTGCTTTTTTCGAGATTTGTATGGGTGAAGGTAATATGCTTCCTGATGCATACTAACGCTTCCCCCTTCCCCCAAAAAATGCACTTCCTTCTGGATCATTCCACTATATATAGATCAAGGGAGAATGAAATTTAGGTGGAGCAGAGGGAGAAGCAATATGATTCAGTATTTTTATTACTATGATTCAACTTTTTATTACTTGAATTATAATAATAAAAAAAATGAATCATAGTAATAAAAATACTGAATCATATTGCTTCTCCCCCTTCACCTAATTTTTCTTCTTTTTTGACCCCGTTACTATATATATATATATATATATATATATATATATATATATATATATATATGTATATATAGTCACAGGTTCAAATGAGAAGGCTAATTTTCGTGAGAACGTTAGAAATACTTTAAAATCACTTTTTAACTATCCAAAACATGTTTTTTTACAAAAAAAAATTTGTAGCTTCTTTTTTAAATAACTTTTAGAAGTTATTTTTCTTATTTTTCAAATAAAAAAAATTTCGACGTTTTATTAATTTATTAATTATTTTTTATTTAATTTTTTATTCATAATAATCACATTTTATAACTTGATAATCACATGAATAATATGTGATTATCATGCCATATTTTGTGATTATCTCAAACACATGATAATCACATTATAATAGAGAATAATCACATGTGATTATCATGTTATATTTTGTGATTATCTTAAATAATCACAACAGTAACGACTGTAAACTAAGTTCGAAAAAAAAAATTAATATTTTTTATTTATATTTATATCGTAGCTTTCAAAAGTTATTTTAATAGTAATCATTGAATAAGTTTTATAGGAAAATGTGTTTCAAATAGTTAAAAAGTAATTTTGAAGTGTTTCTCACGTTCTCACGAAAATTAGCCTTCTCATTTTAACCCACCTATATATATATATATATATGTATATGTATGTATTAGTACATATTCGTACATATTTTTTTATTTGTACTGCATTTTGTAGTTTATGTTTTACTAAATATTATTGTTTTTATTGCATTTTGTATTTATATTTTTTAGTACATATATATTGTTTGTTTTTATACTGCATTTTGTATAAAATTATACTACATATAGTTATTTTTACTGCATTTTAGATTTATATTTTTAGTATATATTGTTCATTTTGCACTGCATTTTGTATTATATATATTATACTTTTTCACTGCATTTTGGTGACGACGAATATACAATATATAAGATACAGTAAAACATAAACTACAAAATGCAGTAAAAAAAGACTAACATTTATACAAAAAGAATGATGCATTAAAAAATATATACAAAATGCAGTACAAATGCGATATCACGTATAGAAAAATAAGTAACAATGAATACATAAACATACACGATGCAACGCAAAAACTGCAATATTGTTAATGAAGTTAAATAACGACAAGATGCATGTTCATTAGCTAAGTGGATGTAAATGTAGTAGGATATAAATACAACAACCATACAATCGAGGGAAGTAGGAGGTGCTGAGAAACATACGATATCAAACGTGAAATACTTTTTTGGAAGCTTGCAGATTTCACCTACGAAGGGGTTATAGAACACGAGACTTCTAACATCATTAGAATAAAACAACAACCAACCATACCTAGAACAATGTATTTGGTTATCAATTATCGATATTGGTAAATTTTTCATGAAGTACTTGTCACCCATCGTCGGATGTGTAAAGGTGATGATGCTTCGAGCTTTGTCTAACACTAGTAGCCAGGGTTATATTAATGTTTGCAATCTCTTTAACGGTGTTTGAGGTGATGCTAAATGACAACGTTTGCATGTAGCACGAAAGTTGACGTAGTCCACGGTACCAACACAAAACTCCATAATCAACTCCAAAATATGAAATGGAAGATTGTCCAGATTTGATTCATCAAATCCAACCTTATCTGATCGTGCCACTATCTCATGCTCTTCCTGTTTAAAACCAATTGTGCACTCGGATGCTCCAAGACCGTCATCTAACCTACAAAAAAATGATGGTAAGAAACAAATTTTTCTATTGTATAACTTAAAACACGTATGATAAAAAGAAATCAATAAGAATTATACCTGCTTTCCCACACAGATAAATGGCCTGTAGGTAGCACCGGAGAAGGCATAGAAGATAGGGAGACGACTTTATCTTTAAAGCGATACGAGTGTATAATGTTGCCCATTTTACTACGAAAGTGTATATACCCCCTAACTCTGAAGCAATTGCAGGGGTGTAAAATACCGAGTGATCCCGACCAAGATCCACAAAAAAGATAGCATCTTTGAGGTCCGGCATTTCTACCCACATTTCAGTAATTATGTCCACGTCTCTGAAATCTTTCTCTTTCTCTACCCGTACTTCGTAATTATTACAGTAAGCTAAACCATTTAAGTCCAAGTCTTTGAGGCCTTCCATGTGTTCCCACGGTATACTAGTCATGTCCAATTTAAACAGAGAAATATAACCAAGATTTGCCTTTGTTCTCTCTCTAACCTCAATGCAGAACAATTCCGTGGATGATCCTTTCAAGAAAAAACTATTTGCGGGATATTCCAGATGAGGTTTTGGGCATACCGCAAAAAACAATATCTTTATAACAACTTCCCTATCGGTGACCACAATGTCAACCAATATGACAACGTTAGAATGAATATAAGAAGGTGGTGATAAATAACCTTTGAAACTCAAGGCATATACTTTACCATTGCAACAAGTTAGGTTGTATACTAAACAACCATAAAGGGCTAATTTTCTGAGTTGTTTCAAGTACGACATCTCGGCCCATCGTAACTCTTCTCTTTTACAGTCAAGGCGACAAAAAACGAAAGTAGGTCCGTCGGTTCTCGTTAATAGGAGAACTGAACTTGGATCATCAGGAGGGGATGATAAACAGCATTCTCCAATAGATTTAGACTCTTCGTCTTCCAAAATCAAAGGGGGTAGTCGTATCATCTTACCAGTTACTGGGTTCCAAAGAGACCACATGACGTCGTGTGGATCATCGGAGAGAATCACCCAACCATGAAAATATCCTCTGATGCGTCTTCCAAGTAACTCAGGGATTCGACAATGATAACGAAGCATTGGGTCATGTAAGGCGTAGAAAATCTGGTCTCCTGTGCCCTCTGCTTCTAGGCGATGAGCAACCAACCATGAATATTTTGCAGATAGAGGAGGCAACCGATCGTATACTGAACGACAAGAGAGCTGATACTGATCCATCTGGATGTTAATAACAATATATAAGCTTTCATTAGTGTACAATTGTACATGCTACTACTATATACAAGGAAATCAACGAACATTACACTTATAAAAGCAATCTTTAATGAATCTCTCCTATATAATAAAAGGGGGTTGATGCTGATGTCATCAAGCTGATATGGCCCAATCTTAAGCTGATATTTTGTTGATGTGGCATAGCTAAGAATCAAGGAATTTTCTCCTTATTATGATTTTCTTTTAATTACTTAAATTAATTAATTAATCTACAAAAGCCCACTTATATTTCTTGAGATTCTCAAATGTATTTTACACTCTTTTAATTTGATTGGCTCCCCTCCCAATCCAATATCACGCCTGCGCTCTTTGTGTAGCACCGCCCAAAAACTAAATCAATTTATCTTTCTTTACTTTTTCACCATGTCGATACACTGTCTCTATTTCATCCGATCAATTTCTCATCCACCAAAAATTAAATTTCTCTTCAACCAAAAATTCAATCCAACATATCGAAGATTAAAGATTAAGGTACCAATCTTCATGGTTTACACTTTCCTTTTGTTTCTCATTATTAATCCTCTTCTCCTACTGAGTTTTCATCTTCAAATTCATTTTTCAAATTCATTTTCAAATTCCTCTCCTACTGTAACACCCTGTTTCTGGGTCTAGTAGTATGTTAATATTTTCTGACTGTGAATTATTATTAAAATGTGTCAGAAAGTAATTTTGTTGTGCTAGTTGAAAATAAATGGGTAAGAGAGTCGAATAATTTATTGTGATTAATAAATTATTATTTGTTTTAAATTAATCTAGTTGACGGTAAAATAAAATAATATTTCCCCGTAAATGATTTTTAAGTTCCAGACAATGATAAGTACGGGGAAAGATATTAAGGTAATTATATACTAGACTTAAACTTTGAGTCGGTGTTTGTTTTAAACATATCTATATACACATACACATACGTACGCATATACATACATATATCCATAATTTTGAAACCCTAATTCATGAAGAAACACAAATTGAAGCCATGGAAACTCAAATTAAGCTTCAAGAACACGAAGTAATCATCCTTTAATCCGTCTAAGCCCTTGGTAAGTCTTAATTTCTTGAATTCTATAACCTAATATTTGGGGGTTTTGGGGTTTTTGATAATTAGTGAGTTTTAATCCGAAAATTTGGTTGAGTTTGTTAAATGGAGCTTATATGAACTCACTAATGATGATAAGTAATATGATTCATGTTAAGAGTTATAATTTTGATTAAGGTTCTTGAGGCTAAGGATGATTATGTTGATTTTGATGGGTTATATGATGAAATTAGCTTGATTAATCTTAAAGTGAGACTTGTAATACTTATATAGTTGTTAGTTAATGCTAATTTCATGATTATAATGGAAACCCTATGTTAGAAATTGTGTGATTGAGATATGTTCATGGATAAAGTTTTGAGTTTACTTGAGTGTTCATGAATTATGATTTTTTTTAAGCTTGAGTAATGATGTATAAATTGATAAGTGTTGTTAATGATCGTATTATGATTAATTAAAGATGATGATTTACATTAATTATTCTAAGGGTTGTGAAATTGTTTAGGTGTTCTTGAGAATTTGATGATTATTATAACCATGATGGATTATATGATGGGAATTGATATTAATTGTGATTAAGAACACTTAAATGATAATCAAACATGATTGCGTTAATTCATATGAAGTTGAATAATTCGGATTATTGCGTAATCTTGAGACAAGTGACTAACTTGTGTATTCTGTTGTAATTCCAGTTGAGCAGAAGACTCAGTGATATTAGACTACTGAGTGGATGCCTGAGGTGGTCGGTGAGTGGATCTCTAATCCTCAGTATAACTTGGTTGTAACGAGTTTGGTTACAACAAGTAACATATTATTACTATTGTAGTTGCCATGATGATTATTATAGTTAGTAATAATATGGTTGATATAATAACGTTGACCTGATGAATATGTGATTTGTTGATTATGTGATCACTGGACTTGTTGTTGGCCTTCGGGCATCAGTTGTTAATGAGGTCAACGAGTTGTTGAACTGTTGGTTGGGCTAGTCGGTTATTCAAGGTTTAACACACCTCCTGTGTTAGTTGAGAATAACCACTAGCTATCGGTCTCGTCCGTTATGGCCATACGGATATGGTTGGGTAAGTGTTCTTGGGGAGCCTCCCGGGTATTATGGTTATCCCCAGAGCCACCGATGCCTCATTATGAAGTCAGTTGCTTGTTGAATAGTTGCTTTGATGATAAGTTGACCAGTTGAATTGTTGCCCTGTTGCTTTGTTAAATGGTGGTATTGTCTACTTTGTTGGTTATGTGTTAATTGTTGTATGCAAAGTTGTTGAGCTAAGTTAGCCTGTTGATTAGTTATCTACTCACTTAGCTTTATGCTAATCCCCCACATAACACTTCTTGCAGGTTATTGATATATTTGGGTGGGCAAGAAGTTGGACTATAAGGAATGTTTGACCGTGAAGCGTTACTCTGACAGTGGATTTGTTTAAATCAATGATATCTTTTGTTTGATATAACACCCATTTTGTCAAACTATATTTTAAAAATAAGTTGAATTTTATGTAATAGTAGAAATGATGCAAATTATCACGTTTTATATAACACCTCTGTTGTGAAATTATGTTTTGAAAAAGTTGAATTTTATATTTTGTTAAAATGAGGTAAATTATTACTAGCTATTTGGACTTACGCTTCCGAATTACTATATTTAAATGATTATAAATGAGGGGTGTTATAAGTTGGTATCAGAGTATAGGTTTGGGTGAATTGAACATTGCAATGTGTTCAATCCCAAATCTATGGTAGTGTCAAGTCAAACATTCCTGGGAGTGCGGGATTAATAGTTGCATGAGAAATTAGTTGTTGAAAATGTACTAACCTATAACATGTTGCAAAAGTGTTGTTTTGTTGCAGAGACGGAGGAATGTGAGAAACCGAAGGGTATTCTCAATGATTCCTCAATACTCGTGGGCCTAGATATACCAGGTATTTTCTAATAAGCTTGGTGTATTTAATAAGCTTGAATTGTTTGATTTGCTATGATATGATTAGTAGTGAAGTAAGTTGAGTCAAACTGCTATGATTCCTTAGTGATGAGTCCTTGATGATTGTTGTTTGTAAATATGATGATGAGATACTAAATAAGATGTTTAACGTCGTAGGAAGGTGTAATATATTGTTGAATTGAGTAGACACAATGTTGAATAAGGTGTAATAGTTATATTATGTGGAATTAATTATGTCTACAATATGAAATTGGTTGTATGAATGATGTATGTGGAAATACTTGCTATTGTGAGATAATAATGTTGAAAGTAATATGAATAAGTGTGTAAGAAAAATATTATTAGTGAATTGAAATGAGAAGAAGTGGTGGTTGTGTTAATCTATATTGACTAAGTAGGATTAGATTTCGAGGACGAAATCTCTTAAAGGGGGAAAGATTTGTAACACCCTGTTTCTGGGTCTATTAGTATGTTAATATTTTCTGACTGTGAATTATTATTAAAATGTGTCAGAAAGTAATTTTGTTGTGCTAGTTGAAAATAAATGGGTAAGAGAGTCGAATAATTTATTGTGATTAATAAATTATTATTTGTTTTAAATTAATCTAGTTGACGGTAAAATAAAATAATATTTTCCCGTAAATGATTTTTAAGTTCCAGACAATGATAAGTACGGGGAAAGATATTAAGGTAATTATATACTAGACTTAAACTTTGAGTCGGTGTTTGTTTTAAACATATCTATATACACATACACATACGTACGCATATACATACATATATCCATAATTTTGAAACCCTAATTCATGAAGAAACACAAATTGAAGCCATGGAAACTCAAATTAAGCTTCAAGAACACGAAGTAATCATCCTTTAATCCGTCTAAGCCCTTGGTAAGTCTTAATTTCTTGAATTCTATAACCTAATATTTGGGGGTTTTGGGGTTTTTGATAATTAGTGAGTTTTTATCCGAAAATTTGGTTGAGTTTGTTAAATGGAGCTTATATAAACTCACTAATGATGATAAGTAATATGATTCATGTTAAGAGTTATAATTTTGATTAGGGTTCTTGAGGCTAAGGATGATTATGTTGATTTTGATGGGTTATATGATGAAATTAGCTTGATTAATCTTAAAGTGAGACTTGTAATACTTATATAGTTGTTAGTTAATGCTAATTTCATGATTATAATGGAAACCCTATGTTAGAAATTGTGTGATTGAGATATGTTCATGGATAAAGTTTTGAGTTTACTTGAGTGTTCATGAATTATGATTTTTTTTAAGCTTGAGTAATGATGTATAAATTGATAAGTGTTGTTAATGATCGTATTATGATTAATTAAAGATGATGATTTACATTAATTATTCTAAGGGTTGTGAAATTGTTTAGGTGTTCTTGAGAATTTGATGATTATTATAACCATGATGGATTATATGATGGGAATTGATATTAATTGTGATTAAGAACACTTAAATGATAATCAAACATGATTGCGTTAATTCATATGAAGTTGAATAATTCGGATTATTGCGTAATCTTGAGACAAGTGACTAACTTGTGTATTCTGTTGTAATTCCAGTTGAGCAGAAGACTCAGTGATATTAGACTACTGAGTGGATGCCTGAGGTGGTCGGTGAGTGGATCTCTAATCCTCAGTATAACTTGGTTGTAACGAGTTTGGTTACAACAAGTAACATATTATTACTATTGTAGTTGCCATGATGATTATTATAGTTAGTAATAATATGGTTGATATAATAACGTTGACCTGATGAATATGTGATTTGTTGATTATGTGATCACTGGACTTGTTGTTGGCCTTCGGGCATCAGTTGTTAATGAGGTCAACGAGTTGTTGAACTGTTGGTTGGGCTAGTCGGTTATTCAAGGTTTAACACACCTCCTGTGTTAGTTGAGAATAACCACTAGCTATCGGTCTCGTCCGTTATGGCCATACGGATATGGTTGGGTAAGTGTTCTTGGGGAGCCTCCCGGGTATTATGGTTATCCCCAGAGCCACCGATGCCTCATTATGAAGTCAGTTGCTTGTTGAATAGTTGCTTTGATGATAAGTTGACCAGTTGAATTGTTGCCCTGTTGCTTTGTTAAATGGTGGTATTGTCTACTTTGTTGGTTATGTGTTAATTGTTGTATGCAAAGTTGTTGAGCTAAGTTAGCCTGTTGATTAGTTATCTACTCACTTAGCTTTATGCTAATCCCCCACATAACACTTCTTGCAGGTTATTGATATATTTGGGTGGGCAAGAAGTTGGACTATAAGGAATGTTTGACCGTGAAGCGTTACTCTGATAGTGGATTTGTTTAAATCAATGATATCTTTTGTTTGATATAACACCCATTTTGTCAAACTATATTTTAAAAATAAGTTGAATTTTATGTAATAGTAGAAATGATGCAAATTATCACGTTTTATATAACACCTCTGTTGTGAAATTATGTTTTGAAAAAGTTGAATTTTATATTTTGTTAAAATGAGGTAAATTATTACTAGCTATTTGGACTTACGCTTCCGAATTACTATATTTAAATGATTATAAATGAGGGGTGTTATACCTACCGTTTGCGAAACTGTTTGTGTGTGCTGATAGGCTTGATTAAGTTTATTTTAATTTCTAAAGTTGTTTTTTTTGTTGTTGTTAAATTATTTATTTGGTTAGTTAGGTTTTTATATATTATATATATGTATGTATTATGTATTTACGAGCTATCTTACTACAATTTCAGTTAAACTTGAAATATAAGTAGTTAGTGAAGCTCAATTGGGTTGTTATGTTAAAAGTTCTAATTAGGAACTGTGAATTGGTAATGGAAAATTAGCATGAACTCAGTTGCAGTGTTAAATAGCAGAATTGTAACTTATGTTCAAATGGTGATTATGCAGTGCATGAAAGGTGTTCGATGAAATGCCTGAGACAAATAGAATAATTGGTATGAATTTTTTACACCTGTTTTCATTCCTAGATTATTGGTATGATTTCTTCTTTTAGTACATATGTATGGCTATCCTTAAATGACTTTGCTTTAATTTTGGATCCTTAATTGTTCTCTGATCGACAGGTTTCCCATACCATTACGGGCCCTTTGCATCAGATCTAAAAGGTATGTCTAGCACGAAAGTGGTATTTCAAAAAGCAATGCCATTTAAACCATATGATCAGCTGATGGCAGTTCTTCCACCAACAAGGTAAGTAATTGGATTTCTTTATTTTAACGTAATTTCCTTTTTGATTACCGTGAATTTGGTTCATGGTGTTATTCTATTAATGTTTTGTAGTCGACATGCACTGCAAGTTATATATCAATCACTGCTGACTGATGAAGATTCGAGTATACTTGATTTCTATCCTTCTGGTAAACCCTATACAGTTTGTTGTTTTATACCTTTGAAACACATCTATCCCTCTGCTAATTTTGCATCAATTCTATTTAGATTTTGACGTTGATGCCGATGGAAAAAGATTTATATGGCAAGTTTGTTTTTGAAATAATTTGTTTCTAAATTAAGTAATAGCAACTTAAGCATGACTTTTTTGTAGAGTTAGACACATTGATTTTTGCCCGCAGAACTATAACTATTGTGTCTTTGAATCAAATCTTTGAAGGGTATCTGCAAGCTTCCTTTTATCGACGAGGAGCGTCTTCTTTTAGAAACTAGGGAGATTGAGAAAGAACTTACTGTAAGGCTGCACAATCTTCACTGGCTTATTCATTTGATCGACAATTGAGATGACTTATCGATTACGATGTTTTTGTACTAATTAGGAGGACGAGGCTAATAGAAATGTGGCATATCCCTCACATGCTTGAGGGGGCCATCATCCTCGAAACGGTACACTATCTTCGCTATTTTATTTTGGGTCGTTTTTATCTTTCCGTTATTAAAAATTTGAACTACAAAAGAATCTTGAATTAGATTATGTAGTTAATTGGTAACTTAATCATATGAGATGACTTATCGATTATGATGTTTTTTATACTAATTATGAGGACGAGGCTAATAGAAATGTGGCATATCCCTCACGTGCTTGAGGGGGCCATCATCCCCGAAACGGTACGCTGTCTTCGCTATTTTATTTTGGGTCGTTTTTATCTTTCCGTCATTAAAAATTTGAACTGCAAAAGAATCTTGAATTAGATTATGTAGTTAATTGGTAACTTACTACTTTTTATCCTGTTCAAGAACACAAGCATGTTGTCGATCAATAGTAGTATGTTAGATACTTAATACGGGGACGGATGTCATTCACTTTTGGTCTATAGGTGGTGAACGAATGTGACATTGAAGTAAAGCTGCTATGGCACGATATTCATGGCTACCAGGACCGAAACTACTGGTTTGTTGGTTCCACTTTTTATTTTGATCTATGCACCGCTGTTGACTCTTGCAGGCACTAGCATGTTTCCAAAACTTTGTTTTTGCAGGTCGAATAACAGAACCGAAGGTGCCTAAAAAAGCAGCCCAGGCGTTGGTTCCAGGAATTGGTATCCTGATATTGTTTTTAAACTACCATTACTAAAATTTGATTTTACACTAGCAGAGTAAAAATCAAGTGCTTCGTTGGTAAGGTCTTTTTACTTAATCTAATTGTTAAATATAATGTGTTTCGTTGTATCCTTTTTACTTTTGTTTAGTTATTTTCATTTGTAACAAATGTTCATTTTGTATTTTTTTTTTCTTATATTACAAGATTTCTTTGCGAAAGTTGCGAAGTGAACTTGCGAAATTATATATATATTCGTTTATAATATGTGTATACTCATATATTGATTACAAATTGTTTCTAAATAAAGCCCGTGTAATCACGGGTCATTGAACTAGTTATGCATATAAACATGTCACTACAAAACAAACGCCATTTACTCACTCAAACTTTTCCTGACTGAAAGACCATACAGTGAGAAAACCCCATTTGATTCTTTTCTTTTTCTTTTTTTGACGGAAATTAGTGGTTAAGAGTTAAGACTTTGTAAAATCATATACGGAGTATTATATATATAGATTATATATAAAAAATAATATAATAATAGTAAATGACCAAACTCTGTTCGCACTCACTTACACTCTCTCTTTACGATTGCTTATGGCAAACGCACCTTCACCGGCTGACCGGCAGCCGCAACTGCTCCGGCAACCACAACTACTTTGATAACCGCAACTGCAACGTTACATAGCCGTCAATCACACTATCGCAGGCAGTCACAAAGACTCCGGCAACCGTAACATAGCCGTCTATCGCACTATCGTCGGCAATCGCACCATCGCCGGTTGGATCTTCACCGATTATGATAAGACATCTCCATAAAACAAGTGTCTTCTTTAATTATGTTTTTTTCATTTAATGAGACTCAATTTTAAGAATCGGACATGAAACCTAAAGAGGTGTTCTTAGATCGGATATTGCAAATGAGGACGAAGATTAATGAGTCAACTATTATCACATGGATTACGAAATTTTTGTATGCATTTTGTTATTTCTGAAATGAGGATTATGGTTTCAAAACTGATTTGCTTATTGATCTCTATTACTTGAAATCTGGTTGTAGTTTGATTTCCTTTTCAATATGAAAAGGTTTATATGTCAATTATTGTGCAGATTAAGTGTTTGATAAAATGCCTCCATGATATTTTATAAGGCATGAACCATATATGTAGCATTAATATGATAGGTGTGTTGATTCCAATTCATACATAGGCTTGTAATCACAGTACTGATCTGTTATGCACCTTTTTTTTATTTTACTATGCATATGTTAGAACTATTATAACTAGGTAAGCTGATATCCAAAAGGTAGTTCAAATTTATTGTCTAATCATTTTTTCTCCTTATTCCTTGCAGTCACTTATACTTCCGATGTCTTCGAAACTTGTAAGCTTCTGTTTGAATTACAATTTTGCATCGTATATTCATATATATTTTCAGCATTCTATTCTTTGTGTTGCAGAGGTTGCTAAATCATACCCACACTTGTGCAATGTGTTTAATTTTGGATCACTTACATCTATAAAATACTTCTTGAGTTCATGTAGTACGTATGCTAGAAATAGTAGGCCTATATCTTCTACACCTCTTACTAAGAAAATTAGGACTAATGATTGTAAGTAACATACGTGGAAATTGCCATTATTTCTCCATGTCTTATAAACTTCCTTATATTTTTTTCTACATGCCTTCACATTATTTTCTCGAGCAACTAATATAGAAAAGGTAAAATAAGTATATGTTTTTTTATAGGAATTTCTGAAATAGAAAAGCTGGAAACTGAAGGCGAGATTTCCGTACCAACTTATGCGATTCATGGTGATTATAGATGAGGAAAAGAAGAGTTCGATCCATTGAAATATTGAATGAGATAGACAATTGGTAGTATAGATTACAATTCCGTTCCAGGTATGTTCCATCATGCATTTGATAATTCACATGTTCATGTTTCACTATTGAAGTTTCTTTTCTTAATTGTAGGCGAGACAGGAAGGGTGTATGAAGCATATGTGGAATGAAGTGGGCTACAGACTAGTTGCTATTTAAACTCCTATAAGAGAAGATGGGGTTGACCAACATCCAATTTCTGCTTCAACTAAACCAATAACTTGGTAAGCCTACACCACATTTATCTGCCTAAACTTCCAGCTTTATTTTACCGTTTGACTTGTTAGTGACATAAAATATAAATAATTTCATATATTGACCCAGTGAATGGGTTAATATAGTCATTCTACTCATCGGCTAAAAAACCTCCTTATTTTCTATCTGACAAGCATATTTATTCAGAAGGTTGATATAGGCTCTGTCAAATTTATAGTACGAATCTGCTAATCTTCTAAGCTGTTGTTTGAGTTACAACGTTGCATCTTGTACTCATGTATTTATATATTAATTTATGCAGCTTCTTCTTTGTGTTGCAGATGTTGCTATATCATCTCTACGGGTATGTAATGTTTTTATTTGGATCATTTATATCTACAAACGACTTAATGTACGTATGCTAGAAACGATATGCCTATCTTAATGAAGATCTGATTCTTATCTTACTACATAGTTCTTATATTGCACATAGAAAGTGCAGGCTACCCTAAGGTTCAGGTACTATTCAGTCTGTAAACTTTTGTATCTTTCTTGAACTTAAATGAGAGTAGATGGCAAAACGGGTACACATTACTTGCTTTCCTATCATGGATTCATTTGGGCTCTGTTTTTTATTTGCCACAGGATGTGTATATTCTTCTTGGGTTGTTACCTCCTCTCAGAAAATGACACTGACACTAAAGAGAAGCTGAAGTGATCAATTGTTTCTCAGGTACTAGTTTTATAGTCAATTGGCTACTTGCAGCTTACCATTCAAGGTGATGAAGAACTGGATACTTTAATTAAAGGAATGATAGCTGGTGGTGGAGTCACTTTCTACATGTAAGGTTTAAGATGCTTTTCTATAACGCTGAATGAAAGCTTTTATGTGTTTTGTTTATATACACATTCCGAGTTTGTAAGTTAGCGGCTCTCAAAATGGTTCAATCTTATAGTTTGCAGACATGTAAAATCCTTCTTTAACTTTTGCAGATGATGAGCAAGATTTTAATGGAGCTATTTTGGAGCAGCCTTGAAACTCTTTTTTTTCAAGCTTTTTGTCCCTTTGATGTGTTAGATTATTGTTAAGGTTTAGACTTATAAATTGTAGACACTTGTGCATTAAGTTTGGACATGTTTTGAGAAATGAAAGTATTCTATATTTGCATTGTGAGTTACTTTAACTATTTTGCAGTATTATTTAGAGTTTATAGCAAATACAAAAAGTTAGAAACCTCCTCCTCCTATGGATATTGCAGTGATAGAAATTATCAGTCACTAGTGAGGTTGTAAAATAGATTGTTCTAAAAGCTCTTTACTCACTGATAAACTTCAGTCATTAAAGGTTTTGAACTTTTACTCACTGAAGTTATTAGTCATATTAGACTTTTAGTGATGGCCTTGCTAGTGACTCTTTTTTATTAAGTAGGAGTAGCATTTTATGCCTTTAATGACTGTTTTTGGATCTTTAATGACTGTTTATTTCAGTCATTAAATGGCATATATCTTGTAGTGTGTCTTCTATAATCATCTTGAAGACGACTCGAACTTTATCAAAATCCTCTTCTGGATTCACAAAAAAGCAATCCTTGCAAATAAACATAAACATGTATCTTCAAAAAAGACTTTACCTTAATTAATTATACGATCAATTAAATCTTATATATGTACGTAAGAGGATAAAACCTTCAATACCTCATAAACTTTAAGGCCGTAGGTACGTAACCTTGAAACTCGACCTTCAATTATTCGAACAAAATCCCCCAGCTTTTGTTAAGGTTTATATATGTTCCAGATGAGGTTCAGAGGAGAAGGTATTATTTGAGGAGAAGGAGGAGAAGAATTTTCAAATTTTCATTTTTACCCCCTCCACCTTTTTAATAGTGTACACTACTCCCTCCTACTTTCTTCCTACCCACCCCTCCCCTCCACCACCCACCACTAGCTGCTGCCACCCGCCGCCGCCGCCACCGGTCGTCGAAAAAAAATTTTAATTTTTTTTTTAAATTTTTAAAAAAAAAAAAAAAAATTTCAAAATTTTTTTTTCCAATTTTTTTTTTACATATTATCACTTTGTACTGCATTTTATTATTTTTATTGCATTTTGTATATATGTTTAGTAGATATTATTCGTTTTTACTGCATTTATGTATTTTACACATAATTCTTTTGATTTGTTTACTGCATTTTATTTATATACCTCAATCTTATATATATTGTTTGTTTTTTACTGCATTTTAAGTTATACATAATATATTTTTTACTGCATTTTGTTAAAATTACACTGCATTTTATTATTATTCACTGCATTTTGCATATATTTCATATATTATATATTGTTTATTTTTTACTGCATTTTATATTATACATATGATCCATTTTTACTGCATTTTGTATGAAAGTATAATACATACTACTGTTTTTAGTGCATTTTGCATATATTTATTTAGTACACATTGTTCATTTTACTGCATTTTATATTATATATAATCTATTTGTACCGCATTTTTTTACTGCATTTTGTTATTTTTACTGCATTTTATATTATACATAATCTATTTATACTGCATTTTGTTATTTTCACTGCATTTTGTTATTTTTGCTGCATTTTTCATATATTTCATTCATTATATATTGTTTGTTATTCACTGCAGTTTGTATTTTACATATTATCGATTTGTACTGCATTTTGTATTTTACATATTATCTATTTGTATTACATTTTGTATTAAAGTATAATACATGTTATTGTTTTTATTGCATTTTGCATTTATTGTTCTCTTTTTACTGCATTTTAGATTATATATATAATCCATTTGTACGGTATTTTGTTAACGTCGGGTATAGAAGATGCGGTAAAATATATAAAAGTTTTAGTTAATTAACAATAATATACAAAATGCAGTGAAAAAAACGTATAGTTTTATTAAAAATGCAGTAGGAAAAGGAATACTATATCTAATAAAAGATTTTTGAGAAAAAAAATTGAAAAAAAAAATTCTGAAAAAAAAAATTTTGAAAAAAAAAATTTTGAAAAATTTTTTTTTTGAAAAAAAAAATTTTGAAAAAAAAAAATTTTGAAAAATTTTTTTTTTGAAAAAAAAAAAGTTTTGAAATTTTTTTTTTCCGGCGGTTGGCGGCAGTCAGGTGGTGGCAGCAAGTGGTGGGGTGGTGGTAGGTGGGGTTGGAGGAAGAAGAAGGTAGGAGGGGGAAGAAAATAAAGTGAAAGGGTTAAAATGTAAAAGTCTAAATAGTGAAAGGGGTGTGAAGTGAAAATTAATGTTATGCTTTTTTTTGTTAACTAATACCCTTATTTTTAAGAGTAATTACAAAATTGCCACCCTTTTTAACCATTGATCCAACCCAAAAGATCATCCAATAGCCACAAATAAAACTTCTCCTCCTTCTCCTCATATGATCCCTTCCTCTATGATCCCCAATCATATGTTCCTCTCTTTTTATAGTCCGTCAATAACTGGTATTATTTACATACAGCCTCCATCAAGTTTCCAAGAATTTTTAGTTTCATCCCTTTCACATTTTCATCGTTGGTACTCAAACATTGAATCGTACGTATGTATGTATGTATGTATGTTTGGTAACTAACTATATAAAAATAATTTAAGGACTGAATTCAGATAGCAATTTTCAATTAAATGGGTGTACGTGTGGTGTTTTAGATGGCCTACTCTTCTTTTTTTAAGGAAGAGATCTCATACCCATTTTGAAAAGTAAATAATTGATATGGTGAACGATTTTTAGGATTTTTTTTATTTTATTAATTAAAATAATTGATATGGTAAACGATTTTAGGATCATTTTTGTTACCTTTCAAAAGTCAATATCTAACTAAAATTTATGAGGGTATAGCGGTCTTTTAACCACCAATAAATTGGAATAAGTATTTCACTAAAAATAATTAATGAAGGGTTGGATCATTAGGGTTGATCTCCATCTAATGGCCCTTATTCTTCCATTATTTTTCTTATACTGTATAAAAAAAATAAAATGTATGCATAAACAAATAAACAATAAGTGGAGAATTATATTTTGCATTGATATAAATTTAAGTGCACAAAATAGTTGAGACTTGACAAGCCCGTATTTGGGCCCAAATCATATTATCCAGCATTTGGGCCGGTAACTCGTACAGAAGCCCAAACACATTCTAATGTTGTGTCGTATTATATATTCTCTGTTTTCTACTTTCCGGGAAAACACAAATTCACCCCAAATGAAATCTACTTCAACCAACAAAATCAATAAGTAATTAAGTTATCATATAGCATACCGAAAATTTTGAATTTATGCACAAATCTTTCAACCTCATGCCAATTCTTTTTAGCTTTATGAACATCCATGTTAGTTAATCAATGACATGTGGGTCGGGTAATGGATAATAATCCGTGTGGCAAATACTTATCATTTTTCAAAAGATTGAAATAATCGAAAACCCGAATAAGACATATATTGATCATTCGATATTATCGGTTATCTACTAAAAATTTTCGTGGGGCACATACGTACCTACAACTCTACAAGATAACAAAAGTATAAGTAAGTTTATTAAGAAAAACTTTTATCCAACATTCGATAAAATTTTACATGAAGTTTCTTATTGAATGCATGACTTGCCAAATTTAGATGTCATGCACACAGGTTGGCTCGAAAATGTCGGATAGTCATAAACAATTTAAGAAATTTTCAAGCAAGGTCAAGATTTCTTCAAAGAATATTATGGAAGATGATGGAAGGTTCATGAGTTGCATGTAAATTGAAGTTCATAAAATGTTCATCGTAGATGTTTAGCAAGCAATGATTAAGGTTATTTTACAAATCAAACAATTAATAAACATTAGACTTGTCATCGTGATTAAATGAATCATAATTTGACGTTCCATTTATAACTTATAGATTCATTTTGAATATGTAAGTTTTAATGTTTAGTTTAAACTGTTTGATTATTATGATAGTAAGTATAGACTCGTGCGATACACGGTAATTTAAATAATATAATATTTATATATTTGTAATCAGTTACCTACATCGTATGAGTTAGGGACAGGAAAAAAAAAAAAGATGATTCTAATTTACACAACAATGAATGGTAATCACTAAGTTAGTTATAAGATTTTGCGCGTCAGGTCCAATGGAAAGTAAAGGATGAAAATTAAGAAAAGAATTGTTATACCTTTAAAGATTGATTGTAACATGCAAAACAATGAATGATAACAACAATGTTATATAACACTTTTAATAGATAAATATAAAATTAATAGGATAGAATAAGCATACATACAGAACAACATAAATAGTAGAAGGATAAGATGTTAGTAAAACACTTTTAAAAATTAATGTAAAAATTAGGAAGTAGGCAAGAAAAACACAATTAACCTAAAAGAAACATGGATCGAGAACCAACCTCAAATAAATAAATATATGTCATTTTAATCCAATTGGGATTAGGGATGGCAACGGTCAACCGATCCAGCGGATATCCATCCGATACATCCACTTAATAGTGGATATGGACGATCAAAATGGATGAATAGTGGATATGGATATGGATGTGGATGATTAGTGGATCGGATATGGATGACAATATATCATCCATGGATTTATCCACTATCACCCGAAATACATATATATGTATATATATATATATATATATATGTATATGTATATGTATATATATATATATGTATATGTATATGTATATGTATATACATATACATATACATATACATATACATATACATATACATATATATATATATATATATATATATACATACATATATATATATATACATACATATATATATATATATACATATAGGGGAAGGATCAAGAGGGAAGCTTTAAGATTGGGGGAAGGAGGGAAGCAAACCTCAACCACTCATTTTTCTCCTCTTCTATATTCATCCACAATACCCATTTAATCAATTTAAATCTAAAATTTCAAATTAAAGCATGAAATTCAAAGATTCAACAATCAAAAACATTATAAATCTTCGAATTCATCAATCGCAATCATAAATATCTTCAATTCATCAAATTTCTAATTCATCAAAAATTATGAATATTAGAGTACCTTTTGGGTTTTTGAGTAAATTTTGATTTGACAATGAAAACAATAAAATTAAAGAAATTTGATCGTACAAAACTTATAAACAAGTAATTAATCAAATTATGATTGTCATTCCAATTGAATTTTCAGATTGAAAAAATTCCAGACCGTTAACATTCATCTGGAAAGCATGTTAATCAAATTACAACTTAATACTCTTAAACATTCATTTATGATGAATATTAATTTATATATGTTATTATACACTATTGAATGTGATAACATAACATTCATCGGTGTATAATAATGTATATGCGTTAACATTCATCGTAAATGAATGTTAACGTGCTGAAAATATGATTTTGATTAACATGCTTTTAAAATGCATGTTAACGATCTGGGAGGTGATTTCAAGTTATTTACAAGTTTGTCACCGCGTTGACTTTTACGTTGACCAGAATGTGTGGCTAGAAATTGTTTCCTTCCTTCCCCCATTTTTTTACTTCCCTATTGATCTTCCATATATATATATATATATATATATATATATATATATATATATATATATATATATATATATATATGTATATACACACACATACACATTTACATATCACATAAACCATAAACTAATAAGGTGTTATTGAATATATATAATTTTGTTGATATTCATAAAGTCATAAATTTAATATCTAATTTATACTTGAGGAGTTTTTTCGTATTATTGATTTATATAGCAAATCAAAATGCATATATTTATCGCGTCAAGCCAGATTTTGCTTCCAACTATAAATTGTAGTCACAATCCACGACAAATAATGACAATCAAAAAGTTTGTGAGAATCACCGATAAACATAGAAATTATACATTTACCTTTGTCAAAGTATATGTTATTTGTAATTATAAAAAAAATATGGTCTATTAACGACAATAGTTACACGTTCTTGTAACTACATTTCGTATTTTACGTTATATGTCGTTTTCTTTGTTACAATATTTGTTGGCTTCATTTCATTTTACGAAATTTTTTAACGTTTATTGAATATCCAACGGACATCTATGAATCCGCTTAATCCATCGGATATGGATATGGACGGATGAATTGAAATTAAATGGGTATGGATATGGATATGGATGAAAATATTTAAATGGATATGGATGTGGATATGACATCATCCAATCCATATCCGATCCATTGCCATCCCTAATTGGGATGCTTCCATCTTCCAGAACGGCCTGATATGTAGTATGTATGCATATGAGATCCTAGCTATCAACTGTGAGACCTCATGATTAGGGATGGCAATCAACATCCGATCCAGTGGATATCCATCCACCCGATCCACCGGTGATGGATATGGACGATCTAAATGGATGTATACCGGATATGGATATGGATGTGGATGATTAGTGGATTGGATGTGGATGACCAATTCTCATCCATGGATACACCCATTATCATCCGAAATACATATATACGTGTACGTGTACTTACACTTTGAACTTATAAATAGTATAATATTTTAATTATTTAAGAGGATTGTTCTTATATCTTTAGATCCCCCAAATATATTTACCTTTCTATCGTAATTTATCATCATTTATTTTTAGTAAATCAAAATTCTTACATCTCCATTTATAGGTTAACAACATGTATATAAAATATAATTCCTACTATATTTCAGAGGTCACTAATAGATGAAATACAATAAAAAAGTGATTAATATCTTTAGAAACTATGTTTTACCTATATTCTGTATCAAATTATGTCAAAATTATCACAATTTATAACAATTTTTTTAATATCCAATGGATATCCATGAACCCGCTCCATCCATCGGATATGGATGTGGATGGATGATTTGTCATTTTTATGGATATGGATGCGGATGAAGAAAAATAAATGGATATGGATATGGATATAGCGTCACCCGATCCATATCCGATTCATTGCCATCTATACTCATGATTGTACGTAGTCATGTTTCATAAGAAGTACCCTGGTTATCTATTCATTAATTTCGAAGCCTAAATTAATTTAATTATTTGATCAATTAAATGAAAATATCAAGAACCATGTACTCATGAATTTTAGTTTCTAAATCATAATAGGAAGTTAATTAAGTGGCGTAGCTAGGAATTTCGCTTTGGGTGGGCCAAAACAAAACAAACACTAAAACGCTCAATAAGAATTTTATAAAGTGTAAAAAACTAACAAAAAAATCAACTAGAAAGTTTTAGCGCCACACGACGTTCTCTTACATTGATAATGTAACATCCTGTTTCTGGGCCTGGAAATAAATTGTATTTTATTAAGTTTAAATGGTTTATTTGGAAAATAAATGGTTTTAAAGGTCCCAGTTTTTATTGTGACAAGTAAAATATTGTTTGTTTTAAAAAGTTAAAGTTGACGGTAAAATAAAAGTATTTTGACTTTCGGGTATTTTCGGGTTCCAGACAATAGGCTAGAAAACGGGTATAATTTATACATAATAAAAATGGGGCGGTGGGATAAGACCGAGCCACCTACCAAACTCTTTCCCATTTTGTTTTGTTCATCTATTTCTCTCTATCTCAAATTCAAAGAAAATCAAAAGAATCAATCAAATTATATTGTGTTCTTGGATTCTTACTACTTGAAAGAAGCATATAATCATCTTGTTCATCATCTCTATCTTGCTAAATCATTGTAAGTGTTCTTGAGCTTCTTTTTATAGAATTTGGGTTTATGATAAATATGATGATTGAGATGAATTGAAGCTAGGAAATCATGTTTTGTTAATTACTTGTTGTTTATTGATAAATAGTTGATTTATTACATGATGATTATATGTTAGAATTATTGTGTTCTTCAATTGTGAGTTCATAAGTTAGGTTTTGGTGATTTGGGAATTTGGATGATGATGCATGCTTATAGATTGTGTGATAATAGTTGTTAGTAGTTTACATATGATAGTGGTTGATGTTGTGGTCATTTTTATGGTAAAAATTCGTGTGTGCAACTGATTTTAGTAAAAATGGAGTTTTGGTTCGTGTTGTGTTTTGAGCTGAAAGTGCAGGTCGTTTTTGAACTAGCAAACGCGATCCCGGCCATGTCTCCGGATCGCGTTCCTTAGTTATAATTTGGTATATTCGAGTTTTGGTCATACGAACGCGATCCCGCCCTCGTTTCCGGATCGCGTTTCCAAGTGTAAAACGGATACAGAACTTTTTCTAAAGGTGAACGCGATCCAGCCACCCTGATCCGGATCGCGTTCGCATGAATAATTTTGACGGGTTTTGTAAATTTTGAAAATGCGTAAGTCTTTTCAGGGTCACGGTTATGTAACAATTTCATTAACTCGGTTTGGGATGGGATTCACATGTTCACTCGGAAACGGCCCTATGGTCAAAACTATATTCTAATAGCCTAGGTGGTTTTTGGCCATTCGGGGTCATTTAAGGGTCGAAAATGACATTTTACAGTTTTTAAACATTAGTTCGGGATTTTTAATTTCAATTCTGATTGAACTTTTGTTTACTTAGACTTTAGAGATTACTTGATTTGATAAATATGTTATGATGATGATTATGAGACGAGTTATTGACTTGTTATCTTTGTGTTCTCAGATAAGCGGGCGGCCACTCAGTAAGATTAGACCACTGAGTTGGTAATCAGACGATAATATTCGGTGAGTGGAATTGTATTCCTCGGTTCAATTCCGTTGTAACGAGTTTGGTTGCAACGGATGAACTTTCGGTTATTGGTTTGACTTGTTATCGGTTATTGGTTAATACATTGACATGATTGTTGATATTGTGATTTGGTTTACTTGGTTATTATTGGTATTAATTGTTGGCATGATGATTATGCGGTTTGAATAGGTTAGCTACATATTGTCATGACTATTATGAAATATGTGATGCTTGGGCCGTTTGGCATATGTGATTTCAGAGGTCAACGCTGGTTGGGTTTGTGGCTATTGTTGGGCTGCCTGGGTTTCCCGATACATGTAGTTGAGGGATGAATCCTTGTCAGTGAAGATAGCTTCAAACTATCGGTAAGCCACTGTTGGGGCCGGCAGTGGTTGTAGGCTTTCGCTGGTTGGCTAACCAGGGGCCGCCGGTCCTCTTTGACGATACGTGTTTATGATTGCGAAGCTTTAAGCGGTAATCATAATTTGTGTGATTGTTGTTTACGATGCTTTAGGCTGTAAGCATTATTTGTTGGTTTGGTTTGTGCGTTGTAGGCTTGTTACTTCTGAATTGAACCGTCGGTTACGGTTCCATTCACTTAGCATTGGCTAATCCCTCGTTGTTAATCTTTTTGCAGGCTTTTAATAGGTGTGGACCGGGTTGTAGATGCTTAATGGAATGGTTGACTGTCATAGCGCTTACTCTGACAATTTTTGGGGAATCTAACTTTTGGTTTTGAATAGTTTTCTTAATGCCCGGTTGTTTAAGTAAATGTTTGCAACTAAACTTATATATGTGTGTAAATGTTTTGAAAGCTTGGTACTTCTGAACTTATGTAAATCGGTAATTATGTTTTGGGACCACGCTTTTAATGTATAATATAAAGTAATATGATATGTTTCGGTTTGTAAAAGGTGGGGCCTTACAAGTTGGTATCAGAGCAAAGGTTTGGGTGAATTGGACATTGGCTAATGTCAATCCCAAATCTTTTGGTGACAGTCAAACATTTCAGTAAGTGGGATTAGCTATGAATGGGGGGTTGATTGGTTAGTATAGGTGATACTAACGATTAACAAGTTGTGAGTTATTGTGTATGAGTACAGGAATGGCAGATACTGAGAACCCGACTCCCAATGATGCACCCAGAAATGAGCTTCCACCTCCGGAAAATAATGAGGGTAATCAGGGTGGTACATCTAATGTTAATCAGGAGGGGGCTAGTGATGAGGAATATAAATTACAGTTAGAAGATGAGGTACTAAGGTTAAGAAAGTTTGAACAATTGTACAAGGAACAACAAGCAAGGTTAGCACAACAAGGAAATTTTGGATCTCAGTTTCCATCTCCTAATCAACAGAGGCGGGTATGTTCTTTTAAGACTTTCAAGTCTTGTGGACCGAAAGAGTTCGAAGGGGGTAATGATCCAGCGGTAACTTTAAATTGGTTAAGGGACATTGAACGAAAGTTCGAGGTATGTCAATGTGAGGAGGAGTTAAGGGTTGGATATGCAGTGCAGTTACTGAAAGGTCAGGCAATGAATTGGTGGGATTCAATGACCGCACATTTGACACCTGTGCAACGATCTTCTATCACTTGGATGGAATTCCATAATGAAGTTTGCAGGCAGTTTTGCTCGGAGTTTGACATGGTCAGGATTAAGCAGGAGTTCATGGATTTGAAATTGACTGAGACTATGACCATGGATGATCTTATAACTCAATTCACAGAAAAGCTACGCTTTGTTCAGCAATGGGTCCCGAATGAAAGAGATAGAATAAATCATTTTGTGGGAACTTTGCCACCACACTACAGGACGTCGGTGAGATTAGCCGGTAATCTGAAAAATGCTTTTGATTTGGCTAAGTCGGTGGATAGTGACACTAGAGCTTCGGAAAAGTTAGTTAAGGAAAAGGCGGTGCACCATTCCAAGAATAGTTCCACGAGTAGCAAATCAAGTCAAGCGAGTAGGAGAGTGTCTTTTTCTGAGGAGGCAAGAGATAGGATTGCTTGGTGTGTGGATTGTAAAGCGAGGCATCCGGGGCCGTGTACTTCGGATACTGTTAGGTGTGTTAGGTGTGGAGGGTTTGGACACAATATTAAGGATTGTATCTTTCCAAGGAATGTTTGCTGGAATTGTCAGAAGGAGGGCCACAGAGCGGGTCAGTGTTTGGAGAAGGCAAGACAAGGAACGGGATTGGCTGGGAGTACAGGATTTGCTGGGAGTTCAGGCTCGGGTTCCTCGGCATCTGTCGGGCAAAAGAGAAAGACTGCGCCT
Source organism: Helichrysum umbraculigerum (assembly GCA_949592205.1). Classification (NCBI taxonomy): domain Eukaryota; kingdom Viridiplantae; phylum Streptophyta; class Magnoliopsida; order Asterales; family Asteraceae; genus Helichrysum; species Helichrysum umbraculigerum. The sequence continues at coordinate 7,451,987 of CATIUR010000004.1, read as the reverse complement.
CCTCGGGCATTTCAGATGACCGTAGGAGATTGGCTTGAAGATAACAATCCAGGTAGATTCGATATTGATTTTGATGTGATATGTAAATTGTAATTAGTATTGCATGATTAAGTGTAATCAGTAGCGTTTGGATTAATAGTGTGAGATTGGATTTCGGGGACGAAATCCTTTAAGGGGGGAAGATTTGTAACATCCTGTTTCTGGGCCTGGAAATAAATTGTATTTTATTAAGTTTAAATGGTTTATTTGGAAAATAAATGGTTTTAAAGGTCCCAGTTTTTATTGTGACAAGTAAAATATTGTTTGTTTTAAAAAGTTAAAGTTGACGGTAAAATAAAAGTATTTTGACTTTCGGGTATTTTCGGGTTCCAGACAATAGGCTAGAAAACGGGTATAATTTATACATAATAAAAATGGGGCGGTGGGATAAGACCGAGCCACCTACCAAACTCTTTCCCATTTTGTTTTGTTCATCTATTTCTCTCTATCTCAAATTCAAAGAAAATCAAAAGAATCAATCAAATTATATTGTGTTCTTGGATTCTTACTACTTGAAAGAAGCATATAATCATCTTGTTCATCATCTCTATCTTGCTAAATCATTGTAAGTGTTCTTGAGCTTCTTTTTATAGAATTTGGGTTTATGATAAATATGATGATTGAGATGAATTGAAGCTAGGAAATCATGTTTTGTTAATTACTTGTTGTTTATTGATAAATAGTTGATTTATTACATGATGATTATATGTTAGAATTATTGTGTTCTTCAATTGTGAGTTCATAAGTTAGGTTTTGGTGATTTGGGAATTTGGATGATGATGCATGCTTATAGATTGTGTGATAATAGTTGTTAGTAGTTTACATATGATAGTGGTTGATGTTGTGGTCATTTTTATGGTAAAAATTCGTGTGTGCAACTGATTTTAGTAAAAATGGAGTTTTGGTTCGTGTTGTGTTTTGAGCTGAAAGTGCAGGTCGTTTTTGAACTAGCAAACGCGATCCCGGCCATGTCTCCGGATCGCGTTCCAAAGTTATAATTTGGTATATTCGAGTTTTGGTCATACGAACGCGATCCCGCCCTCGTTTCCGGATCGCGTTTCCAAGTGTAAAACGGATACAGAACTTTTTCTAAAGGTGAACGCGATCCAGCCACCCTGATCCGGATCGCGTTCGCATGAATAATTTTGACGGGTTTTGTAAATTTTGAAAATGCGTAAGTCTTTTCAGGGTCACGGTTATGTAACAATTTCATTAACTCGGTTTGGGATGGGATTCACATGTTCACTCGGAAACGGCCCTATGGTCAAAACTATATTCTAATAGCCTAGGTGGTTTTTGGCCATTCGGGGTCATTTAAGGGTCGAAAATGACATTTTACAGTTTTTAAACATTAGTTCGGGATTTTTAATTTCAATTCTGATTGAACTTTTGTTTACTTAGACTTTAGAGATTACTTGATTTGATAAATATGTTATGATGATGATTATGAGACGAGTTATTGACTTGTTATCTTTGTGTTCTCAGATAAGCGGGCGGCCACTCAGTAAGATTAGACCACTGAGTTGGTAATCAGACGATAATATTCGGTGAGTGGAATTGTATTCCTCGGTTCAATTCCGTTGTAACGAGTTTGGTTGCAACGGATGAACTTTCGGTTATTGGTTTGACTTGTTATCGGTTATTGGTTAATACATTGACATGATTGTTGATATTGTGATTTGGTTTACTTGGTTATTATTGGTATTAATTGTTGGCATGATGATTATGCGGTTTGAATAGGTTAGCTACATATTGTCATGACTATTATGAAATATGTGATGCTTGGGCCGTTTGGCATATGTGATTTCAGAGGTCAACGCTGGTTGGGTTTGTGGCTATTGTTGGGCTGCCTGGGTTTCCCGATACATGTAGTTGAGGGATGAATCCTTGTCAGTGAAGATAGCTTCAAACTATCGGTAAGCCACTGTTGGGGCCGGCAGTGGTTGTAGGCTTTCGCTGGTTGGCTAACCAGGGGCCGCCGGTCCTCTTTGACGATACGTGTTTATGATTGCGAAGCTTTAAGCGGTAATCATAATTTGTGTGATTGTTGTTTACGATGCTTTAGGCTGTAAGCATTATTTGTTGGTTTGGTTTGTGCGTTGTAGGCTTGTTACTTCTGAATTGAACCGTCGGTTACGGTTCCATTCACTTAGCATTGGCTAATCCCTCGTTGTTAATCTTTTTGCAGGCTTTTAATAGGTGTGGACCGGGTTGTAGATGCTTAATGGAATGGTTGACTGTCATAGCGCTTACTCTGACAATTTTTGGGGAATCTAACTTTTGGTTTTGAATAGTTTTCTTAATGCCCGGTTGTTTAAGTAAATGTTTGCAACTAAACTTATATATGTGTGTAAATGTTTTGAAAGCTTGGTACTTCTGAACTTATGTAAATCGGTAATTATGTTTTGGGACCACGCTTTTAATGTATAATATAAAGTAATATGATATGTTTCGGTTTGTAAAAGGTGGGGCCTTACAGATAAAATCATCTAAAATAGAATCTAAGCTAAAAGTCTCGGCAATTTCTTTCTCAATATAAAGAACAAGATTATCAGAAAGAAATTCATCATCCATTCTATTATAGAGTCTATTTTTCACGATCTTCATGGATGAAAATGACGTTCAACACTTGAAGTTGACACTGGAAGAGTCAATACAAGCCAAATCACTATGTCAACGAGATAATATTGCCCTGATTTTCCTGTCTCTGCTAAACCTTTACATAATTCTGAAATGAGTGTCTGACCCACTTTTATAGTATTCATGGAGCATAAGTTGATGAGGACCTGATCTTAAGTAAGCGCGTCTAATCTCATCTCGTCTATTAACCGGATAATTCCACATAGGTAAACGTAGCCCGGGATCATGTTCTACGGATGAATATGAAGGATTCTCAACCGTTGATGTCAGTGGTGGAGGATTCTCAACTGTTGGAGGCAGATGTGAAGGTGGAGCATTCTCTGTTGTTGAAGGCGGTGGTTGAGGACTCTCGATCGCTGAAGACGGTGGTGGAGGATTCGCAGCAGTTGAGATAAAAGAATTTATAACTTTTTTTTTCTTCATAGCTCTACAAAAGTCACAAATTCCAAATACAACAATATTGAATTTTGAAGAAACCATAAACTAATAAACAAATATCAACAATCACCAACACAACCAAATATTGAACTAAAACTATTAATGAATGAGAAAGTGTGATTCATAATCTAACAAACTATCATTAATTATATCATTTAAATCACTAACTTTGATAATTAGCAAAACGTTAATCATAACATGATAACAATATCATACTAACTGAAACCTTCAAATAACAATAATAAATTCGTTTGATTGTTTTAACCAAATCAAAAGTGATAATAATTGGAACTCCCAAAGAAAAGGGGTGTTGATATATACAACAAGTTTATTTATTCATACATCAAAATCATGCATCGCAGTATTGTATAATACTACATTAGAATGCATAAAAAGTGATGTGTGGATCAAGATATTTATTGTATTTATCACCAGCCAAAGTAAAGGAATACTCCGTACTCTGTATGTTTGTTACTTAATGTGTCAACAAATAACACATAGAAGCTAAAGTAGTAAATCAACAGGTATCGGATGAATAGCATATATAATAATAAATTGATTTGTTGTCAAACCTGTCAGGCGTCATGGTCGATGGTCCACTCGAATGAAGTTTCACAATCAGTAGGGTTTTGTTTTTATCAAGAACATATAGACGTAAAAATAGTTAATTCAAATAATGTATTAACAATAAAGGCAATAGTACTGAGTCCAACAATTAGGTCAATAACAACTATAATGAAAGTTAATCGAATAATAAGAGGTCAATGAACGTATGGAATCCAATTTAGCAAAACAATTTATGATCTTATGATAGACGGAAAACACTAGAAATTATAAATCTTTTATCAAATAAATTTTAGCTTAGAGATCCGTACAATACTTAATGTAAAACAATAAGTTTTAATAACAAAGATAGAGATCCGTACAATAATTAATGTAGAACAAAGGTTAAAGAATCCGTACCTTAATATCTAACAATTGTTAACTGGAAAACGATCCACAACAATCCAAAACAATTCGTCTAAGTCGACTGCCGCAAGGCTTGAGCAATATAGGTTTGTGGTTCTAAACTACGTGAGTACGTATATTTATAAATATATCAAGCGAAATTTATGATTCTAATATAATGGGCCACGTTTCCTTATTTTCATATACCACCCAATTAGTATTTTAGATTAATTAGTATTGATCCATTATACCATATATTATAAATTATTACTTTAGTACGTACTAATCGATCTAAATCTAACTAATTTGTATTGATAAGTAGGTCAAGGAACATGTAAGCACACCAAAACCTAGCTGATCTATTTTGATTTATCTATTTTTGCGAACTAGTCCCTTGAGTTTTCAACCGGTATTATTTAATATTACGTAACTATATAATTGACTCTCTTCTGACTTGTATATGTTAGTCAAAGATCATGTTGGAAGTCGAGTGACAAGAGTTTTCAACCATTTGGGTTGGAAGTCGAGTGACAAGAGCTCGGATTGACTTACTCGGAAGGAGCGTATAGAGCAAAAATTGGACTAATGGCCCATTTTGTTTTCTAATTTAATAATGGGGTGGGCCATCAATATTATAATGTGGGAGTAATATTTAAGGTGGGCCAATAATCTATTTTTGGAAAAAAATCACTAAACACCATATTATTAGTACTAAATTTTCTTTTCCCAGGGTGGGCCTTGGCCCTGCTTTTGATCCTTGTGGCTATGCCACTGGGGTTAATTTATACGGAGTATTAAATGTTGTATAATTATCTAACATAAGCTTGATGTGTAGGAAAATAAACATAACCATTTGTATTATAAGAATCTCTCGATCATTGGCCTATACTAATTCTAATTCTAATTATTATATACACATTATTATATATTTAAATGTAAATTGTATGTTTATCGAAATCATTCAAATATAATAATGACTTTCAAAGTTGCATACGTATACGGTGTTTGATCTAATATGTATGTACTGCATGATACATACACTAGCCAGTTAAGTGGACCATTGGTACGATTAATGTGCATATATGTGTATCTTTAAAATGACGCATAGAAATAACTCATGCATTGTGATTTTGTTTCAACTTTGATATTTTAAATTAAAGTTATCAACTAATTAACCAAATTGTTATCTTAAACGATACTATTTGTAGTAATATAAGCTTATCTATACTACTTATAAAGCATATGTATTTATCTTTTTTAAATACTTAAAATTCTATATATGCACAATGAACAACCTACATAGATCATACACAACTCTAAAGAAAAATATCTTTACGTAATATCTAATTAAGTACGTAGTCAAACGAATTGCATTTTATTTTCAGAATTGTATAGCGTATAAATTAATATCTCAACACCTAATCACCTTTTTATCGATTTTAAACTAGTTTTCACCGCATCACCTGGGTTGCCAATACTAGCTAGCTAGCGTTAAATAATAACTGTATCCCAATTAATCCCATCAAATTAAACTTGCTTGAAGTTAAACATATTGTGTTTTTAACTGAATCCAATCAAGATATGCAATTAAATATCATACTTAAACTTGCTTATATCATTTTGAACATGCTTAATGTTATGAAGATTCGATTTTTATCTTAACTAATTGAAATTTGTAGTTAAATATAATTTAGAACTTGCTTAATGTTAAAAATTATGAAATTTTACCGATCCAAACAAGATTTGCACTTAAGTATCATTTAATCTTATTTAAAAGCTTTAAAGATTTAATCATTAGTTTAACTCGAATATTGAGATTATAAGCTATTTTAAACATGCTTATAATAATAGAAGAATTTAACCTTACAAAACCCTAATAAAGATTGTGGTTAAGTACCCATTTATTATTATTATTATTATTTTTGTAAAGTTTTACATAGCTAGTAAAGTTCATTTGAGTATCTCTTCTCTTCTCTTCTCTTTAATATATTATAATAGAGTGTTAATTAGGTTGTCATTATAAGTTTAGCACATTCTAATCTAATCTTAACCATTCATTAATTATTATTTTTAATTTAAACCATTGATAATTTTAACCTAAATGACTACCTAAATAGTAGATTAGCTTTGTTCAAAAGTCCTTATTATCCCTCATTAAATATAAAAAATATCCCAAATTTAATTTAATTAAAGAAAATTAAATTGAAATTCAAAGATATTACTCCAGTAATTACGTACCATAGTCTTCCATATGTTTTGAAGCCATCAAAACAAACTAGGGTTTTATTTTCTCCATTCAACTCCCTTTTAAAGGTCCTCCTATATTCTTTCTTTGCAATTCGTTTGTCAACGTATTTGCACAATAAAATTTTTCATATTCGAATTGGTTTGCAATTTACAGAGAAAAGATCTTGAAAGTACAAGGATTTTGGAAAGAATGGAAGTACCAATGGAAGGGTGCCATGTGTACAAAGAGAATACTCACATGTTTAAAACCCATTTACCCCCTAACTTAAATATATCACAAACGACAAATCGAAAAATTATGAAAATTGCACCATTAGATTCAGCGTTTGATCCTCTTCGATTTGCCGTCCATCAAGGCATTTTTTCGATGAATTTTTTTTCACATTTTTTTGTTGGGTTTTACTAATTGCTAACACATGTGTTAATATTTGGTTATATATTTAATTTAAGTATATAGTTTAGGGATTAGGGTTTAGGATTTATTAGGGTTTAGGGTTTAATAGGTTTAGGGTTTAGTAGGGTTTAGGGTTTAGTAGGGTTTAGGGTTTAGTAAGATTTAGGGTTTAGAGTTATATAAAGCGTTTAGGGTTTAGGGTTTGGGGTTTGGGGTTTAATGGTTAGGGTTTAGGGTTTGGGTTTTGGGGTGTTAGTAAATTGTAAAACCCACCAAAAAACGTGAAAAAAAATTTCATCGAAAGTATGCGTTGATGGACGGCAAATCGAAGAGGATCAAACGCTGAATCTAATGGTGCAATTTTCATAATATTTTGATTTGTCGTTTGTGAGTTATTTAAGTTAGGAGGTAAATTGGTTTTGTATTCTCTTTATACAAATGACACTCTCCTGTTCGTACTTTCATACTTTCCATAATTGTACCCTCGTGATTCCCATCTCGCAATTTACAATAGCAATTCCTTAACAATCAATTCAAACAAAGAGGTATTCATCTTCTCCAGTGTGAAACGATTCACAAACGAAGATCCTATAATAGTGTACGCTAAATTTTAGGGCTTATAATATTACTCTTTCAACCAACGAATTCCATCTCTCCGATCGATGATTGAATGGCACCACCGCCCGGCCCTTACTCCGGTACTAGCACCCTAGCTACGGTATACCTATGAACTATCTCGATTTACTCCTCAAATTGTATATACTATATGTACGCGTTGATTCCATTCTTCGTTATAAATATATAGAGAGATGGTTGAATCATTATAGCTTACCATAATGTTTAGTTTATTTGACTATATGCAAGTATTGATACAATTTATTTCATATGTTTTACCTTGAGGTACTTCAACCACCTTTGTTGTCAATTAACCTGATGTGTAACTATGTCTTGATCATTTGCTACATTGATGAATTATGAAAAATGGCCTTGTCCTTGTCTTTTGAAAAGCAAGTACTCTAATTACTTTAGCTTATGGCATTACTATATTCAATGATTATAATAACATTTAAAACGCAATAGAACACCTACATTACGGGTTATATCTGAAGATGAGTCTGTCAATACCTCAAAATATGTTGATGTACAGAATTGTTCACGTCTACAGAAGGTACCCACAACCTTTTCAAGAATGAAGTTTATTTTAGTCCTTTAATATGTTTGCTTTTGTTTAACCTTGTGTATATGTAGTGGATTTAGAGTCATCTTGACTGTAGTGTGGGATCCTTTTGCAGCGACTAATACTTGTAGCAATTGACATGTATGATGCAAAGTTAAAATCAGGTAATGTCGTTTACTCTAATTGCTCTATGATGGTTATTGGGGGATGGGTATCATAACACTCCAGCAAAGTATGGAAAAGGATGCAGATTGTTTAACTTCAACAAAGTACTCGTCCCTCTGCAACCCAAGGTTGGTGGATATGCTTTTGGTCTCCCAAAGTTTACATTACGTGTAATTATGTCTTGATCATTTGCTCTTTACGTACATGTGATGCAGTTGAAGTTTGACGAGGAACAACCCATTTACCCGCATGTGCTGTAGCAGCAGAGGTTTTCGCAGATACCTTGTCCCTCATTCACTCGAATCTTGATGGTAACAATGTATGCATCTTCGGATATGGTCAAGCTGGATCCTGAAAAACAAGTACATTGGTAACATATATAGTACGTTACCTTCAATATCAAAGATACGTCACCAAAAAATATATTTAAAATACTTTTGCTAAACAGAGGAAGGATACCCTTCAATATGAAGTCTCTGTTCAAATGATTGAGATTTATAACGAGCAAGTTTGGAATCTGCTTGATACCAAAGGATTAAACAAGAGATATCCTTTTCAGTTTGCCTTACGTTTACACTTGAGAACTAGAGCATATATATCTAAACACTAACATTTCATGAGCTGGTGTTCTTCTTCTTGGTTGTATGCAGTTGGTTGATCTAGCAGGGAATGAAAGTGTGGACAAATCTGAAGCTGCTGGAGATAGATTAAAAAAGGCACAACATATCAATAAAATCTCTTTCAGCATTAGGCAAAGTGATTACATTTCTTGCCCAAAAGAATTCACACGTGCCTCACAGAAACAGCAAACTCACCCAATTACTTCAAGATTTACTTGGTAAAACAACAGGATCGTTATAAAGCTTTGGCTTTTGATAATCATTATTCCCTTTTGCCTCCAAGTATAAATCTATTTTTTTCGTATTCTGCATGTATTACTAAATGGGTAGGCAAAGACACTTATGTTTGTGCACATAAGCTCAGAATTCAATGTTGTTGGATAAACACTTAGCACACTTATGTTTGCACAGCGAGTTGCAAGTGTTGAACTCGGTGCAGCCCAAGTACATAAAAATAGTTTAGATGTGAAAGACCTCGGAGAACAAGTTTTCTCACATGCTCTAAGCTATTTATGAAAGTTGATCTTTGTTTTGGTTTAAATTTGTTTATATTTTTAAGTAATATTTCCTGTTTTAGATTGTCTACTAAATCGGCACTTGCAAAGAAATAAGGGGATAACGAAGGCGTGCAACACAAAGCATCTGGAAGTCCAGGTGGTGAGCTATCATCTCATTCCTGCCTAGAGATTTATTCAGTGAGCCGAACTGCCGAAGAGTCGTAGGAAATCAAGGATGGATGTTGGCAAAACTAAGGTAATCAATAAGTTCAATGAATTAGATCAACCACAATGACATAGGTACTCCAATTGTAAATTGTAAATAATAATATATTGCTTCATCATAAAACAAAAGATAGAATCATTGCTCTTTGCATGGTCTTAGAGTTATCAATTTTGACCCATTTACATATAAATGGGTTGAGTAGGGTTAAGTTTTTCTCTAAGCGGTAAAATAAAAAAATGTAACTCGGACATTAACGGGTCACATGGGTCAAACCAGGCAAACATGCTAAAAGCTTACCTTATAGATTATATTTCAAAAGAGGTTATATATGATTATAGAATATTTGTTTTACACTTGGCATGCTAATTATTTATATCAACAAGCAGAATTTAAGCAAAAATGTGTTTCTGATTTGCCCCAACATGCTTTGGCCCATCAAAATTGATTCAACAATTAACCATTCCAACCAGTTACTCAATCCGCCCATTATGACACCTCTGCATGATCTCTCCTTTGATTTGTTTCTCTTTTTTCTGAAAATGACCCATGGTCTATCTTTTCTTTTCATGTGGGAAAAGATTCTAGGTCAAGATAGGAAACACAAAGCTTTGACTTAGATGAGCTACTAGCAGATTCGCCTCCATGGCCTCCCATTAGCAGTCCTGGTGAGACATATCTAGAGGATAATACAAGACATGGGCTCTGTTGATTGGGTTGATAAAGTCATGGTCAAGAAGCAAAAATATGTCTGATAATTCCAAGTTATACTCACAACAATCATATTCCACATATGAAGGTGGGTATGGTTTTTACATTGCGATTACCGATGGTGTGGTGATGAACTTGATGCTGCCACCAGCGGACTCCTCTGAGCCTGATTATCTTTGGCATTTTAATAATTCTTAACTTTTAACAATGTCTAAGGGAATAAGTTTTTGTGTACTCTCAAAGTTGGTGTTAAAACTATTTTGGTTGTTTTGATTATATATATATGCATTTTGTTTGATGTTTTAATTGGAGAATACCATTATTTAGAATTATATTCAAGTCCTATACTAAAAACAGGTTACTTTCATCGTGATCCTTATCATGAAAAAAACACCACCACAATTGACTTGTTAACAAGTAATCAAGTTGAAATGACAACCTTTAAGTTGTGCTACCAATGTGCATATGTTAAAAAGTCGTTGACCAGAGTCCCCATCGAGAACAACTTTATACTCATTTTCATATTTACATATGAAATGCATCACAAGATTGAATAAGGGTCGATAGCAACATCTGATACTATGGTAAATGCATATAACCTTTTTTCTCACACATGTGTGTTGGGAAGTATGTATTGCAGAAAAATTGTTATTGCCATGTTTTGTTGTACTTCTAATTCACATACACATTGTTTCTTACTGTCCCATCTCTTTTCCTTTACACATTGTCTTCCATGAAAACATGTGAAGTTTAGGATCCATTTGTTAATCCCTCTATAAGAAGTAAAAAATGATATTGTGAATTATATAAATCGTTGTACAATTTATCTTAGTTGAGGACACTTTATGTATTCATTAAATTATATAAATACAATTTGAGGAACCAAACTTATAGATTATTAAATACATGTACAAGCATTTTTTGCAGCTATTTGTTTTATCAAAGGTTTTTAAAGTTGGGTTAAGTAAGTGCAAAATTGCAAATGTATCAAACTATGGTCTGACATTCATTGTAAGCAGCGAACTACTCGAATTTACATATTATGTAATGAATTTGTAATTTATTTACATTGTATGTATTTTGGTCAAATCAACGTTTGTAAGACACGTCACGTGTCAGCTTATATAGTCGACACGTGAAAAAAGTACGGAGTACCAAAAATTACATACAATGTAATGAAATTACAAGTTCGTTACATACAATGGAAGCCCGAATAGTTCGCTACATATAATGAATGTCAGACTATAATTTGATATATTTGCGCGCACTAAACCCTTTAAAGTTTGGCTATCTTATAAATTAGTGAGAAAACTTCAACCCACATTTGCCCATATATAATATTGTGAGTTTTTCTATCGATACTCATTGTGTGAACAATGCACCTACATAAACAAAATCAAGAAATGATCCATTGAGTTTTTTTTTATATGTACATTCTAAATTTATAAGCAAAGACGAAGCATGTGAACATATTCAATCAAAAACAATTTCGATAGATAATATGATAGTATTTTAAAAGTCATTTGCAACCACGTAGTTGTTCCTTTTATCGGAAACTAATACAGTTGTGTATCAATACAATTCAACCACGACTGAACTTAAGCACCCAGCCAAAGATGGCAACAACAATTGAGTTTCGAGTGGCTGAAGATTCATAAACTATAGATGCTAACACTAAGCTATCTGGTTGTTCAATGGTTATTACAGTCAAGTTTTCTAAAAAGTATTACAATTAGAAATTATTCGTGGAAGCAATTAGATTCTTTTGTATTCAATGATTTTACATAGAGAAAATTACAAAAATCATCCTTATGGTTTACTCCAAATTTCACTCGCAGTCCTTTAATTAATTTAATTACACAGATCATCCTTTATTTTGAAACATGTTACGTCAATAGTCCTTTACACTAACGATTGTTAACTTTCCCTTAGAAAGGACCATGTGTGTAAATTTTTTTGTTCTTATAAATTTTCTGAGTAAAATATAAATTATAAAATTTAGCATATGTAAATACATTATTAGGTGAACAAACATCATTTTCATCTTTAACATTTTACTTAGCAAATTCATCATCAAATTGTTTCTCTTTCGCATTGAAAAATAAAATTTTATAGTCCACAAACGGCTTCCACCACTCAAGGACCTTCCGTGTTACGTCAATAGTCCATTCTGATGATCCAAGCTTCGAAGTAAAACGGCGTTGAAAAGTGAGAACTAATTAAGCCACAAATGTATAAAGATGTTGGTGGAATATAAAATGTGATCAATTAGAGGAGAATACGACCAAATTTGATGATGAATAAAATGAGAGAAATGAAAATATTTTAATGTTCCCCTAACAATGTATTTATACGTATGCCAAATTTTATAATTTATATTTTACTAAAAAAAAATTTAAGAATAATTTTTTTTACATACATGGTCCTTTTTAAACGGAGAGTTAACAATCGTTAGTGTAAAGGACTATTGACGTAACACGTTTCAAAATAAAGGATGATTTGTGTAATTAAATTAATTAAAGGACTGCGAGTGAAATTTGAGGTAAACCATAACGATGATTTTTGTAATTTTCTCTTTTACATATTAATGAATTGGGTTTTGTTGTCCTACATCAAGTGTCCAGCGGGCCTCTTTAAGATAAAGTCTTGCTTCCATATCTTAGACATCAATGTATTTCGTTAAACATTGATTAGTGTTTACGTAGTTTCAGCTATTTCTCACGTGTCTTTATTAATATGTGTAATATTTGATCCAACTAAAGTAGGTTATGATTTGTCTATCATTCTTGATAAACTTAAAACACATATCGATAGATACACAAAAAAAATTAAGAGAAAAAATATGATATAAATTTTTTATATTTAAAAAATTTGATAGCCCGCGAATTCGCGGGTTATAATCTAGTTCTATATTATATTATTATGAGACTCCTCCCAATGGTGACGCCAACTGACGCATCAGTTGCATGCCAGCTCAGCGCCACGTCAGCTTTTCCCCCAACTGACACAAACTGACACTCCCCTGCCAACAGCAACATCACTTCCCTTATTATTTTCAGGCCCCACACATTATTTAATCAATTTTTTTAATACAATTTTTTTTTTTTAATTTGGCTTGAAATGGACCAGTTGGGCCCCACTCACACCCTCTCTCATCCGTCGCCAAACCGAAGTCCCCAAACCGATGTCTCCAACTGATGGGTGGTGCCTATGGTGTCACTCACTGATGCCAACTGATGGTGTGCAAACTGACGCCATAAGGAGAGGCCTTCAGAATGAAAGAATCTTCACTCTCAGATCAAAGGAATCGACACACCAAAATAATTATAGCTTTTCTATAAATTCCTTAGATCGATGACAAGTTTAATTCAAGGAAGTGAGGGTATTTTCGACAATACATAAATTTTGTATGACACATATCATTTGCTTGTACGTTCAATTTTGTGACTCTCGTCTCTACCATTTCAATTCTCGATTCAATTCATCCGATGAGACCCCACTTTGAGAGGTGAAACGACTTTTCTAAAAGTTAACGAAAGAAGTTTCTCCTAATAACTTAATTCTAACTTATATGAAAGTTTAAACACATTGACACACTTTAAAATTTTAAGTAAGGGGAAGAAGTATATACAAAGATCACCAAGAACGGTTTTGACAAGAGTGAGATGTCCAATTTTGGGTGAATGGTCATTTGAAAATGCTCTTCGGCATTTAAAAATTCTTCCACCAAGCTTCTGGGCTCAAAGTAAATTATCAATAAGTAATTATTTGGGTTGGAAGTCGAGTGACAAGAGGTTGACACACTTGCTAGAAGTCTAGGATGTCGATCAAGTGTCTCAACCTTCTTGTACTTATCTCGGTCTTCCGTTCGGTGATAATAATATGTAGATCCTCATCTTGGGAACCAATTATCGATGTATTTCAGAAAAATGCTACGACTATAATTTTACGATAAATATTACACCATTGCTATGTAATATGTTTGGAAAGAATTTGTTAAGTTTACATGGTATTTGCTTCAATATTTTTATTTTGTTGCAATAATATATCATAACATTTTTTCTTAATATAACGGTATGAAAAGCTAACAATATATACGATACTAAATTATTATTATTATTAGTTAATTTAATAAGACATTCCTCATGGGCTCTTTTACTTTATATAGTGTGTTGACTATTGAGGAGTTGAGGTAGCCAAAGGCCATATCATGAGAAACTCTTTAACTTCAATAATTTCGTACAAAAATAACCCAAATAGCATAAAGCTTATTTGGACATTGTTTTGCTAACTTGAATTGAGTTATATGTTTGAAAAAATAAACTAAACTTGTTACAAATTTTTGAGTTTTATGACATACTTGAAAATGTGTGCGATATCGTTGAATTATGTGCAAAATTTGTGAATGTGTCGATGTACGATGTTTTGAGTGCTTTAATCGGTCAGTTCTGACCTAAAGGTGGATGAGAATCAAAGTTAGAAACACATATGAGATATCTACTCATAGGAAAGGGGAGGATTTAGTAGAATGAACGTCTAAATTTGGTATAGTCGTTGTTGTTGAATTTGGCTACAAAATTTAGTTTTTACTAACCTATGATTGATTTGAGGGTATGATATCTTTGTTGAACCCATATCTTGAGGCCTTGAGCGTCCAAATAAGAGAAGTTTGTTATTTCACATAGATTAACTAACTTTGGTTATTAGACAAGAAATTGTACTTGTAATTTTCTACAAGGTAAATATTTACTATTGCACGCTTCGTTTCTATGATGTTGATATAGAGTAAACGAATCCAAGAAACAATGGAACGGGGTTTAGCTGGCAGAAAGTTCTTCACGGGTTTGTTATGTGTAAAAACTTTCGGTTTAATGAAAAATCAATACTATTTAAGGAAAGACGTTTGTTCAGAAAAATGCATTCAATTGCATGAATAATGCACGAACATTGCTCCTAAATTGTTTAAGGAAAGACATTTGTTCAGGAAGATGCATTCACTTATGATATTTTCTGGACACAACAAATGGATTTAGAAACACGGTAAGTACATAAAAGTGCAATTAACTATGACATGACATTTATAGTGTGTATTGAATTATTCGGAGGCTTCCATTGTGTGTAATAAACTAGTTATTTCTTGTCATTGTATATATATTTAGGTGACGTGTTCATTTGTAAGGATGACACGTGACACCTTATATAAAAATTTCCTTTTATACAATACATAACTGCAGGGGCATGTTATGGGGATTATTATTCATGATTCATCGTCAAACAACTTGTTTAGAATCGAGTTTCTTGCTTAATTTTTTAGAGGTTTTGTTTTCTTAATTTGAAATGTGGAAGTAAGATAGGAAATATGGTCAAAATGGGTATTATTCATAACAGACAAAACTACGTCATCAAAAAGGATACCAGAATCTATGGGGAAATGGGTACAATTGGTTAAATTTAATATAGAGTTAATTGCATGGTTGGTCCCTATATTTTACATAAAATTGCACCGTTAGTCCCTATATTTTACTTGTTGCACCGGAGGTCCATAAACAAGAAAGTTGTTGCGTAGGTGGTCCCTCCTCCAACTAAAATGTTCACCATATCCTTAATGTCCTATTTTTTGTCTTGATTCAAGTGAGGGTAATTTAGTCATTTTAGTTAGAGGAGGGATCAACCGCGCAACAACTTTCTTGTTTTTGAACCTCCGGTGCAGAAAGTAAAATATAGGAACTAATGGTGCAATTTTGTGTAAAATATAGGGACCAACCATGCAATTAACTCTTTAATATAAATGGTTAAATTTAAGATAAATGATAAGAGAATTTAAAAGTACAAGTTGATTTAGTAAAAAAAAAATGATCCTTTTCATTTCCATATAACCGACTTAGACAAATTCGATCGATCTAATATGAACGGTTGCTCCCATTGTTTCTTAACAACTTTGACTAGTGGTGTGATTTTCAAAGCTATGTAAAACTAGTACTATACCCGGGTGTTGCCCGATTAAGTGGCTGACATACAACTAATGTTAATACCGTAAAGTTTACGAAAGCATTCAGTTTTTGAACTACAAAAACCACTTGATTAAATGGGTCACATGTCGCTATATATATTGTCAGATATTTTTACCTTCATCTTAATAAGTAGCTTGACAATTGATGAACATATTGGATAAAACCTAATTAAAATACTTATATAATAAAAATAAATGCAATAAATAGAAACATGTTTTATACAGCTATAAAATTAGAGAACACATAAACCAAATTTTTGGGCCAAACTACATACAAGTAGTGTAATTTAACATTGCGTCAACGTTACAGTGATCATATTTATTTTGCTATGGACTCACAAAATAATGAGTCACACATTATAAACAGGCCATTTTCAATTGTTTCACTGTCCTGCAAGCATTTCATCCTTAAATGCCTGAATGACTCCCAAGTCCCAACTTGCTTTATTCCTGTCATCATTCATATAAAATTGCAAACCAGAGTAGCCTTCTTCAATTACCTATCTGCCACGGTGATATCTTTGAATACTTCCTGTATTGGCTTCTGAATTTCTTACCCCTTCCCTTCAACTTATTCGTACTGAATTGCTAACCTTTTGTGAGGATATCTAAAGAAGTCATCGGTCCCATGGCAAGCTGGACAATGTAGTCCTTAAACAGCTCACACCAATAGCTCAAATGAACCATCTGCAAGGTTCTTGGGTAAATTCACTGTTCATCCTCCAAGAAGCTACTTTTAAAGTTATTAATTAGCAAGACAACCTTACGTATCTAACATGGTGAAAGGAAAGATAAAAAGCAACATACGGCTTTCGTTGTAATGAAAATTCTAACCAATTACTCATCTGTGTTGCATAAAAGATATCTAATTTTGGTCTCTCTTAACACATAAATAAAATGTTTTTTTTTATCTTTTTTTTTATCTATTAATAGGTAATGGTCCCTTCGGGAAATGTTTTATATCTAATGGGTTCGTTTATGCACAGCCATTATAATGTTTAAATTGGTCTAGTGCATGTAACTTCTATAGTTATATATGAGCAACAAACATACCACATTGAATATGGTGGAGTAATAGACCATGATATACTTTGCTCAAGAACTGTTTGCACGTCCTTGAAGGGCTGCTTTGAGTAACTTGCAAAAAGAACAAATGCAATATGACTAATGTGAACGAAATCATTGAATAACCGAAATCAAATACGAAGGAAATTATGTACCGTTGGAGTAGTTGAAAGAAGTTATAAAATAAATGAGGTTGTGAAGGAGAAGGTAACCGGAACAAAATCAGTTGTACACTCATATCCAAAAATGTTACCTTGCACATCTCAACTATATATATAACTTAAAACCGCTTACCGCTTAAACCAGCTACTTACGAAAAGGAAGTCATGAAGAAAAGAACTGATATTGAATTGCAAAACTTAAACCTACATAAAGGGTAAATGAAAAGAGATTAAAGAATTTTATTTAGCTTACCACAGGTACGCAGGTTACTTTGGATTGGCCTTGATAAAATAGCACTTGTGCTACAGAGAAAGATAAAACAAAGGCACCATGAATAATTGAATAGAAAGTACACCTTATGTTGAATGAGGAAAGCAAACGATGGATGACAAGAGCAATTCTTTGATGCAAAACAGCTGGACGTCGGTAGTAGTAACTCTTGTCTACGCCAGCAACCATGATCACAAGCATATATATGTACAATTGTATGGCAAAAACGAATACAAACTAAGTTGCTCACTCAGAGACCAAACCCACTTCAACAAATTAACACAAAAGAAGTATTAGCATATGCTAAACTTACAATAATTAGTCACGGTTGCCCTAGATAAGAAGCTTTACTGCGGACCTGCATTATGTAAAACACTTCAAATTTTTGAAATATTTGATTTTATATATATAAACAGAAAAGAAAACCAATAGAGTAAATATCAACGTGGCAATTTCGACCCATCTACTCATAAATGAATAGCTTCAACTGATGAATCAGTTCTAACGGGTCATATAGGTAAAAAGGAAAAACAGGTCGCAAAGTTACCCAGGGTGCAATGCAAATGTACATATTTAACTCACATTATAGCAATGAATTGGACAAAAAGTATTTCAAGTCAACCGCCCGTTTCAGTCCATACCAAAGAAACTTTTACTCAAATTGACCTGTTAGTCTGTTACAACAGTCCATTTTGCCACTACTAAAGTAAAAGTTAAGTGCACACCTCTGAAGCGCAAGACCTGGTGTCTACTAAAGTAAAAGTTAAGTGCACATATAATGTACGTGTGGCCGTGTGCGAGCGCCTAAATTTACTGATTGACTTTTCTCCGTTGCTAATAAACATATAAGAACCAAAAACCAAAGAATGCAAGTGAAAACCTCAACGCAATAACACAAGGTCTGCACCAGAAACTACTTAGTTCTTCTCATTCCTTCTCATGTTTATGAATTGAAAATTTCAATCTTTGACTTATAAAAGTCAACCTCCATAGGCTCTTCTTCAGCATAGAATGCCATCTCCATAGGCTCTTCTTCACCATAGAGCATACAAAACCAGAACCAATTTATATACCTGATATAAAAAAATCAATAATAGGTTAATCTCTAATAATCATAATCATAGCGATAATACTAACAATAACAATACTAATACCTCACTATAGATCTTTTCAATGTGACATGTCAATCCCAATATTGAAAAAGTTGACTCCGTGTTAGTTAAAGACAGTAACATTCTCAATTTATTCCATTCTATGCAGTCACATTCTCTCAGTCCAATTTTATTTTCTTCTTAGCTTGTAAGCCAGTTACATTATTCATTACGATGAATCTGCAACAACAATAAAAGGGTAACCGAGTGTGACATTGTTAGTAATTTTTAAACGCTAAATTCTTTTTGGATGAAGTGTTCTGCCAGTCCAAACTCTATTAACCCACATAGTCATTACATATTTAATTGACCATTAGTCAACCCAACCATGTTGAGACATCTAAAGTGTACAAATAGCAGAACATTCGTATAGACCCATTGAACAAATTGAACCAATAAGGATCAATGAATAAAAAAAGAAAGTCTGCATCGACTGTTAAGAAATTGGACAAACATGATGATCATATAATAGCAAGAGACTAAAAAAAAACTATTAATAGGGAGTAATAAGGATTAAATCGAGTGATTACATAGTAAAATTAGATCATGTAATGAGATAATAGTAAATCATAAGTACAAAATAAATATAAATAGTTGTTCTTAATTAAGCACCAAGTCTTGATGTCCTAACATATGATTATTGAGGATGAAGATGTAACCATACAATTCTGAAAAGAATGATGATAATGGTTTGCTCACCATGTCAATCAGTCATAATGTCATGTTCAACCACAAAGATTCATCCCGGTCACCCAAATCCCATTACAAACTTATGGACAAATTAAAATCCTAATTATATCTGATCAAAGTAAGAGTTGAACGTTCAACATACTTTCTGACTTCCTATACTTGTAAGATTAAAATGTATATGAAAGTATCAAAGATACCTATTAAAAGCAGTAAAAAGTACCGGAACATATTATTGTTGACAGTTACACATTTCGTGATACAAAACTCAGCTTTTAAGCAACCTCAATCCTCTGCAACTTCATAGAGTGATGAAAGAATCCTCTGCAAACATTAGGGACATGAATTTATAGAAACTTGAAATTACATATATATCCAAAAAATGAATTTATCAAGCGTAAACTCATATAAACTCCTGAATAATGGTAATATATGTATTAGATGGAATGTATTACATAACTTAAATAAAATGCAATCAAGAACATGAGGTAAATTAGTGTATTCATTAAAACCATAAAAACAAATGAATCGGAACCCTACAGTAAACAAAACACCAACAAAAATCATGTGTATAACAACAACAAAAATGCCAGGGTCTAAAAAAACTTACTTTGCAGTCAAAAGAGCATCGAGTACACTTCAACACCCACAACTGATTCTCGATTTCGGAAGCCGTTACCCAAATCATTGTGAATAACGACGAAGAAGATACAATTTCTGGAATATTAGCACATAATGAAATTTAGGATCGAGTACACTTCAACACCCACAACTGATTCTCGATTTCGGAAGCCGTTACCCAAATCATTGTGAATAACGACGAAGAAGATACAATTTCTGGAATATTAGCACATAATGAAATTTAGGATATTCGTTTTACTGCATTAGAAATTGTGTTGATATGGGTGCGTAACCCTAATTTTGATGTTGATTTTGGTTTGAGGTACGTAACATACTAAATCGAAATCAAATATACGCAATTGAGATTTCAAGGAGATCGTGTGAGCGGTTATTAGAACCCTCGACCCAAAAATAAACCGCAGAAATAACTAACAACGATGAGTTGTAACGGTGAGGATTAAAAGCAAATATGATCGTACGGTTCAAAAAGAGAGTCAACTAAAAACTGCCCAGTCAACTCACTGGTAGCCATAGATATGGAGAATTTTAGAGCTTCTTTATGAATAAATAAATAAATAAGTAACCTAAAGATCAAATACAATGTGTCAATTCATTCAAATAAATATAATTAACTAATTAACATAACCTTAAAATCAAGAATTAAATCTTATCTGATAGGAAATGAAGAAAGAGAAAAAGATTAACATCATTGATACCTAAGCAAGGTATGCATTCTTGGAAGGTAAAACCATCTTTGTTATTTGATCAATAACAAGGCTTTACTTGCCGTTGCGATGCAACCAGATGATCGATTATCTATGAATAGTAATATGAAGGTGTTAAAATTTTTTTTATGTAGTTATTTAGTGATACAAAAAAGCAAAAGGAAAAATGACAATAATATCCTTAATTATACATGTGATCTTATACATTTTTGTTTAGTGGTAACAATAATGATAAATGACTATATTGCCTTTCAAAATCTCACTTAAAAAAGCTGACTTATCATGAGAAGATTTTTACACAAATATCATTAAAATCGTTGATAAAACCAAGATAAATTAACGTTTTACTTTGTGCTTTGATATAAGGGATAATGACACAACATAACACCTTACTTCTCATTGACCAACATGTATTCGTCCAAACAACATAACACCTTACTTCTTATTCGGTACCTTTCAATCACCTCATTTTGATCACTAAACGACCATCGTCTTGATTTTGTAGAGTAAAGAACACGTTGTCCTTGGTCTCGATCCCTTACATACCTGTGTAATCACCATGTTGCTCCAAAGTTGAAGTAACACGTTGAGTGAAGACTAGTTTCTGATTCGGGAGGTAGGACCGAAAGAGTATTCCGTGTGATTGTTGATGAGACCCTGAACCGAAAGGAATATCTCCCTTTCGGTTGGCGATTCCCTATTGGTAATCCCGGCTACCGTTTGGGTAGACGAGTTGTACACCACGAATGTCAACGGTCTCCTTCGGTATCAGAGTGTATTTAATGTTCGTTATCAATGCCCAACAACTGGTTGTTGGTCGGCCATTTATAGTGCTTCACATGTCCTTCTTTTACCCGTTTCGGTGTCCTTCTATTATTCGTTGGATATAAGTGTTAACGCCGCCACTTGCAGCATTAATTAGATGTGACAACCTATCAGACATTTCCCTTCGGTAGGACGAAGACCCATGACATGACATTTCCTTGTAAACTTGTTGCTGTAAAGGCTCTCTTTTAGGTACGAGGTGTTTCGGTATCGGTATACCGATACCGAGGTACGTCATCAGCCCCCCAATCTATTTTGGCAAGAAATCAGTATTTTATGCCGAAATAGATTTATTAAAAATTATTATTTATTTGTTATATATATATATATATATATATATATTTTTTTTTTTTTTAAGTCGGCCGAAACTAGATAAGTCTGCGTAGTCGGCCCTGTCGTTGATCTTGTATGTCGACGCGTGTAGACTAATCATTACGCTTGTCATGTCAATCTGTCAGAAGGGCGCGTCGGTTAGCCAGGAGGGCGCGTCGGTACGCATTCCCATAGCGGTTATGTTTCCCTATTATAAATATGTGTAAACCGGTCATTTTCACATTATTTTCATCCCCTTGGCTCTGAGACCGAAAGACATTTCAACTACCGGAACCTTTCTGCTATGCTACCGAAAGCTAAATTCTCCCTTCCTTTCAGGTATATTTCTTTTCCACCGTGTTATTATTGTATTATTATTTCCTTTTACAAAGGTCTTTCTGCCATGCTCTCCCTTCGGTCATAGTTGTACGATACCAGACTTTGTAGGAGTTGTATGTTGCTTTCTGTTTTATAGCTTTCCTTTTCCTTTCGGTATATGTAGTTATATAATCCTTCGACATGGCCGACGGTATGGCTATCGGCAAGTGGGATAAAAGCTTCTCTGTAATGACTCAGACCAGCGTCAATATTTTTTGTGCCACCTTCAATATACCCATGGATCTTAATCCTACCGCTCCGGGACCCAACAAACGTATAGACGAGTTTTCGGAGGGTATGATAGGTGTTTATACCCGATTTTTTAATTGTTCCAACCTGCGTATACCGTTTTCCCGCTTCTTCCTTACTGTGATGCAATATCACAATTTTCATATATCCCAACTAACTCCTGGTGCCGCACTTAAAATTTCTTGTTTCGAAATTCATTGTCGATCTCTTGGTTTCGAACCCACAATTCCCCTGTTTCGTCGTTTCTATACCCTTAGCCGGAAGGGTATTTGGATTACGGTCGATGTTCGACCGAAACCGATAGAAGGTTGCATTACCCAGTATCCTACCAGTGTGAAAAAGTGGAAGGATCACTTTTTTTATATCAAAGCCTCCGCCGTACCGTTTAAGATGATTTGGAAACCCTTCGGTGCGGTTATAAAGGATGACATGCCTACCGACGCAGAAGCTGGGGCCGACCTTGTTAAGACATTAATCACGAACAAAATGCGTGTCCGTAGCTTTTTTGAGCAAGCGTTGGTCATTGTTGAAATTAGTCGGGTTTGGGCGAATGCAGATTCGATCCCGACTTTGATATGTGATGGGGCAGGTGTGTCACCTCATTGTTTTTTGTTTCGGTTGTCCGTAGGTGTTAATCTTTACAGTTTGTTTATTTGAGCTAACTGTTTATTTTTCTTTGTGCATAGATGAGTTTGAGGGCCTTCCTTCAAAAGAAAGATTTGACAGAGGTGACAGCCGGCTCTCGCCCGCGTCGGCCGGAAGAGCCGGTGCATACCTCTATTCGTCCAGATATCGTTGTCCATCCTTCGGACGAAAGTGTGGAACTGGTTGAACCTGCACCTTTACCTGAGATATCTACCAAAGCTTCTCAGCCGAAAAGGAAAGAGACTAACGAAGGCGAAGGTGATGAGCAGCCGAAGAAAAGGCTAAAACGTGCGGCCTAACCTGCTAAATCTCCACCGAAGAAGAAGAAGCAGGTGGCCGAGACTTCTCAACGTCAGCTAATTGATGAGTCCAGCGACACCGATACCGAAGGTGATATTTCTGATTTTGATACTTACAACGATTCTTTTCCGGGTGGTATGCCCCTTGCTTCCGGGTGGTCCACTCCCGATGTTTTTATGAATGATCCAGGCTTCGAGAAGCTGAAAAGTAGTCCAGGTGTTCGGTGTATTGACCTGCAAGGTGTTCTTCGTCTTATAGGTTTGGGGCATACGCAGCCATTGTCGGCAGTTAGGCAGGAAGAGGTGGTGAATGTGGAGGACACACCCAGCGGTGATCATGGGTCGGAAGGTATGGATAGGTATGACGATGGCGGGGGTAGATTTTTGGGAGAGGGCAGTAATTTACAAAAGTTTGAAGAGTTTGCGAGTGGAGTAGATTCTGATGCGCCAAGGTCTCGGTATGCCGAGGTTAGTGCCGAGGAGCTGGAGGCGGAATATGGTGAGAAAGTTTTTCGTCCCCAATGGGACATAAAGAATAAAGATGTTTTCGACGATCCCTTCGTCTGTCGGGAGCTTATTCGTGGGTTGGCCACTCATGGTGAGAAACGTGCCATGGCTAACAAATCATCCATTCAGGTACGGAAATTAGTGATTTTAAATGAATCTAAACGAGGTTACGAAATGTTCAGAGTATGATTTTTTTTTATCTTTTGTGTAGGTTATGTCCGATTACTATTATCATGAGGCTGCGGCCGTTACTCATGGGAGAGAAGCGGTTCGTAGGTGGGAAATATGTTATGAGGCCCTTCGTAAGGAGAGACTGAAGATGAAAAAAGCCTTCGTTGACCTCCAGGAACGCGACGCCCGTATTTCGGAACTTCAAGCAAGGACTGATGAGAGTCTTTTGGATGAGGTTAATTTTTGGGTGGTGACCGAAAGGTTGCGTTTGATGGAGGAGAAGAGAGAAAAGGCTTTAAAGAGGGGTCGCCGTAAGCAGCAGCGGATTGATGAGCTCTCCGCCTCCATTGCCGATCATGAGAGATCCCTAGCTACCGAAAGGAGCAGTGGCGCCGAAAGGCTTTTAGCAATGGAAAGGTCGAAGCAGCAGGTAATCGATGAGCTGACCAAGGAAAATGAAAAATTGCGGGAGGAACGTAGGTGGTTCGCCGCTCATTCTTCCGGTCACGCCTTCGAGACCCTCCGCAAGAGCTACGAGTATTTGCAATCTTTTGCTGTTGTTCAGAATACGGCGATAGATTACGGTCGTCATGAGGGCGTGCTTCTTGGTTACCACAATGCAAGCATGGATGTTCCTATCGAGACGTCGGAGAGTTATGACCCGGAGGCCGAAAGTCGTTTAGACACTGCTGCTGACGAATTGGGACAGGTTAAATATCCCTATCTTCAGAAGATTGCAGAAAATGGTGACGTCTCGGTCGATGACTTCAAAGCTATCCAGCCTGCTTCCGCCCCTGATACTAAGTAATTTGTAAATTGTTGATACATTCCCAAATAACATTTGCTTGTAAATATATTTTCGGCCTCGTGCCGTTTTGTCTATGATTTTATTTTATTTTGTCTCTCTTTTTTTTATTCTGTTTACTACTTGCTCATGAACTGTGTTTTCTTTCGGTATTTTTATTCGGCATCTTGTTAATTATGCCGTGACTCTTGTCATGGGCCGAAGGCTATTGACAATTT
Organism: Helichrysum umbraculigerum; assembly: GCA_949592205.1. Taxonomy (NCBI): domain Eukaryota; kingdom Viridiplantae; phylum Streptophyta; class Magnoliopsida; order Asterales; family Asteraceae; genus Helichrysum; species Helichrysum umbraculigerum. Next base: position 7,426,788 of record CATIUR010000004.1, on the reverse strand, counting down.
TTATTTATATATCGGCGTTTGATTAGGCCGTAACTCTTGTCATGGGCCGAAGGCTATTGACAATTTTTATTTATATATCGGCATTTGATTAGGCCGTAACTCTTGTCATGGACCGAAGGATATTGACAATTTTGTTGGTCAGTGATCGTTAGGCAAAGCGTCCCTTGCAGATTTATATGACCTTAGGTTGAACATTTGCAACCATAATTTCGGTACACCAAACTTTGTCGGTGTGCCGGAGCGTGTTAGAGAGGTAAGCTCAACCCTATGTCTTATACCGGATTGCCAAGTGCTAAACCGCTGCTCACAGCGTAAATATATTAATATTTATCAAAAGTACAATCAAGACTAGTATTTAAAATTAGTCTTTGTATCGGGCTATTCAGAAGTAGAATTTTCGGAGGTTCGCTCCATTCCAACTTCTCGACAATGCTTTCCCCTTTTCGTCAGTGAGCTCGTAGGAGCCGTTACCGTAAGCTCTGGCTATGCGATATGGGCCTTCCCATTTTGGACCCATCTTCCCTAGGCTCTGTTGTCTGCTTGCTTCATTTTTTCGTAACACATAATCTCCGACACGGAACGTCGAAGGCCTGACGCGTTGGTTGTAGTATTGCTCTATCTTCTTCTTGTGGTTTGCCTCTCTGATGGCGGCTATTTCACGTCTTTCTTCTAACAAGTCTAGGTTTAACAACAACTCTTTCTCGTTTCCAGCGTCCCTCTCCCCTGAGGTTCGGTAGGTCGGGATTCCAATTTCTGTTGGTATAATGGCCTCTGATCCATAAGTTAGGCTGAAAGGCGTTTCTCCATGACTTGTCTTTATCATCGTTCTATGTGCCCACAGCACATGTGGCAAGTGATCCGTCCAACTGGAACCGTCCGTGTCTATCCGTGCCTTCAAACCTTCTACAATGCTCCGGTTTATCCTTTCTACTTGACCATTTCCCTGTGGGTGAGCTACCGAAGTGAAAATTTGTTTCACGTTCAATTCTTCGCACCATCCTCTGAAAGGATTGTCTGCAAACTGCTTTCCGTTATCTGTGACGATCTCCTTAGGCACGCCGAAACGGCACACAATGTTATCCCATACGAACTTCTTCACGTTCTTCCCGGTTATCCTTGCTAGCGGTACTGCTTCGACCCATTTTGTGAAATAGTCTACCGCCACTAGTAGAAATTTTAATTTTCCCGGAGCTTGTGGAAAAGGACCAACTATGTCCATTCCCCATTTGTGGAAGGGCCAAGCGCTTACGATGGGTATCATATTCTGTTTCGGCACCTTTGGTATTGGTGCATGAATTTGACATGCCTTACATTTTCGTATCTCTTGCACCGCATCCTGATGCATTGTAGGCCAGTAATAGCCTGCGTTCATAGCTTTCGCCACCACCGACCTTGGACCAGAATGTAATCCGCATGAACCCTCATGAATTTCTCTTATGACGTAATTGGCCTGAAGGGGTCCGACACACCGTAACATTGGTCCCAAGTATGATCTTTTGTACAGAATCCCGTCCTCGACTTCGAATCGTAAAGACTTGGCAGCTATTTTTTGTGCCTGCCTGTCATCTTCCGGAAGGATACCTTCGGTTAGATACTTGTAAATCGGTGTCATCCAAGTTGTTCCTTCCTCTGTCACAACCAGATTCACTTCGTCGCACATGACCGAAGGATTGCCCAGCGTTTCCACGAGAACTTTTTTTGTTAGGTGTTCGAAGGCTACTGAGGCTAGTTTACTCAGTGCGTCTGCTTTGTGGTTCTTGCTTCGTGGTACTTGTTCTATCGTTGCTCTTTCGAAATTATTCATCAGCTCCTTCGCTTTGTCTCGGTACCTCTTCATCATGTTTCCTCTTGCCTCGTAGTCTCCGTTTATCTGATTGGCTACAAGCTTCGAGTCTACGAAAACTTTTAACTTCTCGACACCTAATCTTGAAGCCAAACGAAGTCCTGCTAACAGTGCTTCGTATTCTGCCTCGTTATTGGATGCATCAAAACCGAAACGTAGTGCGTATGTGTGTTCTGCTCCCATGGGATCTGTAAGGATAAGTCCTGCTCCAGAACCGAAACTGTTTGATGCCCCGTCCGTGAATAAACTCCATTCGGTTTCTTTTGGTACTTCCCCTGTCGGCATCTCCGCCACGAAATCCGCCAATATCTGACCTTTGATTGCCGTTCGCGACTGGTATTCAATGCCATGTTCGCCTAGTTCGATTGCCCATTTTGCCAATCGGCCTGACACTTCTGGTTTATGTAGCACCTGTCGAATTGGCTGATCGGTTATTACGATTACTTGATGTGCCTGGAAGTATCTCCTTAGACGTCTCGAGGCATGAACCAAAGATAAGGCCAATTTTTCTAAAGGAGAATAATTCATTTCCGAACCATGTAGCGCCCGACTGATGAAGTATATAGGAAGCTGTTTACCCTCCATTTCGGCCATTAACACCGCACTGACTGCTTCATTTGCTGCCGCTAGGTATAGGTATAACGATTCTCCTGTTTTCGGTGCTACAAGCATCGGTAGGGATGCAAGGGCGAGCTTTATCTCCTCGAAGGCCTTGTCGGCCTCAACCGTCCATTTGAAGTTTCGCTTGTTCACACCGTTTTTCAATGTTTTGAAGAACGGGAGTGATCTTTCGGCTGAACGAGACAGATACCTGTTTAATGCCGCCAATTTCCCGTTTAGGCTTTGGACTTCCGTTATCGTCTTTGGTGGACGCAAATCGACGATAGCCTTTGTTTTGTCAGGGTTTGCCTTTATACCTCTTTCTGTGATGATATGCCCCAAGAATTTTCCTTCTTCCACCCCGAAGATACATTTTTTTAGGTTTAGCTTCATATTAATTCTCCGGAGGTTGTCAAAGGTTTCTTGTATATCGGCAAGCATTACTTGTGGTGCCCTGCTCTTTATCACGATATCATCGACATATGCCTCCAAATTTCTCCCAATCTGTTCCTTGAAACTTCTGTCGACCAAACGCTGATATGTCGCGCCCGCATTTTTTAGACCGAAAGGCATCTTTCGGTAGCAGTAAACCCCTTGATCTGTGTGAAAAGCCGTTTTGTCTTCGTCTTCTTTTGCCATCTGAATCTGGTGATATCCCTTGTATGCATCCAGAAAACATTTATACTTGAAGCCAGAGAGGGCTTCGACCTTCCAATCTATTTCCGGTAGGGGGTAGGGGTCCTTCGGACAAGCGGCGTTAATATCCTTGAAATCGACACACATTCTCCATGAACCATCGTTCTTCTTTACCATTACTGGATTAGCGATCCAGGTACGGTACTTTACCTCCCTCACAATTCCGGCATTTACTAGCTTATCTACTGACTCACACGCTGCTCTGCTTCTTTCTGGTGCCAACGACCTCTTTTTCTGCACTACGGGTCTTATGCTTTTGTCTGCGTTCAAACGGTGTTCGATAACGTCCCTCGGTACGCCCGTCATGTCGGATTCTGTCCATGCAAAGACGTCTATATTCTTTTTTAACAGGAGCAGTAGCCCCGTTTTTATATGTTCCGGTATTCTACTACCGATGCACACTGGTTGTTATGGGTATTGAGGATTAAGAATGAACTTTTCTTCGGTTTCTTCGGGCACTAAGTCCTTCGAGCCCCCGGACTCCAGTGACTTTTCCACCGGGAACTCGTGGGAGTTTTCTTCGTATAATTCCCTTTCGGCTTGCAAACTTTCGCGAACTTCTTTTCTATCTGCTCTGACCCTTGCGATGCCATGTGGAGTTGGGAACTTCATCATTGCATGCATGGTGGATGCTACAGCTCGTAAGGCAGATAGGCCCGGACGGCCCAGTAGAATGTTGTAGGACGAGGGAGCGTCGACCACTAAGAAACGTAAGATTATCGTTCGGCTTAGTGGGTATTCACCAAAGGTTACTGGTATGGCTACTTCACCCATCGGCCATACTCTTTCTCCTGCAAAGCCTACGAGGGGTCCTCCGGTGTTTCGAATCTCTTGTTGAAATTCTGGCTCCAACGCTCGGAAACAATGCGCATACATGATTTCTGATGCGCTACCTCCGTCCACGTAGATCCGATGCACCATTTGGTTTCCGACTTCAGCTTTTATGACCAGTGGGTCGCTAGTCGGGAAGTTTCCTGGTTCAGTTGGAAAAGTGATTGATTCTCCCATCCAGTCTTCTGATCGTTCCTTTCGTTTAGACCGATTCCATTCGGAATATGTCACCATTATAGATTTCCCGCGCCCTTTCGACCCACCGTCTTTCTGACCAAGTGGCACGATAGCTTTACTTTCCTGTTTTACTATCGTCCCACTCCTAACGTCTTTTATCAGATGAGTTAGCTGTCCTGACTTCAATGCTTCTTCGATTTGTTTTCGAAGTTGAAAACAGTCGTTTGTATGATGTCCTCGATCATTATGGAATTCGCAGAATCTGTCCATATTCCTCCGTTCGGGTGTTCCGGTTAGGGGACCCGGGGGTTTGAAGATCGAACGGGCCTCTTCAGTGGCCAAGATTTCACTGGGCGTTTTTGTGAGCGCCGTGAAGGGCATATTCCTTCGGTGAGACGTGGTCGGTGGCGTAGTAGTTTGAGGGACTTTGCGGTGTTCCGGTCTACTTGAACCGTAGGTTAGGAATGGCCGAGGAGTCACGTTGCCTTTCTAAGTATTCTGCCCTTTGGGGTTCCCCTTTCGGTTGGTGGAATCAGGAACCTGCGAGGCCGCTGCCTCCTTTCCTCGTATGAAGGCTTTAGTAATTTCCCACATTTCTTCCGTTGAGTTCGGCACTTTGTTGTTTAATTTCTCAATTAGTTGCTTGTTTCGTATTCCATGCATGAAACCTGAAATCTGCATGAGTTCAGTGGTGCCACCTATCTCGATGCTCTCCGTTTTGAACCGGTCCATGAACTCTTGAAGTGTTTCGTTCTCCCGCTGCTTTATGTCATGTATTTCCACCGCGTGTCGAGTGTACCTTTTTTGGGAGGTGAAGTGTGTGGAGAAAGCTTTCCTTAGCTCTTCAAAACTATCAATCTTTCCGACTGGGAGACTATCAAACCACATCCGAGCTGACCCGGATAAAGTCTGTGCGAACATATGGCACCATAGAGGCATGGACCACTGTTCCATTTCAGCTACTCCTGAGAAGAGGCTCAAGTGGTCGTCCGGGTCTGTTGTTCCGTCATAGATCCTTACATGAGAAGGCATTCTCATTCGGGAAGGTCTTCGGCAATTAGCTATTAGGGAGGTGAATCTTCTTGCAACCGACGGTTTGTAGGGAGAATTCAACTCGTCCTCCGAACTGTCGGTACCCGTGGAAGTATCGCTTGTGGTTGCGGTGTATCCACTCGACGTAGTAGCGTAACTCCTTTTTGAAGACTTGGTTTCGATTTTCCGCAACCTTTTGGGCCTTTTTCCCTTCGACCTCGGTCGCTTCCTTTTGAGACGCTTTTTTCGCTCTTCCGTCCAGCGGGACTTCTTGGGTGTGTTCCCCGTGTGGCTTGTCATCTCATCTTCCGTCGTATCGAGACCTTCATATGATAGTTTTCGAGGGGCACCCCTCGGGTCTTCCTTCTCGATGGTATCCATAATTGTTTTCAACTTCTCGAAATTGTTTTTAACAAATATAGGTGTAATCTCATTTGCTGACGTATCTGCTTCACCCTCGGCATCCTGTCCCTTTGAAGGCGGATCTTCTGGTGCTATAATTGCCATATTGGTTTATTGGGTTATGTTCTGGTTGTAATCTATCGGTCCCACGGATGGCGCCAAATGTTGCTCCAAAGTTGAAGTAACACGTTGAGTGAAGACTAGTTTCTAATTCGGGAGGTAGGACCGAAAGAGTATTCCGTGTGATTGTTGATGAGACCCTGATCCGAAAGGAATATCTCCCTTTCGGTTGGCGATTCCCTATTGGTAATCCCGGCTACCGTTTGGGTAGACGAGTTGTACGCCACGAATGTCAACGGTCTCCTTCGGTATCAGAGTGTATTTAATGTTCGTTATCAATGCCCAACAACTGGTTGTTGGTCGGCCATTTATAGTGCTTCACATGTCCTTCTTTTACCCGTTTCGGTGTCCTTCTATTATTCGTTGGATATAAGTGTTAACGCCGCCACTTGCAGCATTAATTAGATGTGACAACCTATCAGACATTTCCCTTCGGTAGGACGAAGACCCATGACATGACATTTCCTTGTAAACTTGTTGCTGTAAAGGCTCTCTTTTAGGTACGAGGTGTTTCGGTATCGGTATACCGATACCGAGGTACGTCATCACACCACATGTGAGTAAAGTCATCGACCTCTTGTACTATTTGCGGGATCAAATGCCTAACCCGACTTTACATCAAATTCTCTAAAGAACACGTTGATTTTGTTAAAAAAATGTTTTCCTTTTTGAACTTTTTAATTTAAACAAACCTATTCACTTCCGTCTAACCGATTTAGACAAATTTGGTCGATCGAATATGAACATTTTCGCCCAATGATTCTTAAACTTTTTAACCACCGGTCCGATTTTAAAGCAATGTTTAAAGTTAACCAATTTTTTTAATGTAATCTAAACTCGTAAAGATCAAATACAGTGTCAATTCATTCAAACAAATATAATTAATTAATTCACATCATGGTTGTTAACTCGTGACTCGACTCGTGAATCGAAGTATTGATTTTTAACTCGTGACTCGTGACTCGGTTCGACTCGTAAGAGTCATAATTCTACAATAAATACATATATTTATATCTATATGTATATTATTATTTAGATTTCTATCCTTAATTGAAATAAAACATGATGAAAGTCATTAAATAACACAAATGTTTAATTTATAATGGATTATTAGTCATTCCTATCATATTTTGTCATTTTATATTTTGTGTGTCCGGTTTCTGACTCGTAAGAGTCGCCCAAGACTCGTAAGAGTCGCCCACGACTCGGAAGAGTCAATAAATAACTCGTAAGAGTCAAAGACATTTATGAGTCGGGGTCCGAGTCGCCTCGTTTTTTGAATTTCTGAGCCGACTCGTAAGAGTCGACTCGTGAATCGTAAGAGTTTAACAACTATGATTCACATAACCATAAAATCATCAAATTCGACTTACCAGACAAGAAAAAAGAAAAGAGAAAAAGATTAATTAATATCATTGATAAATGAGTGATAGTCGTGTGTGTTCTTGGAAGGTAAAATTAACTTCATCCATGTAATTTGATTAACTCGTACAGAAGCCCAAACACAATTTAATGTTGTGTCGTATACGCACGTGTTCTTTCTTTTGTACTTTCCACACAAAAAAAAAAAAACACAATTGAATCAACTCAGAACGACAAAATCACTAAGTAATTAAGTTATAGTATAGAACCATCATCATAACCATTTATATAGTATAGCGAAAATTTTGAATTTATGCACAAATTTTTCAATCTCATGCGAAAGTTGATTCTTTTTCGCTTTATGATCATCTATGTTAGTTAAATTAATGACATGTGAGTTGGGTAATGGATAATCCAATAAGACATATATATATTGATCATTCGATATTATCGGTTATCTACTAAATTTTTCGTGGGGCACATACGTACCTACAAGATAACAAAAGTATATGTAACTTGAAAGACTTTTATACAACATTCAATAAAACTTTATACAAAGTTTTGTATTGAATGCATGACTTGCAAAATTTAGATGTTCATTGTAAATGTTTAGCAAGCAATGATTAAGGTTATTTTACAAATCAAACAATTACAAACATTAGACTTGTCATCATGTTTAAATGAATCATAATTTGACACTCCATTTATAAATTATAAATTCATTTTGAATATGTAAGTTTTAATGTTTAATTTATACTATTTGATTATTGTGATACTAAGTATAAACCCGTATGATGCACAGTAATTTAAATAATGTAATATTTATATATATATATGTAATCAATTACCTACATCGTATGAGTTAGGGACATAAAGAAAGATGATTCTAATTTACAGAACAATGAACGTAATCACTAAGTTTTAAGATTTTTCACATCAAATCCGACGAAAAGCATTTTTTTATACTTCTTTAGTATGTATATATAGATACATATAGATATATAAGTGTAACAACCTTTAAGATGTGGATGTCTATATAAAAGGATCTTCATTTGTCATAACCATGAAATACTTTGTTAAATTCTTTTTTTATAACGCCAAACATAGAAGTTATCCGGTCTCATATCATGTACATGGGAAAAATAGCTGAAAAAATGACATAACAGCCTTAATAACGTCAAACACATAAAAATTTATAACTTTATTGGGTCAAAAGTATATTGAAGATATTTATGTCTTTTCAGGTGGTGAGATGATTAAATAAGTAAGAATTGGTGCTTTTATGAGCTGTTTGATGCTCACTCTTAAAACTCCTATTTGATATCTCCCAATTATTGCAATCAAAACAAATATATAATCGTTCAACACATTACTTAACCCCAATTTCATCCATGGAAAACTTCAAAGCAAGCCCATATATTCAAAATCATTTTTAAAACTCCTATTTGATATCTTTATTTTTTCGTATTTTGATAATATGTTATTTTTGTCAATTAGCAAATGAAACATTTGAAACTCACTTTATTGATGTGATTGACACATATAGTTATTTAAAATAAAAAGTGAGGGTAACTACATCACCGGGTTCCTATATAGATATTCACGATAATAGTTACAAATGAGGTATATTTTTAACCTTTATTTATAGAGATGGATACCCTCATTAACAATATGTTATGTTTCATACCCTTATGTGATGACTTGATTCTAAACATTTATCTAAAATTTGATAATTTTTCGGACTTGGTTATTATGTATGGAGAGTGATGTATTTTATGTTAATTTAGATTAAAAAAATCCATTTTTTTTAACAAAAACGGGCCAAAACTCATACTGTCTTTATTTTTTAGTATTTTGATAATATGTTATCTTTGTCAATTAGCAAATGAAACATTTGAAACTCACTTTATTGATGTGATTGACACATATAGTTATTTAGTCAACAGTTTGGAATCCGGAAAATAAAAAGTTAGGGCAACTACATCACCATGTTCCTAGATAGATATTCACGATAATAGTTACAAATGAGGTATATTTTTAACCTTTATTTATAGAGATGGATACCCTCATTAACAATATGTTATGTTTCATACCCTTATGTGATGACTTGATTCTAAACATTTATTTAAAATTTGATAATTTTTCGGACTTGGTTATTATGTATGGAGAATGATGTGGTGAAGATTTATGTTATGTAAACATCTTTAGTCAGGTCTCCATTTATTTTAGTATGTACTTTTAACAGTGTATGTAGACGAGAAGAGTGATACAATCTACATGGGAGTCTAACCCTATTTATATCTATGATATTCACTTATAACTATTTTATTCCTTCGTTGATCATACACTCCACCGATAAAAAAAAAAAACGTCTTATGCTCAATCTAATGAGTCTCTCCTAGATACTTTACATAAACCCTAATATTTACTTTGTACCAACGTTTATTTAAGAAATTTAAACAAATGCTTGATAACAACGTTCATTATATCGTAGATGCAAAAGCTGTTCAGATTATTCAACAACTCTCAGCAGAAAAAGAGGAAAAAAAACTACCACTGACAATATTTGTTTGGGTTTGATGTGATAAGTAATAATGGGTTTGATCTTGAAGTCAATTTCGGTGTTTAATTGTATGGGTTCTTTGTTTGATTTTAATGATAGAATGAATCTCGATTATGAAAGTTAAATTTTGATTACTTGTTTAGAATGAAAGTTAGATTTTGATTACTCGGTTACAAAACTCATAGCCTTTTTTGATGATCGGATGAATCTTGATAATGAAAGTTAGATTTTGATTACTTGGTTATAAAACCCAATGCCTTTTTTGATGATCGAATGAATCTTGATTATGAACTTTATAAAACCCATTACCTTTCTTGATGATCGAATGAATCTTGATTATGAAAGTTAGATTTTGATTACTTGTTTATAAAACCCATAGCCTTTTTAGATGATAGAATGAATCTTGATTATGAAAGTTAGATTCTGATTACTTGGGTACTAAAACCCACATAACCTTTTTAGATGATAGAATGAATCTTGATTATGAGGATTGAATTTAGATTATTTGTTTATAACACCATTACCTTTCTTGATGATCGAATGAATTTGGATTATGAAAGTTAGATTTTAATTGATTAATTTTTTATAAAACCCTTAGAGACAATTCGTTCATGAAATCTCTTGAAGTGACTGTTAAATGATCTATTAAATGAATTATATGTAAAATTGTAAATTAGATAATAACACATCTTTTTGTTAAATGATGATCTATTAAATGAATATATGTATAATTTTTAATATAATGTACGTTTGATCAATTAGATAATAACACATTTTTTTTTTTTGCAAAAGAAATAATAAAAAATAAAATTGCAGGACTTGCACCCACTTTTCATTGAGAGGTTTGATGATCTCCAAAAACATGTTATTTGTCAACATGTGAGTAAGACTTGGAGAAAGTTAGTCACTGAAAATAGTGTGTGCTATATTCTACAAGATATGAAGAGAGATGATTGTTGTAGGGTTTACTTAGGGAAGGAGCAGAATGAATTAGTTGTGAAAAGTATCATGATTTAACCTTTTTCAGTGAAAAGCAAAACCGTGTTTTGCATTGATGAGTTTATGTTGATCAAGGAAGAAGTTGAGAACCAAGAAAAACTGTGTGTGATGAATCAAGTTACCAAGAGTAAGCTCTACCTACCAAATGCACACAGCGCTTATAAAGGGTTTACAAACTCTGATAAATATGAAACTTTTGTAATGCTCTGTGATGGTAGAGAAGGTAAGAATGAGTACAAGATCATTCATTTGTGGGCCCGACGCAAAGAGCCTGGTGGGACAAAAGTAGGTATGAAATTGTTGAACTTAAGGGATGGGTTTGGGGATGAGATGAACCTGAGTTGGAAGAGGAAACTCCTTGATGATGATCTATATGGCTAGGTTGACTATCTAAGTGAGCCGGTAACGATTAAATCAAGATATGTGTTTTGGGATGTACGGACTCACTATTACATTGTCAAATTCGACTTTCACAATGAGCAATTGATGAAGGTAAATCTCCCTCCTGATTTGGCAAAGATCATCACAGAGCCCGTACGGTACCTATATGAGGACAGGGGTGAACTTTTGCTTTTGTGTGCTTGCCGAGAAAAGGCACATGTATTTCTTCTCGACCAAACGACATCCAATTGGGAGAAGGTGAAGGATGTGGAGCATGGTGAGAGTTGGGCGAGAGGATATAGAAAACAAGGGTTGAGTAGAATCCCATTTCCAACTTCCACTATTATCTTTGGAAGGTTTCTCGTCTTCGAGAAATTCATAGATAAAAAGTATGGAAGACATCGGCTATTGCATTACATGGACCTGAAGGATGAGAAGGTGAAAAGTATGGAAGACGTCGGCTATCGTGGTTTGTATAAATGGATACCTCAGATCTCTACATCAACAGGCAGGGCCAAGGCCAAGTACAAGGTTAAGCAGCATGAGTAAGCACCACAAATCATATCTGCACTTTTGAGTGAAATGGGTAGGTTGTTTTTTCTTTAAAAGAGTCTGATGATGAATATCTTTCGTTGGTGGTTATTTATATGTTTCGTAGGGATATTCACTTTACCAAGTACTAGATATAAGTTTGGAAATTTCTTGAAGCATCAAGCCAGGCATCCCAAAGCCATGGTAGTCCAGGCGAACTCAATAATCCGATTCTCAAAACGTTGCGTTTACATGTTGAATTTCTAATTGTCTAGGTGTTAATGGTAGTATCTTGTACCCATGCCTAGTTTGGTGTTGCGAGAATGTGATTTGAAGAAGAATAAGAAGAAAAGAAGATGGTAGAGAAACTGTTTCTTAACCACGTTAATCACTGATCCAATTTTAAAAAGAATGTTTAGATTCAACCAAATTTTTTAACAAGTAACCCAAAGATCACATACATTATTAATTCATCCAAATATATAAAATTGATTAGTTCACATCACCTTAAAATCAAGATTTAAAATCGACTTAACGGGCAAGAAGTGAAGAAAAGAGAAAAACTGTAAAATCATTAATATATAAGTGATAGTATGTGTTATTGGAAGGTAAAGTCTAGTTCTTGTGATTTGGTTCATGACATACAATTTTTCCTTCCCTGGGGATGTCATCTCTTTCACGAGCATATGCTCATCCTAACCGCATAAAACTTTGCTTCTACTTTGGAAACCTTAAGTCGCCTCGTTTGTTATAACTTGACGACCATCATCTTCTTTCCTCATGTAAACTCTACACATATTCATCAAGTTGTGGTTTTGTAGTACCAAACACACACTCCTCTTTGTTACCAATTGCCTGAATTTTTTACACACACGTGTTATGGAGACATGCCGAGTTAAGTCATCGGTAGTTTCTGTAATTTGTGGGGTCAAATCACTACCCTCACCATCCAACCAATCAGCAGGAGCTCTTCTTTACAATTTTTTTAGACAAATTAGATAATTTCATCATTTCATTATTAATTCAAAAATATACATATTCATATAGATCATTTTGATGGATGCACATTTCAATTTCTCTCTATTGAAAAAAGTCACAACAATAAATCTCAGATTTTTACAACAGATTAGCCAACAAATAATAAAATTTAATCTTTATAATTTAAGTAAACAACAATAAACCACCGTATTTCAAAGAAAGGCACGTGAAATTTTTTATGTAATAAGATAGACGTATGATGATTCAATAAAGAAAATGAAACATTCTGGTATCAATTTTTAGTTGGAAATTAAATCAATGAACATATTATACATGATTTCACTTAAATCAATATATAAAGGACATAGCATTGTACGCTGTTAAGACGTCATATTTTGGATTGTTTGTCAAAATAACCAATACAATTTCGTGAAACAACCTGACCCAGCCATTACTTCATCTCCAATCAATTTAATTATTCTCACACATCGGATTAAGAAAACCCTTAAGGTCGGGTGTGTTTGGCAACCCCATTTTATGGGATTATGAGGGATTCTAAGAGACTGAGTTTCTAATTTTAAGAATCTCAATCTCTTATAAAATTAGAATCCTTGTTTGTCATCAAATGAAAAGTAGGGATTCTTCAAAAATAATCCCTTGAAAGAGAATCTCTTAAAACTAGCTTATTTATTTTGAGAATCTCCATCTCCTACTTGTTAAATTACTATATTACCCTTATTTTAATTAATAAAAACCATGAATAATATAATCTCATATCCTTTTGTGTCATTTTACATTCATAAGCTCCAACCCCAGCTAGTTTGTCAAACACTTATTAAAAAATAAGCTCCAGCCCCAAATAAAAGCTCCATCTCCATCTTCTAACTTCCAGCTCCAGCTAGTTTTACCAAACACACCCTAATCCCCAATTCCACCACCAGATCAAATTGATTGAAATGAACTTGTATCATTATACTCTCTACTATGACATGCATAATAAGAATATTTTGAAATGTTTTGTAGTATTGCAGAATTTTTATAAGAACTGATTGCAAATATATTACTCGTTATTTGATCATGCTTACCGTTTAGGATAACTCTTCCTTTCAAATTCCAAGGGCATCATCCAATTTCAATCCAACATTGTACAACTGCCTCTGGGACTTTGTAGGGCTAGGATTAGAAATCAAATATCTTTTTGGTACTTTGGATGGATCGGATAGGACAATTTAACATTGTCAGTTGACTGAGCTCCATCGATGTATAGGATGAATAATTTTGAACTTGTATAAAATGTACATTATTTATTTAGATAATGATAGCTATAGCCCTAGATAAATGGTTAAGCCTTTCATTTTTAACTATTTAAACTAACTTGAATTAATTATGAAGTATTTATTTTCCTTATTAAAATTTACTTTATTTGATTAATTGTGAAGATACTTTATACTTATGAAAATAATGAGTTTTACTATTTGTAAGGGCTATGGATATATTGGACATACATTTGTTATTTTGGAATTGAGATAGTCAAAGGCCCAATCACAAGCCGGTATTTGGGCCCCAAATCACAAGCCCGTTTTAAGCCCGTGATTTGTACAACTACCACAACACATTTCATTTTGCTACTGCTCGAGTGAATTTTGTTCAACACATGCGGCGTGGGTGTCATACTTCTTAATGCGGAAAGTTTTGATCAAATGGGAGTTCCCGATTACATGGTATTGAGTTCGTTTTTTTTTTTTTTTTTAACATAATTGATTTAAACATAACAAAGTTGAAAATTATTTGAATTCACAAGAGATAAAAACTGAGATTGATTCGGTACGAGGGAAATGAATAGCAAGTACGAGTTTTATGATTTTTGTTACTCCGTATTATGCAATCAACCCCTAAATGATAGAATAATGACATTTATGGTTTTCTAATGATAAAAAATGAAAGATATCGTGACCTTCCAAATATAAAATGTGACCATTTTTGTTTATTTTTGTTGAATCTGTCACTGATTGAACTTGTATCTGTATTTTCAGTTCGGTATTCAATGCTTTTTAGCATAAAGTTACACTACGGTGGTGCATTATTGAAGTATCATGGTCGGAAATACGTTGGTAGAACTATAGCGCTCGTGGATGGGGTAAATTCTGACTCTCTTTTTTTTCAGTTATGAAATCGACAAAATGGTAGCATCGTTGGGGGTATGATGTGCATGATAAAATGTTTTATCATTACAAAAAACCTGGATCGAACTTAGATTATGGATTGTTTGCATTGGGAAGTGATCAAGATGTTATTGATATGCTAGGGAGTTTAGTGAATGTTTGAATACTATTTGTATACGTATGGTATCACAAGATTTTATCGTTTTTTTAAATCACCAATTAAAAACAGTGCAGTGGGTGAACAAATTGATGATGAGCGTGAAGACATAAAGTTTGTGAAACGTAAACCTAAACGTATGAAAATGTTATTTTTAGAATGGGATGAGGGTCAATGTAGTCAATCGAAGAGTTCATCGTGGCAAGATAATGTTGTACGTGAATTTAGATGATGACAATGCAAGCCAAAAAATGGGGAAGAGGCAAATGCAGGAAAAACAAAGTCGGTAAATATAGGGGACAATAATGTTGAGATTGCAAGGAAATGAGATTGCAAATTCATTTGATGATCCATTCTTAAGAAGATAATAATTAAGAATTGATCACATAAATCACATAAACCATAATTAAGAATTGATCACATAAACCACGTTCCCGATCACATAAACCACATAATTAAGAATTGATCTATAAGAAAACAACGATAATGGCGTGGACATATTTATTTAAATGACTACTTTTTGATCTAGCTAGCTAGTTCCAACCATGGTGCGCAACATTTTGGAATTACGATTTACTAAACTATTAACCAAAATTGATTTGTAAGCGGTTTCAAAAGATTATACTATAACAAGATAATAAATGCCCCTCGCGTTGCGAGGGAATTCTTAAAACTTAAGAGACAAATTTCCTACAAATGCGTACATATACTAAGCTAATCATGTTTGCTGCTTCACGACTTATAAAGCTAAGATAATGTACTTGAACATTTTTGTTAATAGTTTGTATACGACTTCAAGCTACGATTAATTTAATAAAAAGTAAAAAAAAAAAAAAAAACTTATTTACACACGTATATATGAGTACTAATCGAATGACAACTTTTTCTCTATGATTGATGGATATATTTGGAATTCTAAAGTTTAACAAAATAAATATGAGAAGAGATGAACGAGCCAATTTCGCACGGTGAGAATTTGGATCACTTAGCGAAATTCTAGACATGGCATGTTTTAGAGTGCGATCGAGAGCTTTGATTACATGGCAGAATTTAGGTCGATCGGAAAAGATTTCCAAAAGTTATTTACTTACTATGTAAATAGAAACTAGCACATTGCCCGCGCAATGCGACGTTGACAATTAACTTATGTATATTTGTTATATCTAATAGTATGTACGTCAATAGCAAGTCATCATTGAATTGTAATATAGCATTTTCTTTCATATTTCCATAGATCGTATTTCACGTACTTTGTTAAAATGAGATAAAAAAATTAATATTACAGTTCACTACTCTCACATATAGCATGCATCTTTTTGTGAATAGCTCAAAAGGTTTGCACGTGATGACTTCATAGTACAATTTAAGTCTTTATCACAAAAAAAAAAATGTTTAAATAGGAACAGTGGCGGAGCCAGGAAATTTGACTGGTGGGGGCAAAAAAAATTTATTTTTATTTCTTTTATATGTTTGTGGGGGCGAAAATTTTAAAATGTCATTAATATCTTAAAAAAAATTATTTTTTACGTAATTTATAAATTCTTGTGGGGGCGGCTGCCTACACTGCCCCGCCCTGAACAGGAACCTAAAGATTCCCACGACTCGTATAAATTATAAATATGAATTTTCGTTTAGTGGACTGTTTTTTTTTTGCACCGGGCCGTCAAACTTTGCTGGCTGGCCCTCATTCTCAACAGAAACCCAAGTATCTACTAGGCCCAAGTTGATAAAATATATCCTAACTCTTGAAATTGGGCTACTTCAGAATATGCCCACAATACGCGAGCACATATATATATATCAGGATATAAAAACCATCCACGATCTACGTACGATTGATTGATACTGCAATAGTTTCATGAAACCCTAAAGTGCGCAAGGATTGGAAGACGAAAATAGTGAAAATTATCGATCATATAACAATTTGAGGTAATTATTATTTATGTTAATTAAGCTGAAATCATAAACTGTTGATTGTAAATTCATATATATATATATATATATATATATATGGGAGGGATAAGTACCTGGCACTATTTAATGCACCCAACTTTCAAAAACGGTTATTGTGTGTATTTTGCTGATGTGTTGATGACGTGTCATCTTCTAAGGATGCCACGTGGCATTTAAACGGACGACTGTTTAATTAATCTTAAACGTGGCATCTTCAGTTAACTGTTTAACTGAATTTAATTAATTGTAAACTTGTTGCAGGTGTTGTTAGAAACAATCCTCGGGCTCATTAACTGCGAACCGATATGTTTGAAGACATACTCGGGCCTCGGCTGGGTTATAAACCCTTAAAAGGTCAAAACAGGGGAACCCTTGCAAAACTCACCACCGAGACTCTAACTTGTTCGATTATACGGGATTCAGGTACGCATCTTCTGGTGTTGAATATTTATTTATTTATTGTGATAATGATAATGATAAAGTTGATAGTAGAAATAATATTTAGGTTTACTGTTGCTTGTTCGATTACAAAAATAAAAAATGGAAGTTAAATTTCGGATATAATAACTCGAGCTCGTAGTTTAAATTTAATTAATTGTAAACATGTTACAGTTGTTAAAAACAATCAATCATTAATTGCCATAGCTATGGAATGGTCGGAGATGTTGCCGGAAGTACTTGTTAAAATAGCACAGGAACATATTGTTTTCTACGAAGATTATCTGTCTTTTGGTCGTGTGTGTAAGTCTTGGCATTATGCGGTAGCAACTAAAGTCCCAAACTCCAATAATGGACTTCCTTCGCGGTTTCCATCCCTTTTGCTTGCAGAGAAAACTGAAGATGAGGAGTTTCGTGGATTATTTTTTCTCTCAAACAAGAGTAGTCGCAAAATACGACTCCCAGAAGCATATGGTAAGGTGTGTAAGTCTTCATGTGGGTGGCTTGCAATAGTGGGAGACAATGATGCTGCACATCTCTTCAATCCATTATCGTGTGAAACCATTAATCTTCCAAATCTCAACGCCATTACAGAGCTTCGTGGATACTACGGGGATCTTGGAATCAGAAAGCTACTCTTTCTAGCTCAATCATCGTCGGTGGTGATTATATGGGGAGATATGCCTAAGCTAGGGTTTTGCCGTATTGGAGATGACAGTTGGACATGTGTTGAACCGGGAGGGAGCTGGGAGATGTACGATATTACTTACTACAACGGACAGGTTTACAGTATTGACTCTAACTTTAATTTACGAGCGTGTGATTTTATTGGAAAACATCCACCAGTCATTGTTAATGTGTCAAAGTTGCCAAAAGATGCTGTCAATGATCCAGATTATTGGCGAGGGTATATTCTAGGATTGGATGACGATGACGGAACAAGGAGGTTGTTGGTCGTTATCAGAGAAGGAATGTACGATGGTATAGGTGAATTGGCGTTATTTTTTGAGAATTACAAAACAAGGAGTTTTAAAGTTTACGAGTATAATTTAGAAACTGAAAAATGGTCGAGACTGAATGATCTTGGTAGAAAAACATTGTTTGTGGGTGATAATTCGTCGTTTGGGATACATGACACCTCAGGAGTAATCAAGAGTAATTGCATATACTACACAGACGACGTGCGTGAGGTATACACTTGGAGCAAACACGGAGGTGGGAGGGACATGGGGATTTATCATATCTCTGATGGAACCATCGAGCCTTATTTCACCGGAGAATCACGAAGCAAACGTACCCCACCAATTTGGCTTCAATCACTGACGTAATTGTTGTACACAATAACAATATTATTATGTTTGTTATGAATGAACATTCAACATATTTTTAATCAATTAGATTGATTGTACGTCAACATGCTCTTGCTAATTTGGTAAAACTGAATGCTGAAATTTTATGATCTATTAGCCGTATAACACATCATAAAAATGATTTAAAGCATATTCAGAGTTCTTTTGTCTAATCTACTTTTAAGTAAATTATGCTCTGATGATATGGTTGATATGTGCAATTGAGCTCCATTTCTCTCTGTCTCTTTTTACCTTTAATGTTTCTTGATTGTTCTCTACCTCTCATAGCTAGCTAGTTCGTTTGGTTGCAGGGATGAAAGATTAGTTCCATGACCAAACGGTCAAAACTTCTAGCATTAGTACTGTAAGCTCCATTTCTTTATGTCTCTGTTTACATGGCAGTACTATACCATGATGATTAAAAGTGGTAACTTTACTAGTTATAGACTTTATCGTAGTGTTATATTCTTTAATATTATTGGAAAGGCAGTTCAGTTTGCTGTTAGAACTTCCATTAAATATCTGATTTGGGCTTTAAGTCCTTATAAATGGCCAAATTATCAACTGTGCGCATGTATGCTCATGCAATCAAATTCATTTTCTCTGTCTCTTAATTCATTTCATGACGCTAATTAAAATACATGTTGGCAGCTTGTATCTATCTTTCCTTCAGCAGTAATGCAGACCCTACGTTAGAATGATCAAAATCAGACTGTAGTGATGTCTCCTTGATCAGTTTGTGTCCTTACAAGGTACCAACTTTTGGTAGCTCATATTTGGAAATAAATCGTCCTTACAAGGTACCAACATATGAGTATAAGTCACTCTTTTATTGTTGATTATGATGATTTGGAAGAGATGTTGAATTTACACTTGTCCGGTGTTGAGTAAGGACAGGGTGCGGTAAGAACATTGCTCTGCTCTTCCTGATGTACAAGTCATTAACGTGTCTTTTTATGTATGTGAATTATCATTAGAATATTAAATAGCATATTTACTTGAAACTCGCAGGTTACTGGACTTTCTTATATCCCAAAGGTTAATCTGACTTACTATGTTGTTGTTTGCTTAAACGTTTGTTTGCTTAAAATGTAGAACTCTTCATGAGGTACGTATCATATTTCATCGACTAAATGACGAAAATATCTACCTATCTTATTTTTGTGTGCACGTTGCTTATAACGGTAACGAATCTAAACTTGTTTATGGAGTGGAGATGGCATGGCAATAGATAGAAACAACATCCTGAAGCATGGTTTGAAATTGTAGACGTTTGTATTTGGTTTAGCTTCGTATGATGTCCGGTTTGAAATTGTAAGGTTTTGATGTTTGAGTTGAGGTTTTTATGAAAATTTAACTTGTGTGTGGTTTGATTTGATGTATAATATCTTGAACCGTTAAGCATATTAATAAATCTTAAATCGTTTAGCAAAGACAGATCTATAGAAAAGAATGTAATGTATAGCGAGGTATCGAGCTGGACTTTAAGACAAGCGACATCAGTTGCAACTAAATACGCGACGTTTGTAATATAAACAACATATATAACGTCTAATAAATGTTGTTAAAATATAGTGTCACAAACAGTGACTTGTATAACGACATATTTGAAGATTAGCGGCATAAGTAAGTAACGACATCAATAAAGACGTCGTTAAATCTGAGAGTTTTTATACTGACATTCTGTTAGATGTCTCTAAGCATGTCGCTAGCCTTAAAATGTCACTCAACGCGTCGCTAAACATGTCTCTATAGTCTATACAACTTTTCTCTAGTAGTGAGGGCCACCAATATAATAGGGTCTTTAAATTTACAAGCGTTTGATGTTAAGGGGAAATTAATTAGTATATGTATTGGTGTCGAAAAGAAATATAGTCCTAAATTACCAAATTTCATAACTCAAAATTATATAGGCCAAATCATTTGACACTTCTTTGATAATAAGGGTCTCTATTCGTGCTATGGTTATCTTGAAAACATGTTGAATGAACTTTATGTGGTGATAAATTTACTTAAAAAATTCTTGTATTGTGCCAATATAATGTGATACGGTAATATGTTGAATTGTTTTCCTTATGAAATTAAAGTATTAATTATTCTCGTAACCGTAGCAATCGTCAAATAAGTTTTCAAAATTTGCAGTCTAAAATGTCGAATAGAGGATAAACAAATTAATAATATTGATGTCAACTCAGAGCAATTTAGAGGGAATGTTTGATCAACAATTTCAACTCGATGATTTTTTTCGAGAATATCATTTGTTTAGTGAAAATGAATTTTCATATCCTTGTCGATCTGTTGGATAATAACTCCTTACTTTTGTATATTTTTAATAATTTTCGTAACATTGTAATATTTTTCGATTTTTCTTATATATAAACTTTGGTCTATGGGGCCTATCTTTTGATATGGCACGGAATTTCATTCGACGACGACCCTGTAAATCTACAAACATATCATACCATATTTCCCATAAAAAAGTCGACCCAAAACTTAAGATTACATACCACTTGTTAGTTCTGTATAGCCTGTCGAAAATGCCCTTCACAAGCTTTCAGTAAGGATCAACAGATTTGACGACCCATTAACAAAACATTTAAAGAGAAGTTACGGAAAACATATTAAAATTGATTCAATTTTCGTTATTTGCTACCAACGAACAAATATCTCATTCCGTTGTTAATTTTAACCCACTTGTACTCTTGAGTACAATTTCCATAAGTAGTCGTTTTGTTTTTCGCTAATTCCCACTAACTTCTTCACGATTGGCGCGCTTCACAACATGCATGGTACAACTATATAAGTTGGAAGCAATCAGTAAAAATTAATCTCAAAACAACAAGTTATTATAATGGTTTCTCGTCTTAAAACTAAAAACCTTTTTTTTCATATATATAAATAAATAAATACATTTTTTTTTAATGAATACATTACTATATATCATTTTTACACTGCAACAACGATATTATTTATCCACATTTAAATTGTTTGAAAATTATATTAAATTATTCACATTTATAATTGTGTTAAAAATTGTTATATCAATAAGTGTGAAAATCACTACAATCTTTACATATATAAGTGTGGAAAAAAAAAGGATTACATTTAAAAGTGTAAAAACACACGGGTTTGAGTACTAGTGAATATATAAAGGAATCTGAAAAACTATAACCTCACTAAAGTACCATAGTTTTGAGGATATTTGATGATTCATGGGACAGTATGGCCTCATGGACTAAATCGATCTCCAAAATTGAAGATCATATATAACCATATAGAATCATTTTGTTTGTATTGTTTGTTATCATGATTTTTTCTTCATTTCTCGGTTATTGTTTGTGAGTTTAACCTCGATTACACGTTGTGTTGTTTGGGTTGGTAAATTTCTAACGATTTTATATCAGGGTGATCAACTAACTATTGTTAGCTGTTTGATTCCGCATCTAATTCGTTAATCGATATACCCATCAGCTACTCCAAATTGGATTAGTTTCTCCTGAACAAATATGTACTTGATCAAATAAATGATGGCTAATGGCGGGATAATTCCATTTAGTGAAACACCTAACGAAGGACCACATTTTTTAGTTCATATTCCATTTTGTGTTAATCAAACATGCCCCTATAAATCACCTTGTTATTTCATATCATAGTTTGAATTTTACAGTATGAAATAATATGTGAACTTCTTGTTGGATGTAAAACTCATTACCCTCATCGAAAAATAAAAGAAATTGTTGTATGCATGTAAATTTATGGGCTACTCCATCTATCAGTTAAAGCTAGATCAACACCTTGTCGATCCAAATTAAATCTCGTTGGAAGATGGGTTGTTGGTGATCCACCATGTAGCAATATTGTTGACCTTCATAGGAATTTCACGATTTTATTTGAATCTAATCTTACAAGTTTGGATGTTTGCTTAGTTTCATTCTCAATATAAAGGCCCAAGTATCTGTTAGGCCCAAGTTGCTAAGAATCTCTTCTCATTCTTGAAATTGGGCTAATTCAGGCCTACGATCGGGAACCCTGCCCACACAACACGAGCGTACGTATATTATATATCGGGATAAATAAAAGACTACACTGAGACCCCCCACCCCCCCTATTTATCAGTTGTCATTCAGAAAAGGTCTATTTCAAGTTTGATTGATAAATTTAAACTTTTGGAATGATAAATTATTAAAAAGAATATTGTGGGAAAAGGGACATGAATATTGTGATAGCCGTCGGTTCATAGACACCATTGGTAGAAAGCTTTCGGTTTTTGCGTCTGTTTTTAGTCTATCAGTTGACGGAAATTGGTAGGGCCGAGAGAAATAAAGATATATTAGTAAATGTAGGTAAAAAAAAACTAAGTGATTGCTACCGTTGGCAGTGTTGTGTCACTTTTGTGTCAGTTTTGAAAAGTGTTAATATGACGCTGATGTGACGGAAACTGATGCGTCAGTTTGTGTCACTGTTGGGAGAAGTTTGATAAGCCTAATATGAGGAGATTTCATTAGAAATTTAAAATATTTGGAAAATTTGAAGATTCACGTTGCCATATTTTTAACCAACAATAAATTATCTCACTAGTAATACTTTTGTGACCAAGAATTGGGAAACAACAAATTATATTATTTCATTCACTAGAAAAAGCCGTTAGATCGTACACTTTTTAGAGAAATTTGGTAGGTTTTGAAAGGGAGTTGATATATACAACACACAAATTGATGTTTACACCACATTGTACAACATTTTAAGCACACTGTACAAGTACATTTTAGCACAGTTTTGGTGTATTTATCAAATTATATGTTGTAGATATCATCTTAAGCACACTATACAACTAAAAATTTGATAGTTCAAACGGACTTTGTGTAATACTACGTAGTAGTTAATAAGCGATGGTTTTATAAAGTTGGTTAGAAAAATACCTCAACGATACTCGGGGAGTATAAACGATTGGAGCAATGGCATTAGGAGCATTAGTGGCTTCTTGGTGGTTCACCGGTGTGGTAACCAGAGCATTGACATTGGGACTTTGTGTATTGTTGTTGTCATTCATAGTGCCAATATTTTGTGTTAAACTTTTGAAAATATCTATTACTACTTATAAAAACATGTCCAATGTTGAATCTTAAAATATTTAAAAATAATTAAAGTTCCTAAAATACCCTTATCACATTTATACCTAATAATTAATGCATATAATATATGACCAAATCATTTCCATTAATATGTAGATGACTAAAAACAATTCAGATTACTTTTTATTATATTTATAATACAGATATAATAATACATAACAGTAGTATAACACAAGCATCATACAATTAATCTTCAAAATATTTACATTTATTTTCATTTTAAAATCGTCACTCGCCGCTCCATCCAACGTCACAACTTTCATCGCTCATTACGCGGGTATTGTGCTAGTGGTGTAAGAATGCTTTGTAATGTTGTTTATATAGAGTAGTCAAGTTATGTGATTCATTGGTATGTAATAAATTTGATTGAGATAAAAATGACAATTAACACACAAATTGATAATGCATAACCTTTTCATTAGACTTTACAAACATATTATTCGACGACTGTTGTATTCCTTTGAATATACATGAATTTAAGTTTATAGTAAGTTGAAAATAGTCATATATCCTTTGTCATTAATTATAGTAAGTTTGTTATAACCTTTGTAATTATCTATAGTAAGTTGAAAATAGTCGTATATCCGATTAATTGATAGCCCATGCTCCATTGATGATTGTAGGGTATAGGCTATAGGGGTAATTTTGTCATTTACATGTGCTGAGTAAAAATTTAAGACAAAAATAAGAAATGAATTATATATAGTAGAGATAGAAGCTCCGTGGCAAGTACCAAGTGGCAACCTAGAATATAGGTTTCTGAAATAAACTTATCATCGATCTACACAATCTAAGTTATTTACTTACTATATATATACAAAATATAGTGCAAGTATTTGTAACAATTCTATGTTTTTAACCTCGTAGACTAAACCGACCTCCAATATCATAGATAGGATACAACCACATAAAATCATTTTGTTTGTATTCTTTGTTATCATGATTTGTTTGCTTTGTTTATTTACTGTTATTCTTTATGGGTATAACCTTGATCACACGTGTTGTGTTTTTTTATCAAATACTGAATATTGATATCAAAGTGATCAACTAATTATTACTCCTATTAGTTGTTTGATTTTGCATACCATTTGTGTATATCAACCGCTCCGAATTGGATATTTTCTCATTAACAAATAAGTACTTAGTCCGAAAAATCTCGTCTAATGACGAGATAGTTTCATTTAACGTAACACCTAACAATGAAACGAACCACGTGTCCACGTGCATTCTTTACTTCTCATTCCGGTTCTCGCTAATCAAACGCGCCTTTGTAATACACACCTTCTTATTTTACACTAATCACAATTTGACTTTTTACGGTTCGAAATAATATATGATGAACTTCTATGCAAACATTTTTTATTTGTTAAAAAAATGTTGTGAGCTTCAACTCTTTTAGTCAAACTTTAATATGTCAATTCAATTTTTCAAGTTTGGACCATTCAATCGACCTTTATATTTGTTTAAAGGGTTTAGTGCAGGGAAATGCACCAAACTTTCACCCGAAGTCTATTGTATGCACCCATCTATTTTTTGCTCTATTGTATGCATCCAACCCGTTAAAGAGCATATTGTATGTACATGACCGGTTTAGAGAACGTTTAGCCGGTTACCAATCCTAGTCAGCTTCCACGTCGCTGTACACGTGTTTGGCCACTTAGGATGCAGGTCCCCCAATATATATTCCCGCCCTAACACATTTTTTCCCACTCTCCTTTACTTTTCCCATTTTCCCCCCATTTCTATCCTTTACCTCGTCACCCATGGCTTCTTCTTCATCATCATCTGTGCAAAATCAAGGTGACCATCCTCGTTTCTATTACTGCCATTGTGGAGCAAGAATGTATGTCAGAACTTCATGGACCGATAAAAACCCAGCTAGGCGATTCATAAAATGCCCTAATGTAAGTTATAACCTAATTGTTGGTTTATTGTATTACGTGTATCTCTTGCTTCTGTAACTACGATTGTTCGATTATAATAGATTGTTTGCTTGATATATGTATTGATTTAGGTGAAAACCCAGTATTGTTGTGAATATCGGTTTCTAGATGTCGAACTCCCAAGTGATTACTACAAGAAGGTTATTTATGAATTGAGGTTGCAAAGTGTAAACCAGCGCACGATAAGTGAAATGGCAAGTGGAAACACCCAAAGTGGAAGTGAAGGTACTGATGCAAATTTGGTGTTGTTGAAGAAGATGGAAGAGTTGACTTGGTGCAAGTCAAAGTTGAAGATGTTTGACCAAGTGTTCCTAGTTTTGGTTGTGGTTGTAGTTATGTTGTGCTTTGTAATTGGAGTTCTGGTGCTGAAATAGGCAAATAAGGGTCAATATGTGTCGCTTAGCAGTAACATTGGGCATAATGTGTCTGTTAACTATGTCTTTTGTTTGTAATGATATTATGAACCCTATTATGAATCAATGTATGGCTTTTGTTTGTAACGATATTATGAATCAATGTATTAGGTTTGTACATACAAAATGGTCACAACACAATGCAATTAACCTGCTTATTTGATACAAGTATAAAAACATGGGAGATAAACAGGTTTTAATTTACAATAGTAGTCCTAGGCATTCATGTCACGAGTACATATTACCCAAAAGCTTCACAGCATGTTTTGAAGTTACATATGCCAAGTTTTAACTTACAATAAACATACCTAATATGCAACATGATCCATACACTGACTATTTATAAACATACCAAAATATAAGTTTATGTGCACCAAAAGATGGTTGTAGTTAGACTATGAACATAACCAAACATGTGCAACATAACTGCAGTGGGATCAAACTACCTAATAAAATATGCCAAGTTTTAACTTACAATAAACATACCTAATATGCAACATGATCCATACACTGACTATTTATAAACATACCAAAATATAAGTTTATGTGCACCAAAAGATGGTTGTAGTTAGACTATGAACATAACCAAACATGTGCAACATAACTGCAGTGGGATCAAACTACCTAATAAACCTACTCAAGATCCATTGCTTGATGTTGAGAACTCCCTGGACCTGGAACCTTTTTGGCCAACTTCTGCTTTGCAATCCTTTCACTTGGTTTCTTCCTCTTTCCAGCATTCACATGATGATTTTGTGCAGGTGCATTGACTGATTCTTGTGTTCCAAGTATCCTTTGGTTTGTCCCATTGTTCTCCAATACCACACCAGATGCACCTAATCCTGAGCTAACCCAACTTAGTGTCCTCCCAAACGCCACCTTCTTTTTACCCCTAGCTCCACCCCTAGAATTACCACCACCCCTAGATCCACCCCTAGCAGCATTACCACCACCCCTAGCAGCATTAGCACCACCCCTAGCAGCATTACCACCACCCCTAGCAGCAATACCACCACCCCTTGATCTAACCCCATTAGCACCACCCCTAACAGCATGACCACCACCTTTAGGTTTAACAGAAGCATCATCAGTATTACCTGCAACATCACCTGCATCCATACCAGCACTACTTCTAGTTCTTGGTCTTTGACTTGAAGTACCTGCATTTGTAAGTGAAACATTATATACAAGTATATTAAAAAGGGTACCCTATTAAAAAGGTGTAGCTGCATTTACACAAGTTAATTATCATACCTGTTCCTGAACTTTTTACTGGAGATTTAGCATTGCTAGCCCACCTGAAACCTGATCTAGTAACACCAAGTTTACATCCACCAGTTGGTGATCCAGGTCTCGGCCCACTCCTTGAAGTAGAAGCAACATCACTTGGTGTAGATGGAGTACCTTTTGCAGTTGGTGTTTTCTCCTTTGGTTTTGGTTTCCTTCCAGGCTTCTTCTTTGGTGGTTTGACCTTTTCTACTGGTGTATTGGTACACCCCCTTGAATTATGACCCTTGGTAAAACATTTTTGACATGTCATCTCAGTACCATGTTTAGACACTCTTGTTGCATACACCCTAGGTTCATGAGCAGCTCTGATCCTCTTCTTCCTGGGCCTTCCAGACATAGTTCCTGGTTTTGGTGGCAAAGGTTTGAGTTCATTATTCTGTGGCCACATATCCATCCCAACAACTCCTTTCAAATGACAATTGTATGCTCTTTGATAAAAATCCAACCTAAACCAAGCAGACACATGATCTTCTGGATCTTCATCACACTTAAACAAAGCCACAACTGCATGAACACACGGGACTCCACTAAGTTCCCACAATCTACAAGAGCACTTGCTTCTAGTTGGTCCTATGTCTACAACAAATGCTTTACCATGACTCCTAACTTCAAATTCAGTTCCACCAGTATGAATTGCCAACCATCCAGCAACTTGATTCTTAATCCAATCTAACTTTTTTCTAATACTTGGTGTTATATCTTGTGGACCTAGATCCCATTTCTGACTTATATCTCTGATGCTTTCCAGCCTCATCATCACTATGACCCTAATTGCTTCTAACATAGTAATAATAGGTTTATTTCTAACCCTTAAAAGAACTGAGTTCCAACATTCACTGAACCCATTCTCAACAGCTTCACAACCAGTATATTCCCAAAAGAAAGCCCTACACCAAGATTTTGGATTTCTATCCATCAAATATTTATGTGCATTAGGATTAGCTATCCTTACCTCTTCCATGATCTCTTCAAATTCAGGTTGGTATGATGCCTTTGCAGCTCTCCAAAAGAGGTTCCTAAAAGCAACACCACTATATTGTTTCCTGAAGTTCTCATATATGTGCCTAGCACACTGTCTGTGCTCAGCATTGGGCATAACCTCCTTAACAGCTTCAATTAGACCCTACAACAATAATGTACATTGTTAGCTATATTGACAAAGCTTACTGACAAACATTTATAAAATATATTGTAAATTCAGAATTACCTTATGTTGGTCTGACATCAATGTCAACTCATTCCCAGTAGGACTTTCTAGATCATGAGACAATAACCTAAGAAATCATGTCCAGTTATCTTTATTCTCCACACTTACAACTGCCCAGGCAACAGGGTATATTTGATTATTGCCATCCCTACCCACTGCAGTAAGCAACTCACCACCAGTTGTGGTCTTAAGAAAACATCCATCTAAAGCAATGATCTTCCTACAACCATTCAACCAACCCTGCTTCAAACCACTCAAACAAACATAGAATCTCTCAAAATAGGTCACATCATCTGGGTTAACTGAAACACCTAGCTGCACAGTTGAACCAGGATTACTTTGGGTCAAGGCATCACCATAAGACCTTAGCATACCATAATGCTCCTCTAATGATCTCTCATACTCATTCAGTGCCCAAGATCGTGCCCTTTTGCATTGCTGCCCTGTCACAGTACACTTATACTTTTTGTGGACCAGATCAGCAATATCAACTAACCTAATCTCTGGGTTGTTTCTAATTTTCTCAGCAAAATGTCTTCCAATCCATCTGTAATTGATCAAGGAACCATACTTGTAGTTCCTTGAACATGTATGCTGACTCTTGTATGAAATGACCTGGAATGATTCTTCTTTCCTCATCCATCTAGCCATTAACCTCCAATGACAAGGCTTCCTTTTTTTCTTTTTCACCGGATACCTCTTAAGTTTCCTCTGCTTTCCCTTTGATTCATCCTGAATCCTAGGTGGTCTAGTGCCACACTTAGCAATTATCTTAGCCTTGCAACTCCTTTCAAAATAAATAGAAAACCCATTTGCTAAAGCATAATAGGACAAACACTCTTTTAATTGTTTTGGTCCTTCATATCTTTCAGCAATCTATAATGGTAATGATAATAAAGTTAGAATGCATTATGATCAGTAAAGATATATGTGAAATATATATGAAAGAAAGCAACAATGGACAAACAATACCTTTGGCTCTCTAAGTCTCCAATGGGTGGCAGTGTCATGAATTGGAAACTTTTCAACAGGTGGCTCAGTAATAGCCATTGGATCAGTGGAGTCTTTTTCATCATCTTTTGCTTTCATAGCTTTTACCAGTTCAGCCATGAAGTCTTCATGCTCAGTAAAGACTGCCCTTCTCACATTTTCTGGTTCATTTTCATCATGATCAATAGAACCTCCCAACTGTGGAAGATGTTTCTCACTAGGTAGTTCCACTATTGGATTTCCTGACCTAACCTCCCTAATCTCATCTTCTCCTTCAGATAAATGATCTAGAGAAGCAGCATCACCATCATTATCTTGGGATTCATCATCCTCACTCTCACTGAAGTTCTCTCCATCTTCACCTTTCTTTTTACTAGATTCACCATGCTCAGTCTCCTTGACACACTCATCCTCTATCATTTCATCTCTCATACTCAAATGACCTACACCTTTTACAACATCATCCACATGATTAGCCTTATCACTCACATTATCACTCAAATGTTCTTTACCTTTACTAGTGGTATCAGCATGATCTAACTGTTTCTCATGAACCTCATCATCAACTTCACTCAAGTCATTATCATTATTACCAATATAATCTTCTAACTCCAAACTTAAGTGGTCTATATAAACATGTAATCTACCATAACTTTCAACAATATCAAAGAACACATCTAAGTCATCATCATTTCCTATCATCATCATAGATTCAAAGCCAGTGTCGGGAAGTAAGTAATATGCATTACTCATAGGGATTCCAATTTCAGCCATTATCAACTCAATAAATTCATCAAAACTAATTCTATTAACCAACAACGATACAACTTCACCTCCAGCATACCTTAGTGGCTGAAAGAAAAAAGCCCCATCATAATGCACATCTATCGGAAAACCACGAAAAGTGCCTTCCATTTCTGCATCCAAGGGTGTCGAAAATGAAAAAAAATTACATAAACAAGTAAATCGGAACCTTATCTAACCATAGAAAAAGATTTAGCAAAAGAAAAATTAAATTTTTTTTTTTCAAAACCCTAATTTTTACAGACTGGGCTCAAGAATTTTGTATGAAATGGAAACAAATGAGAAGATCTTTACCTTGTAGCACCGTCGGAGTAGCGAAATGAGCAGAAATCGAGCCTCAATTTACAGACTTTGAAGCTCAGTCATGGCGAGTTGTTGTATGGTATGAAGTTTGGTGAGAAGGTGTATTGTGTGTACTGTGTGTTTTTGTGTCTGCGTGTTTGGTTTTGCATGCTTATTTAAATTGCCTTTCAATATTAAAAAAAAAAAAAAATTTATTTTCCACCCCAAACACGTGTACAGCGACGTGGAAGCTGACTAGGATTGGTAACCGGCTAAACGTTCTCCAAACCGGTCATGTACATACAATATGCTCTTTACCGGGTTGGGTACATACAATAGAGAAAAAAATAGATGGGTGCATACAATAGACTTCGGGTGAAAGTTTGGTACATTTCCCTGCACTAAACCCTTGTTTAAATATATATTTAATCTATATCTAGTTACTAACAAAAACTTTCTTACTTCAAAATAAAAGAGATGTCAATCTCTTATGTAATTATCATATATATTACACGTATCACATTACTTGAGAAAATTTTTGAAGGTCCTCAGAATTTAGAGGCCCTGAACGGTCGAACACCTCGCCCACCCTCAAAAATAGCCCTCATAGTGACCCTCATACCCGATTCATGCCATGGGTCTAGTCACTTGGTCCTTCAAGTCATAGTAGTGAATTTGATGATTATCATATACTCTTTTATTGAAAATCACGTATCTTTTGAATATATATTATTGAAGCAACCGGGAATGGAATGTGAGTTAAAGGTCTTCTAGTTGGTCCTTTCTTCCACTCTTCTCCAGTATTCATGTTCATTATGTGCTGCCACTTGTTCCTCATGTTAAGAACGAAAAAAGATGCATTTTTAGGAGAGGCATACAAGAGGACCAAGTGTCCATTATGTTCTCGAAGCATCGAAGCATCTCAAAGTCTCTTTTCTTTGACACGTTAGCAGTTGGCCGCTTCACTCTTCTTAGCTCCTCTGGTTACATGTCAAATCTCACAATGTAATCATCACTACTAACATCCCAATTGACATACTTGGATTTTATTGTGACATGATCAGTTAGGTACTCATCCCAACCCCTAAAACTATCTTCAACATTTACCTTGTTCCAATATAAAACGATTTGACTATCCTGAAAGCCGAAGTACCTCGACTCCAATTTTTGCTCTTTTTGAACTCGTATGGTCATCGGGTAGTGGCCATACGTGGATGACCTTGTACATCCTCATTCATTCCCTATCATCGTACAACAAAGTAAAGGTTTATTTTTCACTCGGCTTCCAACTCTCATGAGTTCTTGGAAGGTAAAGTTTCGTGCTTGTCGTTTGGTTTATGACAAAGAAGTGTTTGACCAACATATGCTCATCCAAACAACCTAACACCTTGCTACTTCTTTGGAACACTTGAGTCACCTCATTTTTTATTACTAAACCACCATCGTCTAGTTTTCTAATGTAAACCCTACAAAGGTCCATCAAGTTGTGATTTTGTAGGACAAAACACACATTGTCTTTTGTTACCAACTCTCTGAATCTCTTACACACATGTGTAATAGCAACATGTCGACTTAAGTCATTCATATTTTCTACTATTTGTGGGATCAAATCCCTAGCCTTACCATCCATATTTTCGAACACATTATCAAAATGGGAAAATTAACAATGTAAACTTTTATAACCTACATTCAACACCACATTTGATGAACACATTGTTCAAAATAAACTAAAGTTGAAATCTTTGTACAACCCCCAACTCATGAAATTGATCACATTCTACTAAAAATTCATTCAAGAACATACCGCTTTTGATTAATTCTCCATTGAATTTGGTGTTTGAAGCAGGAAATTGGCGGCAAAATCGGCTGATAAATTGGGTTTCGTAGAGAGAGAAAGTGATGATCTTCATGTGATAAGAGAGAAAGTGATGATCTGTGTGTAATGAGAGAGAACGTGATGATCACAGAATGGGATTTGAAATAGAAAAAAATGAGGGAACTTGGACTTAGTTACATGTTATTTGTTGTTATTAACTCTCGTAATTACCACATTTACAAATAACACCCCTTAAGTTTCTGTTACTTGCTAGAGTTGACTCATGATGATGTATCACAAAATTTTAGAAAGTTAATGAGTGCTTGACACACAGGAGAAAGGATAGGTCGCGAAAGGATAAGCATGCCAAATAAACATAACGGCTTCTCAATTATTATATATATTTAAACGTTATTTTACTAAATTATGCAATGTAAAGTCACTTTCCAAGGGCCCTCTTTACGTAATAAGGTAACTTATTGGCAATGAAATTTTGAAAATGAAAAGGAAATAAATAAAGCATGCAATCAACTAACTTCAAAAGGGCAAGTTTTCTTTATTAGATATAGATGAAGACTCAATGGATATGGATGAATCAATGGATGTCTTTCTCACAAGTTCACCTTGGAAAGAAACTTTCAGTTGGGAACCATACCCATACCAGCCAAATAAAAAAATTTGTACCCAAACCCGCTAACTCGCTTACATACCTGCCCTATATATCGGGTTCGATTTTCCCCGTTGACTTCGGGTGAATTTGTCATTCTAATAATCAAATGTCCACATTCATGGTACTTTTGTTGATCGGACTAAGAATAGGGATATCTTCCCTTTTATCTATATGTATTAAGTAGCATCAAAATGATGCAAAACCTTTCATTTTTTCTGAAAAGGTTCAACCTCTCCCTTTCTCTCCGATTCTTCATCTAAAATAGAATACACAAAACCTTCCTCCTCATCTCTATCCTCCATATGGACGTCACCGTGTGGCATTAGTTCATAAGATAGATTCGAATCATCCTTATTACTCAAGCATACCAATAGGCCTTTGGTCTAGCGATAGCAAAGGTGATGTATGTGGATTTTGCGGTGTAGTTTGGGTTTGAGTTTGAGATGGTGGTTGTGGAGAATGATTAGGGGTGGTGAGAAGGCGTATAGCGATCGGTGAGGGGTCAAGATCATTGTCTAGAAATTGATAGGAAGGGGATTTACTAGGAGTCATGGAACCGAAAAGAAAGACAGACTCGTCAAAGGTGACATGACGAGAAATAATGATCTTGTTGGTGTTTAGATCAAGACACCGATAACCACGATGGTCAGGTGGATACCCGAGAAAAATACATGGTGTTGTGCGATGAGCTAGTTTATGTGGAGGGAAAGCATAAGGGTAACACATACATCCAAATGTGCGAATGTGAGAGTAAGAAGTTGGTTTATTGAATAATTTGGTGTATGGGATGTTATTGTTAATAGATGTGGATGGAAGGAGGTTAAGCAGGGTAGTAGCCATAAGTAATGCTTCGACCCAATACTCTGGAGGGAGACGAGCTTGAAGGAGAAGTGAACGTACAACGTTATTGATGGTGCGAATCGTACGTTCAGATTTGCCATTTTGCTGTGAGGTGCGTGGGCATGAAAAACGGAACTGAATGCCATGTTTGGCGAACAGATCATGTAAGTTGTTGTTGTCAAATTCCCCACCATGATCACATTGGAAAGATTTTATTTCACGATTGAACTGGGTATTAACAAATGCACGAAAATGTAAGAACTTAGATTGAGCATCGGATTTTCTACGTAATGGATAGACCCAAAGAAAGTGGGAGAAGTGGTCTAGAAAGAGAACATAATATTTGAATCCACTAATACTAGATATAGGAGATGTCCATATATCATAATGGACAATGTCAAAAGGGGAGGTGATGAGAGACTCAGACCGGTAAAAAGGAAGTCTAGTTTGCTTTCCTAACTGACAAGCACGACACAAGTGAGATGTGTTTTGTTTATTATAGGATATATGACCGTGCGAAGCGAGGGTTTGAAGGACTGAGTCACCAGGGTGACCAAGTCTTTGGGGCCATAGGGAATGACTATTGTTAGTTGACAGAAAGGCTGATGATGCAATGTGTAAGGGGTACAAGTCACCCGTGCTGTCACAACGGAGAAGAGTTTGACGAGTTTGATAATCCCTTACTGTGAAGCCATAAGGGTCAAAATCAATAGAACATTTATTGTCGGTGGTGAATTTGCGAACCGAAACTAGGTTTTTAATTATATTGGGGGTGACATGTACATTTTTAAGGTGAAGTGGACGATAAGGGTTAGGAATTTATGCATGACCATAATGGGTAACGGGTATATAAGATCCATTACCGACAATAACAGAGTGAGAATCTCTATTAATAAAGGAAGATTGAAGATTACCAATATTTGAAGAGAGATGAGAAGTAGCCCCCGTATCCATGTACCGTTGCTTATCTTGAAAAGCCATAAAATGATCTTTTTATTTTAAATCAATAAGGACAGCACGATTGCAATTCGCAACAAATTGATATCAGCAAAATCACGAAAAGTGGATATCTATTCTTTTAATTGAGGATTGGAAATAGCAAGTTCACGATTTGTTGGAGATATCACGTGGATTGGCAGAGAGTTGTTCTACGTTTGCCAAAGCAAGATGAATATCATTTATAATAGTCAATCTGATGATACAATTAATGTTATACAGAAAGAAGAGACGGAACCTGTGAGAAGACGAGACAACTTCCGATAGTTGATTGTGATTTTGATCGATTTAGTAGTTGACGAACGGAGAAGAAAATTATTTTGGGTATAGCTCTGATACCATAAAGATTGGTATTATTCTTGCTTGATTATTTCATTAACGTAGTACAAATATATAAAGGAAATATGAAACCCTAATGTATTAATGGGCCGAGCCTAGATTATAAACGATGGGCTTATATATCCGCTAACACCATTAAGGACATATAGGTGTGAGTATTGGCCGTTAGAGAAGACAGAAGTTTAAGAATTTGCATGACATTATAAAACAACGAGTTTAGATTCACTAGATTTTTAAACTACACTGTTTTATTTCACCTTTTCAAAGCAAGAAGGAGCAAGCAAGAGGACATTGCTCTGCTGGCAGCCTTACAAAATTCACATTTCACCGTGCAGATGAATCTAGAACGACATGTTTATTGGTTATAGATTTTTGCAAAGTGAAATCGTTAATACTAAAAGAAATTATTTGTTGCTTCTCTTCCTTGCACAATCCAGATTATTGCTATTTTACTTTATCGTTCAAACATTCTTTCGTATTAATAAATTAGACTATCACTAGGGATCATTAGCCAAACATGGTCTCTTAGTCTATTAGCGCTACTTAGCGAGGGTCAATGGCTAAAGTGGATCTTAGTCCTTGGTAGTGCTATGAGTATTGGTTGTTATTTTCCCATATCAAGTCACGTTCCATTCATCACCAAAATATATAATACAATATGTGGGCCATGGGCCAAATACATGATATTACATGAGTGTGGGCTAATCTACAAACTATATGTATATGTACGTATGCTAACATCCCCCCGCAATTTTATCGGGAGGAGAAGTCCGAACGTTTAAACTGGAGTGAAAATCAGTAAAGAGGGACGTCGGAAGCCCTTTGGTGAAGATATCTGCATATTGTGAGCGAGAGGGAACATGAAGAACTCGAATGTTGCCAAGAGCAACTTGATCACGAACAAAATGTATATCAATCTCAATGTGCTTCGTCCTCTGGTGTTGAACTAGGTTAGACGTCATGTAAACGGAACTGATGTTGTCACAGTAGACAATGGTAGCCTTAGGTGGTGAAGAGTGAAGCTCTCTCAGAAGATTGCGTAGCCAGCATGTCTCAGCAACAGCATTAGCAACGCCCCTATATTCAGCCTCTGCACTAGATCGTGAAACAACATGCTGACACTTCGAGGACCATGACAAAAGGTTATCACCGAGGAATACACAATAACCGGATGTGGAACGACGTGTGGTGGGACACCCACCCCAATCAGCGTCTGAGTAAGCAACAAGGCTAGCTGAGGAGGAGACGTGTATCTGTAAGCCATGATCAATAGTGCCTCGAATGTAGCGCAGAATGCGCTTTAGAGCAAGAAAGTGTGGTTCACGAGGATCGTGCATAAATAGACATATCTGCTGAACTGCGTAGGAAATATCTGGTCGTGTGAATGTGAGATACTGAAGAGCTCCTGCAAGACTCCTATATAGAGTGGGGTCTGCAACTGGAGGACCAGTGTCACTCAATTTTGATTGAGTGTCGGCTGGATTACAACATGGATTACACTGCATCATGTTAGCACGCATTAAAATATCTGTGGCGTACTTCTGCTGTGACAGAAACATGCCTGTGGAGTTGCGGGTGGCAGAGATCCCAAGAAAGTAGTTAAGAGCACCTAGATCAGTCATGGAGAACTCTGTGCTGAGTTGGCCAATAATGGTGTGGAGAAGAGTTGTAGACGATGCTGTGAGAATGATATCATCCACATATAAAAGAAGGTAGGCCGTGGAAGATCCCTGATGATAAACAAATAAAGAAGAATCTGATCGACTGCGTTGAAAGCCCTGTCTCTGAACAAAATCAGCAAACCGCTGATACCAAGCGCGTGGGGCCTGTTTCAGGCCATAGAGGGAACGCTGTAGGCGGCAGACATAGTCTGGAAATCGAGAGTCGCGGTATCCAGGTGGCTGATGCATGTAGACTGTCTCCTGTAAATCTCCGTGAAGAAAAGCGTTCTTCACGTCAAGCTGATGAATGGGCCAATGACGAGAGACAGCCAAACTCAAGACAGTGCGGATTGTGGCCAGTTTGACAACCGGGCTAAAAGTCTCATCACAATCAATGCCAAGCTGTTGGCTCTTACCGTTAGCAACCAATCTGGCTTTGTACCGAGCCAAAGACCCATCAGCATTAAACTTCTGCTTAAATAACCACATAGAACGAACCACATTCGCCCCTGGTGGGCGTGGAACAAGTACCCAAGTGCCATTAGAAATAAGAGCATGATATTCCTCGTTCATGGCTTTATGCCAGTGAGGATCCTTAAGAGCCTGTAAGTATGACCGGGGCACTGGTGAGGAGGTGGTGGTGTATAGGTTAAGACGCTCAATGGGTTTAGTAATACCGTGTTTGCCACGTGTCATCATCGGGTGTGTGGGTGGAGGAGGTGGAGGAGGTGGTGTCACAGCTGGAGAATGAGTGGGTGAATCTGTAGGCGAGGTTGCTGGGGATGGGTTGCTATTAGTGGATACATTG
The DNA here is from genome assembly GCA_949592205.1 of Helichrysum umbraculigerum. NCBI lineage: Eukaryota > Viridiplantae > Streptophyta > Magnoliopsida > Asterales > Asteraceae > Helichrysum > Helichrysum umbraculigerum. Next base: position 7,389,023 of record CATIUR010000004.1, on the reverse strand, counting down.
TCGGGTGGTGAATGATTTGTTTCCGAGGGCAGCACTGGGGAGGCAGGTTGGAATGCCGGATGAAATGATGGAGAAGGAAAGTCAAGGAAGTCATAGGAAGGAGATGATGTGGGAGTAACCGATCCAAAAGGGAAAACGGTTTCATCAAACACTACATGACGAGAGATGATGATCTTACGATTGGAGAGATCGAGACAGCGGAATCCACGGTGGTCAGATGGGTAACCGAGGAAGATACACGGTGTGGAACGTGGAGAAAGTTTGTGTGTAGTGGTGAGGTGGGGAAAGCAAAGACAACCAAAGACACGTAGATGAGTATAGGTTGGGTGTTGTCTGAAAAGGCGGAAGTGTGGAGTGTCATTTTGAATTGCCGAGGAGGGTAGGTTGTTAAGGAGATGAGTGGACATATGAAGGGCCTCCGCCCAATATATGGGAGGAAGACGAGCATGGAACATGAGTGTACGGATAGTGTTGTTGATGGTACGAAGCATGCGCTCAGATTTGCCATTTTGTTGAGACGTATGCGGACAAGAGAACCGAAAACGAATGCCATGTTTGGCAAAGAAGTCGTGAAATGCTGTGTTATCATATTCGCCACCATTATCACATTGAAAAGATTTAATTTTGCATTTACATTGATTTTGAACGTATGCCGTAAAATGCAGAAATTTTTCAAACACATCGGATTTATGTCGAAGTGGATAAACCCACAAGTAATGAGTATAATGGTCTAGAAAGATAACATAATATTTCAAACCGCTAATGCTAGCAATTGGAGAAGTCCAAACATCAGAATGTATAATATCAAAAGGAGAATGCACAATGGAATCAGAAGTACTAAATGGAAGTCGAACATGTTTGCCAAGTTGACATGGTTGGCACAATACACGTGACTTCTCTTTATTACAAAAAATAAATCGACGAGAAATTAAATGATGAAGTGCTTGGTCACCGGGGTGACCAAGACGTTGGTGCCAGAGAGATGAGCTGGATGTAGTGAATACTTGCGGAGTGGACTGGGTCACGGGATAGAGAGGTCCAGTGCTGTCACATCGGATCAGAGGTTGGCGGGTTCGATAATCCTTCACAGTAAAACCTAAAGCATCAAAGTCAATAGAGCACTGATTATCGGTTGTAAATTTACGGACAGAGATAAGGTTTTTAATAATTTTAGGAATGATAAGTACATTGTTTAGGTAAAGTGGGCGATATGGGTTTGGAAGGTCAGTGTGCCCGGTGGTCATTACAGGAATTGAGGAACCATCACCAACAAAAATAGAACGAGTATCATGGTTATTATTAATGGTCTCAAGTATACCTGTATCCGAGTGAACGTGATCCGTAGCTCCCGTATCCATAATCCAACCTGAATTACCGGGTTCCTGCAAAGTCATTGTATTAAATAAGTAAGGTAGAGTAGTGGGCTGATCACCATTTGAAGTCCAAGTCCATTGGTTAGTGGGCTGTCCACTACCAAATAAAGGCCCAAATGTCTGAGCTGTTCCAAAGGAAGAATGATGGGCCGAATGGGCCTGTTGTGGTGATCCAGAATTAAACAAAGAAGCAGGCAAGCTGGCAGCAACATGGGCCGATGGATTTGGGCCCAGATTAGATGTGTGTGGTCTTTGTGGGCTGTAAGGGGATGAACTGACTACTGAGTACACCATTTGCCAAATTTGAAGTCCAGTAACGTGAGGGTTGTGCACGTACGCCGTGTGATGCCGCAACAGAATGGGACCGATTATTTGGTGGCCGTTGTGGTGGTGGGATGAACACCCATCCATACTGACCGGCGATTGGTGTTTGGTGGCGGTCATTCCGGCGACCACCATTGCGACGATCATTTCGACGCCCATTACCACGGTTTTCAGTGGCCGAAGAAGTTGCGAGTAAAACGTTAGGAGATGACGAACTAACTGCTGATGAGCGGGTATCGTCTAGATGTGTTTCTTCACTAAGGAGGATAGCCCGAGTTTCTACCCATGTAGGGCGTTTTTCCCGAAGCCGAATGGCACGGGTTACACCGTTCCATTTGCGAGGTAAGCCTTGTAGGGTGTACGCAACAAGATTTTATCAGAGACTGGTTCACCGATATTCTTTAAAAGATCTGCCATAGTTTTTATTTTAGTGCAGTAATCCTTGATGGACATATCACCGAGAGAAATATTGCGTAGATCATTTTCGAGTTGAAGGGCGGTAGAATCTTTGTTTGTACGAAAGAGTGTTTCAATGGCTAGCCATGTAGCACGAGCGGTTGACTTCCTTTCGTGAACATTTTCAAGCACGTCGGGTGCAATGGTACCATATATCCACATCCGAACGATAGAGTCAAGTTTTATCCATTCTGGTTCGGTGGGAGGGGTGGTGTTATCGTATGTGTCATCAATGTGATCAAGTACATCGAAGCCAATACAATGAGTTTCGAATAAATCTGTCCAAGCATCATAGTTTAGATGATCAAGGTTTAAGGTGAGAGGGATGTGGGATTTGATATTTGTAACAGTATAAGCTTTGTGTAGAGGTGTGTTGGCTGTTGTAGATGCACCGATGGTCATGGTGATGTGGTGATTATATATGGTAGGAAAGAAGTAAAATAATTAAGAAGATAATATAGTATAGAAAATGGGATAAAGTATGATTATAGATGATGAAGAAACCGGCAGGGAGTCACCGGAGTTGAGGAGGAAAGTGAGCCAGAAATGGAATGTCAACCAAAAAGAAGGAAAGTTGGTGAATTTAGGAGAGATTGTAGGGATTGATGTAGAAAGGGTCTCAGGAATTTTTAAATTCCCTCTGATACCATATTGGTTGTTATTTTCCCATATCAAGTCACGTTCCATTCATCACCAAAATATATAATACAATATGTGGGCTATGGGCCAAATACATGATATTACATGAGTGTGGGCTAATCTACAAACTATATGCATATGTACGTATGCTAACAATGAGTTGGTGATCGTTGGCAAAATGTTTCTAGTCTACCACAGATTTTCAAAAGCATGCATCTATCTAAAAACATAATATATATATATATATGAGTAAGGTTCAAATGAGTACAACAATTTTGAGTGAGAATGAGGGAACCAACAGATTTCTGCCATGTGTCACTTTATTCTCTCTCCTCCACACTTTATTCTCTCTCCTCCACATTTTTAAAAATTAAATATCTCACAAACGGTAAGTCGAAAAATCATGAAAATTGCACCATAATTTTCAGCGTTTTCTCCTCTTCGATTTGCCGTCCCTCAAGGCATACTTTTGACAACTTTTTTTTTTTCTCATTTTTGGTGGGTTTCACAAATTAGTAACACATGTGTTAGTGATTAGTTGTACATTTAATTTGTGGTTAAGGTTAGGGTTTAGGGTTAGGTTTAGGGTTTAGTAGGGTTTATGGTTTAGGGTTTATAAGGGTTTAGGGTTTAGAAGGGGTTCAAGGTTTAGGGTTTAGAAAGATTTAGGGTTTAGCATTTTGTAAAGCGTTTAGGGTTTAGGGTTTGGGGTTTAGGGTTTAGGGTTTAGGGTTTGAGGTTTGGGGTTTCTCCCCGAAACCCCAAACCTGAAACCCTAAACCCTAACCCTAAACCCTAACCCCTAAACCCCAAACCCTAAACCCTAAACGCAACACTTTAACACATGTGTTAGTAAATGTGAAACCCACCAAAAAAATGAAAAAAAAAAAACTTTTCGAAAGTATGTCTTGAGGGACGGCAAATCGAAGAGGAGAAAACGACGAATTTAATGGTGCAATTTTTATAATTTTTCGATTTGTCGTTTGTGAGATAATTGATGTTGGGGGTAAATGAGTTTTGTACATATGGAACATTCTCTTTGTACACATGGCTTGATATCATTGGTTCCCTCATTCTCACATAAATTCCTATTCTCATTTGAACCCTACCCATATATATATATATATATATATATATAACTTATTTATATATCTTTATGCACTTGATAACATTCATCACAAAACAAGGGCACTCCAATAACAAGCTAACCACTTGCCTAGATGGCCTAGTGGTAGGATCTTCCCCAGGCTTCCTAGAGGTCAGGGGTTCGATCCTACCCTGGGTAAACATTTAACATGTTAGGTACCGCCACCGTAAATCCACATGGCACACCCGGGTTCGAGTCCGATAAAGGACTGCCGGTATAATTTCGTGGGCTAACTGTGGCCAGGTGCTTTGCCGGGCAGATGTCTCTTGCGGGTGGGAAGCTGCGGATCTCAAAGAGATCCGGGTCAGGGGTACCCTCCAACTACCCTCTAATAACAAGCTATCCCCTTTAAGCAGGCTATAAAGTATTTGATCATGTTGCTTTTTGGTACTTCTATGATGTCAAATGTTTCATGTGCCTAAAATGTAAATCACAAATTTCCGAATTCACTATTACCAAATTTCTTGTACATCATCTTGACAATCCAATCTAATGTATAAATATGCCCTTAGTTACTTGTTGAAAGTTCTCTCTAACAAACATATATAGTCACCACAACAGTACAATGTGTATAAAAATTACATTGATTGAAGCCAAATTGGTGGGGTAACTTTGCTAAGTGATTCTCCGGTGAAGTGAGGCTTGATGGCCCCATCAGACATACGATAAATCCCCATATCCCTCCCTCCTCCATTTTTGCTGGTGTAACGCAACATCATCAGTGTAGTATATGCAATTGCCTTCTATCACCCCTGAAGCATCCTCTATCTAAAATGATGAACTATACCCCACAAACAGAGTTTTGTTACCAAGATCATTCACTTTCGACCATTTTTCATTTTCTAGATCGAACTCGAAAATTCGAAACTTGTTTGTCTTGTAAGTCTTACAATGCGACTCAAAATCATCTATATCATCGCACATTAACTCTCTGATCACGACGAACAACCTCTTCCTTCTGTCATCATCATCCAATCCTAGAATATAAGCTCCACTCAAATCTTCATCATATAATTCTTTCGGGAGCCGTGAAACATCATTAATGAGCATTTGATCTTTCCCATAAACATCAAATGATCGTATATGAAAGTTCCAATCAAAATAATAAACTCGCCCATTGTAACAAGTTATATTCCACTTGTCATCTCCAACACGGCAAAACCCTAGCTTACAAGAGCATCCCCATAATACCACCACCACAGGTGATTGACTTGTGAAGAGTTGCTTGCGAATTCCAAGATCCCAATCCGAAGATTCCAAAAATTCTGGAAGGGTGTCGATATTTGGAAGATCAATATATGGCTTCACGTGATAATGGATTAATGAGTTTAGTAGCCATATCGTCTCCAACTGTTACGAGCCACCCGGATGAAGACATACACAACTTACCATACGCTTCTGGAAGTCGTATCTTGCGGATGCTCTCATTTGAAAGTAAATACAGTTGACGAAGCTCGTCATCTTCTTTCTTCTCAGCAAGCAAAAGGGATGGCAACCGCGAGGGAAGTCCATTGGAGTATGGGACTTTGGTTGCAACTTGTATCGCTGTCGAACACCAAGATTTACACACGCTAGAGAAACAGAGGTAATCTTCATTAAACTTGATATGTTTCTGTGCAACTACATCAAGTAACTCAGCCAACATCTCGGACCATCCCATCGTTAATGATTACAGATTTTCAACCCCTGCAACAAGACTATCTAATTGATAACATAGATTTGTCAATACATGAATTAATCTACTCCTCAGTCATCTATCATTCATCATAAGAATTAAAGCATGAATTCGTTTTAACGAATTCCACAAACGTTTTAGTTTTTTTGTTCTTGTTTTCCTCACGAACACACATATATATGGTTTAAAAATACTCCGTAAAAAAATCGCAATCACAATTGGATTGGAATTAGGATTTGCCCTGTTTTTTACACTCCAAAAGTAAGTTATAAGTTATCAAAAATACTCGTTGCAATTTGTACACGTATTAGGAGATTTATTTTATAAATTATAAGGAGATTTATATTACATCTCCAAAAGTAAAGTTATAAGGAGATTTATCAAAGAAACATTTGGTTAGCAGGTTAGGTAACAGTACTAGAATCTTCTACTTAGCATTCGAACTAACCGGCCTATATGATAATTCCTGAAAATTCTATAGTAAATGCTTCATTAAATTTGCTTAATAATTTACATATAAACATAATTATCTGAACTAATAAACAATTAATTATCTAATCAAAATGCATATAGATATTTGATTTGATTTTAGTTTTAAAAGTAGTTGTAGAATTACTGACGGACCTACTGGACCCACCCGATCATCTCAACTAACGGTTACTCCCCTGATACGAGTAACCACCCTGAGTTCGCAGCCAAGGTGACTTATTTAATAAACAAACAAATGTCAGGAAAATATCTGAAATTCATTTTTACATATTTACAAAGTAAGTAGTATTAAATTTGTTCTTACGTTCTCTAAATATTCAACGTTATCAATTTTGAAATTAACCTATCAATTAATAGGGTAGGGTTCAAATGAGAATATGAATTTATGTGAGAATGAGGGAACCAATGATATCAAGCCATGTGTACAAAGAGAATGTTCCACATGTACAAAACCCATTTACCCCCAACATCAATTATCTCATAAACGACAAATCCAAAAATTATGAAAATTGCACCATTAAATTCAGCGTTTTTTCCTCTTCGATTTGCCGTCCCTCAAGGCATACTTTCGACGAGTTTTTTTCTTCATTTTTTGGTGGGTTTTACATTTACTAACACATGTGTAAAAGTGTTGCGTTTAGGGTTTAGGGTTTGGGGTTTAGGGTTTGAGGTTTGGGGTTTCCTCGAAACCCCAAACCTCAAACCCTAAACCCTAACCCCAAAACCCCAAACCCTAAACCCTAAACCCTAAACGCTTTACAAAACTCTAAACCCTAAATCATACTAAACCTTAAACCCTAAACCCTAACCCTAACCCTAAACCCTAACATTAACCACAAATTAAATGTACAACCAATCACTAACACATGTGTTACTAATTTGTAAAACCCATCAAAAAATGGAAAAAAAAAAGTTGTCAAAAGTATGCCTTGAAGGACGGCAAATCGAAGAGGAGAAAACGCTGAATTTTATGGTGCAATTTTCATGATTTTTCGACTTACCGTTTGTGATATATTTAATTTTTAAAAATGTGGAGGAGAGAGAATAAAGTGACATATGGCAGAAATCTGTTGGTTCTCTCATTCTCACTCAAAATTGGCGTACTCATTTGAACCTTACTCTCAATTAATATTATCTTTTTTTTTTTCTTACAACTTGAATGTTACTTAATTATTTTACTGTGTTCAAGTTTATATTAAACTACCATAATTAAATTAAATTATCTTTAAAAAAATATCAAAATAAAGCATATATACATTACACTTGATCTTAGCCAAAAGGCCGAGAGAATAGTATTCATGAAAAATATGTGACTTTTTGACCAACTCATTGTGTGGTGGAAATATATTTAATTAGGTAGTGTCATTTGTGTAGCCTATAACAAATCTCCAAGTAAAACTCTAAAAAGTTCATCGTGGACTACCATTTGATGAACTGATTAATCAAATCCACATTATATTACATATACTTTTTAGAAGTTAGTTTTAAAGGCTTTTTGTTATTACGTATCTTTTGTTATCATAGAAGGCTTTTAAACTTATAGGAAAATCTCAATCCCCTATAAGCTCCAAAAATCCCGTATGTAGTTATGCTAAACATACCCAAAGTAGCTAAAGGTTCAATCATCACCTTATTTGTGCGGCTATCTCTATTAAGGCGCCAAACAAATTTCATTTTAATAGTTTGATACCACTCACTTAAAGTTAAGAACTTAAGATAATCCCGATGGGTCAACACTATATAAGCGTCCGAAATATTATGAAATTGTATCCAGCTTAATTAATAGCATATTAACGGTTCGATTATATACCATTTTAAGCTAACTATGAGACACATGAACGTGATAATATCTCTTATGCAAAACAGATTATGAAGTTAAAATATTAATAAACAGTACACGAAAATCATGAACATCCATCACATATTATTTTTTACGAGAACAATAATGTTTGAATCGTATAAAAGATTAAAAGGGTGCCTTTGGATATCATCATAAAGACACTAAATAGCCATATCGATTGTGTGAATATCAAATGAACGTGATAGGTAGCATCATCATTCATGATGCATATACGTCATATCATCTTCAAACATATTTTAGTTTTTAGTTTTTACAGAAGTGAACGAATTGAAGTAGTTATGTGAATTCACTCTAAAAACAATGAGTCATGCCTAGTCGCGTAGCCATAAATTTAACCAAACCGTCTCATTGATATCTTTCATAAGTTATCAATTGGAAAAATGCACGTATCAGGAACCTAGCTAGAGACATACACTACGTTATAAGTTAAACAAGCAAACAAACGTAAGCAAGATTTGGTTGATAGTTACAACTATTTATGAACTAAAACTTAAAATATAAACACAAATGTGTATTTGATATAACTGTGGAGGTAGCAAGGCCCAATCATTAGCTGCTATTTGGGCCCTATTCACCGGCCCTTATTAACTCCAAGAAATGAATATTTGGGCCCAATTAATTTTTTTTTTATTTTTCGTCAAAATTTGTTTTCTGCAATTTGCTCGGCTGCTCGCTCCCCCAAAAAACGAAACAAATCAATTCCCTACATCTTCCGATTCAAACTTGTACGATATTTTTATATTCTATGCGTGATATTTAATTTTGTGGAAATATTTTCACTTATGTGTCAAATTTGGATTGCATACAAATTTTTTGGATTATAATTGTTGATCTTATGCATCGTTATCGAATGAATTTGAGATTCCTATTCTATCAAATTCTATGAAATCCTACGAACCAAACGCAACATAAATGTTATCAAATTGATAGATTATGAAAAAAGTGTTCGTATATACAATCTGATACAAATTTATTGGTAGTCCAAAATGAAACTGATAGTAGTATAAGAAAAGAAATAAATAATAGTAATAAAACTAATAATAAGAAGTATATATAAGATATGAACCATGGATATACCCACATGATAACTAATCTTCAAGATCGTCGTTACTTCTAAACCTTTCCCAAAATAGTAACTGATGGTAACCATGTGATATATTTAAACCTTTGCAAGTGTATTATTATTATTAAATAAATAGAAAAGAATTTCACAATAGAAGTTTCTACAAAGATGAATGACCTTATGAAAAATATAATATAGTATAGATAGGTTGATGGAAGGTGTTAAAATTGTTATAGAAAACTATTAAGATGGAACGGGATGAATATCTTAGAATCATTGACTCCTCTATAAATAGACTAAGTCATGACCATTTGAGATCATCAATTAAATTATTATTTTTTCTTACAACTTGAAACGTTGCTTTCTACATAATTATTTCACTGTGTTCAAGTTTATATCAAACTACCCGTAATTAATTAAATTAAAACAGATAGAAAGAACATCATCATTACGGATAATCAGTGATGATGTTTTCTTATATCTTTATTTTTATGAAAAAGAGTGTTACCGACTCTATATGGATCTACAAGTCTCTTGTGATCCGATTTGTTGTTATTCACTAAAAGATAATCATCAACCACCGCCACTGGAGGAACGTTAATTGGAGAATTATTCATGGTTATTTCTATTAATAACTAACACTTGAATTTGATTCGATTGTTGATTTCCTTTTGAGTGTTTTTTTTAAGGAAGTCAAAATGGGGGCTATTTATATGCACCGCAACACTTAAAATGGGTTTTTTTTTATTATTATTGTTTTTTTTTTAATGTTTGATTGACTAAAAATGGGTTCTTGATAGGAATTATGTTTATTTCATTTTAATTGAATTGGGTGGTTTGTTTGATCGACTAAAAATGGGTTCTTGAGATGATTTATATGTTTATTGGATTTTAATTGAATTGGGTTGTTTGTTTCGTTGAATAAAAATGGGGTTCTTGAAGTGAATCAGTAATGGGTTCTTTAATTTGTGTCCTACATTTTTCTATGATCAAAATTATAAAATGAGAAGAGCCCCCGCTAATTGGTTGGATGGTGAGGGTAGTGATGTAACCCCACAAATTATAGAAAATACCGATGACTTGACTCGCCATGTCTCAATAACACGTGCGTGTAAAAAATTCAGGCAAATGGTGACTAAAGATAGTGTCTGTTTTGTACTTCAAAACCAAAGTTTGATGGATGTGTGTAGAATTTACTTGAGGAAGGAAGATGATGGCCGTCTAGTGATCACAAACGAGGCGACTCAAAGTTGCCGACGTAGAAGCAAAGTTTTATGCTGTTTAGATGAGCATATGCTCGTGAAAGAGATGTCATCACTCGGTGAGGAAAAAATGTATGTCTTGAACCAAATCACAAGAATTAGACTTGACCTTCCAAAAACGCATGGGAGATGGAAGCCAAATGAGAGAGAGATGTTCACGTTGTTATACGATAATAGGATAGGGAGAACGATGTATAAAGTGCTTCACTTATGGCCACTCCCCGAAGTCCATTATATATATATTGTAATTGTAAAGAAAGCGTTGTGTTGTGCCCAATTTTCAAAAGAGAAGTCCGATGAATAAAACACAGTCACTTAAGGTATATGTTTTGTCTAGTGTGTATATATACGATCATATATATGTTTTGTGTATGTCTGTCTGTGTAATAATAATTATTATTAATAATAATAATAATTCTTTTTATCAGGATGTGAAAGATGTACTCGGAGTTAAGTTAGGAAATATTAGAAGCATGGAAAAAGAGTTTGATGAAATTGTGTCAAAGGCAATGGTTCAATTCCCAGGTGATGATGAATTGAGTTTTTTTTTTTTATCATGCAAGGCATACATCATTAAGTAAACCAGGGAAAGAGGAAGATGGAGGAGATGAAGATAGTTATCATGAAGAAGATTTTGATACACAAAAAGAAGAAGAATATATTAGAGGAGATTTTGTAGTTGCTTTGAAGGAAAAAAGTAATGAAAGTGTGAAAAGTTCACATTTTTGTAGGATGAAGCCCAAATCGTTGAATGAATTGTTAAATGCTGTTCTGCTTCAGAAACAAGATTCTGTTGGGATTGAAATCGAAGGTCTGTTAATGTTGATCTGGATATTCCAAATTTTGATTTAGGAATTTTAGATCCACCAGTAAAAGTTACTGCTTTAGAGTCAACCAAGAATGTCAGTATGCAGCATGTTGACAATGATACACAATACACCCATAAGTCTATTTTGAAGAAAAAAAATGAGTTTGAGTGCTCAAAAGTCAATGAAGAAAGTAAGTTTTTCAACAATCAACCAATCATTACCGTCTGATCCAAATGTAACAACTTTCAAGGAAACATCTGTGAAGGATTTTGAAAATATTGAACGAAGATTGAAGAAAGTTACTAAGCCTTCACAGATACTGATTTCTCCATACCTATATCGGGGCGTGAGTGTTGTAAGTGAATTGTCCACTTTTGAAAAAAGATTTTCAAAAGCTTTTTTTTCTGCAAGATTTGCACTAGAGTAAGTATTTACTTATTTTAATTATATTATTATATCATGGTTTATATAGAATTAACTATCAGTTTTGTTATTTAATTTGAGGGACATTATATTTAAAACGGAATATGTGGAATGTCCTCGAGCTGTTTTTGAGAGTTTGATGCCAAATTTCAAAATTGTTAGCGGGGCAATTGATATGTGGATTATAGTTTTGAACTACGAAGCAGGAAGAAGTCTCCTAAAAGGATTCAGAAAACTATATTGCACCACATCTATGCTTGTAAGTAACTGATTATGTATTTATTTTTCTCATTAAAAGAAATTAATTAATTGCTAATGTATGGAACAGACTACTGAGATGATAGTCAGAAATGATGATAAAGCATATGTTGATGACAAATTCAGAAGCAACATGTCTGATGTTTTACGAACATCCCAATTTGATAGCATCAGAGACCTACATATGGTAAGAACTTTTATTATTTCTTAATATAAAAAATAAGCATCAACACTGCATTTTTTTGATAATGTCTGATGCATTTTATATGATACATAATGAAAACTTTATAGGTGTTCTTCCCAATCTATCAAGAACATCATTTCTATGTGGTTTGCTTCCATTTGTTGTCATGTACGATTTACATACTTGACAACATGGCTAGGGGAGACATATATGATAGTGATATATATGATAGTATTCCAGAAATATTAGTAAGTGCCCAATTTAGTACCAAAAACAAAAATATTTTAGCTGTTATATGCTTCTAACATGTTTTATATGTTTTTTTAACAAACTGTAATAACAGAGAAAAATCTTCTGTGACTATCTTATTGTTGAAGAACACCAAAATGCATATAAGATGTTAAAAGCGCCATTCAAATTGGTTACTATGGATTGGAGAACAAGAAGTAATATTGTTGATTGTGATGTTTTCACTATGAGGCACATGGAGGTTTACAATGGCAATTACTGTATTGGTTTCAATTCAGAATTTGAAAGAGAAGGAGAATCACAAAAAAAGCAGTTAGACAATTAATTTGAGGATTAAGTACTTGATGAAGATGCTTACTACTTCTCTTAACATGAAACAAGCTCTAATTTCAGCAGAGGTAGAAGATTATGAGAGCCTTCCTATGTTCATGAAAAAGAGATTGCAGAATTCCTCTGTTGACTGTATTGATTGTCGGTTGTCTGCTATGTTTCCATCTCCATAGACAAAGTTCTATATTGTTTAGACTAGTATATTATGTATCCATCATTTTTGTTGGACAAAATATTTTTGTGTTTTGGTTGATGCATTTATTTTTATATATAGTTTTAGAACAAATTTATGGTACAAAACCCGTCGAACCAGACCATTCATCTTATATCATCTTTGAACATAGCTTATGCTACAACAAGCAACTTCTATCTATTTTGTAAAAATGCTTTAATTTACTAATGTTGATATGAAACTACAAATACTATGGTCAGAATTCGCTTGTCTTGTGTACATTGGACACATTATTAGATACACAATGAATACATAATGAAAATTCTATATTGTTTAGACTAATATAGACATATATGGAAAAAAATAAAAAATATCACAATAAAATTCAAAAAATAAACTTAAAAAAATACATATGGATTGGCAAATTATTTTCTTCATCCTTTTTAAAAAAATAATTTTTAAAACAAAAAAATAATTTAAAATGTGAAATAATTTTTTTAGTATGAAATGTGTAGATTATTTTCGATATTTATTGATGAAATTTAGGGTTGATACATAATGAACATCTATTATGTACAATGGGCCTAGTAGATTATATGTCCGTAAAATGTCCATTTAATTTTTTAGCTCAATTTAAATGATTTACTACCTACTCGCACTGTTCCCCACTTCCTCACTTCCATAATCGCACCGTTCCCTACTCCCTCTCCAACTCGCAAACCCTCTCCAAACTCGCAAACTGTTTTCCACTTTTCCCCAAATTATTCGAACAATGAGGAAATCAGCGATTGTTCGAAAAAGTAAGTAACAAAATCATTCTGTATTATCTACTCATGATTTAACTTAGCAAAACGTCACAATTTATTCGATATATAAAGTTTGTTTTAATATCTAAATTATTTTTGCAGCTAGTAACCCTAAAATTGAGATATTACTATGTGTGAAAATCCTTTTTTCATAAATCCTTTTTTATAGTAATAAATATTTATCATTGTTCAAATTTTCTTATGTATAAATGTATAAAAAAAAATGGGTATAATTTTTAAAACACAATATACGATTCCTGATTCCTGGTCAAGTTATAAGATGTACCTAAAAGGAAAACTATCCAAATTAATCTCTGAATTTTATTCAAAGAATTATTGCCCTTCTCTTTTCTTTTTTTAACCATACAGCCTACTCCATTCCCCATTTAATTACAATATTATAAACACAATAGAGTTTATCATTGTTCAAATTTTCTTATGTTCAAAACGTCACATTTTCTTATGTATATAAATGTATAAAAAAAATGGGTGCTTCAAATTTGGGAACTAACTAATTCACATACGACGACAATTGAAGACTTTAAAGGCACCATATATATTAGTCAAAATAAATAATAATAAAAAACTATAAAGGTTAAATAACTCAACTACTATAAATCAAAATTTTAAAATAATTAGTGTGTAGTGGAAGAGAAATTTTATTGTTGAAATCAAACGAAAGAAATACAAAGAACAACGAAACCATTTTTAGGATACTCATCAATCTTCTTTTTCTCCAGATTTGAATTTCATTTATAATAAATTCATGAGTTTGGATAACTAGTGCCTTAAAGGTACAAGTTAACAAGTATTAAATGAAGTCTCAAATTTCTTATTTGCTTAAAAATCAACATAAACAAGGAATTAACTAGTTTTATACCCGGACATTGCCCAGTTAACTTACTACCATATACATAATAATATATGTAACTCATTCGAACAAACCATAATGTAATATATTGAAAGAAAACAAATTATCATAATATCATGTATACAAACAATAGATTTATACCCGTATACTGGTCAATTATATGATTCTTTAAATCATGTACACACTTTTCAAATATCTAGAATTATATCCAAATATTGCCAAATAAAAGGTTATTGGCCGCTATACCAACATGTAACTCAACAAAAAAAAAAATAAAAAAAATCCACAACCATACAATTAAATTGATATAATTTCATAAGTTATATACACGTAATATCTACAACTACACCGTTTATATGTCTTCAGCGTCAAGTATGTTCGGTTATAAATAATGTGAAAACAAATTAACATTATTTTACATAAATAGAATACATGTGTAATATCATCACACACCCAATTAAACAAACATCCTTTTAACCTCATAAGGCCCTTTGGTTTATCTGCAATATCTATTCCAAACACCGTAGATAATTATCTTTTACTAACATACTATATGTAAGGACTATAAAATAACATCAAATATGAGTGTAGTACAGAAAATTGTCATATACCACCACGATGACCACCACCAACGATGAAAATTGTACAAGAGAGACATTATAAGGGAAACTTACATTTATCTGTTATTCGATTGTTATTCGATCGCCTGCTCAAAATTATGTGCACTTAGATATATAATGAGTAATTGTCGGGTGAAAAGTCAATAAGATCTCTATATTGTTGGGCATTATCTTCCACTTGAGGAGGCAAGGTGCTTCATTGTGAAACGCCCCAATTTCAACAGTTTTTTTTTTTTTTTAAAATAAAACTCACATATTACAATTTATGAAATCATAATGCTTAGAAATATCATTCCATCACATTTGGTCCCATGTGAATGCTAAAAGTAAATGTTTATGAAATCAACTCAATACAATGATGACACACTACATCAAAATCATAATCCTTTGGGCGATTTATACAATGGTAATTCAAAACGACAATTCAATAGAATGAGAAACTTGTCTAATAACATTTCAAGTTTCTATCCACGCTACCTTCTTAAATCCTTTCATCCAATTGGTTCAACAAAACCAAACACCTACAACATAAAACCACTGATACGAGTAAGCATATAGCTTAGTGAGTATACAAGCAATCAAATAAATAATTTACCCAAATCACCTACAAGATACAATTATCAAATAACCTTTTATTTCTTTTAAATAAATCGTATTGAGCCACAGTAGAGATTTCACTATATTTCGCACGGATCCATGATCCAATAGATACAAATAAGCATGGCACCAATCATATATGGATACCAAGCTTTATAGATACCAAGTAGTGCCAAGCACTTATTTCGTGATACTCATTTATTTCGTAATAAGAAATATCTACAATACTCAATCCACATAATCCACATAATGCTATACTATTTCCAAATAACTCAACAACTAACAATAATTCATAACAATAATCAACAACAATATTACTTAAGATACATAAGATGATATCACCCAGATACAATCATAAAAACAACTATAAGAAACAAATAATATTCCAAATGATTGTATGAACCTCTTGCTTTGTAAGCAATCCGGAGCATACAATCATTATTCATTTAATCCTCGTATCACTCACCTTTACCTTTTAGGGTACATGTATGATTTCACACTCGAATAGCAAAGCCACCATTCTTGATCACTTAACATACAACCTATCAATACAATAACACATAATCATCAAAATCAACTAATACAATCATCAATCCATCACCTCTTTTGGATTGATTATTTCTAATTCATGATCTCTCCTTTCATAATCTTCATCATTTCACTATTTCATTACTTGTATAATCATATACATAACTTGATTACTTGTATTCCATTTTGATCATTGCTTTAATTCACTTAATCATAATCATTCTCATAACTATAATGAATCCAATTACTTAATTCTTTGATTCAACACTTTAATATTCCTTAATCATATTATAATAACATTCTAACAACACTTTTAACTATCAACAAAGGTAAATTAATACTAATTCATTATCATTTACACAATACGCATTTTAAATCACTAGATACACAATTCAAATCATTCACTTTTAGGTTGAATTAGTGTTACCAATACTCTTTATAACACTAATTAACATCTATTTAAACATATACAACCCTAATTTCGGATTAAAATCACTAATTCTTCAAAACCCACCAAACCTCAAGAACACTATCTTTGATTCTTCATCTTTAATTCATTTTAATGATACCCAAAATCATTAGTAAGCTTATCTATCATCAATTCAATGTATTTCATACTTTATTTCGTATTAAAATCGTTAATCTCATAAACCCCCATGAAAATTCATAAAATTCAAGATTCTAGGTTAAAAAAAATCAAGAACAAACCTTATGTTAGGGAGAATCAATCCATGATGAAAACATGATTTCAAGGTTCAATTTGATGTTTTTGAATCGAATTTAGTTAAAGGTTAGGGTTTGTACGTATTTCCTTCTTCGTGAAGCTCCTGGAGTATGTTTTTGAATTGATAAAAATGATACGTACATATCCATATTAATAATAAGAATAAGTCTTATTTCGTGCCCCGTACTTATCATTGTCTGGAACTTTAAAACCGACTTACAATTATTACTATTTTATTTCACCTAAAGTAAATATAATTTAAAACACTTAATATTACTTTATTCACAATATTACTTTTGGATTTTGGGATGTTACAAGTCTCCCCCACTTATTTTATTCGTGTCCTCACGAATGTTATTCCTATGGATTCATATCAATACTTTCTCTACATGTGCGGAAGCGTTTATTTCATATATGATATTTTACACAATCAATTGATTCATAACAGGAATGTACACCACTCATGTATCTACAAAATCTCTTTGATTCATATTTCATTTTAGTTCCAGACAACCCAATACGTATATTACATTAGTCTTAATAATTTACCAGCTATTTATTTCGTACTACTTTAATTACATAAATAATCTTTCATCGTATGCAGATATGGAGTGCATATTTCTTAGATACAGAGGTATATACTTCTATCCAATTAAGCACAATATGTGCATCCTTAATAATTCAGTTATATATATACATTTTATTTCATAATTTGTTCTTTTAATTCTATTCATCTTGCTAGCACAAAGTACAATATCCAGCACAATGTGCAATAATACCGATTATTTCATCATAACTAATTCACATAACATACGTTACTCAATTTGAGTAACTTATAATATAGATACATGTTTTCAATTCTTTCCATATGTACATATTTAATAATGGACGTGCTTCTATTTTTACTCATGCACATATACTGTGCATACACCCTATTCCATACTGACCACTTACCTGGGTCATTTGTTATTATTATTCATATAGATACTTTGAAACACATAGCCACTTAATATAAGTGAAACACATAACTATTTATTTCTTTATAATGATCACATTAGTGGTTATAAAAACCACAATACATATTTCAACAAATGAAAATTTTAATTCAAATCATAACTAGCCAATAAGCTAGTACTCACATATTACCTTAATTACATAATCATTTAGCATCAATTCACACTGAAATAGATACTAGACACAACACAGGTTAGCACCAGCTACACTATCATGAGTACTAACAACAACATATTTCGTATTATCATACTAGCTACGTCAGCAAAGTATGATTATCAAGATCATCATATTTTGTAATTAACCCTAATACAGGATCAGTACTATCCGCAGCTAGCAATGATCAATCATAAATCCATAACAATATTTCTATATTATGTTATTTCGCAATCAAATTCTATTTCTGTTAACCTATTACGTGTCACTTAATAAAATTCTCCCCTACTTAAGATTCATCATACTACTTTTAATAACAGAATTCATAATAAGATAATAGTTTAGGGGCAAACGCATGTTTTATGTCAACTAACATCTATTTCTTTTATAATAGGTACCACATTGTGACTATAGTCTAGTGGTTTACTATTTCTATATTCCATACTGAAATCACATCATATTGATACTATATTCATTTATAAGGCATAGGCTTACATGTTTCTGTCTTTATCCGATAAAATTCAATACTACCTTTCTAAAATTACATTAAATCCTTTTGATATTCAGCAGCCTCAACAATTCCATGTGAATAGCATAATATAACTACGTTGGCAAGACGTCGTCAGATTATGTCATACACACTTCCTTCTCAGGCTATTTCACACCATTCAGTTTTAATGTAATTTCCATATAAACACATAATACAATGATCCCCAACAAGCAAACACTGGCTAACACTTTGATCACATATATTCAACTTATTTCAATTAATAGATTTCACATAAGCAAGAGATTTCATATATTCCAGTCAATATCATTTATTTCACCTGCCAACTTATCTATGATGAATTTATCTTTTGATTCATTCATCGGTCAATTAAACACATATATTTCTGATCACACAACAACTAATCACATAATGATGACATATATTAATCATGTCATTATTTCACATTATTTATTTCACACTTACACATATAGTCAAAATCAAACAACAATTGAGCTTAGGTAGAGATTAAACTCCCAAATAGACCCGCAGTCCATAAAATATCCTTGTGCTTAGCACATATTTCGAATAATCAATATTTCGTATGATCGTTATTTTGTAATAAAGAATCTCTACACTAAAGTTCAAATACACAATTCATAATAAAATATATCATTATACTAAATTCACAAAGTACAATGATAATAACAAATACATAGTTGTATAAAACGTCTTCTTTAATCACTTAAAATAATAACACAATCTGTATATTTCGTAAACATATCCACAATTTATTTTGTTAATTGTTTGACCATAGTCAAAACAAATTCACTAACCACATATACATGTATTCTCCCTCAGGAACAATTATTTCCAATTTAAAATAATACATAAAGAATACTAATCGGATCTTACAATATCATATCACATTTGTATGATGGATTACTTATTTCTTATTAATTTAATTCATATTCCAAATCTGTAGATCACTAGGAATAGATTTTAGATACATATTTGATTAAATACATAATTTTTTTATATATACATTTAGCCACAGGAATGATCCCTTGGCTTAAAGAAACAAAAGTCCAATTTGAAACGTAAACCAAAAGTCCAAAACAAGGTCCGAAAAACAGTAAAATGCCATTTTCGGGCCCCAAACGACCCCGAAGTACCCAAAATTGACAGGGCTCATGGCAAAGCGATGAGCTTTGACCGTTGGGCCGTTTTTGAGTGGACATGTAAATTTCGTCTTAATCCGACACCGAAATTTTCTAACGGAAATTTCTACGTCAAATATTACGTCGAACATTGCAAAAACCTTTTTCCACTTACTAACGCGATCCAGGAACGTGTTCAGGATCGCGTTCCATAGTTAAAAACATTCTGTAACCAAATTAGTCATACAAAAGCGATCTGGAGAACGGAGTGGGATCGCGTTTCCAAGAAAAAATATTCTGATCACGAAATACACATGAAAACGCGATCCGGAAAAATTTACTGGGATCACGTTCCGTAGACCAAAAATATTCTGTAACCAAATTCAACATACTAACGCGATCCGGATCCCACACCTGGATCGCGTTCCTATGTATTTTCAGACCTGCAACTTTAATACAATTTTCTGAAATTCAAACGCACATATCTTCTAAACCGTAAAGAGTTAGAATCTGAAATTTTGCAGGCACGTTCATCCAATCATAATGCAACTTTCCCTTTTTACACTTTTTCAATTAACACGTTTTACAAGAAAACGGACACATGACTCATTTTAGGCCATTTTCGGCCAATTTGGTGGACAACCCATATTCCAAACCACTTGGTTTTAGATTCTGGTTTTTTGCCAACATATTCCTGCATCCATTTGTGACTTAAAGCAATGATCACAACTACCATACTTGAATCATTACTCATTTTGACACCTTGACCCATTTGGGGGTCCATTTGGACACTTTCATTTATTCTAACATAATTTAACTATTTGACACTTGATTTCGATTCATTTTAACATCATATCATATTTCTTGATTCATGATCATCCAATTAGACCATATTTCAATATTTAACCCATTGATCACAATTTCACCAAAACTATGATCAATATCTATATATTTCAACATCTAACCATGTTATCACTATATAATATTTCTATTACCCAATTTGACACCCTCATATTCCAGTTTGACCTTTACAAGTCAAAGATACATTTTTCAATGACTAGGCTAATTACTATTTTAACAAATCATGAAATTTCCAAATCCTATTACATAAGGTTTTAGATCTCATTAAACGTTCTATTATTAATTCTACACATATTAACCATCAAATATTTCGCTACAGAGAATCATATCAATTCAATCAATCAATTCTATTACTACTCATAATTAGGATAACAATTCAAATAATTCATTTAAGTTTAAGCTTAGGTAATCCTATTGTGGATTACCTAATTCTCTTAAACCATCGCTCTGATACCAACTTGAAACGCCCCAATTTCAACAGTTTTTTTTTTTATTATTTTTTTATTTTTTTATATAAAACTCACATATTACAATTTATGAAATCATAATGCTTAGAAATATCATTCCATCACATTTGGTCCCGTGTGAATGCTAAAAGTAAATGTTTATGAAATCAACTCAATACAATGATGACACACTACATCAAAATCATAATCCTTTGGGCGATTTATACAATGGTAATTCAAAACGACAATTCAATAGAATGAGAAACTTGTCTAATAACATTTCAAGTTTCTATCCACGCTACCTTCTTAAATCCTTTCATCCAATTGGTTCAACAAAACCAAACACCTACAACATAAAACCACTGATACGAGTAAGCATATAGCTTAGTGAGTATACAAGCAATCAAATAAATAATTTACCCAAATCACCAACAAGATACAATTATCAAATAACCTTTTATTTCTTTTAAATAAATCGTATTGAGCCACAGTAGAGATTTCACTATATTTCGCACGGATCCATGATCCAATAGATACAAATAAGCATGGCACCAATCATATATGGATACCAAGCTTTATAGATACCAAGTAGTGCCAAGCACTTATTTCGTGATACTCATTTATTTCGTAATAAGAAATATCTACAATACTCAATCCACATAATCCACATAATGCTATACTATTTCCAAATAACTCAACAACTAACAATAATTCATAACAATAATCAACAACAATATTACTTAAGATACATAAGATGATATCACCCAGATACAATCATAAAAACAACTATAAGAAACAAATAATATTCCAAATGATTGTATGAACCTCTTGCTTTGTAAGCAATCCGGAGCATACAATCATTATTCATTTAATCCTCGTATCACTCACCTTTACCTTTTAGGGTACATGTATGATTTCACACTCGAATAGCAAAGCCACCATTCTTGATCACTTAACATACAACCTATCAATACAATAACACATAATCATCAAAATCAACTAATACAATCATCAATCCATCACCTCTTTTGGATTGATTATTTCTAATTCATGATCTCTCCTTTCATAATCTTCATCATTTCACTATTTCATTACTTGTATAATCATATACATAACTTGATTACTTGTATTCCATTTTGATCATTGCTTTAATTCACTTAATCATAATCATTCTCATAACTATAATGAATCCAATTACTTAATTCTTTGATTCAACACTTTAATATTCCTTAATCATATTATAATAACATTCTAACAACACTTTTAACTATCAACAAAGGTAAATTAATACTAATTCATTATCATTTACACAATACGCATTTTAAATCACTAGATACACAATTCAAATCATTCACTTTTAGGTTGAATTAGTGTTACCAATACTCTTTATAACACTAATTAACATCTATTTAAACATATACAACCCTAATTTCGGATTAAAATCACTAATTCTTCAAAACCCACCAAACCTCAAGAACAATATCTTTGATTCTTCATCTTTAATTCATTTTAATGATACCCAAAATCATTAGTAAGCTTATCTATCATCAATTCAATGTATTTCATACTTTATTTCGTATTAAAATCGTTAATCTCATAAACCCCCATGAAAATTCATAAAATTCAAGATTCTAGTTTAAAAAAAATCAAGAACAAAGATTACCTTATGTTAGGGAGAATCAATCCATGATGAAAACATGATTTCAAGGTTCAATTTGATGTTTTTGAATCGAATTTAGTTAAAGGTTAGGGTTTGTACGTATTTCCTTCTTCGTGAAGCTCCTGGAGTATGTTTTTGAATTGATAAAAATGATACGTACATATCCATATTAATAATAAGAATAAGTCTTATTTCGTGCCCCGTACTTATCATTGTCTGGAACTTTAAAACCGACTTCCAATTATTACTATTTTATTTCACCTAAAGTAAATATAATTTAAAACACTTAATATTACTTTATTCACAATATTACTTTTGGATTTTGGGATGTTACACATTTGAGTAAGGCTTATCATGTCCCGGTCCAAATATGATACACCTAAGTTCGAAGAGTGAAACTAAATCAACCTCAAACCATATATCCCTTAGAGGTGGCAATATTGACCCGTTTACTTATATAAATGACTCTGTTTTGGTTGTGTTGTTTCTCAAACGGTAGGAACTGATCAAATCAAAAAAGCTCCGTTAGAAGAGGTTCGTTTTGGTAGCACAAAGTCTATGTTTAATGCATACAACCTACGTACTAAATTGTTATATTCAAACATACAGATTGTTGTCCTATCATATTAAATTGATAAATTAATGTTTCATTATTTATAAGAGAATTAAGAATATGAACATAACACGTTTGCAAGTTAACTTAGGCTGACCCATCAGTCTACCCCCATTTAAACAAAATGACGTCTTCACCCGTCACGGTCAAACCCACCCATCGTACCACCTCTAAATTAGAATATAAGCGTCTTACTTGAAGGCTGGTTATCTTGTTCTCAAGTATTTCCTTGACCCGCACTTATCTTGAACTGTTACCCAACCCTTGGCACACTCCCATTTGGCCAACTCTAATTAAAATAAGAGATGGTTACACCGGAAGGCGGAAAGTGGAGATCAATAACGACTTACACATATGCCAGTAATGACGGCTTAAGTATTACAACACGAATCACGCACAACTTTCTATGTAGCCATAAGCAACAGGAAATTCCTACTATCAGAAGTAATAGACTAGAAAGAAAAATACTCACAACAATACAATGCCCTACATGGCAAGTAATATACAATAGAAATCAATATACCTATTCAATAGATAATTTGAGAGGGAAAGAAAGTACCATGGCATAGTTACCCGAACAACAACTATATGTCCCTAATAACATGACGTTTATGTGTCAATTGGAAGATCAATAGGTGCATTTTACTTCACATCCAAACCTTCAGCAAGCTCAGTCATCCTACATTCATCAACAATTTTAAGCACAAAGAATTGGAACCTTATCGCTTATGTGTAGGAGCTCATGGGTTGACTACTAATGTCCAATATGTTATCTTTAAACTAGCTGAAGATGATCATTCGAAGACTTCAAGCATGGTTAGAATCCATTAATTTCCTTATACGTTCTTGATTCGGCTAAACTTCCTATATAAACTACAAACAAAATTTTATATTACACAAAAAGAAATTCATGTTCTAAACATCAAATCATAGTTGCTGAAATAAGGGACCTTACGAATAGCTTTAGGAGCATCTCTTCCATGGAATCCTTGTAAAAACAATTTACCATTAACATTATTGATTTCACGATCTCACCCAAATAACAACTCCGAATAAGAAAAGGTACGTATAAATGATTGAATGGATGTGTTGGATCAATATATCTGTTTCAAATCACAACCAAAAAGTACAATAAGTTGATGATTGGTTAGCGGTCTAACACTGGTTAGGTGAGGTTGGACCGATATAAATCAGGTCCAGAATCAGTGACTTCAAAGTTCCAACAGGAGCAATCTTGTGCAATAATAGTAATATTTAAGAATCGAATAAAACAAAAAAGGTGTATGATATGTGTTATGTTACATCGAAATATAAATAAATGACATGACACAATCAGTTCAGCGAATAAGGATCAGAAAATGCATGAGTGATGCAACGGGTCGAACCATGTTACCTCGATGTGAGCTGGTATTCAAATTATTTCTGTTTTCATTATGATAATCATGTAGCTATTGATTCTTAGTCATTCTAATCTAACATAGATTATTGACAAGGCTTATGCAAAATGTTTCTATTTATGCATTTTCAAGCTCCTTTGGTATCTGCGGATATACTGTCATGATAGGGAACCAAATATAAAATTATAAATATTATTAATATAATATAGTTTCATTAGGAATAAGCTATCTATAATTGAGTTAGTATTGGTGCAACTTTGCTAAATAAAGGAATGAATAACAGATAGAAACTGAAATTCAAAAGACAATTACCATATCATACATGAACACAATAATAATACTGTTTTTTCATAGCATTAATGCATGATTCAATAACACTTCAAAAAATCATAACGATTTCCTTGTAATTCGGAGGTGGCAATTTTGACCCATTTACTAATGAATGAGCCAATTCAGGTTTATGCTATATCTCTAACGGGTCAAATGGGTAATATAATTTACAGTATAAAACTTTTTATAACACTCTATGTTCAAAACTATACTATTATAGAGATGATATAGGTTCATAAAGTCGACACATTAACTATTTATAGAATGTTTTGGAAAAAAGGATTTCGACTCAACCCAACCCATTTCACTCATTATCAGACTGGACCAGCCACCCTCCCATTCTTTTGCCTACATTTATTATCAACTGACACCAGTGGAGATTTAAGTTATGCCCAACAGATACAAGATATAAAGTCAAAAACAATAACATTACTTGATGTTTTAGCCCCATGGATTAGAAATATGTATTGGGAACACTGACCCGTATCAAATGTTGCTGATAGTAATGGAAGACCTATATCATGTGAAGATCAGCACTCTCCCGTTAGGTGTGAGCTTGCATTTTTGTATCATAAAGATTTCCATAACCGTTGTAGACTTTAGGGTTTTGAGCATTTGATTTTAAAGCATCTTGCGAATATCTCATATATGCCTGCATGAATAATACTTTTCTTGTTATTCAACAAAGACATATAAAAAAAGAAACTTACATAAACAACCATGCATAAGGCATATCAATATAAAAAAATATCATATTAACTACTATTTTATGGGCTAAGTAATGACCATGTGTTACGAACCAGCTAGAGCTTGGAACACAGGAGCATCGCCACCTTCCCTGTTATTACGTAATGCATTTCAATTGGGTGCTCTAGTGAATGATCTTGATTAGCATGAAACATCTATAATATTAGTAACTGAAAAAAGTCAATGGGTAAAGAAAGAAAAGAAACTTAAGCAGACAAAGTAATCCTAGATTCTATAGCTAAATGAAGTGCACAATATACAAAGAAATATAGATGGCAAATGTACGTATTGATTAGCATGTTAAAATGATTTCGGGTCAAAGGAAGCGAGTTTTTATGACGGATCTTAACACACCAGGTTAAAAATGGGTATGCCAATGTAAATAGATAGATATAAACACATTACAAGATCTTCAAAGGTGGAAAAATGAGCAAAAAGATATAAATTTTGTCGATACCTCTGACAAGCATGTTAAAAACTGTCCATAGTGTATTTATAAGCATAAAACCTCCTAAATCATAATATTCAAAAACTAAGATTTTTAGGTCAACGCAGCCTCAACGATGACTGCATACCTTGGGAAACATACCGAGAGGTATGACCCAGTAGCTAAAGTAGTCTCTGTAATTGTAATGTGCTGCTCACTTGTAACATACAATCGATATTTAACCTCGGTACTTAGGTCTGCACATATTTGATCAACTGGATATAACTAAAACTATAGCTAAATATGGGACAATGTTGAATGTGTCAAGAAAGGGCAGATGTAATGAGTTGGGGTTATTTATCCAAACGGGTTGGTTCACGTGAGCTGACCCATTAACACCTATTCCAGTTATTCTAATTTTATAAACACTTAATATCATGAACACTTGTATAAAAACAATATTTTAAATCATAGAATTTGTTTTCTAATAACAAATGAGAGTTTATAAGCATCAAACAGAAAACTAATGTCAACCCATAGTATTGGTTTTCATTTTAGACAGGTTACTAATATTTGCCCTCAACCCGTTGCTAGCAAAATCACAACAATTGATCCATTTCTAGGAAATGAGTCGAGGTTCTCCCCACATAAATATGAACCCACGATTAATGGAAAGTCAAAAATTCAATTTTAGAGCAACGGAGAACTAACCTAGAAGTATAATTTGCAGACTCTTAGCAGCTAACCAAATAAATTATTACCATCTTAATAAATATTCAGTTGCAATTTGTTACATTTTTCAGGAATCATATACCTGGTAGAACATTCGCATCAGAGTTGGTTTGGAAAAACTCGGTAACTGTGTTTTTTGTATGATAATTACCATGAACTTGGAATCCCACTTTACATTACACAATATCTATTCTTAGTTGATGTAACCAAAGCAATAAAACATTGCAGCTCCAAAATAAAGTTTTGAAATCTACGACTGAAAGACACTTTCAAGTAGAATGGTAAATCAGTCAAATAAAAAAAATATAAATAAACCAACACGCAGAATTGCAGCAAGAAGTAACAAATAAAGCTTGGGGTTCGGAACTGATCGCGTACCTTTTTATGTATACTTCCCTTAATATGAATTCCTTATTTACCCTCAAAACCACTAAATCAACAAATCAACAAATCACAAATCTATTAACCCCATAATCAAAAAGCTAATAGTGTAAATACACAATAATAATCACTATCCAAAATCGGTTGCCATCATGAAATACTGAACACCTGGGCAACATCCTTTTTCAGTGACCACATTGATACAATCAGAAAGATGATAACAGAGAAAATCACCCAAACTAAAAACAACTTGGATCAAGATAAGAATATAGCCACAACGGGACCCACCTTCAATTGTTGCAACACATATATCTGGATCGGCATATGCAATTGCTCTGAAGTACCAGTGTAAGAGCAGAATCCTTCTTTGTGTGATGCTTGCTTGGGGAACCTCGGTCTCCATTTCAGAAACTTTAGTAGCAGTATAGATACAATTTCCAGTCACCTAATGATCAATCAAAGAATTCTAAGTATAAGTAGCAGATACATGAAAATTACCAAAACAAACTGTGATTTTGTCATTATAAAAAAGAAAAAGAAAAAAAAAATCTAAAAAACTGAAATCACCTCCATTATGTATATCGAAAATTTTCTTCCTCAAAATTGAGTTAACGCGTCTTGAAATGATGACCCTTGTTAGTTGAGTACCAAAATTTTAATTCTTCTATAATAACAGTAATCAAATACATTAATAATTAGGTAAGGGTAATAATAAATAAACCTGTAATGTAACTATAATATGTAAAAATGATCTGATGGTGGTTCCAAGTATCCATATACCAGTAACAACTCTTTTTCTTCAACAAAAAAAACCTTAAACCTTAACACTGATGGATAAATACCCTCACCAATCCCTCAATGAAACCATATTGAATTGCAAAACAGGTTTAGTAATGTTAAAAAGATGCAATTTTTAATAGCCTGTTCAAAAATTGTAATCTCTATTACTGATAAAAGCTACATCTCACACACACATGTATATTCAACATGGTTGGCGGCAATTTGTTCCCGGTACAAGGAAATGTTACCTTCTTCCTACATCAAAACTTTTGTTAGTTAGTGCCTAAGGAAACACTCAAAGCAAATGTAGTTATAAAAAGAAATTGTTAAAACATACAGTATAAAGTAAAGAATTAAACACAGTAATCATCATATATAATTATATTATTATTTATCTAATGCATTTCATCAAACACCTTTCAAGCACTCACGAAATCTCAAAGTACTACTTATAATAATCAAAGAGTTTGAATTAGTTTACATTAAATATATGAATGAGTATTGACTTAAAATCAGATAGTTTCATAATCAATTAACAAAAGTGGTATTCACATCAACCGTGATCTGGAAACAATAATCACTAAAAAAGTTTATTCAATTTTTCGATCAACAATTACTTCAATTTCAAATTCAAGAAAACAGCAGCAAACAAAAACATAAAATTGCTTACTGAAATCGAATGTGACCATGTTCACCGCCATAACATCTTTCCCGATCCTTCTAAACCCTCACTTGAGTTGGATTGTCGTCCAGTATACTTGAAGCACATTAACTTCAGCCATGATATTATAATGATGATACAAGAGAAAGTAGATGATTTTATCTCTATTTGTGAGATTTTGGCAGGGGTTTATCCATCTCATAGCAGAAACATAAAAACGTTGAAATAGATATTGATCGGGAATCCTTAATTAATCAGATTGCTCCCGATAAAAGAGGAGGACGTGTGAGCGGTTTGCAAACCTTCCCCAAAAGATAACCGCGTAAAAGAAAACCGCCCACAAAAATAACCAAAAATGTGAGATTCAGAGTCAACGCGATCCAACGGATTATATCGAAAGTCAAACCAAAAATGTAACCGCCAGTGGCGGTTTCTCACTCCCCGGTGGCCATAGATAAGAAATTCACTTAGTTAATAAGTATTAATTATATTTTTTAGATAATTATAAAAATTTTAAGTTAATTAAAACTTGTTAGCGTTGTGTTGTGCCCAATTTTAAACGCTAACAAGTCGCGGACTAGACGTAAATTACTATGGGGCTGATAAATTACATGTGTGAAAAAGACCATTGATATCAGTATCTTTAATCACAGTTTGCAAGTGTATTATTATTAAATAGAAAAGAATTTCACAATAGAAGTTTCTACAAAGATGAATGACCTTATGAAAAATATAATAGGTTGATGGAAGGTGTTAAAAGGAAAAGTCTAGACTTACATAAATCTTACACAAGAATATATACATAATGAGTTGACAACATATGTGGACCAATCACATGAATTTGTACATTCTCTCACTTCATTCCCTCTCATGATTTAATTGGTCTACCTAATTATGTAAACAAAATTATGTAAGCTTTGTGTAAGTGTAGCATGACTCGTGTTAAAATTGTTATAGAAAACTATTAAGATGGAACGGGATGAAATATCTTAGAATCCATGACTCCTCTATAAATAGACTAAGTCATGACCATTTGAGATCATCAAATTGTAAACCTTCGAGTTGAGCATTACAAAGTAAGGCATTCTTTTAAAAAGTTTCACACAGTTTACAATAATAATGTTAGTTGTTTGATATTAGCCTATTAATAATTAATATTATTATTTTTTCTTACAACTTGAACCGTTACTTTCTACTTAATTATTTCACTGTGTTCAAGTTTATATCAAACTACCCGTAATTAAATTAAAACAGATAGAAAGAACATCATCATTACGGATAATCAGTGATGATGTCTTCTTCTATCTTTATTTTTATAAAAAAGAATGTTACCGACTCTATATGGATCTACAAGTCTCTTGTGATCCGATTTGTTGTTATTCACTAAAAGATAATCATCAACCACCGCCACTGGAGGAACGTTAATTGGAGAATTATTCATGGTTATTTCTATTAATAACTAACACTTGAATTTGATTCGATTGTTGATTTCCTTTTGAGTGTTTTTTTAAGGAAGTCAAAATGGGGGCTATTTATATGCACCGCAACACTTAAAATGGGCTTTTTTTATTGTTTTTTTTAATGTTTGATTGACTAAAAATGGGTTCTTGATTGGAATTATGTTTATTTGATTTTAATTGAATTGGGTGGTTTGTTTGATCGACTAAAAATGGGTTCTTGAGATGATTTATATGTTTATTTGATTTTAATTGAATTGGGTTGTTTGTTTCGTTGAATAAAAATGGGGTTCTTGAAGTGAATCAGTAATTTGTTCTTTAATTTGCGTCCTACATTTTTCTATGATCAAAATTATGAAATGAGAAGAGCCCCCGCTGATTGGTTGGATGGTGAGGGTAGTGATGTAACCCCACAAATTATAGAAAATACCGATGACTTGACTCGCCATGTCTCAATAACACGTGCGTGTAAAAAATTCAGGCAAATGCTGACTAAAGATAGTGTCTGCTTTGTACTTCAAAACCAAAGTTTGATGGATGTGTGTAGAACTTACTTGAGGAAGGAAGATGATGGCCGTCTAGTGATCACAAACGAGGCGACTCAAAGTTTCCGACATAGAAGCAAAGTTTTATGCTGTTTAGATGAGCATATGCTCGTGAAAGAGATGTCATCGCTCGGTGAGGAAAAAATGTATGTCTTGAACCAAATCACAAGAATTAGACTTGACCTTCCCAAAATGCATGGGAGATGGAAGCCAAATGAGAGAAGGATGTTCACGTTGTTGTACGATAATAGGATAGGAAGAACGATGTATAAAGTGTTTCACTTATGGCCACTCCTCGAAGACCATTCGGGGTCTAATCATTTGTTTGATTAATCAGCCACCTAAACTCAACTATCTTAATGATGTAAACAAGTAGATTAGTGTACCCTTGTAGTTGTGACAATCACGTCATTGAAAATGGATACCAACTTCAATTGATCCCCTTCTCATGTTCCATATTACTAAGTATAAAACAACCGAAAATATTTAGATCGAAACTAGATTTGAAAAATAAGAAAACAAATAGATGTGCCGCTTTACGCTTCCCGTTGAACTAAAACTGATCCGGTGAGATCTTAATCCATCGACAAACAAGGATTAAAAAAAAGACGTGATTGAAGAAACGTGAATATGGGATGTTGCTTAATTAACTAGGGAAGATTCCTACTTATCTCAATAACTCATGAGTCCCATATTTATCTCAACAACTCATGGGTCCATACTTATCTAAACATGGCTTCATTTACTTTATTTGGTATAAATACATGTAAATGAAAGAGAAAAGGGTTAGCCTCTAAACTACAACAAAAAGATCGTACGTCAAACATGAACGTGCATAAGAGTCTTGTACTTTAGAGAGAAATTGAAATACAAAGCTAAAATTCCCTACATCATTGTTCTTAATTTATTCTCAATTTTATTCATTGTATTGCATTCGTTTAAGATCTCCGTGCTTGTTAAATCTTGGACAGATCAAGTGGTATCAGAGCGGTTCGTTTCTAGACCAACTATAAAGCTTCCGCGAGTTCTTGCAAGTTGCATATAGATGACCAACAAATCAAAGAAGATGAAAGGTGGAGAAAATATGAAACAAAAGTTGAAGCACGCACTCGATTTGCATTGTATCGAGACAACAACTACTAACAATGTTAGGGAAGTTGGTTCGAATCAATTTCTTGATTGTTAGTCTTAAAACCCACAGCCTCACCTCTTGTTTGTCGGGATAAGGGGAGGCGAGATACGTGGCATTATTTGTCACTCAAAAGATCCGGAAGAAAGAATCGGGCATGATCGTACGCCATTAGATCTACCAAAAGAAGAAAAAAAGAAGAAGAAAGTCAAAGCACAACCATGAATGTGTAAGTTGCAAAGACCCACGTTATAACACCCCTCATTTATACTCATTTAAATATAGTAAATCGGAAGCGTAAGTCCAAATAGATAGTAATAATTTACATCCTTTTATCAATGCTATAAAATTCAACATTTTCAAAACATAATTTCTCAACCGAGGTGTTATATAAAACATATTAAAACATTATTTTATACAAACTCACTATCAGAGTAACACCTCGCAGTCAAACATTCCTTCTAGTCCAACTTCTTGCCCACCCAATATTGTATTCAAAACCTGCAAGAAGTGTTTATGTGGGGGATTAGCATAACGCTAAGTGAGTGAATATTAAATCAACAGTACAACTTAGCTTAACAACCTTGTATACAACAGTTAACACTTAAACACAAGTACACAATACAACTTTCAACTAAGCAACATTTTAATCACATCATAACTTATAATGAGGATCGGTGGCTCTTGGGATATCATAATACCCGGGGATTCCCCAAGAACACTTATCCAACCATATCCGTATGGCCATAACGGACGAGACCGATAGCTAGTTGTTATCATCAACCAACACAGGAGATGTGTTAACTCATGAATAACCGACTAGCCCAACCAACCGTTCAACAACTTGTTGACCTCATTAACAACCAAGGCGCAAAGGCCCAATATAGCACGTGATCACATATACACATATTCATCAGGTCAACATTATTATATCAACAGTATTATTACTAACCATCATAATCATCATGGCAACTAACAAAGTAATAATAAGTTACTTGTTGTAACCAAACTCGTTACAACTAAATCACACTGAGGA
Source organism: Helichrysum umbraculigerum (assembly GCA_949592205.1). Taxonomy (NCBI): domain Eukaryota; kingdom Viridiplantae; phylum Streptophyta; class Magnoliopsida; order Asterales; family Asteraceae; genus Helichrysum; species Helichrysum umbraculigerum. Next base: position 7,356,147 of record CATIUR010000004.1, on the reverse strand, counting down.
TTAGATATCCACTCACCGACCACCTCAGGCTTCCACTCAGTAGTCTAATATCACTGAGCCTTCTGCACATCTGAGAATACAATAGAATAACACAAGTTAGTTATTTATCTCAATCTATTTAACATTGCTCCAAAAGATTACCAATAAACTCAATGTATTCAAATCATATGAATTAACATAATCATCATAATTCTCAATATTAAATTCATACTCCTTGAATTATCCACTAATCCTGATTAATGTCGTAATGATCAACTATACATCAATTTATTCCAAAAGTATGAATTATCACTTTTAATATCCTTAGTTCACCATCACTTATTGAATTATGATAATTATAATCACCTTATTACCTTAATTCACATTAATCATTGTTAACTAGCATAATCACACCATTAACAAGATTAATAGCTTCCAAAATCAACAATCCATCAAACTCTTGATGCCACCTAATTCTTTTACTCACTTCCAACTTAGGGCTTAGTTTATAATCATGATTTAAGTATCAACTAACCTTCTTAACATGATTACAAGCTTATAATTCGTGAATACTCACTAATCTATCTCTTTGTTCATAAGTTCATACAAGGTTTTCTACTTAAGGCTTCACATATAATCAAGAATTAAACATCAACTAATCATTATATGATCACTACAAGCCTTAATACAAGATTAATCATACCAATTTAATTCAAACATTCATAACCCCATTTCTAAGTTAACATGAAACTCAAGAATTAACACATACAACATGTTTATGATGATGATAGAATGATCAATACATGTTATTAAAGCTTAACTACCCTCCATTCAACCATTTGAAACTCTAATTTCGGATTAAAGTCAAGAACATCAAAACCCCTAATTTCTAGGGTTTATATAATTCAAGAGATAGAGACTTACAAGATGATTAGAAGGATTTGAGGAAGATAATCCATGTTTTAAAAGCTTGAATTCGAATTCCATGGATCCAATTTGGTGATTCTTCAAGGATTTAGGATTCATCATGTATGTATGTATGATATGATACGTACATATGTATATATGGATGAGAATTAAACAACCGACTCAATATTTAGTAGTATACTAGAAGTGCTTAAATTTCATTCCCCGTACTTATCATTGTCTGGAACTTAAAAACCATTTGCGGGGAACCATTATTTTATTTTACCGTCAACTAAGTTAATTTAAAACAATTAATAATTTATTAGTCACAATAAATTATTTGACTCTTTTACCCATTTATTTTCAAATAAATCACCGAACCCAATTTCTAACACATTTAGTAATGATTCACAGTTAGAAAATATTTAATACTACTAGACCCGAAAACTGGGTGTTACACACGTTCAATACAGATGTAAAAGAAATCATGGGATGAATCAAAGTCCCATGTTCTCATGGACTCATCACAAATTGGTGAGTAACATGAAGATACAAAAAAAAAAAAAATGCCATACATATACTATATTCACGTATATGTACGAGAAATCCTAAAAAACGTAACATTAATTCGGGTGCAAAAACATTTTCGTTTTTAAATACGTTTATTAAATCTTTTAGTGTTCTTTAAAATTCAAAACCAATCCAAATAAAATTTTCCAAAATTCAAATTAAAACTTTGTCAAATTATTGAAACGTTTGGACTGTTTGCGAAAATTCGTTTAAAAACTTACGCGTTTAAACTTTAAAGAACGTTTTTCTTCGTTTTTATAAAAGTAAATTAAAAGAAAATCTAATTAAAATTATTTTTGTCCTAACAAAATATTCAAACCTATTTACATCAGACCATCACCATTTATCTGTTAGTGCTTGTGATAGCACTTTCAGATAATTCTGAAACATGCTAGAAAGTGTGGCGAAGAACGAACGTACCTTGAAGCGCTTTAATGATACTATGAATTAGGTCAGCGGGATTTATATAATAACGCTCAAATTCTCGTAAGAATTCTCTTTCTTCTTGACCTAATGCTAGTAACGCATCAATGAACTGGTTAAATGCTCGTCTTACCTTCCTCGGATTCGAAATACCGTCCCTAAATCCTATGTCTATAAAACATAGATCAAAGAGCAATTCTCCGATAACATGCTGAAATTCCTTTTCTTCTTCTGAATCAAGGTTTCCAGTAGTAGAGTGAACTACTCGGGAAATTTCTCTGATGTAAATCCTTTGTTGCTCAGTAAAAGAGAATTTAGATGTTAGTAACAACTGAGTAAGCTTAACATGGATTTTCTTCCTCTTTTGGAAGAAAGCAGAATCCATGGCTTCCTCAGTAGAATCAGGGAAAAAAAAATCTTAGTTCATTAATCAGATAAGTGGCAGGATCAACAAAGAACAGTTTAACGCATGGAATCAAAGTATAAGTGATAGGGGCTCTTTCAATCCAAACTTCGAGCTCGTCAATCAGGGCAGCAACATAACGATTAATCTTAATCTGTGAAACAGATGGATACTCGGTTCTAGCTATTAGATCCATTAGTAGGTCTAACTATGATTTCAGTGATAACTCGTCTTTTTGATCATAATTAGCACGTAGACATGTTATTATCCTATCAATCACTACAAAGGTCTTCCTCTGCTCAGTTGAAAAAGGGAAATCGGATATCTTAAGGTTTCTAAGAAAATCAGCACATATATCTATTCTCCTACTGGGCTTGTGAAAGTTTCCTAAGTGGTGCTTATTACTTGATTCTGATGGGTTATTACTTGATTCAGTGTTGGGCAAGGTTGGTGTTTCTAGTTCAGGATCCTCCGGACACCGGAGACGCTCATCCACTTCTACACTTTCGAAAAGAGTAGTGGGCTAGGCTCGTAGTATATCTGGAAGATCATACCTGAAGTATTCATCTAAGCAATGAAGTCGCTCATTCAAATCCATCCAAGGCATTGGTGGATAGAAGAAAACTTCAATACCGAAAGGAACGTCTTCTGGTAGGGTGGCAGGTCTAAGGTAATGTGGGTACTTAGATAAGATTGATAAAATCTCAGGGTCAAGTGTGGGTTGACCACTTAATTCAATAGTGACAGAAGGTAGAATCTTCTGCTGAGATATATCACAACCTAGGTCTAAGGATGAATATTCGTCAATCTCAACTTCCTGGTGGTTAACACAGACCTCTTTGTGGGAAGACACAAAGAATTCCGCATCGTCCATGATCGTTATCTCATCCGTGGGAGAAATAAGATTGGAAGGAGAATTAGGGTTTTCTAATTTTTTTTTTTTTTGTGTGTATTTTCTAAATAACTAAATTAACTAACTACTAAAGCAAATAACTTCCTAAAGTGATGAAAATCTTAAGGAAGGGTCTCCTAAAAGTCAACTATCTACGGTAATCTTAAAGTTCACTACGCTCAACCGATCCCCGGCAGCGGCGCCAAAAACCTGTTGCGCCGTCAGAGTGCTGACTCTGCCGCGGTCGTCTGGGGTGCACGGCGGTCCTGCAGGCAACGACGCAACAACGTGGAAACGTATTAGGTTTTAAATTTATATGAGCTGGGGCTCAAACTATAAGTACTACCTACTTTTGGGGAATAAGCAGTAAGTATAACTCGAGTGTCGTTCTTAAAATCGGAGCGAATGGAACCAAAAGGGACTTACCGTAAATGAGCTTTCTGATAGGATGGGTTTATAAAAGTAGGTAGGTTTCGGTTGGTTATCTAAGCTAATACTAAATAAAACAAGTAAATTAAATAGAGAGTAGGCAACAGGTAGAACGTGATTGCTGAAACTTCGATAATTAGGGTTTCTGGATGATATTCATTAGACAGATGATTGGAGACTACCTTGGGCAAATCATCAGACGGACAGTCGGTGTAAACACTAGGACCCTACGTTTTAGTCTAAAAGCCTAAAAGCATATGTCACTGAATCCTAGGTTATCCTGATGCTGATCAGAAATAGGTTGTTCAAACCCCCCTCACTTGCCTTGTAAGACTAAGCGACCTCTACGGATGATATATCCTGGGTGTAGGCATAAGGTAACAAACTACAATTTTCTATCTGACCTTTCTTAACACCTAAATCTATCTGAGTTTATCTAGGTATGTACTAATTGTATGCTGTATATGTTGAGCTGTCGGTTATGTTGAGTTAAGCGGTTTAAGCATCTTGTATTACAGCCGAATACTTGCTTTCTTTTCAGAACTCATTTATATCAGGTTTTAAGCATAATTAACTCCGTCATGAATTAGACCCTCCTTTGCTATCAGGCATTCATCCCTAGGAATACTCACGGTGTACAGTGCATTTGGCATATCCACAGTGTTCCGGACTCAAGGTATACTCACGGTGTACAGTGCATTTGGCATATCCACAGTGTTTTAGACTCAAGGCATACTAACGGTGTACTGTACGTTAAAGTAGTTCCACAGCTGTATGTTAACCTTGGTGTACTAACGGTGTACGGTGCAGCGAGCATTTCCACAGCTGTATTTTAACCTTGGTAGACTAACGGTGTACGGTGCAGCGAGCATTTCCACAGCTTTATTGTTCCTAGACCCATATTCTAAAAGGGTGACTTCTAGGTATTCCACGATGAAATAAACCTACGGCAGTTCCTTAGCTTCTACGTATTTGTACTCCACACAAGGTGTTTCCAACGCTATACGAAGTACTGTGCCGTTTTACGGAATATTCATAGCTTCATACTGTAATATGAGATAACTATATCTACGTAGTATTAGGGTTGATCAGATCCTATCCTAAGGCAATAGTCACGTGAAAGACTGGAAAGGGTGGACACTTTATTAAGTCTATATTCATGTAAAACTCAACCAGATACACAGCAAAACAATCACCAATCATAATACTGGGGACATTATTCCACAACGGATTGTGCCCACGACTTTCATAGCTTCCACGTTCCGTACTATACACATTCGTGATGATTCCGACGCTATACAAATGAAAGCCGTATAACGTTACTTCCGTTATTTCAGAATGTTTATCCCACTGAATTAAATATCATCCATAATCCTAATATCTACATTTCAACAATCACAGTATTAAACTACGTAAATAGCATGGCAATATTCGCAACACAAACAAAGATATCATGCAAACAAAACATAATAACCGTAAGTAAAGGAATAAGTAATAACCAGTATTTAAGCAGCGTAACACTGAGTAGTACAAGCTAGAATCTTGAAAACTTCAATACAATAAAATTTCCCAAGCTACAGCTATCTTCCCCACTCGAACCGTGCCTACATCTCTCTAGTTCTCTAGAGAGAGAAACTAGAGAGAGAAACTAACCTAATCTAATTCTCCTCTAACTCCTAAGAGTAGTGCTAGAGAGAGAAAGTGTGTGTGAGAGAGAAAGTAAGAGAATTCTATGAAGAATTGGTGTGTGAAATGAGGTGAATGAGGTCTCTATTTATAGGCAAGCCTTGGATCCAAGAGTACAAGTCCACAAGCACACGTACAAGCAAACGAAGCAAGAAGGAGGCCGTGTGAGAGAAAATGAGTCCATACACGGCCTAAACAGGGCCGTACACGGCCTGTTTAGGGCCGTACACGGTCACATCAAGGCCGTACACGGCTGGGTGGTGGCCGTGTGCTAGGACGTGTGATTTTTCCGACTTTTCTCGTTGCTTCGGAAGGCCGTATCTTCTTCGTTTCGCATCCGTTTGACTTGATTCTTTCGCCTACGGCTTCGTAATTCCGTTAGGCTTCTAATGATGCCAATTTGGTAGAAATTGGATGTGTGGGGCCCGGGCATGTTCAGAATACGTTCTGTAGTCTTCGACGGTGCTGTTTCTTGCATAACTTTCTCGTCCTTGATCCGTTCTGAGCAATCCTTATATCCACGTTCTCGTAATCTTCATAGCTACAAAATAAGACTATTATGAGGCTATGGTATGAATTTTACAGTAGAATTAGGGTTAGGCTCAGAATAGTGCCTATTTAGGCCAGTTTTCTGCCCTTTTTGCTTGATTTTTAAAAGACCGACAAGTTTATACCTTTCTAACAAAAGTTATTGAATAATGATGATTTTAAGATGTTTTTGTTAGAAAAGAGCTAAATATGGGACAATTAATGCAAATAAAAACGTGACTTTTTGCGATACATTGAATCTATGTGTATCAGATTATTGAGGTCAACGTGTAGTTGGACTTTTTTGTTATTATGTGATTTACGCAGGTTTTGATTCATTTGTTGTGTTTGAGACCTGTGTATGAGTTTAATAACCAATAGTTATCGGTATATTCTGTATTGGCCATGCAGATTGACGTTAAGTGTTCTTGGAGAATCCCCGGGTATTATGATATCTCCAGAGCCACCGATCCTCATTGAAATTGAAAAAGAAATGTGTTTATGATTATTTGCTGTAAACAGATTGTTATGCTAAGTTGAATTGTGTGTGATAAATTCATTTACTTAGCTTCGTGCTAATCCCTCATTTTAACTTCCTGCAGATTATGTTTACTATGTGGGTGGTCAGGAAGTGGATGCTTCGGCAGGGAAAGTTTGGCGACTTGTAGCTCTGATATGGTTTTGTATAAACCTTGTTTTGTGTTATATAATACCTCGTATTTTTAAAATTTTCAAGCAGTTTGAATTTGAGGTGTTCTAAATATGTAAACTGTTTATGTATAATATTTAATATATAGTAATGAAATGTATTTTGTAATATACGCTTCCGAGTAAAATAATATAATATTCTCGTATTGAAAGAGGGATGTTATAAGTTGGTATCAGAGCATAGTTTTGGGCTAATTGAGCATTGCAAAGTGTTCAATCCCAATTCTGTAGCGTGTTTTGTCAAACATTCCTGGGTATGGGATTTAGCATTGGTTATGAATCTGTTAGTAGTTAGGTGCTAACGATTAACAATTGTTGAGTTGTTGTGGTGAAAACAGATATGGCAGATGATGAACGCCAAAATGTACTACATTATAGTACTAATTACCTCTGTGTTTAATAGGTTTCTAATGCATTTTGTATGAATAAGATACTTATTTCGTTCATATTTGCATTTAGGAGTTAAATCGGAGCTTGGATCAAAAAGAAACGGAAAACGAACTTATTTGGAAGAAAAGTTGCTAAGAAAGTGAAGATAGACAAGATTGGATTGGATCGAAGTGTAAATGAAGCTCGAATCGGAAAAAGAATGAAAGATGAGCTGAAAATGAAGAAAAGTGTAAAAGCTGAGTTTTCGGATATGCTGTTAGTATTTTGGCCATAACTTCTTCATACAAACTCCGATTTGGGTGATTCAACTTGGAGAATTTAGCTAACAGACGGGGCTACAACATGTAAAAAATTCAGCTTTATTGGAGAAAGATTTAGCCGGCGGCTAAATCATTTAGCCGGTGGCTAAATCAAAAATCAGCTAAATCGGCTACGGATCAAGTTCAGCCAGCGGCTAAAGCATTTAGCCGGCGGCTAAAATGCAAAATCAGCTATTTAAATCCGATTTTAGGGTTTTCACTTCACAACTTCAAAACAAAAACCCTAAGACGATTACAAACGACCAGAGGGGGTCTTTCCCCCATTTGAGAGCACTTTTGAAGGTAGAAACGAAGAGGAATTGAAGCCCTTTCGATTGTTCAATCATTCTTTCGGTTTTTTGGTTCGAATACATTTCTTTCTTTCATTTGATTATGACTATTGATATGTTATTGAATCTGATTTTCTGTATTATCATGATTGGCTAAATCTTTCATGTGTTTGCTTGGATAATGATACTTAGATTACGGATTGATTATTGATTTGCGGATTTAATTGGATTTATTGAAAGTTTATGTGTTTATTTGACGATCCTTGGTTATTGAATGATTATTAGTATTTACCTAACGTGGTTTTATGGTTAATTGAGATTGATTTCCTTTTAATTATAAGATTATTGATAATTGTTGATTTCAATTGACGATTGTTGCCGAATATATTGAGTTTGACGGGTTAGGGTTAATAATTGGTAATGGTCATTGATAAACAAGATAACTTTTATTAGTTATAGACTTTGTTGATTCAAGTCAATAGAATAAATCACATAAACGGTGTTGGTTTAATTTAGAATACAATTTGGTGGGCAACGTTAAATTGAACTGTTAGCGTGTTGAAAACAACTTTGTGTCTTTCTTAATTGTGTTTATATCAATTTATCTTGTAAGGAAGATTGGTAATATTTGTCAAATCACCAATAAATCCATATGTTAGTAATTCAATAAAATGATTTCCGGACTCTAAGGAAAGTAATCAAAGCAAATGCATTTCTTCTATCATTTGAATAAAGTATTTTATTTGATTAATTGTTTTGTCATTTATTTCTTTTTAATTTAAGTTTTATTATTAAAAATCACTTTTCATAATTGTTAGTCAATTGTTCGAACGGAACTAAAACGTCCCCCAATATTTACTGTTTTCATTATTTGTATCAATTTCCAATTTATTTAATATTGACATCAGTTCCTCGTGTTCGACTCGGACTTATCAAGCTATATTATATTATGACCAGGTATTCTTGCCTGTGTTGTGTATAGTAAGAAGGTATTTCCATTTTAAAACTAAAGCCACGTTTACACGATATCAAGTTTTTGGCGCCGCTGCCGGGGAGCGGTTTGATTCAATTGGATAAATTGGAATTGTTTTCTGTAAATTATCAGTTTTAATTTAATCTTTATTTACTTGTTTATTTGTATTATCTGTGTATAGGATTAGTTTTTAATTTGTGTTATATTAAGAGTCTTGTTCTACCCTTCGTATTTGGAGGACGATTTCGGAGAATATTTACGAGCTCTCTTTGAACCACCCATCGATCAATCGGAACCAGATTTAGAAATGGCAGACGACATTGCCAATATAACTCTCGAGGAATATTCGAGCAGAAGGCGTAGCGACCTTGGCCCAGGAGTAGTGAGGCCCGCAATTGCAGAAAACGTCGAGTTCGAGATAAAGGGACAATTCCTAAAGGAGCTTAGGGAAAACCCGTTTCGAGGAGAGGAGAGAGAAGATGCTAACGAGCACGTGGAAAAGATTGAGGAGATTGCCGATATGTTCAGCATCCCTAACATTACATGCGATCAAGTCATGCTCCGAGTGTTCCCAAGAACACTCAAGGGAGCCGCGAAAAGATGGATTACTAATGAACCAGCTGGATCCATCACCACGTGGGAAGATCTCCGCACGAAGTTTCTCAAGATGTACTGCCCGCCATCTAAAACGTCGAAGATGATCAACGAGATTCGAAATTTCAAGCAAGACATTGATGAGTCGCTACACCAAGCGTGGGAAAGGTACCAGGACTTGATGCATAAATGTCCACAGCATGACCTAAACGACCAGCAAATTATAATGGTATTCTACAGGGGAGTGGATCGTGCTACAAGACAGCAATTAGATGCTCAAGGACATATCCCGAAGAAGATTCCTAGGGACGCCTTAGCAGCTATTCGCGACCAAGCAAAGCATTCTCGGTTATGGGATGATGATACCTCTAGGAGAAAGAGGACAATTAGCGATGATGATGGACTAACCGTCATAACTGCCAAGCTGGACAGCATGGGAAGAGACATAAAAAAAAGTGACCGAGACTGTCCATGCGATCCAAGTAGGGTGTGACAACTGTGGAGGAACGCATTTAGTCAAGGATTGTCCCGAAATGAATTCTGGAGGAGTGAGAGAGGAAGTTAAATGTGTGGAAACTCACGGAACCTACTGCCAAGACAGAGGGGAATTTTTCCTAAGACCATACCAGGAAGGAGGTCGCCAGTTCAGCCAGGCTCAGCCAGAGTTTTTCACTAGGGAACAACCCTCGGCAACCTTCCCTGACAAGAAACCCAATTTGGAAGAAATGATGGGGAAGTTTTTTATCGCTAACGAGAAATTTATTGCTAGGTCTGGACAGCGGATGGACACCATTGAAGCATTAGTTCGGAATCAAGGAGCGGCGATCAGGAAAATTGAGGGAACCATTTCCAGCATAGCTAAAGTTCTCCAAGAGAGACCCCCGGGAACTTTACCAGGATGCACCGAATTCAACCCACGAGATCAAGCAAAGGTAGTGACTACCAGAAGTGGAAAGGTTCATGAAAACCTTAAGTTTCAAAAGAATCATGTGTCAAAGCTTTTGCCTGAAAAGCAGAAGGAAGCTGAGGTTGCCAAAAAGTCAAGGGTAGACACAAAAGCTGATCAAATTGCTAGGGATGAACAATATGCGAAGGATCATACATCACCCCTACCTTACTCAGCAGCTTTGAGGCGAGGAAAAGATGAAGCTCATTATCACCAATTTTTAGAGAATCTGAAGCAGCTTCATATTAACATTCCGTTTGTGGAAGCCGTTGCCCAAATGCCTAAGTATGTGAAATACTTGAAGGAGCTCTTGACTTATAAGAGCAAATTGGCAGAAGAAGCCACGGTGATGATGAATGAGCGATGCTCAGCCGTGATGCAAAACAAGTTACCACCAAAAATGAAAGATCCAGGGAGAATCACTATTCCCTGTTTAATTGGTAAGTTAGACATCGCGAATGCACTAGCGGATCTTGGGGCTAGCATATCTATTATGCCTTATACTATGTACGCTAGACTTGGGCTAGGAAAACCTAAGTCCATCCGAATGTGCATCGAGTTGGCTGATCACTCTGTTCAATACCCCAGAGGGATGGTTGAGAACGTTTTAGTCAAGGTTGATAAGTTTGTGTTTCCCTGTGACTTTGTGATTCTTGACATGGTAGAGGATCCTAAGGTGCCTATTATTCTAGGTAGACCCTTCCTAGCCACTTCCAGAGCGTTGATCGATGTTTTTGATAGGAAAATAACCATGAGATTAGGGGATGAGAAGGTTGTATTCAATGTGAATGCATCTATGCAATATCCGGAATCAGTGGATGAAACTTGTTACTTTGCTAGCATGAGAGAATTATCTAAGGTTGACAAGAGTTTGCAAAGTTTGAAGGATGACGAAGATTTAGACCCAATGATTCTTGAAGGATGGACGGGAAGCCTCGAGGAAATCCGTGACATCGAAGAATTCGATAAATAGATCGAGGAGATAGAGACAACTTGCGATGAGGAGTTGGAGAATGAGGGCGTCAAGCTAAAGGAGAGTAAAAAGTCAATCTTGACAAATGGAATCTCGATCAAAACGGAGACGCGAATTCTAAGTCATTGTCACAATGGTCCTACTAGAGGGCATAAGGGACCTAAGTACACGTCACGAAAGATGTTGAAAGCGAAGGCATTACCTATAAAAGATGCACGGGTTGTGGTGAAGTTCCGTAAGCGATTGTTTTCACGATTTGGAACGCCGAAGGTTTTAATCAGTGACAGTGAAACACATTTTACGAATGCACAATTGAAGAAAGTGTTAGGGATGAATGCTTATGTTAACGCTCGACTATATATGGAGCGCACCAAGAAATGGCATGATTCACGCTTTAAATCAAATTGTTTATTTGAAAAAGGTTATAAGGTTCTCCTATACAGTTCTCGTCTGCATTTATTCCCTGGAAAGTTGAAGACTCGTTGGACAGGACCTTTTATAGTTGAAAAGGTTTATCCTCTTGGTGCTGTTGATCTGCAAGGTCATTCTGGAAAAACTTTCAAGGTTAATGGAAGTCGTTTGAAGAGATACGATGGTGATGCAAGGGACTCCAAGCGTGATTTGGAGATGAAATTGAGTTAAGTTGTGGAGCAAGATGTCGAGCTTACCGACGTGATAAACAAAAGCGCTTTCGGGAGACAACCCGTTATTGTGTCATTTTGTTATTTTGTTTTGTTATTTTTGTTTGCAGGCTTGAACTTTGTGGGTGTGTGATGAACGTCAAAATGTGCTATTTTATAGTACTAATTACCCCTTAGTTTGATTAATTTCTTATGCATTTTATTTGAATTCGATACTCATTTCGTTCATATTTGCATTTAGGATTTAATTGGAGCTTGAATTATAAAAGAAGCGGAAATCGAGCGAATATCGAAGAAAAGTGGTGAAAAGTGTAAAGTTTGAAGATTGGAGGTCGTGGAGCTGAAAAGTTACATTTTCTAATCCATACGGCGTATGGAATCCATACGGCGTATGGATTGAGTGAGCCGGGCCGCCAGAAGTCGCGGGTCAGATCCATGGGCTTTGCAATCCATACGGCGTATGGAAATCCATACGGCGTATGGATCGTTTCGGCAGAAAACCTAAAAACCTCATTTTGCCTCATTTTTAACACACACTTTACCACTTTGTTTCAGACGATTTTCTTCCATTCCAAACCCTAATTCCAGAGTTTTAGAAGGAGGAATTGCAAGAAGATTGAAGGGTTTTTCGTTCGTTCATTCATTGTTTCACTATTTCGGTTCGAATTCATTCATTTCTTTCATTCGATTATGATTATGATGTTGAGTTTGAATCTGATTTTCTGTTATAATATGATTGGCTAAGTTTTTATTGTATTTGCTTAGATGATAATACTTATTTGATGGATTGATTGTTATAATTGCGAACGTATCGGATTTTATTCAATGTTTATGTGTTTACTCGTTAATCCTCGGGTATTTAATGATTGTTGCTGATTACCTAGCGTGAGTTCATACTCAGTTGAGATTGATTTCCTATTGGTTGTGGATTTATTGATAGTTGTTGATTTTGGTTGATAATTATTGCCGAATATATTGAGTTTGACGGGCTAGGGATAATAGTTAGTAATGATTATTAATGGACGAGATAACCTTAATCGGTTATAGACTTTGTTGATTCAAGTCAAAAGAATAAATCACATAAACGGTGTTGAATTAATTTAGAATACAGTTTTGTGGACAACGTTAAATTGAACTGTTAATGTGTTGAAAACAACCTTGTGTCTTTCTTAACTGTATTGAATTCAGTTTATCTTGTAAGGAGGATTGATATATTTGAATGGGCACGATAGAATCCATACGTGAGCAATTGAATGAAATGATATCCAGATTTTAAGGAAACTCGTCTAAGCAAATGCATTTCTTTTATCATTTGAATCCAATCTTTTATTTAATTAAGTTATTTTACTATTTCTTTATTTTCTAATTAAGTTTTAGTTAATAAATCATTTCTTTTATAATTGTTTATCAATTGTTCGATCGGAACTAAAACGTCCCCACTTTTTACTGCTTTAATTATTCGTATTGATTTCCAATTTGTTAATATTGACATCCGTTCCCTGTGTTCGACTCGGACTTACTGAGCTATACTATATATGATCAGGTATTCTTGCCTGTATTGTGTATAATAAGTTAGGTATTTTCCATTTTAAAATAAAACCCCGTTTACACGACATCAAGTTTTTGGCGCCGCTGCCGGGGAGCGGTTTGTTTTAATTTGACAAATTGGAACTTAATCTTTGTATATTGTTATTTAAGTTCAGTTTTGCTTTATTTATTTTTTGAATTATATTTTTGTGTTTAGGATTGTTTAGTAGGTAATTCAATTAGGATCTTGTTCTACTGATTCGGGAATTATATCACAGGCAGTTTATGACCCGATCAAGGAATCCTCATATCACTGATCCTTTTGAAGAACCTGAAAGAGTTTTTCGTCAGAGAAGACGGTTTGCTTCTGTTCCCCCCAACTCAAGTTTACACCACAACCTTCCGTCGTATTTAGAAGGAGATTTTGGAGAATATCTTCGATCCTTATTCGAACCTCTGATCAATCAAGCAGATCCAAGAGACGCAATGGCAGAAGATATTGCCAACATAACGCTTGAAGAATATTCAAGTCGGATGCGTAATGACCGTGGCACTGGAGTAGTAAGGCCAGCGATTGCACAAGATGTGGAGTTCGAAATCAAGGGACAGTTCCTCAAGGAGCTTAGGGAGAACCATTTCCGAGGAGAAGAAAAGGAAGATGCTAATGATCATGTGGAGAAAATCGTTGAGATAGCCGATATGTTCAACGTTCCCAACACCACACGTGATCAAGTTATGCTCAGGGTATTCCCAATCACACTCAAGGGAACTGCTAAGAGATGGATTCAAAACGAGCCAGCTGGATCCATAACCACATGGGAAGACCTTCGCACGAAGTTTCTGAAGATGTATTGTCCTCCTTCCAAAACTTCAAAGATGATTGATGAGATCAGAAATTTCAAGCAGGAAATGGATGAATCATTACACCAAGCTTGGGAGAGATATAAGGACCTGATGCATAAGTGCCCGCAGCACGACCTGAACGATCAGCAAATCGTGAGTATTTTCTATAAAGGAGTGGATCGTGCTACGAGACAGCAACTGGATTCCCAAGGGCCTATTCCCAAGAAAGTCCCTCGTGATGCTTTGACTGCCATTCGCGATCAAGCGAAACACTCTCAGTTATGGGATGATGGAACTTCTAGACGGAGGAGGTCTGTTGTGACAACCGTCAATTTAGGACTATAATTTAGTGCCTAATCAAGTTTTAGTACATGTAATTAGTTCTGTGATAGGCTAATTAATGTATCAATTATCATATATATTGTTAAATATATATCTACAATTATGCGATTTGTTTAAATCGTACGAGTTCAAATCAAATGTAATTCGATTAAATAAATACGGACGTTGGTGATCAACTTTTATTAAATAACGCTTCTATGTTAAAAGTATGATTATTTTAATAATTCATATTCGTTCGTACCGTACAAACAGAAAGTTACACAACTTAAAATGTAAAACGCGCAAACAAATTAACTTACCTTTTATAATTCAAATATTAAGTGGTTAGTAAAATATTTAAATAAAATATAACGTAATAAATTGTATTTTTAAAAGTAACAACTAATATATAAAATAATTATTTAACGTTTTAACGACGGAGCAAACGAACACCGCACGGAGCGGGAACGCGGGGCGAAAATGGGGATTTAACCCCCACTTCCACCCACTTTCTTCCATTTCTCTTTTTCTCTATCTCTCTCCTCTCTATTTTCTCTCAACAAAACCCAAACCAAAAATCATCAAAATCGCAAAATAAACACCTCAAACGACCTCGGATCTTCAAACCCCTTTACAATAAACGACCACCTCGCGACGATCTACACTTCTACCTTTCCGGATTTTCATTTCGGCGATTGTAAGTTTCCGACACGACTCCGAAAACTCTCGTTTTTAAGTTTTATAACTTGCTAGTTGTTTGTATAACCTTATAATGTCCTAAAATGGGTTGGGTAAAAATATTATGCCGATCGATGGCCGGAAAACGCGTTTTTGGAGTTGAAACTCCGATCAGACCCCGTACGTCGCATTTGGTCTGGAGCAGATGCGACGTAGCGACCTACGTCGCATTATATCCCCAACGTCGCATACAGCGACGCAGCCTATTACGTCGCATTGACTTGCGAACGTCGCACATAGCGACGCAGACCTTAACGTCGCAAAAACGAACCTACGTCGCATGAGCGACGTAGCACCCTACGTCGCTATTGAATTAGCACTGTTGACCTTAGCGACGTAACCCTTTACGTCGCAAAACTCTTACGTCGCAGCCTACGTCGCAGGCTACGTCGCACAAAACAGAATCTTCAAAACTCAAAATTTTCGAAGTCAAAGTTACTGTAGCAATTCACTGTAGCAACAATATAATAACCTTTTGAACTATTGTTACAACCGTCACCAACGGGCCGTACGCGTTTTCAAAACATACTTCAACACTCAAACAAGTCGTTGTAACTTGTGTCAATTCAATCAAACAAGTCGTAGTAACTTGTAACAATACAATCAACCAAATCGGGGAAATTTGGATATTAAGTTAGACAAACAATTTCAATGGTAGTCTTTCGAGATACCAATACAATTAATAACAATTCAAGTGTCGTGGACACATTCAGGTTTCAAGTCTTTGGACACCAACACACTGCTAATTACTTCAAGTTTATTAAGTTAAACACATCAGGAATCAGGTGAGTTTCATAGCCCCATTTTCACTACTTTTACCAGGGGTGTGATATTGCTGCATCATTTTGTTTTACAAGTAGAACGCAAGTGACAAACTTCAAATACTACATGAGTTTCAAGCTAATCAATTTAAAGTCCTCCATAAGCATAGTCTCTAGTATTTTATAGCGTGAATGTTAGTATATGATATCATATGGGATTGACAATCCTCATCCGGGTTAGCACGCACTAATCGGTCAAACGGATGTATTAGCATTTGGGAAGACGAGTGTTGATTAGGCACTCGTAGGAGGCAAATCAGTTAGGTTTCCTTAATTGGGCCTGACAAATCAGTTAAGCTCAGACTATGTGCTCATGGACAGTATAACTTTTATTTTGCTTAATTGCATTTTAAATTCAATATAAATCTTGCGGCTCTGACAACTATACATTGACATACAAACCTGTGAGCTCACCAGCGTTTTCGCTGACCCATTTTAGTATATATCACAGGTACCCAGCAGTAGGTTGACTGCACAAGCAGGGATTTCTAGCTCGAGTCAGCATACATACAATTAGAGATTGGACTGCATTATTATATTTTGTAAAAGTAATTATGCCATGAAATCTCTCAATTTCAGGAACCGAGCTAGTACCATATTATTTTTGATGTAAACTTTCACTTTATTAATACAAGTTTAAAACGACGCATATAGTGGTCGTTCATTATTATCTTTGTGCTTTGTATATTGATTAGTGGCACCTAAATCAAGCTTCCGCAAATCATTAAATTTGGGGGTGTCACAGATTGGTATCAGAGCCTAAGGTTATAGTGAACTAGGTTGCATTTAGTGGGCCTAGACTATGACCGTTAGGCAGTATTCCTTATTAGTTATGACTAGTTCAGGGATTACATCATACTACTTTAATTTAACATAGCCTGATCAACTATGTACAATTAAAGAAAGATGATGTGAAATCTGAAAGAGTTATGTTGAACAGGAATGCATTAGTTGACTCTGACCTCGAGAGAAACGGGACTCAAATACGTCTGTGCTAGACACTCAATAGGTTATTATGTGATATATATACATATTTACATAAGTAGACCTCATTACAACTTTAGGCTATATTATATGAATATAGGCCTCTTTCTTTCAAACGTTTTGTCTCGAAATGACAAACACACCACTAGTTCATCATACTCGGACTAGTATCTTATTTCATTTCCTTGTTCTTTCTTACTCAGCATCATGCCTCCACGTCGTCAAATTACCCTTAGCGAAGCTGAGATCGCGGGAATAATTGCCCGCAGTGTGACTGAAGCCTTGGCTACCCGAACACCACCTGGTAGTGAGGACACCGCAACCAATACTCCACCACCCAAACCCTGCTCCTATAAGGACTTCCTTAGCTGTAAACCGCTATACTTCAAGGGCACGGAAGGTGCCATTGGTTTGATCCGTTGGATTGAGCGCATGGAATCTGTTTTCAGTCTCTGCGACTGCACTGAGAACAACAAGGTCAAATTCGCTGTTTACACCTTTCAGGAAGGTGCATCCACGTGGTGGAAAACCCACGCAAACTCTGTAGGCCTTGAGGTTGCAAACCGACTTCCTTGGGCCGAACTGAAAAAGAAACTGACAGAGAAATACTGTCCTGAAGAGGAATTGCACAGGCTGGAAGAAGAATTCTGGCATCTGGAAGTGCAGGGAAATGATGTCGCTGATTATACCACCAAGTTTCAGCAGTTTGCTTTACTATGCTCAGGCTTGGTCGAACCAGAAAGTAAGGGCATCAAGAAATACATCCGCGGACTTCCTGAGAACATCCAGGGAAACGTCGCCTCATCCAAACCAACCACTACTGAGAGTGCCATTCGATTGGCCCACGAACTCATGGCCCTAGTTGTCAGCCGTGAGACCTCCAACACCTCATCCTCCAACAAACGCAAATCCACTGAACACCACCACAACTCAAACAAGAAAAACAACGCCATCCAAGTCTACACCTCCAACTCTGAAACCACCCACAGCTACACCGGGGGCAGACCTTATTGTCCCAAGTGTAACTACCACCATTTTGGTCAGTGCGGTACTCCTTGCAACAACTGCAGGAGGTACGGGCATTTGACTAAGGATTGCCGAGCCCCCAAATCCAACAACAACCCCTCTAACAGAAATACCTGACAACCTAAGTCCTGCTACGAATGTGGAAACCCAGGACACTTCAGGGATTCTTGCCCAAAGTTGAAGAACAAGGGCAACAACAACAACAACTCCCGCAACAACAACAACGCCAAAAGTACTGCTTTCGTGATCAACTCAGGGGACGCCCGTCTGGACCCGAATGTGGTCACGGGTATGTTCCTCCTCAACAATTTAACTGCTTCCATTCTGTTTGATACTGGTGCCGATAGGAGTTTTATTTCCGATGAATTTTGCCCTCTACTTGACATTACACCTGTTGCTTTAGACGTTAAGTACACCGTAGAGCTAGCAAATGGCAAGCTGATAGAAACCGATAGTGTGATACCTAATTGCACTTTAAATCTAGCCGACGAAACCTTCCCCATAGATCTTATGCCTATTGAGATAGGAAGTTTCGATGTCATCGTAGGCATGGACTGGTTATCCAAACATCGCGCCGAAATCATCTGCTATGACAAAATTGTTCGCATACCTCTCACTGTCGGTAGAACCCTAGTCATACAGGGGGAGACCGGAGGGACGAGGCTCAACCTCATATCTTGTTTAAAAACCCGAAAATTTCTGAGAAAGGGTTATCCTGCAATCCTCGCGCACATCATGGAGAAAAAGTCGGAGGAGAAGCGACTTGAGGATGTTCCAATTGTTCGAGACTTTCCAGAAGTCTTTCCTGAAGAACTACCTGGTCTACCACCACCAAGACAGGTTGAGTTCTCAATCGATCTTGTACCAGGTGCTGCGCCTGTGGCCCGAGCACCATACCGTTTAGCTCCATCCGAACTTCAGGAGTTGTCCACCCAGTTACAGGAACTCCTGGAACGAGGGTTTATCAGGCCGAGTTCTTCACCTTGGGGAGCTCCGGTCCTATTCGTTAAGAAGAAAGATGGTTCCTTTCGAATGTGTATCGACTATCGAGAGTTGAACAAGTTAACTGTCAAGAACCGGTATCCACTTCCTCGAATCGATGATTTGTTCGACCAACTGCAAGGGTCGAGTTGTTATTCAAAGATTGATCTCCGATCCGGTTATCATCAATTGCGTGTTCGCGATGCCGATATTCCAAAAACCGCTTTCAGAACCCGTTACGGGCATTACGAATTCCAAGTGATGCCATTCGGCCTAACCAACGCACCGGCGGTATTCATGGACCTTATGAATCGGGTGTGCAAGCCTTATCTTGACAAATTTGTCATTGTCTTCATCGACGACATCCTTATATATTCACGAAACAAAGAAGAACACGCGCAACACCTCAAAACCATCCTTGAACTGCTTAAACACGAGGAGCTCTATGCCAAGTTCTCTAAGTGTGAGTTCTGGATCAAAACCGTTCAATTCCTTGGTCACGTGATTGACAGTCAGGGGATTCACGTTGACCCGTCAAAAATCGAGGCTATTAAAGATTGGCAATCGCCAACCACTCCAACCGAAGTACGGCAGTTTTTGGGACTTGCCGGGTACTATCGACGCTTCATTGAAAATTTCTCCAAGATAGCCATACCACTCACGACTCTGACCCAGAAAGACAAAAAGTTTGACTGGACTGAGAAACAAGAGTCGGCATTTCAACTCTTAAAGCAAAAGCTTTGCTGTGCTCCTATCCTATCATTACCCGAAGGCACCGATGATTTCGTGGTATACTGCGATGCTTCTCATCAAGGTCTCGGTTGTGTGCTCATGCAACGAGACAAAGTCATAGCTTATGCTTCCCGACAGCTCAAGATTCATGAAAAGAATTACACCACCCACGACCTCGAGCTAGGAGCTGTCGTTTTTGCCCTCAAAATCTGGAGACATTACCTTTACGGTACCAGATGTACAATTTTCACCGACCATAAAAGCCTTCAACACATATTCGATCAGAAGGATCTCAACATGAGACAACGTCGATGGGTCGAGTTGCTTACCGATTACGACTGTGAACTCAAATATCATCCAGGCAAAGCAAATGTCGTTGCTGACGCCCTCAGTCGAAAAGAACGAGTGAAACCACTTCGGGTTCGAGCCCTCAGTATAACCATTCACAACAATTTAAACATTCAAATTCTCACTGCTCAACTCGAAGCCTTAAAACCCGAACATGTCAAAGATGAAGCCTTGCGGGGCATGGATAAACAGCTTGAAATCAGACCTAACGGGATTAGGTATTTCTCAAACCGAATCTGGTTGCCTAAATTCGGGAACCTACGAGACTTGGTGATGGATGAAGCTCACAAGTCAAAATACTCTATCCATCCGGGATCCGATAAAATGTACCACGGTATCAAGGACTTTTACTGGTGGCCAAACATGAAATCTGAAATCGCCACCTATGTCAGCAAGTGCCTTACTTGCTCCAAAGTCAAAATCGAATATCAAAAACCTTCTGGTTTACTTCAGCAACCCAGTCTTCCTGAATGGAAATGGGAACAAATTTCCATGGACTTCATAACCAAACTACCCAAATCCTCGAACGGTTGCGATTCCATTTGGGTGATCGTGGATCGTCTCACAAAGTCTGCTCACTTCCTATCAATCAAGGAATCCGACAAAATGGAACGCCTCACCAACATTTACCTGAAAGAAATCGTGACCAAACACGGTGTTCCAATCTCCATTATCTCCGATAGAGATAGTCGTTTCACTTCACAATTTTGGCAATCACTTCAAAAATCTCTGGGTACTCGACTTGATATGAGTACCGCATACCATCCTCAAACCGACGGCCAAAGTGAACGAACCATTCAAACACTGGAAGACATGCTACGGGCCTGCGTAGTAGACTTCGGTGTAAACTGGGAAAAACATCTACCATTGTGCGAGTTCTCGTACAACAACAGTTATCATACCAGCATCAAGGCTGCTCCCTTCGAGGCACTGTACGGTCGTAAGTGCCGTTCACCTATCTGTTGGACCGAAGTTGGGGATAGCCAACTCACGGGTCCAGAAATCATACACGAAACAACCGAGAGGATCGTCGAAATTCAAAACAAGCTCAAAGCCGCGCGTGATCGTCAGAAAAGTTATGCTGACGTGAGACGCAAACCACTCGAGTTCCAGGTTGGGGATCGAGTTCTACTCAAAGTATCGCCTTGGAAAGGCGTAATCCGATTTGGCAAACGAGGGAAGTTGAATCCCAGATACATTGGACCATTCGAGATCCTCGAAAGGATTGGTCCAGTGGCTTATCGATTGCAGCTGCCATCTGAACTCAGCAGCGTGCATTCCACATTTCATGTTTCAAATCTGAAGAAGTGTCTGTCTGATGAGACACTTATCATTCCACTCGATGAAATTCGAGTTGACGAGAAACTTCACTTTATTGAGGAACCCGCAGAAATCATGGACCGTGAGGTCAAACAACTTAAACAAAGTCGTATTCCCATTGTCAAGGTTAGGTGGAATTCGCGGCGCGGTCCGGAATTTACCTGGGAACGGGAAGACCAAATGCGACTCAAGTATCCTCAACTCTTCACTGATTCAACGTCAAACACCACTTCAACATAAATTTCGGGACGAAATTCTTCTAACAGGGGGAGAATGTGACAACCGTCAATTTAGGACTATAATTTAGTGCCTAATCAAGTTTTAGTACATGTAATTAGTTCTGTGATAGGCTAATTAATGTATCAATTATCATATATATTGTTAAATATATATCTACAATTATGCGATTTGTTTAAATCGTACGAGTTCAAATCAAATGTAATTCGATTAAATAAATACGGACGTTGGTGATCAACTTTTATTAAATAACGCTTCTATGTTAAAAGTATGATTATTTTAATAATTCATATTCGTTCGTACCGTACAAACAGAAAGTTACACAACTTAAAATGTAAAACGCGCAAACAAATTAACTTACCTTTTATAATTCAAATATTAAGTGGTTAGTAAAATATTTAAATAAAATATAACGTAATAAATTGTATTTTTAAAAGTAACAACTAATATATAAAATAATTATTTAACGTTTTAACGACGGAGCAAACGAACACCGCACGGAGCGGGAACGCGGGGCGAAAATGGGGATTTAACCCCCACTTCCACCCACTTTCTTCCATTTCTCTTTTTCTCTATCTCTCTCCTCTCTATTTTCTCTCAACAAAACCCAAACCAAAAATCATCAAAATCGCAAAATAAACACCTCAAACGACCTCGGATCTTCAAACCCCTTTACAATAAACGACCACCTCGCGACGATCTACACTTCTACCTTTCCGGATTTTCATTTCGGCGATTGTAAGTTTCCGACACGACTCCGAAAACTCTCGTTTTTAAGTTTTATAACTTGCTAGTTGTTTGTATAACCTTATAATGTCCTAAAATGGGTTGGGTAAAAATATTATGCCGATCGATGGCCGGAAAACGCGTTTTTGGAGTTGAAACTCCGATCAGACCCCGTACGTCGCATTTGGTCTGGAGCAGATGCGACGTAGCGACCTACGTCGCATTATATCCCCAACGTCGCATACAGCGACGCAGCCTATTACGTCGCATTGACTTGCGAACGTCGCACATAGCGACGCAGACCTTAACGTCGCAAAAACGAACCTACGTCGCATGAGCGACGTAGCACCCTACGTCGCTATTGAATTAGCACTGTTGACCTTAGCGACGTAACCCTTTACGTCGCAAAACTCTTACGTCGCAGCCTACGTCGCAGGCTACGTCGCACAAAACAGAATCTTCAAAACTCAAAATTTTCGAAGTCAAAGTTACTGTAGCAATTCACTGTAGCAACAATATAATAACCTTTTGAACTATTGTTACAACCGTCACCAACGGGCCGTACGCGTTTTCAAAACATACTTCAACACTCAAACAAGTCGTTGTAACTTGTGTCAATTCAATCAAACAAGTCGTAGTAACTTGTAACAATACAATCAACCAAATCGGGGAAATTTGGATATTAAGTTAGACAAACAA
Organism: Helichrysum umbraculigerum; assembly: GCA_949592205.1. Lineage (NCBI taxonomy): Eukaryota > Viridiplantae > Streptophyta > Magnoliopsida > Asterales > Asteraceae > Helichrysum > Helichrysum umbraculigerum. The sequence continues at coordinate 7,333,214 of CATIUR010000004.1, read as the reverse complement.
TTTCAATGGTAGTCTTTCGAGATACCAATACAATTAATAACAATTCAAGTGTCGTGGACACATTCAGGTTTCAAGTCTTTGGACACCAACACACTGCTAATTACTTCAAGTTTATTAAGTTAAACACATCAGGAATCAGGTGAGTTTCATAGCCCCATTTTCACTACTTTTACCAGGGGTGTGATATTGCTGCATCATTTTGTTTTACAAGTAGAACGCAAGTGACAAACTTCAAATACTACATGAGTTTCAAGCTAATCAATTTAAAGTCCTCCATAAGCATAGTCTCTAGTATTTTATAGCGTGAATGTTAGTATATGATATCATATGGGATTGACAATCCTCATCCGGGTTAGCACGCACTAATCGGTCAAACGGATGTATTAGCATTTGGGAAGACGAGTGTTGATTAGGCACTCGTAGGAGGCAAATCAGTTAGGTTTCCTTAATTGGGCCTGACAAATCAGTTAAGCTCAGACTATGTGCTCATGGACAGTATAACTTTTATTTTGCTTAATTGCATTTTAAATTCAATATAAATCTTGCGGTTCTGACAACTATACATTGACATACAAACCTGTGAGCTCACCAGCGTTTTCGCTGACCCATTTTAGTATATATCACAGGTACCCAGCAGTAGGTTGACTGCACAAGCAGGGATTTCTAGCTCGAGTCAGCATACATACAATTAGAGATTGGACTGCATTATTATATTTTGTAAAAGTAATTATGCCATGAAATCTCTCAATTTCAGGAACCGAGCTAGTACCATATTATTTTTGATGTAAACTTTCACTTTATTAATACAAGTTTAAAACGACGCATATAGTGGTCGTTCATTATTATCTTTGTGCTTTGTATATTGATTAGTGGCACCTAAATCAAGCTTCCGCAAATCATTAAATTTGGGGGTGTCACATCTGTGAATGATGAAGATGGATTTGCAGCTATCACCGCTAAGCTAGATAACATGGGCAGAGATATCAAGAAGGTTACTGAGACTGTCCATGCTATACAAGTGGGATGCGACAACTGTGGAGGAAGTCATTTAGTAAAGGATTGCCCCGAGACGCGAACGGGAGAACATACTAAGGAAGTCAAGTACGGAGAAGCTCAAGCACCATATCGTTAGGGCGGTGGAAACTTTTTCAGAAGACCATACCAAGATGGAGGGCGACCGTTTCGCCAAACTCAACCTGGATTTTTCACCAAGGAGCAGCCATGTGCCTCATCGTCAGACAAGCAAGCTAATTTAGAAGAAATGATGGGTAAGTTTCTCACGTCCAATGAGAAATTCATTACGAGCTCTGGACAAAGGATGGATGCTACCGATGCTGCATTGAGAAACCAAGGAGCTGCGATTAAGCAAATTGAAGGGAATGTGTCCAACATAGCCAAAGTTCTTCAAGAAAGATTCCCTGGGACCCTACCTGGATACACTGAAACCAATCCACGAGATCAGGCGAAAGCAGTGATCACCCGAAGTGGAAAGGGTTTTGAAGACCCCATTCCAAAGAAGAAACCTGTTTCTCAACCCCTACCGCAGAAAGAGAAGGAAGTAGAAGTTGTGGAAAGTCCCAAGGTGGACACTGAGGCTGAACAAATTGCAAGAGATAAGCAATATGCTAAGGAGCATGCACCACCACCACCTTATCCAGCAGCTTTGAGAAGAGGGAAAGATGATGCTCAATACCACCAATTCCTAGAGAATCTGAAGCAACTGCACATTAACATCCCATTTGTGGAAGCCATTGCTCAAATGCCAAAGTATGCAAAGTATCTGAAGGAACTTTTAACTAATAAGAGTAAGTTGGCGGAGGCGACCACGGTGACAATGAATGAAAGATGTTCAGAAGTTATGCAAAATAAACTTCCACCAAAAATGAAAGACCCTGGGAGTATTACCCTTCCTTGTCTGATTGGAAGTTTAGACCTTACTCATGCATTGGCTGACTTGGGGGCAAGCATATCAATAATGCCTTACACTATGTATGCCAGACTCAAGTTAGGGGAACCAAAGCCAATTAGAATGTGCATTGAGTTAGCAGATCGTTCGGTTCAATATCCTAGAGGGATGGTAGAGAATGTGCTAGTTAAGGTGGATAGGTTTGTTTTTCCGTGTGATTTCATCATTCTGGACATGGTCGAAGATAAAAAGGTACCTATCATTTTGGGAAGACCTTTTCTAGCCACTGCAAGGGCATTGATTGATGTTCATGACAGAAAAATCACTCTGAGATTAGGAGAGGATGAAGTAGTATTTGATGTCAACAAATCAATGAGATATCCTGCTGCAGTTGATGATACGTGCTACTTTATGAGTGCAAGAGAAATGACTGATGATGAAGAATTCCTTCAAAGTCTCATGGAAGATGAAGATCTTGATCCCATGATCTTGGAAGGATGGACGGGAAGCATAGAAGCAATTAGAGATATCGAAGAATTCGATAAAATGCTTGAGGAGTTAGAATTCGAAAGTGATGTGGAAGTAGAAGGTGATCAGTCGGCTGAGACTGAAGAATCGATTGAAACTAATGGTATTTTAGTCAAGAGAGAGAACCGCATCTCTATGCATGGGATTCCCTGCTCACGAGAAGAGGTGTTGGCATGTAAATCTTCTTTTGAAGAACCACCAAGGTTAGAACTGAAAGATTTACCGACCCATTTGGAATATGCATATCTACAAGGAGATTCGGATTTGCCAGTTATCATTTCATCCAAGCTATCAGCAAACGAGAAAGAAAGTCTGCTAAAAGTTCTTAAGGAACATAAGCATGCTATAGCATGGACGATCAGTGACATCAAGGGAATTAGTCCATCGTATTGTACGCACAAGATCCTTATGGAGTCTGATTTCAAACCGGTGGTGCAACCATTAAGACGATTAAATCCTAAGGTTACGGATGTTGTGAGGAAGGAAATCATAAAATTGCTTGACTCCGGACTGATATACCCGATTTCTGATAGTCCATGGGTCAGCCCAATTCATGTTGTGCCTAAAAAAGGAGGTATGACAGTGGTTGCTAATGAGAAGAATGAGTTAATCCCCACAAGAACGGTTACTGGATGGAGGGTCTGTATAGATTATAGAAAGCTGAATGATGCAACACGCAAAGATCACTTTCCTTTGCCGTTCATCGATCAGATGCTAGAACGTCTAGCTGGAAAAGAGTATTATTGCTTTCTAGATGGATTCTCCGGGTACTTTCAAATCCCAATTGATGCAAATGATCAAGATAAGACTACTTTCACCTGCCCATTCGGAACTTTCGCTTATCGGAGAATGCCTTTCGGTCTATGTAATGCACCCGCCACATTTCAATGGTGTATGATGGCAATATTCCATGATATGGTAGAAGACAACATGGAAATATTCATGGATGACTTCTCTGTGTTTGGAGATTCTTTTGATAAGTGTCTGATGAATCTGAAGAGAATGTTGTAAAGGTGTGAGAGTTCAAATCTCGTTTTAAATTGGGAAAAATGTAATTTCATGGTACGAGAAGGAGTTGTGTTGGGGCATAAAATTTCGAGAGCTGGTATTGAAGTTGATCAAGCAAAGATTGAGGCGATAGCAAAGCTACCTCATCCGACGAATGTTAAAGGAATACGAAGTTTCTTAGGACATGCTGGATTCTATAGGAGATTCATCAAGGATTTTTCAAAGATAGCACGTCCTATGAACAAGTTGTTGGAAAAGGAAGCTAAGTTTGAGTTTTCGAAGGAATGCCAAGATGCGTTCAAGATTTTAAAGGAGAAATTGGTTTCTGCACCAATTATGATAAGTCCGAATTGGGATCTTCCATTTGAATTGATGTGTGACGCTAGTGATTACGCTGTGGGAGCAGTTTTAGGTCAGAGGGTTGATAAGAAGTTTCAACCTATTTACTACGCAAGCAAGACTTTGACAAGTGCACAAGAGAATTACACTACGACTGAGAAGGAATTGCTTGCTGTTGTTTTTGCATTTGATAAGTTTCGCTCTTACCTAGTCCTGTCAAAAACGGTTGTTTTTACCGATCACTCTGCATTAAGGTACTTGTTTGGAAAACAAGACGCAAAACCAAGGTTGTTGCGATGGATTTTGTTATTGCAGGAGTTTGACATTGAGATTCGTGATAAGAAGGGAGCGGAAAATCTAGCTGCAGATCATCTGTCAAGACTAGAGAATCCGGAATTGTATAGGTTGGACGAAACGGAAATTCGAGATAAGTTTCCCGACGAAAGCTTGTTGAAGGCAATGCTGAATGAATTTCCATGGTTCGCTGATATTGCAAACTTTCTAGTTACAAAGACTCTGCCACCCGGATTGGACTTCAACCAAAGAAAGAGGTTTTTCTCATCTTTACGATATTATTTTTGGGAAGACCCATATCTGTTCAGACAGTGTGCTGATGGAATTGTTCGACGCTGTGTTGCTGGAGAAGAATGTGATATTATCTTAGAGCACTGTCATGATGGTCCAGCTGGAGGACATCATGGTCCAAACTACACTGCAAGGAAAGTGTTCGAGGCAGGTTTTTATTGGCCAACAGTATATAAGGATGCATTCAAGTATGTGAAGGAATGCGATGCCTGCCAACGTACTAGGAGAATTTCAAAGAAGGATGAAATGTTGCAAAACCCAATTTTGGTAAGCGAGATTTTTGATGTATGGGGTATAGACTTTATGGGTCCGTTTCCACCTAGCAATGGAAATAAATACATCATTGTGGCTGTGGATTATGTTTCTAAGTGGGCCGAAGCGAAGGCATTACCCACGAATGATGCTCGCGTTGTGGTAAATTTTCTTAAACAGTTATTTTCGCGCTTTGGAGCACCAAAAGCTTTGATTAGTGATCGAGGGACGCATTTCACAAATCTGCAATTGGAAAAAGTGCTGCGAAAGTACGGAGTTAGACATAAGTTTTCTACTGCTTATCATCCGCAGACAAGTGGTCAAGTGGAAGTGACTAATAGAGGGTTGAAGCGTATTTTAGAACGTTCAGTTGAAGGAAACCCTAAGAATTGGTCATACAAGTTAGATGATGCATTATGGGCGGCACGAACAGCATTTAAGTCGTCAATTGGAACGACTCCTTACCGCCTTGTTTATGGAAAGGCTTATCATTTACCTTTTGAGTTAGAGCATAAAGCATATTGGGCTTTACAGAAGTGCAATCTTGATGAGAAGTTAGCTGGAAAGGAAAGAATGGAACAGCTAAATGAGTTGGATGAATTAAGAATAAATGCTTATGACAATTCGAGATTGTTCAAGGAGCGAACTAAGAAGTGGCATGATGCTCGTCTTAAGTCGAACCATACATTCGAGAAAGGTGATAAAGTTTTATTGTATAGTTCTAGATTGCATCTGTTTCCAGGAAAGTTAAAGACACGCTGGACTGGCCCATTTGTTGTTGAAAAGGTTTATCCGTTTGGAGCTGTTGATTTACAAGGATATTCTGGAAAAACTTTCAAGGTCAATGGAAGTAGAGTGAAGAAGTACTATGGTGATATAAGGGACTCCAAGCGTGATTTGGAGATGGATTTGAATTAAGTGGCAAAGCAAGATGTCGAGCTTACCGACGTGATAAACAAAAGCGCTTTCGGGAGACAACCCGTTATTTTGATAATTTGTATTTTGTTTTATTGTTTTTGTTTTCAGGTTTGAACTTTGTGGGTGTGTTCTCTGGAAACCCTCACGAGACTACAACTCGTCCACTCGGGATACCGAGGGGTTTAAAGGCTTATTGCATGTGCTAAATGCAATCGTGTTGCCTACGGAAGTGTGCTTTGTATTTTATTTCTGAATGAAGTCCTTCAAGCAAATTGCTTTCTAATCAGGGGAGTTTTCTGTTTCACTTCTTTTCTATTCCTTTTAATTTTTGTTTACTTTTGCATTGAGGACATTGCATATTTCTAAGTGGGGGATGGGGGAAAAGAAGTCTAGTTTTCCTTAACTTATGAATGGTAGCTATTGAAATATTGAGGTTAAGAGGCATTCTATGTGTTAGTCATTTTTCAGCCGAATTTTTGTTTTAAAATTGTTTTCTTTGTAAAGTTTAGCAATCTTGTAACATGCTGTGGGAATGCAAAGAATGAAGTAAATTTAATTTTAATTATTAGATAGTTCATCTTATGATGTATCGATAGGCAATCTTTGTGGAAGTTTTTGAGCTAATAAGAAATTTAATGAATAAAGTAGGATTTATCCTATGAGGATCTTTTAGCAAGGTATGATAATCTTAATTCTCATATGATAGCGTGTTATAATCCATAATTTTGGGATCCTAATTATCATCATTTGGGAATATACTGGGTGTTGTCTCCTCTGTTGTACGAAAGTACAGACCTGGTTTCCGTCAGTATATTTGAAAATTAAAGAAAATAAAGAAGAGTACAAAGGACTCATAAATTGAAAAAACCAAAGCCAAGTTATGTAACTCTGTTGTACTAAGGTACAGACCTGTCACCAATGTCTTGGTTTGAAAAATGATTGACTTATTTGGATGTTCTTTATTTGGAGAATTGTGACACGTTATCTATATAAGAGTATTTTGCTATCTGTGAATCTAGGGTAAGCTCTGCTAGAATAATAATAAGTTAAGCTCAATTTCTGAAATTTAGATTGTTTAAGTGGACAACAATATCGGTAATCTGAGTGAATTATCTTTTATGGGTAATAATAATCTGTTAGAATGGCTTCCCATGCAGAGTTTCTTGATTGTTGGGTTTTAAGGAAGATTCGATTTTAAGATGAAAATTTGGTTTGTCGAATGCTATGTAGTTTGTAAGTCCTTTTATCCATTGTTTGCCGTTCATATTTAAAGTTTTGAATTTTTGAATCTCTAGTCTACTTGAGGACAAGTAGGATTCAAGTGGGGGATGTTTGATGAACGCCAAAATGTGCTATTTTATAGTACTAATTACCCCTTAGTTTGATTAATTTCTTATGCATTTTATTTGAATTCGATACTCATTTCGTTCATATTTGCATTTAGGATTTAATTGGAGCTTGAATTATAAAAGAAGCGGAAATCGAGCGAATATCGAAGAAAAGTGGTGAAAAGTGTAAAGTTTGAAGATTGGAGGTCGTGGAGCTGAAAAGTTACATTTTCTAATCCATACGGCGTATGGAATCCATACGGCGTATGGATTGAGTGAGCCGGGCCGCCAGAAGTCGCGGGTCAGATCCATGGGCTTTGCAATCCATACGGCGTATGGAAATCCATACGGCGTATGGATCGTTTCGGCAGAAAACCTAAAAACCTCATTTTGCCTCATTTTTAACACACACTTTACCACTTGTTCCAGACGATTTTCTTCCATTCCAAACCCTAATTCCAGAGTTTTAGAAGGAGGAATTGCAAGAAGATTGAAGGGTTTTTCGTTCGTTCATTCATTGTTTCACTATTTCGGTTCGAATTCATTCATTTCTTTCATTCGATTATGATTATGATGTTGAGTTTGAATCTGATTTTCTGTTATAATATGATTGGCTAAGTTTTTATTGTATTTGCTTAGATGATAATACTTATTTGATGGATTGATTGTTATAATTGCGAACGTATCGGATTTTATTCAATGTTTATGTGTTTACTCGTTAATCCTCGGGTATTTAATGATTGTTGCTGATTACCTAGCGTGAGTTCATACTCAGTTGAGATTGATTTCCTATTGGTTGTGGATTTATTGATAGTCGTTGATTTTGGTTGATAATTATTGCCGAATATATTGAGTTTGACGGGCTAGGGATAATAGTTAGTAATGATTATTAATGGACGAGATAACCTTAATCGGTTATAGACTTTGTTGATTCAAGTCAAAAGAATAAATCACATAAAAGGTGTTGAATTAATTTAGAATACAGTTTTGTGGACAACGTTAAATTGAACTGTTAATGTGTTGAAAACAACCTTGTGTCTTTCTTAACTGTATTGAATTCAGTTTATCTTGTAAGGAGGATTTATATATTTGAATGGGCACGATAGAATCCATACGTGAGCAATTGAATGAAATGATATCCAGATTTTAAGGAAACTCGTCTAAGCAAATGCATTTCTTTTATCATTTGAATCCAATCTTTTATTTAATTAAGTTATTTTACTATTTCTTTATTTTCTAATTAAGTTTTAGTTAATAAATCATTTCTTTTATAATTGTTTATCAATTGTTCGATCGGAACTAAAACGTCCCCACTTTTTACTGCTTTAATTATTCGTATTGATTTCCAATTTGTTAATATTGACATCCGTTCCCTGTGTTCGACTCGGACTTACTGAGCTATACTATATATGATCAGGTATTCTTGCCTGTGTTGTGTATAGTAAGTTAGGTATTTTCCATTTTAAAATAAAACCTCGTTTACACGACATCAGTGTGTTCCCTGGAAACCCTCACGAGACTACAACTCGTCCACTCAGGATGCTGAAAGGTTTAAAGGCTTGTTGCATATGCTAAATGCAACCGTGATGCCTACGGAAGTGTGCTGTTGTATTTTATTTCAGAACCAGTTCATTCATGAATTTTTCTTCTTAATCAGGGGAGTTTTTCTGTTTCACTTCTTTTCTATTCCCTAATATTCTGTTTCTTTTTGCAATGAGGACATTGCATATTTCTAAGTGGGGGATAGGGGAAAAGAGGTCTATTTGTCCTAACTCATCAGAGTGCAAATATTGGTAGATATCATTTTAAAAGGGGCATTATGTATTAGTCATTTTTCAGTCTAAATTTTTCTTTTAAAATTTTAATTTTTCTTAAGTTTAGCATTCTTGTAACAATATTGGGAAATTCAAAGGAATAAAATAATCTTAAATGTCTTAATATTGGATAGTTCATTTTGTGATGTATTGATAGGAAGTCTGTATAAAGGTAGTTGAGCTATTAAGAAATTAATGAATGAAGTAGGTAGTTGCCTAAGAAAATCTTTAGCAAGGTATAACTGTGGTTTTAATTCTAGTATGATAGCTTGACATAGTCCTCATTCTGAAAAATCTAGTGATCCTCATTTGGGAATATACTGGGTGATGTCTCCTCTGTTGTACGAAAGTACAGACCTGGTTTCCGTCAGTATATTTGTTAAAAAAAAAAGAGAAAAATGATGAATAATGTATAGATATATCTACCGAAGTCAAGTTATGTCGCTCTGTTGTACTGAGGTACAGACATGTCACCAATGTCTTGGCTTGAAAAATGATGGATTTATTTGGATTTCTTGATGAGGAAAGTTGTGGCTTGTTAATTGTATAAGAGTATTTTGCTATTGCGATTCAAGGGTAAAAACTTGCTAGAATAATAATGCTAAGCTCAGCTGCTGTAATTTAGATTGTTTAAGTGGACAACAATATCGATAATCCTAATGAATTATCTTTTATGTCTAATAAAAACTTATGAAGAATTTGGTTTCCTGATAGAGTTTCTTGATTGCTAGATTTAATGTAAAATTAGTTTTGAGAGTAAAATTTAGGTTGTTAAATGCTAGTTAGTATGTAAGTCCCTAATGTCTGTTATTTTGCATGTTCATGATTTTAACCGATAGTCTACTTGAGGACAAGTAGGATTCAAGTGGGGGATGTTTGATGAACGCCAAAATGTACTACATTATAGTACTAATTACCTCTGTGTTTAATAGGTTTCTAATGCATTTTGTATGAATAAGATACTTATTTCGTTCATATTTGCATTTAGGAGTTAAATCGGAGCTTGGATCAAAAAGAAACGGAAAACGAACTTATTTGGAAGAAAAGTTGCTAAGAAAGTGAAGATAGACAAGATTGGATTGGATCGAAGTGTAAATGAAGCTCGAATCGGAAAAAGAATGAAAGATGAGCTGAAAATGAAGAAAAGTGTAAAAGCTGAGTTTTCGGATATGCTGTTAGTATTTTGGCCATAACTTCTTCATACGAACTCCGATTGGGGTGATTCAACTTGGAGAATTTAGCTAACAGACGGGGTTACAACATGTAAAAAATTCAGCTTTATTGGAGAAAGATTTAGCCGGCGGCTAAAGCATTTAGCCAGCGGCTAAATCAAAAATCAACTAAATCGGCTACGGATCAAGTTTAGCCGGCGGCTAAAGCATTTAGCCGGCGGCTAAAATGCAAAATCAGCTATTTAAATCCGATTTTAGGGTTTTCACTTCACAACTTCAACACAAAAACCCTAAGACGATTACAAACGACCAGAGGGGGTCTTTCCCCCATTTGAGAGCACTTTTGAAGGTAGAAACGAAGAGGAATTGAAGCCCTTTCGATTGTTCAATCATTCTTTCGGTTTTTTGGTTCGAATACATTTCTTTCTTTCATTTGATTATGACTATTGATATGTTATTGAATCAGATTTTCTGTATTATCATGATTCGCTAAATCTTTCATGTGTTTGCTTGGATAATGATACTTAGATTACGGATTGATTATTGATTTGCGGATTTAATTGGATTTATTGAAAGTTTATGTGTTTATTTGACGATCCTTGGTTATTGAATGATTATTAGTAATTACCTAACGTGGTTTTATGGTTAATTGAGATTGATTTCCTTTTAATTATAAGATTATTGATAATTGTTGATTTCAATTGACGATTGTTGCCGAATATATTGAGTTTGACGGGTTAGGGTTAATAATTGGTAATGGTCATTGATAAACAAGATAACTTTTATTAGTTATAGACTTTGTTGATTCAAGTCAATAGAATAAATCACATAAACGGTGTTGGTTTAATTTAGAATACAATTTGGAGGGCAACGTTAAATTGAACTGTTAGCGTGTTGAAAACAACTTTGTGTCTTTCTTAATTGTGTTTATATCAATTTATCTTGTAAGGAAGATTGGTAATATTTGTCAAATCACCAATAAATCCATATGTTAGTAATTCAATAAAATGATTTCTGGACTCTAAGGAAAGTAATCCAAGCAAATGCATTTCTTCTATCATTTGAATAAAGTATTTTATTTGATTAATTGTTTTGTCATTTATTTCTTTTTAATTTAAGTTTTATTATTAAAAATCACTTTTCATAATTGTTAGTCAATTGTTCGAACGGAACTAAAACGTCCCCCAATATTTACTGTTTTCATTATTTGTATCAATTTCCAATTTATTTAATATTGACATCAGTTCCTCGTGTTCGACTCGGACTTATCAAGCTATATTATATTATGACCAGGTATTCTTGCCTGTGTTGTGTATAGTAAGAAGGTATTTCCATTTTAAAACTAAAGCCCCGTTTACACGACATCAGTAGATAACGAGCAAACGACCGCCAACCCTAACAATGCCTCAAGAACCGATGCTCCTCCTTTGCACATTCAGAGTGAACCACCGGGTCATGATGGTACTTCTGCTCGTGTTGGTGAAGAATCAAACCAGGATGAGTATATGCATGAATTGGAAGATGAGGTGATTAATCTTCAAGAATTCAAAAGACAAACTGAAGCTGCGTCATCTCAGCAACGTTTTCAACAACCTCTATATCCATTTGGTACTATTCCATTATCTCAGTCACCGAAAATTTGTTCATTTAAAATGTTTATGGCCAGCAAACCACCTGAATATTCTGGTAGTACAAATCATCTGTGACTATGAACTGGTTAAGAAACATGGAACGAAAATTTGATGTGACCCATTGTGAAGAAGAATTTAAGGTTAGTTATGCAGTTCAGTGTTTAAAGGATGAAGCTATGGTTTGGTGGGATTCTGTTACCGGGCATTTGACTCAATCACAGAAAGAAGCTATTAGATGGCATGATTTTCATCAAGCTGTTTGTAACCAGTATTGTATGATTTTGATATAGCTCGGATTAGAAGAGAATTTGTAAACTTGCACTTGACTGATAAAATGACAATGGATGAGTTAATAACCCAGTTTACTGAGAAATTGCGATTTGTTCATGAATGGGTTCCTAGCGAGAAAACCAGAATTGAACAGTTTGTGGATGCTTTACCTCTGAATTATCGCACAATAGTGAGGTTAGCCAGTACTTTATCTTAAGCTTTTACCCTTGCACGCTCAGTTGACAGTGATATGAGAGCTCAGAGTTATCCAGGTAAGGATAAATCTGATCAGAAATCCAGAAGTGAATCTTGGGGAAAAGGAAAGCAAAGATGGCAGAGTAATCGTCAAGGTCAGAAATCTGGTAATAAAAGTGGTTCATTTGGTAGTTCCAATTGGTGTAGTACTTGTAGATTCAAGCATACTGGGCCGTGTACAATCCAGACAAATAAATGTGGGGAACTTGGTCATGAATTTAAAAACTGCAAGTTTCTGAATTATGTGTGCTGGCATTGTAAGAAAGAAGGGCATCGGGTTGGTCAGTGTCCGGAGGCGGGGAGACAGGGGTCTGGTTCGGTCAGGAGTTCGTCATCTTCCAGTCAAAAGCAGAAGAATCCTCCGCCAGCGACGAGTAGGACTTTTCAGATGACAGTCGATGAGGCTGTTCACACAGATGATGTGATTACTGGTACTTTTCTTATAAATTCTGTACCCGCTCGTGTTTTATTTGATTCTGGAGCAAACTGCTCTTTTATATCTGTGTGTTTCTGTGATAAGTTGAAACTGATCCCTACTGTGATAACTAAGCCCTTAGAAGTAGAGATTTTTAGTGGCAAGTTAGTTCCTGTTACCACCTCGGTGACTGGAGCTAATATTGTGATAGATGGCCAGACTTTTCCAATTTCATTTCTGTTAATGCCGATTCCAAGTTTTGATGTGATTATTGGCATGGATTGGTTGAGTCAGTTTAAAGTAAGTATTGATTGCCACCATAAATTGATTAGAATCCCAATTTCTGAAGAGTCATACGTTGTGGCTCGAGGAGAAAGGGATACTGAGTGTATACCTCTGATTTCCATGATGAAAGCTAGGAAGTCGTTGTCTAAAGGCTGTGAGTCATACCTAGCTTATGTGATTGATGTGAAATTAGAAAAGAAATCCATTTATGAGGTTCCGGTTGTTTCTGAATATCCGGAAGTGTTTCCCGATGAATTACCTGGTTTGCCACCGGTTAGGGAAGTTGAATATCAGATTGATCTTGTTCCTGGCTCGTCGCCTGTAGCCAAAGCTCCTTATAGATTAGCTCCTTCTGAAATACGTGAAATGATGAATCAGATACAGGAGTTATTGGATAAAGGATTCATTAGACCTAGTTCTTCTCCTTGGGGTGCACCAGTTTTGTTTGTGAAAAAGAAGGATGGGTCTTTTCGAATGTGTATTGATTATAGGGAACTGAATAAACGAACAGTAAAGAATAAATATCCTCTGCCTAGAATAGACGACTTGTTTGATCAGTTGCAGGGATCTTCGTTTTATTCTAAAATTGACTTAAGGTCGGGTTATCATCAAGTTCGTGTTCGTGAACAGGATATTCCTAAAACTGCTTTCCGTACCACGTATGGTCATTTTGAATTCCTGGTTATGCCTTTTGGTTTGACTAATGCTCCAGCAGTTTTTATGGATTTGATGAACCGTGTTTGTCGGCCTTTTCTTGATAAATTTGTTATTGTGTTTATCGATGATATTCTGGTATATTCTAAATCTGAATCAGAACATGCAATGCATTTGAGAATAGTGTTGGAAACATTGAAAAGAGAACACTTATATGCCAAATTGCCAAGTTTTCTAAATGCGAGTTTTGGATTCGGGAGGTACAGTTTCTGGGTCATATTATCTGTAATGATGGTGTTAAAGTTGATCGTCTTGATCCTGCTAAAATTGAAGCTGTTATGAATTGGAATGTTCCAAAGAATCCTTCTGAAATTAAGAGTTTTCTTGGGCTAGCTGGATATTATCGAAAATTCATTAAAGACTTTTTAAAGATTGATGGCCCGTTAACAAAATTGACACGAAAAGATGTTAAGTTTCAGTGGGATGAGTCACATAAGATAGTTTTTCAGACTTTAAAGCAGTTACTGTGTCGGGCACCTGTGTTAGCTTTACCAGATGGCTCAGATGACTTTATTGTTTATTGTGATGCATCCTATGCTGGTTTGGGTGGTGTTCTTATGCAAAGAGACAGAGTTATTGCCTATGCTCCTCGGCAATTGAAACAGCATGAAAGAAATTACCCTACTCATGATTTAGAGTTGGCAGCTGTTGTGTTTGGATTGAAAATCTGGAGACATTATCTTTATGGTACAAAGTGTATTATCTGTACAGATCATAAGAGTCTTCAGTACATGTTTTCTCAGAAAGAGTTGAATATGCGTCATAGACGATGGTTAGAGTTAATCAAAGATTATGATTGTGAAATTCGTTACCATCCAGGAAAGGCAAACGTGGTTGCTGATGCGTTAAGCCGATAAGGTACTTCTGATCGCATTTATTATTTGAAAGTTGATGTTTCTTCTGACTTAGTGGATAAAATAAAAGATGCTCAGTTAGAAGCTTTATTAGATCCTAATCTAAAGTCAGAAATCATGTTGAAAAGAAAATATTTGTTGGTTGATGATTCTAGAGGATTAAAGACTTTTCAGTCTCGTATATGGATTCCTATGATTGGTGGTATTCAGGATATGATTTTGAATGAAGCCCATAAGTCACGTTTATCTGTTCATCCCGGTAGTACCCGAATGTATAATGACTTGAAACCCTTGTATTGGTGGCCCACGATGAAAACTGATATTGCACAGTTTGTTAGTGTTTGTCATATTTGTGCTCAGGTCAAAGCTGAACACCAGAAACCATATGGGTCACTGAAACAGTTATAAATTCCAGAGTGGAAGTGGGAACATATCACTATGGATTTTGTGACAAAACTTCCACGTACTTCTCGAGGGAATGATATGATTTGGGTCATTGTTGATCGGTTGACCAAAAGTGCACATTTTCTGGCTACTAGTGAAACTGCATCTCTTGGTAAGCTTGCACAGTTGTATGTGAATGAAATTGTCTCGAGACATGGTATTCCTTTGTCGATTGTGTCAGATAGAGATTCTCGGTTCATTTCTCATTTCTGGTAGAGTTTGCAACAAGAATTGGGTACCAGAGTTAATCTCAGTACTGCTTATCATCCTCAGACAGACGGTCAGTCAGAGCGTACGATTCAAATGCTTGAGGATATGTTGAGGGCTTGTATTTTAGAATATGGAGGTTCTTGGGATTCTCATCTACCGTTAGTGGAATTTGCTTATAATAATTCCTATCGGTATCGGTATGCCTCCTTAGGAGATGTTATATGGTAGACGTTGCAGAACGCCTACTTGTTGTTTAGAAGCTGGTGAAAAGCAGTTTGCGGGTCCAGACATTGTTCAGATAATGGCTGAGAAAGTGGCAGTAGCACGAGAGAAGTTAAAAGCTGCACGTGACAGACAGAAGCAGTATGCAGATCCACGTAGACGACCAGTGACTTTCTCTGCAGGTGAGTTAATTTATCTTAAGGTTTCTCCGTGGAAAGGCGTTATTAGATTTGGGAAACGAGGTAAATTGGTTCCCCGATACATTGGACCGTTTAGAATTAGCCAAGTTGTCAATGATCAGTCGGTTATGCTTGATCTTCCTCCAGAACTTGCTGGTATTCATAGCACGTTCAATATCTGTTATTTGAGAAAATGCAACGTTGAAGATCAATCTCATATTCTTCCCTTGCAAGACTTGAAAGTCAACCAGAACCAGAAATTAGTTGAAGAACATATTGAAATTCTTGACAGAAAAGTTACTAAACTTAGAAAGAAGCAGATACCAATGATGTTGAAATGGAAACACAGTTTAGGTTCTAATTTGACCTGGGAGACCGAAGAGTCTATGAAATCCAGATATCATGGATTATTTGATCGTGTTGAGATTTCGGGGACGAAATCTCCTTAAGGAGGGGAGATTTGTAACATCCTCTTCAGTAGCCTGGTAATTTCTTATTTTATCGATTATTTAATTATTTTAGGAATTACCTGGTATTAATTGTTTATTGAGAAACTTAGATAAATAGGTCCCAGGACTTATTGTGAATAGTAAATTAGTGCATGTTTTAATTTACTATAGTTAACGGTAAAATAAAATAAGTTTCTCACGATTAGTATTTAGGTTCCAGACAATAGATTTAAGACGGGTATAAAATACCCAAAATAATTAAAATGTGAAGTCGGTTTAAAAAGAAAGCTGACTTTCTTTTATGTTCTTCCCCAAATGTTACTTCACTTCTCATTCTACACAAACCCTAACTCAAGAACTAAAAATTGAAATCACAAACAAGATTTGTTGACTTGGAGCTGTAATTCTTGCAAGTTAATTTCATCTACTTCCTGTCATCATCATCTTCTTCACTCAAGTGTAAGTAAGAACTTGTCATGAACTTATGTGTCAATTAGGTTAAATTAGATAATTGATGAATGGAATGATTAAATGAATGAAATATGATGATTACTTGTGATGTATGATGATAGTTCACTTTTTGCTCAGCTGATTATATGATAACCATGAAGAAATAATGTATGATTCTTGAATTTTTGGGTTTGAATAAGAATTAGCTAGAGTGTATGATCTTGTGTTGAATTGTAGTGATTTGATGATAGAGACTATGTTAAGTGATGTTTGTAGTTGTGGTGGAAGTTATTTTCAGCTCACAATCGATTATGTATATGTGTTGGTGAAATTTTTTGGTTAAATTCGAGCTGAGATTCTGCAGAAATGAACTGGGTTGCTGAATTAAGTAACTTAGCCGATTGGCTTCTTTTAGCCGATTGGCTTCTTTTAGCCGATTGGCTAAGCTAGTTCAAAATCATTACAGCACCTAGCCCTTGAACAAAAAGCTTGGAATTAACTAGGAATGCCGATAGGCTTCTTTTAGCCGATAGGCTTAGATAGTTCAAAATCACTACCGCAGTTTGCCTTTAACTTAAAGACTCAAATTTAGTTAAGCTAGCCGATCGGCTAGTGTAGTAAGCCGATCGGTTATGGTACTAAAACTAGAGAAAGCCGAACGTCTATGAACAAAATCAGAATCAAATTAGCTATGTCTAAAATATGTTGTATGCATTTATAAACTAATACTTGTTTATGATAATAGCAATACTATGAGCAATAATCTATGATTAGGAACTTGTAATTGTGATATCAATTGTGTTAAGTTCCTAGTGTTATGGATTATATAATTATGTAGATGATATTGAGTTCTAGAGTTATATTCGAATATAAGTTAAAAGTTTATGTAATACACTACTGACTTATGTTTGATTGTTGATTCTCAGATCCTCCAAAGAATAAGTGACGTTGGAATTCTGAGATTTTGAAGACAAAGGTATCAGTGAGTGGATTTAGAACTCACCCTTCGATTTAGTTGTAACTGTTTGGTTGCAACAAGTAAATGTAGATTGATTATAAGACTGCTTAGTCTGTGTTACTGATTATGAATCTACGTGATATGTGAATCTATGTGTATCAGATTATTGAGGTCAACGTGTATTTGGACTTTTTGGTTATTATGTGATTTACGTAGGTTTTGATTCATTTGTTGTGTTTGAGACCTGTGTATGAGTTTAATAACCAATAGTTATCGGTCTATTCTGTATTGGCCATGCAGATTGACGTTAAGTGTTCTTGGAGAATCCCCGAGTATTATGATATCTCCAGAGCCACCGATCCTCATTGAAATTGAAAAAGAAATGTGTTTACGATTATTTACTGTAAACAGATTGTTATGCTAAGTTGAATTGTGTGTGATAAATTCATTCACTTAGCTTCGTGCTAATCCCTCATTTTAACTTCCTGCAGATTATGTTTACTATGTGGGTGGTCAGGAAGTGGATGCTTCGGCAGGGAAAGTTTGGCGACTTGTATCTCTGATATGGTTTTGTATAAACCTTGTTTTGTGTTATATAATACCTAGTATTTATAAAATTTTCAAGCAGTTTGAATTTGAGGTGTTCTAAATATGTAAAGTGTTTATGTATAATATTTAATATATAGTAATGAAATGTATTTTGTAATATAAGCTTCCGAGTAAAATAATATAATATTCTTGTATTGAAAGAGGGGTGTTATAGGCGTGATCCGGTGAGATCTTAATCCATCGAGAAACAAGGATTAAAAAAAAGACGTGATTGAAGAAACGTGAATATGGGATGTTGCTTAATTAACTAGGGAAGATTCCTACTTATCTCAATAACTCATGAGTCCCATATTTATCTCAACAACTCATGGGTCCGTACTTATCTAAACATGGCTTCATTTACTTTATTTGGTATAAATACATGTAAATGAAAGAGAAAAGGGTTAGCCTCTAAACTACAACAAAAAGATCGTACGTCAAACATGAAAGTGCATAAGAGTCTTGTACTTTAGAGAGAAATTGAAATACAAAGCTAAAATTCCCTACATCATTGTTCTTCATTTATTCTCAATTTTATTAATTGTATCGCATTCGTTTAAGATCTCTGTGCTTGTTAAATCTTGGACGGATCAAAAACATAGTAGATGGTTTCAAGAGACAAATACCCCATTTGGATAGGCGATAAATAGAATGATCCTACAACACTCAAAACATAAGATATATACATTTCAATAATCAAATGAAAAATTAAATAAGGGTTCAAAATTTTCAGATATTTTAATTTTCTAACGAAATCTTCTCATATTAGACTCCTACCAACGGACGTCGGTTTGCCACGTCAGTTTTTACCCAAGAAACTGACACCGTTGGTACGGGGCGTCAGTTTCATGGCGTCGGTTTGGGGCGTCGTTATTTCAACGGAAGAGAGGAGAGCATCGGGTAAGGGGAGTGGGGCCAACAGCTTTTCTTCTTATTTTTTTTTCATTTTTTTAAATGTGTATTCTATATTTTTTTGTTCTGTTTTTGTTGCAAGGGGGCTTTAGTGTAGTCCTTTCTTTTAGGTTGTTGATATATACAACACATATTTTTATTCATACACCACAAACATTCATTCCAGTCTTGTACAATACTGCATCACGATGCATCAAAAGTGATGTATATATCAAAATGTTTGTTGTATTTATCAACCCCTTTTCTTTTATTCTTAAATCAAACTTGAAATCTTTTTTGAATGACAAATGGTCGGTTAAATTGGTTCGGTTAAGTTGGTTAATATCGGTTATGGGTTCGTTTCGGTTTTTGTTGCTCACCCCTAACTCCAATTATGTCATCATGAAACGTCATGATTGGAAAGGGTTAAAACATATAGTAATAAATATAGCTCAAATAGATGTAACGATTTTGTTTTGTAAGAAATTACAACTATATATGCTAAAATTTATTTTTTGAGCGAGAGTTTTATATTTTGTGCCGATCTTTTTACATTTTACTCTAAATTTGGATTGTATGCTAAACTTTTGGATTATAATTAGGGTATTGTTAATAAGGATGTCAATAACGTGCATACCTGATTGTACTTTAATTGATATTTATGAGGGGTCAACTTAAATTCAGAGGGTCATAGAGTTTATTATGGTATGAGTACAAGTATTAATGCTTGTTTTAATTTCTTATTGACAGCCCTAAGGGCTGTCGTTATCATTTTCCTTATAATTATTATGCTCAACTTTTTTACTTTATGGATATTTTTTGATTTTGTGTAAACATTTTGAATGTTTGGTGCCTTGGGTGGTTCTAACTGGTGAGTTATGACTTCAAATTAAGTTAAGATGAAATTAGTTTTTGTAGGGAGAATCAAAATTGGAAACACATACGAAATATTTTAAGGGTATTGTTATGTCAATAACGTACATCAATTGGTTGTACTTAAGGGATATTTATGGAGGGTCAACTAAAATTCAGGGGGTCCAAATATTTTATTATGGTATGGGTACAAGTATTAATACATTAACTAACTTCTTATTGACAGCCCTTAGGGCTGTCGTTATCATTTTCCATATTTTAATTAATGGGAAGGGTAGGTTAATCAGCACGTATTCTAATTTTATTTTATTTTAGTTTTTATTTTTTTTATACAATGAACTGGCTGGTTTTTATGCATATTACTAACCTATTTACTGAGATGAGATCATTAGAGTACTAATATTCCAAAGAATGGAAGTACCAATGATATTGTGTCATGTGTACAAAGAGAATGCTCCACATGTACAAAACTCATTTACCCCCAACATCAACTATCTCACAAACGGCAAATCGAAAAATTATGAAAATTGCACCACATAATTCAGCGTTTTCTCCTTTTCGATTTGTCGTCCCTCAAAGTATACTTTCGAAGAGTTTTTTTTTTTCTTCTTTTTTGGTGGGTTTCACATTTTACTAACATATGTGTTAAAATGTCGCGTTTAGGGTTTTAGGGTTTAGGATTTATGGCTTAGGGTTTAGGTTTGGGGGTTTATAAACCCCAAATCCTAAGCCCTAAACCCCAAACCCTAAATGATTTACAAAAATCTAAACCCTAAATCTTACTAAACCCTAAACCCTACTAAACCTTTCTAAACCCTAAACCCTATGCCCTAAATCCTACTAAACTCTAAACCCTAACTCTAAATTAAATGTACAACCAAGCACTAACACATGTGTTAATAATTTATAAAAACCACCAAAAAAACGAAAAAAAATCGTCGAAAGTATGCCTTGAGGGACGGCAAATCGAAGATGAGAAAACGCTGAATTTTATGGTGCAATTTTCATAATTTTTTCGATTTGCCGTTTGTGAGATAATTGATTTTGGGAGTAAATAGGTTTTGTACATGTGGAACATTCTCTTTGTACATGTGAAGCATTCTCTTTGGTTCTTCCATACTTCCAAAAATTCTTACTATTGATATGTTACTTATTTCACATATGTCAAAATATAAAACACCCAGGTACAAACAAATAAAATATGTTATTTAAATAATAAGTTGGTCATTTTATATCTATATTTTTATAATTCAACTATTTATTTAAATAATAAGTTGGTCATTTTATATCTATATTTTTATAATTCAACTATTTAGATTTATATGAATGTCTCTTAAAAAGTGTATCTAAATAGTTTGATATGACTATCAGAATACCCGTGTGAAGTAGCGTGATGCTTATTCCGTCTAATCTCATTATATAAATAGAATATCTTGAATTTCATCGATATGTAGTTACAAAGTTTTGGATTTTTTTAATTCAATTTATATGTGTATCTTCATCCATGTTAATCACAATCATGCGGGTATATCAGGTAATGTAATATGAGGGTATATGAGGAACCTATCAACTTAGTGGTTGGGGGTTCAAGCCTCATGAGAGACAATTTGTATATATTCATGTTGGTTGTTTATCTAATTCATGGGATATGTAGTCTAGGGTTGTCTTTCTAAAAAAAGCTAATCTAACATTGAGGGTATATCAATAATTTAAGAAGTAAATCATTGTGATTTTCTATCATTGATTAGGACATATTTTAATTAGATTTTAATATTTAAGATTCAACATACGAACATTTAAAGAGTAATGTTATATAGGCCTAATTTGATAGACCTAAATAGACATACTTCTCTTATTATTTATTTTTTTTGAAAGGCTAAATATATTATAAAAAGTCTACTAGCAAGACGCTAGAAAGACTTAGAGTACAAGCGCCAATAATACACACCATGTTCTTGGAAAAGTTTGCTCTAAATCCGAACTGAGAAGGGACTAAAAGGGATGAAAAAAACCTGAATGAATCAGGAAAAAATCCCCGAGAATAGGGGCCGAGCCACCGGTTTTCACCCTATTTCGTTTTTGATAGCCCCTCGTGAGGATTTAGAAACAAGCCATATCCAAAAGCACCAATGACATAATATTACAAATTCTAATTACGATTCATTAATGCCAACCAAAAAACCAAAAACCTCCTGCTTCCATTTTCCTTCAAGCCCAGATTTGCCTTGCTTCCATTCGAAACAACAATTCACCATAATAATTAATCAAAAGTAAAATCCAACCATTGCTTTTCTTCAATCTTCCTTTTGGAGAGACGGTTTTGGATCCACAGCAAGCCCACGGATTTAATTTCATTCACTATACCTCCAACATTTACTTTCGACCCCTTGAACATTACTTTGCAGCGGCTATTCCAAATCACCCAACATGCTATCATGATCACAGATTGAACTAGCAGTTTCCTATCATTTGAACCATTGATATCTTTGTGAAAGAAGATTAGGTCCTTTGTTGAGAAAATAACCATCGGAAATAAGTTGCACCATCTTTCAATTGCATTCCAAACCTCCTTCGCCACCTTGCATCCCGTTAATAGATGTTCCAATGATTCTTCACTTTCCTTATTGATTGAATTTTTTCTTTATCCTAGTCTCATTTAAATAAATTTTCACATCTACCAATCTACAATTTTAAGTCTGAATTTAGGCCAAGAAATTTTATCCTATTAATCATTTTCTATAAAATTATCTCGAGGTAGCAGGCCCGATCATTAGACCCTATTTGGGCCCGAGTCACCAGTCCTCAATTAATTCCAAATTTCCAAGAAATGTGTATTTGGATTGGGCCTGAATCATCTTTTCCTTCTTCGTGAATTGCTCGCTCTCACAGAAACCTTTAAACAAAATCGGTTGTTGTCCTTTAAACAAAATCGATTCCCAACAACCATTTATCCCCTCTCTCTATCTCAATCAAAATTAAACGCTCTAAACTTGTTTCAGCATGCAAGAAAAATTGAACAACCGACCCTCTAGTGGCTCCCACTTACTGGTCTCATGTTCAACAAGGAAAAAATAAATCGTATAACCCGTGATTAAAGGTATATGGAGATAGGGATTGAACTCATGACTTTCGCATGTATGTTACCATCCCGAAATTGTTTCCATATGTATGAATGCGTAGTATTGTAAACTTTTTTATTTTTATCTTTTCAAAATTTTTATATTCCGGTAAAGATTTTTACACATTGTGCTAGGATTTAAATATTGTGCAAAAAGTCTCAATTACGTGCCAAATATTGGATCGTATACAAAAATTTTTTGGATTATATTTCTTAATCTTATGCTGAAATTTGGATTCTATCTGTGAAAATTTATCGTCTTCTCCATTCCATTTTAACATAATTAATTACACTTATCTTGTGACGTATAAATTAAATAAAAAGAATTATTTAAACCCTTGGAAGTGTAGTATTATAAAACAAAAAAGATTTTCGCAATAGAAAAATAAAATCAAAAAATAAAGAAAATATTAGGTAAACAGATCTTCGGCACGACGAATCGCATTGGGAGTTGATGTTATCAACATGTTGATCCTCTAACAGTCTAACGATTCTTCAAACTCAACTCTACAAAATTCATCATATACATATGATCATAACTACATTTCTATTCATATAAGCTCACAATATTTCTAGTACTAAAAACTCAAGTTCATGAAACTTGTACAAGAAAATTAGAAAAGGCAAATTATCGATATGAAACTGTTTACGTTACTAGTTATAGTAACTGCATCGCTTTTGGTGGTGCCACCACCATCGATGATGTTGATGTTCTTTCCTGTTGGGATTATGACACTTCTTATGTTGATGGTGATCCAACCTGTTGAATCGTCTAGTAATCCTTTACATAATCGGAATTCAGTTCTAATAGGTTTGATTAGGCAAGTTATGAGTTATTGTATGAATGTTGGTTTTGGGATATTGTGTTTTGGTTACTCAGGAATCTTACATGTAACACAATGATAGTATTTTGTTCTGTGTTTATAGTTTTGTAAAGATATTAGCTCTATACTTCATATTAGGACTAAAACTTCGTGTTAAATTATGTGGTGCTTGATGAAATGTAGTTATTAGAGCTTATTTGAGAACTACGTAGTATATAGTAGCATAGTATCGATTAAGATATTTTTGCTCTCGAATGGATATACATGACATTTGTAAACGAAATTCTCGTAAAAAGGTCAAATCTAAACGGATAAACATAGTAGGTATCCACTGTCAAGTTATTCGAAAAGGACGATTCTTATTTTAACTCAGAAGTGGCCTAACCGAAGTATTTTCGTGAATGTTTCTGACCCTTTTTGTTGACCACTCTCAAAATGATCACATAGTGATATCCGAACACGAGAACTCTTGTAAGCATGTAATGGCACCTTACCACTATGTTGATTCAACGCTCGTTTCTGGATCCCTTAATCATTGGTTGATTTAGCGATCAAACATCCAAGATTGGTTTTCTAACTAGTAAATTAGTATAAGATAGATTTGACCATAAGTTGTATGTAAATGAGAATGTTCAATTACAGCCATTAAATATTTTTTTTTCTGAAAGACAAACATTTGATCATCAAACATGAGACAAACAAACACGACACTAGTTTCAATTAATGTTTTTCTATATATCTAAATTATTCTTAAATCAAAACAATGTAACAACATTTTGGTGACCAAGTTGGTTATCATTCTATATGTTTTGATTAATGATTAATAAACAATTATGGTGACTTTTGAAAAATATATATACTCTCTCCATTTAAATGTAAACCTTACTATTTTTATTTGTACCAAAAAAATTGTTCACTTCCAAAAAAATCATACAAAAACTTATTAAATTTATCAAATTTACCTTCATTTATTCATTTCAATAACTCATTTAATAAATATTTTCAGTCAAATTTGTCTTAAATATCATAATAATAACATTATCATTTTATTAGACTATCATAAGTTCAACATATTTTTTGGGAGACCTCCTTACTTACAACTTTTAGTCTACATTTCTATTGGTGACGTAAAGTGATAATTTGGATTTAACTTTGAAGTTTATTTTTTGATATTTATTTAAACAACAAATACTAGAAAAAATAATGGCAAATTAACCCATTTAGAAAGTATTGAGTGAGTACGTGGGCCCATGATTCTAGAGACTCGTCCAGGCCTACTAAAGTTAAAGAAGGCCCACTAGAGGTGCAAAAAAAACCGGGTTTTATACCCTACCTGAAAAAAAAACCCGAAACCCTACCCGGTTGTACCCGGGTATGACCATACCCGGTTCGGATTTTGGGAGTACCCGCCGGGTACATAACCGGGTTGGGTTTTTAGAATTCGAAATCGGGTTGAACCCGGGTTGAAATCGGGTCGGGTTGAAAAACTGGTCAAAAACCCGGCTGAAAAACCGGAAAAAACCGGTTTTAACCCGGTCAAAAACCCGGTTGAAACCCGAAAAAAACCCGGGTCGGGTTGGTCAAAAACCCGGTTTCCCTGTGTTGACTAAAACCCGGGTCAGGTTTCTGGTTCGGGTCGGGTTGGGCTAAACCCGGTTTTGTTCACCCCTAAGGCCGACTAGTCTTTTTTACCATTAGCTTTTAATTTTGTTTATTATTGTTATTTATTTTTTTTTTGCGAAAATATAAGTGTATTGATTTAGATCGAGATATTGAAATTGAAATTGAAATTACAATTGAAGGAAAGAGGAAAGTCCATTAATAGAAATTCCATTAAAATCTTCTTATAAATGCTACCTTTTGTCTAAAAAGTACGTTTTCTATAGTATATAGAATTTGTCTTTAATAATGACAATATAGTATACTAAGGTCAACGTGTCCTTTTCTTTTTCTTGCAATCTTTTGCACCTTTTAATATGAAATATTAAAAGTTAGGAGGGTAGCATAGACATAACTAAGTGTTCTTCAAACAGTGTCACAAATTAAAAAAATTACGGTGCGATTTAGAGTGGCGAGTGACTTATAGAGGAAAAGAGAAGCAAGTGAAACAACTGCATTGTAGAATAAACTTGTAGCGGTAAGATGTAATATGGTTAAGATATAGTGTTATTAAAAGTGTTATTAAAATGCACTGTTGCTAAGGTGCAGAGTATCGTTATGATGCAGTGAATATAAGCCGTAAATCAGTTTTTTATTTATTAATATATTTTTTGAGATTATATGTCACTTCTGTCGTCTCTAAACCACCATCCTCTCTTATTCCAAACCAAAGTTTTATTTCTAACATTTGGAATTCGGAATAAGAGATGGGATCAAGAGAGTATGGGATTTTGGGAGAGAATGGGAGAACCAATGAGAATGCTCCATTCTCATTAAAGGAGGAAGGGTATTTCCGTCATTAGCAAATTACCCTGATAAAATTAAAAAAGAAAAGAAAATAATTAGAAATAGAAAATACGCTAGTAGCAGCGATTGAAGAAATTAGGGTTTCAACTTCAAAAATCCCTGCAACCTACAAATATACAATCGTAATCGTTTTGATATATGTTACGGATTTTAAGTAATTGATACTGCAAATTCATCTAATTGAAGATGCGATTCAGAACCGATTTATCATACGTGATTTTCCTCAATTTTTTCTTTGAATAACACGTGATGTTGCTGATTGATATATGCTGCGAATTTCAAGTAATTTATGTTGTGAATTCCTCCAATTGAAGATGCGATCACGAATGGATTCATCGTATGTAAGTTTGTTTCTTTTTATTCTGAATGATATATGATGTTAGTAATTGAAATCTACTATGAGTTTCACGTAATAGATGTTGCGAATTTATCTAACTGAAGAACTGATTACAGATTAATTCTTCATCTTTGATGTTGCTGATTGATATTTAAAGGGATTGAAGAGATTGCTTTTGTGAACAGGTGGCTACATGGAGCAGACATAATGCTAAGGTCAACTTGTTACTTCTGTTTGGAGAACACATCCTTAGTGTTGATGTTGAAGGGAACGTTTTCATATGGGCCTTTAAAGGAATTGAAGAGAATCTCTCTCCAGTTGGACATATTTTGCTAGATAGTGAATTCACTTCAAGTTGTATTATGCACCAGGACACTTATTTAAACAAGGTATCTGTTTAGTTTCAACCAAAGACACGTTTTACTATTCAATCACGCGCTGTGTTAACTGAATGAAATCACGTAAACAGGTTATTCTTGGAAGTCAGGACGGTTCACTTCAACTTTGGAACATCAGCACAAAACTGAAACTTTACAAATTTAAAGGATGGAAATCATCGATATGTTGCTGCTAATGATATCAATGGAATTTAAACGATGTAGATAGATTCCTGATGTTACCAGAAAAAGCTTTTAATGTTCAAATACCTAAAAGGAGATCAATCTAGACAATCACAAGTTATTGCACATTTGATTATATCTATGTATCACATGAGTTAAACTATTGTAACACGTGTGTTATGTCATTGTAACACATTGCACATTTGATTCCCACATCTGTATCACATTACTTAAACTATTGTAGCATACGTTGTGTTGATAACACATTTCTTATGTTGTGTTTTCTTGTCACATGAGTTCATTCATCATAACACATGTGTTGTTTGTTTAACACAACACGATATATTACAAAAACACATGTGGTAGTTCTCTGTAACACATGTGTTAGTTCTCTGTATCACAAGTGTTAGTTCTCGGTATCACATGTGTTTGTTCTCTTTATCCACTGTAAAGATATAGTCACCACAAATACAGTTGTTAATATTATAAACATGTAACATATGTGTTGTGTTCATGTAACACATGTGTTGTGTTCATGTAACACATGTGTTGTGTTTCTTGTCACGTGAGTTAATTCATCATAACACATGTGTTGTTTGTTTAGCACAACACCATATATATTAGAAACACGTGGTAGTTCTCTGTAACACATGTGTTTAAGTCAATAACACATGTGCTAAACCATTATAACACATGTGTTAATTATTCATTTTAAATTATTATATAAAATGGGTTAAACCACTTTAAAGATATAGTCATTACAAATGTAGTTTTAAATTTTGAGAACATATAACACATGTGTTGTGTTCATGTAACACATATGTTTTGTTTTCTTGTCACATGAGTTAATTCATCATAACACATGTGTTGTTTGTTTAGTACAACACCATATATATTAGAAACATGTGGTAGTTCTCTGTAACACATGTGTTTTAGTCGATAACACATGTGTTAAACCAGTATAACACATGTGTTAATTCTCTATAACACATGTGTTAATTCTCCATTTTAGATTACTATATAAAATGGATTAAACCACTATAAAATGGGTTAAACCACTGTAAAGATATAGTCACAACAAATGCAGTTGTTAATTTTGAGAACATGTAACACATGTGTTGTGTTCATGTAACACATGTGTTGTGTTTTCTTGTCACATGAGTTAATTCATCATAACACATGTGTTGTTTGTTTAGCACAACACGATATATTACAAACACATGGTGTTTTTCTGTAATACATGTGCTGATTCACCATAACACATGTGTTAAATTAGTATAATACATATGTCAATTCTCCATAACACATATGTTAATTCTACATTTTAGTGTGAATGCATAAAATAGGTTAAACCACTATAAAGATACAGTCACCACAAATACAGTTGTTAATTTTGTGAACATGTAACACATGTGTTGTGTTCACGTAACACATGTGTTGTGTTAATTCTTTATAACAAATGTGCAACAAAAAAAAAACATAAAAGCTAGAAGTAATATTAACACGAAGAGCAAATAGACCATGAATATTCACTGATAAATCAAAACACTTCATCTGTTGTTCTAAAAACACGGCAAATCACAATCTTAGAGAAAAACATGATGAAGTACTAGTTACAAAAAAAAAACAAAGTTACTAACATAGACCAATAAAAAGTAATCCCAAAGCTCATCTGCTACAACTTCTCAGACTTGATCTTTTCCATTATCATCATAACGAATCTTCATACCATGCTTTATTACCTTCCTAACGTTATCCTTATCATACAGCTTGTCAAAATTTTCTGCAAGATCGTAAACCTTTTTAGAGTGCATATTGGCATCATGCAAACACATATTCGCAGCATACTTAACCCTTAGTCGAAAGAGTTGAATTTCTTGAAGAGAGTCTTCATCAGCTAATCCACAATCTCATTTACTACTTGTTTAACCCAGGTAATTCTCCATGTGAACTACAATGAACTAAATGAAGTCACTTTTTTCATCATCATGCATTTTTTTTTCTTAAAATGATGTCAAAATTCAGCTAGGCATATAATCAAACACCTGGAGTGCATAACAAATGAAACACAACAAAAACGAACTTTCAGTAGGCTGCAATTAGCTGATAGTGACAAGTATCAAATACATATAGATACAACAATAATAACTTAAGATAATGTGAAAGACATACAATCCATTAACATACTGCCATTTAAGTAAAAATCAAGTAGATAGGCTTTCATAATCAATGACTTCAAATCAAAATAACTCATAGCTACAAATTAAGGATCATCTTACCAAGAGGAATCGATTGCAATGTAGTCGTTGGAATAGCTGACCTAGCAGCCTGTCGCAAAGCTCTTTCACCCTCGATATCCATGATTTACAGATTCGAATCGGATGAAATATAGCAAACTAGGGTAAAAATCGATTTAGGGCAAAAAGTTGACTAAAAACACAATTCCACGGATCAAAATAACCGCGATGTTGCGAAGATTACAAATGTCAAATTTATATTTGATAAATCGTAAGATTAAACCTAGAATTGGAATAAGTGTGGATTAGGGTTTATGTGGGAGAGAAAAGAAGGAGCGAGCATAGAGTTTCAGAATGAAAAGTGTGAGCATCTGATTGTTTTGTGTGTGTGTAAAATTACATCATTACCCCTCCACCCAAAAACATAATACAATGCAATTTTTTTTAATCAAATGCTGGAAATAATATAGACCCTTGATTTTGATGATCTAACGGCTATAATGCATCCTCCCATACTCTCTAAAAAATGATGTACTGCAATGAACTTTTCTCTTCGGAATAAATAAGAAGGAATGGTAAGTTGGTTTCGGAATTTGGACCCGGTTGTCTAATTAGGTGTACTGTCTATCGTCCTAGCGAGCCATGTGGATACAAGTATAGAGCTCAAACTAAGTTAAGAGAATTAATTTATTTTTCATATTTTTTATCTCAGAAAAATAAGTAAAGATATTGTAGATAAGAAATACATACTCCATAGTCCATACTACCGACTTACTTCTTTTAGCCGTTCTTGCTGTCTTAAGTCGTCCTCTTTTCTTTATAAAATGCCGCTACAACTTCAATCTCATATTTAAGGATTCATACGGCCACTGGCCACATCAAAGCTTTTTAAGATTACAATTCAAGATATTAGTTGTATCCTCACGTATGCTTCAATTCGTTACGTAATGTAGAGTACGTATCGATCCAAAAAAATTGTAAATATGAGCATTTACTTACAAAGGATTACTACGTACGTTGTAGATAAAATATTACAAATTTAGTTTCTACTAGTACAAGCTACTTAAACTAATAAGGTTTGTTTCTATTAGGTTGTCACCTAAAGTTACATTGTTATTTAAACCCTAATTTATATGTGTGTGTATTTCATTCTACATCATTACTGCCAAAATTAATCACAGTCTTGCAGAATCAGGTACATAACACGCACATCTGACTCGATTCTCCAACACAAAATATACATGTATAGTGATGAAATGAGAGATAAATTAAACAGCGAAACGATCGAATAAAAGAATACCTCCTTAGCTCGATTCTCGATGATTCCGATAACAAAGCTTGATCGCTCTCCCCTCTAGTCTTCCATTTTTAAGAAAACGCACACACACATGTGCTCCTTTCATCAACGTACGCGCGCCAATTTTCAATAACTTGATTTGACTATTTAGGTCAAACTTCCCTAGCCAGTCCGTACAAAACCAGACTATGTGCTCTCTAATCTAAGGCGTCGATATGCTAGCTATGGATGAAGTAGTCGACGAACAAACATACATATTTAAACTTTTGTTTTATTCATAACATCTTTATTAATATTAAATATAATAAGAATAAGAAATAAATTGCATAGCTCACTTTTAAAATCGAGCCATCCCATTGGCTTAGGCTAATAATAAAAGTCAAATACGGAAATCAATTTGGTCATTTTTCATTTTTGTCTTCAATTTCATTATTAAGTCCCGTACTCCCGTGGACGCGACAATTTATTTTCTTTTAATATAAATCGGATTTAGCTTAAAATAAAAATCTAATTTAATATTCGAGCATTCTAAAATTTGGCTATCTGATTTTTTACCCCGTGCGCTTACGGGTAATTTGATTGCATGAAGTGTTTTGAAATTATCTTATTTCTTTTATATCAAGATATAGATCTAATGGTCGAAGAGATGATCAATCATGCCTAAAATCACTATATGATTCGTATAATCGTGATAATGATTAACGCCTGCGTGTGTAAATTAGAGTGAATATTAATATTTTAATGAGAATAAAATTAAGCGTGGAGTTTGAATACGGGAACATGTCACGCATCCGGAATAGAGGGGCGTTCATGGCCGGTTAACCGATGATACCGATTTATCATGTTTGACATTTTCATTAACCCGTGTCAAAACCGAAAAGACTGTAATCAGTTAACCGTTCTCCGATGTTTTTCCGGCTTCGGTTAATGCCTTAACATAAATTGAGTCATGTCGCGATATGTGTGTTTCATCGGTCCGGTATTCGGTTGAATCGGTTTTGAAATTTTTAGGAGCAGAACCAAATTCACATGTAAAACCAAACCAAAAAACCAACAAAGTTAGAATTCTTTTTTCAAAAACACCCTTTAACATACAAATGTACGAGATATGCATGATTATACTATACAAATTATATAAAATTGAACTATTAATAAGGGTTACTTGTTAGCCAAGCTCGAGTTTAGAAAGCACAAAACTGTGAATGTACGTGAATTCTCATGTCCAAACATTACATCTATTTTTCGGAAACCCACGGTAGCTAACAAAGGATTAAGTTTATTTAATAAACCGAATATTAATCCGGTTTCCGGTTTAACCGAATTCAACAAACTCATAACCGAATACTGAACACCCCTCGTGATAATTAAATACATATTCTCATTTTCGATATTGTAAAGATAAGTAAATTAAGTGATGCCCGGGATTAAGATAAGTAAATTCTTATTTTTATTTAATAATAAAATAATGGTTCCTCAGTCCTCACGAAATCATAAAACGCGGTTATGACTAACCAAACAGGAAAAAAGAGTTCATTTCACACAAGCCCATTGGTGAAAGGTTCCGAAGGATATCCACATGTTTATATATACCGTGTGTTTCCTAAATGACCCATGGGTTCATTTAGAACCGGATCCACCCGACCAGACCAATTTTGTTTTGCCACTTATTTAAGCTTCTACATTTACCAAAGGTAAATGACTATTCATAAGCTATTGCTAATTCACTACTATTCCAACAACTAAAAAAGTTAGATGAACAACTCGAAATGGTAATATTTCATTTTTTAATTTTTTTTATTATTAATTATTATGCCAATGCTAATGTTAATTATTTACTTGAAAGTTGTAAACTTTAGCTTGAGTCATCTGTTTCTTTATTCTCTTCTAGAAAAAAAAAAGAAGAAATTATATGAAATTCAAACTTTATATAGGCATATGAAATAGTACTAGTTTTATAAGGGGTGTTTGGGGAAGCTTTTGCTTATTAGCTTCCGCGATAAGAAAAAGCCTCAAAATTCCGACTTTTGGCTTTTTAGCTTTTCTATCCTTTCAAATAGTGATAAGCTTCTTCAAAAAAGTAGATCCAAACACTTACAATGAGCTTTTCTACATTATGATATCAAGAAAAACTAAAAAGCCTCTCAAATAAGCTATCCCGAATACTCTCTTATCATCTTATATAGTGGACTGGTGATTATTTTCTTGCTACGGCATTTATTTCGTGTAATTATAATCTGATTAAACTAATATAGAAATATATAGTGTAAATGTTGTTAACTTATATTTCCTAGTGTCATCAAATTTGTGCATGCGATCCTATCTGTGCAGATTTCCCAGCAGCACCAATAAGAAGTAAAATACAAATAAGAGTTATGGCATTCAATCTCATATTGCGAGAAATCCAAGAATTTCTGGGGGCACTAGCACAAGCAAAAATGGTGGAAAAGTCTACTGTTTGAAAGAGAGTAAAACAACCCGAAAATTATATATGAACTCATATACATTTTCTACATAATTATAAGTTAACAACATTTACACTATATATTTCTACACAAACTTTTAAATTAATGTAACATGACAAATTGAGAAAAAATTAACAACAATTTCCACTAATTTCATTTATACATGACGTTGAGAAGATAATATGCTACATTATTAACTTTCTATAAGATATAGTTGACTACTATTTGATGCGTTTGAACTAATAATATAAATTAAAATCATTCTGTTAATCATGCATATAATAATAAGGTATCAACGTTTATCAACATATTCATGTAAATTGATGTTATAAACTAAGTGTTTGTATTAATTAATATAACGATTAACATGATTTCCAAGTTTCTATCTCATGATCATCGTGCTCATCTTTAAAAACGTTGAAAAAATCTCAGCCTATAACAACATCATACGATATTAATCTCCCAATCAAAATCATCATACAATAAAATATAAGAATTAATTGACATTGAAATTTGTAAAATAATATACAAACACAAAAAAGTGTTTGAAATTATAAAAATAAGTTTGCTATGTTTAGTATGTCCTTTTAGTTGCTCTTATTCACCGTTTTGGTTTCTTACTATGTGTTCTTACTATGATTAATTTTTTTTTTCAAAACCTTTATTTTTCCTATACACAATATTATACGGAGTATAAAGATGAGAAAAAATATGGATGTTACATCTTTTTCATAATTTTACTTTATTACATGGAATGCAAAAAGGATTGTGAAGAAAGAAAAAAATAACTAAAGTTAAAAAGATGTTTTACATTTAAGTTGTTAGATATCTAATTATATCTTCAATTCTACAGAAATTGTGCAACTAAAAATAGTTAAATCATTCATTTATCAATAGTGGTGTAAGTTTCTAGAATAATGTATTTATGCCAACTATATTTTTTTTAAAGCGAATATATTGTCATATAAAACTTTTTAATTAGTTACTTAGATAAAACATAGTTTATTACAATTTAACGTAGTTGAACTAATATTATAAAGTAACATTATTTCTTTCATCATACATATTATATATGAATTTTTAAAATAATGAACTTGCATAATTGTAGGTCAAATTACTCTATGAATGTATTAAGAAAAACTAATTACCGTCTAAACTTATAGATTTGAATGATGTGGTAAATATATTTACCAAGCAAACAAAATGACTACACATAGGATATTTATTTAGATGTCAAATAAATTAGTATGATATCAAATAAAATAAATTAATTCTTATAAAAGATAGTGTAATAGGGTTAATTATTAACTTAAATATAGTAGGATACTATTAAATGAAAACGAAATTATACGTTAAAAAAATTTGGATTTTTTGTTGACTTTCTAAAACTAATAAGTTGTGTTTGGGAAAATAAATTTCATACTAAAAATAAGAGATTCACGATGAGGTGTCATATAATTTAAGATAGTTTATGAAAGATTGACACGTAAGCGAAAATCTTAGGTGGCGAAAGGAGAAGCATGCGGTTTCTCTATTAGATATGTAGAGATATTAATATGATTTAATGTGATTAGTTTATATGTTTATAGAAAAAGTTGATTACTAGATGTTCATTGAGCTCGTAATTAACTATATGTTCATAATTTGAAAGATAACTCTTAGTTATGGGATGTACAAGCTTAAACCCGAGATCTTGTGTAATTTGTGGCAAATATGTCTTATCCATTATCAAATTAGCTACACGATCACATACAGATTAACACTATTTTTGAATGTAACTCACATACAGACAGGGGCGGAGGTACTACAATGCAACAGGTAGCAAATGCTACACATGATTTTGTAGATTTAATGTAAATATATTTTTTAATTATGGTATAGCATATAAAAGGTTCTACACCAGAAATATTATGATGCACATGCACTTATCCTAATGTTCTATATCAAGATAAATATTGGTCTCATTACAAGAAAAAGTCAAATTTGATATAATATAAGGTCCAACTCTTTCATTTTGTTAGAATAATTCATCAATTTTTAATTTATACATGAATTTATTAAACAAATGATGCAATTTTCAGTTCTATATCAGTATACCATTTGACAATTCTCTTGTTTAATTGTTGAGCTTTTTGTTTTTCAACTCTACTCTTATTCAAATTAGTATTAAAAATTCATTTGTGTGTATGTGAAATTAATTTTTGAACAACTTTTTTATATGTGATGTAAAAATGGAAGAGCTAGAAAATGCTTCGGATGAAGCTGTTGTTCGTCATTATCAACTTATGGTTGGACAATAAAAGCAAATCTCTCTTATCTATTAAAAGAAGCCCTTAATTAATTAATCACCTTCTAATTAGCCTCTCAGAGATTAATCCCACCCCTTAATTTTATTAGCATCTTAAACCACAACCATTGATCAACCTAATTCTTATGATTAATTAATCTTAAAGATTACTAACAGAACCCTTAATACTACGTGTGTCTGCTTCTTTGAGAGGCTAGGGCTCAAAACAAAAAAAAAATCCATACACACAAAAAATACGCCACCCATTCCATACACCTCAAAAACCACGAATCGTATTAATCATCCATCATGATTTCATTGCAGATATCGAATTCAACATACCGCAACGCTCAAAACGGCGAATACAGAAGGATGATTGATATGACAATCATTCAAACGATCTGGCAAGGATTCAAGGGTTTTTCGAGGGACAGATTCAGGAGCCAGCCTCCATGAATTAAATCACGATGGCCTCCATTTCAGTTCACAGTCCAATCGTATGACATCAATCTCTCCTAATCTTACCATTTATGTTGTCTGATTCGTAATTCTTATATCCTGTAAATACATTAAAAAAGGTACAATATATTGTATGATGTTGAGTACTTAGTTGATCCCAAAAACTGAGGCACACTCATAATG
Source organism: Helichrysum umbraculigerum (assembly GCA_949592205.1). Classification (NCBI taxonomy): domain Eukaryota; kingdom Viridiplantae; phylum Streptophyta; class Magnoliopsida; order Asterales; family Asteraceae; genus Helichrysum; species Helichrysum umbraculigerum. Next base: position 7,297,446 of record CATIUR010000004.1, on the reverse strand, counting down.
TGGAATGAAACATTAAGTATTTCATTTTAATGATTTGGACATACATTACCACCTGATCAAATTCATGTTGCCTAACTTAGTTCAATGTCCAACTTTGTTGATCTTTTTATATTACTGTAATTCTGAATGTATGTGTTGTTCGTAAAAGTTTGAGAGGCCATCTGGACACAATGGCACCCAAATGTCTTGAATATGTCTTATAACTTTGATCAAGCTTCTGTTGATTGTAGTGTTTTTTTTTTTGTGTGATGGAGAATAATATAATAATAATAGTAGTAGTAGTAGGGTTGATATAGAAAGTGAAGGTGGAGGTGAAAAGATTGAAAGAAATGGATCATCAATTTCAATGATGGAAGATATAAGACAATCACTTTTTATTAAAAAGCAGAGTTAGTACTACTTCTCAGATTGCTATAGTTGGGTGCAATGTTTGTTGTAACATCCTCGAAATGGACCTAGTTATTTGTATAGTATTATTTCTTGATTTAAATATGTATTTAAATGTGTTTGGAAATAATATTGTTTGAAATAGTTGAAATAATTGGAATAGGATCCGAATATTCCAATGTGATAAGTGAAATATTAATTGTTGTAAATTAATATAGTTGACGGTGCAATAAAATGTTTGGACTCGCAAATGGTTTTCGGGTTCCAGACAATAGGTTGAGATGGGGTATTAAATTATACCCGTATATTGAAGGCGGTTCGTGAGGCCGACTTATATATATCCTTTCCTATTTAGGAAAGTTATTCATTTTTATTCCAAAACTCACAGAAACTCTCTGAAAACCTCCAAATCAATCCAGAAATCAAATCAGGAAGTTGTGATTCTCGTGAAACTTCCTAATCATCAGATTACCATCGTTAGATTCTTCAATCAGTAAGTATTCTTGAGTATTTAAGAATTTGATTTTGATTTAAATTTGGGTAAATTGATGATTTGAGAGAATTGGATGTTAGAAACATGTTATAAGTGTTATATGCGGATTATATGATGTTTCTAGTGATTTATAACTGTTTGAAATCGTGTTTTGGGTGATTTTGATATAAAATCCGCGAGTTAGGGTTTATGCAACAGGGCTGGGACGACAGTGGAAGCCGGCGGCTTCGTGATGAAGCCGGCGGCTTGGTCTTGTTGTGTAGAAGCCGGCGGCTTCGTAGGTCAAGCCGGCGGCTAGTGGTGATTGATAAGAAGCCGGCGGCTTCTTTAGGCAAGCCGGCGGTTTGTGATGCTTTGTAGGAACCGGCGGGCGTAAACCCGACCCGGCGGTTGGTAAAGGCTTTAAAACGGGTTTTAGTTCTGTTACCCCATTTGGTAAATTACCCGGCGGTTGTTGAAGTGAAGCCGGCTGGTGAGGTTAGGAAGCCGGCGGCTTCTAAGAGGAAGCCGGCGGCTTGAAGGGCTGGTGCAACATTTCTTGTTTGTTTGTTAATAAGTAATGTGATTGCTAATTAATATATATTAATATATGATAATGATTATGTTGTAAATCATTAGTGTATAATTAGGAACTAGTAATCTTGATGTAGATTATGTTAAGTTCTTAATGTAAATGGTTAATATAAGTTTAGTATATTGATATGGATTACTAACTTATATTTGATTTGTTGATTCTCAGATGTGGAGAAGGCTCAGTGATATTAGACTACTGAGTAGAGGCCTGAGGTAGTCGGTGAGTGGATCTGTAACCTCAGTGTGATTTAGTTGTAATGATTTGATCTACAACAAGTAATTTATAGTATTACTTTGATAGGATGCATATGTTGAGATAACTTGCCATGTTAGTTAGGTGGTTTGCTTACTTGGCTGTTTGAGCTAGTATGTAAGATTCTGAGGTCAACTTGATTTGACAGTTGGACTTGGTTGTTATTGTAGACGACAGGAGATCTTGAAACTTGAAATGTTGGTTTGGAGATCTAGGTCGTGTGTGATTAACAACTGGTTACCGGTAATTCTGTATAGGCCAATACAGATGATTGATAAGGGTTCCCTGAGTACCAAACCGGTATTAGGGTATCTCAGGAGCCACCGGTCCTCATGACGATTGATAATGTTTGATTGGTGTAGCTTGACATTGATTTGATGTCGAGTGAATGATTGATTTTCTGTTTATTGTTATTTGATGTAAACATATTGTTATGCTAGGTTGTACTGTTGCTTATAGTTTCATTCACTTAGCTTTATGCTAACCCCACCATAGTTCTTCCTGCAGGTTAGATAGATGGGACATATTGGGCAGGAGGTTGTTGGACTGGATGGAATGTTTGACAGGCTGTTACTCTGATGTTATTTTTATAAGTGGAATTGTAAAAGTGTTTTGAATCATATAACACCGAGTTTGTTGAAATGTTAAGTGTTTAACTTTGAAAAGTTTATTGACATTTTGAGTACATTGCTAGTATGTTTTAAATATACGCTTCCGAGTCACAAATATTATATTAAATGTTTATAATTAACGAGGGGTGTTATAAGTTGGTATCAGAGCAATAGTTTGGGCGAGTTGAGCATGATAGATTGTTCAATCCTGAACTGTGATTGAGTTGAGTCAAACATTCCAGTGGGTGCGGGTTTAGTTGATTAGTGAATGTGTGAGAAAGTGATTAGTTGAATATGTACTAACCCTTAACAAGTTGTGAAGTTGTTGTTTGATTGCAAAGACGGAGGAACATGAGTATCTGATTGGTATATTTCATGTTTCCTCAACATTGCTGGCTTAAGATTGTCAGGTAATCTTCGATAAGCCTGTGTTAATTTAAATTAACTTGAATTGTTTACTCTGTTATGTTGAGTAAGCTTTGTTGTAAAGTTAATTGAGTCAGACTGATATGATTCCCCAGTTTTGAGTCAACTATTGATTGCTATATGTTGACATGAGAATAGAGGTATTAAATGAGTTAATTGTTGTTGCTCATTGATGTTAGTATTTCTGATTGAATTGAGAATGCAGAAATGTGATTAAATAAGTAGACAGAGAGTTGATTAAGGTTTTAGCAAGATTGATGTTAGAACCTAAGGAGTATCTTGATTGGTGAGACGAGATAATTGATAGTATTATGTTAATGGATTGATCACAAGGTGTGATCTAAATCCTTGTTAAGGACTGTTGTGTCATTTGATTTGATAATGACTGCTATTTGAAGAAATATGTGTTTATGTGACTATATGATATGTGTTGACTATAGTTAAACACTGGATCTAAACCAGGATGGATAGGTTTATGAGACACGTAGAGTATGAACATGTGAAATTGATTTGGGAAGCGATAGATCTTTCTGGTCAATTGAGAACTAATAAATGAAATGTTTTATAGTAACATGATTGAGTAGGCTTGTTGTGACAATGATGCTTGATATGAAAGCATATGTCAAAGTAATGATAATTAATTAAGATGTGTCCTGAATTTTGGAGTAAATAAGGACATTGATTAGTGATAAGTATTGAAATTATGATGATAGGTTATCATATGTTTGAGGTTTCAGACCAGTAGATATATCTAGTAATTCAGTTGTTGAAAATAAATTATGTGAGATGGCTTGCATATGTAAGGTTGAATATGTAAGTAGTAAGCTGATTTTGAGTATATATCAGCTGTTAGAAACTATTAAATAGATGTTGATTGATTTGAAATCATAAAGTATTTAATATTTATGAGATAAGAGTAGATCACATTGATAATTATAATGTAGAGTAGCCTGAGAATGGATTGTGAAGAACATAATCTTGCAACGCCTGATCACCGTTGTTATATTATGTTGTGTCACATGAACTTGTTGAGGCTACTTGGTATAAAAGAAATGTAATGTGATTTAGGAAAATTGAGCATGATAGTATGCTAAGTTGTTAAATAGTTGTTTTGATAAGAAAACAATTGGTTGATAGGACTGTGACAATTAGATTGTAAAGGTGCTAGTGTAAATGATAATAGTCATTGAGGGGGGTTTTGATGGTAAACCTAATTGATTAATTTGATTTTGTTGAATGAGTAATTGTGATTGATTGTGATAGATTACATGTAGGAGGATTTGATAGTGTTTAAATGAATCACTATTTTGTATCTGGCTTGTATGAAGCCAAAGTTGAGACATGATGGTATTGTCTTGCTTGAGAAACTACTAGTATTATTGAATGTAATAGTGTGAAATATATGTTTGAAATTAAACCTACAATATGAAATGGCTTGTATGGAGCCAAGATTGAAGTAGGTTGATTTTGTTCTTGTGAAGGATTGATAAAATTATTGAATGTAATAATTTGAACTATGTGTTTGAAAGTGAACATATAAGATGAAATGGTTGGGAGTTAATTTGATGGTATGTTAACTTTGAAAGTCAAACCATGAATATAAAATTGTGTATAAAATTAATTGCTTGTGATTGGTTTGAGTTTGGGTCAAACTTGAGGAAAGCAATTAGAGAATTTTATTGATTGGTTGATTGAAATCAAAATTGACACATAGTCAACTGTGTGTGTTGAAATAGTCTAACATAGATTGAAATGTTATGATTTTGTGGAATATGATTGGATTCCCAAATTGGTCTAAGTTTGTAAAACTGGAGTTATTACTTAAAGCTAGTATTAAGTAATTGAAATAGTGTTAAGTAAAATAGAGTATTCAGTTGAACAATGATTGATATTTGAACTGAATATGTGTTAAAGAATTATACAGATAGAAAGTCATTGTATGATATGACAGCTATAATTTGTTGAAAAGTGTAAGTTGAGTCACATTGATTAGAATTGTGATAAGAAATTCTTACCAGTGTATGAGGCTTGTGATGATAGCCATGATTAGGTAAGAATATGAGAAGTGAAATAATTGAAAGTAATTATTAATGATTGTGTAGGTTGACTGGTACCTCATGGTGAATTACTTAAGTACTGAAAGAATTGGATGAATTCTTTAGTTATTTGTTGATTTTATACAAATGAAGTAAGTGATGAAGTGATAAATTGGGATTAGATCCAAATAAGAAATGATATGAAAGGATATCTGAAAGTGAATTGTGCTAAAGGTTTAGCTTAACCTTGGTTAATAATTGAGGAAATATGAATTGAATAGTTGATCATATTTTAAGAAATCAGGTATGAAATTAAGTGTAATGATCATTATTTTGATAATTTAAGAATAATGATTGCTTGACATTTGGGGCTGAAAACCTGATGTGTATAATTGTAAAGTGTTGGAAAGTAAGAGAAACCTTGAGATTGATAGGTGATGATTGTATTCACCAAACTTTTCTTGTAAGTTTAGAATGAAATGTTTAAGTTATATACTAGTTGATAAGTATATAAGTGAAACATAGAATTGGTAATTATTCCATGTCCTGTGGTAAGGATATGTGATGATTAATAATAATGTGAAGGCTTGGTAAAGACTTTGACAGTCTGAATGGCCTAGTGTATAGAATGAAATGGAATTGATGTGTATGTGTCCATTTTAGCGAATACCTAAAATTGTATATATATGTATGTGTAGTATACATGATAATAAATGGTATGATAAGTTTTAATAGATTGAATTAAAATGTGCCATAAGATATGTGGAGGTCAGTTAATTGTGATTAACTTGATATAGACCTTGTTAGAAATGTGTTGTAGAGTAGCACATTGTGGTATTGTGATACTTGAATTGTAGTATCATAATATGTTGATTAAGACTGACTTAGTTGCTATATTGATGGGATGTAGTACTAAGTGATTATGTGATTAAAGTTGTATAATTTCTAATTGCTTGTGATTAGTAGCTTAAGAGTTTAAGGTTGAGTTGAAATAACTGGTTGCTAAGAATAGATTTTGATGTCTTACCAGTTTAAGTAGTATATAAATTTTAACTTGATGGTTAGTTAGAGTTTGAAGACAAATATTAAGTACTGATAGGTGTACTAGAATGTATAATCACTAATGTTGTGATTATTGTTGAGCAGTAGTTGTTGTCGACTTTGATGTTGTTGACAATTGATAGGTAGTAATGAAAGGAATTACAAATGGAAATAAGTCAATGTAGAGGTTGGTTGATTGTAGGTAAGATTGATTGTGGTACTTTTGTTGATTGAGCAAAGTACTTGTTGATTGTGGTTTTACCTACTAAGTTGACCTCTGCAGTACTTATTAAGGTGATAGGAATCTGGATTACTTTTAAGTAAAAGGTTTCATATGATTGAAATGACATGTGGATATGATAGAGTATTCAAAAGAAAGTAGGTATGAAACTTTTGGATGAAAAGTTGACCTAAATTTGGATTTCAGATCCTTGATAGTAGAGATTTGAGATTGTTATCTGAATATTAGACGGGTTGTTAGTCATGAACTGAAATTAACTTTCAGTATTGCTAAGTAGTTTAATAACTACTATTGTAATAGTATGATTGCTGTTTTATTGATAACAGAGATGAACAGTGAAAATAGGTTAAAGATTTTAGCATGTTGCTAATTTCTGGTTGCATAGACCTAGTAAGTGATGTTAGGTTTCACTTATTGTTGTTGGTTAAAGTGATTGGGTGCTTTAAACTTTTATCTGATTGGTGATAAAGGAATTAGATAGATGATTGGTTCCTATGAGATGTTGGTTGGATGCACTGTAAGTGTGCATAGGAAAAGATAGAAGCATGTACATTTGGATATGTGCATGTGGAAAGAATTCAAACAGTCTAAGTATAGTTGTAAGTTGCTATTGAGGACAAATGTATGTTAAGATATATGTGATTATATCACATTAGTTAGATTGATTGAGGTTAGATTTCGGGGACGAAATCTCTTTAAGGGGGGGAGAGTTGTAACATCCTCGAAATGGACCTAGTTATTTGTATAGTATTATTTCTTGATTTAAATATGTATTTAAATGTGTTTGGAAATAATATTGTTTGAAATAGTTGAAATAATTGGAATAGGATCCGAATATTCCAATGTGATAAGTGAAATATTAATTGTTGTAAATTAATATAGTTGACGGTGCAATAAAATGTTTGGACTCGCAAATGGTTTTCGGGTTCCAGACAATAGGTTGAGATGGGGTATTAAATTATACCCGTATATTGAAGGCGGTTCGTGAGGCCGACTTATATATATCCTTTCCTATTTAGGAAAGTTATTCATTTTTATTCCAAAACTCACAGAAACTCTCTGAAAACCTCCAAATCAATCCAGAAATCAAATCAGGAAGTTGTGATTCTCGTGAAACTTCCTAATCATCAGATTACCATCGTTAGATTCTTCAATCAGTAAGTATTCTTGAGTATTTAAGAATTTGATTTTGATTTAAATTTGGGTAAATTGATGATTTGAGAGAATTGGATGTTAGAAACATGTTATAAGTGTTATATGCGGATTATATGATGTTTCTAGTGATTTATAACTGTTTGAAATCGTGTTTTGGGTGATTTTGATATAAAATCCGCGAGTTAGGGTTTATGCAGTTCGTACAGGGCTGGGACGACAGTGGAAGCCGGCGGCTTCGTGATGAAGCCGGCGGCTTGGTCTTGTTGTGTAGAAGCCGGCGGCTTCGTAGGTCAAGCCGGCGGCTAGTGGTGATTGATAAGAAGCCGGCGGCTTCTTTAGGCAAGCCGGCGGTTTGTGATGCTTTGTAGGAACCGGCGGGAGTAAACCCGACCCGGCGGTTGGTAAAGGCTTTAAAACGGGTTTTAGTTCTGTTACCCCATTTGGTAAATTACCCGGCGGTTGTTGAAGTGAAGCCGGCTGGTGAGGTTAGGAAGCCGGCGGCTTCTAAGAGGAAGCCGGCGGCTTGAAGGGCTGGTGCAACATTTCTTGTTTGTTTGTTAATAAGTAATGTGATTGCTAATTAATATATATTAATATATGATAATGATTATGTTGTAAATCATTAGTGTATAATTAGGAACTAGTAATCTTGATGTAGATTATGTTAAGTTCTTAATGTAAATGGTTAATATAAGTTTAGTATATTGATATGGATTACTAACTTATATTTGATTTGTTGATTCTCAGATGTGGAGAAGGCTCAGTGATATTAGACTACTGAGTAGAGGCCTGAGGTAGTCGGTGAGTGGATCTGTAACCTCAGTGTGATTTAGTTGTAATGATTTGATCTACAACAAGTAATTTATAGTATTACTTTGATAGGATGCATATGTTGAGATAACTTGCCATGTTAGTTAGGTGGTTTGCTTACTTGGCTGTTTGAGCTAGTATGTAAGATTCTGAGGTCAACTTGATTTGACAGTTGGACTTGGTTGTTATTGTAGACGACAGGAGATCTTGAAACTTGAAATGTTGGTTTGGAGATCTAGGTCGTGTGTGATTAACAACTGGTTACCGGTAATTCTGTATAGGCCAATACAGATGATTGATAAGGGTTCCCTGAGTACCAAACTGGTATTAGGGTATCTCAGGAGCCACCGGTCCTCATGACGATTGATAATGTTTGATTGGTGTAGCTTGACATTGATTTGATGTCGAGTGAATGATTGATTTTCTGTTTATTGTTATTTGATGTAAACAGATTGTTATGCTAGGTTGTACTGTTGCTTATAGTTTCATTCACTTAGCTTTATGCTAACCCCACCATAGTTCTTCCTGCAGGTTAGATAGATGGGACATATTGGGCAGGAGGTTGTTGGACTGGATGGAATGTTTGACAGGCTGTTACTCTGATGTTATTTTTATAAGTGGAATTGTAAAAGTGTTTTGAATCATATAACACCGAGTTTGTTGAAATGTTAAGTGTTTAACTTTGAAAAGTTTATTGACATTTTGAGTACATTGCTAGTATGTTTTAAATATACGCTTCCGAGTCACAAATATTATATTAAATGTTTATAATTAACGAGGGGTGTTATATTTGTCCCATTGAATCCCTTGCTTATTGCTTTTTGATTAGTTTTACTTTTTAATTGCTTGGGATTAATGATGTCTGTAGTAAAATTCTGGATCTTTGTTTATCATTTTTGGACTGATGTTGGTGGTGTTAAAGATTTAGATCATATTGCCTGCAGGAGTTCTGGATATATTTTTTTGACATTAATTATGATAGTAGATGATAATGATCTTTTTTTGTATGAACAAATTGTGATTTTTGTGTTGGGAATAATTGATTTCGGTTGTTGACAAAAGTGATAACAAAGTAAAGGTGATTCTTTTTTGTGTTTTTTTATAAAGTTTAACTTTTTCCCATCATTGATTACATAAGTTAATGATTTGATTTAGGGAATAAACTGAACAAGTTATTATACTACAATTTTACCTTCTTCCATGGGTTGACCTTGAAAAGAACTTGAATCTGGTTTTTTGTGAAATGTGTATCACGATTCTAAATCTGGCTATCTTATTGGAATTAGTCAAGAATTTTGTGTTGATGAAGAAGCAAAAAGGTGTTAACTTGATGTAGTATACATGTAACTGAAAGTGATGTTATCATTTCGCTAACACATGGAAACATGACAAGAGTTTATAGACAGTATATACAATCTGTTTGGTTATTTTTTTCTTAGGCCATCAATCATATGCCTACTCTGAAGGATAAAAACACAGTGGATAAAAAGAGAGATTCAACACGAAGGTGAGATTCCTTTTAATATCTCCAGAAATCATACAGTTGTTTACGTGGGCTATGCATTAGGTAATTGTTTTGGTCAAAAATTACTAAAAGCAATTAAGTGATCAAAATTAGTTTGTGAAGTCAGGTGTAAAAATTACTATCAAGACAATTACGCCTTTACACGATTATCTCTATTAGTAAGTCGATATTTTGTGTTAAAAAGATTGATTGAATTCGCGGATCCTTATTGAACAATTATTTTAATAACAAGACTTGATTACAGAAGGAAGATAACAAAAATTTGATAATGAAAAGATCAATAACATGCAAATTATATGATAAAAATGTAATGTAAATACAATCGACGCGATGATGTACGAGGAAAGCCCTTGATCAAGGTTGATCGCCGGCACAAAACCTCGGGAAGGATCAAATGATCCTTGCCTATGTTATTCTTATTAAAATAAAAGTGATGAATTACAAAGTAAGAGCACAAGGATGATCGGCTAAGTGAATGTGTGTGAATTTAGCTAAGTGTTAGTGAAACAATCGTAAAATGAAGAAATAACAGAGTGTATTCGTGATTTTCAGGTGTGAGTAGTGAATTGTGATTAACCTAATCGATCACCCAAGCCTCGTTTAAATAGTAAGAGCGTATAACAATAATTCCGAAATATCAGGGATCCTCCGAGGAACGGTGAAGATTCCCAACGTCTCTTTTGACTCCATTTTGCACGTGCATAAGACTTCGTCTTCATATAATCGTATCAAAGCTCAGCCACGTAATCTGGAGCATATCTCATTAACGCGTATCTCGTACGACCTGGTCAATACTCAGAGAAAACAAACACGTTAAACAGCCCATGATCCTGAACTAATACGGGTTCAAGATCCTGAGTTTATGTATACTCCAGAACAAATTTAGGATCCTTCTTCAAGGATCTCCCTTATTCAGTATCCTGCATTATTATGTTAGACAAATATACCCTGACCAGGATCCTACAAGACAAACAATAAGAATACCTCCAGGATCCTTAACTATACCTGTGATCCTGAGATCAGACTAACAAACTATCGTTATTCTAAGGTATGAATATAAAACATAAATACTTTTCATACCTGCGAAGTGTATATATGATGCTAATAAGGATCCTGTAAAGGTTAGTAAAAATCTAGCCACAACAATTGCCCCCGAAGTTATAACGTTTTTAAGGATCCTATAACGTTATAACTTCCCATGATAACCGCTTAAATCTTGTTAGGTGAGATATTTTACGTGTATCGGAAACCGTGTCCAGACTGTAATGATAACATTTAAACCCTTATCACATCAAACTGTCATCACCACATCACATAAGTCCCATAATCTTTCATCCTTCTTTCTCGTTACTTCAACCCTTAAGTATTCCGTAACCTGATTCCGCTCCCAATCCTCAACGAGAACAATCGGAGTAATCACAAGAGATCAACCATGTCAGGTATCTTTCTCCCTTTTCTTCTTTTTCTGTTTATATCTTCTTTCTCCCTTGCTCTAAAATCTTTCATATTCTTTTAGTACATTTCAGTTTATCCGATATCGATTCAGAGATTCCATCCCAAAAAGAGGTAACCAAAATTGGAGCTTCCAGTTTCAAGCCTCTCCCGACACACTTTCTCTCCAAGAAGAGAAAAATTGAAGATTTATACGACATCAACAATCCTTCTTCCAATCTTCTGATAGTAAGGCCCCTTCTTTTAACTTCTTCTAAATAAAGAAAAGCCCAATACTAATTCCTTCATTAGGCTGCAGATATGATGGTAGAAGAATACACCGATAAGGTCAAAACTATAGATGCTCTGACATTTTCCCTTAACAAGAGGACCCTTGAATTCGAGAAGGCTAGTCGAAAAATCCAGTCGCTCAAAGTCAAGCTTGCCGAGAAATCCGATCACGCTAAAGGAGAAGAGTCCACTATAAAGAATAGCCGGTTGTAAGAGATGAAAAGAGATGCTACTATCGCCGTACTGGAATCAAAAATCCATATGGCCAAAGAAGCTGCTGAAAATGGGCTAGACGCCAGCTTATGGGACGTCAAGGAGTGGAAAGAGAAGTTGTCAAAGATGAAAGACGATCACCCCTCCAGTCAATTCTTTATCGGTCTCGGAGGATCCTGGATTCCAAAAGAAAAAGCAACTATGGTGTCCAATTCCAAAAATAAAGAGAAGATGGCCACAGCTGTTGACTTAGCCGACAGTGAAGAATCCTCAGGCGAGGAAGGTATCTAACTAGCCGGAGCCCGATTTCTATTTTTATTTCAATGTTCTCTTTAAGGGTCGTGGTTGTAACAAACAATTTATTTAGGGTGAGGTTGACTCGGTACAGTCAACCCTGGTTGTTTTTTGAATGTGGTTTATGTCGGCCACAAGACAATTTAAGTTTCCTGCACTTCTTTTGAATTCTGATCTTTGGATCACAGAATCCTTAGATCTTTTGCTGTTAATAATATTAGGATATTATCTATGTCTTGTGCCTTTGAGATACTGAGGAGATTCCCTCAGTATGCGTATATCTGCTTGACTGTCGTTTAGAAATAGGATCCTGAGGAGATTCCCTCAGGATACATTCATAATGTTGAGAGGATTCTCTCAATATCCATGTAACATCATAAGCTTCAAGGATCCTAAAAAGGATCTGAAATAATCTCAAATTTAGGATCCTCAGATTCAAGGATCCTCAACTAAATTTGATGTAAACTCAGGATTAGGATCCTGAGATTCCAGGATCCTACAACATGTTGTAGATAACAATAACTTCAAAGAGTACTTCCTGTTACATGAAAATGTTTTTAACTTGTCAACCAATTGTGAAAACAATTTATTTTCGAAAAAATGTTGTAATCTTAAAAAGATTTTATGATCCTTAGATCAAAACAGTTTTAACAATCATGAAAACATTAGGGCTAATAAAGTTACTTATTAGACTTAACCAATGAAAATTTTGATAATGTGAAAACATTATAACCGTTAGATAGTTTAAGAAAACCATAATTGCGACATGTAAATGCCAAATCATTGGGTAATGTGAAAACATTACAAACCATGCGTATTACGTAATGAGAAGTCATTACAAGCCTTATGTACTTGGGCTACGCCATTTGAGACATGAAAATGCCTAACCAATTGGTAATGTGAAAACATTACAAACCTTAGAGTGACGTGAAAACGACACAAACCTTAGATCGATACGTATAGTGCACATCAGTATCGACATTCGTTAGCGCTTGATCTATAGGCCAATGGAAATGAAGTTGTCGGGTACCAGAGGCATCACCGATTCCCTAACCGTGGCACTATAATCAAACATCGTGCGCTCCTGGCGAGGTGTCAAAACCCTTTTCGTAGAGAGGTGTTTATCCGTACGGAAACCTCTAAACCTTAGAGGATCGCTGGGATCCTTAACGGAGGAGAGGTGGCCAACCTCTAATCTTTATTCCATGATCCTTAAATGCATGAACTACAGCAAATACAAAATCTTGGGTAAAGGTGGGTGTTAGTTTGCCTAACACCCCTCCGATGCTTAAGTCAGTACAGTATTCAATGACAATAACAATTATTAAAAATTTTCATGCATATAATAATATATAATTATAATACACACATATATATATATAGTAAAGAGTATTAAAATCAATGAAAAGTTAAGGATCATAGGAGTACCTCATACGTTGAACAAAGATATTCAACTTACACGTGATAGAGTTTCAAATGAATGGCATTCCAGGATCTTGGAAGTAGTTCTCCATTCATATTGGCCAACCAGTATGCCCCCTTTCCAGCATCCGAATCTATCAAATATGGACCAACCCATTTTGGTGCTAATTTTCCTTCAGCAGGATTCTTAGTATTTTGAAATACTTTCCTTAATACCAAATCTCCTACTTGAAACCTTCTTATTCTAACATTTTTGTTGTAGGATCTTGAGATCCTTTGCTGGTATGCGGCAATCCTGAATTTAGCACGGTCTCTTAATTCATCCACAGTATCCAAATCCTGAATCAACGCTTTCTTATTTGCTTCAAAAGTCTGCATCTGGGATCTTGCCGTTGGGATCACCATCTCTGTAGGAATCACAGCTTCAGATCCGAACACCAAAGCAAAAGGAGTTTGTGTGGTTGCCTCCTTTTCTGTGGTCCTATCAGCCCATAACACAAAAGGCAATTCTTCAGCCCATCTTCCCTTCTTAGCATCCAGCCTTTTCTTGAGATTATTTACTATGATCTTGTTGCTAGATTCTGCTTGTCCATTAGCTTGAGGATGGACTGGTGTTGAAGTGATCATTTTGATTCCCCAACTTTCACAAAACTTGGTTGTTCTTCTTCCAATAAATTGAGATCCATTGTCACATACTATTTCTGCCGTGATTCCAAACCTTGTGAGGATATTTCTCTTGATGAATGATATTACGTCCTTTTCCTTTACTTGAACAAATGCTTCAGCTTCAATCCACTTTGAGAAATAATCCGTCATTGCCAGCATAAACACCTTTCCACCAGGAGCAACAGGTAGTTTTCCAACAATGTCCATTCCCCATTTCATAAACGGCCATGATGAGATAATTGGATGCATCGGTTCTGCTGGTTGATGATGAATGTTCCCGTGTCTTTGACAAGCATCACATTTGCGAGCAAAATCCATGGAATCCTTCTTCATTGTAGGCCAGAAGTATCCTGTCCTCAAAGCTTTTGAAAATAATGCTCTGCCCCCAGAATGATTTCCACAATCTCCTTCATGTATATCCTCAAGGACTGCTTTTGCTTCAGGATCCTCAAGGCATCGCAACAATGGTCCTGCAAGTGATTTTTTATACAATATACCATTTTCTATAGTAAAACGAGATACCTTTAACCTGAAAGCTTTAAGGTTGTTTTCATCCTTAGGGATCACATCGTGTTGTAAATATTCCATGATTGGTTGCGTCCATGATCCTGACTTGCCCCCAGAACCTGATGCATTCAAATTATCTCCAGGCTGAGGATCCTCAACATCACAGACTTGCTCTTCGTTGTGATCCTTATCAGCGATGGCGGGTGCTGCAATATGTATAATTGGTATTTTGACATCCGGAGGGATCCTTAAACTTGACCCCAGATTTGCCAACGCATCCGCTTCAGTATTATCCTCACGTGGTACCTTTTGAATTTCAAAGACCTCGAAGCTACCTGCAAGATCCTTAACAATCTCTAAATACAGGGCTAATCTATCGACTTTCACAGTATAAGATCCATTATAATGATTAGCAATTAGTAATGAATCAACATACACGTTTAAGTATTTTATTCCAATATCCTTAGCTAATTGCAATCCCGCAATTAATGCTTCATATTCTGCCTCATTATTTGTAGCTTGAAATTCACATCTTATGGCTTGAGGCATGATATCACCTTGAGGTGACTTTAATATAATTCCTAATCCGGTTCCTTTTACATTAGAGGCACCATCAGTATATAGTGTCCATCTTTCACTTATTTGGTTTAACTCTTGTACTTCTAAATCTACCTCATTTTGGAGATCACTAGTAAAGTCAGCAATAAAATCTGCTAAGGCTTGAGATTTAATTGCACTCCTAGGTTCATAAATTAAGTTATATGCGCTTAATTTAACAGACCATTTTGCTAGTCGTCCTGACATTTCTGGTTTTCTTAAAACATTTTTAATTGGATAATTATTTTTAACATGAATGAGATGTGTCTCAAAATAATGCCTAAGCTTAGTTGACGCCATGACTAATGCAAGAATAAGTTTTTCGAGATGAGAATACCTGGTTTCAGCATCTAATAGACTCTTACTTACATAGTAAACATGATATTGCTGTCCTTCATGATCCTTCACAAGCACCGCACTCACAACATTCCTAGACACCGATAAATAGAGAAACAGTGGTTCGCCATTCTCGATCTTCATCAATAAAGGAGCTGTTGATAAGTAATCCTTTAGCTCTTGAAATGCAGCTTCATGCTTTTCTCCCCATTCGAACTTTTTATTCTTCTTTAGGATATCATAGAATTCTTTGCATCTGTCTGAGGATCTTGAAATAAAACGGTTCAAAGCTGCTATTCTTCCCGTCAATCTTTGTATATCCTTTGGACTTGACGGAGATTTCAAGTTCAGAATAGCTTTAATCTGCTCTGGACCGGCTTCTATTCCTCTCTTGGTCACCATGTATCCTAAGAACTTTCCTGCCCCCACTCCGAAGTGACATTTAGCAGGATTAAGCTTCATGTTGTACTGGTCCAAGATATCAAACGCCATCTTAAGATCCTTAAGGTGATCCTCAGTCTTTTTTGATTTTACCACCATGTCATCGATGTATACTTCCATCGTGCTTCCCAATTGGTCTTTGAACATCATATTGACTAGTCTTTGATATGTTGCTCCTGCATTTTTAAGACCTAAGGGCATAGCAATATAACAATATATACCTATGGGGGTTATGAAGGCTGTGTCTTCCTGATCTGAAGGTTCCATCTGAATCTGCTGAAATCCTGATGAAGCATCCATGAAAGTTAGGATCTCATGCCTACTGTAGCATCCACCATTGAATCTATATGAGGCAACGGGAAAGGATCCTTTGGGCAGGCTTTATTGAGATCAGTATAATCCACGCATACTCTCCATTTCCCATTCTTCTTTTGTACCACCACCACGTTTGCCAACCATCTTGGAAACTTTACTTCCCTTATCATGCCAGCAGCAAGTAATCTTTCAACATCTGCCTGAATAATAGCATTCCTTTACGGTGCGAATTTTCTTCTCTTTTGTTGGACCGGCCTGAAACTATTATCAATTCCAAGTTTATGAGTTATAACATCCTTAGTGTTTTGGTCAAAAATTACCCTAGGCAATTAAGTGATCAAACTTAGAAAAGTGAGGTTGAGTGCTATAAATTACTTTCAAGATAATTACGCTTTTACACGATTATCTATATGAGTAAATGACAACTTTGAATGAAAATTATGCCTTGAATCCTTGGATTCGTGGATCCTTGTTAAAAATGTGTTTAACGGTGAAAACAAGTGTTTGTAAATAAGATTATTCCAAAAGTTTAAGTAAAATGTAAAGTATTTTCAGGATAATGCAAGTTATGCAATAAATATATGATTACGATCAATAAAAATGCATGAAACAGAAGTATGATGCTAATTTTATGATAAAAACGTGATAACAAATGAAATAAATATGTATACTTATGATAAATTTAAGATAAAATCAGGATAATGCAGAATTTATGATCAAAAGATCAATAAAATGCAAATTAAACGACGAAAACGTAAAGTAAATGCGATCGACACAAGTATATACGAGGAAAGCCCTTGATCTTGTTAGATCGCCGGCATAAAACCTCGGGAAGGAACAATCGTTCCTTGCCTTTGATGATTTTATTACGTAAACTCAGGATAATTACAAAGAAAGAGCGCAATGATGATCGAACTAAGTGTTTTTGTGATGAACGAGATGAAAAAGATGAAGTGCAGGTGTGTTTGATCGTGTAAAATGTAAGTACAGAGTGTTTGGAGTGAATAATGGTCGTCCTATTCGATCACATTGCCTCCAATTTATAGTAAATGCAATATAACTAACTTTCCTAAAAATCAGGGATCCTCCCGAAATATCCTGGATCCTCCAGTCTTCCACCTTGACTTGGTATTCCACACGTTTTCTGACCTCTTCCAAGCCTTGATCCTTAAATATAGGCATTATTAACCCACATTTAACTCCTGGTAGACTTGGTCAATATTCACAACGGTCAAATACAGATTAGTAGCGTTTTATTCAGGATACCGAATATATCCTGGATCCTGATCACCCGAGATCCTGAATATCCAAGATCCTGAACACAAACTAACAAACAATCATTAGTAACATCTGATCCCAAGATACTTAACACATCCGGGATCCTAAACATATGTGAGATCCTGAGTATATTTAAGATTTCTATAGTACTCAGGATCCTGAATATATCTAAATACTCATCTATAATCGGGATCCTTGATCCAAGTGTGATCCTGGATATATCCAAGATCTTGATTACCTTTATCATATAAACATAGAATCTCAGGATCCTTAATCTTAGCTTTATCCTGAACATATGCATGATCCTAGATATAATTTTCAATAGTAACTAGAGACTTCAGGATCCTGTATCCTAACTATAAAATTTAGCCCCAAACAATTGCCCCCAAGTTGTGTTATCTTCAGGACCCTGATGGTGACACAACTTCTAAAAGTAAACATTAAATAAATGAGGCAAGATATTACCGTGAATTGATAACCATGTCCACGTTGATTGAATTTTTGATAAGTATAAACCCTTTTATACCTCATTTGCATGACTTCAAACTTAATAATGGCTTCGGTTACCTGTTCTTCATCGAGTTTCAATGAAAAATAGCACGACTTCAAAGAATGATAAACATACCTGAATCCTTTGTTTAATCCGTGACCAAGCTATGTTACTCCCAAACTGTACTCATGGCTTGGTGTAGCTTCTTTGTTTATCCAAAGCATCATGGACTTCCACGACCTTGATCATGGTATTTCTTCTTGAATTTCTAACAAATCAAATATCTCCAGGATCCAGAAGGGATGCCCCCATTCCTGTCAATTTTATACATACTTGGACTGTGCCAATAATTCGGGGTGAGGTCAACCTGACATAGTTGGTCGTGGTGTTGTTCAAGTGGTTCATGTTGACCACTTAGTCTTTTGAGCCTTCCAATTTCCGCTCATGGAACTCTTATCCAGGATAAACTAATCCCGAGTGTGGATTGGCTTGGTTCGATTCGTTACACTCCGTAATTTACGTGGATAACCCGTTAGAGTGTATTGAACGACACTAAGGGTGGTGTGAATCGAATGGATACCATATGGTGAGATGGGTTTCAGTGATGAGCAAGGTTTAAACTTAGATGATGAATGCAGAGAGAAAGAGCATACAGAGGCTCCTCTTGGTTCTCGTTGAACAATCTGAAAAGACAAGATCTTGGTAGTGAGCAAAACTCACCATGGATGAAGACGATGGAGAGAAAGGGAGCAGGGAGGCTGCCTTCTCATTTGATGTGTGTTATCATCCTCTATTCATCTTCTATCTCCAGGATACTGGAGAGATTCCCCCAATATATGTTTATTTCATTCATACATTCAGAATCCTGAGGAGATTCCCTCAAGATATATTCGAAATAATCATGTTCCAAGGATTCTAATATTCTAGGATCCTGAAACAGACTTTCAATCGTAAAATTCTTAAGTAATGTCAGAATCTTGAAAAGTTATTCAAGATACTCAAAGAAGAAGAAGCCAAAGAAACCAAGGCTACCAATTAGGATTTATATATCCTTTGTCTTCAGGATATTGAGGAGATTCCCTCAATTTATTTAATACTGATTACCAGGATCCTGAGGAGATTCCCTCAGGATGTACCAGAGATAATCCGATTTTAAGATACTAGGGAGATTCCCCTAATACATGCTTATTCTGATCATATCTGTAGGTCTTTCGAGATAATGGGAGGATTCCCCCATCACATGCTTACTTTACTTATACCTCAAGGATCTTGAAGAGATCCCCTCAGAAAACTTGAAATAACTTCATACTCAGGATTCCCATATCTCAGGATCCTGAAACATACTTAAGCTTGAGAAGCATATTTAAAACCATCAATGATGATGATTAAATCCTGTAATATGACAACATCAAAGATTGCCAAAGTAACGTGAAAACATTACTAACATTTTATGATGACACGGTAGTGTCAAAGTCTTTCGAACAACCTGTAAACATTAAGATCATTTTCATGCCCCTGAAACAAATCTTGATACGTTCAAAGAGGATATCATGATCTCTCTTGGGATAATCCAATGATCCTGATATATAACATTGTTAGGATATTTTGATAATATGAAACATTCGTGTTATCTTTGTAATACCAAAATATTACAATTTTTATTAAACTTTAAAAACGACATAAGATCTGTCGAAAATTTTAAGTCATGTAAAAATATTGTAATAATTTCTGAAAATGTCAAAACTTTTGAATAATGTGAGAACATTATAACAATCATAATCTTTGGATTAAATCCAAAAAATATTTTGGTAATATGATAATATTACAACCATTTGAATCTTTTATGGCCTACGCCAATAAAAATATTTTGGTAATGTGTAAAACATTACAAACTTTAAGAAAACTTTTGATAAACCAATTTTTGTGACATGTAAATGTCAAACCATTTAGTAATGTGTTTGATTCGTGGGCCAAGCCATTTGAGACATGAATATGCCTAACCAATTGGTAATGTGAAAACATTACAAACCGTGCGTATTACGTAATGAGAAGTCATTACAAGCCTTATGTACTTTGGCTACGCCATTTGAGACATGAAAATGCCTAACCAATTGAGTAATGTGAAAACATTACAAACCTTAGAGTGACGTGAAAACGACACAAACTTTAGATCGATACGTATAGTGCACATCAGTATCGACATTCGTTAGCACTTGATCTATAGGTCAATGGAAATGAAGTTGTCGGGCAACAGAGGCAACCACGATTCCCTAACCCTGACACTATAATCAAACATCGTGCGCTCCTGGCGAGGTGTCAAAACCCATTTCTTAGAGAGGTGTTTATCCGTTCGGAAACCTCTAAACCTTAGAGGATCGCTGGGATCCTTAACGGAGGAGAGGTGGCCAACCCCTAATCTTCATTCCATGATCCTTAGAATGCATAAACTACAACAAATATAAGATCTTGGGTAAAGGTGGGTGTTAGTTTGCCTAACACCCCTCCGATGCTTAAGTCAGTACAGTATTCAATGAGAATAATAATTATGAATAACTTTCATGCATATATGATTATGATACACATGTACATATATAGTAAAAAATATAAAAATTAATGGAAAGCTAAGGATCATAGGGGTACCTTTTTATGTCGAATACAAATACTCAACTTACATATGATAGAGTTTTAGCTGAATAGCATTCCAGGATCTTGAAAGTAGTTTTCCATCAACATGTCCCCGTTTTCCAGCATCCAAGCCAATCAAGCATTAGTCACAGACAGATAATTGGATGCATCAGTTCTGAACATTTCCATGTATGCCCCCAAGATAGTTTCCACAGATTCTTCCGTGCATATTGTAACACCCGCCAAATTAGGACTAGAAATTAGTGCCTAATCATATGTTAATACATGTAATTAGTTCTGTGTTAGGCTAATTAATGTATCGAATTAAATATATTGATGAATATATACGAAAATGCGATTTGATTAAATCGTACGCAATTTAAATCGAATGTATTTCGATTCAATTTAATACGGACGTTGGTGACCAATTTTATTAAATAACGTTTTTATATCAACAATATTATTATGATAATATTTCGTATTTATTCGGACCATACAAACAATACTTATACAATTTAAAAATATTAAAACGCGCAAACTAAATAAACAAACTTACTTTTTATAACTCAAATATAAATTGATTTGCAAAATATTTAAATAAAATATCGCGCAATAATTTGTATTTCAAAACTTAGCAATTAATATGTAAAATAATTATAAAACGCTAAATGACGGAGAAAACGAACACCACGCGGAGCACAGAGACGGAGACCGAAAATGGGAGACTTAACCTCCCATTTTCCTTTTCTTTCTTTTCATTTTCACTTATCTCACTCTCTCTCTTCTTTTTCTCTTTCATTTGCTCTCTACACATTAAACCACCACCACCATCATAAATCGACAAATAACATAATCAAACGCACTCGGATCATCAATATTTTTAGAGATTCACGACCACCTCGCGACGATCTACATTTCTATCTTTCCGGATTTCCATTTCGGCAATTTGTAAGTTTCCGACAAAATCCCAAAATCTCTCGATTCTTAGTATTTTTCACTTGTAGTTGTTATTATAACTTGTATATGTCCCTTACTAAGTATAGAACACGATTTCATAGCTTAAAAACGGATTTGAAACGGATTTTTGGCCGGAAAAATCATGACAGCCGGACTTTCTGGGCTGGTGTTCTTCCATGCGACACAAGCCTTGTGTCGCATGTTGTGTCGTATTTTACCCTTTGTGTCGCACGTTATGTCGTATGAAACCTACTATGTCGCACCTTGTGTCGTAAGTTTTGCGACACAACCACTATGTCGTATTCTATGTCGTATTTTCATACGACACAATCACTATGTCGCTGTTGAATCAGCATCTCGCATCTATGCGACACAACCATTGTGTCGCATAGACATTGTGTCGCATTCCTATGCGACACAACCCTTGTGTCGCATAACCACTTTTGTGTCGCATATTGTGTCGCAAAACACAGAAAACTCAGATTTTTACTAAGTGTCGAGACTCGAAA
This sequence comes from Helichrysum umbraculigerum, assembly GCA_949592205.1. NCBI lineage: Eukaryota > Viridiplantae > Streptophyta > Magnoliopsida > Asterales > Asteraceae > Helichrysum > Helichrysum umbraculigerum. Next base: position 7,275,523 of record CATIUR010000004.1, on the reverse strand, counting down.
TTTATCACTCGATTTTACCCGAATTCAGATCCCAGATGCGTTTTTCGTCAAAGCAATATAGTAGAAATAAAAATTTTCCAAGCTGACCTGGCACCGGCTGTATTCATGGACCTTATGAATCGGGTGTGCAAACCTTACCTCGACAAGTTTGTCATTGTCTTTATCGATGACATACTCATTTACTCGCGCAACGAGCAAGAACACGCGCAACATCTCAAAACAATTCTAGAACTACTTAGACACGAGGAGCTTTATGCCAAATTCTCTAAGTGTGAGTTCTGGATTCAAACCGTTCAATTCCTTGGTCACGTGATCGACAGTCAGGGAATTCACGTTGACCCATCAAAAATCGAGGCTATCAAAGACTGGCAAGCACCCACCTCTGCAACTGAAGTACGTCAATTCTTGGGTCTTGCTGGGTACTATCGGCGATTTATCGAAAATTTCTCCAAAATAGCTCAACCACTCACGACACTGACTCAGAAGGACAAGAGGTTCGATTGGACCGATAAACAAGAGTCAGCATTCCAACTTCTGAAACAAAAGCTTTGCAGTGCCCCAATCCTATCACTACCCGAAGGCACCGATGACTTCGTGGTATACTGTGATGCTTCTCACCAAGGTCTCGGTTGCGTGCTGATGCAACGAGACAAAGTCATTGCTTATGCCTCACGACAGCTAAAAATTCACGAAAAGAACTACACCACTCATGATCTCGAACTTGGAGCTGTCGTTTTTGCTCTCAAAATCTGGAGACATTATCTCTACGGCACTAAGTGCACGATCTTTACCGATCATAAAAGTCTCCAACATATATTCGATCAGAAGGATCTCAATATGAGGCAACGTCGATGGGTCGAGTTGCTTATCGATTACGACTGCGAGATCAAGTACCACCCAGGGAAGGCTAATGTTGTAGCCGATGCCCTCAGTCGAAAGGAACGACCAAAACCACTTCGAGTCCGAGCCCTCAGTATGACCGTTCACAACGATCTTACCCTTCAGATTCATACCGCTCAGATCGAAGCCCTGAAACCTGAAAACATCAAAAACGAAGCCTTACGGGGTATTGACAGACAATTCGAAATCAAATCTAACGGGATTAGGTATTTCTCAAACCGAATCTGGTTGCCTAATTTCGGGAACTTACGAGACTTGGTGATGGATGAGGCTCACAAGTCCAAATATTCTATCCATCCGGGATCCGATAAGATGTACCACGGTATCAAGGAATTTTATTGGTGGCCGAACATGAAAGCCGAAATCGCCACTTATGTCAGCAAGTGCCTTACTTGCTCAAAAGTCAAAACCGAACATCAGAAACCACCTGGCTTACTCCAACAACCTGAAATCCCTGGATGGAAATGGGAACAAATTGCCATGGATTTCATAACCAAACTACCCAAGTCGTCGAGCGGTTGCGATACCATTTGGGTGATCGTCGATCGTCTCACCAAATCTGCTCATTTCATGGCAATCAAGGAAAACGATAAAATGGAACGCCTTACACAAATCTACATCAAATAAATCGTTTCTCATCACGGCGTTCCAATCTCGATCATCTCTGACAGAGATGCCCGTTTCACCTCTCACTTTTGGCAATCACTTCAAAAAGCTTTGGGTACTCGTCTTGATATGAGTACCGCATACCATCCTCAAACCGACGGCCAAAGTGAACGAACCATTCAGACCCTGGAAGATATGCTACACGCCTGCGTAGTTGATTTCGGTACAAACTGGGAAAGACATCTACCGTTGTGCGAATTCTCATACAATTACAGCTACCACGCCAGCATTAAGGCTGCACCTTTTGAGGCACTGTACGGACGTAAGTGCCGATCACCGATCTGTTGGACTGAAGTGGGAGATAGTCAAATCACTGGTCCTGAACTCATTCACGCCACCACTGAGAAAATTGTGGAAATCCAAAATAGACTCAAAGCCGCACGTGATCGTCAGAAAAGTTATGCTGACGTGAGACGCAAACCACTCGAGTTCCAAGTTGGGGATCGAGTACTCTTAAAAGTATCGCCTTGGAAAGGCGTCATCCGTTTTGGCAAACGCGGGAAGTTGAATCCCAGGTACATCGGGCCTTTTGAGATCCTCGAACGGATTGGCCCCGTAGCTTATCGATTGCAGCTGCCATCCGAACTCAGCAGCGTGCACCCCACTTTTCATATTTCAAATTTGAAGAAGTGTCTGTCTGATGAGACACTTATTATCCCACTAGATGAAATTCGTGTTGACGATAAACTTCACTTCGTTGAGGAACCCGCTGAAATTATGGATCGTGAGGTCAAACAACTGAAACAAAGTCGTATTCCCATCGTCAAGGTCAGATGGAATTCGCGGCGTGGTCCGGAATTCACCTGGGAACGGGAAGACCAAATGCGACTCAAATATCCTCAACTATTCACCGATTCTACATCAAACACGACTTCGAACTAAATTTCGGGACGAAATTCTTCTAACAGGGGGAGAATGTAACACCCGCCAAATTAGGACTAGAAATTAGTGCATAATCATATGTTAATACATGTAATTAGTTCTGTGTTAGGCTAATTAATGTATCGAATTATATATATTGATGAATATATACGAAAATGCGATTTGATTAAATCGTACGCAATTTAAATCGAATGTATTTCGATTCAATTTAATACGGACGTTGGTGACCAATTTTATTAAATAACGTTTTTATATCAACAATATTATTATGATAATATTTCGTATTTATTCGGACCATACAAACAATACTTATACAATTTAAAAATATTAAAACACGCAAACTAAATAAACAAACTTACTTTTTATAACTCAAATATAAATTGATTTGCAAAATATTTAAATAAAATATCGCGCAATAATTTGTATTTTAAAACTTACCAATTAATATGTAAAATAATTATAAAACGCTAAATGACGGAGAAAACGAACACCACGCGGAGCACAGAGACGGAGACCGAAAATGGGAGACTTAACCTCCCATTTTCCTTTTCTTTCTTTTCATTTTCACTTATCTCACTCTCTCTCTTCTTTTTCTCTTTCATTTGCTCTCTACACATTAAACCACCACCACCATCATAAATCGACAAATAACATAATCAAACGCACTCGGATCATCAATATTTTTAGAGATTCACGACCACCTCGCGACGATCTACATTTCTATCTTTCCGGATTTCCATTTCGGCAATTTGTAAGTTTTCGACAAAATCCCGAAATCTCTCGATTCTTAGTATTTTTCACTTGTAGTTGTTATTATAACTAGTATATGTCCCTTACTAAGTATAGAACACGATTTCATAGCTTAAAAACGGATTTGAAACGGATTTTTGGCCGGAAAAATCATGACAGCCGGACTTTCTGGGCTGGTGTTCTTCCATGCGACACAAGCCTTGTGTCGCATGTTGTGTCGTATTTTACCCTTTGTGTCGCACGTTATGTCGTATTTCCCATGTTATGTCGTATGAAACCTACTATGTCGCACCTTGTGTCGTACCAAAGAATTTGTGTCGTAAGTTTTGCGACACAACCACTATGTCGTATTCTATGTCGTATTTTCATACGACACAATCACTATGTCGCTGTTGAATCAGCATCTCGCATCTATGCGACACAACCATTGTGTCGCATTCCTATGCGACACAACCCTTGTGTCGCATAACCACTTTTGTGTCGCATATTGTGTCGCAAAACACAGAAAACTCAGATTTTTACTAAGTGTCGAGACTCGAAATTTATCACTCGATTTTACCCGAATTCAGATCCCAGATGCGTTTTTCGTCAAAGCAATATAGTAGAAATAAAAATTTTCCAAGCTGACCTGGCACCGGCTGTATTCATGGACCTTATGAATCGGGTGTGCAAACCTTACCTCGACAAGTTTGTCATTGTCTTTATCGATGACATACTCATTTACTCGCGCAACGAGCAAGAACACGCGCAACATCTCAAAACAATTCTAGAACTACTTAGACACGAGGAGCTTTATGCCAAATTCTCTAAGTGTGAGTTCTGGATTCAAACCGTTCAATTCCTTGGTCACGTGATCGACAGTCAGGGAATTCACGTTGACCCATCAAAAATCGAGGCTATCAAAGACTGGCAAGCACCCACCTCTGCAACTGAAGTACGTCAATTCTTGGGTCTTGCTGGGTACTATCGGCGATTTATCGAAAATTTCTCCAAAATAGCTCAACCACTCACGACACTGACTCAGAAGGACAAGAGGTTCGATTGGACCGATAAACAAGAGTCAGCATTCCAACTTCTGAAACAAAAGCTTTGCAGTGCCCCAATCCTATCACTACCCGAAGGCACCGATGACTTCGTGGTATACTGTGATGCTTCTCACCAAGGTCTCGGTTGCGTGCTGATGCAACGAGACAAAGTCATTGCTTATGCCTCACGACAGCTAAAAATTCACGAAAAGAACTACACCACTCATGATCTCGAACTTGGAGCTGTCGTTTTTGCTCTCAAAATCTGGAGACATTATCTCTACGGCACTAAGTGCACGATCTTTACCGATCATAAAAGTCTCCAACATATATTCGATCAGAAGGATCTCAATATGAGGCAACGTCGATGGGTCGAGTTGCTTACCGATTACGACTGCGAGATCAAGTACCACCCAGGGAAGGCTAATGTTGTAGCCGATGCCCTCAGTCGAAAGGAACGACCAAAACCACTTCAAGTCCGAGCCCTCAGTATGACCGTTCACAACGATCTTACCCTTCAGATTCATACCGCTCAGATCGAAGCCCTGAAACCTGAAAACATCAAAAACGAAGCCTTACGGGGTATTGACAGACAATTCGAAATCAAATCTAACGGGATTAGGTATTTCTCAAACCGAATCTGGTTGCCTAATTTCGGGAACTTACGAGACTTGGTGATGGATGAGGCTCACAAGTCCAAATATTCTATCCATCCGGGATCCGATAAGATGTACCACGGTATCAAGGAATTTTATTGGTGGCCGAACATGAAAGCCGAAATCGCCACTTATGTCAGCAAGTGCCTTACTTGCTCAAAAGTCAAAACCGAACATCAGAAACCACCTGGCTTACTCCAACAACCTGAAATCCCTTGATGGAAATGGGAACAAATTTCCATGGATTTCATAACCAAACTACCCAAGTCGTCGAGCGGTTGCGATACCATTTGGGTGATCGTCGATCGTCTCACCAAATCTGCTCATTTCATGGCAATCAAGGAAAACGATAAAATGGAACGCCTTACACAAATCTACATCAAAGAAATCGTTTCTCATCACGGCGTTCAAATCCCGATCATCTCTGACAGAGATGCCCGTTTCACCTCTCACTTTTGGCAATCACTTCAAAAAGCTTTGGGTACTCGTCTTGATATGAGTACCGCATACCATCCTCAAACCGACGGCCCAAGCGAACGAACCATTCAGACCCTGGAAGATATGCTACGCGCCTGCGTAGTTGATTTCGGTACAAACTGGGAAAGACATCTACCGTTGTGCGAATTCTCGTACAATAACAGCTACCACACCAGCATTAAGGCTGCACCTTTTGAGGCACTGTACGGACGTAAGTGCCGATCACCGATCTGTTGGACTGAAGTGGGAGATAGTCAAATCACTGGTCCTGAACTCATTCACGCCACCACTGAGAAAATTGTGGAAATCCAAAATAGACTCAAAGCCGCACGTGATCGTCAGAAAAGTTATGCTGACGTGAGACGCAAACCACTCGAGTTCCAAGTTGGGGATCGAGTACTCTTAAAAGTATCGCCTTGGAAAGGCGTCATCCGTTTTGGCAAACGCGGGAAGTTGAATCCCAGGTACATCGGGCCTTTTGAGATCCTCGAACGGATTGGCCCCGTAGCTTATCGATTGCAGCTGCCATCCGAACTCAGCAGCGTGCACCCCACTTTTCATATTTCAAATTTGAAGAAGTGTCTGTCTGATGAGACACTTATTATCCCACTAGATGAAATTCGTGTTGACGATAAACTTCACTTCGTTGAGGAACCCGCTGAAATTATGGACCGTGAGGTCAAACAACTGAAACAAACTCGTATTCCCATCGTCAAGGTCAGATGGAATTCGCGGCGTGGTCCGGAATTCACCTGGGAACGGGAAGACCAAATGCGACTCAAATATCCTTAACTATTCACTGATTCTACATCAAACACGACTTCGAACTAAATTTCGGGACGAAATTCTTCTAACAGGGGGAGAATGTAACACCCGCCAAATTAGGACTAGAAATTAGTGCCTAATCATATGTTAATACATGTAATTAGTTCTGTGTTAGGCTAATTAATGTATCGAATTATATATATTGATGAATATATACGAAAATGCGATTTGATTAAATCGTACGCAATTTAAATCGAATGTATTTCGATTCAATTTAATACGGACGTTGGTGACCAATTTTATTAAATAACGTTTTTATATCAACAATATTATTATGATAATATTTCGTATTTATTCGGACCATACAAACAATACTTATACAATTTAAAAATATTAAAACGCGCAAACTAAATAAACAAACTTACTTTTTATAACTCAAATATAAATTGATTTGCAAAATATTTAAATAAAATATCGCGCAATAATTTGTATTTTAAAACTTACCAATTAATATGTAAAATAATTATAAAACGCTAAATGACGGAGAAAACGAACACCACGCGGAGCACAGAGACGGAGACCGAAAATGGGAGACTTAACCTCCCATTTTCCTTTTCTTTCTTTTCATTTTCACTTATCTCACACTCTCTCTTCTTTTTCTCTTTCATTTGCTCTCTACACATTAAACCACCACCACCATCATAAATCGACAAATAACATAATCAAACGCACTCGGATCATCAATATTTTTAGAGATTCACGACCACCTCGCGACGATCTACATTTCTATCTTTCCGGATTTCCATTTCGGCAATTTGTAAGTTTCCGACAAAATCCCGAAATCACTCGATTCTTAGTATTTTTCACTTGTAGTTGTTATTATAACTAGTATATGTCCCTTACTAAGTATAGAACACGATTTCATAGCTTAAAAACGGATTTGAAACGGATTTTTGGCCGGAAAAATCATGACAGCCGGACTTTCTGGGCTGGTGTTCTTCCATGCGACACAAGCCTTGTGTCGCATGTTGTGTCGTATTTTACCCTTTGTGTCGCACGTTATGTCGTATTTCCCATGTTATGTCGTATAAAACCTACTATGTCGCACCTTGTGTCGTACCAAAGAATTTGTGTCGTAAGTTTTGCGACACAACCACTATGTCGTATTCTATGTCGTATTTTCATACGACACAATCACTATGTCGCTGTTGAATCAGCATCTCGCATCTATGCGACACAACCATTGTGTCGCATAGACATTGTGTCGCATTCCTATGCGACACAACCCTTGTGTCGCATAACCACTTTTGTGTCGCATATTGTGTCGCAAAACACAGAAAACTCAGATTTTTACTAAGTGTCGAGACTCGAAATTTATCACTCGATTTTACCCGAATTCAGATCCCAGATGCGTTTTTTGTCAAAGCAATATAGTAGAAATAAAAATTTTCCAAGCTGACCTGGCACCGGCTGTATTCATGGACCTTATGAATCGGGTGTGCAAACCTTACCTCGACAAGTTTGTCATTGTCTTTATCGATGACATACTCATTTACTCGCGCAACGAGCAAGAACACGCGCAACATCTCAAAACAATTCTAGAACTACTTAGACACGAGGAGCTTTATGCCAAATTCTCTAAGTGTGAGTTCTGGATTCAAACCGTTCAATTCCTTGGTCACGTGATCGACAGTCAGGGAATTCACGTTGACCCATCAAAAATCGAGGCTATCAAAGACTGGCAAGCACCCACCTCTGCAACTGAAGTACGTCAATTCTTGGGTCTTGCTGGGTACTATCGGCGATTTATCGAAAATTTCTCCAAAATAGCTCAACCACTCACGACACTGACTCAGAAGGACAAGAGGTTCGATTGGACCGATAAACAAGAGTCAGCATTCCAACTTCTGAAACAAAAGCTTTGTAGTGCCCCAATCCTATCACTACCCGAAGGCACCGATGACTTCGTGGTATACTGTGATGCTTCTCACCAAGGTCTCGGTTGCGTGCTGATGCAACGAGACAAAGTCATTGCTTATGCCTCACGATAGCTAAAAATTCACGAAAAGAACTACACCACTCATGATCTCGAACTTGGAGCTGTCGTTTTTGCTCTCAATATCTGGAGACATTATCTCTACGGCACTAAGTGCACGATCTTTACCGATCATAAAAGTCTCCAACATATATTCGATCAGAAGGATCTCAATATGAGGCAACGTCGATGGGTCGAGTTGCTTACCGATTACGACTGCGAGATCAAGTACCACCCAGGGAAGGCTAATGTTGTAGCCGATGCCCTCAGTCGAAAGGAACGACCAAAACCACTTCGAGTCCGAGCCCTCAGTATGACCGTTCACAACGATCTTACCCTTCAGATTCATACCGCTCAGATCGAAGCCCTGAAACCTGAAAACATCAAAAACGAAGCCTTACGGGGTATTGACAGACAATTCGAAATCAAATCTAACGGGATTAGGTATTTCTCAAACCGAATCTGGTTGCCTAATTTCGGGAACTTACTAGACTTGGTGATGGATGAGGCTCACAAGTCCAAATATTCTATCCATCCGGGATCCGATAAGATGTACCACGGTATCAAGGAATTTTATTGGTGGCCGAACATGAAAGCCGAAATCGCCACTTATGTCAGCAAGTGCCTTACTTGCTCAAAAGTCAAAACCGAACATCAGAAACCACCTGGCTTACTCCAACAACCTGAAATCCCTGGATGGAAATGGGAACAAATTTCCATGGATTTCATAACCAAACTACCCAAGTCGTCGAGCGGTTGCGATACCATTTGGGTGATCGTCGATCGTCTCACCAAATCTGCTCATTTCATGGCAATCAAGGAAAACGATAAAATGGAACGCCTTACACAAATCTACATCAAAGAAATCGTTTCTCATCACGGCGTTCCAATCTCGATCATCTCTGACAGAGATGCCCGTTTCACCTCTCACTTTTGGCAATCACTTCAAAAAGCTTTGGGTACTCGTCTTGATATGAGTACCGCATACCATCCTCAAACCGACGGCCAAAGCGAACGAACCATTCAGACCCTGGAAGATATGCTACGCGCCTGCGTAGTTGATTTCGGTACAAACTGGGAAAGACATCTACCGTTGTGCGAATTCTCGTACAATAACAGCTACCACGCCAGCATTAAGGCTGCACCTTTTGAGGCACTGTACGGACGTAAGTGCCGATCACCGATCTGTTGGACTGAAGTGGGAGATAGTCAAATCACTGGTCCTGAACTCATTCACGCCACCACTGAGAAAATTGTGGAAATCCAAAATAGACTCAAAGCCGCACGTGATCGTCAGAAAAGTTATGCTGACGTGAGACGCAAACCACTCGAGTTCCAAGTTGGGGATCGAGTACTCTTAAAAGTATCGCCTTGGAAAGGCGTCATCCGTTTTGGCAAACGCGGGAAGTTGAATCCCAGGTACATCGGGCCTTTTGAGATCCTCGAACGGATTGGCCCCGTAGCTTATCGATTGCAGCTGCCATCCGAACTCAGCAGCGTGCACCCCACTTTTCATATTTCAAATTTGAAGAAGTGTCTGTCTGATGAGACACTTATTATCCCACTAGATGAAATTCGTGTTTAAATTTCACTTCGTTGAGGAACCCGCTGAAATTATGGACCGTGAGGTCAAACAACTTAAACAAACTCGTATTCCCATCGTCAAGGTCAGATGGAATTCGCGGCGTGGTCCGGAATTCACCTGGGAACGGGAAGACCAAATGCGACTCAAATATCCTCAACTATTCACTGATTCTACATCAAACACGACTTCGAACTAAATTTCGGGACGAAATTCTTCTAACAGGGGGAGAATGTAACACCCGCCAAATTAGGACTAGAAATTAGTGCCTAATCATATGTTAATACATGTAATTAGTTCTGTGTTAGGCTAATTAATGTATCGAATTATATATATTGATGAATATATACGAAAATGCGATTTGATTAAATCGTACGCAATTTAAATCGAATGTATTTCGATTCAATTTAATACGGACGTTGGTGACCAATTTTATTAAATAACGTTTTTATATCAACAATATTATTATGATAATATTTCGTATTTATTCGGACCATACAAACAATACTTATACAATTTAAAAATATTAAAACGCGCAAACTAAATAAACAAACTTACGTTTTATAACTCAAATATAAATTGATTTGCAAAATATTTAAATAAAATATCGCGCAATAATTTGTATTTTAAAACTTACCAATTAATATGTAAAATAATTATAAAACGCTAAATGACGGAGAAAACGAACACCACGCGGAGCACAGAGACGGAGACCGAAAATGGGAGACTTAACCTCCCATTTTCCTTTTCTTTCTTTTCATTTTCACTTATCTCACTCTCTCTCTTCTTTTTCTCTTTCATTTGCTCTCTACACATTAAACCACCACCACCATCATAAATCGACAAATAACATAATCAAACGCACTCGGATCATCAATATTTTTAGAGATTCACGACCACCTCGCGACGATCTACATTTCTATCTTTCCGGATTTCCATTTCGGCAATTTGTAAGTTTCCGACAAAATCCCGAAATCTCTCGATTCTTAGTATTTTTCACTTGTAGTTGTTATTATAACTTGTATATGTCCCTTACTAAGTATAGAACACGATTTCATAGCTTAAAAACGGATTTGAAACGGATTTTTGGCCGGAAAAATCATGACAGCCGGACTTTCTGGGCTGGTGTTCTTCCATGCGACACAAGCCTTGTGTCGCATGTTGTGTCGTATTTTACCCTTTGTGTCGCACGTTATGTCGTATTTCCCATGTTATGTCGTATAAAACCTACTATGTCGCACCTTGTGTCGTACCAAAGAATTTGTGTCGTAAGTTTTGCGACACAACCACTATGTCGTATTCTATGTCGTATTTTCATACGACACAATCACTATGTCGCTGTTGAATCAGCATCTCGCATCTATGCGACACAACCATTGTGTCGCATAGACATTGTGTCGCATTCCTATGCGACACAACCCTTGTGTCGCATAACCACTTTTGTGTCGCATATTGTGTCGCAAAACACAGAAAACTCAGATTTTTACTAAGTGTCGAGACTCGAAATTTATCACTCGATTTTACCCGAATTCAGATCCCAGATGCGTTTTTCATCAAAGCAATATAGTAGAAATAAAAATTTTCCAAGCTGACCTGGCACCGGCTGTATTCATGGACCTTATGACTCGGGTGTGCAAACCTTACCTCGACAAGTTTGTCATTGTCTTTATCGATGACATACTCATTTACTCGCGCAACGAGCAAGAACACGCGCAACATCTCAAAACAATTCTAGAACTACTTAGACACGAGGAGCTTTATGCCAAATTCTCTAAGTGTGAGTTCTGGATTCAAACCGTTCAATTCCTTGGTCACGTGATCGACAGTCAGGGAATTCACGTTGACCCATCAAAAATCGAGGCTATCAAAGACTGGCAAGCACCCACCTCTGCAACTGAAGTACGTCAATTCTTGGGTCTTGCTGGGTACTATCGGCGATTTATCGAAAATTTCTCCAAAATAGCTCAACCACTCACGACACTGACTCAGAAGGACAAGAGGTTCGATTGGACCGATAAACAAGAGTCAGCATTCCAACTTCTGAAACAAAAGCTTTGCAGTGCCCCAATCCTATCACTACCCGAAGGCACCGATGACTTCGTGGTATACTGTGATGCTTCTCACCAAGGTCTCGGTTGCGTGCTGATGCAACGAGACAAAGTCATTGCTTATGCCTCACGACAGCTAAAAATTCACGAAAAGAACTACACCACTCATGATCTCGAACTTGGAGCTGTCGTTTTTGCTCTCAAAATCTGGAGACATTATCTCTACGGCACTAAGTGCACGATCTTTACCGATCATAAAAGTCTCCAACATATATTCGATCAGAAGGATCTCAATATGAGGCAACGTCGATGGGTCGAGTTGCTTACCGATTACGACTGCGAGATCAAGTACCACCCAGGGAAGGCTAATGTTGTAGCCGATGCCCTCAGTCGAAAGGAACGACCAAAACCACTTCGAGTCCGAGCCCTCAGTATGACCGTTCACAACGATCTTACCCTTCAGATTCATACCGCTCAGATCGAAGCCCTGAAACCTGAAAACATCAAAAACGAAGCCTTACGGGGTATTGACAGACAATTCGAAATCAAATCTAACGGGATTAGGTATTTCTCAAACCGAATCTGGTTGCCTAATTTCGGGAACTTACGAGACTTGGTGATGGATGAGGCTCACAAGTCCAAATATTCTATCCATCCGGGATCCGATAAGATGTACCACGGTATCAAGGAATTTTATTGGTGGCCGAACATGAAAGCCGAAATCGCCACTTATGTCAGCAAGTGCCTTACTTGCTCAAAAGTCAAAACCGAACATCAGAAACCACCTGGCTTACTCCAACAACCTGAAATCCCTGGATGGAAATGGGAACAAATTGCCATGGATTTCATAACCAAACTACCCAAGTCGTCGAGCGGTTGCGATACCATTTGGGTGATCGTCGATCGTCTCACCAAATCTGCTCATTTCATGGCAATCAAGGAAAACGATAAAATGGAACGCCTTACACAAATCTACATCAAAGAAATCGTTTCTCATCACGGCGTTCCAATCTCGATCATCTCTGACAGAGATGCCCGTTTCACCTCTCACTTTTGGCAATCACTTCAAAAAGCTTTGGGTACTCGTCTTGATATGAGTACCGCATACCATCCTCAAACCGACGGCCAAAGTGAACGAACCATTCAGACCCTGGAAGATATGCTACGCGCCTGCGTAGTTGATTTCGGTACAAACTGGGAAAGACATCTACCGTTGTGCGAATTCTCGTACAATAACAGCTACCACGCCAGCATTAAGGCTGCACCTTTTGAGGCACTGTACGGACGTAAGTGCCGATCACCGATCTGTTGGACTGAAGTGGGAGATAGTCAAATCACTGGTCCTGAACTCATTCACGCCACCACTGAGAAAATTGTGGAAATCCAAAATAGACTCAAAGCCGCACGTGATCGTCAGAAAAGTTATGCTGACGTGAGACGCAAACCACTCGAGTTCCAAGTTGGGGATCGAGTACTCTTAAAAGTATCGCCTTGGAAAGGCGTCATCCGTTTTGGCAAACGCGGGAAGTTGAATCCCAGGTACATCGGGCCTTTTGAGATCCTCGAACGGATTGGCCCCGTAGCTTATCGATTGCAGCTGCCATCCGAACTCAGCAGCGTGCACCCCACTTTTCATATTTCAAATTTGAAGAAGTGTCTGTCTGATGAGACACTTATTATCCCACTAGATGAAATTCGTGTTTAAATTTCACTTCGTTGAGGAACCCGCTGAAATTATGGACCGTGAGGTCAAACAACTTAAACAAACTCGTATTCCCATCGTCAAGGTCAGATGGAATTCGCGGCGTGGTCCGGAATTCACCTGGGAACGGGAAGACCAAATGCGACTCAAATATCCTCAACTATTCACTGATTCTACATCAAACACGACTTCGAACTAAATTTCGGGACGAAATTCTTCTAACAGGGGGAGAATGTAACACCCGCTAAATTAGGACTAGAAATTAGTGCCTAATCATATGTTAATACATGTAATTAGTTCTGTGTTAGGCTAATTAATGTATCGAATTATATATATTGATGAATATATACGAAAATGCGATTTGATTAAATCGTACGCAATTTAAATCGAATGTATTTCGATTCAATTTAATACGGACGTTGGTGACCAATTTTATTAAATAACGTTTTTATATCAACAATATTATTATGATAATATTTCGTATTTATTCGGACCATACAAACAATACTTATACAATTTAAAAATATTAAAACGCGCAAACTAAATAAACAAACTTACTTTTTATAACTCAAATATAAATTGATTTGCAAAATATTTAAATAAAATATCGCGCAATAATTTGTATTTTAAAACTTACCAATTAATATGTAAAATAATTATAAAAAGCTAAATGACGGAGAAAACGAACACCACGCGGAGCACAGAGACGGAGACCGAAAATGGGAGACTTAACCTCCCATTTTCCTTTTCTTTCTTTTCATTTTCACTTATCTCACTCTCTCTCTTCTTTTTCTCTTTCATTTGCTCTCTACACATTAAACCACCACCACCATCATAAATCGACAAATAACATAATCAAACGCACTCGGATCATCAATATTTTTAGAGATTCACGACCACCTCGCGACGATCTACATTTCTATCTTTCCGGATTTCCATTTCGGCAATTTGTAAGTTTCCGACAAAATCCCGAAATCTCTCGATTCTTAGTATTTTTCACTTGTAGTTGTTATTATAACTTGTATATGTCCCTTACTAAGTATAGAACACGATTTCATAGCTTAAAAACGGATTTGAAACGGATTTTTGGCCGGAAAAATCTTGACAGCCGGACTTTCTGGGCTGGTGTTCTTCCATGCGACACAAGCCTTGTGTCGCATGTTGTGTCGTATTTTACCCTTTGTGTCGCACGTTATGTCGTATTTCCCATGTTATGTCGTATAAAACCTACTATGTCGCACCTTGTGTCGTACCAAAGAATTTGTGTCGTAAGTTTTGCGACACAACCACTATGTCGTATTCTATGTCGTATTTTCATACGACACAATCACTATGTCGCTGTTGAATCAGCATCTCGCATCTATGCGACACAACCATTGTGTCGCATAGACATTGTGTCGCATTCCTATGCGACACAACCCTTGTGTCGCATAACCACTTTTGTGTCGCATATTGTGTCGCAAAACACAGAAAACTCAGATTTTTACTAAGTGTCGAGACTCGAAATTTATCACTCGATTTTACCCGAATTCAGATCCCAGATGCGTTTTTCGTCAAAGCAATATAGTAGAAATAAAAATTTTCCAAGCTGACCTGGCACCGGCTGTATTCATGGACCTTATGAATCGGGTGTGCAAACCTTACCTCGACAAGTTTGTCATTGTCTTTATCGATCACATCCTCATTTACTCGCGCAACGAGCAAGAACACGCGCAACATCTCAAAACAATTCTAGAACTACTTAGACACGAGGAGCTTTATGCCAAATTCTCTAAGTGTGAGTTCTGGATTCAAACCGTTCAATTCCTTGGTCACGTGATCGACAGTCAGGGAATTCACGTTGACCCATCAAAAATCGAGGCTATCAAAGACTGGCAAGCACCCACCTCTGCAACTGAAGTACGTCAATTCTTGGGTCTTGCTGGGTACTATCGGCGATTTATCGAAAATTTCTCCAAAATAGCTCAACCACTCACGACACTGACTCAGAAGGACAAGAGGTTCGATTGGACCGATAAACAAGAGTCAGCATTCCAACTTCTGAAACAAAAGCTTTGCAGTGCCCCAATCCTATCACTACCCGAAGGCACCGATGACTTTGTGGTATACTGTGATGCTTCTCACCAAGGTCTCGGTTGCGTGCTGATGCAATGAGACAAAGTCATTGCTTATGCCTCACGACAGCTAAAAATTCACGAAAAGAACTACACCACTCATGATCTCGAACTTGGAGCTGTCGTTTTTGCTCTCAATATCTGGAGACATTATCTCTACGGCACTAAGTGCACGATCTTTACCGATCATAAAAGTCTCCAACATATATTCGATCAGAAGGATCTCAATATGAGGCAACGTCGATGGGTCGAGTTGCTTACCGATTACGACTGCGAGATCAAGTACCACCCAGGGAAGGCTAATGTTGTAGCCGATGCCCTCAGTCGAAAGGAACGACCAAAACCACTTCGAGTCCGAGCCCTCAGTATGACCGTTCACAACGATCTTACCCTTCAGATTCATACCGCTCAGATCGAAGCCCTGAAACCTGAAAACATCAAAAACGAAGCCTTACGGGGTATTGACAGACAATTCGAAATCAAATCTAACGGGATTACGTATTTCTCAAACCGAATCTGGTTGCCTAATTTCGGGAACTTACGAGACTTGGTGATGGATGAGGCTCACAAGTCCAAATATTCTATCCATCCGGGATCCGATAAGATGTACCACGGTATCAAGGAATTTTATTGGTGGCCGAACATGAAAGCCGAAATCGCCACTTATGTCAGCAAGTGCCTTACTTGCTCAAAAGTCAAAACCGAACATCAGAAACCACCTGGCTTACTCCAACAACCTGAAATCCCTGGATGGAAATGGGAACAAATTGCCATGGATTTCATAACCAAACTACCCAAGTCGTCGAGCGGTTGCGATACCATTTGGGTGATCGTCGATCGTCTCACCAAATCTGCTCATTTCATGGCAATCAAGGAAAACGATAAAATGGAACGCCTTACACAAATCTACATCAAAGAAATCGTTTCTCATCACGGCGTTCCAATCTCGATCATCTCTGACAGAGATGCCCGTTTCACCTCTCACTTTTGGCAATCACTTCAAAAAGCTTTGGGTACTCGTCTTGATATGAGTACCGCATACCATCCTCAAACCGACGGCCAAAGTGAACGAACCATTCAGACCCTGGAAGATATGCTACGCGCCTGCGTAGTTGATTTCGGTACAAAATGGGAAAGACATCTACCGTTGTGCGAATTCTCGTACAATAACAGCTACCACGCCAGCATTAAGGCTGCACCTTTTGAGGCACTGTACGGACGTAAGTGCCGATCACCGATCTGTTGGACTGAAGTGGGAGATAGTCAAATCACTGGTCCTGAACTCATTCACGCCACCACTGAGAAAATTGTGGAAATCCAAAATAGACTCAAAGCCGAACGTGATCGTCAGAAAAGTTATGCTGACGTGAGACGCAAACCACTCGAGTTCCAAGTTGGGGATCGAGTACTCTTAAAAGTATCGCCTTGGAAAGGCGTCATCCGTTTTGGCAAACGCGGGAAGTTGAATCCCAGGTACATCGGGCCTTTTGAGATCCTCGAACGGATTGGCCCCGTAGCTTATCGATTGCAGCTGCCATCCGAACTCAGCAGCGTGCACCCCACTTTTCATATTTCAAATTTGAAGAAGTGTCTGTCTGATGAGACACTTATTATCCCACTAGATGAAATTCGTGTTTAAATTTCACTTCGTTGAGGAACCCGCTGAAATTATGGACCGTGAGGTCAAACAACTTAAACAAACTCGTATTCCCATCGTCAAGGTCAGATGGAATTCGCGGCGTGGTCCGGAATTCACCTGGGAACGGGAAGACCAAATGCGACTCAAATATCCTCAACTATTCACTGATTCTACATCAAACACGACTTCGAACTAAATTTCGGGACGAAATTCTTCTAACAGGGGGAGAATGTAACACCCGCCAAATTAGGACTAGAAATTAGTGCCTAATCATATGTTAATACATGTAATTAGTTCTGTGTTAGGCTAATTAATGTATCGAATTATATATATTGATGAATATATACGAAAATGCGATTTGATTAAATCGTACGCAATTTAAATCGAATGTATTTCGATTCAATTTAATACGGACGTTGGTGACCAATTTTATTAAATAACGTTTTTATATCAACAATATTATTATGATAATATTTCGTATTTATTCGGACCATACAAACAATACTTATACAATTTAAAAATATTAAAACGCGCAAACTAAATAAACAAACTTACTTTTTATAACTCAAATATAAATTGATTTGCAAAATATTTAAATAAAATATCGCGCAATAATTTGTATTTTAAAACTTACCAATTAATATGTAAAATAATTATAAAACGCTAAATGACGGAGAAAACGAACACCACGCGGAGCACAGAGACGGAGACCGAAAATGGGAGACTTAACCTCCCATTTTCCTTTTCTTTCTTTTCATTTTCACTTATCTCACTCTCTCTCTTCTTTTTCTCTTTCATTTGCTCTCTACACATTAAACCACCACCACCATCATAAATCGACAAATAACATAATCAAACGCACTCGGATCATCAATATTTTTAGAGATTCACGACCACCTCGCGACGATCTACATTTCTATCTTTCCGGATTTCCATTTCGGCAATTTGTAAGTTTCCGACAAAATCCCGAAATCTCTCGATTCTTAGTATTTTTCACTTGTAGTTGTTATTATAACTAGTATATGTCCCTTACTAAGTATAGAACACGATTTCATAGCTTAAAAACGGATTTGAAACGGATTTTTGGCCGGAAAAATCATGACAGCCGGACTTTCTGGGCTGGTGTTCTTCCATGCGACACAAGCCTTGTGTCGCATGTTGTGTCGTATTTTACCCTTTGTGTCGCACGTTATGTTGTATTTCCCATGTTATGTCGTATGAAACCTACTATGTCGCACCTTGTGTTGTACCAAAGAATTTGTGTCGTAAGTTTTGCGACACAACCACTATGTCGTATTCTATGTCGTATTTTCATACGACACAATCACTATGTCGCTGTTGAATCAGCATCTCGCATCTATGCGACACAACCATTGTGTCGCATAGACATTGTGTCGCATTCCTATGCGACACAACCCTTGTGTCGCATAACCACTTTTGTGTCGCATATTGTGTCGCAAAACACAGAAAACTCAGATTTTTACTAAGTGTCGAGACTCGAAATTTATCACTCGATTTTACCCGAATTCAGATCCCAGATGCGTTTTTCGTCAAAGCAATATAGTAGAAATAAAAATTTTCCAAGCTGACCTGGCACCGGCTGTATTCATGGACCTTATGAATCGGGTGTGCAAACCTTACCTCGACAAGTTTGTCATTGTCTTTATCGATGACATACTCATTTACTCGCGCAACGAGCAAGAACACGCGCAACATCTCAAAACAATTCTAGAACTACTTAGACACGAGGAGCTTTATGCCAAATTCTCTAAGTGTGAGTTCTGGATTCAAACCGTTCAATTCCTTGGTCACGTGATCGACAGTCAGGGAATTCACGTTGACCCATCAAAAATCGAGGCTATCAAAGACTGGCAAGCACCCACCTCTGCAACTGAAGTACGTCAATTCTTGGGTCTTGCTGGGTACTATCGGCGATTTATCGAAAATTTCTCCAAAATAGCTCAACCACTCACGACACTGACTCAGAAGGACAAGAGGTTCGATTGGACCGATAAATAAGAGTCAGCATTCCAACTTCTGAAACAAAAGCTTTGCAGTGCCCCAATCCTATCACTACCCGAAGGCACCGATGACTTCGTGGTATACTGTGATGCTTCTCACCAAGGTCTAGGTTGCGTGCTGATGCAACGAGACAAAGTCATTGCTTATGCCTCACGACAGCTAAAAATTCACGAAAAGAACTACACCACTCATGATCTCGAACTTGGAGCTGTCGTTTTTGCTCTCAAAATCTGGAGACATTATCTCTACGGCACTAAGTGCACGATCTTTACCGATCATAAAAGTCTCCAACATATATTCGATCAGAAGGATCTCAATATGAGGCAACGTCGATGGGTCGAGTTGCTTACCGATTACGACTGCGAGATCAAGTACCACCCAGGGAAGGCTAATGTTGTAGCCGATGCCCTCAGTCGAAAGGAACGACCAAAACCACTTCGAGTCCGAGCCCTCAGTATGACCGTTCACAACGATCTTACCCTTCAGATTCATACCACTCAGATCGAAGCCCTGAAACCTGAAATCATCAAAAACGAAGCCTTACGGGGTATTGACAGACAATTCGAAATCAAATCTAACGGGATTAGGTATTTCTCAAACCGAATCTGGTTGCCTAATTTCGGGAACTTACGAGACTTGGTGATGGATGAGGCTCACAAGTCCAAATATTCTATCCATCCGGGGTCCGATAAGATGTACCACGGTATCAAGGAATTTTATTGGTGGCCGAACATGAAAGCCGAAATCGCCGCTTATGTCAGCAAGTGCCTTACTTGCTCAAAAGTCAAAACAGAACATCAGAAACCACCTGGCTTACTCCAACAACCTGAAATCCCTGGATGGAAATGGGAACAAATTGCCATGGATTTCATAACCAAACTACCCAAGTCGTCGAGCGGTTGCGATACCATTTGGGTGATCGTCGATCGTCTCACCAAATCTGCTCATTTCATGGCAATCAAGGAAAACGATAAAATGGAACGCCTTACACAAATCTACATCAAAGAAATCGTTTCTCATCACGGCGTTCCAATCTCGATCATCTCTGACAGAGATGCCCGTTTCACCTCTCACTTTTGGCAATCACTTCAAAAAGCTTTGGGTACTCGTCTTGATATGAGTACCGCATACCATCCTCAAACCGACGGCCAAAGTGAACGAACCATTCAGACCCTGGAAGATATGCTACGCGCCTGCGTAGTTGATTTCGGTACAAACTGGGAAAGACATCTACCGTTGTGCGAATTCTCGTACAATAACAGCTACCACTCCAGCATTAAGGCTGCACCTTTTAAGGCACTGTACGGACGTAAGTGCCGATCACCGATCTGTTGGACTGAAGTGGGAGATAGTCAAATCACTGGTCCTGAACTCATTCACGCCACCACTGAGAAAATTGTGGAAATCCAAAATAGACTCAAAGCCGCACGTGATCGTCAGAAAAGTTATGCTGACGTGAGACGCAAACCACTCGAGTTCCAAGTTGGGGATCGAGTACTCTTAAAAGTATCGCCTTGGAAAGGCGTCATCCGTTTTGGCAAACGCGGGAAGTTGAATCCCAGGTACATCGGGCCTTTTGAGATCCTCGAACGGATTGGCCCCGTAGCTTATCGATTGCAGCTGCCATCCGAACTCAGCAGCGTGCACCCCACTTTTCATATTTCAAATTTGAAGAAGTGTCTGTCTGATGAGACACTTATTATCCCACTAGATGAAATTCGTGTTGACGATAAACTTCACTTCGTTGAGGAACCCGCTGAAATTATGGACCATGAGGTCAAACAACTGAAACAAACTCGTATTCCCATCGTCAAGGTCAGATGGAATTCGCGGCGTGGTCCGGAATTCACCTGGGAACGGGAAGACCAAATGCGACTCAAATATCCTCAACTATTCACTGATTCTACATCAAACACGACTTCGAACTAAATTTCGGGACGAAATTCTTCTAACAGGGGGAGAATGTAACACCCGCCAAATTAGGACTAGAAATTAGTGCCTAATCATATGTTAATACATGTAATTAGTTCTGTGTTAGGCTAATTAATGTATCGAATTATATATATTGATGAATATATACGAAAATGCGATTTGATTAAATCGTACGCAATTTAAATCGAATGTATTTCGATTCAATTTAATACGGACGTTGGTGACCAATTTTATTAAATAACGTTTTTATATCAACAATATTATTATGATAACATTTCGTATTTATTCGGACCATACAAACAATACTTATACAATTTAAAAATATTAAAACGCGCAAACTAAATAAACAAACTTACTTTTTATAACTCAAATATAAATTGATTTGCAAAATATTTAAATAAAATATCGCGCAATAATTTGTGTTTTAAAACTTACCAATTAATATGTAAAATAATTATAAAACGCTAAATGACGGAGAAAACGAACACCACGCGGAGCACAGAGACGGAGACCGAAAATGGGAGACTTAACCTCCCATTTTCCTTTTCTTTCTTTTCATTTTCACTTATCTCACTCTCTCTCTTCTTTTTCTCTTTCATTTGCTCTCTACACATTAAACCACCACCACCATCATAAATCGACAAATAACATAATCAAACGCACTCGGATCATCAATATTTTTAGAGATTCACGACCACCTCGCGACGATCTACATTTCTATCTTTCCGGATTTCCATTTCGGCAATTTGTAAGTTTCCGACAAAATCCCGAAATCTCTCGATTCTTAGTATTTTTCACTTGTAGTTGTTATTATAACTTGTATATGTCCCTTACTAAGTATAGAACACGATTTCATAGCTTAAAAACGGATTTGAAACGGATTTTTGGCCGGAAAAATCATGACAGCCGGACTTTCTGGGCTGGTGTTCTTCCATGCGACACAAGCCTTGTGTCGCATGTTGTGTCGTATTTTACCCTTTGTGTCGCACGTTATGTCGTATTTCCCATGTTATGTCGTATAAAACCTACTATGTCGCACCTTGTGTCGTACCAAAGAATTTGTGTCGTAAGTTTTGCGACACAACCACTATGTCGTATTCTATGTCGTATTTTCATACGACACAATCACTATGTCGCTGTTGAATCAGCATCTCGCATCTATGCGACACAACCATTGTGTCGCATAGACATTGTGTCGCATTCCTATGCGACACAACCCTTGTGTCGCATAACCACTTTTGTGTCGCATATTGTGTCGCAAAACACAGAAAACTCAGATTTTTACTAAGTGTCGAGACTCGAAATTTATCACTCGATTTTACCCGAATTCAGATCCCAGATGCGTTTTTCATCAAAGCAATATAGTAGAAATAAAAATTTTCCAAGCTGACCTGGCACCGGCTGTATTCATGGACCTTATGAATCGGGTGTGCAAACCTTACCTCGACAAGTTTGTCATTGTCTTTATCGATGACATACTCATTTACTCGCGCAACGAGCAAGAACACGCGCAACATCTCAAAACAATTCTAGAACTACTTAGACACGAGGAGCTTTATGCCAAATTCTCTAAGTGTGAGTTCTGGATTCAAACCGTTCAATTCCTTGGTCACGTGATCGACAGTCAGGGAATTCACGTTGACCCATCAAAAATCGAGGCTATCAAAGACTGGCAAGCACCCACCTCTGCAACTGAAGTACGTCAATTCTTGGGTCTTGCTGGGTACTATCGGCGATTTATCGAAAATTTCTCCAAAATAGCTCAACCACTCACGACACTGACTCAGAAGGACAAGAGGTTCGATTGGACCGATAAACAAGAGTCAGCATTCCAACTTCTGAAACAAAAGCTTTGCAGTGCCCCAATCCTATCACTACCCGAAGGCACCGATGACTTCGTGGTATACTGTGATGCTTCTCACCAAGGTCTCGGTTGCGTGCTGATGCAACGAGACAAAGTCATTGCTTATGCCTCACGACAGCTAAAAATTCACGAAAAGAACTACACCACTCATGATCTCGAACTTGGAGCTGTCGTTTTTGCTCTCAAAATCTGGAGACATTATCTCTAAGGCACTAAGTGCACGATCTTTACCGATCATAAAAGTCTCCAACATATATTCGATCAGAAGGATCTCAATATGAGGCAACGTCGATGGGTCGAGTTGCTTACCGATTACGACTGCGAGATCAAGTACCACCCAGGGAAGGCTAATGTTGTAGCCGATGCCCTCAGTCGAAAGGAACGACCAAAACCACTTCGAGTCCGAGCCCTCAGTATGACCGTTCACAACGATCTTACCCTTCAGATTCATACCGCTCAGATCGAAGCCCTGAAACCTGAAAACATCAAAAACGAAGCCTTACGGGGTATTGACAGACAATTCGAAATCAAATCTAACGGGATTAGGTATTTCTCAAACCGAATCTGGTTGCCTAATTTCGGGAACTTACGAGACTTGGTGATGGATGAGGCTCACAAGTCCAAATATTCTATCCATCCGGGATCCGATAAGATGTACCACGGTATCAAGGAATTTTATTGGTGGCCGAACATGAAAGCCGAAATCGCCACTTATGTCAGCAAGTGCCTTACTTGCTCAAAAGTCAAAACCGAACATCAGAAACCACCTGGCTTACTCCAACAACCTGAAATCCCTGGATGGAAATGGGAACAAATTGCCATGGATTTCATAACCAAACTACCCAAGTCGTCGAGCGGTTGCGATACCATTTGGGTGATCGTCGATCGTCTCACCAAATCTGCTCATTTCATGGCAATCAAGGAAAACGATAAAATGGAACGCCTTACACAAATCTACATCAAAGAAATCGTTTCTCATCACGGCGTTCCAATCTCGATCATCTCTGACAGAGATGCCCGTTTCACCTCTCACTTTTGGCAATCACTTCAAAAAGCTTTGGGTACTCGTCTTGATATGAGTACCGCATACCATCCTCAAACCGACGGCCAAAGTGAACGAACCATTCAGACCCTGGAAGATATGCTACGCGCCTGCGTAGTTGATTTCGGTACAAACTGGGAAAGACATCTACCGTTGTGCGAATTCTCGTACAATAACAGCTACCACGCCAGCATTAAGGCTGCACCTTTTGAGGCACTGTACGGACGTAAGTGCCGATCACCGATCTGTTGGACTGAAGTGGGAGATAGTCAAATCACTGGTCCTGAACTCATTCACGCCACCACTGAGAAAATTGTGGAAATCCAAAATAGACTCAAAGCCGCACGTGATCGTCAGAAAAGTTATGCTGACGTGAGACGCAAACCACTCGAGTTCCAAGTTGGGGATCGAGTACTCTTAAAAGTATCGCCTTGGAAAGGCGTCATCCGTTTTGGCAAACGCGGGAAGTTGAATCCCAGGTACATCGGGCCTTTTGAGATCCTCGAACGGATTGGCCCCGTAGCTTATCGATTGCAGCTGCCATCCGAACTCAGCAGCGTGCACCCCACTTTTCATATTTCAAATTTGAAGAAGTGTCTGTCTGATGAGACACTTATTATCCCACTAGATGAAATTCGTGTTGACGATAAACTTCACTTCGTTGAGGAACCCGCTGAAATTATGGACCGTGAGGTCAAACAACTTAAACAAACTCGTATTCCCATCGTCAAGGTCAGATGGAATTCGCGGCGTGGTCCGGAATTCACCTGGGAACGGGAAGACCAAATGCGACTCAAATATCCTCAACTATTCACTGATTCTACATCAAACACGACTTCGAACTAAATTTCGGGACGAAATTCTTCTAACAGGGGGAGAATGTAACACCCGCCAAATTAGGACTAGAAATTAGTGCCTAATCATATGTTAATACATGTAATTAGTTCTGTGTTAGGCTAATTAATGTATCGAATTATATATATTGATGAATATATACGAAAATGCGATTTGATTAAATCGTACGCAATTTAAATCGAATGTATTTCGATTCAATTTAATACGGACGTTGGTGACCAATTTTATTAAATAACGTTTTTATATCAACAATATTATTATGATAATATTTCGTATTTATTCGGACCATACAAACAATACTTATACAATTTAAAAATATTAAAACGCGCAAACTAAATAAACAAACTTACTTTTTATAACTCAAATATAAATTGATTTGCAAAATATTTAAATAAAATATCGCGCAATAATTTGTGTTTTAAAACTTACCAATTAATATGTAAAATAATTATAAAACGCTAAATGACGGAGAAAACGAACACCACGCGGAGCACAGAGACGGAGACCGAAAATGGGAGACTTAACCTCCCATTTTCCTTTTCTTTCTTTTCATTTTCACTTATCTCACTCTCTCTCTTCTTTTTCTCTTTCATTTGCTCTCTACACATTAAACCACCACCACCATCATAAATCGACAAATAACATAATCAAACGCACTCGGATCATCAATATTTTTAGAGATTCACAACCACCTCGTGACGATCTACATTTCTATCTTTCCGGATTTCCATTTCGGCAATTTGTAAGTTTCCGACAAAATCCCGAAATCTCTCGATTCTTAGTATTTTTCACTTGTAGTTGTTATTATAACTTGTATATGTCCCTTACTAAGTATAGAACACGATTTCATAGCTTAAAAACGGATTTGAAACGGATTTTTGGCCGGAAAAATCATGACAGCCGGACTTTCTGGGCTGGTGTTCTTCCATGCGACACAAGCCTTGTGTCGCATGTTGTGTCGTATTTTACCCTTTGTGTCGCACGTTATGTCGTATTTCCCATGTTATGTCGTATGAAACCTACTATGTCGCACCTTGTGTCGTACCAAAGAATTTGTGTCGTAAGTTTTGCGACACAACCACTATGTCGTATTCTATGTCGTATTTTCATATGACACAATCACTATGTCGCTGTTGAATCAGCATCTCGCATCTATGCGACACAACCATTGTGTCGCATAGACATTGTGTCGCATTCCTATGCGACACAACCCTTGTGTCGCATAACCACTTTTGTGTCGCATATTGTGTCGCAAAACACAGAAAACTCAGATTTTTACTAAGTGTCGAGACTCGAAATTTATCACTCGATTTTACCCGAATTCAGATCCCAGATGCGTTTTTCGTCAAAGCAATATAGTAGAAATAAAAATTTTCCAAGCTGACCTGGCACCGGCTGTATTCATGGACCTTATGAATCGGGTGTGCAAACCTTACCTCGACAAGTTTGTCATTGTCTTTATCGATGACATACTCATTTACTCGCGCAACGAGCAAGAACACGCGCAACATCTCAAAACAATTCTAGAACTACTTAGACACGAGGAGCTTTATGCCAAATTCTCTAAGTGTGAGTTCTGGATTCAAACCCTTTAATTCCTTGGTCACGTGATCGACAGTCAGGGAATTCACGTTGACCCATCAAAAATCGAGGCTATCAAAGACTGGCAAGCACCCACCTCTGCAACTGAAGTACGTCAATTCTTGGGTCTTGCTGGGTACTATCGGCGATTTATCGAAAATTTCTCCAAAATAGCTCAACCACTCACGACACTGACTCAGAAGGACAAGAGGTTCGATTGGACCGATAAATAAGAGTCAGCATTCCAACTTCTGAAACAAAAGCTTTGCAGTGCCCCAATCCTATCACTACCCGAAGGCACCGATGACTTCGTGGTATACTGTGATGCTTCTCACCAAGGTCTCGGTTGCGTGCTGATGCAACGAGACAAAGTCATTGCTTATGCCTCACGACAGCTAAAAATTCACGAAAAGAACTACACCACTCATGATCTCGAACTTGGAGCTGTCGTTTTTGCTCTCAAAATCTGGAGACATTATCTCTACGGCACTAAGTGCACGATCTTTACCGATCATAAAAGTCTCCAACATATATTCGATCAGAAGGATCTCAATATGAGGCAACGTCGATGGGTCGAGTTGCTTACCGATTACGACTGCGAGATCAAGTACCACCCAGGGAAGGCTAATGTTGTAGCCGATGCCCTCAGTCGAAAGGAACGACCAAAACCACTTCGAGTCAGAGCCCTCAGTATGACCGTTCACAACGATCTTACCCTTCAGATTCATACCGCTCAGATCGAAGCCCTGAAACCTGAAAACATAAAAAACGAAGCCTTACGGGGTATTGACAGACAATTCGAAATCAAATCTAACGGGATTAGGTATTTCTCAAACCGAATCTGGTTGCCTAATTTCGGGAACTTACGAGACTTGGTGATGGATGAGGCTCACAAGTCCAAATATTCTATCCATCCGGGATCCGATAAGATGTACCACGGTATCAAGGAATTTTATTGGTGGCCGAACATGAAAGCCGAAATCGCCACTTATGTCAGCAAGTGCCTTACTTGCTCAAAAGTCAAAACCGAACATCAGAAACCACCTGGCTTACTCCAACAACCTGAAATCCCTGGATGGAAATGGGAACAAATTGCCATGGATTTCATAACCAAACTACCCAAGTCGTCGAGCGATTGCGATACCATTTGGGTGATCGTCGATCGTCTCACCAAATCTGCTCATTTCATGGCAATCAAGGAAAACGATAAAATGGAACGCCTTACACAAATCTACATCAAAGAAATCGTTTCTCATCACGACGTTCCAATCTCGATCATCTCTGACAGAGATGCCCGTTTCACCTCTCACTTTTGGCAATCACTTCAAAAAGCTTTGGGTACTCGTCTTGATATGAGTACCGCATACCATCCTCAAACCGACGGCCAAAGTGAACGAACCATTCAGACCCTGGAAGATATGCTACGCGCCTGCGTAGTTGATTTCGGTACAAACTGGGAAAGACATCTACCGTTGTGCGAATTCTCGTACAATAACAGCTACCACGCCAGCATTAAGGCTGCACCTTTTGAGGCACTGTACGGACGTAAGTGCCGATCACCGATCTGTTGGACTGAAGTGGGAGATAATCAAATCACTGGTCCTGAACTCATTCATGCCACCACTGAGAAAATTGTGGAAATCCAAAATAGAGTCAAAGCCGCACGTGATCGTCAGAAAAGTTATGCTGACGTGAGACGCAAACCACTCGAGTTCCAAGTTGGGGATCGAGTACTCTTAAAAGTATCGCCTTGGAAAGGCGTCATCCGTTTTGGCAAACGCGGGAAGTTGAATCCCAGGTACATCGGGCCTTTTGAGATCCTCGAACGGATTGGCCCCGTAGCTTATCGATTGCAGCTGCCATCCGAACTCAGCAGCGTGCACCCCACTTTTCATATTTCAAATTTGAAGAAGTGTCTGTCTGATGAGACACTTATTATCCCACTAGATGAAATTCGTGTTGACGATAAACTTCACTTCGTTGAGGAACCCGCTGAAATTATGGACCGTGAGGTCAAACAACTGAAACAAAGTCGTATTCCCATCGTCAAGGTCAGATGGAATTCGCGGCGTGGTCCGGAATTCACCTGGGAACGGGAAGACCAAATGCGACTCAAATATCCTCAACTATTCACTGATTCTACATCAAACACGACTTCGAACTAAATTTCGGGACGAAATTCTTCTAACAGGGGGAGAATGTAACACCCGCCAAATTAGGACTAGAAATTAGTGCCTAATCATATGTTAATACATGTAATTAGTTCTGTGTTAGGCTAATTAATGTATCGAATTATATATATTGATGAATATATACGAAAATGCGATTTGATTAAATCGTACGCAATTTAAATCGAATGTATTTCGATTCAATTTAATACGGACGTTGGTGACCAATTTTATTAAATAACGTTTTTATATCAACAATATTATTATGATAATATTTCGTATTTATTCGGACCATACAAACAATACTTATACAATTTAAAAATATTAAAACGCGCAAACTAAATAAACAAACTTACTTTTTATAACTCAAATATAAATTGATTTGCAAAATATTTAAATAAAATATCGCGCAATAATTTGTATTTTAAAACTTACCAATTAATATGTAAAATAATTATAAAACGCTAAATGACGGAGAAAACGAACACCACGCGGAGCACAGAGACGGAGACCGAAAATGGGAGACTTAACCTCCCATTTTCCTTTTCTTTCTTTTCATTTTCACTTATCTCACTCTCTCTCTTCTTTTTCTCTTTCATTTGCTCTCTACACATTAAACCACCACCACCATCATAAATCGACAAATAACATAATCAAACGCACTCGGATCATCAATATTTTTAGAGATTCACGACCACCTCGCGACGATCTATATTTCTATCTTTCCGGATTTCCATTTCGGCAATTTGTAAGTTTCCGACAAAATCCCGAAATCTCTCGATTCTTAGTATTTTTCACTTTTAGTTGTTATTATAACTTGTATATGTCCCTTACTAAGTATAGAACACGATTTCATAGCTTAAAAACGGATTTGAAACGGATTTTTGGCCGGAAAAATCATGACAGCCGGACTTTCTGGGCTGGTGTTCTTCCATGCGACACAAGCCTTGTGTCGCATGTTGTGTCGTATTTTACCCTTTGTGTCGCACGTTATGTCGTATTTCCCATGTTATGTCGTATAAAACCTACTATGTCGCACCTTGTGTCGTACCAAAGAATTTGTGTCGTAAGTTTTGCGACACAACCACTATGTCGTATTCTATGTCGTATTTTCATACGACACAATCACTATGTCGCTGTTGAATCAGCATCTCGCATCTATGCGACACAACCATTGTGTCGCATAGACATTGTGTCGCATTCCTATGCGACACAACCCTTGTGTCGCATAACCACTTTTGTGTCGCATATTGTGTCTCAAAACACAGAAAACTCAGATTTTTACTAAGTGTCGAGACTCGAAATTTATCACTCGATTTTACCCGAATTCAGATCCCAGATGCGTTTTTCGTCAAAGCAATATAGTAGAAATAAAAATTTTCCAAGCTGACCTGGCACCGGCTGTATTCATGGACCTTATGAATCGGGTGTGCAAACCTTACCTCGACAAGTTTGTCATTGTCTTTATCGATGACATACTCATTTACTCGCGCAACGAGCAAGAACACGCGCAACATCTCAAAACAATTCTAGAACTACTTAGACACGAGGAGCTTTATGCCAAATTCTCTAAGTGTGAGTTCTGGATTCAAACCGTTCAATTCCTTGGTCACGTGATCGACAGTCAGGGAATTCACGTTGACCCATCAAAAATCGAGGCTATCAAAGACTGGCAAGCACCCACCTCTGCAACTGAAGTACGTCAATTCTTGGATCTTGCTGGGTACTATCGGCGATTTATCGAAAATTTCTCCAAAATAGCTCAACCACTCACGACACTGACTCAGAAGGACAAGAGGTTCGATTGGACCGATAAACAAGAGTCAGCATTCCAACTTCTGAAACAAAAGCTTTGCAGTGCCCCAATCCTATCACTACCCGAAGGCACCGATGACTTCGTGGTATACTGTGATGCTTCTCACCAAGGTCTCGGTTGCATGCTGATGCAACGAGACAAAGTCATTGCTTATGCCTCACGACAGCTAAAAATTCACGAAAAGAACTACACCACTCATGATCTCGAACTTGGAGCTGTCGTTTTTGCTCTCAAAATCTGGAGACATTATCTCTACGGCACTAAGTGCACGATCTTTACCGATCATAAAAGTCTCCAACATATATTCGATCAGAAGGATCTCAATATGAGGCAACGTCGATGGGTCGAGTTGCTTACCGATTACGACTGCGAGATCAAGTACCACCCAGGGAAGGCTAATGTTGTAGCCGATGCCCTCAGTCGAAAGGAACGACCAAAACCACTTCGAGTCCGAGCCCTCAGTATGACCGTTCACAACGATCTTACCCTTCAGATTCATACCGCTCAGATCGAAGCCCTGAAACCTGAAAACATCAAAAACGAAGCCTTACGGGGTATTGACAGACAATTCGAAATCAAATCTAACGGGATTAGGTATTTCTCAAACCGAATCTGGTTGCCTAATTTCGGGAACTTACGAGACTTGGTGATGGATGAGGCTCACAAGTCCAAATATTCTATCCATCCGGGATACGATAAGATGTACCACGGTATCAAGGAATTTTATTGGTGGCCGAACATGAAAGCCGAAATCGCCACTTATGTCAGCAAGTGCCTTACTTGCTCAAAAGTCAAAACCGAACATCAGAAACCACCTGGCTTACTCCAACAACCTGAAATCCCTGGATGGAAATGGGAACAAATTGCCATGGATTTCATAACCAAACTACCCAAGTCGTCGAGCGGTTGCGATACCATTTGGGTGATCGTCGATCGTCTCACCAAATCTGCTCATTTCATGGCAATCAAGGAAAACGATAAAATGGAACGCCTTACACAAATCTACATCAAAGAAATCGTTTCTCATCACGGCGTTCCAATCTCGATCATCTCTGACAGAGATGCCCGTTTCACCTCTCACTTTTGGCAATCACTTCAAAAAGCTTTGGGTACTCGTCTTGATATGAGTACCGCATACCATCCTCAAACCGACGGCCAAAGTGAACGAACCATTCAGACCCTGGAAGATATGCTACGCGCCTGCGTAGTTGATTTCGGTACAAACTGGGAAAGACATCTACCGTTGTGCGAATTCTCGTACAATAACAGCTACCACGCCAGCATTAAGGCTGCACCTTTTGAGGCACTGTACGGACGTAAGTGCCGATCACCGATCTGTTGGACTGAAGTGGGAGATAGTCAAATCACTGGTCCTGAACTCATTCACGCCACCACTGAGAAAATTGTGGAAATCCAAAATAGACTCAAAGCCGCACGTGATCGTCAGAAAAGTTATGCTGACGTGAGACGCAAACCACTCGAGTTCCAAGTTGGGGATCGAGTACTCTTAAAAGTATCGCCTTGGAAAGGCATCATCCGTTTTGGCAAACGCGGGAAGTTGAATCCCAGGTACATCGGGCCTTTTGAGATCCTCGAACGGATTGGCCCCGTAGCTTATCGATTGCAGCTGCCATCCGAACTCAGCAGCGTGCACCCCACTTTTCATATTTCAAATTTGAAGAAGTGTCTGTCTGATGAGACACTTATTATCCCACTAGATGAAATTCGTGTTGACGATAAACTTCACTTCGTTGAGGAACCCGCTGAAATTATGGACCGTGAGGTCAAACAACTGAAACAAAGTCGTATTCCCATCGTCAAGGTCAGATGGAATTCGCGGCGTGGTCCGGAATTCACCTGGGAACGGGAAGACCAAATGCGACTCAAATATCCTCAACTATTCACTGATTCTACATCAAACACGACTTCGAACTAAATTTCGGGACGAAATTCTTCTAACAGGGGGAGAATGTAACACCCGCCAAATTAGGACTAGAAATTAGTGCCTAATCATATGTTAATACATGTAATTAGTTCTGTGTTAGGCTAATTAATGTATCGAATTATATATATTGATGAATATATACGAAAATGCGATTTGATTAAATCGTACGCAATTTAAATCGAATGTATTTCGATTCAATTTAATACGGACGTTGGTGACCAATTTTATTAAATAACGTTTTTATATCAACAATATTATTATGATAATATTTCGTATTTATTCGGACCATACAAACAATACTTATACAATTTAAAAATATTAAAACGCGCAAACTAAATAAACAAACTTACTTTTTATAACTCAAATATAAATTGATTTGCAAAATATTTAAATAAAATATCGCGCAATAATTTGTGTTTTAAAACTTACCAATTAATATGTAAAATAATTATAAAACGCTAAATGACGGAGAAAACGAACACCACGCGGAGCACAGAGACGGAGACCGAAAATGGGAGACTTAACCTCCCATTTTCCTTTTCTTTCTTTTCATTTTCACTTATCTCACTCTCTCTCTTCTTTTTCTCTTTCATTTGCTCTCTACACATTAAACCACCACCACCATCATAAATCGACAAATAACATAATCAAACGCACTCGGATCATCAATATTTTTAGAGATTCACGACCACCTCGCGACGATCTACATTTCTATCTTTCCGGATTTCCATTTCGGCAATTTGTAAGTTTCCGACAAAATCCCGAAATCTCTCGATTCTTAGTATTTTTCACTTGTAGTTGTTATTATAACTTGTATATGTCCCTTACTAAGTATAGAACACGATTTCATAGCTTAAAAACGGATTTGAAACGGATTTTTGGCCGGAAAAATCATGACAGCCGGACTTTCTGGGCTGGTGTTCTTCCATGCGACACAAGCCTTGTGTCGCATGTTGTGTCGTATTTTACCCTTTGTGTCGCACGTTATGTCGTATTTCCCATGTTATGTCGTATAAAACCTACTATGTCGCACCTTGTGTCGTACCAAAGAATTTGTGTCGTAAGTTTTGCGACACAACCACTATGTCGTATTCTATGTCGTATTTTCATACGACACAATCACTATGTCGCTGTTGAATCAGCATCTCGCATCTATGCGACACAACCATGGTGTCGCATAGACATTGTGTCGCATTCCTATGCGACACAACCCTTGTGTCGCATAACCACTTTTGTGTCGCATATTGTGTCGCAAAACACAGAAAACTCAGATTTTTACTAAGTGTCGAGACTCGAAATTTATCACTCGATTTTACCCGAATTCAGATCCCAGATGCGTTTTTCATCAAAGCAATATAGTAGAAATAAAAATTTTCCAAGCTGACCTGGCACCGGCTGTATTCATGGACCTTATGAATCAGGTGTGCAAACCTTACCTCGACAAGTTTGTCATTGTCTTTATCGATGAAATACTCATTTACTCGCGCAACGAGCAAGAACACGCGCAACATCTCAAAACAATTCTAGAACTACTTAGACACGAGGAGCTTTATGCCAAATTCTCTAAGTGTGAGTTCTGGATTCAAACCGTTCAATTCCTTGGTCACGTGATCGACAGTCAGGGAATTCACGTTGACCCATCAAAAATCGAGGCTATCAAAGACTGGCAAGCACCCACCTCTGCAACTGAAGTACGTCAATTCTTGGGTCTTGCTGGGTACTATCGGCGATTTATCGAAAATTTCTCCAAAATAGCTCAACCACTCACGACACTGACTCAGAAGGACAAGAGGTTCGATTGGACCGATAAATAAGAGTCAGCATTCCAACTTCTGAAACAAAAGCTTTGCAGTGCCCCAATCCTATCACTACCCGAAGGCACCGATGACTTCGTGGTATACTGTGATGCTTCTCACCAAGGTCTCGGTTGCGTGCTGATGCAACGTGACAAAGTCATTGCTTATGCCTCACGACAGCTAAAAATTCACGAAAAGAACTACACCACTCATGATCTCGAACTTGGAGCTGTCGTTTTTGCTCTCAAAATCTGGAGACATTATCTCTACGGCACTAAGTGCACGATCTTTACCGATCATAAAAGTCTCCAACATATATTCGATCAGAAGGATCTCAATATGAGGCAACGTCGATGGGTCGAGTTGCTTACCGATTACGACTGCGAGATCAAGTACCACCCAGGGAAGGCTAATGTTGTAGCCGATGCCCTCAGTCGAAAGGAACGACCAAAACCACTTCGAGTCCGAGCCCTCAGTATGACCGTTCACAACGATCTTACCCTTCAGATTCATACCGCTCAGATCGAAGCCCTGAAACCTGAAAACATCAAAAACGAAGCCTTACGGGGTATTGACAGACAATTCGAAATCAAATCTAACGGGATTAGGTATTTCTCAAACCGAATCTGGTTGCCTAATTTCGGGAACTTACGAGACTTGGTGATGGATGAGGCTCACAAGTCCAAATATTCTATCCATCCGGGATACGATAAGATGTACCACGGTATCAAGGAATTTTATTGGTGGCCGAACATGAAAGCCGAAATCGCCACTTATGTCAGCAAGTGCCTTACTTGCTCAAAAGTCAAAACCGAACATCAGAAACCACCTGGCTTACTCCAACAACCTGAAATCCCTGGATGGAAATGGGAACAAATTGCCATGGATTTCATAACCAAACTACCCAAGTCGTCGAGCGGTTGCGATACCATTTGGGTGATCGTCGATCGTCTCACCAAATCTGCTCATTTCATGGCAATCAAGGAAAACGACAAAATGGAACGCCTTACACAAATCTACATCAAAGAAATCGTTTCTCATCACGGCGTTCCAATCTCGATCATCTCTGACAGAGATGCCCGTTTCACCTCTCACTTTTGGCAATCACTTCAAAAAGCTTTGGGTACTCGTCTTGATATGAGTACCGCATACCATCCTCAAACCGACGGCCAAAGTGAACGAACCATTCAGACCCTGGAAGATATGCTACGCGCCTGCGTAGTTGATTTCGGTACAAACTGGGAAAGACATCTACCGTTGTGCGAATTCTCGTACAATAACAGCTACCACGCCAGCATTAAGGCTGCACCTTTTGAGGCACTGTACGGACGTAAGTGCCGATCACCGATCTGTTGGACTGAAGTGGGAGATAGTCAAATCACTGGTCCTGAACTCATTCACGCCACCACTGAGAAAATTGTGGAAATCCAAAATAGACTCAAAGCCGCACGTGATCGTCAGAAAAGTTATGCTGACGTGAGACGCAAACCACTCGAGTTTCAAGTTGGGGATCGAGTACTCTTAAAAGTATCGCCTTGGAAAGGCGTCATCCGTTTTGGCAAACGCAGGAAGTTGAATCCCAGGTACATCGGGCCTTTTGAGATCCTCGAACGGATTGGCCCCGTAGCTTATCGATTGCAGCTGCCATCCGAACTCAGCAGCGTGCACCCCACTTTTCATATTTCAAATTTGAAGAAGTGTCTGTCTGATGAGACACTTATTATCCCACTAGATGAAATTCGTGTTGACGATAAACTTCACTTCGTTGAGGAACCCGCTGAAATTATGGACCGTGAGGTCAAACAACTGAAACAAAGTCGTATTCCCATCGTCAAGGTCAGATGGAATTCGCGGCGTGGTCCGGAATTCACCTGGGAACGGGAAGACCAAATGCGACTCAAATATCCTCAACTATTCACTGATTCTACATCAAACACGACTTCGAACTAAATTTCGGGACGAAATTCTTCTAACAGGGGGAGAATGTAACACCCGCCAAATTAGGACTAGAAATTAGTGCCTAATCATATGTTAATACATGTAATTAGTTCTGTGTTAGGCTAATTAATGTATCGAATTATATATATTGATGAATATATACGAAAATGCGATTTGATTAAATCGTACGCAATTTAAATCGAATGTATTTCGATTCAATTTAATACGGACGTTGGTGACCAATTTTATTAAATAACGTTTTTATATCAACAATATTATTATGATAATATTTCGTATTTATTCGGACCATACAAACAATACTTATACAATTTAAAAATATTAAAACGCGCAAACTAAATAAACAAACTTACTTTTTATAACTCAAATATAAATTGATTTGCAAAATATTTAAATAAAATATCGCGCAATAATTTGTGTTTTAAAACTTACCAATTAATATGTAAAATAATTATAAAACGCTAAATGACGGAGAAAACGAACACCACGCGGAGCACAGAGACGGAGACCGAAAATGGGAGACTTAACCTCCCATTTTCCTTTTCTTTCTTTTCATTTTCACTTATCTCACTCTCTCTCTTCTTTTTCTCTTTCATTTGCTCTCTACACATTAAACCACCACCACCATCATAAATCGACAAATAACATAATCAAACGCACTCGGATCATCAATATTTTTAGAGATTCACGACCACCTCGCGACGATCTACATTTCTATCTTTCCGGATTTCCATTTCGGCAATTTGTAAGTTTCCGACAAAATCCCGAAATCTCTCGATTCTTAGTATTTTTCACTTGTAGTTGTTATTATAACTTGTATATGTCCCTTACTAAGTATAGAACACGATTTCATATCTTAAAAACGGATTTGAAACGGATTTTTGGCCGGAAAAATCATGACAGCCGGACTTTCTGGGCTGGTGTTCTTCCATGCGACACAAGCCTTGTGTCGCATGTTGTGTCGTATTTTACCCTTTGTGTCGCACGTTATGTCGTATTTCCCATGTTATGTCGTATAAAACCTACTATGTCGCACCTTGTGTCGTACCAAAGAATTTGTGTCGTAAGTTTTGCGACACAACCACTATGTCGTATTCTATGTCGTATTTTCATACGACACAATCACTATGTCGCTGTTGAATCAGCATCTCGCATCTATGCGACACAACCATTGTGTCGCATAGACATTGTGTCGCATTCCTATGCGACACAACCCTTGTGTCGTATAACCACTTTTGTGTCGCATATTGTGTCGCAAAACATAGAAAACTCAGATTTTTACTAAGTGTCGAGACTCGAAATTTATCACTCGATTTTACCCGAATTCAGATCCCAGATGTGTTTTTCGTCAAAGCAATATAGTAGAAATAAAAATTTTCCAAGCTGACCTGGCACCGGCTGTATTCATGGACCTTATGAATCGGGTGTGCAAACCTTACCTCGACAAGTTTGTCATTGTCCTTATCGATGACATACTCATTTACTCGCGCAACGAGCAAGAACACGCGCAACATCTCAAAACAATTCTAGAACTACTTAGACACGAGGAGCTTTATGCCAAATTCTCTAAGTGTGAGTTCTGGATTCAAACCGTTCAATTCCTTGGTCACGTGATCGACAGTCAGGGAATTCACGTTGACCCATCAAAAATCGAGGCTATCAAAGACTGGCAAGCACCCACCTCTGCAACTGAAGTACGTCAATTCTTGGGTCTTGCTGGGTACTATCGGCGATTTATCGAAAATTTCTCCAAAATAGCTCAACCACTCACGACACTGACTCAGAAGGACAAGAGGTTCGATTGGACCGATAAACAAGAGTCAGCATTCCAACTTCTGAAACAAAAGCTTTGCAGTGCCCCAATCCTATCACTACCCGAAGGCACCGATGACTTCGTGGTATACTGTGATGCTTCTCACCAAGGTCTCGGTTGCGTGCTGATGCAACGAGACAAAGTCATTGCTTATGCCTCACGACAGCTAAAAATTCACGAAAAGAACTACACCACTCATGATCTCGAACTTGGAGCTGTCGTTTTTGCTCTCAAAATCTGGAGACATTATCTCTACGGCACTAAGTGCACGATCTTTACCGATCATAAACGTCTCCAACATATATTCGATCAGAAGGATCTCAATATGAGGCAACGTCGATGTGTCGAGTTGCTTACCGATTACGACTGCGAGATCAAGTACAACCCTGGGAAGGCTAATGTTGTAGCCGATGCCCTCAGTCGAAAGGAACGACCAAAACCACTTCGAGTCCGAGCCCTCAGTATGACCGTTCACAACGATCTTACCCTTCAGATTCATACCGCTCAGATCAAAGCCCTGAAACCTGAAAACATCAAAAACGAAGCCTTACGGGGTATTGACAGACAATTCGAAATCAAATCTAACGGGATTAGGTATTTCTCAAACCGAATCTGGTTGCCTAATTTCGGGAACTTACGAGACTTGGTGATGGATGAGGCTCACAAGTCCAAATATTCTATCCATCCGGGATACGATAAGATGTACCACGGTATCAAGGAATTTTATTGGTGGCCGAACATGAAAGCCGAAATCGCCACTTATGTCAGCAAGTGCCTTACTTGCTCAAAAGTCAAAACCGAACATCAGAAACCACCTGGCTTACTCCAACAACCTGAAATCCCTGGATGGAAATGGGAACAAATTGCCATGGATTTCATAACCAAACTACCCAAGTCGTCGAGCGGTTGCGATACCATTTGGGTGATCGTCGATCGTCTCACCAAATCTGCTCATTTCATGGCAATCAAGGAAAACGATAAAATGGAACGCCTTACACAAATCTACATCAAAGAAATCGTTTCTCATCACGGCGTTCCAATCTCGATCATCTCTGACAGAGATGCCCGTTTCACCTCTCACTTTTGGCAATCACTTCAAAAAGCTTTGGGTACTCGTCTTGATATGAGTACCGCATACCATCCTCAAACCGACGGCCAAAGTGAACGAACCATTCAGACCCTGGAAGATATGCTACGCGCCTGCGTAGTTGATTTCGGTACAAAATGGGAAAGACATCTACCGTTGTGCGAATTCTCGTACAATAACAGCTACCACGCCAGCATTAAGGCTGCACCTTTTGAGGCACTGTACGGACGTAAGTGCCGATCACCGATCTGTTGGACTGAAGTGGGAGATAGTCAAATCACTGGTCCTGAACTCATTCACGCCACCACTGAGAAAATTGTGGAAATCCAAAATAGACTCAAAGCCGCACGTGATCGTCAGAAAAGTTATGCTGACGTGAGACGCAAACCACTCGAGTTCCAAGTTGGGGATCGAGTACTCTTAAAAGTATCGCCTTGGAAAGGCGTCATCCGTTTTGGCAAACGCGGGAAGTTGAATCCCAGGTACATCGGGCCTTTTGAGATCCTCGAACGGATTGGCCCCGTAGCTTATCGATTGCAGCTGCCATCCGAACTCAGCAGCGTGCACCCCACTTTTCATATTTCAAATTTGAAGAAGTGTCTGTCTGATGAGACACTTATTATCCCACTAGATGAAATTCGTGTTTAAACTTCACTTCGTTGAGGAACCCGCTGAAATTATGGACCGTGAGGTCAAACAACTTAAACAAAGTCGTATTCCCATCGTCAAGGTCAGATGGAATTCGCGGCGTGGTCCGGAATTCACCTGGGAACGGGAAGACCAAATGCGACTCAAATATCCTCAACTATTCACTGATTCTACATCAAACACGACTTCGAACTAAATTTCGGGACGAAATTCTTCTAACAGGGGGAGAATGTAACACCCGCCAAATTAGGACTAGAAATTAGTGCCTAATCATATGTTAATACATGTAATTAGTTCTGTGTTAGGCTAATTAATGTATCGAATTATATATATTGATGAATATATACGAAAATGCGATTTGATTAAATCGTACGCAATTTAAATCGAATGTATTTCGATTCAATTTAATACGGACGTTGGTGACCAATTTTATTAAATAACGTTTTTATATCAACAATATTATTATGATAATATTTCGTATTTATTCGGACCATACAAACAATACTTATACAATTTAAAAATATTAAAACGCGCAAACTAAATAAACAAACTTACTTTTTATAACTCAAATATAAATTGATTTGCAAAATATTTAAATAAAATATCGCGCAATAATTTGTGTTTTAAAACTTACCAATTAATATGTAAAATAATTATAAAACGCTAAATGACGGAGAAAACGAACACCACGCGGAGCACAGAGACGGAGACCGAAAATGGGAGACTTAACCTCCCATTTTCCTTTTCTTTCTTTTCATTTTCACTTATCTCACTCTCTCTCTTCTTTTTCTCTTTCATTTGCTCTCTACACATTAAACCACCACCACCATCATA
Source organism: Helichrysum umbraculigerum (assembly GCA_949592205.1). Classification (NCBI taxonomy): domain Eukaryota; kingdom Viridiplantae; phylum Streptophyta; class Magnoliopsida; order Asterales; family Asteraceae; genus Helichrysum; species Helichrysum umbraculigerum. The sequence continues at coordinate 7,234,923 of CATIUR010000004.1, read as the reverse complement.
AATCGACAAATAACATAATCAAACGCACTCGGATCATCAATATTTTTAGAGATTCACGACCACCTCGCGACGATCTACATTTCTATCTTTCCGGATTTCCATTTCGGCAATTTGTAAGTTTCCGACAAAATCCCGAAATCTCTCGATTCTTAGTATTTTTCACTTGTAGTTGTTATTATAACTTGTATATGTCCCTTACTAAGTATAGAACACGATTTCATATCTTAAAAACGGATTTGAAACGGATTTTTGGCCGGAAAAATCATGACAGCCGGACTTTCTGGGCTGGTGTTCTTCCATGCGACACAAGCCTTGTGTCGCATGTTGTGTCGTATTTTACCCTTTGTGTCGCACGTTATGTCGTATTTCCCATGTTATGTCGTATAAAACCTACTATGTCGCACCTTGTGTCGTACCAAAGAATTTGTGTCGTAAGTTTTGCGACACAACCACTATGTCGTATTCTATGTCGTATTTTCATACGACACAATCACTATGTCGCTGTTGAATCAGCATCTCGCATCTATGCGACACAACCATTGTGTCGCATAGACATTGTGTCGCATTCCTATGCGACACAACCCTTGTGTCGCATAACCACTTTTGTGTCGCATATTGTGTCGCAAAACATAGAAAACTCAGATTTTTACTAAGTGTCGAGACTCGAAATTTATCACTCGATTTTACCCGAATTCAGATCCCAGATGCGTTTTTCGTCAAAGCAATATAGTAGAAATAAAAATTTTCCAAGCTGACCTGGCACCGGCTGTATTCATGGACCTTATGAATCGGGTGTGCAAACCTTACCTCGACAAGTTTGTCATTGTCCTTATCGATGACATACTCATTTACTCGCGCAACGAGCAAGAACACGCGCAACATCTCAAAACAATTCTAGAACTACTTAGACACGAGGAGCTTTATGCCAAATTCTCTAAGTGTGAGTTCTGGATTCAAACCGTTCAATTCCTTGGTCACGTGATCGACAGTCAGGGAATTCACGTTGACCCATCAAAAATCGAGGCTATCAAAGACTGGCAAGCACCCACCTCTGCAACTGAAGTACGTCAATTCTTGGGTCTTGCTGGGTACTATCGGCGATTTATCGAAAATTTCTCCAAAATAGCTCAACCACTCACGACACTGACTCAGAAGGACAAGAGGTTCGATTGGACCGATAAACAAGAGTCAGCATTCCAACTTCTGAAACAAAAGCTTTGCAGTGCCCCAATCCTATCACTACCCGAAGGCACCGATGACTTCGTGATATACTGTGATGCTTCTCACCAAGGTCTCGGTTGCGTGCTGATGCAACGAGACAAAGTCATTGCTTATGCCTCACGACAGCTAAAAATTCACGAAAAGAACTACACCACTCATGATCTCGAACTTGGAGCTGTCGTTTTTGCTCTCAAAATCTGGAGACATTATCTCTACGGCACTAAGTGCACGATCTTTACCGATCATAAAAGTCTCCAACATATATTCGATCAGAAGGATCTCAATATGAGGCAACGTCGATGGGTCGAGTTGCTTACCGATTACGACTGCGAGATCAAGTACCACCCAGGGAAGGCTAATGTTGTAGCCGATGCCCTCAGTCGAAAGGAACGACCAAAACCACTTCGAGTCCGAGCCCTCAGTATGACCGTTCACAACGATCTTACCCTTCAGATTCATACCGCTCAGATCGAAGCCCTGAAACCTGAAAACATCAAAAACGAAGCCTTACGGGGTATTGACAGACAATTCGAAATCAAATCTAACGGGATTAGGTATTTCTCAAACCGAATCTGGTTGCCTAATTTCGGGAACTTACGAGACTTGGTGATGGATGAGGCTCACAAGTCCAAATATTCTATCCATCCGGGATACGATAAGATGTACCACGGTATCAAGGAATTTTATTGGTGGCCGAACATGAAAGCCGAAATCGCCACTTATGTCAGCAAGTGCCTTACTTGCTCAAAAGTCAAAACCGAACATCAGAAACCACCTGGCTTACTCCAACAACCTGAAATCCCTGGATGGAAATGGGAACAAATTGCCATGGATTTCATAACCAAACTACCCAAGTCGTCGAGCGGTTGCGATACCATTTGGGTGATCGTCGATCGTCTCACCAAATCTGCTCATTTCATGGCAATCAAGGAAAACGATAAAATGGAACGCCTTACACAAATCTACATCAAAGAAATCGTTTCTCATCACGGCGTTCCAATCTCGATCATCTCTGACAGAGATGCCCGTTTCACCTCTCACTTTTGGCAATCACTTCAAAAAGCTTTGGGTACTCGTCTTGATATGAGTACCGCATACCATCCTCAAACCGACGGCCAAAGTGAACGAACCATTCAGACCCTGGAAGATATGCTACGCGCCTGCGTAGTTGATTTCGGTACAAAATGGGAAAGACATCTACCGTTGTGCGAATTCTCGTACAATAACAGCTACCACGCCAGCATTAAGGCTGCACCTTTTGAGGCACTGTACGGACGTAAGTGCCGATCACCGATCTGTTGGACTGAAGTGGGAGATAGTCAAATCACTGGTCCTGAACTCATTCACGCCACCACTGAGAAAATTGTGGAAATCCAAAATAGACTCAAAGCCGCACGTGATCGTCAGAAAAGTTATGCTGACGTGAGACGCAAACCACTCGAGTTCCAAGTTGGGGATCGAGTACTCTTAAAAGTATCGCCTTGGAAAGGCGTCATCCGTTTTGGCAAACGCGGGAAGTTGAATCCCAGGTACATCGGGCCTTTTGAGATCCTCGAACGGATTGGCCCCGTAGCTTATCGATTGCAGCTGCCATCCGAACTCAGCAGCGTGCACCCCACTTTTCATATTTCAAATTTGAAGAAGTGTCTGTCTGATGAGACACTTATTATCCCACTAGATGAAATTCGTGTTGACGATAAACTTCACTTCGTTGAGGAACCCGCTGAAATTATGGATCGTGAGGTCAAACAACTGAAACAAAGTCGTATTCCCATCGTCAAGGTCAGATGGAATTCGCGGCGTGGTCCGGAATTCACCTGGGAACGGGAAGACCAAATGCGACTCAAATATCCTCAACTATTCACTGATTCTACATCAAACACGACTTCGAACTAAATTTCGGGACGAAATTCTTCTAACAGGGGGAGAATGTAACACCCGCCAAATTAGGACTAGAAATTAGTGCATAATCATATGTTAATACATGTAATTAGTTCTGTGTTAGGCTAATTAATGTATCGAATTATATATATTGATGAATATATACGAAAATGCGATTTGATTAAATCGTACGCAATTTAAATCGAATGTATTTCGATTCAATTTAATACGGACGTTGGTGACCAATTTTATTAAATAACGTTTTTATATCAACAATATTATTATGATAATATTTCGTATTTATTCGGACCATACAAACAATACTTATACAATTTAAAAATATTAAAACGCGCAAACTAAATAAACAAACTTACTTTTTATAACTCAAATATAAATTGATTTGCAAAATATTTAAATAAAATATCGCGCAATAATTTGTATTTTAAAACTTACCAATTAATATGTAAAATAATTATAAAACGCTAAATGACGGAGAAAACGAACACCACGCGGAGCACAGAGACGGAGACCGAAAATGGGAGACTTAACCTCCCATTTTCCTTTTCTTTCTTTTCATTTTCACTTATCTCACTCTCTCTCTTCTTTTTCTCTTTCATTTGCTCTCTACACATTAAACCACCACCACCATCATAAATCGACAAATAACATAATCAAACGCACTCGGATCATCAATATTTTTAGAGATTCACGACCACCTCGCGACGATCTACATTTCTATCTTTCCGGATTTCCATTTCGGCAATTTGTAAGTTTTCGACAAAATCCCGAAATCTCTCGATTCTTAGTATTTTTCACTTGTAGTTGTTATTATAACTAGTATATGTCCCTTACTAAGTATAGAACACGATTTCATAGCTTAAAAACGGATTTGAAACGGATTTTTGGCCGGAAAAATCATGACAGCCGGACTTTCTGGGCTGGTGTTCTTCCATGCGACACAAGCCTTGTGTCGCATGTTGTGTCGTATTTTACCCTTTGTGTCGCACGTTATGTCGTATTTCCCATGTTATGTCGTATGAAACCTACTATGTCGCACCTTGTGTCGTACCAAAGAATTTGTGTCGTAAGTTTTGCGACACAACCACTATGTCGTATTCTATGTCGTATTTTCATACGACACAATCACTATGTCGCTGTTGAATCAGCATCTCGCATCTATGCGACACAACCATTGTGTCGCATAGACATTGTGTCGCATTCCTATGCGACACAACCCTTGTGTCGCATAACCACTTTTGTGTCGCATATTGTGTCGCAAAACACAGAAAACTCAGATTTTTACTAAGTGTCGAGACTCGAAATTTATCACTCGATTTTACCCGAATTCAGATCCCAGATGCGTTTTTCGTCAAAGCAATATAGTAGAAATAAAAATTTTCCAAGCTGACCTGGCACCGGCTGTATTCATGGACCTTATGAATCGGGTGTGCAAACCTTACCTCGACAAGTTTGTCATTGTCTTTATCGATGACATACTCATTTACTCGCGCAACGAGCAAGAACACGCGCAACATCTCAAAACAATTCTAGAACTACTTAGACACGAGGAGCTTTATGCCAAATTCTCTAAGTGTGAGTTCTGGATTCAAACCGTTCAATTCCTTGGTCACGTGATCGACAGTCAGGGAATTCACGTTGACCCATCAAAAATCGAGGCTATCAAAGACTGGCAAGCACCCACCTCTGCAACTGAAGTACGTCAATTCTTGGGTCTTGCTGGGTACTATCGGCGATTTATCGAAAATTTCTCCAAAATAGCTCAACCACTCACGACACTGACTCAGAAGGACAAGAGGTTCGATTGGACCGATAAACAAGAGTCAGCATTCCAACTTCTGAAATAAAAGCTTTGCAGTGCCCCAATCCTATTACTACCCGAAGGCACCGATGACTTCGTGGTATACTGTGATGCTTCTCACCAAGGTCTCGGTTGCGTGCTGATGCAACGAGACAAAGTCATTGCTTATGCCTCACGACAGCTAAAAATTCACGAAAAGAACTACACCACTCATGATCTCGAACTTGGAGCTGTCGTTTTTGCTCTCAAAATCTGGAGACATTATCTCTACGGCACTAAGTGCACGATCTTTACCGATCATAAAAGTCTCCAACATATATTCGATCAGAAGGATCTCAATATGAGGCAACGTCGATGGGTCGAGTTGCTTACCGATTACGACTGCGAGATCAAGTACCACCCAGGGAAGGCTAATGTTGTAGCCGATGCCCTCAGTCGAAAGGAACGACCAAAACCACTTCGAGTCCGAGCCCTCAGTATGACCGTTCACAACGATCTTACCCTTCAGATTCATACCGCTCAGATCGAAGCCCTGAAACCTGAAAACATCAAAAACGAAGCCTTACGGGGTATTGACAGACAATTCGAAATCAAATCTAACGGGATTAGGTATTTCTCAAACCGAATCTGGTTGCCTAATTTCGGGAACTTACGAGACTTGGTGATGGATGAGGCTCACAAGTCCAAATATTCTATCCATCCGGGATACGATAAGATGTACCACGGTATCAAGGAATTTTATTGGTGGCCGAACATGAAAGCCGAAATCGCCACTTATGTCAGCAAGTGCCTTACTTGCTCAAAAGTCAAAACCGAACATCAGAAACCACCTGGCTTACTCCAACAACCTGAAATCCCTGGATGGAAATGGGAACAAATTGCCATGGATTTCATAACCAAACTACCCAAGTCGTCGAGCGGTTGCGATACCATTTGGGTGATCGTCGATCGTCTCACCAAATCTGCTCATTTCATGGCAATCAAGGAAAACGATAAAATGGAACGCCTTACACAAATCTACATCAAAGAAATCGTTTCTCATCACGGCGTTCCAATCTCGATCATCTCTGACAGAGATGCCCGTTTCACCTCTCACTTTTGGCAATCACTTCAAAAAGCTTTGGGTACTCGTCTTGATATGAGTACCGCATACCATCCTCAAACCGACGGCCAAAGTGAACGAACCATTCAGACCCTGGAAGATATGCTACGCGCCTGCGTAGTTGATTTCGGTACAAACTGGGAAAGACATCTACCGTTGTGCGAATTCTCGTACAATAACAGCTACCACGCCAGCATTAAGGCTGCACCTTTTGAGGCACTGTACGGACGTAAGTGCCAATCACCGATCTGTTGGACTGAAGTGGGAGATAGTCAAATCACTGGTCCTGAACTCATTCACGCCACCACTGAGAAAATTGTGGAAATCCAAAATAGACTCAAAGCCGCACGTGATCGTCAGAAAAGTTATGCTGACGTGAGACGCAAACCACTCGAGTTCCAAGTTGGGGATCGAGTACTCTTAAAAGTATCGCCTTGGAAAGGCATCATCCGTTTTGGCAAACGCGGGAAGTTGAATCCCAGGTACATCGGGCCTTTTGAGATCCTCGAACGGATTGGCCCCGTAGCTTATCGATTGCAGCTGCCATCCGAACTCAGCAGCGTGCACCCCACTTTTCATATTTCAAATTTGAAGAAGTGTCTGTCTGATGAGACACTTATTATCCCACTAGATGAAATTCGTGTTGACGATAAACTTCACTTCGTTGAGGAACCCGCTGAAATTATGGACCGTGAGGTCAAACAACTGAAACAAAGTCGTATTCCCATTGTCAAGGTCAGATGGAATTCGCGGCGTGGTCCGGAATTCACCTGGGAACGGGAAGACCAAATGCGACTCAAATATCCTCAACTATTCACTGATTCTACATCAAACACGACTTCGAACTAAATTTCGGGACGAAATTCTTCTAACAGGGGGAGAATGTAACACCCGCCAAATTAGGACTAGAAATTAGTGCCTAATCATATGTTAATACATGTAATTAGTTCTGTGTTAGGCTAATTAATGTATCGAATTATATATATTGATGAATATATACGAAAATGCGATTTGATTAAATCGTACGCAATTTAAATCGAATGTATTTCGATTCAATTTAATACGGACGTTGGTGACCAATTTTATTAAATAACATTTTTATATCAACAATATTATTATGATAATATTTCGTATTTATTCGGACCATACAAACAATACTTATACAATTTAAAAATATTAAAACGCGCAAACTAAATAAACAAACTTACTTTTTATAACTCAAATATAAATTGATTTGCAAAATATTTAAATAAAATATCGCGCAATAATTTGTGTTTTAAAACTTACCAATTAATATGTAAAATAATTATAAAACGCTAAATGACGGAGAAAACGAACACCACGCGGAGCACAGAGACGGAGACCGAAAATGGGAGACTTAACCTCCCATTTTCCTTTTCTTTCTTTTCATTTTCACTTATCTCACTCTCTCTCTTCTTTTTCTCTTTCATTTGCTCTCTACACATTAAACCACCACCACCATCATAAATCGACAAATAACATAATCAAACGCACTCGGATCATCAATATTTTTAGAGATTCACGACCACCTCGCGACGATCTACATTTCTATCTTTCCGGATTTCCATTTCGGCAATTTGTAAGTTTCCGACAAAATCCCGAAATCTCTCGATTCTTAGTATTTTTCACTTGTAGTTGTTATTATAACTTGTATATGTCCCTTACTAAGTATAGAACACGATTTCATAGCTTAAAAACGGATTTGAAACGGATTTTTGGCCGGAAAAATCATGACAGCCGGACTTTCTGGGCTGGTGTTCTTCCATGCGACACAAGCCTTGTGTCACATGTTGTGTCGTATTTTACCCTTTGTGTCGCACGTTATGTCGTATTTCCCATGTTATGTCGTATAAAACCTACTATGTCGCACCTTGTGTCGTACCAAAGAATTTGTGTCGTAAGTTTTGCGACACAACCACTATGTCGTATTCTATGTCGTATTTTCATACGACACAATCACTATGTCGCTGTTGAATCAGCATCTCGCATCTATGCGACACAACCATTGTGTCGCATAGACATTGTGTCGCATTCCTATGCGACACAACCCTTGTGTCGCATAACCACTTTTGTGTCGCATATTGTGTCGCAAAACACAGAAAACTCAGATTTTTACTAAGTGTCGAGACTCGAAATTTATCACTCGATTTTACCCGAATTCAGATCCCAGATGCGTTTTTCGTCAAAGCAATATAGTAGAAATAAAAATTTTCCAAGCTGACCTGGCACCGGCTGTATTCATGGACCTTATGAATCGGGTGTGCAAACCTTACCTCGACAAGTTTGTCATTGTCTTTATCGATGACATACTCATTTACTCGCGCAACGAGCAAGAACACGCGCAACATCTCAAAACAATTCTAGAACTACTTAGACACGAGGAGTTTTATGCCAAATTCTCTAAGTGTAAGTTCTGGATTCAAACCGTTCAATTCCTTGGTCACGTGATCGACAGTCAGGGAATTCACGTTGACCCATCAAAAATCGAGGCTATCAAAGACTGGCAAGCACCCACCTCTGCAAAGACTGGCAGCTCGACCCCAGCCAGGGGCTCTGCCCCTTGGACCCCGCCAGGGGCTGCCGCCCCTTGGACCCCGCTACCAGGGGCGCTGCCCCCGGACCCCCGTACTTAGATTCCGTAACGGCTTCTAAAGCACAATCAAAACACATTTTTCAAGTAAAACGCCCCGAAATCAAAATAATAATAGTTGAGATTATTATTACAAATCCGTCACCAACGGGCCGTACATGTTTTCAAACACTTAACAAATCAACCAAATCGTAGTAATTTGGACATATATATAGTTGTGTAACAACTACAAGGGTGATCTTTTGAGATACCCAATCATGTTTATAACCATCGCGTGTCGTGGACACCCTCAGGTTACAAGTCTTTGGACTTCATACTCGGCTAATCAACTCAAGTTTATTAAGTTAAACTCACAAGACTCAGGTGAGTCTCATAGCCCCTCTTTTTACTATTTTACTCAGGGGTGTGATATATTGCTCATTTTTAACATGTGAACGCAAGTACAAACATTTCATATACTACATGAGTTTTTCACAGCTAATCATTTAAAGTCCTCCGTCAGCATAGTTGTTAATACGTTGTAGCGTGAATATTAGTATATGGTACCATATAGGATTGACCCTCCTCGTCCGAGTTAGCAAGCACTAACTGGGTAAACGGACGTACTAATATTTGGGAAGACGAATGTGGATTAGGCATTCGTGGAGGCACCTCGCCCGGAATTCTCTATAGGGGACCCGGCCCTCGAGTTAAGCTCAACTATGTGCTCATGGCTGTATACACGATGACTATCATTTAATTGCTGGATGCAATTCATTATTTAAATCTTGCGGTTCATACTATAATAACTGATTTCAAACCTGTGAGCTCACCAGCTTTTAGCTGACCTTTTAGCATATATCGCAGGTACCAAGCAGTATGATGTTTCTGCTTCAGGACTTTAGCTCGAGTCAGCATGCAGACGATTGAGATTTTCTTGCATTAGTATATTTTGTACAAGTACTTATGTACTGAAATCTCCTTTTATTTAAACTCGAGCTATGTAAAGCTTTAAATGTTGTAAACATTTCCATTATCAATATATTTTGTTAAAACGACGCATATAGAGTCGTTTACTATATATCTTTGTGCTTTGTTATTGATTAGTAACACCCAAATCAAGCTTCCGTAAATCATCAAATTTGGGGGTGTTACACATATCCTTCAGTTTTGCTTATGCTTCAGGATCCTCAAAATATCGCAACAATAATGATTCTTCTGCAGAAGTTTTTAATGACTGACTACATCTATGATCCTGACTTGCCCACAGAACCTGATGTGTCCAATTATCCTCAAACTCAAGATCACCAACATAGCATCAGTTGAAGATCCTAAAGTTACCTTTCAGGATCTTTAACTTATGCAGCATCGTTCATATTTTTGGATACCGCCACGTTTACGAGTAATGATTTACCAACTAGATTTGTATTCCACCACCACATTTGCCAAGATCAGAAATCTTGCTTCCTTGAACATATCAGCACACAATAACATTCGTCCTATCCTTTTCCACCTTAGGATCCTCAGAACGGAGTTGCAATTCTTTGATACCTTATCTGATTGTAGCCAAGATATCCCATGCCTTTTTCCCTTGATTGTTATGCTGACGGAGGCTTGGTAGTAGATTTCATTAATGTTGATCTTAACTACCCCTCAAGGAGTAGGTAGCTTAACACATTGATGATAATTTACCCATTCGATGTAAATTGGCCATCTGATCTTGCCGACCATATTCTTTGCTTCACCATTGAGTTCTACCAATACATTGGACTTGGAGATCATCTCAGATTCTTGTATACCCATTTTCTTTAAAGTCTCCAAGTGAACGATACTAATCGAGCTTCCACCATCTATCAGGATCCTTGGCGTCCGACGGTGGTGATCCTGCTCTACTTGGGATCCTATGATTATCCTGAACTTTGGGATCCCGAGCCTTGTCATGATCCTGCCCGTGATCCTTCTTTCTTCCAAGTAGCTCCTTCAAGTATCCATTGCTGAGCAGATGGTTGATTTCCTTTATGAGGGGTATGCAATCCTCAGTTACATGACCGAAATCCTTATGATATGCGCACCACTTAGTCTTATCCTTCCAAGTGACGGCTTTATGATTTCTTTTTGGCCATCTCACCTTATCTCCAAGACCCTGCATAGCACACAAGATACCTGTAGTGTCAACAGAAAAATAATAATCAATTAGCGTAGGATATTCTTCATCATCCTCTTTGACCACATTCGCCCGGTAATCGTCGTTCCTAGAATATGGTTTAATCCTATTTGATTTGAACGAAGATGCATTCATCTTTCTGCTGGGTTCCTCGTAAGTTGATGAAGTTCTCATCCTCTTCTGGATCTCAGCATCATAGATTGGAGGTGCAAATCTTGGGATCCTGTGAGCTGTTGGTGCGATCTCAGGTATAGGTTGCACAACTCTAGGAATATTGGATATCGTATCCTTCAAGTTTTGCAACTCTCTTTCCATAACATGGCTTACTCCAGGATCCTGCAAAATGTTAGTTCCAAATGTATTACCAGCAAAATAATTAGTAAATATGTTACCATCATTTGGGATCCTGGGTGAGGATCCTAGATTTCGTCTATGATCCCTTGTCATGGGGATCCTTATAGCAATCACTGGATCTGTGATCCCAGTACTCTCTTGCATGGCTATAAAATCTCCTGGGTATCCCGAGGTAGGTGGAGTGTCGAAATTTGAGATCCTACTCCGAATGGGGGTAGTAGCTTGAGTAATAGGGATATCGGCTCTTATCCTCAAGTTTTCTATATCCTTGCTCAGGATCTCGTTGCTCCATTCTATTCGTCCAAGCTGCTCCTTAACCTGTGTAAACATAGTCACGATATCCATGTTAGAAATAATAACGGGATCCTGATCTATGATCCCGGATCCTGAGAAGGTAGATCCTTTGGAAGTCGTCCTTCTATAGATATTCTCTGGTCCTCGTTGTGATGACGAAGGAGGGGAAGAAGGAGGTAGATTAGTCATCACAGATGTCGATGATAGCACAACAAAAAATGAAGGTCGTCCTTGTGTCGACATTTTTGACAAAAACCTTTGAAAAAGTGATTTAACAAGGATTTTAACAAGAATTTGATTATAAAAAGCACCACTTGCCCCACGGTGGGCGCCAAACTGTTTTGGTCAAAAATTACCCTAGGCAATTAAGTGATCAAACTTAGAAAAGTGAGGTTGAGTGCTATAAATTACTTTCAAGATAATTACGCTTTTACACGATTATCTATATGAGTAAATGACAACTTTGAATGAAAATTATGCCTTGAATCCTTGGATTCGTGGATCCTTGTTAAAAATGTGTTTAACGGTGAAAACAAGTGTTTGTAAATAAGATTATTCCAAAAGTTTAAGTAAAATGTAAAGTATTTTCAGGATAATGCAAGTTATGCAATAAATATATGATTACGATCAATAAAAATGCATGAAACAGAAGTATGATGCTAATTTTATGATAAAAACGTGATAACAAATGAAATAAATACGTATACTTATGATAAATTTAAGATAAAATCAGGATAATGCAGAATTTATGATCAAAAGATCAATAAAATGCAAATTAAACGACGAAAACGTAAAGTAAATGCGATCGACACAAGTATATACGAGGAAAGCCCTTGATCTTGTTAGATCGCCGGCATAAAACCTCGGGAAGGAACAATCGTTCCTTGCCTTTGATGATTTTATTACGTAAACTCAGGATAATTACAAAGAAAGAGCGCAATGATGATCGAACTAAGTGTTTTTGTGATGAACGAGATGAAAAAGATGAAGTGCAGGTGTGTTTGATCGTGTAAAATGTAAGTACAGAGTGTTTGGAGTGAATAATGGTCGTCCTATTCGATCACATTGCCTCCAATTTATAGTAAATGCAATATAACTAACTTTCCTAAAAATCAGGGATCCTCCCGAAATATCCTGGATCCTCCAGTCTTCCACCTTGACTTGGTATTCCACACGTTTTCTGACCTCTTCCAAGCCTTGATCCTTAAATATAGGCATTATTAACCCACATTTAACTCCTGGTAGACTTGGTCAATATTCACAACGGTCAAATACAGATTAGTAGCGTTTTATTCAGGATACCGAATATATCCTGGATCCTGATCACCCGAGATCCTGAATATCCAAGATCCTGAACACAAACTAACAAACAATCATTAGTAACATCTGATCCCAAGATACTTAACACATCCGGAATCCTAAACATATGTGAGATCCTGAGTATATTTAAGATTTCTATAGTACTCAGGATCCTGAATATATCTAAATACTCATCTATAATCGGGATCCTTGATCCAAGTGTGATCCTGGATATATCCAAGATCTTGATTACCTTTATCATATAAACATAGAATCTCAGGATCCTTAATCTTAGCTTTATCCTGAACATATGCATGATCCTAGAAATAATTTTCAATAGTAACTAGAGACTTCAGGATCCTGTATCCTAACTATAAAATTTAGCCCCAAACACTTAGATATACCTGTCATGTCCTCTGGTTTCCAGGCAAAAGTTGATCTCCTCTGATTCAAGAATCTCATCAGATCCTGCTCAAAATCTTCTGGGATGCTTGATCCTACAAGCACCTTTTCTTCAGGATCCTTCAAGCTCAGCGGCACTTCTTTGACGTCCTGCTCCTCTGTATCCAGGACATCCCATGCCTTGTTCTTTAATTGCTATGCTGACGGAGGCTTGGCAGTAGATTTCATTGATGTTGTATAACAATCCTTCGCTTCTTGCTGGTCACTGCTGATCTTGACTACCCCCTATGGAGTTGGTAACTTGACGCATTGATGATACGTTGAGGGTACCGCTTTCATATCGTGTAACCAAGGTCTCCCTAGGATAATGTTATAGCTTGACAAACAATCCATAACACAAAATTTTTGAATAGAGTTTACCCCTTCAATGTAAATTGGCAACTTGATATCACCAACCATATCTTTGCTTCTCCACTGAATCCTACCAACAAAGTGGATCTTGAAGTGATTTCTGATTCTGGAATACCCATCCTTTTCAATGTTTCTAGACGGATGATATTGATTGAACTCCCACCATCGATTAGGATCCTTCGCACAAAATTATTGGCAACATAGAGAGTGATAACCAAACCATCATGGTGAGGATCCTGAACGTCTTCTAAATCGTCCTCATCAAATGCTATGATCCTCTCATTTTTCTTCATAGAAGTCCTTGTAGGCTTATATGGTTTGTCTGACTTGGATTCTCTTACATGCCTCTTAGCTGCGGAATAAGAAGTACCACATATGTCAGAACCACCAGAAATAAAGTTGATTACCTTAGCATCCGAAGGTGGGGATCCTGCTCTAGTAAGGATCCTGCGATTATCCTGCGGTTCAGGATCCTGAACTCTGTCATGATCCTTCGCGTGATCCTTCTTTTTCCCAAGCAAATCCTTCAAGTATCCTTTGTTGAGCAGATGGCTGATTTCTTTTCGAAGAGCTATGCAATTCTCAGTTGTGTGGCCGAAATCCTCATGGTAAGCACACCACTTAGACTTATCCTTCCACGCGTAGGGTTTATCAGTCTTTTTCGGCCATCTTGCCTTGTCCCCTAGATCCTGCATGGCACATAATATATCTGTTGTATCCACAGAAAAATTATAATCAGTTATTTTAGGATACTCTTCGTCATCTTCATCAACAGCATTCACGCGACGATCCTGGTTTCTGGAATAAGGTTTATTCATGTTCGATCTGAATGAAGATGAGTCTGATTTCCTGTAGGGTCTATCATATGCTGATTGAGTATCTACTCTCTTCTGTATCATCGCGTCCTCTTCCAATCTGATGAACCTCAAAGCTCTATTTCTGACTTCATCAAGGTTCTGCAAAGATTCATAACAAGATCCTCATAAAATGGGGAATCCCTTTTGATCCCCATCTTAAAGGCTTGTACAGCAGTAGGCATATCTAAGTTAGGAATATTCAAGGATTCTCTCCCGAACCTTCCTACAAAATCTCGAAGAGATTCATTAGTTTTTTGGACAATTCTATATAAATCAGTAGTTAGTTTTTCAAATGTTCTACTGCAAGAGAATTGATTATTAAATAAATTAATTAAATGAGCAAATGAAGTAATAGAGTAGGGAGGAACGTTCAATAGCCATTTTAGTGCGGATCCTGTGAGAGTGGAACCAAAGCCTTTGCATAAGCACGCTTCTTTGAGATCAGAAGGAATTGGAATGATTTCCATCCTTTCCCTGTATTGTGCAATGTGCTCTTCAGGATCCGTCGTTCCATCATACAGCTTCATATTAGGTGTTTGAAACCTCTTTGGGATCTCAGCATCACAAATAGGTGGTGCAAATCTAGAGATCCTATGCGCCGTCGGAGCAACTTCTGGAATTGGTTGTACAACTCCGGGAACGCTCGATATCATATCCTTTAACTTCTGTATTTCTCTCGCCATCATAGGGCTAACTCCAGGATATTAAAAATTGTTAGTCCCAACAGTGTTATTAGAAGTAAAATTATTGAACATGTTACCACCATCAGGAGTCCCGTATAAGGATCCTGGATCGGATTGTTGACCCCTTGATGTAGAAACTCCAGTAGCATAGATTGGATCTGGGATCATAGCGTTCCCTTGCATGGAAACAAAGTCTCCTTGACGTTCCATGGATGAATGAGTGCTAAAATCAAGGATTCTGCTTCGGATAGGAGTAGTAACTCGAGAAGCTGGAATATTGTTTCTTGTTCTCATGTCCTCCATATCCTTTCTCAAGACTTCGTTGCTTTTCTCCACTCATTGAAGCTGCTCCTTGACCTGCGCAAACATAGACACAATATCCCGGTTAGCAATCATAACAGGGTCTGGATCCGAAAAGAATCCAGTCCCCAAAGAAGTGGATCCAGCCGAGGATAGCCTCTGATAGACATTTTGTGGCTGCTGTTGGGATGATGATAGAGGTGGAGCAGGTGGAAGAGTGGTTCTAGCAGATGATGATGATGGCACGGTGGATGAAGTAGATCGCCCTTGGCTCGACATTTTTGACAAAAATCTTTGGAAAAGATGACTCAATAAGGATCTTAACAAAAGTTTGAATAAGCAAAACACCAATTGCCCCACGGTGGGAGCCAAATTGTTTTGGTCAAAAATTACTAAAAGCAATTAAGTGATCAAAATTAGTTTGTGAGGTCAGGTGTAAAAATTACTATCAAGACAATTACGCCTTTACACGATTATCTCTATTAGTAAGTCGATATTTTGTGTTAAAAAGATTGATTGAATTCGCGGATCCTTATTGAACAATTATTTTAATAACAAGACTTGATTACAGAAGGAAGATAACAAAAATTTGATAATGAAAAGATCAATAACATGCAAATTATATGATAAAAATGTAATGTAAATACAATCGACGCGATGATGTACGAGGAAAGCCCTTGATCAAGGTTGATCGCCGGCACAAAACCTCGGGAAGGATCAAATGATCCTTGCCTATGTTATTCTTATTATAATAAAAGTGATGAATTACAAAGTAAGAGCACAAGGATGATCGGCTAAGTGAATGTGTGTGAATTTAGCTAAGTGTTAGTGAACAATCGTAAAATGAAGAAATAGCAGAGTGTATTCGTGATTTTCAGGTGTGAGTAGTGAATTGTGATTAACCTAATCGATCACCCAAGCCTCGTTTAAATAGTAAGAGCGTATAACAATAATTCCGAAATATCAGGGATCCTCCGAGGAATGGTGAAGATTCCCAACGTCTCTTTTGACTCCATTTTGCACGTGCATAAGACTTTGTCTTCATATAATCGTATCAAAGCTCAGCCACGTAATCTAGAGCATATCTCATTAACGCGTATCTCGTACGACCTGGTCAATACTCAGAGAAAACAAACACGTTAAACAGCCCATGATCTTGAACTAATACGGGTTCAAGATCCTGAGTTTATGTATACTCCAGAACAAATTTAGGATCCTTCTTCAAGGATCTCCCTTATTCAGTATCCTGCATTATTATGTTAGATAAATATACCCTGACCAGGATCCTACAAGACAAACAATAAGAATACCTCCAGGATCCTTAACTATACCTGTGATCCTGAGATCAGACTAACAAACTATCGTTATTCTAAGGTATGAATATAAAACATAAATACTTTTCATACCTGCGAAGTGTATATATGATGCTAATAAGGATCATGTAAAGGTTAGTAAAAATCTAGCCACAACAGTAATCATCTTCACGTTGGAGCTTGAAAACGATGATCGGATTCTGTCTCACATAAAGGTCACACTCTTTTAAACCTATTCATAGTAGGAGGCTTTTTAGCTAATCCTTTGAGTCCTAGCAAGTTTCGGTCTATAAATAAGAGATTCAATCAGACTTCTATTTATAGGCAACACTGCGTTTTGATTTTAGATACTAAGGCGCTGTCTTTTGACTAAGCTGCTTTTAGAATGAGAATTTGATCCTAACATGTTATATTGTCTGTTTCTTGTCAATACTGGGTTGAGATTCAAACGATATTTATGACCTTCTACTAAAATTCCATGGATGAAAAGGCAATTGCAAGAATTCATGTGTTGGAACTCAAGTCATTGGGGAAACTGCTTGAAGCAATTGACCCAATGTCCAAACCGACTAACCAAACCGGTAATCTTCTGCATTTTCAATTTCTATTCCACTCTTAATTTCTCTTTTTGCTAAATGTTTTTCTTTCTAAACTTTTTTGTTACATTTTTGATTCAAGCTACGATTGTGATTAAAATCCATGAGCTTGATTCAGATGAAATAAATTTATGTGTTTTCATCTCAACCTTTTCTATTCTCTGTTGACTAGGTTACTACTCCATAGTCTTTTTGGTTGGTTTATACTGTTTTTTTTTTTTTATAAATATTTTGCTTAAAGCTTTAGAAGTTGGTTAAGCTACTGGTATCTTTGGTTAATGTAACGTGGTTGATGCACATGTCCTGATGTGGTTGCCTGCCTTAGATCTAACATATGTGTTTATCTAATCGATTATAACAGATTTTTGTACATTTTGATAAACTTAGGAAAATAATGTTATTGAACCCTGGTCTGCAAATTCACTTTGAGCTTACAAAACGTATTGAATTTGCATATTTAATACGAGGTATAACCTGATTAAATTCAGTACTTATTACATACCCATTGTAAAGTTGTTAAACTCTATATCATCTGTGCTACTCTAATTTGTTGTAATTAACTCATCTCGGTTTTTAATAATTAGGTGCCGATGTGGCTGGTAGTAGAGGATATTATCTAAATGGAGTCGGTGCACATCTTAATCGAGCTCTTATAAATTCCAGTCTTTATTTTTTGGAGCAAAGGGACTAAACAGAAGTGCAAATTCCATGTTTTATGTGGAAAGATATAATGCGAAGTGCGCTCAATTAGCACACTTCCATGAAGAGCTTTCGAGGTGTCGCACCCCCAATTTCATGCTTTGCGGAAGCGATTGTTTTTAGGGCGTGACTAATCAAATATCAAGCACAAAGGTTAATAGCAAACGACTCTAAATGAGATGTCTTAGAAAATACATTACATTACCAAAAGTAGTACACAGTTTTAAGTCATAAGTATACATCATTAGCGAGTTCGCAAAATGATTCTGAAGATTTTAAATACATAACCAAAGTACAAAAGATAATGCAAATAAAATCTTCATAAGTATATATATATATATATATATGCATGTGACTCGTACTAGCTTAGCATATCCTGCGGGCCATCCTACTATTGCTGCGTACCTGAGAATGCATCACTAAAAGCGTCAACCAAAAAGTTGGTGAATCTCACAGGTTTGTAGTAATAGTACTAAAATGTGAACACAAGACGGTAAGTATACAGTTTGTATGAATACAATAAGACAGTAAATAAGAATTTCACAAATGCAATAAGGTAGTAAGTAATGATTGTACAAATGCAATTAGGTAGATATACGTTGCTGTGAGTCATCATAGTCGAAGCTTAACAAGTCTGTAATTTGCCTCCGTGAGTGCTAATCCAAAAACGCTCATGCTAAACGAGTAGAAAACGTCCGTTTATACGAGTACGGTTTGTGGTGGCGCTACCACCCCGGACGGGGATTGTCAGTCCCATATGGATCCATATACTAAAACTCGCGCTTATCCCATAACTAACAACTATGATTCAGAGGCCTTCATTGGATTAAACGTAACTCAAGCAGTTCAGTATATCGAGAATCTGTAAGTCTGTAGTCTGTAAATCGGTGAAGTAGTATGTCTGTAAAGTCTGAAAGTCTGTAGTCTGTATGTCTGTATAGTAGTAAGTTTGTAAGACCATAAGTCTGTATGACGATAAGTCGGTAAGACTGTAAGTCTGTAATATTTTAAGTCCGTAAGACGATAAGTCTGTAAGACTGTAAATCTATAAAGTAGTAAGTCCGTAAGGTAATTAAGTCTGTAAAGTAATAAGTCTGTAAATCAGTAAGTCTACAAAACAGTGAGTTTGTAAGTCAGTAAAACAGTAAGTTTGTAAGTCTGTCAAGCAGTATATTTTTAAGTCGGTAAAGCAGTATGTTTATAAGTCGGTAAGACTGTAAGTATAAGTTGGTAAAGTAGTAAGTCTGTAAGAAGATGAGTCTGTAGTAGTCTGTAGGTCCGTAAAGTAATAAGTCGGTAAGAAAGTAAAGTAGGTAGGTCGGTAAGACAGTAAGTCTATAAGTCTGTAAAGTAGTGTGGTTGTACGGTCTGAAAGTATAAGTTTGTAAAATAGTAAGTCGGTAAGTTTGTAAAATAGTAAGTCGGTAAGTTTGTAAAACAGTGAGTTTAATAGTGGGTGAATTAATAAGTACGTATAGTAAGTTTGTAAAGTAAACCAGTAAGGTCGGTAAAACAGTGAAGTAGGTGAGTCGGTATGACAGTAAAACAATAAGTAGATAAGTCGGCAAGACAGTAAGTTTGTACACGTATTTCAGTTAATAAGTAATTTCAGTAAACAAGTAATGCATCTCCCCCAAAATAGTAAAAACTGTAAAAAGGGGTCGTGAGACTCACCTGAGTCTAGTAGTATCAAGCAGTAAATCAAGCAATGAGGTTCTCCGAACCAGTAACCTCTAGCGTCCTAAACGCGTAAGGTTAATGTGACAATCCTCCAATTAGGGTACATACTTAACTTAAGTACATGCATTACCTAGAGTAATTCCCTGACTAGTGAATTCAAAACAAATTACGTGTTAAATTTTGTGAAACTTACTATGTGTTACGTGGCATATTTGATTGTAGTTATATGCGTATATAAATAATTACGTACGATATGAAAGTATTAATCTCGACAAAATGAATACAACATTGTTGGTGATTCAAAATAATTAATAATTCGAAAATTATTAATTACAACTATTAAATAATTATATTATAGAAATAATATAATAACTTATACGTTTTAAATTAAACGTATCAAACGCGAATAATAAAGTTCCGAAATGAACTTCAAAAATACTTTTGGATAATTTTAGTTTGAAATTATTATATAAAAGTATTAGTACAAAAATAAAACGGAAACATTTAGACGACTTTTTGGTACACGTTACACGAACAGAAATAATTATTAAACGCGCCTAGAGGTCCAAAATAATAAAAGTATTATTTCGCTAGTTACTGTTTTAATGTGTAAAACGTTACTTCAGAATATGATTTCCAAATTTGACTGAAATTTGGCGCCTAATTAACTGCGCGCAGTAAAATGTATAGAATTGTACAACTATTTAAAATAATGATAACATCATTATTCTAATCATAAATAACGAACCAGGAGAACACCTACAAAATAAAAATATAAAAAGTTTACTTTTATATTGCTATAATTATACCCGTACTCGAAATTGATGTACTAAAAATGGACACCAACCCTCAATAATTGAGAGACAGTAGCTAGATTAAACCATACTCTCCGATCACTTTGTTTCCCTCTCATTTTTCTTCCTCCAGAAGATAACACACACACATATCATCAAAACCTTCACATCATCTTTTCTTTGATCTGGAAGAAACTTAAACAACATCAGGAACAACAAAGCAGAGGCATAACCATCATCTTCATCATCATCATCTTCATCTTAACATCATTGTGAGGATTTTCACCATTCTTACTCATTTATATAATTTTCTTAAGTTATGCTAATTGTTGTTATAGATGGTTAAAAACAAGTTATAATGAGTTTATATAACCTATAATGGAGATTGATCATGTTAGAACCGGATTAAAAACCAAAATCATGTATACGTATGTATTAACAGAGACGAACCTGTTGCTGCGAACAGAACGAATCCGGCGTATTCGGGTGAATACGGCGGATTCCCGTTCCAAATCCACACTTATACGTTTTAGTCAAAACTGGAACGAAGTAAAAACTAGTCGAATACGGCGTATTCCCTCGAATACGGCGTATTCCCCGCGATACAACTTAGACTCAAGAAAATTAGTTGAATACGGCGTATTCCCTCGAATACGGCGTATTCCCCCGTTTTTACTCTTAGACTATTTTGAACATAACGCGATCGCGTGATTTTCCCTAAACCAAACGAATCCGGCGGATTCACGGGAATCCGGCGGATTCACGGGAATCCGGCGGATTCCCTTGTTGATCAGACCTGACTTTTGCATTGTTATATAATAACAAACTAATAAATATTATACAATATGTTATTGATCATGCGACTAATGAAACAAATTAATACGATACTGGACTTAGTAATTTAACGTACTCGAGGATTTTAGAAAACGATACCATTAGTTATTTATAAACGGAAATAAATTCACTTATCGCGTATATTCTCAAAACAACAGAAAATAGATCGGTTGAATGCAAATGGTCTAAAACATAATAATATAAAATAGGAATAGATCGGTTACTATAATATGCACCAAAACAAATAATAATAAAATAAAAATAGCGCGGTTGTTTGTAAGTGATCTATTTATATATTTTCATATATAACCCTGCACTTCCATACTTTACTTTAAGATTCTTTAATTGTAACATAAGAATGTTAATTAATTTGAAATGGAAGATTTATATACAAAACGATGATTCGTATATTTTAATAAATACGAAACTTTTACAAGTGTATTTATATATATATACGACAAACGAAAATGAGTTACACTTTTATGTAACAAACTAAGTTACATTTTGGAAAACGAAAACAAGTTATATTTTTATATAACAAACTCAATTTATGTTTTCAAAACCTAAACGACAACTAGGTTTATATTTGTAATAGTTAACAAACGATATATGTAAATGAGATAACAAAGTTATTGTGATAACTATTATAATTATGTTTTAAGAACATAATCAACAACAACGATAATTACCTATTTATACATATACGCGACATTTACAAAATATGTATATATGGACCTAAACAATGACGACAACTAATATATATAGTAGAATATATATATTCAACTAATAAGTATATTCAACTTATACTTATACACAACGCATCGTCAAACTCAATTATCATCAACAAACGTATATTGTACGAATATTTAAACATAACAAATAAGTCCAAATACTTATAAAGTATTATTGTTGCGGCTAGGTATTTGAGGGACGCGTTTGGACTATTTGCTAGCTGTATTGGCTGAAGACTTGCAAAACTGTGAGTTCACAGCCCCTATTTTCTACTGTTTTAAATGCTTTTAAAACCAGGGGTGGAAAACATAGAACAATGTGTATAACATGCTACTTGCTTTATTTAATAATTGCTCTGCATGTTACTATAAACTATTGATTTACATGAATGTGTTCGTGTTCTTAAACTTAAACTGTTTATATGAAATGTTTTCATATTGTTTGACTTGTTCTATTTATATGAAAGGTTTTCATATGTTAAACTCGAACTATTTGTTTGAAATGATTTTTCACAACTATTTTGGGAATTAAGACAAACGCATCTTGGTACGATCCTAGGTTTACGCGAGGTAGTTGTAGTGCACATAAGTCCCAGTGCTTACAACCTATAACCATTAGCTAGGTGACTCTAGCCACTAAGTATATAGATAGTACTATCGATTTGACAACCCTCCCAGGATATAACTTGTTGGTCATTCCAACCTCACGACGGCAGTCGCACGCGGAGTGTATACTTAACCTGTTACTGTGGCAAAAACATAAATTGGTCGTGGTTTGGTTATAGTACTAGGAGTCGTACTTTAACTTTAAAGGTGTCGCTCACCTTAGAGGGATCATAGTCTATATTTCCCCCTTAACTACTCAACTACTATTTTGGGAAGGGTATTCCCTGGGATAACTGATTAGGACAGGTGTTCCTACACGACTACTTTTATAAGGAAATGTTTACTAAATTGCTAAACCTGTGTTTCCTGAAAACAATTATTTTGGAATGTTTACTTTATTGCTAAACTTGTGTTCCTATCAACTATCTGTTGGAAAATGTTTACTTAGCTGTTAAACCTGTGTTTCCTACAAACTGCTTGAATTGGAAATGTTTACTTAAATGTTAAACTTGTATTTCCTATGACAACTATTAGGATAGGTGTTCCTACACGATTTCTTTATTTTAGAAATGTTTTCCTTGATTGGATAAACTAGAGTTTCTAAACACATAACTATTATTAGAAATGTTTTCCTTGATTGGATAACTAGAGTTTCTAAACGCTTAACTATTAGAGAAATGCTTTCCTTGATTGGATAAACTAGAGTTTCTAAACGCTTAACTATTATAGAAATGTTTTCCTTGATTGGATAAACTAGAGTTTCTAAACGCTTAACTATTATAGAAATGTTTTCCTTAATTGGATGAACTAGTGTTTCTAAACGAATAACTACTATTAGAAATGTTTTCATTGATTTGATAAACTTGTATTTCTTACAAAGTAATTAGGAAATGTTTATCATACTTGAATAGACCTGTTTTTCCTATTTAACGATCAACTTGCATTAACAACGACTATTAAACTACAAACTTAGTTCGGACATGGTAGTTTCCTAAGGTTACCTAATTTGAACTATATAAATGATAGGAAATGTTTACTGATAAACGCTCAAAAGTACTATATTTTAGTAGTATTTTACCCCTAATCTTGAATGTTTTTATTGCATTTTGTTTAGAATAGATATTGATTTCGTTCATATTTACAAATAGATGTGGAAATGGAGCGTTTATGGAAAAGGAACGGAAAACAGTCAATAATCAAGCTAAATGAGGCATATTTGAAGAATAATGAGAAGTCGAAGTCGAAGAAAAGAAGAAAGGAAGAAAAGTCAAGAAATCGGCTGGAAAAAGCATCCATACGCCGTATGGAATCCATACGCCGTATGGATTGCTGCCGTGGAGGCCCAGGTTACGCGAGTCTGGGCTGGGCTTGAAATCAATCCATACGCCGTATGGATCAAAATTCCAGAAATATAAAAAGCGCGAAAAAAACCCTAAAAACATAGTGTTCGTTTTGTTTTCGTTTCCAGACGATAATATTCGGTTTTTAGGTTAGGTTTACGAATTTCTTTAGTATTTTGGAGGTACAAAGGCTCGGGATTGAAGTTTATTCATCGCGGATCGTTGTAATTCATCGTTTTCGATTCGGTATAACTCTTTTATTCGATTTCATTGAAGAATTTGTCATTGAATAATCTGATTATTTCTGTTTTGATGATGAGTTGAATATTAATGTGATTGTGAAGTTGATTTAACTTAGATTATGATTATTGAACGATTATAATTGCGTATTGAATAAGTTATTTGATTGAAAACGGTTATATTACTCGTGGACACTTGTTTATTGGTAACTAGTTATTATTGTTACTTCACGTGGTTAATAATGTTGTTGAGATTGAGTTCCTTTAATATTATTAACTATTGATGGTCATAACTTTAGGGTTTTGAATTATCACTAAATACGTTGAGTCTGATAGGTCGAGTATACAATAATAATCTACTTTAAAATGAGCAAGACAATAAGTTAATTATTGGGTATTGTTGAGTCATACCAATAGAGTTAATTATAATACGTTGTGAATGTTTAATGCATAATTTAGGGAAAGGCACACAATTGACTGATCATCTTGTGACATTGGAACCAGTGTTTCATGTTGGACCCTAGATTATAGGAATTAGTTGGACCCGAAACGTTGGCTAGTTCATATTCGACTTAGTATTCATTGAAGAATTTGGTATTAAGTTGATCTAAAAGAATCACAATTAGATAATCAATACGTAATAAATCGGGAAATATGAATCTAAGTGACATTAACTATACAATCACTTGTTCCTTCCAATTAGGATTTATTATTATTATTTATTTGTTATTTTAATTTAAAGTTTTATTTAAGTTTGTTTATTTTTAATTAAATGTTTTCTATAATGTTCGCACGGAACTAAAACGCCCCCCATATTTACTGCTTTCTAGTTAATTGTTAATTTTTATTTTAAATATTCCACATTTTCCCTGTGTTCGAATCTGACTTACCAAATCTATATTTACAATTGATCGGGTATTCTTGCCTGGTTGCTTGAAAGTATTTATTAGGAATTTCTATTTATAAATTATAAAACAAGACGCGCTTTCACTAGCGACATCAAGTTTTTGGCGCCGCTGCCGGGGAAAGCGGTTGTGTTTATTTGAATAGAAATTAATAATTTTTAATTCTTTCTTTTTAAAAGTAACTTTTGTTAATTAAGTTTCAATAACGTTGTTTTAAGGAGTTTAATTAATTTTGTAACCTGTTTTCATTAATTCACTGGTTGAAACTAATTATCCTTTAATTGGTTAAACTTTTGGGGTTTTAGTTTCAACCGGCGGATGGAAATCCATCCGCCGGTTGGAGTTCCATTTATTTAAGATTGTACATGTTATTTAATTTTTGTTTATTTTGTGTGAACTAACTTGTTTTTCGTTAGTGGTGTTTTGTATTTTCAGATTTATTTTTATTTAGGTTTGTCCGATGGCGAGGAGTTTTGAAAGTGATGCTAATGATAATAACATGGTTAAGAGGGATCAGTCTGTTACTTCGGATGCTAGTTCCGCCGAGAGGGTGCCTCCTTATACCCAATTAGGCCGTATTCCCGTTCCTATTACTTCATCTTGTCAGGGGTTGCTATCGGCACTTGAGGAGTTTAGAGGGGATATACCTTTCAGTTCTGAGATTATTAGCAGGTCCACTGTGGATTTTACTGATAGTCAGCAGGTTTTGGTGAAAGATGTGTTGGAGGCAGCTATGATTGAGAGTCAGTATGGGATTGATAGGCAATTCTATATTGCCCTTACTACTTTTGGGGAATCTCTAGAAACTAGGATTAAAGAGGAAGAGAAATTCTACACAGCTCAGAAGAAAAGATATACGGAGATCTATGAGATTTTGAGGCATTCTGCATTTCCTTATTCGGCAAATCAGACCGCGTGCCTTGGCCGTATGCTTAGGGCTCTGTACGAGGCTACTGGTCATCCAAAGGCAGGAGCAGACAAGGAATTTAGGTTTGGTTTGAGAGAGTTGGTTAGATTGCTAAATTCAGATGACCATTTGACGGATATTACACCTCATCGATTCATTGTTACGAGTACTATTCATTACTATCTTCATGGAATGGTGACAAAAATGGATCGCTTTGCTAAGGAAGAGGAAGAAAGGCCACACCCGGAATTCATTCATCCTCATTGTGATATTGATCTGGCTACTTATGTGGTACTGAACTTGGATGTTTTAGTTGATAACAATAAGGTTCTAACTATGAGGGAGCATTTCCACTATGGGATGGTGGAAATATACACTAAATTGGTTGAAATCTTCAAGTATTCGGGATTAGAACTAACTTGTGTTCAGAATGAGGTAATTACAAGGATTGAAACTAGAATAAGAAGTTTAAGGAAAGAACCGTTTCTGAGTAAGCATGCTGGGATAGTGGCAGATTGTTTGGAATTTATGAGTGAGTTTGAGAAGAATCATCCCGATCGTGAGTACAAACTGGTAGGTGATAAGTTAGTATTGGCACCTGAGGGAGTAATTAATAAGGTGACAAAAGGAATCAGCTGGGACTTGGTTTATCTTCAACATGTTACCAATGGACATTTAGAAAGTTTTGCGACTTTTGGTAATGTGGTTGAAAATGTAGTCACTGAAATGATGAAGAGCTTCCTTGTCCTCTATCCACTGAACTAATTTCATCGTTTCATCCCTTTTATATCCCTTATGCTATTGGATTGTTTCTAATATTTTGGTTTGTTTGGGATTATGTTAGACTTTTGTTTGTTTGGATATTTGTTTTTGAATGTGTGATTTGAATATTAGTATTATTTTGAATATTTTTCTTTTCAATATTTGTTAATTTTTGTTATTTATTTTATAGTGTGGAATTGTGAAGATTTTGAAGTCGTGATTATCATCCAGGTTTGAGATTTAATTATATAAAGTTAATGGTGAATTTGGGTTAAAAATGGGTTGAAAATCGTTTTTTGAAAAATTCTGATTTTTCAATCCATACGCCGTATGGAATCCATACGCTGTATGGATTGATTGGGCCGCTGGACCAGGCCGTTGACTGGGTTTAATGAGTTGACCTGGGCCTATGTAATCCATACGCCGTATGGAATCCATACGCCGTATGGATCAAAAATGCAGAAAACCGCCAGCAGCCTCCTTCTTTCTCATTTTTCACTTCTAAAACTTTTTTTCTAAAAAAAACCACCTACGGTTTTCACTTCCACAACCCCCAAACGGAAATTCCGGCCACGCATTCATCGCCATTTTTGCATATTCGTGTTACATGCACTTTCCTCTACAAGGTATAACTTCCCGTTTTCATTTTCGTTATTTAAATCGCTCGTTTGGAAGTTAGGGTTTATGATAGAATTTTGGGTAATTTGGATATGCGTATGATTATTGGCATGTTTTGATTGATTTATGTTCTAATTGCGGTATGCATTGCAATATCATGTTTGTTTTTCAATTGTATCGCATATTTGGTATTATTCGAATTATTCGTTAGTAATGATTAAATGAGAATATGAGAAACTCAATTATGCTATGTTTAAATTTAGTGCTTAGTAATTTTCTGACCACATGATGATTAATGCAAATATTTGTTTGGTACACACGTGTTTGTGATTACGGTTATGTGATAAATTGTTATTTTGATTAATTGTGTTACAATAATTCATTTTGAGTTTGTATGAATGTTTGCTAGTTGCTAATACTCAAGTTTAGTGATTGTGAAATTTCGTATATTCAAAATGGTACCAAGTTATTATAATACATTTGATTAGGCAATTGTCAGGAATATTTATTTAAGTATATACATGTATGCATATTGAGTAGTTTTTGTTTAAATTGCAATTCAAGTTCATGAAATTGATTATTGCGGTAGTTTTAGGCTGAACCTTTATGGGGGATTATTCAATTTTAAGCCGAAATGCTGCCGAAATTTTTAGTGATCTTTTTGCAATTAACTGCTTATTTAGTATTATTAACAATTGTTTTGTTTAGCAGTTATCATGTCTAACAGGAGAGCACGAGGAGGTGAGACTTTGGGAAACCCATTGATTAGATCACATAGATACCTCACGTTTCATGGGTCATATTCTGAGACTGCTAGGATGCAGTTTGGAGATCGTCTGGCTTCCAATATTGGCCAGTCTATTGAGGTATTTGATGCTGTCAATTGGAATGTTTTGGAGCATGTGATTGCTAGAGAAGGGTTTACTAATGGTGCTGAAGCCATTAGGAATTTACTGGCTATTCCATACGTATTAGAGGATGGAAACATTGGATTTGTTTCCTATGCTTGGTCCCGGTTATTCAGTATCAGGGAGGATATCTACAGAGAGTTGGTTGTAGAGTTTTACAGCACTTTTAGGTTTGATGCCAGGTCGACCCAATGGACTGAGTATTCCATTTTCTTCCAGCTAGGGGGACAGCCCAGACAGATGACCTTGGTTCAGTTTGCTTTGGGTTTGGGGCTTTATGAGCCCAATGAGCTGGATAACCCTCACTTTCTAGACCACATTTCTGCAGGTGCTGTGAAGAAGCTCACTGATTTGGAAATTGAGCAGGAGTGGCAGTTTATTGCCCAGGGTGCTTATGGTAGTTCGACACCTTCTTATACGCGTATTCGAGATCCTCGTCATCGACTCATTCACAGATTGTTGACTTACACCATTGTAGGTCGCAAGGAGGGGCATGAGAAAGTTTCGAGGCCTGACTTGTTTTATTTGAGTTCGATTATCAGGAAGAGGTTAGTGAATGTACCTTGGAGGTTGGCTAAGTGGATGTCGAAGAGAGCTACTGGTACTACAGATGGTAGTAGTTTGTGTGGAGGTCACTATGTTACTCGATTGGCGAGATATTTTGGTTTGGCTATTCAGGATGAGATGGGCTCATGCACTATTGTTCAGCCTAGTATGGGTTGGCTGACTGCAAGCCGGTTGGAGGCGTTTGCTCTTATTGAGCCATGTACCACGTATGGTGGTCCTGCAGAGATGTATTACTGGGTTCCGATTACTCCGGTGGGACAGACTTTGCAGTTGAGGCAGGCTAGAGCCAGAGGAGACACGAGTGGCAGTGATAGAGGTCGAGGTACGGCACGAGGCCGTAACAGAGGGTATGCTACAGAGTTTGATCAGTTGTCTCAGTAGATGCACCAGATGCAGTTACAGCAGACTTAGAGGTTTGATCAGATAGATCTGATGCAGAGACAGCATTTTCATCAGACCAGTGCACACTTGGATTACCAGGATGGCTTGTTTGAGCAGCTGTTTGGTTAGTTTCCTTCTGGACCTACATATCAGCCATTTCAGTACCAGATGCCACCTGAGTTCATGCCACGACCACCACCACCATCGCAGTCAGAGTATGGAGCGCCTTCTCACCAGTACCGGTACCGCCAGGATGACGACAGTGATTAGGATGATGTTCATCCTATTTGGTTTATGATTCCAGACACTATTATTATTATTGTTTTATTATTATTATTATGACTGTTTTTTTTTTAAGTTTTCTTAATTATGTTGGATTGGTAATTTTAGGACTTGGTAGTAGTTGTTTTTAATTAGGATATTTTAATTTGGTATTATTTACTTATGTTTGTTGGTTGTTCCCTCAGAATTGTGTTGTGAGTACGTGTCATGCTGGCAGTAAGTTCAGCGCAACGAATAATTGAATCGCGAGGATGTGGGAAATTTGTATCATCCTTGTCATTAAACTGCACACTATTCCAGGGGAGTTTTTCTGTTCTAAGTTCTTTTCTCTTTTTCCCGTTTTCTTTTAAGCATGTCATTATTTGTACAATGAGGGCATTGTACATCTTTAAGTGGGGGATGGGAGAGAAAAGAAGTGAAATTTCCACATAATTGTTTGTTAATAAGTAAATGATTTTTGTAATTTGGTTAATAGTTATCTTATTAAGGTAAGTAACTAGGAGGTTATGAGTTACCCATTTTTCAACCAAATTTTTGCATTTAAATTTCTTGTTTTCTAGAGATAATTATTTTGTAACTTTGTAGGTTGGATTTAAAATTTTCTACACTTTTAATTAAATACTAAAGCTATTAAAGATGTTATTTAGCTTCATTATATGATGTATTGATAGGCGATTTATATGAGAATGTTTGAGCTGTTAAGAAATGATAATTAAGGAGTAAATGCTACTTGTAGATGAACTTTAGCTATGTATCACATATGTCTTAATTTTCATATCAGTAATGTGTGATATGCCATATTTTGAGAATTTAATTAACATCATTTGGGGATATACTGGGTGTTGTTTCCTCTGTTGTACGAAAGTACAGACCTGGTCTCCGTCAGTATATCTAATGAAAAAGAGCAAAAGAGTTTAATAACTCATGATTGTAAAATATGGTCAAATTAAGTCGCTTTGTTGTACTGAGGTACAGACCTGTCACCAATGGTTTGACTAAAAACATTATTGCTAAACCAAAATCAAGTTATGTTGCTTTGTTGTGTTGAGGCACAGACCTGTCACCTCTGTCTTGATTTGAAAAATGATTGTTTTGATTAAATTTCAAGATATGTAATATTGGCATATTATGAGTATGAAGGTATATAGTTTTTGGGAATCTAAGGGAATATTTACACGAATAATAATAAGTTGAGCTCGAGTATTCAATTATAGATTGTTTAAGTGGATAACAATATCAGTAATCATTGTGAACTATTTAATGTTTTATAATAATAACTCTATGTGTAGATCAGTTTTTGTAAGTCTCATAGTTTCTTAATAATTATTTTTAGAATTAACAGATTTTTAAATTTAAACATTTGAGTTGAAGACGGGTGATGTTGTGTAATTCCTATTTTAGTTATTTAGTTTAATGGAGATGACTGTTTTTCCTAAGAATTTGATTTTTGAATCGATAGTCTACTTGAGGACAAGTAGGATTCAAGTGGGGGATGTTTGATAAACGCTCAAAAGTACTATATTTTAGTAGTATTTTACCCCTAATCTTGAATGTTTTTATTGCATTTTGTTTAGAATAGATATTGATTTCGTTCATATTTGCAAATAGATGTGGAAATGGAGCGTTTATGGAAAAGGAACGGAAAACAGTCAATAATCAAGCTAAATGAGGCATATTTGAAGAATAATGAGAAGTCGAAGTCGAAGAAAAGAAGAAAGGAAGAAAAGTCAAGAAATCGGCTGGAAAAAGCATCCATACGCTGTATGGAATCCATACGCCGTATGGATTGCTGCAGTGGAGGCCCAGGTTACGCGAGTCTGGGCTGGGCTTGAAATCAATCCATACGCCGTATGGAAATCCATACGCCGTATGGATCAAAATTCCAGAAATATAAAAAGCGCGAAAAAAACCCTAAAAACATAGTGTTCGTTTTGTTTTCGTTTCCAGACGATAATATTCGGTTTTTAGGTTAGGTTTACGAATTTCTTTAGTATTTTGGAGGTACAAAGGCTCGGGATTGAAGTTTATTCATCGCGGATCGTTGTAATTCATCGTTTTCGATTCGGTATAACTCTTTTATTCGATTTCATTGAAGAATTTGTCATTGAATAATCTAATTATTTCTGTTTTGATGATGAGTTGAATATTAATGATTGTGAAGTTGATTTAACTTAGATTATGATTATTGAACGATTATAATTGCGTATTGAATAAGTTATTTGATTGAAAACGGTTATATTACTCGTGGACACTTGTTTATTGGTAACTAGTTATTATTGTTACTTCACGTGGTTAATAATGTTGTTGAGATTGAGTTCCTTTAATATTATTAACTATTGATGGTCATAACTTTAGGGTTTTGAATTATCACTAAATACGTTGAGTCTGATAGGTCGAGTATACAATAATAATCTACTTTAAAATGAGCAAGACAATAAGTTAATTATTGGGTATTGTTGAGTCATACCAATAGAGTTAATTATAATACGTTGTGAATGTTTAATGCATAATTTAGGGAAAGGCACACAATTGACTGATCATCTTGTGACATTGGAACCAGTGTTTCATGTTGGACCCTAGATTATAGGAATTAGTTGGACCCGAAACGTTGGCTAGTTCATATTCGACTTAGTATTCATTGAAGAATTTGGTATTAAGTTGATCTAAAAGAATCACAATTAGATAATCAATACGTAATAAATCGGGAAATATGAATCTAAGTGACATTAACTATACAATCACTTGTTCCTTCCAATTAGGATTTATTATTATTATTTATTTGTTATTTTAATTTAAAGTTTTATTTAAGTTTGTTTATTTTTAATTAAATGTTTTCTACAATGTTCGCACGGAACTAAAACGCCCCCCATATTTACTGCTTTCTAGTTAATTGTTAATTTTTATTTTAAATATTCCACCTTTTCCCTGTGTTCGAATCTGACTTACCAAATCTATATTTACAATTGATCGGGTATTCTTGCCTGGTTGCTTGAAAGTATTTATTAGGTATTTCTATTTATAAATTATAAAATAAGACGCGCTTTCACTAGCGACATCATTTACTTTGGTTAGTTAAACTTTGGTTTCCTACACATGCTTATTAGGAGATGTTTATGATTAAAATTTGTGTTTCCTACGCAACTACTTACTTGTAGTAAGAATGACATTCTTACTTTATATAGGAAATGTTTTCTTTAACTAGAATAACTTGTGTTTCCTACTAAACTTATAAACATTATGTTTTGCTGTAAATGAATGATTTATTCATAACTTGGTTTGACCACTATAAACTAAACCTGTGAATTCACTCAACATTCAATGTTGACGTTTTACTATGTTTTTCAGGGAATTAGGACTCAGGTACTGATGCATGCATAATGGACGTAAGTTACCCTCGACGAATTAGGATGCCACATTTGGGACAAATGAATTTTTACAACACTACTATTCCTATGACTTGACAAGTCATAGTTTTTGTAACTACTTTTATATTAATGGCATCTTAATTTCTGTTCTGAAATGATCATAAGCTCTGATACGATGAATGCATACTGCTGACGTCAGTGCCCCCGCTGTTTAACTAATACATATATGCTTCCGCTAATAAATGATAATGCTTCCGCTAAACTATCATTAACACGATTACCGATTTTGGGGGTGTGACAGACTTGGTATCAGAGCCATTGGTTATAGCGAACTAGAAGTCTTTAAGCGACCTGAAAGCCTTAGAGACCTAGACTATAACTTTGGCTAGAACACTCATGCATTCATACATTGCATAACTCTATATCACTACGTAGTTACTAAGTTTATTACGAATGTGAATAACAAACGTCCTATATACGTGATCGACTCTGACGAGGAACCGTTCGAGCACAACTACGACGTTGATGCTGCAATTGTCAACGAAAATTTACAACTATGATTACTTCAATGTCCAACGCAACGCCTGGCATAGATAAAACAACGAACATGTTGAGGAACTACTGAAGGTATTACCTCTTAAGAAACTCAAAAATACCCATGCTACCTGTGCCCGAGTACAGACGCTAGAAGAGCGTGCTCGAGTGGCAGAGAGTGTAGCTGGGGTCAGCAGGATGATGATTATATGATAGTGACTGTAGGAACGTACTTATCTTATCTCAGTTGCACCTATGTATGGCAGATTGTGCCTACACTATATTAGGTTAACACTTTTGACTAATGGGTATATCTATATATAGTAAATCCCATCACACTTTAGATGAACACTCTAGTATGTACGTCTTCACTGCTTACATTCTTTGAATCACTCACATCTATACATGTAACTCTTGTATTGAGTTTGTACGAACCTGACCGTGTTAACCGGTGATGAAAAGAAGTATGTATTTAGCATCATATAATGACGCCTGGCCAACATGATTATATTGTACTAAGTACATATGGGTGTTTCAAAATCGTAAGATGCGTAATAGAGATAACAATAACCCTTCTCTATTCATTCAATAATTTAGCAACGAAACATTAGAAACAATTGACTAAACGACACACTACTCACGATAGTAGCTGAAATTATTACCCGACGCGAGGTGAATCGTACTCACAACAACGCCATGAAGGATAATGTAACAACCTGCAAATTAGGACTAGAATTAGTACCTAATTCTCTGTAAATACATGTAGTTAGTTCTGTGTTAGGCTAATTTATGTATCGGATTATATGTTGGTAAATATATGCAACTTTGCGATTTGGCTTAAATCGTACGCAACTTAAATAGAATGAAATTCTATTCGGTTAATACGGACGTTGGTGAACAAACGTTTATAAACTAAAATAACGCAATTATGACCGAAATACTATTTTATAATAGTTAGTAACTGACTTGTACTACTCGATTAAAACGTACACGATTTAGAAACAAAAGTAATTAAATTTAAGTTAAACTATTAAAGATTTAAAGAAATAATTTAAATAAATTATTTAACAAGAATTGTGAATTTATAAATATAATTAAATGCGTAAAATAAATATTTAACGCTTAAACGACGGAGAAAACGAACACCGCACGGAGCGCGGGAACATAGACTGAAAATGGGAGGTTAAAACCTCCCATCTTTTCTCTTTTTTCCTCATTTCACCACATCCCTCTCTCTCTCTTCTTTTTCCTTTCTTCCTTTTTCTCTCAAACTTTCATCCACCACCATCATCAATATTCACAAAATACTACGTCGAAACGAGCTTGGATCACACCTCTCCTTTGGAATAAAAGAATCACCACGCGACGATCTATCATCCTATCTTTTCGGATTTTCAATCCGACAATTTGTAAGTTTCCGACAAATCCTGACATCTCTCGTTTTTGATCATTTTTACTAGTTTGCGGTTTAAATAGGCTTAATATGTTCATATGAGGGTTGGGTAAAAGAATCGGACCAAACGGAAACCCGAAAACATGTTTTTGGCTCGAAATCCGTCGAACAGCCTTTAGTGTCGCTATAATGCCAAAACCAGTGCTAGCGACACTAAGTGTCGCTATGCCTCTCTGACGCCCTATAGCGTCACTCCTTAAGTGTCGCTATGATCTTGATACCGACACTTCCTTAGTGTCGCCTATGACAAATTACTGACCCCTTAACGTCACTAATTAAGTGACGCATCTATCCTAATACCGACACTTCCATAGTGCCGCCATCATTGTTACCCGACACTATATAACGTCACTCTCTAAGTGCCGCCTTACTATTTTACCCGACACTTCTTTAGTGTCGCTATACTACACGTCACTCCCTAAGTGACGCCCAAAACCTGGAAATATCTATTTTATACGACACTGCTTGAGTGCCGCTATTGTTACGGAACCCGTCACTTCTTAAGTGACGCATACTATGATACACGACACTTCGTCAGTGACGCATGACCTGACAACCCGACACTTCACCCGACACTGTCTCAGTGTCGCATGACCAACCTAAGTGACGCTATGAAGTGTCGCACAAAACAGCAGCTTTTCCAATATTTTTACACTAAGTGTCGAACTTATACAACTTCCAATACTTACACCATACGACTTAACAAACATCATAGAACATACTTTCTATTACAATTGCACCAAATTGCGTTATAAATGATAAACTTTAATTATAACAAATCACCAACGGGCCGTATATCTTTTGATACAAACGTGAACAAACCAACATTTAAACACAACGGGTTGTATGAACAACTAGCCTAGATGGTCTTGCGAGACATCTACTTACTTAACCTTACGTGTTTAGGCACTAGAAGGTTACGGGTTCGGAGAACCTACTTGCTTTACTACTACTTGCTATTTACCACTACTCGACTCAGGTGAGTCTTACAGCCCCACTTTTACTGTTTTATACTTTGGGGTGAGATACTTAGCAACTGCTTTACGTATGAACACAATGTACTGAACTGAAAACATTACTGATTACAAACAAACGCATGAGTTACTTTTATCCACTGAAAGCCTCCTTATCGTAAGTTGTTAGTTATGGACTTAAGCGCGATTACTAATAGATGGATCCATTTGGGACTGACAATCCCTGTCTGGGGTGGTAGCGCCACCACGTACTGATTTACACGTAGAAACAGACATATTAGTATTTGTTACATATGAGTGTGCGGATAGCACTCACGGGGGTACGTGATATATTCACACTACACGGTTAAGCTTCAACTTATGAGCTCATGGCACTGTACTGATTAACTGATTTACTTACTTTGCTTGATAGCAATACGGGTACATACTTGTGGTTCATAATACTTACTTATTACTAAACCTGTGAGATTCACCAACCTTTTTGGTTGACACTTTCTAGCTTTGTATCTCAGGTACACTTACGGAGTAGAATCACTCCAGGATTACTAGCTAGAGTCGCATGATTTACAAACTGCATTTAACGGAGATTCTTTGGCATTATCTTTTGTAACTATGGTTATGTAATAGAATCTCCCGCCACATACGCGGACTCTAGGCTTACATACTTTTGTAAAGAAAACTATATGTTTTCCAACGATTCGAATTATGAAATGTAACTATTTTACAAACGTCTCATTTAGAGGTCGTTTACTATTAATCTTGTGCTTTGTATATTGATTAGTAACACCCAATGTATGCTTCCGCAAATCGTTAAATTTGGGGGTGTTACAGATAACCGAAATGCTTGATGGAAACCTAACTAAAGGAAAAAGCTTGAGAAATGTGAGAGACGCCACACTGAAGAGTGTACTCTTAGTGGTAACTGCGAACAGTAGGGTCATCGAACCCAATATCGCTGAACCAATCCTTTCACCAAGAACCAATGTTGAGCGACAGAACAATGGGTGTTTCGAGTGTAGTGACTCAAAACACTACCGAAACCAGTACCCAAAGCTTAACAATTGAAACAACAACAACCATTATGCCCCTATGAGTATTTGATTCGAATGTCAAGTGAGTTTATGTCTAGTGAAGTTAGACCACTCTTGGACATTGAATCCTGTAAGTTGGATAACAAGTACTGTAAGTTGGATAACAAGTACACTATAGAACTAACCGATGGTGAGTTGATCGAATCAGGAAAAATAGTACCGGAATGTGCCCTAACGTTAGAGGGACATTTCTTCGAATTAGACTTGCTATCGGTAGAGTGGAAAATAACAACATCGTAGTCAGAGTGGACTAGTTCTCGAGGAATCTTGCGGAGATTTCTGTTTTGATAAGTTGGTACGTCTACCATTATCGACAGAAAAGAGACTTTGGTGATACAAGGAGATAAGAGGACGGGAGCCGTTAAAACAATAAGTTGTTTGAAATCTTGTAAATATCTCCGAAAGAGATATCCAGCATTCGTGGCACATGTTGTGGAGAAGAAAAGTGAAGAGAAACGCTTGGACGACATACCTGAAGTGCGAGACTATCCAGGAGTGTTTCCTGATGATCTTCCAGGATTACCACCTCCGCGACAAGTCGAGTTTCGCATCGATTTGGTGCCAAGAGCCGCACCAATCGCTAGCTCACCTTATTGTTTAGCTCCATCAGAAATGCAAGAACTGTCTACACAGTTGCAGGAGCTCTTAGACTTAGGATTCATCCGACCGAGCTTTTCACCATGGGGAGCTCCGGTTTTGTTTGTCAAGAAGAAGGATGGATCCATACGCATGTGCATTGACAATAGAGAGATGAATAAAGTAACTATCAAGAACCGATATCCATTACCGCGCATTGACGATCTGTTTGATCAACTCCAAGGATCTAGTTACTACTTGAAGATCTGTGACTCCCCCAAATTTGATGATTTGCGGCAGCTCGATTTGGGTGTCACTAATCAATATACAAAGCACATAAGATATAATGAACGACCACTATATGCGTCGTTTTAAACTTGTATTAATAAAGTAAACGTTTACATCAAAATAATGTTACATTAGCCCGGTTCCTGAATTGGAGAGATTACATGGCATAATTACTTTTACAAAATATAATAATGCAATCAAATCTCTAGTTGTATGTATGCTGACTCGAGCTAATAGTCACTGCCTGTGCAGCCAACCTACTGCTGGGTACCCGTGATACATACTAAAATGGGTCAGCAAAAACGCTGGTGAGCTCACAGGTTTGTACGTCAATGTATAGTTGTAAGAACCGCAAGATTTATATTGAATTTAAAATGCAATTAAGCAAAATAAAAGTTATACAATCCATGAGCACATAGTCTGAGCTTAACTTGATTTGTCAGGCCCAATTAAGGAAACCTAACTTGAAATGCCTCCTACGAGTGTCTAATCCACACTCGTCTTCCCAAATGCTAATACATCCGTTTGACCGGTTAGTGCGTGCTAACCCGGATGAGGATTGTCAATCCCATATGATATCATATACTAACATTCACGCTAAAATATTAGAGACTATGCTATAGAGGACTTTAAATTGATTAGCTTGAAACTCATGTAGTATTCGATAGTTTGTACTTGCGTTCTACTTGTAAAACAAAATGAGCAGTAATATCACACCCCTAGTTGTAAAATAGTGAAAATGGGGCCATGAAACTCACCTGAGCCTTGTATGTTTATCTAAATAAGCTTGAATTGGTTAGCCTTGAATTGATGTCCGAAGACTTGTAACCTGAAGGTGTCCATGACACATGATGGTTATTAATTGATTAGGTATCTCGAAAGACTACCCTTGTAGTTGTTTGTCCAAATTACTACGATTTGGTTGATTGAATTGTAAGTTTGAAAACGTGTACGGCCCGTTGGTGATTAATTGCAACAATAGTCTTGATGTTATCACATTGATTTCGAAGCGTTATACTTGAAAAGTAAATTCCATTATGATTGAAAAGTTGTATCGTGTAAGCATTTTGAAGTTGTACAAGTTTGACACTTGGTGTAAAAATGTGCTTGTGGAATCTAAGTACGGGGGTCCGGGGGCAGCGCCCCTGGTTAGCGGGGTCCAAGGGGCCGCAGCCCCTGGCGGGGTCCAAGGGGCAGAGCCCCTGGCTGGGGTCGAGCTGCCAGGTCAGCTTGGAAAATTTTTATTTCTACTATATTGCTTTAAGGAAAAACGCATATGGACTTGAATTTGGGTGAAATCAAGTGATAAAATTTTGGGTCTCGACACTTAGTAAAAATATGTGTTTTCTAGTTTCTGTTTTGTGCGACTTTCGCATGGCGTCGCTATGTG
The DNA here is from genome assembly GCA_949592205.1 of Helichrysum umbraculigerum. Lineage (NCBI taxonomy): Eukaryota > Viridiplantae > Streptophyta > Magnoliopsida > Asterales > Asteraceae > Helichrysum > Helichrysum umbraculigerum. The sequence continues at coordinate 7,195,713 of CATIUR010000004.1, read as the reverse complement.
CGACTTTCGCAATTTAATGCGACGTTGTGCGTGGCGTCGCTATATGCGACGTTGTTGATTTCTGCGACGTAAGGGCTTGCGTCGCTAAGTGCGACGTTGGTCAATTTAGGCGACGTTAGGGATGATGTCGCTATATGCGACGTGGTGATTAATATTGCGATGTCACAGCTGACGTCGCAATATGTCTGGGCCAACTGCGACGTTGCGGTCTGTTGGCCGGAGTTTGTGTCGAAAACGAGTTTTCCGGCGACCATTTGGTCCAAATCTTTTACCCAACCCATATACGGACATTATCAACTTAAATAACTCATAATCATGTAAAAATAATCGAAAACGGAGAGTTTCGAGTTTTGTCGGAAACTTACAAAGTTAACGCCGGGAGAAACCGAAAAGATAGGAAGGTAGATCGTGATGCCGTGGTTCTTTTATTCCATACAAGCGAGGTGATCCGAGGGTGTTTTGTGGTAGTATTTTACGATTTAATGGTGGTGGTGTGGTTTGGAAGTTAGAGAGAAAAGAAAGGTAGAGAGAGAATGGGAAAGTGAGAAATGAGGGTGGGGAGGTGGTGACCTCACCCTTTGTGGCTGATTCGGTGGGGGCCCACCGAAGTGTGGGTCTCCACTTTTACTCCGTATTCGCGCTCCGTGCGGTATTCGTTTTTCCCGATCGTTTAAACGTTAAATAATTATTTTATACGTTTAGATTTACATTTTAAAAATACGAATGACTACTCCATTTTCATTGAAGTATTTTACCAATTACTTAATTATTATGTTAATAAATGTAACTTGTTTCATTAAATAATTTTATGTTATTTAATTAAATTGTTCACCAACGTCCGTAATTAATTGTATCGAAATTCATTCGATTTGAAACTCGTACGATTTAAACAAACCGCATAATTGTGTAGATATATATCCAACAATATATATAATAATTGATACATTAATTAGCCTAACACAGAACTAATTACATGTATTAAAACTTGATTAGGCACTAAATTCTAGTCCTAAATTGACGGGTGTCACAAGATCGATCTTCGTTCTGGTTACCATCAGCTGAAGGTTCGAGAAGAGGATGTGCCGAAGACAGCGTTTAGGACTCGTTATGGTCATTATGAGTTCCTAGTCATGCCGTTTGGATTGACTAACGCGCCGGCAGTATTCATGGATCTCATGAACCGAATGTGCAAACTTTACTTAAGATAAGTTTGTCATTGTGTTCATTGACGATATTTTGATTTACTCATAAACGAAAGAGGATCACGAACATCATTGAGAATTATCCTTCAACTACTTGAGAACGAGAAGCTGTATGCTAAGTTCTCCAAATGCGAATTTTGGATTAGAGAGGTTTATTTCCTAGGTCACGTGATCAACGACAAGGGAATTCATGTGGACCCGTCCAAAATAGAGGCGATTAAAAATTGGAAAGCACCGGAAACCCCCACAGAGATTCGACAATTCCTTGGTTTGGCTGGCTATTATCGACGATTTATAGAGAATTTCTCAAAGATAGCTTAGTCACTCACCACCTTAACGCAGAAGGATAAGAAATTGGAATGGGAAGAGAAACAAGAGAACGCCTTCCAACTGTTGAAACAAAAGTTGAGCACCGCACCGAGTCTATCCTTACCTGAGGGAACAGAGCACTTCATTGTTTATTGTGACGCCTCGCATCAAGGATTAGGTTGTGTTCTCATGCAAAACGACAAAGTCATTGCTTATGTATCTCGTCAATTGAAGATTCACGAGAAGAACTATATAACTCACGACTTAGGGTTGGGAGCAGTCGTTTTTGCATTGCAGATTTGGAGACACTACCTATATAGTACGAAGTGTATGATTTTCACTGACCACAAGAGTTTACAACATATATACGACCAGAAAGAGCTCAACATGAGACAGAGACGTTGGGTCGAATTGCTGAAAGATTACGACTGTGAGATTAAGTATTATCCGGGCAAGGCTAATGTAGTAGCGGATGCCCTGAGTCGTAAAGAGAGCATTAAACCTCATAGAGTTCGAGTTTTGGTATTAACAATTCTCTTGAATCTTATTACTCAAATTCGCGATGCACACTGCATAGCTTTCACCGCCAAGCGCAGGAAGGGCGAATCCCTAAAGGGGATGACGAGATAGCTTGAAACCAAAGAGAATGGAGTTTTATACTTCATGAATCGAATTTGGGTACCGTGCTATGACTATTTACGCGCGCTAATTTTGGACGAAGCTCACGAATCTAATTACTCAATCCATCCTGGTGCAGACAAGATGTACCAAGATGTAAAATATTTATATTGGTGGCCTAACATGAGGAGAGACATCGCTACTTATGTCAGCAAGTGTCTAAATTGTTCAAAAGTCAAGGTTGCGTATCAAAAACCTTCAGGACTTTTGCAACAACCAGTAATGCCACAATGGAAATGGGAGCACATAACGATGGATTTCATCACAAAGCTACCAAAGACATCAACTGGAGTTGATTCAATATGGGTGATTGTCGATAGACTGACGAAATCTGCCCACTTCATTGCTATCAAAGAGACTGACAAACTTGAGAAACTGGCAAAGATCTATATCAAAGAAGTCGTTTCTCGGCACGGTGTGCCACTATCAATTATATCTGATAGAGATAGCAGATTCACATCTCGTTTCTGGCAAACGCTACAACAGGCTTTAGGTACTCGACTAGACATGAGTACGGCCTATCATCCGCAAACCGATGGCCAGAGTGAACGAACGATTCAAACGCTCGAAGATTTGTTGCGAGCATGTGTGATTGACTTTGGAGGAAATTGGGATACTCATCTCCCATTAGCTGAGTTTTCCTACAACAATAGTTATCACACCAGTATACAAATGGCACCGTTTGAGGCGTTGTATGGACGCAAGTGCCGATCCCCACTCTGTTGGGCAGAGTTGGATGACAGACAACTATCCGGACCCGAACTTGTCCAAGAAACTACAGACAAGATAACTCAAGTACTTAGCCGATTGAAAGCGGCAAAAGAAAGACAAAAGAGTTACGCAGATAATCGCCGTAAACTATTGGAGTTTCAAGTAGGTGACAAAGCCCTACTCAAAGTATCGCCTTGGAAAGGGATAGCACGATTTGGCAAACGAGGAAAGCTGAACCCGCGATATGTTGGACCTTTTGAGATCCTTTCTAGGATTGGTCCTGTAGCCTATAAGCTCAAACTACCGCCAGTAAGCTCAAACTACCACAAGAGCTTAGAAATATTCACGACCCGTTTCACGTTAGTAACCTTAAGGAGTGATCGAAGTATCTGACTCACAGGTTCAAATACTACGAAATAGTCGGATGAAACTAGTCAGAGTTTGTTAGAAATTAAAGAGCGTTCCTAAGTAAACTCAACTTAACGTGAGGATGAGATAAGAAAGAGGTACCCTCACCTATTTGAACAAGCGATCGACATGAATAATACAAATTAAATCTCGGGACGAGATTTCTCTAACGGGGGGAGAATGTGACAATCCCCCAATTAGGGTACATACTTAACTTAAGTACATGCATTACCTAGAGTAATTCCCTGACTAGTGAATTCAAAACAAATTACGTGTTAAATTTTGTGAAACTTACTATGTGTTACGTGGCATATTTGATTGTAGTTATATGCGTATATAAATAATTACGTACGATATGAAAGTATTAATCTCGACAAAATGAATACAACATTGTTGGTGATTCAAAATAATTAATAATTCGAAAATTATTAATTACAACTATTAAATACTTATATTATAGAAATGATATAATAACTTATACGTTTTAAATTAAACGTATCAAACGCGAATAATAAAGTTCCGAAATGAACTTCAAAAATACTTTTGGATAATTTTAGTTTGAAATTATCATATAAAAGTATTAGTACAAAAATAAAACGGAAACATTTAGACGACTTTTTGGTACACGTTACACGAACAGAAATAATTATTAAACGTGCCTAGAGGTCCAAAATAATAAAAGTATTATTTCGCTAGTTACTGTTTTAATGTGTAAAACATTACTTCAGAATATGATTTCCAAATTTGACTGAAATTTGGCGCCTAATTAACTGCGCGCAGTGAAATGTATAGAATTGTACAACTATTTAAAATAATGATAACATCATTATTCTAATCATAAATAACGAACCAGGAGAACACCTACAAAATAAAAATATAAAAAGTTTACTTTTATATTGCTATAATTATACCCGTACTCGAAATTGATGTACCAAAAATGGACACCAACCCTCAATAATTGAGAGACAGTATCTAGATTAAACCATACTCTCCGATCACTTTGTTTCCCTCTCATTTTTCTTCCTCCAGAAGATCACACACACACATATCATCAAAACCTTCACATCATCTTTTCTTTGATCTGGAAGAAACTTAAACAACATCAGGAACAACAAAGCAGAGGCATAACCATCATCTTCATCATCATCATCTTCATCTTAACATCATTGTGAGGATTTTCACCATTCTTACTCATTTATATAATTTTATTAAATTATGCTAATTGTTGTTATAGATGGTTAAAAACAAGTTATAATGAGTTTATATAACCTATAATGGAGATTGATCATGTTAGAACCGGATTAAAAACCAAAATCATGTATACGTATGTATTAACATAGACGAACCTGTTGCTGCGAACAGAACGAATCCGGCGTATTCGGGTGAATACGACGGATTCCCGTTCCAAATCCACACTTATACGTTTTAGTCAAAACTGGAACGAAGTAAAAACTAGTCGAATACGGCGTATTCCCTCGAATACGGCGTATTCCCCGCGATACAACTTAGACTCAAGAAAATTAGTTGAATACGGCGTATTCCCTCGAATACGGCGTATTCCCCCGTTTTTACTCTTAGACTATTTTGAACATAACACGATCGCGTGATTTTCCCCAAACCAAACGAATCCGGCGGATTCACGGGAATCCGGCGGATTCCCTTGTTGATCGGACCTGACTTTTGCATTGTTATATAATAACAAACTAATAAATATTATACAATATGTTATTGATCATGCGACTAATGAAACAAATTAATACGATACTGGACTTAGTAATTAAACGTACTCGAGGATTTTAGAAAACGATACCATTAGTTATTTATAAACGGAAATAAATTCACGTATCGCGTATATTCTCAAAACAATAGAAAATAGATCGGTTGAATGCAAATGGTCTAAAATATAATAATATAAAATAGGAATAGATCGGTTACTATAATATGCACCAAAACAAATAATAATAAAATAAAAATAGCGCGGTTGTTTGTAAGTGATCTATTTATATATTTTCATATATAACCCTGCACTTCCATACTTTACTTTAAGATTCTTTAATTGTAACATAAGAATGTTAATTAATTTGAAATGGAAGATTTATATACAAAATGATGATTCGTATATTTTAATAAATACGAAACTTTTACAAGTGTATTTATATATATATACGACAAACGAAAATGAGTTACACTTTTATGTAACAAACTAAGTTACATTTTGGAAAACGAAAACAAGTTATATTTTTATATAACAAACTCAATTTATGTTTTCAAAACCTAAACGACAACTAGGTTTATATTTGCAATAGTTAACAAACGATATATGTAAATGAGATAACAAAGTTATTGTGATAACTATTATAATTATGTTTTAAGAACATAATCAACAACAACGATAATTACCTATTTATACATATACGCGACATTTACAAAATATGTATATATGGACCTAAACAATGACGACAACTAATATATATAGTAGAATATATATATTCAACTAATAAGTATATTCAACTTATACTTATACACAACGCATTGTCAAACTCAATTATCATCAACAAAAGTATATTGTACGAATATTTAAACATAACAAATAAGTCCAAATACTTATAAAGTATTATTGTTGCGGCTAGGTATTTGAGGGACGCGTTTGGACTATTTGCTAGCTGTATTGGCTGAAGACTTGCAAAAATGTGAGTTCACAGCCCCTATTTTCTACTGTTTTAAATGCTTTTAAAACCAGGGGTGGAAAACATAGAACAATGTGTATAACATGCTACTTGCTTTATTTAATAATTGCTCTGCATGTTACTATAAACTATTGATTTACATGAATGTGTTCGTGTTCTTAAACTTAAACTGTTTATATGAAATGTTTTCATATTGTTTGACTTGTTCTATTTATATGAAAGGTTTTCATATGTTAAACTCGAACTATTTGTTTGAAATGATTTTTCACAACTATTTTGGGAATTAAGACAAACGCATCTTGGTACGATCCTAGGTTTACGCGAGGTAGTTGTAGTGCACATAAGTCCCAGTGCTTACAACCTATAACCATTAGCTAGGTGACTCTAGCCACTAAGTATACAGATAGTACTATCGATTTGACAACCCTCCCAGGATATAACTTGTTGGTCATTCCAACCTCACGATGGCAGTCGCACGCGGAGTGTATACTTAACCTGTTAATGTGGAAAAAACATAAATTGGTCATAGTTTGGTTATAGTACTAGGAGTCGTACTTTAACTTTAAAGGTGTCGCTCACCTTAGAGGGATCATAGTCTATATTTCCCCCTTAACTACTCAACTACTATTTTGGGAAGGGTATTCCCTGACATAACTGATTAGGACAGGTGTTCCTACATGACTACTTTTATAAGGAAATGTTTACTAAATTGCTAAACCTGTGTTTCCTGAAAACAATTATTTTGGAATGTTTACTTTATTGCTAAACTTGTGTTCCTATCAACTATCTGATGGAAAATGTTTACTTAGCTGTTAAACCTGTGTTTCCTACAAACTGCTTGAATTGGAAATGTTTACTTAAATGTTAAACTTGTATTTCCTATGACAACTATTAGGATAGGTGTTCCTACACGATTTCTTTATTTTAGAAATGTTTTCCTTGATTGGATAAACTAGAGTTTCTAAACACATAACTATTATTAGAAATGTTTTCCTTGATTGGATAACTAGAGTTTCTAAACGCTTAACTATTAGAGAAATGTTTTCCTTGATTGGATAAACTAGAGTTTCTAAACGCTTAACAGTTATAGAAATGTTTTCCTTGATTGGATAAACTAGAGTTTCTAAACGCTTAACTATTATAGAAATGTTTTCCTTAATTGGATGAACTAGTGTTTCTAAACGAATAACTACTATTAGAAATGTTTTCATTGATTTGATAAACTTGTATTTCTTACAAAGTAATTAGGAAATGTTTATCATACTTGAATAGACATGTTTTTCCTATTTAACGATCAACTTGCATTAACAACGACTATTAAACTACAAACTTAGTTCGGACATGGTAGTTTCCTAAGGTTACCTAATTTGAACTATATAAATGATAGGAAATGTTTACTTTGATTAGTTAAACCTTGGTTTCCTACACATGCTTATTAGGAGATGTTTATGATTAAAACTTGTGTTTCCTACGCAACTACTTACTTGTAGTAAGAATGACATTCTTACTTTATATAGGAAATGTTTTCTTTAACTAGAATAACTTGTGTTTCCTACTAAACTTATAAACATTATGTTTTGCTGTAAATGAATGATTTATTCATAACTTGGTTTGACCACTATAAACTAAACCTGTGAATTCACTCAACATTCAATGTTGACGTTTTACTATGTTTTCAGGGAATTAGGACTCAGGTACTGATGCATGCATAATGGACATAAGTTACCCTCGACGAATTAGGATGCCACATTTGGGACAAATGAATTTTTACAACACTACTATTCCTATGACTTGACAAGTCATAGTTTTTGTAACTACTTTTATATTAATGGCATCTTAATTTCTGTTCTGAAATGATCATAAGCTCTGATACGATGAATGCATACTGCTGACGTCAGCGCCCCCGCTGTTTAACTAATACATATATGCTTCCGCTAATAAATGATAATGCTTCCGCTAAACTATCATTAACACGATTACCGATTTTGGGGGTGTGACAGTTAAGTAAGTAAATGGATATCATTAAGATTATCTATGCTAGTTGTCCACTCAACTAGTTGATGTCCATTAGTCTGTTATTTGTAATTGTTCGTATTTGTAGTCTGTCGTTGTGTAAATATGGCCCGTTGGTGACGGTGTGTAATAATAATTCAAGTGTTATTATTATGTATTTCATTTCGTTGTATATTTGTAAAGTATATTTGTCATATGTTTCTGATATCGCTCATTTTGTACATACATATCTAACGCGATATCATTGATTTTAGGTTTATTTCTAGTAATTAACTTTCAGAACATTCGGTACTTAAATTGTAAGTAATTGATATTCAGGTGAATGTTCTGAAGTTTCAAAGTTCGTTGCTTAATTGGTGAAGTCTGGAAGTTAAAGTTTGAAGAAAGCCTGGAAACACAAAATTCTACTGAGCAACGCGATCCAGCATCAAGGCCAGGATCGTGTTTCATAGTGCAAACCAGTCTCAGAATTTCCAAAGCATAGTAACGCGATCCGTGCTCATCTCCTGGATCGCGTTTCAAATGCCAAATCCGTTACAGAATCTTTTCAAGGCTAGTAACGCGATCCAGCCTCAACAAGCTAGGATCGCGTTTGGTAGAAGAATCAAGGAAAGTCAGGATCGCGTTTATACTTCCTGGATCGCGTTCATGAGCGGTTTTGCAGCAGTTTGAAGGATTTAAAATACGTTTTCATTTCATTTGAACATAACTTTTCATTCCATAAAACTTAGAACACGAAAATACTTTAACTTTTGAAGAATTTCATCATCTTTGAAGATCTTTAACTTGTTGAAGTCATTTGGCTACCACGGATCATCGATTAACCATTGTAATTGCTCGGTTTACATTATTATTCTATATAATTATGTTTACTTCGATTCCAATTGTTTTTGCTGAGTTTTCTTTCATAATCATGTGTAGCTAAGTTTATTAAACACTTGTTTGGATAGAATAACTAATGATTAGGGTTATTCACTTGTGATATTCATGTTTAATCGAATTACGTTTAATCGAATTTCTTATGAGTTAGGGTTTGATTATTGAATCTAAATTATGTGGTAAACAAATAAGTGATTATAGCGAATGTTTGTCATTTGTATGTTTATTATCAATTGTTTGTCTATAAATGATTGAACTTTGATTGCGAACGCAAATAAGTTATAAGTTAGATGATTAAACCCAAAGTTGTGAGTTGATGAATGTGGCGAACGTCTTTCATAGATTAAATTGTAATTTGATGAATTGAGATTAGAGTTTAGGTGAAGGCGAATGTCAAACCTAGTCTAATTTAGATGAACATGAGTTGTTAATTAATTGATCTAATTGGATAATCCGAAGTTATTAGTGAAATAATCCAAGCAAGTGTAGTTTCTAGTATTGGAAAAAGTTAAACAAATTATCTTGACTCTTCCTGAGTCCCATTAGTATAATCAAATTAGATTGTTAAGCAAAGTGACAATTCGGTCACACAAAAACCATAGTCTTTTCTGTACTAAGTTAATTGCATTTGAATTATAATTCTCAGTTACATAGTCCCTGTGGAACGAACCGGTACTTACTGTAGCTATATTATACACGATAGGGTATACCTACCTTAGTTGTGTAATAGTTCAGTTTCAGTATTTATCAGTTTATTTTATAACTTGTTTTTACACATCAGTTTCCGAGTTATTCCAAATATTGTATTTTTGTCATTGACGTTAAATCAAGTTTATTGTGATATTGTCTGTTGGAAAGTCGGTTATGCAAAGTTAGAGTTGGACACTATTTATGCGATGTGATTTCCGATTTCGTTTAAGTGTTCGTTTTCGTTTACAAGGTCAGACGCATTCAGTTTGATTTAAAACTTTTAGGGAATGAGTTTATAAAAGTTGTCGTTACGTTACGTGGGTGTCTCGAAGTGTCACTTTTACAAAATTACCAAAACAGACCTTATAGTTATGTTTTCCAGATTTTGTACTCGATTGAGCTCTCGATTTGACCCGTTTTTAGTCCGAATCAAGCCTAACCAAAAATCACACATATTCTCCTAGGTGTCTAGTTCATTTCTGCACTTTATGATATTTTTATAAGTTCATTTACTATTTTAAAAAAAATTGAAATGAAAAGTGCTCACCTTGAGTCTAAGAACGAGCTCAGTCCATAGATCGGTTCCTACACAAAATTCCGTGGGTATCTGGTCAAAGTGGTAAACATAAAAGTTGTAGCCAACATCTTAACGGTCATTTTTCGTTTAGACTTCGTAAGTTGATTCTTCCTAGAACTCAAGATATTAACGATTTTGTGGGACTATTTTTAAGAGACAGAATCTGTCATACGTACATACTTATGAAAAACGTTTTTAAGATTTAGTTTTGGACATTAACAAGTTGTATGAACAATATATCATCTATATAAACATAATACAAGTATTTTACGAAAGTTTCGGGATTCTTACAATGAGTGTTTGAAGAATCCGAAAAGATAGAAACGTTGCTCTCGTTCTTGCGCTCGTTATTACTTCAATCAGCTTAGTGATCCAAGAGGGTTTGATGGTGGTTTTTGGGTGTGTTGTTGGACAGATTTTAGAGAGAGAGAGAGTGGCGTGAGAGAGAGAGAGAGAGAAAGAGATTTAGAGAGAGAAATGGGTGATGGTGAATGGAGCATTAAGGGTGTGTTTGTGAATGCTTAATGTCAAGGAACAAGATCCACTTTTGGTGGATCTTGTTTGGGCAGATATTTATTATAAAAATGGGAGGTGAGGTTTGTTAAAATCTTGCCTCCCAATTAGTGGTATTATATCCGTGTTTGTTTACCCGATCATTTATATATAATGCGTTATACGTACGTATTTTAAATAGCGATTGAATTTCGACAATTTTAGCTTGAAGTATTAGTCATAATACTTGGAAAACATTTATAAAAATGTTTGGTTACAGTGTCGGTATTGATGTACGGAGTCGTGTTACGATTTATAAATCGCGTGACGTTTAAACTAAACGTTTTTGTTATCGATATAAAATATGATAATTATAATGAAGTATTTTATCAAATCTGATAATTCTGAGATGATGAAAGAGCTTAAAGCTATGTCTTCCAAATTCGATAATCAATTCAAGACTCTTAAAGGAGAGCTTAAAGAACTTCGTGAAGGATGTGGAAATTGTGGTGGAAATCATGCCACAAATGAGTGTGATAGTGGTGATCAACCTATGAGAATGGCGGATGAAGATGTTAACTATTTGCAGCAAAATAATTATCAGAAAGGAGGTTATCAGAATCGAAATCAGGGTAACTTTCAGGGTAATTATCAAGGCAATAGATATTCTCGACAAGGGCAGAATTATTATAATCAATATCAAAGGGATAATGTTCCACCACCACCACCACTAGTTCAACAACAAGAAGCACCCGAGTCTGCTTTAGAGAAGATGATGAAGGAATTCATTTCTAAACAGGATGCTTCTACCGAGAGATTGAAAACCTAAATGGCAAATCTGAGAATAAGTGTGGATCAAGGTCAGAAAAATCAGCAAGCCTCAATTCAGGATTTGGAGAGGAAAATGGATCGGTTATCGGAAGGGCAAAGTAGTAGACCACCCGGTGGTTTACCGAGCAATACTCAACCGAATCCGAGGCAAGCATCTTCTAGCGGTGGTCCAAAGCCATATCAACCGCCACCTGCCCGAAATGAGCATGCTAATGCGATTACCACTCATAGTGGGAAAGAGCTACCACCACCACCGGCCAAAAAGGCCAAAGTTTCTAACTTTGTTTTGCAGGATAATGAGGAGATAGAAGTTGATGATAAAGAAGAGAAGATTGTACAACCTACTTCTATTCCGGTTTCACCAACACCTCCGGTTACACAACCGGTAGTGAAGGCATACAAACCGAAGATTCCATATCCTCAACGATTGAGAAAGGAGAAGATTGCTGCTCAGTATGGCAAGTTCGTGGATATGATCAAGAGCATACGGATCAATGTACCATTGGTGGATATTTTAGCTGGAATGCCGAATTATGCCAAGTTTATCAAAGACTTGGTGAGCAACAAGGAAAAACTTTCGGAAGCATCGGCTACATTTTTGAATGATGAGTGTTCTGCTATTGTTCAAAATCAGATTCCACCCAAATTGGGGAACCCGGGGAGTTTTATTGTTTCATGTACATTAGGAATGTTTATGACTTGTGATGCCCTAGCTGATTTAGGTGCTAGTATAAACTTGATGCCTTACTCCCTTTATGCAAAATTGTCTTTAGGATCCCTTAAGCCCACACGTATGAGTATCCGACTGGCCGATAGATCTTTCCAATATCCCGTTGGGATTGCGGAAAACATGTTGATATATGTTGGACCTTTTACATTTCCTGTTGACTTTGTGATCCTTGAGATGGAGGAAGATAGTAAAGTCCCACTCATTCTAGGACGTCCCTTCTTACATACTGCTGATGCTATTATTCATGTAAAAAACAAGCAGTTGACCTTAGGAGTGGGCTAGGAAAGGATTGCTTTCACGGTCGATAAGGCCATGAAGCATCCTTATTCTACTGACGATACGTGTTTCAGTATTGATGTCATAGATGAGGCTTTGGATGAGGAATTACAGGGATTACTTGGATTGGATGCTAAATTTGCTGAGTTGTTGGAATCTATTGATGAGAAAATGATTGAGGAGGAGTTGCTTGAAGCTGTGGAAATCAAAGAGGATGATGAAGAGCAAGTAGCTCGGGAAAGCTTTGAGGAGCTAAAGAGTGAGGATCGGGTGAGGATCAAGACTTCACTGGAGGATCCACCGAGGGATTTGGAGTTGAAACCACTACCAAGTCATTTATAGTATGCATTTCTGGTAGAGGAAAATCTCTTACCGGTTGTAATTTCCTCTAATCTTGTTAATTCTGAAAAATGCATGTTACTTGATGTGTTGAGAGCTCATAAGGGCGCCTTTGCTTGGCGTACCTCCGACATACCTGGGATAAGCCCATCTTTTTGTAAACACAAAATAAATCTTTTAGAAGAAGCAAAACTCGTTGTTCAAAGACAACGGAGGCTTAACCCAAATATGAAGGATGTAGTCAAAAAGGAAGTAGTTAAATTGCTTGATGCGGGTATCATTTACCCTATTTCTGATAGCCCTTGGGTGAGTCCTGTCCATTGTGTACCCAAAAAGGGTGCTATGACTGTTGTGAAAAATGACCAAAACGAATTAGTTCCGACCAGAACAGTCACTGGCTGGCGAGTTTGTATTGATTATATGAGACTTAATGATGCTACCCGGAAAGACCATTTCCCTTTACCTTTCATTGACCAGATGTTGGAGAGATTGGCTAGCAATGAATTCTTTTGTTTTCTTGACGGGTTTTCGGGATATTTCCAAATCCTTATAGACCCTAAAGATCAAGAGAAAACGACCTTTACTTGTCCTTTTGGCACATATGCATATAGGAGAATGCCTTTTGGCCTTTGTAATGCCCCAGCCACCTTTCAAAGGTGTATGATTGCTATCTTTCAAGACATGATTGAGACTTCCATGGAAGTTTTCATGGATGATTTTTCTGTGTTTGGTAATTCCTTTGAATCATGTTTGTCTAACTTAGACAAAATGCTTGAAAGATGCGAGAAGGCACATTTAGTTCTTAATTGGGAAAAGTGTCAATTCATGGTTAAGGAAGGAATTGTTTTGGGGCACAAGGTGTCAAGTGTGGGGATTGAGGTTGACAAGGCAAAGATTGATGTTATTGCCAAGTTACCTCCACCCGCAAATGTTAAAGGGGTTAGAAGTTTCTTGGGTCATGCGGGTTTTTATCGTAGGTTTATCAAAGACATTTCTAAGATTACTAGACCCATGACCAAATTGCTTGAGAAAGATGTGACATTTGTGTTTGATGATGAGTGTGTTAAAGCTTTTGAGACTTTAAATGATAGGTTGACTAATGCTCCCATCATGGTTTCACCCGATTGGTCTAAACCATTTGAATTGATGTGTGATGCGAGTGACTATGCCTTAGGTGCAGTTTTAGGACAACGTGAAGGAAATCATTTTAGGCCAATTTATTTTGCAAGTAAGACACTTAATGGGGCTCAACAAAATTATACAACAACTGAAAAAGAGTTACTTGCTGTTGTGTTTGCTTCCGATAAGTTTAGGCCTTATCTTGTATTGTCCAAAACTGTTGTGTTCACCGACCATTCAGCCCTAAAGTACTTGTTTTCAAAACAAGATGCTAAACCTAGACTCATTCGTTGGATTCTTCTTTTGCAAGAGTTTGACATTGAGATCAAGGACAAAAAGGGGGCTGAAAACCTTGCCGCCGATCACTTGTCAAGGTTGGAAAATCCAAACCTAGACAAGTCAGGCGATACTGACATTGACGATTCCTTTCCCGAGGAATTCTTATTGCAGGTAGGTGATGGAGCTGAAAATGAGGAGGAAACACCGTGGTACGCCGATTTTGCAAATTATTTGGTTGGAGGTGTTTTGAGAAAAGGCATGACCCATCAACAGAAAGGAAAGTTCTTTTCAGACTTGAAGTACTATTTTTGGGAAGACCCACATTTGTTTCGGGTATGTGCCGATGGAATGATTCGGAGATGTGTTTCCGGTGGTGAAACGAGGAGAATTCTGGATGAGTACCACCATGGACCAACCGGTGGGCACTATGGACCATCTGTTACAGCAAAGAAAGTTTATGATGCTGGATTTTATTGGCCCACGATCTTCAAAGAGGCACAAACTCTTTGCCAAACTTGTGATTCATGTCAAAGGGTAGGCAACATCTCAAAAAGGGATGAAATGCCTCAAACGAGTATTCAGGTTTGCGAGGTGTTTGATATATGGGGCATAGATTTTATGGGTCCATTTCCACCATCAAATAAGTGTGAGTACATCTTGGTAGCGGTGGATTATGTGTCAAAATGGGCTGAAGCAAAAGCTGTGTCAAAGAATGATGCTCGAGTAGTGATTGACTTCTTGAGAAGTTTGTTTTGCCGATTCGGTGTTCCTAAAGCTTTAATAAGTGATCGTGGAAGTCACTTTGCGAATCAGCAACTCGAAAAAGTAATGAAGAAGTATGGAGTTCAACATCGGTTTTCTACCTCTTACCACCCACAAACTAGTGGTCAAGTGGAGAATACAAATAGAGCTTTGAAGAGAATTCTCGAGAAAACAGTCAAAGATAACCGGGCTATTTGGTCGAAGAAATTGGATGATGCTTTGTGGGCATTTAGAACCGCTTACAAAACACCGATTGGGACCACACCATACAAGTTGCTTTATGGCAAAACATGCCATTTGCCGGTTGAAGTGGAACATAAGGCTTATTGGGCACTCAAGAATTGTAACACAGATTTGGTTGAAGCCGGTGAAAAGAGAATGCTCCAATTGCATGAGTTAGATGAGTTGAGATTGCAAGCCTACGAGAGCTCCAAGTTGTACAAGGAAAGGACCAAAGTATTGCATGATAAAAAGCTGAAAATGAGGAAAGAGTTTAAGACAGGAGACAAAGTGTTGTTGTTCCAATCTCGGTTTAAGTTGAAACAACCCAAACTAAAACCGAGATGGACCGGTCCATACATAGTGAAACATGGATATCCGTCAGGTTATGTGGAATTGTTCAAATCAGATGGAGGATCGTTCATTGTCAATGGTCACAGGTTGAAATTGTATCACGAGGAGGATGCCGATTGCGAGTGGGAGACACTTGCCATTTACCCCAAGGACAAGTGAATTCGGGGTCGAGTTTATTGCTTTGGACTCGTAAATAAACTAAGCATGGTATGGTACATCATTTGTATATATATATATATATATATATATATATATATATATATATATATATATATATATATATATATATATATATATATATATATATATATTGTATTAGTAGTAGTATTATTATTACTTTAACTTGTAAAAAAAAAAAAAATTCTGGGTTAAAGCTTACAAATTAACGCGATCCGGCCACAACCTCAGGATCGCGTTCCATAGTTGTTTTTCTTCACAGAATGTTTTTCAAGTTTTTAAACGCGATCCGTGTAGTGTGTTTGTGGATCGCGTTCAATAGTGTAAAAACGGGAAATGAGAATTTTCAAGTACCAACGCGATCCGGACTCATCTCCTGGATCGTGTTACATAGTGTATTTCCTTAACAGAATGTTTTGCCCATTTGGAAACGCGATCCGGCCAAGTTATATGGGATCGCGTTACATAGTGTTTTTCTTTGACCTGGGCGTTTTTAACTTGGAAACGCGATCCGGCCCCTTGTTTCTGGATCACGTTCGTTGCTTTTTGCCAGATTCTTAGGATAAATAAAAAACGGGGCAAATAAAAAAAACACACACATTTTTTTTCCTTTGTTGCTGACGACACCAAACCCACAAACCCTAAACTACCTTAAAACGATTTTCATCATCAAAGTAACGAGATTTCTTCAAATTCTTCACTAATCTTTCATGGCAAACTTACTTAAGGTATTATCAATACCCAATTATGTGTTTAATTACAAGATTTTGGGGGTTTCACCACCAATTCGGGTTTAGCATAATCTAAGTGTGGGGATGTTGTAATTGTTTGTTTATCTTCATTTTCATGCTACATTGTTGCTTATAACTTGTGTATTCCATTATTTTGTGTTGAAATTGCTTGATTGTGATGATTCCAAATTAGGGTTTATACTAGTTAGTGGGTAATCCGAATTGGTGCATTAATTGGTGATATATTGAGTTAGTTTGCATGAACTTCATGATCTCTGTGTTTAATAACACTCATTTGTTGCTTAATTCACTTTTTGAGTAGTTTGCAAAATTAGGGTTCATGATATTTTGGGGAAGAAGATGAAGTTGACTTTCTGAGTCAAACTTTGACTTTGTTTTCATTGACTCTTGATTGTAATGCATTACTTGATTATAATTGTGTGATTATTATGCGATTTTCAAGTATTTGTTTGATATTAGAGTTATGACACTTGATGAGATTGGTTTACTTGATGGAAGATGATGGTACATTGTTTGAATTTCATGTAATCTTGATTGTAAGACTTGTTTGGCTTAGAATTAGGTGGTCTATTGCCATGACTTTGTTTGATATTAGATTGCGTGTATGTTTAAGTGGTGTGCATTATTTCAATAAAGTGGTTTGGGTGTTGCATTCGGAAACTTAGTTTCTAGATGTGGGTTAGCAATGTCATGATTAATTGTGTTCAATGTTTTGGTTGGCTCACGTGTTTTGAGGGTTGTTTGGGGGTGTTTAGTTTTAGGCATTAATCGCTCATTTTGTGAATCGATGGCTAATTGCGGTTTATGCTAACGCTAACATCATTGGAAACATATTTTTGTTGTGTGTTTGATGTTTCAGAGAGGTCGAAGTAAAGAAAAAGAACAAGCATCTGGTTCTAAAGGAAAGGGAAAAGCACCGACTTTATCACTAGGATATCTTTTTGATCCGGAGAGATTACACCCAAATTTTCAATTTACGAAAAAAGAGTGTGGGTGGAAGTTTCAAAATTTCAATGACAATTTGTTGGCTTTAAGAGAGAAAGATATTGTACACCCAAGAGTTATAAATTGGCAGCCATTAGAAGAGGCGGGGTTAGCAGGGTCATTGAGGCACACTCTCACGCAATCAATTATATGTAGATGGACAGGTAACACGTATGATGTGCAAGATTGGGAAAGATTGTTTGCTATTAAAGAGTCAATTTATGTGGAGTTGTGTTTAGAGTTCTTCTCAACGGTGGAAATCCATAAGATAAAAACAGTGAAAGATCCATTGTTGTCGTTCTGACTAGGGGGTGGAGATCGGGAAATGAGTTTGATGGATGTTGCTGAGAGTTTGGATATCTATGATGCTGATGTGCTCACTGCACCCTATTTTGAAGATTACATTTTTAGGGGTGAATGGTTGGATGAATCCGCAATACCATTGGAAACTATGTGGCGTGAATTAAGTGACGCCCCATACGATTCATCGGGGAACAACGCTTCAAGTAATCTCAAGAGAAAGGAAAATCGATTGATACAGAAATTCATTGCTCATTCTATTGCTTGTAGAGGGAAGAATACAAAAAAGGTAACAGCTCAAGACATGTGGTATTTAACCAGAATCAACAATAGAATTCGGGTTTCTATACCATATTGTGTGGCGGAATTCCTAGCGACTCATGGGAAGGGAAGAAAGGAGTCTTCTAAGATTGCTGGAGGCCATTATGTCACATTGTTTGCCAAACACTTGGAAGTGAGGTTGAAGGCAAAGAAGCACCCTCTAACTTTAGTGGATGATCATTCACAGCCTTTATCCATTGAGATGTTCTCAGCCGCCAAAGCCGTTTCGTAAGAAAAGGGAAAGTTCATTCCTTGGAGACCGACAAAGAAAAGTCTAAGAGCTGGTACATCATCACAACCACCACCGCAACAAGAAAGACAAGAGGCTGGTATTGATCAAGACATGGAGGATGTTCATCCCGAGGGTGCAGGATCACAACATCCGGATACACCCAGTTGGTTCCAAGGCTTTGTTAACCGATTTGAAAACTTCCAGCTTCAAGAAGAAAATTTTCAGGAGGAATCTAGATATGAATGGGGTGTGCAACGATATTTCAATGATTGGCAAAGGCATAACACCCAGCGAATCTATTCGACTGAGGATGATGTTGTCCCCACCCCTTATCAACAATTCCCAAGATGGGGTCAACCAGGAGCTGAAAACCCCGTCCCTGATTATGACAGGCAAGCTGCACTTGAGGCACTAGGGAGGCACCAACGAGGAGAAGTGGAAGAGCATACTCAGCATGGGTCATCTGGCCATTGGTTATTTGGGGATTAAGTCCCATGGGATCTTGTTTATATCTTTGAACAATTTGTTTCTGTTTTGAACTATGTTTATTTTTATAGTTGTTTAAGACTATGTATGTTGGTATCTAGGATTTTGGCATAAACTTCTACATGAGTGGCATTTGGGTACGGTTTGTACAATGCCATCGCATTCTACCCAGTTGATTTATAAGTTATGCCCAGTTTTTATGGTTGTTTTGATAGTTTGTTGTGCGGAATTGGAATCATTTGCATATGCTGGCAGTAAGTTCAGCGACAACACACGCATGGCATATTCTTCATTTTTCTGCAACATTCCCCGGGAAGTACTCGTTTCCTTTTTCTTCCCGCATTCGTGTATATTGCATATTTTGCTTTTGTTGCATTGGGGGCAATGCACAACTTAAGTGTGGGGAGGATAAATTCACTTGGAATTTGTTTGTCCTCACAAGTTAGTTGCTTCATAAATTCATGGGAAAAAAATTTAGCAAATGAAGTGAAACGTCCCGATTTTTTTTTTTTAAACAATGCTCAATTAACATTCATTCGTACAAAACGGGACCCTCATCGTATAGAGCATGATTAACTAAGGGATTGACTTACTAATTAAGTAGTAAGTCCCACCAGAAGTCGTCCTTAGATCCCCGTCCCAAGTGATATGGTCTTCCCCCCATCACCTACATCACCACCACAACAGTAATAAAATAAGCAAATTGCTTAGTAAGTAACGGTGAGCATCAACTACAATCTCTTCTATAATATATAAAATCTCGTACTCGAATTATAACTCATTAACAACATTGATCATACATAAATGATCAACTCTATTAACGATATATTAATCTTACTCAAGGGATTAATTACATCTATCGTCGGTCACACTTAAGTGAACCATCTTCAATACAAAAATGTGTCACACTCAAGTGATCACTCGCTATACCACTAGATAACTCGTCTATGGTGTAATTTCTCATAATCTCGTTAACAATCATTAAAGATGGTCTCAATATAAAGGTATTAAATAAAACATAATTGTGTTGTTGTCTCAAAACAATTTACTGAAGAATCATATGAATACGCGATCCCAATCGTCAACCATAACTTGCTGAAATAATAAAATTACATAACTCGAAGAATTTGGTCTCAAAACCCAAAAACTGAAATTTCACATGCTTACGCGATCTAGATTTTGATCCTGGGATCGTGTAAGCAAGACCAAAATCCACTGATCACGAATTTCACTGACTTACGCGATCTAGAAAATATTTATGGGATCGCGTAGCTAAGCACAAAATTGAGATTCAGCAAAACTCCTATTTTTGACCAAATTCAAATGCGCATAACTTTTTACTCGTTTATAGCTAGGACTCGAAACTTGGTGGACACCTCTACTACACTAAAATAAAGGTTTCCCTTTTTCACATTTCTCAAATTTCTAAATAATGGTGAAAATGGGCGTATGACTAAATAATGGCCGTTTTGGATCATTTTTGGTGACGACTCAAATCACAACCCACATACAATCCGACTCGGACCTTTTCCCCACATATTATACAACTCAAATGGAGTTTAAAACTCACAACTTATCAACCATACAACAAATGCAACACAATATAATGTAAGTGCCAAATTACCGCCCATATGGACCCTTTTTGACCCGTCTTCCAATTTAACTCTTTTCAACGCTAAACTCTCGCTATCATCTAACTCTTGATTAATATACATGCCACAACAATACTAATAATTAAATACTCAATAATATTAACATAACGAATTATGATAGCTCAACAACAAAGATTGGTAACTACTCCATGTTACTTAACTCAACATTTTCATATCTAATTTATTGCCCAATTTCTCTCTTGGGAATAACATATAATCTCATTGCTCAACTCTTTCACGCAAAAGGGTTCAACCTCATAGTATCAAGGCATGGTCATTGGGGTTTCTCAAGCCTCAAGACCACCCTTGAATTCCACTATTAAAGATTGCACATTAAGTACTCTCATGTATCTCAATGGCTTTACCCAATTATTAATCTCTAGTATATCCTCTTTAATCTCATTATATAAGAGTGTCAGTCAACTATGCTCATAATTTAGTCTCATGCATATCACAATATATGTATCAAGCTCAAGGAACCATTACTTACCTTGGCAAGAATGCCGATTATGCAAGCTTTAGCACGTTCATCCTCGTTATTAGGAATCACCTAAACACGTCACAACAATGTAACATAAATCACTACTCAAAGTCATTATTCGAATCAAGCCAACATTCACATTCATCACTAACTCATCCTTACATTTAATACGAACACGTTTAGCCATCTCAATGACATACAATTGACCTATCCTCATTACTAATTTTTCCATTAATCACATATAGTCGGTTTATCACATTCTATCTCTTTTAACAACAACGATTATCATGCTAAACACAATCATCACACATCATTATCAATCACTACTCAAGGTGATTTTCTCATAATTAATCAACCTCTAGTTTTCTCATGATTTTGAGCACATAATTTACTAGTTAATCACATACTAACAACAATAACACACTAACATAATATTGTCATCAAAATCTTCTAAACACATAATCTCATTGAAACTCATCATTTAACATAACTCATCTTATTTAACCTCAAGTGATTCCAAGAAGCTAGATAATCATCATCTAATTCATTAGCACATCAAATTATCACCACCATCAATTTCTTCTAGATGAATGATGATCAAAACTCGAGAACTCAAGCAAAATCACATGTATGAACTCAAATGAGTTCCTTTCTACACCATAATCACTTCTAGTTACATTAAATCTCAAGAATAATCATTTTCATCAAAAACCCAAAAGTGGGGTTTATCTCAAAATCACTAAATCACGAAATTGAAAAGATTAGAGTGTTTTTCTTACCTCAAGGATCACGAATATGTGATTATCTAGTTAAAATCTTCAAGAATCGGGGTTCAATTTGACGATCTCTCTCTTTGTTTTCTCCCTCTCTTTCTCGTTCTCTTTCTCTGTCCCGATCTCCCTCTTTTTGAAACAAAAACCACGCCCATGCCTCTATTATTGAGGTGTGGGTGTAATTAGGTGTATCAAGTTTGGACTATTGTCCTATCGCACCCCTCTAGTCTCGTATTTAAAGTTTTAAAACCGTAAAGCTCGTTTTCTCTCATTTAAATTTCTTAACTCGAATAAAAACGTAGATACTCCGTATTAATAATCATTATAATTATTTAACTCTTTATAAATATTAAAATTGTGAACTTATAAAATTTGGGGTGTTACATGAAGTACTAGTCAAGTTGGTAAGTCTAACACAAAACTTCGACAGTAGGAGGTCCTACTCATTCAGTTGGCTTATCTAGCTTGATTGTCCCTCTTGCATGTAAATTTTAAGAGATGTGTCATATGAGCAACCTCATTGGGTGAATTGCATGACTAGCACACTTGTAGCCCCACTATATTGTGAGATATTTAGAGCCTTAGTGAGAAAAACACTTATTTTTAGTGTTTATATTGTTAGTTGCTATGAGTGTGCCGGTGATTGTAGTTTGTTCTAGAACTTGCCCTAGTGATGCATTTCGAGGCCGCTGTGAGATCACAAAAATGTGATATAGGTGAGATCGTATGATGAGGAGGTATTCTTAGGATTGGAGCTTAATCCTAGCAATTTTGACTTTCTAGCCAATTATCGGGACCATATAGATCATTTACTTGATTAGTACTAATCTCAATAATCGGCCAAGGAATCTTAGTTGTTTGGGATCTAATTTCCTGTTTCACCCATTATTATTATCCAGTCCACCCAGGTCGTTAGCACTCACTTTTAGTGCTAAGAAACCCGTAGACACTTCCACATGCATTCATGATCACTACATCATATAGCCTATTTTGTGTAGTCAATTCCCAATTCACTTATATTTTTTCAAAATGTTGTCTAATTTGAATTTTTAATGGATTTTTATGAAAAATGTGACTTAAATCGTTTTAATAGGGATTCTAATGTTAAATTCTATAAGCTGAAGTTGTAATCAATTGAAAGTGCTGAATGTTAAAGTTTAAGTAATTGAAGTTGAAAGCAATGAAAGTTGTGGAAGTTAACTGTTAAAGCTTAAGTTAATTGGTTAATTGTAGTCAACTAAACGGCCTTTGAATTCCTGAACAAGTAGTTCCCGAGGGGTGTTCTACACCTAGCCACCGAAGGTTTTTTTCTGGTCTAGGATGGCTGGTCCGAAAGTTCGCTACACAGGATTCATAGAAAGTCGTAGTGTCACACCCCGCCAAACGGTAATTACAGTTAACAAGAGTATATCGCGGAAGCTTAGTGACGTGGCGGGGGGTGCGAGCAGTAATACACCCAACAGATACATACATACTCAGAGCATATGGTTATCGCAGAACGAAATAGATTAAGATGCCATTAGTTAAAGTTTTACAAAAGATTACTACTTGAGAAGTAGTAACAGTAATAGTAGTGGTCGAAATCAGTATTTCATAAAATACATAATATCAAAAGTAGATTTCATGGGTATGACTGCAGTAGTTGCAGTTATACAGAGGAAATCCAAGTGTCCCAAAAGTTGTGGCATCCTAACAAGTCCAGGGTAATCCATCCTGATATGCATGCAGATCTTACTTACGCTGCTAATTCCCTGAAAAACATAGAGTAAATCATCAACAAAATTGTTGAGTGAATTCACAAGTTTGTTTGTTATGTAGGAAACACAAGTTAATCATTTAAGAATAACATTTCCAAATAAGTGTTGTTTGTCAAGTAGGAAACACAAGTTATTAACAAATAACATTTCCCAAATTATTTGTAGTTGTAATAGGAAACACAGGTTATTTCAATCAAGAGATAACATTTCCTAATTCAGTCATTAGTAGGAAACACAGGTTAACCTAGATAAAGATTAACATTTCCAAATCAGTGTACGTAGGAAATCACTTCCTAAACAATAGTTTTGTGGGAATATTTAGACGGTGATCCCTCGAAAGGTGAGCTAAACCTGTCGAGTAAGGTAACCCGATCTAACCCTATAACCAAACCACAACCCTAATCTGTTGTTGTTTGCCATGCTGGACAATTAAGTATACGCTCCCAAATCCGTAGGAGGGTCGTCACAGCGATAGTACTATCCGTATACTCAGTGGCTAGAGTCACCTAGCTAATGGTTATAGTCTGTAGCCATAAGGTCTTTTATGCACTACATCGTTCAGCCTAGATCTGTACCAAGATTCGTTGCCTAAATTCCCAAAATAGTTATGAAAACATTTCATAAACCATAGTTCAAATAGTTGTGTGAAATACCCTTTCACAATTAGTTCAAGTATGAAATACCCTTTCATAAACAGTTAAGCAAATACGTACCGTATTTAATCAATCACAGCATGAAATCTCATTTCATCAATAGTTTACGTAAATACATCAAGTATTTAAACAGTTGTCGCATGCAATTATACATACGATTTCTATGTTTTCCACCCCGAGGTTTTAAAACATTAAAACATTTAAAAGGGGTTTGTGAACTCACTGTAGGTGCTCGGATGTGAATACTAGCGAGATATGATAGCGTAGCCCAAACGTAGTCAACCTATACACAATATTGTATTAACCATAAGTACATAGTTTACTTACGTTAATAGTTCGTTTGTTTGAAGAAATTATCAATTTCTGAAATTTGTGTATGTCGTTGATAATTGTTGTTGAAAATAATTAATATTTTCCCACGTTACGTTTGTTTGTTTAATCGTCCAAAAGGTGTAAGCATATATACATATGTACTTATATAGTTGAATATATATATTCTCGTATATATATATATATATATTAATTGTTTTGTCATTTAGGTTTCCAAATCATTATTCTCATTTGTTCCGTATAATATACATCTCGTCCCAAATGTGTCGAGTTTTGTCTAAAGTTTGCATCATTTAAAACTAGCAAGATCAGTCTCTGGTTTGGGGTCTTGGATCCGCCGGATCAGGTAATGATCCGCCAGATCTTTGTCAGATTTTTGGTGATCCACCGGATCAAACCACAAAAGACCGGATCATTCGATTTATAAGGATCCGCCGGA
This sequence comes from Helichrysum umbraculigerum, assembly GCA_949592205.1. NCBI lineage: Eukaryota > Viridiplantae > Streptophyta > Magnoliopsida > Asterales > Asteraceae > Helichrysum > Helichrysum umbraculigerum. The sequence goes on along the minus strand of CATIUR010000004.1, from coordinate 7,170,821 downwards.
TCACGTTCGATTTATAAGGATCCGCCGGATCAGATAGTGATCCGCCGGATCGCGCGTGTCATTTACTCGTATATCGTACTCGTTCACAAGACTTGTTCGTGCGTGTTCGTAGTTAGGATCCGCCGGATCACCCGATGATCCGCCGGATCGTGAGTGTCTTTTATTCGTTCACGGTTTTGATCAACGACTAAGGTGCACGAGCGTTTAAGCGTGATCCGCCAGATCAACCGATGATCCGCCGGATCAGTGTAGTTTCCAGGAAAGGATCCGCCGGATCCAAATGTGATCTGCCGGATCTCGAGTGTTTACATACGTTTTGTTCATCATTTTCAAAGGTGATCCGCCGGATCCACCTAGGATCCGCCGGATCCTGAGTATTTTGCAGGTTCTGTTCGTGCAGAGCAATAATAAGCTCGATCAATTTGGTTCCAACTTGCTTAGATCATGCTACCAAACGTTTATATCAACAAATTATGTCGTTTTATCAACTTATTACCACATTTTAACTAGTTTCCATGTATCGATTTTTGATTTATAGCTTTTGGTTTCATAAACCCATTTCATGTTCATTAGCAAAATCATCCATCTGTATGTGTTATATGTATAGATTATGATGTATAAACAAGTTATATAACGAAAATTAGAGTGTAAAGATCAAAAGGAGTGATTCCTTACAATGATGAGATGAAAAAGAAGTAGGCGATGGTGATGATGATGATAAAGTCAGTGGCTTTTGTTCCACTTCTACTTGCTGCTGCTACTCTTCTGATCTTGTTAAAACTTAGAGAGGAAGGAGAAGGAGAGATAATGAATTATTGAAGGTGGTTGTGTGTGTGTGTCGAAGATCACAGAGAAGAGGAGGGAGTATGGTTTAAAATACGAGTTGTCTGCTCAATTATTGAGTTTAGTAGCCGGTTCGTGTACTGCAATTTCGAGTACGGGTATAATTATAGCAATATAAAAATAAACTTTTTATATTTTAAATTTTGTAGATGCACTCCTGGTTCGTAATATATTTTCAGAACAATGAGATTATCCTTATTTTTAGCAGTTGTACATTTTGTACATTATAAACGTTCTGCGCGTTGGTTAGGTAACCAAAACGCGATATAATTTCGTTCTGAAATCTTTCCCACATATTATTTTTGATAAATAATATTTCGATATGATTTGGGGACATTTTTGGAGACGTTTTTCGGACACGTTTTCGTTAGCATTTCAGCTAATAATAGTGAAATTTTGTGAATTACAATTGATGATCCCAGCTAGAGATCTTAGTATGTATTACTTTGATTGATTATTAATAAGCTTGCGGAATAGTTTATTAATAACTTGAAGAACAAACTTGAATATAACAGAATATCTAACCAAAAGCTTCAATATTATTATCAATAATACGAACACACAATTGTGTTAGGGTTTACAACCTTGAAGCTAATAACTAGAATGAATCGTATCTATCTAGGTTTTTACAGGATCTCTATTTATAACATATAGAGTTCTTTACAGAATCAAACTATTATGGAATCATATCTATTCCATAATTCTCTCTAACCGACTATATCTAACCAACAGTGGTTATCTATATATCTAACAGGGGTAGTACTCGTATATTACTAACAGTGGTTGAGTACTTGATACAAAATACAAACTACATGTTCAACAGTGGCACTGTTAGACTAAAACTATTTGACAGTGGCACTGTCAATACAAATATTCTAACAGTGGTGAACTTCTTCTAACAGCGGCAGCATACTTGTACTCTGAGCAGATTCGACAGTGGCTCAGGTCTCAACAATCTCCCCCTAAACTTGATCATTCTCAGTAATGAATCAAGTTTCTTCATCTTTCTTTGCATCTTTCTGAGTTTGATTCTGTTTTCTTCTTCTCTCCTCCTCTTTCATTCTTTCCAACTCCATTCTTTTATGGAACTGATTGAGCACCATATACAAAGCATTAAATGCTCCTTCAGAAATCACTGTAGTTTTCAATTGAGATGCAAGCACATTTCTTAGAATCTGAGTTCCCAGAACATATCTTCTTTCATCAAGCATGAAGATTGACATTCCACTTCTGAATAGAATCATATGAACTCCAGCTCTAACAAAATGTCTCCAAGTATTCACAGCATCAATACAATGTAGGAACAAATTGATGAATGGCTCAGGCTCAAACAGCATATTCAGACATCTTCCCAATTCTCTTTCCATAATCACCAATGAAGCCTGTCTATCTCCTTTACTGTTTAGCTCAACCAGATCTAGAATGTCTAATCTATTCACATTCTTAAGCACATCAGCAACAGATGCCAAGTATTGCTTATCTCCATTCTCTCTAACAATCTTGATCTGTTCTTTATCACCATCAGCAACTTTTGATTTAATTCCTTCCCATTCAATTATCCTTGAAGATCTATCATGATTGATGTGAATATTTTCTTTATAATCCTTCACTTCTTTGATATATTTCTTCAACTCCTCTGCATCTCTTTCTAAATCAGAAACTACATCATCAGAAGCAAGAACTCCATTCCATCTGTTCTGCATATTTTGATCAGAAAGCCTTTTGATTTCTCTTTCCTTGGCTTCTATTTCCTTTTGCTCTTTCTTTTCAATCCTCTCTTGCTCTTCTCTTCTCACTTGCTCTGCAATCTTCTTTCTATCCTCAGCCAACTTTTTCTTAATGAATTTATCTTTCTGAATCCTTTTCTCAAAATCTTCTTTTTCCTCATTCTGATATTTCTCATAAGCTCTTTCCAGTTTCTCTACATCTCAACCTTCAAGCACACTTCTTGGTGCATACCTATCACCAAGAATTTTGATTAAATCCTTTTTCCTTTGAGCAGCAGTTGGTGGTTTGTTCCTTTTCTTTTCAAGCTCAGCTTGTCTTTTCAACTTTGCCTTTTCTTCATTAGCTTGTTTAAGCTTTACAAACCCTGGATCCAAACCATCTTTATCATCCTTTCTGTTGATCATATCATGAATCTGTTGAGCAGACAAACCTTGACCTCTTGCAGCCATATCATTCAACATCTGTGCAGCCTTCTGTGATAAGGTCACCACACTTGAATCTTCTAGTATAACATCAACATCAATACCTTCCTTTCTCTTAGACTCAGCTGCCATTCTTAACATTCTTTCATCATGCTCCTCCTGAATTCTCCTTGCCTCATTCAAATCAATTGGAGGCTCTACAACCTTCTTAATCTTTCTCTCTTCTTTCAATTTTCCCTTACCTTTGTCCTTTGAATCAATCTTTGGCAAATCAGACTTAGGTTTGATTGGTTGTGTAGGCTCTCTGATTGTAACAGGCACTTCTAGAGTCCTGGCAGTGGTCATTGCTGTAGCAGTGGTGTAAACTGGAGTAACAGTAGGTGTACCAACAGTTGTAGAAATATTTGAAGTACTAACAGAGGTTAATACAACAGTGGTTGGTTTTGTGCTAACAGAGGTAGGTGTTGTAGTAACAGGGGTTGTGATGACAGGGGTTGAAATTGTAGAAGCAGGGGTTGCTGTTGAAGTACCAACAGTGGTAGATACCTCAACAGGGGTAGATGCCAAACTACTAGCAGGGGTAGAAACACTACTAGCAGTGGTCAAAGATTGAGTTTCAACAGGGGTTTGTACCTTAGCAGAGGTAGACTTTCTCTTTGGAATTGATTTCTTTCTGTTATAAATCTTCACTCTTTCTTCCTCTTTAGCTTCAGGTTTTGACTCTATCAACTCCCCCTTACCCTCTACATCATCAGTTTCCATCTTCTCAACAGTTTTATCATCACTCATCTCTTCATACACCAACCTATCACTAAAACTTACTCTTTTGCACATGTCAAGATTTGCTCCCATAATATCCCAGATATACAGATTAGCCACAGCCTTAAAAGGTAATCCTTTGTTCAATGGAAAAACATTTAGAGCTGGACCACTTTGTGTATTATCATCTGCAACATTTTCACCTGTTTGAACATTTTCTCCTACATACACCACCATCCTCCTATCATTCTCAGCATCAACCATCTCATCAACCATCTGTTCATCCATGTCTTCATTAACTACATAATCTGAAACATTTAATTCATCTTCAATAACTCTATCACTCATCTCTACATCAGCAGGTATATCCATGAAACTGAAATCATCATCATTGTTGTCATCATGACCATCATGATCATTCTTATCTTCAGGCATATCATTCTGCTCATGATCATCATCTTTATTCTCCCCCTTGCCTGAAGATTCCTTAGCAGGCAACAAAACTTTATCAACTGCATCTTCAACAATTGACAACCTGGTTTGTAAATCAATGATTTCTTCCCTCTGCTTCTTTATCAACTCATCCTGGGCAGCCAACATAACCTGTTGCTCCCTTCTCAAAGCTCTTTCCTTTTCAAACTTAGTCCAAATCAGATTGACATCATGTACCAAATCAGCAATAGTCAATTCCCTAGTTTTATTACTAGCCTCATCAACATTGGAGTGTGACCTCCTAGATGAATCATCGACTACATCTGCCACTGCAGATGTCCCTTGATTATTGGTACTGGGACCTACATTTGAATCATCACCCATAAGTTCATCAAACATAGTTGCCTCTGGTTGGGTCTGATTGATGTTACCACTATCCTGCCCTGCCAGTGGGCTAGAAACAGTAGTGGCAGCCCTTCCAGAATGAACATTTTCATCAAGTATGTTCACCTGTTGTGGTGGATTATTTGACTGAGACTGTGGAGAAACAGGAATCTCCATAGCCTGTTTAGCCTTCTTGGATCTCTTGGCTTTACTTTGGGTAGGCTGTTTGTTCCCTTGTTTTCTTTTGGTGCCACCTCCTGATGTATGTTCAGAACCAACTTGTGTTGTTGGCCTGTCATCATTTGGTCCAGGTGGTGTTGGTAATACACCACCAGTGGCAGAAGGAGCAACTGACATTGTAGAAAATAATGCAGTTTCCTTCTTTGAAAAAGTATTCTGATATTGATTCATAGCTTTAATAGTCCTCAAGGATAGAGTAGAACTAACTATTACACTATCCTCTGCTGGCAAATTTGACAATTGATTATTCAATAAAAGCTGAACAAATCTAGGGTACATAATGAATGTATCACCCTTCACATTCCTAATCATGTTATCTAAGATAAACCTAGACATATTAAATTTGATACCCTGTGCCAAGCAGATAATAGGATATGCAATACTAGAACTAAATTCATTAAAACTAGTTCTCTTTTGAGACAAACATACCAGAAAAGTATGAATGTAGAACTTCCATTGAGGACAGAACCATGACTTCAAGAAAGTATATTCTGATCTTGCTTTTCCAGAACCTTCATACCCCATATCCATTATGCCTTTAAACAAATCATCTCTTGACAATTCCAGAATTCCTCCTTCATCATCAAACTGCAGAAGTTCTCTAAGAACAATCTCAGTCACCATTACCTTCTTTCCTTTAACAGTGGAATGAATGTGAGTAATTCCATTAACATTCCCTTCCTTTGCATTCTGCCAGAATTCTTGAATATGTGATCGAATCAATCGTGGAGCGACAGTAAGGGCATAAGTAACTGGACAATTACTCAAGAAATCGATAATAGGGTGAAAATACTCATCGGCTAGTTCTTTATTCAAGAAAGCCCTCATGTTGTGTTCAGAATGAACACTTAGCGTAGAAGTACCAGAATCAGAAGAAGATGACGATGCCATTGATGTAATTGATGAAGAACGAAGAGCGATTGACAATAACAAATCAAAACGAGAGCGATTATTGAAGGGTTTTGAAAATTTTGAAAGCGTAATTGAAAAAGTGAAGTATTTGAGTATTTATATGATGACAGTGCCAAGCCCTAAAAATAGAACTAACAGTGGCACTGCTGGTTATACCCAGCAGGGGCACAACTTACAAATAAGCCCAACAGGGGTACCTCACTTGGTCAATTATAGTCAACCCTTTTTAACCATCTAACAAAACTAACAGCGGCTGATAGTCTAGCAGGGGCATCCGACCAGGGAAACTCCAGCTTAGAACTAACAGGGGCATAAACTTAGCTTTATTAGAAAACGAAATTTTTTTTTTTTTTTTTAACCAAATAAGAAGCAACACAAAAAAAACATTAGACTCCAGCTCAAGTGATGTCTCTTGACAGTGGCTGAGTCCTGCAATATTAAACTATGAAAAACAACCAGCAGGGGTTAATCTACATAAATATACAGCAGGGGTTTAAAATACATTGACAGTGGCATAAGTAAACTAACAGTGGCACCAACTGTTATCATGATGAAGCTAACAGTGGCAACACTTGACCCTGTCACATACAATATACTTCACCCCTGTTAGTATCAAATCCAGACCAAAACACTAAGTGAGATTGATCATACCAATATTAGTTATCAAAAATGTAAATCTTCCTACATCAAATGCTTTTGTAAAAAGATCTGCAAGTTGATTATCAGTATGAATTTTAAAAATATGAATCAATCTTTTATCATAACAATCTCGTATAAAATGATATCTAATTTTAATGTGTTTGGTTTTTGAATGCTTAACTGGATTCTGAATGATACTAATAGCAGAGGTATTATCAATATAAATAGGAGTGTTCATGAAGGTCAAACCATAATCCATCATTTGATTCTGAATCCAAAGAACCTGTGCACAGCAACTTGATGCTGCAACATATTCTGCTTCTGCTGTAGAAGTGGAAACTGTGGTCTGCTTCTTGCATTGCCATGACACTAGCCTATTTCCAAGAAATTGACATCCTCCACTTGTTGACTTTCTATCCATATTCTCACCACCATAGTCACTGTCTGTGAAAGCCTTAAGCTCAAAATCTGATCCTTTAGCATACCAAAGTCCCAAATCTGGTTGACCTTTCAAGTATCTAAAGATCCTTTTCACAGCATACATGTGTGACTGCTTTGGATTGGTTTGGTACCTAGCACAAAGACACACTGCAAACATAATATCAGGTCTAGATGAAGTTAAATACATCAAAGAACCAATCATTGACCTGTACAAGTGCACATCTACTTCCTCTCCATCAGGGTCAGAATTAAGATGTTTGTGTGCCTCCATAGGAGTGCTAGCTATCTTTACATCTTTATAACCAAATTTATTCAAAATATCCTGCACATACTTCCCTTGGTTAATAAAGATTCCATCTGTCTTCTGTTTAACCTGCAATCCTAAAAAGAAAGTGAGTTCACCCATTGAACTCATCTTGAATTTCTTATGCATTAACCCCTCAAACTCTTTGCACAATGAATCCCTAGTTGACCCAAAAATAATATCATCAACATAAACCTGTACCAACAATATATCTCTCTGAACCCTCTTGGTAAACAAAGTCTTGTCAATAGTACCTCTCTTGAATCCATTCTTGAGAAGATACTCAGATAGAGTATCATACCAAGCTCTTGGTGCTTGATGTAACCCATACAAAGCTTTCTTCAGTCTGCACACTCTATCTGGATATGTTGGATCTTCAAACCCTGGTGGTTGGCATACATACACCTCATCATCAATTAGACCATGAAGAAAAGCACTCTTCACATCCATTTGATAAACTTTGAAATCCTGATAAGATGCATACGCTAAAAATAACCTAATAGCTTCTATTCTAGCAACAGGAGCAAATACATCATCATAATCAATTCATTCTTCCTGTGTGTACCCCTGTGCTACCAACCTTGCTTTATTCTTTATCACTATACCTCTTTCATCTCTCTTGTTCTTGAAGATCCACCTTGTGCCTATAGCTTTCTTTCCTTTTGGTAGATCAACCAAATCCCATACATCTTGCAGTTTGAACTGCAACAATTCTTCTTGCATTGACTCTATCCAACTTGGATCTTTGAGAGCTTCCACTGCCTTCTTTGGTTCCATCTGAGAAAGAAAACAAACATATAATGAAGTATGTAAATCTTCTTCTCTTACCTTTGACTGCTGTCTGGTCAGAACAGATGAATCAATATCACCAATGACCAAATCCAAGGAATGATCTTTGTGAACCAGATACTTAGACATGGATGTATCAAGTAATTCTCTTTCCAAATTAGGACCCAAAAGATTATCCATCTCTGATTCTGAATAAGAATCTCTTTCCTCTCTTTCTTTTGAAGGTTTTGGAGTTGCTTCAGAATCTGACAAAGAAGTCCTTTCCAAAACTTGAAATGGAGGACTTTGTTCAAAATACTTTGGAGATTCATGCTCTCCTTCTGAATCATGCTCTGAATCTGTATGAGAACCTTTTGAAGTAAATGGTTGATGATTTGTTGGAGTTGAACCAGCTTCATCCTTGTTTGAACCATTTTTGCCAGTTGACCCACTTGAATCATCTGAAGGTTCATCTTGCTCTGATTGGAATGCTTCTGGAGGATCTGGAGACCAAATAGGAAACAATACATACTTCATGTCATCCTTTTTAGCCTGACTTGAGCTTGAAGGCCCATCTTCACCTGCATCAGTACCTGCATCTGTACCTGCACTAGTAGACAAATCTGGATATCTAAAAGCATGGGTTAGTGCATCAATATCAAACAAAACTTCTGGACCTTTTCCTTCTAGATTTGATGTATTTTCATTAAAGGTCACATCCATGGTCTCATCTATGATCCTTGTCCTTTTATTAAATACTCTATAAGCCTTGCTTTGAATAGAGTATCCAACAAATACAGCCTCATATACCTTACTCTGAAACTTACCAAGGTGATCCCTGGTATTTAAGACAGTACAAGGACATCCAAATGGTTTTAAAAAGCTAACCAAAGGTTTTCTCTTAAAGAATAACTCATAGGGTGTCTTGTTATGAGGTTTAATGATCAAAATCCTATTCAAAACATAACAAGCAGTGCTGACTGCTTCTGCCCAAAAGGACATTGGAAGTTTAGCATCTGCTAGCATGCTTCTAGCAGCCTCAATTAGTGTCCTATTCCTCCTTTCAGCTACTCCATTTTGTTGTGGAGTCCTAGGTGCACTAAACTGTCTTTCTATACCTTTATCCTCACAGAACTTATTCATCTCATGATTCTTAAATTCTGTCCCATTATCACACCTGATGATCTTAACCTTTTGATTAGTTGAATTCTCAATCCTAGTTATGAATGATCTAAGTATTTCACCTGTCTCATCCTTGGTCCTAAGAAAGAATACCCAACTCATTCTAGAATAATCATCAGTTATCACCAAACAGTAAGATTTCTTCCCTTGACTAGCTACATTGGTAGGGCCAAACAAGTCCATATGTAACAGGTGTAAGGGAGTGGTATTGGAATTCACAAGCTTGGTCTTATAGGAGGTCTTGTGTTGCTTGCCTTTGAGACATGCTACACAGTGGTCACTACATTCAAATAACTTTTCAGGTAAGCCTCTCACTAGCTTATTCCTAACAAGTTTATTCATGGTCTTGTAATTCAAGTGACACATCCTCCTATGCCATAGTTCAGATTCAGAAACAGTAGCTTTAGAAATAAGACAGTTAACATTTTGAGATTCCATCTTGTTTAAATCACTACAGTATACATTATCCTTTCTTGGAACTCTCATTAAAATTTTATCTTCAGGTATTTTGAGTTTTTCAGAAAGTATAAGGCATTCTGTGTCAGTAAAATAAACAGGATTTTGCTTATCTGTGATTTGACTCACACTAAGCAAATTATATCTCAATTGCTCAACATAATACACATCATTGAAAGTGAGCTTACTGCTTTTTACCTTACCTTTTCCAGTGATCTTACCTCCTTTAGGATTGCTGCCAAATGCTACATCTCCTCCATTAAATGCTTTGAAATCCTGCAGCTTTTCCCTATCTCCAGTCATGTGCCTTGAGCAGCCAGAATCAATGTGCCATAAGCTCTTTGGCTTGCCCTGCACATATAAACAGAGAACATATTAGTTTCTCTTGGGAACCCAAACCAATTTGGCTTTGGGTTTCCCATGAGCATTTTTGATATCAACCCTCTTAAAGGTGATTGATCTCAATGCTCCATTGATTTTGGATACATTTGATGTAGATGCATTCTTATGTTTCCAAAAACAATCTGTTTTAGACCTGACAGGGGTTAATGGTCTAACAGTGGTCACCTTCAAATTTGTATTTATTACCCTAGCAGTGGTAGCTTTACTTGGTATAAACATTCTTTTGAAATGTTTAATACCAGCAGAGGTACCATGCCTGACAGTGGTCAAACCCTCCCATGTTCTTGTCTTGCCTCTGTTAGCCTTTGACAGTGGCACTGCTGCAGCATTAACAGGGGCTGCAGCTTTGCCTCTGTTTGGCTTAATTTTCAACATATGTCATGTACCACTGTTCCTATTATTTTTAGGATTGTAGTAACAGTCCTGTTGAAGATGATTATACCTACCACAAATATAACATGATTTTCTTTTCACACATTCAAACCCATTACCCAGCCTTTGTGAAACCAATTGGTTCCAATTTCTCTGATTACCCCTGGGAATGGATTTATTTACATTATTTGCAGTATTTAAATCAGACCTGTTTGATTTACATGCACATTTATCACACTCAGATTTATCTTTCGATTTATCTTTTGATTCAGGATTGACTCTTTTGTGCACATAACCTAGACCAGATCTAGATTTATTGGTTTTTCTAACTTGATCTATCTGAGCCTTTGCTTTCTCAACAAACATCTTTTTACCCTCTTCTAGTTTAGTACTATTTAGTTCAGAAACTAGACCAGTAATAGGCTTAACACAATCATCCACAGAATTACCACTAGATGAGCTATCACTATCACTCTCATCTTCCTCAGTCCAATCAGATACATCCACTTTATCAAAATTTACATTATTAGCACAATTAACTACTGGATCTACCTTTTTAACCTCCTCAGACACACCTACCTTAAGTTTTTCTAAGTCAAACTCAAGTTTAGATGGGAAGTAAGTATGATTATAAGGTGGGGGTACAGCATTAAGGTTGTAACCTAATCCAATTTTTAATTTATCATGAATTTGAGACTTGATTAAGTTTTGAACACCTTTTGAAGCATTTTCCAATTCATCTACTTTCAACCTTATTGATTCTTTATCAGAAATTGCCTCAGCCAACTTTGCACTTAGCATATCAACTTTTGTTTGTAAAGCTTTCTTTTCCCAATTCAGATATTTAATATCTAAGTGAAATTGTGATTCATTCTTTTCAAAAGCTTTTATCTGTCTTTCTAAGTTTTCAATAGCTAAAGTTGCATGTTGACTCTTTTCCACACTAGCTTTCAATTCATTACACACAACCATATTATGATCCCTATAAAATTTAACCATTTTCTTACATGTAGGAGAACATAATTTAGATTGTACCTCATATGGAATGTCTGAAGGCTCTGGTTCTTCTGTGATAGCCATCAAAGCTTGATTTTTGACTACAAGCTCTTCCTGGTCACTCCAGTCAAATCCTCCCATCCCATCTTGTGCAACCAATGAATCTGAAGTGGTGTTCTGAACAGGTACCAATCTTCTTTGTGGACCAGAATTATTCCTTACAATACCATTAGAAGTGTTCTGAGATCCTCCAACCTGTGTGCTCTTGCATTCTCTAGCAAAGTGTCCCATCTTGTGACAGTTGAAACACTCCACTTTGCTCTTGTCAAATCCAGCTACACCATCTCTCTTGTAAGTAAAGTTTCTGTTCCCTGACCTCTGCATATACCTTTTAGCCCTTATAGTAATCATAGCCATCTGCCATCTCAAATCCATCTCTTCAAGATCCTCTTCATTAACCTGTTCCAAATCCTCTGTTGTTAATGATGAATTCACATGACTTGCAAAGAAAGCTTCCAAGACATTATCATTAGCACCAGATGTGCTACAGCTACCAGATTCACCAACAGACACAAAAGCAGCATTGTTAGAGCTACCATTGGACTGTTTCAGAGCCATCACCTCAGGCTCAAAGTTCCTCAGATCATTGTATAGATCTTCAATCTCATTTTCTTCAAGATCTGCACTTTGTCTAAGTCCCACAGTGTACATATTCCAATCTGTGCCTGATGATCTTAGAAACTTCCAATTCAAATCATCCTTATCAATCTTAACATTGTGATTTTCAAGATCACCCACAAGTTTTTGAAATCTATCAAAAGTCTGAGTCAAAGTTTCAGACTTTACACCTGCAAAGTTTTCAAATTGTTGTTTGAGAAGAGATCTCTTATTCTTCTTGGTGTTGTCATTACCACCAAATCTCTTAACAATTACTTCCATAAGAACCTGAGCATCTTCACAGTTTTCAAATTTTCTTTGATACTCATTAGGAATAGACAAAAGTAACGTACTTAATGCCTTCCACTCTGTTGCTCTTTCTTTCCTCTCTGCATCAGTCTTTGGTGGTGGTCTTTCTTCCTTTTTACCATCTGCATCCTTAGTATAGACTGGTCCATTAGTAACTACCTCCCACATCATATAATCCGTCAGCAACATGTATTGCCTAATCCTAGTCTACCATAGCTCAAACTCATCGGGTTTGAGCATGGGAATCTTTGTAGCTTGAATACCTTCCATTGTTTCAGTAGACATCTTATTATTTGTTGAAAAAGCTGCAAAATTCAATTACCTTCTTCAAGATCAAAGTAATATCAAGCTCTGATACCACTTGATGATCCCAGCTAGAGATCTTAGTATGTATTACTTTGATTGATTATTAATAAGCTTGCGGAATAGTTTATTAATAACTTGAAGAACAAACTTGAATATAACAGAATATCTAACCAAAAGCTTCAATATTATTATCAATAATACGAACACACAATTGTGTTAGGGTTTACAACCTTGAAGCTAATAACTAGAATGAATCGTATCTATCTAGGTTTTTACAGGATCTCTATTTATAACATATAGAGTCCTTTACAGAATCAAACTATTATGGAATCATATCTATTCCATAATTCTCTTTAACCGACTATATCTAACCAACAGTGGTTATCTATATATCTAACAGGGGTAGTACTCGTATATTACTAACAGTGGTTGAGTACTTGATACAAAATACAAACTACATGTTCAACAGTGGCACTGTCAATACAAATATTCTAACAGTGGTGAACTTCTTCTAACAGCGGCAGTATACTTGTACTCTGAGCAGATTCGACAGTGGCTCAGGTCTCAACAAGACGAAAGTTGAGGGACTAAAGTTGAATAGTTTTATTTTTATTAGTCTCCTAGTATAATTATGATTTCTTGTAACCCTAAAGATCTCTATTATATAAAGAGACATAGGGACGTAGGTTTTGGTGTGCACAAATTATGTAGACGTCTAAGGGTTTTGTTTAGCCTCAAGATCAAGGTTTCTTGATCCTGTTATAATTGTATAATCGTTTTATTCTGATCAAATAAAATTGAGGCTTATTGTGATAACATTGATGTTCTTATTGTTATTCCGCACTTTATGATTAATTCAATGTTATTATTATCCTAGATCAAGATCTAAACAATCTGAGCTAGATCTTTATTACGTTTTCACAATTGGTATCAGAGCAGGTGGCTCATGATCTAGGATCTACAAGTTTTACAAGAAAGAGAAGCCGTATCGAAGAAACCCTAGAAGATTGCAAGAAAAATTCGTAATTCGTCACTTTCTGCACAGCCATGGTAAAAAAATTCGGATCTCATTCGTTAACCGTTTAATTGTCGTGAAATTTGAACTGTAGGTTCATAATACATAGACGCATAATCTGACAGGAGGAATTTTCGATCAGAGTTTTTGATTGGGAGATATATAAAGTCGAAATTTCTGCTGAAACCGTGTGGTTTTTCTGGACAGCTGGAGTAAATCGATCACTGTGTCTTCGTTATTCAACGAAAGTTTATGAATTTTGGATATGTTATAGTAGACATATGTTTCTACATTGTGTAAAAATTTCATTGTGATCGGATGTCTCTACATAGAGATATTAAAATTCGAATCTGCTGCAGTACGTTTATGGTTTCTTTCGTGCAGCTGAAGTCAGAAAATTACTGTCCATTCATTAACCGTTGGATCGACTTGATTTTTGGATATGTCGTTAATAAAACATTGTTAGACTTCGTGTAAAAGTTTGAGCATAATCAGATACGTAATCAGGGAGATATATAATTCTGAAGTTGCTGCCACTGCCCGTTAAATGTGCTAGCCACTGCTCAGCCACTGTTTGTACAAGCTTCCCGCTGCTAGAAGGTTTGTACCACTGTTAGTACAAACGTCCTGCTGTTAGTACAAGCTTACCACTGCTAGTAGAAGCTTTCCGCTGTTAGTACAAAATTGATGATTGCCACTGTTTGCGTAATGTATCATTGTTGCCACTGTTAGTGGAATTCAAAGGATATTACCACTGTTAATGTAAAGTGGTTACCACTGTTCGTGGATTTTGAAGATTATTTGAAGATGTGATTACGAAGAAGATTGATTATTGCTTATTTGATATTGGAGTTGAGTTTTACAAGTGTGTATCTTATCATATCTCAAAGTGGGATGATAAACTTTGAAGATAACTTGTTTGATTTGTATGGTGACGACGAAGACTTGACAAAATCTAGCAAACGTGTGAGATTAAACTTAGGATGCTCAATGCTCACATTTGCTATCACTTGGAAGAGTTTGGGTTGCTCGGTGACTTATTATGAAGAATAAGGATTTTTGTCAAAGAGATTGAGGTCTACTTATACATAGGATTATAAGTTCGATGTCGTGGATAGTACAAGATATAAGGTACAAGTTTGGAAGATTTAATTTCTTTATTAAGTTTGTTATATTCTATTTTCTTCACCGACCAGTAATCATTACATAGAGCCAATAGAATTTGAGATTCAAGAGATGGTTAACATATTGATTTGAGGGGAAGCTTATCGACAAAGTATTTAACCATCAGAAGATGTTCATGCATTGTTTGAGGAAAAAGGTTTCATTACTACTGCTAGTTATATATTACTACTGCTTGTATAATTTTTAATTGTCCAAATTCATTATTCTGAGGATGCGTCATGGAGAGTAATTTGAGACATTTGAAGGTTGTATTAGTGGTGTATTATATAGCATGTGGTTGTAAAGGTTCAAGTTGCTTTTCTTCATGAAGACCCCTATTGGATTATGACAAAAAGGGGAAGAAGATTTGAAGGTCAAGATTTGCAGCTTAGTATGCATGACATGTTTACAAGAAATCAAGATTCAAGGGGAAGTTTGTGCAAGAAGATCGATATTTTGTCATCATCAAATAGGGGAAGATTGTTAGGATTTATTAATTTGATGAGACAAAATAAAAGACGAAAGTTGAGGGACTAAAGTTGAATAGTTTTATTTTTATTAGTCTCCTAGTATAATTATGATTTCTTGTAACCCTAAAGATCTCTATTATATAAAGAGACATAGGGACGTAGGTTTTGGTGTGCACAAATTATGTAGACGTCTAAGGGTTTTGTTTAGCCTTAAGATCAAGGTTTCTTGATCCTGTTATATTTGTATAATCGTTTTATTCTGATCAAATAAAATTGAGGCTTATTGTGATAACATTGATGTTCTTATTGTTATTCCGCACTTTATGATTAATTCAATGTTATTATTATCCTAGATCAAGATCTAAACAATCTGAGCTAGATCTTTATTACGTTTTCACAACAATTTATGTAATACTTACGTATTATTGTTTTTGGGCTCGCTAGACTTACATCACCTCAAATGTTTAGTTTAAAAAAAACAATTGCAGGGAATTAGCGTAAGAAATGCATGTAATTAAGTATAATTATATACCTAATTTGGAGGAGTGTCACATTCTCCCCCCGTTAGTGAAATCTCGTCCCGAGATTTAAGTTGAGCCGTGAGTCTCAGTCACGCTCTCAAATAGGTTGGGGTATTTCCTTCGTATTTCATCCTCTCGTTCCCAGGTAAACTCTGGGCCATGCTTCGAGTTCCAACGAACTTTAACCAGTTTGATTCGTTTGTGTCGAAGTTTCTGTGTTTTAGAATCCATAACTTCAACAGGTTCCTCCACAAAGTTAAGTTTTGAGTCAATGAAGACCTCGTCAGGAGGAATGATAAGTGTTTCATCAGAAAAACACTTTTTGAGGTTGCTAACGTGGAAAATATCGTGTATGCTACAAAGCCCTTGCGGTAGTTTGAGCTTGTAAGCGACAGGACCAACCCTAGCAAGGATTTCAAATGGTCCGATGTATCGTGGGTTCAGTTTTCCGCGTTTGCCAAATCGTGCTACTCCTTTCCAGGGAGATACTTTGAGTAGGACTTTGTCTCCTACTTGAAACTCAAGAGGTTTACGGCGGTTATCAGCGTAACTCTTTTGTCGATCTCGTGCCGTTTTCAGTCGGCTCAATACTTGAGTTATTTTGTCAGTGGTTTCCTGGACAAGTTCGGGTCCAGATAGTTGTCTGTCGTCCAACTCTGCCCAACAGAGTGGTGATCGGCACTTGCGTCCATATAACGCCTCAAATGGTGCCATCTGTATACTCGTGTGATAACTGTTGTTATACGAAAATTCAGCTAGAGGTAGATGGGTATCCCAGTTACCTCCAAAATCTATCACACATGCTCGCAACAAGTCTTCGAGCGTCTGTATTGTTCGCTCACTTTGGCCGTCAGTCTGCGGGTGGTAGGCAGTACTCATATTGAGTCGAGTACCCAATGCCTGTTGTAATGTTTGCCAAAAGTGAGAAGTGAATCGTGCATCCCTATCAGAGATGATGGATAGGGGCACACCATGCCGAGAAACATTCTCTTTAATATAGATTTTTGCTAGTTTCTCCATTCCATCCGTTTCCTTAATAGCGAGAAAGTGGGCTGATTTCGTCAATCGATCGACAATCACCCATATGGAATTTGCTCCCGATGCCGTTCTAGGTAACTTCGTAATGAAGTCCATTGTTATTTGCTCCCATTTCCACTTGGGCAACTCAGGTTGCTGCAAAAGCCCAGATGGCTTTTGGTATTCCACATTTACCTTCGAGCAAGTTAAGCATTTGCTAACGTAGGTGGCAATGTCACGTTTCATTCCAGGCCACCAGTAGAAACCTTTCAAGTCATGGTACATCTTGTCCGCACCAGGATGTATCGAGTAGTTGGACTTGTGTGCCTCGTCCAAAATCAGCTTGCGTAACTCATCTACGCATGGTACCCAAATTCGGTTCATGAAATATTACACTCCGTTGTCCTTTCTCTCGAGTTGTTTTTCCATCCCTTTCAAGGATTCATCCTTAAGGCGTTCGGAAGTGAAAGCAAGTTCTTGTGCCTCGCGAATTTGAGTAATGAGATTCGAGTGGACTGTCAATCCCAAGGCTCGAACTCTTCGGGGTTTGATTCGTTCCTTACGACTCAGGGCATCTGCTACCACGTTAGCTTTACCCGGGTGATACTTTATTTCACAGTCGTAATCGTTAAGTAATTCAACCCAACGTCGTTGTCTCATGTTTAGCTCTTTTTGGTCGAATATATGTTGTAGGCTTTTATGATCAGTGAAGATCATACACTTTGTACCGTATAGGTAGTGTCTCCAGATCTTTAGTGCAAAAACAACGGCTCCCAATTCCAAATCATGAGTCGTATAGTTTTTCTCATGCACTTTTAGTTGTCGTGATGCATAAGCAATAACCTTTTCGTTTTGCATCAGTACGCAACCCAATCCCCGATGCGATGCATCGCAGTAAACAACAAAGTTATCTACTCCTTCGGGTAGTGATAATATGGGTGCGCTGCTCAGTTTCTGTTTCAATAGTTGGAATGCATTCTCTTGTTTCTCATTCCACTCAAATTTCTTGTCTTTTTGAGTTAATGTGGTAAGTGGTTGGGCTATCTTTGAAAAGTTTGCGATGAATCGCCTGTAATAGCCAGCTAGACCAAGAAATTGTCGTACTTCAGTTGGGGTTTTCGGTGCTTCCCAGTTGTTGATTGCCTCAATTTTGGATGGGTCTACGTGAATTCCCTTGTCATTGATCACATGACCAAGGAATTGAACCTCTCGAATCCAAAATTCGCACTTAGAGAACTTTGCGTAAAGCTTCTCTTTTTGTAGTAGCTCGAGGATAAGCTTCAAATGTTGCTCGTGATCCTCTTTCGATCGTGAGTATACTAAGATGTCGTCAATAAACACAATGACGAATTTATCCAGATAGGGTTTGCATACTCTATTCATCAAGTCCATGAATACTGCTGGTGCGTTAGTCAGTCCAAAAGGCATGACTAGGAACTCGTAGTGACCGTATCGAGTCCTAAACGCAGTTTTAGGTACATCTTCTTCTCGTACCTTAAGTTGATGGTAAACAGATCGTAGGTCAATTTTTGAATAATAACTTGACCCTTGCAATTGATCAAACAGATCGTCAATGCGTGGTAACGGGTATCGGTTCTTGATAGTTACCTTGTTCAGTTCTCGGTAGTCGATGCACATCCGCATAGATCCATCCTTTTTCTTGACAAATAGAACTGGAGCTCCCCAAGGTGAAAAGCTCGGACGGATGAATCCCAAATCTAGAAGTTCTTGCAGTTGTGTAGATAGCTCATGCATTTCCGAGGGAGCTAGACGATAAGGTGCACGTGCGATAGGTGCGGCTCCTGGCACCAGGTCAATGTGAAACTCAACTTGTCGTGGGGGTGGCAACCCCGGCAACTCATCAGGAAACACTCCTGGATAGTCGCGTACAATGGGCACATCGTCTATACGTCGCTCCTCAGTTTTCTTTTCTATAACTTGTGCCAGAAATGCTTGGTACCCCTTTCGGAGGTATTTACTGGCTTTCAAACATGAAATCATCTTTGTAACACTTTTTCGTTTCTCACCTTGAATCAATAAAGTTTCTCCTGTCGGTAACGGTAAGCGAACCATTTTATCATGACATATGATCTCAGCGCGGTTCTTAGATAACCAATACATACCGACTACAATGTCAAAACTTCCCAACTTAACCGGTAGTAAGTCTATTTCGAAGAGATGACCTTCTAACTCCAAGGTACATCCCGGTACTATTTCTCTTGATTCGATCAACTCACCATCGGCTAATTCTATGGTATACTTGTTTTCTAATTTACGGGATTCAAGTTCTAATAGTGGTCTAAACTCAGTAGACACAAAACTTAAATCAGCACCCGAATCAATTAACACAGAGGCATAATGGTTGTTTACGAGAAACGTACCAGTGACGGTGTTGGGGTCCTGGCGTGCCTCTTGTGCTCCGATCACGAATGCCCTTCCTTGAGCCGGTTGATTGTTGATGTTGTTGGCTCGGTTATTGTTGTTACCGCGGTTGTTATTGTTGTTGTGGTTTTGGTTGTTGTTGTTGAGCTTAGGGCATCGGTTGCGGTAGTGTCCTTTCTCACCACATTCAAAACATCCCTGGTTTTGACGCTCAGTGTTTGCCCGTGGGGGAGGGTTAGTTTTACAATCTCGGGTTCTGTGTCCCCATGCCTTACAATTTCCACAATATCCACACCCACCTTCGTGGTGTCGGTTGCACTTATCACATTTGGGTTTGTTACCCAGGTATGGTTTCGATTAGGTAGTAGTGGCAACATATGCTTTCGCATTTCCAGAAGATTTCTTGTTCTGCTGACCCTGACGGTCAGTACCATTACCGTTCCATTTTCGCTTTGCACCACCAGAACTACTAGCATCAGTACTGTTCGGTTCACTTTTTCCTGACACAGCTTTCTTAGTCAGATTTCCCATCCTGACTGCCTCGTCAGTCAAACTTTGTGCTAGAGTAACAGCACTCCTGAAAGTGTCCGGTTTAGATGACGTCACCAGACTGCGGATTTGTGGTACTAGACCGTATATGTAGCGCTCAATACGCTTATACTCGGGTGTCACCATATGTGGCACTAGACGTGCAAGCTCCTGAAACTTAGTGGTGTACCCAGTAATATCAGCACCAATCATGGTGATGTTCCACAACTCTGTTTCTATTTTCTGCATCTCACTGCGAGGGCAGAATTCCTCCAACATCAAATTCTTAAATGTTCCCCATGACATTGAATAAGCAGCTGGTCGACCAAGTGATTGGATCTGACTGTTCCACCAAGTGAGCGCTTTGTCGGCCAAAGTGCAAGTAGCATACTTCATCATATAGTCAGGTGAACAGTCACTAATATCCAATACCGACTCAGTTTTCTCTATCCAATGAATCATACCAATGGCACCCTCGGTGCCACGGAAAGAAATCGGCTTACAAGCCTGAAATGTTTTGTATGAACACCCTCGGCTAGCATTCACGGGTGTCTCAGTATTAGCAGGGGTAGATCCACTGTTGTTAACTCCATGTTCACGACTACGGCTTGCCTCATATTCAGCAATACCTTCAGCTATTCTTCGTGCGATCATTTGTTCGGTGGTTTCAGCGGGTGGTGGTGGAGGCGTAGTCGCTCTTTGACTTTTTCTAGTGACTCGTCGTCGGGGAGGCATGATTTAGCTCTGCGATGAGTAAAATGCAGAGTGTTAATGTTGAGATAGTGAATGTGAATAGATCAAAGATTCACATTTGATAGAATGAATGACATGGAAAGATGATTGAACAGGGCTTTACAACACGTGCCTTACAACTTTGAAACACCCACATGTACCTAGCATAATATAATCACGTTGGCCAGGCGTCATTATATAATGTCCAATACATATTTCTTTTCATTGTCGTTTAGCACCGTTAATTTCAGAGGTTCTCAAGAATAATCAATCACCAAGATGCAATATGTTTCAGGGTTATTGATTACAAAGTTATCGATAAAGTATAGTTTTAATCACAAGTCGACAGTTGTAAGAGGAAATAATATGGTTGATAATAGGTATAACGAACACGCGATGTACACCAAACATACAATATATATTAAAAAGTCATAACGCTGTTACATTAGTTTAGTACAAAATGAGATGGGATTTCTAATATACCCATCATTGGTTAGCATTATACAAAAGGTAATGGGTTTTCTATACACGAACCCATTCTACTAACAAAGTTCCATCCAACATACAGCTAGTACACACCTAGTACATACATACGTGTACATCAAAAGTAGTAGTATAATCTAGTGTAGGCACAAACCGCCATACACAGGCCTAACGGAACCATGGTAAATACATCCTAACCGCAACCATCACTGATGCAGTCATCACACACACACTAGCTACAATCTCTGACACCATAGCACGCCTCTCTAAAGCTGCAACGCGTGCACGGGTGGATGCTAGACTCTGCCAGTCTGTCTGACGGTGAGTCTCCACAAAATCCATCCTCTGATGGAGCATAGCCATATCCATGTCAGTGCGGGAGGCATCGCTCAGTAGCTCCATCACATCTCTGCTCCTGCTAGAGGATACCCTAAACATGGTGTGGACCACAGCCACAAGGGTAGGCACAGTGAGCTCCAGAGGCTCACCAGTGAGAGATGCAGATGGTGGTGAGTGGGAGGACTCTCCAATCTCAAAGGTCGAGGGAATACCCTCTAGTGATCTCCACTCTCTCAATACTCGAGGCATCCAGTCCAGATGAGAAGGTCGGAGCCTCTTCTGTGGCGGCTCGACAACTGGAACCTCAGGCTCAGTCACCGGCGCCTTATCGCGCGGCGCGAGTGGTCCCCTGGGAAAATCCCGAACACAGATCCTAGCTGTCATCCTAGGTACAGGCACACGAGAGGTACTCGCAACAGGTGGTGTAGGGGTAGGAGTGACCACAGGTGCGGTCGGAGGTGGCACTAAGTAAGCATCACTAGTGTCAACAGTCATGGCTCTCAAATGAACGGATGACTCATCCTCTACAGTGATCGCGGGACCCTCAAAAGTAGCCTCGGTCGGCTCTTCATCCGAAGCATAAACATGGTAAAGTGATTGACTAGACATACTGTGACAAAAGAAATTGGGTGTGGCGTGTCAGTCGTATGTTAGATGTATGCAAACGTAAGTATGTATGAATGCATGAATGTTCTAGCCAAGGCTATAGTCTAGGTCTCTAAGGTTTTCAGTCACCTAAAGACTTCTAGTTCGCTATAACCAATGGCTCTGATAACAAGTCTGTCACACCCCGCCAAACGGTAATTACAGTTAACAAGAGTATATCGCGGAAGCTTAGTGACGTGGCGGGGGGCGCGAGCAGTAATACACCCAACAGATACATACATACTCAGAGCATATGGTTATCGCAGAACGAAATAGATTAAGATGCC
Organism: Helichrysum umbraculigerum; assembly: GCA_949592205.1. Classification (NCBI taxonomy): domain Eukaryota; kingdom Viridiplantae; phylum Streptophyta; class Magnoliopsida; order Asterales; family Asteraceae; genus Helichrysum; species Helichrysum umbraculigerum. The sequence continues at coordinate 7,148,686 of CATIUR010000004.1, read as the reverse complement.
ATTAGTTAAAGTTTTACAAAAGATTACTACTTGAGAAGTAGTAACAGTAATAGTAGTGGTCGAAATCAGTATTTCATAAAATACATAATATCAAAAGTAGATTTCATGGGTATGACTGCAGTAGTTGCAGTTATACAGAGGAAATCCAAGTGTCCCAAAAGTTGTGGCATCCTAACAAGTCCAGGGTAATCCGTCCTGATATGCATGCAGATCTTACTTACGCTGCTAATTCCCTGAAAAACATAGAGTAAATCATCAACAAAATTGTTGAGTGAATTCACAAGTTTGTTTGTTATGTAGGAAACACAATTTAATCATTTAAGAATAACATTTCCAAATAAGTGTTGTTTGTCAAGTAGGAAACACAAGTTATTAACAAATAACATTTCCCAAATTAGTTGTAGTTGTAATAGGAAACACAGGTTATTTCAATCAAGAGATAACATTTCCTAATTCAGTCATTAGTAGGAAACACAGGTTAACCTAGATAAAGATTAACATTTCCAAATCAGTGTACGTAGGAAATCACTTCCTAAACAATAGTTTTGTGGGAATATTTAGACGGTGATCCCTCGAAAGGTAAGCTAAACCTGTCGAGTAAGGTAACCCGATCTAACCCTATAACCAAACCACAACCCTAATCTGTTGTTGTTTGCCATGCTGGACAATTAAGTATACGCTCCCAAATCCGTAGGAGGGTCGTCACGGCAATAGTACTATCCGTATACTCAGTGGCTAGAGTCACCTAGCTAATGGTTATAGTCTGTAGCCATAAGGTCTTTTATGCACTACATCGTTCAGCCTAGATCCGTACCAAGATTCGTTGCCTAAATTCCCAAAATAGTTATGAAAACATTTCATAAACCATAGTTCAAATAGTTGTGTGAAATACCCTTTCACAATTAGTTCAAGTATGAAATACCCTTTCATAAACAGTTAAGCAAATACGTACCGTATTTAATCAATCACAGCATGAAATCTCATTTCATCAATAGTTTACGTAAATACATCAAGTATTTAAACAGTTGTCGCATGCAATTATACATACGATTTCTATGTTTTCCACCCCGAGGTTTTAAAACATTAAAACATTTAAAAGGGGTTTGTGAACTCACTGTAGGTGCTCGGATGTGAATACTAGCGAGATATGATAGCGTAGCCCAAACGTAGTCAACCTATACACAATATTGTATTAACCATAAGTACATAGTTTACTTACGTTAATAGTTCGTTTGTTTGAAGAAATTATCAATTTCTGAAATTTGTGTATGTCGTTGATAATTGTTGTTGAAAATAATTAATATTTTCCCACGTTACGTTTGTTTGTTTAATCGTCCAAAAGGTGTAAGCATATATACATATGTACTTATATAGTTGAATATATATATTCTCGTATATATATATTAATTGTTTTGTCATTTAGGTTTCCAAATCATTATTCTCATTTGTTCCGTATAATATACATCTCGTCCCAAATGTGTCGAGTTTTGTCTAAAGTTTGCATCATTTAAAACTAGCAAGATCAGTCTCTGGTTTGGGGTCTTGGATCCGCCGGATCAGGTAATGATCCGCCGGATCTTTGTCAGATTTTTGGTGATCCACCGGATCAAACCACAAAAGACCGGATCATTCGATTTATAAGGATCCGCCGGATCAGATAGTGATCCGCCGGATCACGTTCGATTTATAAGGATCCGCCGGATCAGATAGTGATCCGCCGGATCGCGCGTGTCATTTACTCGTATATCGTACTCGTTCACAAGACTTGTTCGTGCGTGTTCGTAGTTAGGATCCGCCGGATCACCCGATGATCCGCCGGATCGTGAGTTTCTTTTATTCGTTCACGGTTTTGATCAACGACTAAGGTGCACGAGCGTTTAAGCGTGATCCGCCGGATCAACCAATGATCCGCCGGATCAGTGTAGTTTCCAGGAAAGGATCCGCCGGATCCAAATGTGATCCGCCGGATCTCGAGTGTTTACATACGTTTTGTTCATCATTTTCAAAGGTGATCCGCCGGATCCACCTAGGATCCGCCGGATCCTGAGTATTTTGCAGGTTCTGTTCGTGCAGAGCAATAATAAGCTCGATCACTTTGGTTCCAACTTGCTTAGATCATGCTACCAAACGTTTATATCAACAAATTATGTCGTTTTATCAACTTATTACCACATTTTAACTAGTTTCCATGTATCGATTTTTGATTTATAGCTTTTGGTTTCATAAACCCATTTCATGTTCATTAGCAAAATCATCCATCTGTATGTGTTATATGTATAGATTATGATGTATAAACAAGTTATATAACGAAAATTAGAGTGTAAAGATCAAAAGGAGTGATTCCTTACAATGATGAGATGAAAAAGAAGTAGGCGATGGTGATGATGATGATAAAGTCAGTGGCTTTTGTTCCACTTCTACTTGCTGCTGCTACTCTTCTGATCTTGTTAAAACTTAGAGAGGAAGGAGAAGGAGAGATAATGAATTATTGAAGGTGGTTGTGTGTGTGTGTCGAAGATCACAGAGAAGAGGAGGGAGTATGGTTTAAAATACGAGTTGTCTGCTCAATTATTGAGTTTGGTAGCCGGTTCATGTACTGCAATTTCGAGTACGGGTATAATTATAGCAATATAAAAATAAACTTTTTATATTTTAAATTTTGTAGATGCACTCCTGGTTCGTAATATATTTTCAGAACAATGAGATTATCCTTATTTTTAGCAGTTGTACATTTTGTACATTATAAACGTTCTGCGCGTTGGTTAGGTAACCAAAACGCGATATAATTTCGTTCTGAAATCTTTCCCACATATTATTTTTGATAAATAATATTTCGATATGATTTGGGGACATTTTTGGAGACGTTTTTCGGACACGTTTTCGTTAGCATTTCAGCTAATAATAGTGAAATTTTGTGAATTACAATTTATGTAATACTTACGTATTATTGTTTTTGGGCTCGCTAGACTGACATCACCTCAAATGTTTAGTTTAAAAAAAACAATTGCAGGGAATTAGCGTAAGAAATGCATGTAATTAAGTATAATTATATACCTAATTTGGAGGAGTGTCACATGTAGAATGCAGTTAATCAATCCAATCATAAATGTAAATCAATGAGAATTGCAAGTTGAAAATTGTAAATATAAATTGTACATGAGGAATAATTCTAATTGATTTAGCATGAGAATCCTGAGTTTTATTCCTGTCACATTAAGAAACAATTAGGCAACATTTCCTTTACTTTTTCATGGGATTTTGACTACCACTTTACACCAATAGCTTGAGTCTAACCTACCTATTCCATTCTCACCCATACTTTATACACAACATGAGTAGAATACCTTTTCTGAGATTTCACTTGGTGCTCACACCAAGACGGTGGAGATTTGATCCTTTTGCAAGCCTATGGTAACAGTGCATCACGACTTGGCTTAATTGAGTGTTATATTATTCATTCCCTTACCTTGTAGTTTATAGGTTGAGAGTGAGTGATTGATACACTTATCCTATTGTGAGGTGCTAGGTCGTGCATTTGGGGCTTGGCAAATTATCATCTCAAGTTTTGGTAATTATATACATGTTGCTAGCATAATTGCTTAGGTGATTATTGTTAGTTTATTTTGAAAAGTTTGATCTCCATTTCTGAAATGCAAGAGGGATGTAATGGTTTAAATCTGGTAGAAAATGATTTGCTTGAGGACAAGCAAAGCTCAAGTGTGGGGATGTTTGATATCGCTCATTTTGTACATACATATCTAACGCGATATCATTGATTTTAGGTTTATTTCTAATTAACTTTCAGAACATTCAGTACTTAAATTGTAAGTAATTGATATTCAGGTGAATGTTCTGAAGTTTCAAAGTTCGTTGCTTAATTGGTGAAGTCTGGAAGTTAAAGTTTGAAGAAAGCCTGGAAACACAAAATTCTACTGAGCAACGCGATCCAGCATCAAGGCCAGGATCGTGTTTCATAGTGCAAACCAGTCACAGAATTTCCAAAGCATAGTAACGCGATCCGTGCTCATCTCCTGGATCGCGTTTCAAAGGCCAAATCCGTTACAGAATCCTTTCAAGGCTAGTAACGCGATCCAGCCTCAACAAGCTAGGATCGCATTTGGTAGAAGAATCTAGGAAAGTCAGGATCGCGTTTATACTTCCTGGATCGCGTTCATGAGCGGTTTTGCAGCAGTTTGAAGGATTTAAAATACGTTTTCATTTCATTTGAACATAACTTTTCATTCCAGAAAACTTAGAACACGAAAATACTTTAACTTTTGAAGAATTTCATCATCTTTGAAGATCTTTAACTTTTTGAAGTCATTTGGCTACCACGGATCATCGATTAACCATTGTAATTGCTCGGTTTACATTTTTATTCTATATAATTACGTTTACTTCGATTCCAATTGTTTTTGCTGAGTTTTCTTTCATAATCATGTGTAGCTAAGTTTATTAAACACTTGTTTGGATAGAATAACTAATGATTAGGGTTATTCACTTGTGATATTCATGTTTAATCGAATTACGTTTAATCGAATTTCTTATGAGTTAGGGTTTGATTATTGAATCTAAATTATGTGGTAAACAAATAAGTGATTATAGCGAATGTTTGTCATTTGTATGTTTATTATCAATTGTTTGTCTATAAATGATTGAACTTTGATTGCGAACTCAAATAAGTTATAAGTTAGATGATTAAACCCAAAGTTGTGAGTGATGAATGTGGCGAACGTCTTTCATAGATTAAATTGTAATTTGATGAATTGAGATTAGAGTTTAGGTGAAGGCGAATGTCAAACCTAGTCTAATTTAGATGAACATGAGTTGTTAATTAATTGATCTAATTGGATAATCCGAAGTTATTAGTGAAATAATCCAAGCAAGTTTAGTTTCTATTATTGGAAAAAGTTAAACAAATTATCTTGACTCTTCCTGAGTCCCATTAGTATAATCAAATTAGATTGTTAAGCAAAGTGACAATTCGGTCACACAAAAACCATAGTCTTTTCTGTACTAAGTTAATTGCATTTGAATTATAATTCTCGATTACATAGTCCCTGTGGAACGAACCAGTACTTAATGTAGCTATATTATACACGATAGAGTATACCTACCTTAGTTGTGTAATAGTTCAGTTTCAGTATTTATCAGTTTATTTTATAACTTGTTTTTACACATCAGTTTCCGAGTTATTCCAAATATTGAATTTTTGTCATTGACGTTAAATCAAGTTTATTGTGATATTGTCTGTTGGAAAGTCGGTTATGCAAAGTTAGAGTTGGACACTATTTATGCGACAATGGTATTGTCGCAGGTGTGATTTGCGATTTCGTTTAAGTGTTCATTTTCGTTTACAAGGTCAGACGCGTTCATTTTGATTTAAAACTTTTAGGGAATGAGTTTATAAAAGTTGTCGTTACGTTACGTGGGTGTCTCGAAGTGTCACTTTTACAAAATTACCAAAACAGCCCTTGTAGTTATGTTTTCCAGATTTTGTACTCGATTGAGCTCTCGATTTGACCCGTTTTTAGTCCGAATCAAGCCTAACCAAAAATCACACATATTCTCCTAGGTGTCTAGTTCATTTCTGCACTTTATGATATTTTTATAAGTTCATTTACTATTTTAAACAAAATTTGAAATGAAAAGTGCTCACCTTGAGTCTAAGAACGAGCTCAGTCCATAGATCGGTTCCTACACAAAATTCCGTGGGGATCTGGTCAAAGTGGTAAACATAAAAGTTGTAGCCAACATCTTAACGGTCATTTTTCGTTTAGACTTCGTAAGTTGATTCTTCCTAGAACTCAAGATATTAACGATTTTGTGGGACTGTTTTTAAGAGACAGAATCTGTCATACGTACATACTTATGAAAAACGTTTTTAAGATTTAGTTTTGGACATTAACAAGTTGTATGAACAATATATCATCTATATAAACATAATACAAGTATTTTACGAAAGTGTCGGGATTCTTACAATGAGTGTTTGAAGAATCCGAAAAGATAGAAACGTTGCTCTCGTTCTCGCGCTCATTATTACTTCAATCAGCTTAGTGATCCAAGAGGGTTTGATGGTGGTTTTTGGGTGTGTTCTTGGACAGATTTTAGAGAGAGAGAGAGAGTGGCGTGAGAGAGAGAGAGAGAGAGAGAGAGAGAGAGAGATTTAGAGAGAGAAATGGGTGATGGTGAATGGAGCATTAAGGGTGTGTTTGTGAATGCTTAATGTCAAGGAACAAGATCCACTTTTGGTGGATCTTGTTTGGGCAGATATTTATTATAAAAATGGGAGGTGAGGTTTGTTAAAATCTTGCCTCCCAATTAGTGGTATTATATCCGTGTTTGTTTACCCGATCGTTTATATATAATGCGTTATACGTACGTATTTTAAATAGCGATTGAATTTCGACAATTTTAGCTTGAAGTATTAGTCATAATACTTGGAAAACATTTATAAAAATGTTTGGTTATAGTGTCGGTATTGATCTGCGGGGTCGTGTTACGATTTATAAATCGCGTGACGTTTAAACTAAACGTTTTTGTTATCGATATAAAATATGATAATTATAATGAAGTGTTTTATCAAAATACTTATTAATGAGTTATATAAATATAACTTAGGTTATTTCGTTTGTCGGGCGCGTCTCACGCGTTTAATTTATGTCGGTTACGTTTTAAACAAAACGTACATTGTTTCGTATATTATTAATACATAATAATATAATGTAAATAACTACTATTTAATTATCAAATAGATTTATGTTATTTATTAAAAAGTTTCACCAACGTCCATTTTAAGTTTCTGCGTTCTGTCAGATTTGCATATACACGATTATTAAATAATCGTTTAACGTTATTATATATATTTATATATATAATACTTGTACACTTCAGTAGTTTGAGTATATAATACTTGAAATAAAAGTTTAAATTTTGACCAAATTTTGGGTCATTTTTGACCGGGTGTCACATTCTCCCCTTGTTAGGAGAATTTCGTCCCGAAATTTGTTCGTAGTAATTATCGGTATATCGAAATAATGGTCTGTGCATCTCTTAAGAAAGTGTGCAAGTGACACAACACTTATCTAGCGTTGTCTTCCTCCCCTTGTTGGACTAGGGCCCTACCGGCGCCTAAAAAAATTTGAAAGGTAAGTTTCGAGGTGTGTTGACCATTATGTCTATATGACAAGGTTAGTCAGTCGGTTAGTCGGTAACCATAGTGTAGCTACAATGTGTACTAGTAGCCTAGAGTAACTGTAATTCCTACAGTGTTCATAAAGTCTGTAATAGTCAGTAGTACTTTAGAGTAAGCTAAACTCTATTGGAGTCGTGTAAAAATCATAGGTATGAGGTCATTCGAATTCAAGTGGTAGTGTATACTTTTAAAAGAAAATGCGTTTGAATGTATAAGTATTATCCTATACTTATAAAGTGTATGTATTCGTACGTTCCAGTATTATTGTATAAAGTATACTTGTCATTTTCGATGGTGTGAGCATTAACGAGGGTATTATCGTGTAAAGTTTTTATATACATACATTCAATATGTATAATGGTGTGGGAAGTAGTTTGTAGGTATGTCGCACCCCCAAAACACGTGGCAGCGGAAGTATGAGGTGTCACGGGGGCGCCGACCAAATCAAATATCACAACACAAAGATTAAAGCAAGCTACATCTATATGAGACGTTTGTAAAACATTACATTTCATAAATCAAATGTTTACAACTGTTATCCCAAAATATTAGAGTTCGCAAAAATAGTCTAGAGATTTCTAATACATAATCGTTGATACAAAATATCATAATGCAATTAAATCTCTTGTTTGAAAATATGCAACTCAAGCTATGCTTTCCAAAAGCATCCTACTGTCTTGATTCCTGTGGGTAGTCCTACTGCGTCTGCAAACCTGAGAATACATACTAAAAGGGTCAACATAAAGTTGGTGAGTTCATAGGTTTGTTTTGTAAAGTATTCACGTGAACACCATCTTTTCTGTTTGTAAAATAAGTTCTGTATCATAATGATCCTGCATAAGTAAGTTCTGTAAAACAGAGTTCTGTAAAAATAGAGTTTCTGAGTAAATCAAGTTCTGTATGGATCCAGTTCTGTAAAAATAGAGTTTCTGAGTAAATCAATTCTGCATGGATCCAGTTCTGTATATTAAAGTTCTGATTAATAAATCCGGTTCTGTATTTGGTATACTATTGCCATGAGCTCATGTATTCGAAGCTTAACAAATTCTGCTGCCTCTATGTGTCTAATCCGGGACACATCCTGAATCAAATAATTATGCGCCCGTGGGTTAGATGGAGCGACCAGCTCGGACGGGATTGTCAATCCCAATAGTACTATTCACAATTATTCGCGCTTAAAAATTAACGAACCATGAAATTGAGGTCTTATTGGTGTATTAGTTCTGCTACTCATGTAACTAGTATATGTTCTGTTTCTGTTTCTGTTTATGTTTCTGTTTCTGTTTATGTTTCTGTTTATGTTTCTGTTTCTAGCAATCATAAGTAAAAATCTGTAAACGTTTCTGTTTCTGTTTCTAACAATCATAGGTAAAATCTGAAAAGTTTCTATGTAAGTCCCTAGTTCTTAGGATCGATAACTTCGTTATTTGTAGTATTAAGGTGCGGAATCCCTCAATACAATGTTATCTTACTAATAACGAGTAAGTTCGTATTGCGTTTTATGAAAGCTTAACTTTAACCGTAAAAACGTCAATGCCTAGCCGTAGGTTATGTTTTCTGGGTTTATGAATTCGCAGAAATTGAAATCGGAATGCAAAAGTTATGTTTTTCACCGATTGAAAAACATTATATACGTCCAGCTCGTCTCGGCTCGCATGGGCTTGCGAGTCCAGCCCACTCGCCTCGCAAGCCCAAGCCCAAGTCTAAAGACTCGGCTCGCCAAGCTTCTAAAGCTTCTACGAGTTCAGTTCTCATGTCGGCTCGCTAGACTCGCGACCTGAGAACTCGACTCGCTACGCATAAAACGTATACATATTTATTTCGTATTTAACATTCGTCTAACTTAGCACAATTATATATTTAACGAATATTACTAACAAAACAAATATTCATTTACAAATCTAAACCAATATACAAACGTAATAATAATTACACCAGTCCTATTTCAAGCTAGATATGTTGTCACAATATATGTCTCAACAGACCCCCCCTTGACAATAGCTCTAGCGTCTTTATCTTCACGCTTTGTCTTTGGTCTTTATTTGTAAATCTTGCTTCCTGCGTAAATCTTCATCTTGATACAAGTCTTCACCATCAACTGATAATCTCTTGCTAAATCAGCCCATTCAATAGTCGTCAAAATTCTGTTCTCGTTCAACTTTAACAGATCCTTTCTCGACATATTCATCAGGTGTCGATGGTCATAGACTCTGAAGATTTCTCTCTTACCACCTTCAACCTCAACATCAGCTTCAACCATTACAGCTTCTCCAGTCTTAGAATCCACATGCCAACTCTTCAAATTTCCAAGAATATCCTGTGGCATAGTCTTCAAAGGAATCTGCTGCACGCATTTAACAGCTGGATAGACTTTTCTCCTAAGTCTCTTCCCTGTTCTCAGACTTCTCTCTTTCAGTTTCTTCGTCTTTCCTTTCCTTGGCATAATCATTTTAAACGTATTTGTACCAACCTCATGTCTAATGATTCTTTCAACACAATCAGCATAATCATCTCGACTTGGGTTGTTTATCTCCAATCTAGCCAAGTCACGTATTTCAAAACGTGGCAAAGAACTGAAAACTGCAAGCTTTCTCTCAAAGTATTGAACTCCGTCATATCTCTTGATAGCAAAAAGCTTCAGTTCAGCGTCAAAGTACCAACCGATAATCCCTTTGCGCGGTACACGCTTTCCAGTAATATCAACAGCCAAAACTCCAATCTTCTTCTTCTGTTTTGGAAGTTTCCTGTACTGTATAGCAGGATTATTGGTCTTTCTGATGACTTCTTCTTCTTCTTCATCAGAGGTTGAATCTTCAATATCATTATCGATATCTACAACTGTTGGACCATCATCATTTTCCATAACAAACTCTGTATGAGATGGGCTCACATGATGTTCATCTATATTCGCATCTGGATGTACACCCATGTCTTGCACAATCTCAGGTATAGCAGTCCAATCAGTAGGTGGTAGAAATTCTCCATCCTCAAGATCAAAATCTATATCTTCATCTATCTCATCCAGAATATCATCTTCTGAATCTGATAAATCAAGCATTTCCAATCCTAAGAGAAAACCACAAATACAAATAAATATTAATAATTTTAAATTCTTTATTAATTTCCCTGAATTAATCCAAGAATTTCTTTATTAACTCTTTTGTATATTTAAACCTTCAATTTAAAACGCAATTATATATAACTTATAAGATCTTTTATTGATTACCCTGAATCAACCTAAAATCTCTTAAGTCTTATAACATACTTAACAAATAATAATTAATTTTAAATTCTAATGCATTGTGAATAATCACCAAACATTTCAATTCACTATTAATTATCTTATATAATTTCCAAGCGTTAATTGATCTAATTCATTATCAACTTAACCTTTAAATTATATATCATTTGTCTAGTTAAAACTAATACATTTTTAACTTGATAATTACTTGTATACCTTACAGTCTTAAGTCAATAATCAAATCTAAAATGCATATGCTATTATAAAATCTTGACCGCCGAAATTAATCAGAACACGCCGCTCGACTACGCAATGAGTCGGAAGTCTTTCGATCACAATTTTATCTTAACATAATTTAATAAACTTAAATTATTTAAAACATATTTTGCTTGTAATTACAAAAATCTCAAGCCAAATATATTACAGAATAATATTATTTTTTAAAATTGTTCACAAATACTAACTACAGTCTATACTAAAGTCAAGCTAATGTCTCACCAGCTTCATCTTCAGTCTGACCTATACTAGTACCAGAACCGCTCGCTCCAGCATCACCACCAGACTCCCCCTGAATCGTAGCTTGCTGACCAGCCGTTGAAGGACCAGTCTGCTCACCACTTGTCGGTGCATTGGGATCATCATCTTTGTCAGCATCTCTCTTTTTCGTCAGCTCATCCTCTTTGCAACCTTCCAGGTATGCCAATATCTCCCCCTGAGTAGACTGTCCTGATGCATGTTTCAAGACCAGCCTCTCCAAGCCAGATATCTTCACATGCTGGATGTTGAAGTCAGCAAGCAGTGTCTCATGAGCCTTCATCAGAGTATTGTAAGATTCACTCTGCTGCAGTATCTGCTTACTCTGCTCTAGCATCTGCTGACTCAACCGAAGATTAGTTGACACCAACTCTGGAACCTGAGTCGTAGACTTTTCGAGCTCCTTTACCCGCGACTCTAAGGATGTAATCCTTTCAGCATCTGTCAACGGAATAACTGGAATCGTTGTAGCTCCAGGCGGTGTGAGAGACTCTACGTGCCACGCACGTGTCAGTGGTGTGTGAGGTTGGGACAAGGCTTTTCTAAGCAAGCCTGCCGCGAATCTAGCTCCCTTAGTCTTCGGAAAATTAGCTCCACGAACTAGATCCTCTACCTGATGCTGTAAAGTTAGACACAATTAAAATAAGTAATTGTTACAGATTACTCTGTCTCAATCTCTGATCAATTGCATAACACTTGTAGTACTAAACTTATATCTCATACCTGAAGCGGTAAGGATATCGATTCAGAAACCACCGGTGTATCCTTCTCTACCTGCAGTGTTTCCTCTTGAGCAACTGTTTACAGAATGAATGTCTCAGTTTAACTCCTGATAAACAGCAAGTTAAGATTATCTAACTTTCATTAAATACGTACCATCTCCAATAGTCAACGTCCTAGAACGTTTCCTCAATGGAGTCTCAGTCTCCTCAGCATCCAAATCATGAATAATGAGATCTGGACCTGGTTCATTGACCTTTCTCTTCAACTTCTTCTGAACATGAACACCCGTGGCCAGATCGACCATATCATTGTCAGAGTCAGTCGAATCCTCAGTTGTATGTCCATCATACTCGCCAGATGGACCAACTGGTTCCTAAACATATTTATCATTTATGATTAACAAAAAGTTCTATCAAACTAGATAAATATATAATTATGATTATTCAGCTTTAATACCTTAGCAGGTAAAACTGCCGAACTACCAGTCTGTCTCTGTTCACCCTCAGGTCGAGTGACCTCTGGGTCTACAGACGCAGTTTCCTGTACATAATGATATTTATATTTCATAATTAGACATAGTATCTAATCAACTAAATATCTAATATCTAATGCATTAAGTAATAATATTATACTATATGATTAATAAGAGTAATCTATCAACTAAGTATAAAAGATTACCTCAGTTGGTGCAACATAACTATCAATATCCCGTAGCAAGGGATTTGTAGCATCATCATTATGCTCCAACACCTCTTGAACAAGCTGAGCAGCAACATCTGGGTTCACCTGTTCCCCAACATGTGCAGGTTGTTCCAAAACATCCTCCAGAAGCTCTTGTGGATCTTCAGCATGACCCACATCAGCTTCAGCAGGAGCAGCAGCAGGAGCAACATCCAACCACCCATTGTTTGGCGGTGGAACGTAGTTTGGGTCAATGATATACCCAAAGAGTGGTCGTTCCTCCGGTTTCACCACTCCTTCCTTCCTAACTGTCTGCAGGAACATGGCATTATGCCCACGTTGATCAATGGTATTCACCACTAAAAACGGCTCAGGTATAGCCAAATCTGGTAGACGCGCACGGATAATGAGCATACAGAACCTCGGGTAGATCAAAAATCTGGATCTAACAGATGCCGATATCTATCGTGCAATCTCTCCAAAAATAAGATCACAGAAACTGTATGGTTTGTTGTAAACCAGGGACAGTACAGCCGAAAGAATAGCAGGGCTTAACTCATCAAAACCGCCCTTCTTTGGTGCAAAAACGGTATTCATCACGTGCCACAGAAACCTCCACTGTCCGATAACCAGGGGCTTCTGAAACTGATTCCCGCGTCTATCACCTGTATAGCCCATACGGCCGATTGCCCCCTCGATAAAGTCCATGGGCATCTCCAAATCCCCATTCTCCTGATCCTCAGTACCCAGCTGCAAAATCTCTCGTAGATTTCCAGCGGTAAATACAACCGGTTGTCCATTAACCGTTGCTCGGATCTGTGGCGGATTGACCGATTGGTCATGCATGATATCCGTCCAGAAATCGTTCAGTATCGCCTGTGAGATAGGTGGATTCGCCGTAATGGCATATCTAATACGCGATCGTGCTAGGAAACGCAAAACATCAGCCACCCGATCAGCCCGTTTGGCCTATAGATTCAAATCTACTAAAATATTGTGGCTCTTGTCAAAGTTTCTCGCCATATCTGTAAAATAACCAAAAGTAGCAGATATATATTAATGCACGATTAATTATATTTTAAACTACAACGTATTATGAATCGAAATTCATCAAACATCCTAGTTTAAAATTTAAACGTATATATATAACTCGTTACTAAAATATAGTCTCAAGTCGTATATATATAAAAATTTAACTTATAACTAAAAAGTCATAAGTCTAATACATATTTAAATATGAATCCATTATATAAACGTTATTACAAAAACGTCTTAACGTATATTACAAATTTAAATTATGGATTCGCAGAAACTTGCGTGGCGAGATGAGTTCATCTCGGCTCGCTTGTCAACTCGCCAAACTAGTCAACTCGCATCTGATTTCGTTTCGCGAAGTCAACAGGTCAACAAGTCAACTCGCCAACGGTTCTCAACTCGCTAGTGTTGGTCTGCGAATCGAAATAAAATCTCAACTCGCTAAACGAACTGCCGTCGCAAGTTGATTATGAAAATTAATTAATCCGTCGATTTTAACAGGATCTATCGATTATTTTTCGTTCATTGATGTTCGTTTAACATAAACCCTAAAGATCCATGTCCAATAACATCCTAAATCTACGTGAATCGTTTAAATTTTAAACTGAAACCCTAAATTCATAAAACCATCGATTTCGTGCAATTTAAACGGTGAAATCCGTTGTTATATACCTCAAAATGTGCGCAAAGTGAAGATGTATAGTAGCTATGGAATGAAAAACTCGTTCCCGTACTCGTAAACTCGAAATCAAACGAAATATGAATTTCGCTTCGTTTCGCCAAGAAACTGGACTCGCAAGCTTAAGTGAACTTGCGAATGATCTAGGTTCGGTGGGGGGTTTGACTCGCTTGACCTCCTTTATACTCTAAACTCGCTTCGCTAGTTTTGATCTCGATCCGCAAGTTAAGTAAACTCGCAAGATTTAAATACAATGCGAATTTAATTTTAAGTATAAACAAAACCCGTCATGTTTACAAGTCTAAATTAAAATTAACTTTCACTTGTAAATTTGTTACGTTTGTTCAACAATAAATGAGACAACTCAGTATAATTTAATTCTAAAGGGTAACTTTTATTAAAATAAATACAATATCTTTAAATAAACACAAAGTAAAATACAAAACGCATAAACTAACAGTGGTATCAGGTACCATTTTATTAATCACTTTTAAATAAAACAAGTACATAATTAAACTGATTAAGAATTTAACTGCTTAGGGAACATATTAGAAAGAATAAGCACTTATGTATTTATTAAAAAGTCTAAGTGGATTGTTAGTATACAAGCATCTTGAAATTCAAATAAATTACCATAGAATTACAACTAATTTTATCATTTACACGTTTATATTTATAAAATTATATCTTAGGTACCTTTATCCACATAGTATAATTGATAAAAACATATAACTCACATAAAGTGAATATTTTAATTTTAGACAGTTCAAGACGATTACCAGTATTATGATCCACATAAACAAATTATACTCCACTTTCTAAGCAAACACTTTATTGTTAGTATGAATATTATCAAGTGCTTCCTATAATATGACATACTGAAGAATTTCAAGTAAAACACATAACACTGATTTTAAGACAAGGTAGTGGTTACTTTAATGTAACTTACACTTGAATTTTAGATTTAGACAAATATCAGACATACCTTGAGTATGCTATGTTATCCAGGTCTGTACTTAGTACAACAGAGGATCCCTTCTAGCATAATTCAAAATACATTTGAGAATATTACCCTAATTAAAGGCTTCAGGTCTGTACTCAGTACAACAAAGTCACCAGTAATTAAGTTAATACCCATATTGCTACTATTTGTCAAATTTAAATTATACAGCAACAGTGTATGGCAATACCATCGTTCAACAATTAAGGCACATGTCATACATCATAAAATAGTAACACATGATAATAAACAAGTAATTATATACACTTCTTAAGGCTTAGAAAATTTTATATAATTTGCCTACCAGTATATCATATGATGAAGCCATCTAAACTTTTACATAAAATAGACGAATTATAACTTGTGGATATAGGTGTATAATCAAATAAATATAGACACATACCTGATAGAACCGCTGTAGTTCTACAATAGCTTTATTTGAACCTACCAACATATCACACTTAGGACTTAAGCTTATTATTGTTAAGCTTATTCTCCTAATTTACTATCATCTCCCCAGTTTTTGCAGATAAAAACTTAAACATTTTCTAAAAGAACTACTTTTGTTCTTTTATTGGAGGCGATTCCCCTTAGGTAACAAGCAAATGAATGCCATACGCCCCCATTTTTTTTTTTTTTAATAAGTACACAAAATAAAACCTAACTATTACATAGATACCCTTGGAAGACTAATCACTCTGGATTTCTCATTCCGTTTAGTTGAACCAACGTCTCAAATCTAGCTCTGTCGAACGCCTCCGTGTATAAGTCTGCTAAGTTATCCAATGATGGAACCTTAACTAACTTTATCAAGTTCTTCTCAGCACAGTCTCTAATAAAATGATGTCGAATATCAATGTGTTTAGTTTTACTGTGCTTCATCGGATTGTTGGTGATCGACATAGTAGATTCGTTATCAATCATCATAGAAGTATTGGTTATATTCAACCCATAATCCCGCAGTTGATGTTGTATCCAAAGGACTTGAGAGCAACAGCTGCCAGCTGCAACGTATTCAGCTTCACATGTAGAAATAGCTACAGACGTTTGCTTCTTGCACTGCCAGGATACTAATCTACCTCCTAGGAATTGACATCCTCCGGTTGTAGATTTCCTATTCTGATTGCATCCTCCATAATCCGAATCAGTATATGCAACAAGATCTAAGTCTCCTTCAATCGGATACCAAAGGCCCAGCTTTGGTTGCCCTTTGAGAAAAACGAAAGATCCGTTTTACTGCTGTCATATGAGACTCCTTCGGATTAGCCTGATATCTTGCACATAAACAAACAGCAAACATTATGTCAGGCCTAGAGGCAGTCAGATACATTAGTGATCCAATCATGGCTCGATAAAGAGTTGGATCCACATCCTGATCACTCGATGTATCTGGACCTAGTTTGTGATTAACTGGAATTGGAGTATTGTAGACCTTACTTTCATCCATCTTAAAGCGTTCAAGTAGCTCATTTACATATTTAGATTGATGAATAAAGAATCCATCCTTCTTTTGGTCAACTTGTAACCCTAAGAAGAAATTCAACTCTCCCATAGCAGACATCTCAAACCTGCTTCTCATGACTTTCTCAAATTCTTGACACATCTTTTCATCGGAAGATCCAAAGATGATGTCATCAACATATACTTGCACTAGCAGAAAGTCCTTCTTCTTCCATTTTACAAACAGTGTACTATCAATCGACCCTCTTGAAAATCCATTATTAAGTAGGTACGTTGACAGTGTTGCATACCACGCCCTTGGTGCTTGATGTAGTCCATATAGAGCCTTATTCAATCGATATACTCTATCTGGATACGCAGGATTAGCAAACCCTGGCGGTTGAGCAACATACACCAGTTCTTCCACTTCGCCATGCAAAAAGGCACTCTTAACATCCAACTAGTAAACCTTTATACCTTTGAATGAAGCAAATGCTAAGAATATCCTAATTGCTTCAAGCCTAGCAACTGGTGCAAACACCTCATTGTAATCAATTCCTTCTTCTTGGTTAAAACCTTGTACTACTAAACGGGCTTTATTGCGAGTAATGATTCCCCGATCATCTCTCTTACACTTAAACACCTATCTAGTGCCTATTGGATATTCTCCCTTAGGTAGGTCAACCAACTCCCATACTTGTAATTTCTCGAACTGTGAAAGTTCTTCTTGCATAGCCTCTACCCACGAGTTTTCCTTTAAAGCCATTTGAACATTCTTAGGCTCGACTTGTGAGATAAAGCATGAATATAGACATTGATTTGGAATCCCTGTCTCTTTCATTTCAGAATACAAGCTTGGGTACTCAAGGTTTTCAGATGTACTAGCCTTTGATTGATTCCTCGTTTGAACATGAGTATTAATGTCACCAATAATATTGTCGATCGGGTGATTCTTACTCGTTCTGGTCGAAGTAACAGACTCAACTGGAATCTCATCTTCTAAGTTAGTACCGATTTCCTCATAGACACTGTGTTGTTGTTCCTCAGTGTCTTCCAAATCCGGTACCCCCTCTCTAGATAAATGTGAGTTATCAATACCCGAATATATTCTTAACTCCTTCAGAGGAGTGATGATATAATCAACTAATTTTTGCATTAGCTCTTCATCACTTACCGGTGTATCTACTTTGGATTTTTGAGATCCACTAGTAGATGGTTGATTTGGATCAACAATTGTCTTGATTCCAGAAGTCGGAACACTCGATGTTGAAGTATGGCCGGTAACCACATCTTCAGACACTAAATGCTCAGCTATCTCTGAATCACTGACAAAGTCACTAACAGGGACTTTAAAAGATGCAAAAAGATCAGAATAATCAAATTGCCAATCTAAGCCCTTGTGGACATCAGGTGAGTAGCTCGTAAACTCAATATTATAAACCACTTCCAAACGTCCCGTGACTTTATTAAAGACTCTCTTATTTGGCGAATTAGGCATATAACTAGGAAATATCCTTCGTCGGCCTTTTCACCAAATTTTGCGTGATGTCCAGTCTTTAATATGGTGCATGAAACTCCAAAGGGTTGAAACCCCTTTAAGTTTGGTTTCTTATTGTTCAAAAGCTCATAACAAGTCTTGTTCAGCTTCTTAACCGTAAGAACCCTATTTAGAACATAACATGCTGTATTCACTGCTTCTGCCCAAAAGATGACCGGAAGCTTTGAATCAGCAAGCATTGTTCTCGCAGCTTCAATCAACGTCCTATTCTTCCTTTCAGCAACACCATTCTGTTGAGGTTCATAAGGTGCACTGAACTGATGAATTATCCCTTTGCTTAAGCAATAGATATCCAACGTTGAATTCTTGAACTCTGTTCCGTTGTCACTACGAATACGCTTAATTCTCGTCTTATTTACATTCTCTACTAGATCAAAGAATTCAATTAGAATTCCAGGAGTTTCATCCTTAGATCCCAAAAAGAATACCCACGAGAATCTAGAGTAATCATCTGTGACAACTAAACAGTACCATTTGCCACCTAGACTTCTCTTGCTTATTGGGCCGAAGAGGTCCATGTGTAGCAACTCCAATGGCGAGGAGATAGAGTTTTCAGTCTTAGGTCTGTGTGGTTTCTTGTGCTGCTTTCCCTTCATGCAAGGGACACACTTATCCTCAGACTCGAAACGTTTCTGTGGTACACCCAGAACTAAACCGTTTCTGGTTATGTAGTTCATTTTTCTCCGGTTCAGGTGTGCCATCCTCCTATGCCATAATAATGCGTCTGTTTCTGAAGCCTTGGATATCAAACATGTAGACACCATTGAAGAATTAGGAAAACCCATGTTGATTGCATAGATATCCTTCTTCCTTGGCGCCCTCATCAGTATCCATTTCTCGGGAATTATGAAACCCGGCTTCAACATTAAGGCTTCCTTTTCATTAAAATGAACTGGATGACCTCACTAGGTTGTGAGTTAGTTCTTCAACATAGTTCACATCCTCAAGAGTCAAAGCTCCATTTGAAACTTTTCCTTTTCCCGAAATTACTTGTTGGAACATAGAGTGTGACAACAGATCTAGCTTGATATAGGACTAGTGTAATTATTATTACGTTTGTATATTGGTTTAGATTTGTAAATAAATATTTGTTTTGTTAGTAATATTCGTTAAACATATTATTGTGTTAAGTTAGACGAATTATTAAATACGAAATAAATAAATTCTGTGCGAGTCGAGTTCTCAGGTCGCGAGATTAACGAGCCGAGATGAGAACTGAATTCGTGGAAGTCTGGCGAGCCGAGTTCCGAGTTGGGCTTGGGCTGCGAGTTGGACCGAACTCGCAGGCCCTTGCGAGTCGAGACGAGCTGGACATATATAATGTTTATCAATCGGTGAAAAACACCAGAAAATAACTTTTGCATTCTGATTTCAATTGCTGCGAATTCAACAAACCAGAGAAAAACATAACCTAAGGCTAGGCTTTGACGATTCGTTGTTTAAAGCTAAGTCTAGTTAAAACGCAATACGAACATATTCGTTGTTAGTAAAATAACACCGTATTGAGGGATTCCGCACCTTAATACTACAGATAACGAAGTTATTGATCCTAAAACTAGGGGACTTACATCTGGTATCAGAGCTTTCGGGCTAGATACGAGTGTGTTCGTGAGTTTTAGTTTATTGCGTTTTTGATTCGGGTCGTTTTTACGTGCATTATTGCAATACTAACGATCAAAATCATTCTCTGGAAGTTTTAGGGTTAGTTTACAGTCGAATTTCTCAGTTTCGTTCGTAAAAATACCTTAAAATTCGTTTTTCGGGTTTAACAGCCGTTTCGCGAGTCGAGATTAGGGTTCCAGCGTCGCCTGCGAACCGAGTTGAACTAGCGAGTCGAACTGAGGCTTGCAAGTCGAACCGAGATCTCTCGCGAATCGACATCACTTGCGAATCGACATCTTTTAGCAATCCGAACTGAGGCTTGCGAATCGACAAATTCTGCGAGTCGAGCTGAGATTGCGAGTTGAGCTGAGTCTTGCGAGTTGAGATTTCTGAATTCGCTGAAACAGTTTAATTTTACGTTTTTAAGATGTCTGACTTAAGTAGAATGATCGAAATGGACCACGAGGTGGGAAAGTCAAACGTTCCACCTAAGTTGTTAAGAATCGAGGATTACTACAATTGGAAGGACAGATTTGAATCTTACTGTAGATTCCATGATCTGTCTATCTGGATGTGTATCAAGAGTGGATACACCCCACCTACTCAAACTGTTCAAAACGCTACTGTAGTTCTTACCTATGCAAACATGAGTGATCAAGAGAAGGAAGCGTACAGAAATGAGAATAAATCACATTCTTGCATAAAGATGTGTCTTCCTAAATCCCTTGCTCATCAACTCAAGTCTTTTCATACTGCTAAAGCGCTCTGGGAAGCTTTAGAGAAAAGAGGTGAGGGAAGTCCACAGGTGAGAGCTGGCAAGAAGAGTCTTCTTAAAAAGCAGTTTACTATGTTTAAAGCTTTAAAAGGAGAAGATCTTGATGCCTATGTTACACGATTCTACCATCTGCTAAGTGAATTAGAATACCATGAAATTTTTGAAGAAGAAGTATCTAAAACCGACAAGTTCCTTGAGGGTTTGCCTTCTAAATGGGAAATGTATGGTGTTATGATTAAGGATAACGAAACTAGGTATTCTACTATGACCTTAGAGCAAGTCATTGACAAGCTGAAAGGTTATGATTTCTCCAAGAAGTCAAGAGATAGTGATTCTGATCAGGTTCAGAACCCTGGGCTGTATCATGGAAAGTCAAGTCTTTCGACTGCGTCATCGAGTTCGACCACTGCACTGTTAGTTGGTGATACTAATGAAAATGGAGAGATGATCACTGAAGATCTGTGCTTTATTTCCTCCTCTGGTGATGAGACAAAGGGAAAGAATTCTGAGAAGTCACCTCAAGAGCATCAGAAGATGCCGATGAGTGTGAAATCTGCTGAACAGCAACTGTCTGTTCTTGCTTCCTTTGTGGCATCATATGAGAACTACATAGAAGGAAAGATCAATGATCCTATTCTATTTGATGAGGATTATGAGCAGATAGATTCTGATTATCTTGAGGAACTGGAACTTCAAGATCAACTAGCGTTGATATCTAGAAAGGTGAAGAATTTCCTCAAGAAAACTGGTAGAAAGGTGTTGGGCAATAGATCAGGGTTTGATAAAACCAAGGTCAGATGCTTTAACTGTCAGGGTATTGGTCATTTTGCTAGAGAATGCCAAAGACCTAAAGTAGAAGCACAAGGAAAACAAGGTTCGGGAAGTACTCTTGCTTCCAAAGCCTTAGTGGTGAAGCAGTTGGATGGCTCGTATGATTGGCAAGCTCATTCTGAAGAAGCTTTGATGGCCGAGATCGAAGAAACAACTGCTGGATCAGTGTCCTACATGCCCACTGACATGGAACAGAGAGTAGAGGTGGCTGAGTCTGAAAAAAAGGCAAGTGATGATGATGTGCTATATATGGATTCAACTCCAGATATGAGTCCTGAAGAATTAGTGGCACGTATGGCTGAATTACAAACTGACAAGAAGAAGGTATGTTTAGATATTCTTAATCTTGCTGATGTTTGTTACTTAGTTACTGATTTACAGTCTCAGAATAGTGTCTTAACTGTGTCAAATAGTAATCTGTCATCACAATTAAATATGGATAAGGAATCTTATAAGACTGTTAGATCTGAACTTGATCAAGCTATTATGGATGTTCGTAGATTAAGTGATGATAAACAGGTCTTAAAAGATAAAATTAAGTCTGATGCGTTGGATAGAACAAAACTTAGAGATACCATAAGTGAAAAATCTGTTGTCATAGATGGTCTCTATATGAATATCAAAGACTTAAATGAGACGATTGCTAGTAAGGATCAGGAAATAGTGAACCTTAACTTAAGGTTAATTGAGCAAAACCGTAAACTTGAGAATTATAGGACATCTCAAATGGATAAAATGTTAGATGCTCAACGTAGTGTAAAGGACAAGACTGGGTTAGGTTATAATGATGTATCCCCGCCTTTTAATGCCAATTACACTCCTATTCCTGAGGACTCTGAGATGACTGAAGTTAATCCTGAGATTTTAGTAGCTGATAAACCTGAACAGTCAGAGGCACAGAAAGATGTTATTAAGAACGTATCATTAGATAATAGCAAGGCTTCTCAGTTCACCAAAATACATTTTGTATCGGGTGGAGTGATTAACGATGCTAAGATTAATGATAAAGTTGATAAGGAACAGCTTAAACCTTTAGTGCCTAAGACTCCGGATGAGAAAGCAAAAGTGAGCAAATCACGCAAGCAGATGTCATGTTTCAAATGTCATCAAAAAGGACACGTGGCTTCGTGTTGTCCTAACAAAAAGCCTGAAGCACCACATAAGCTTGTGATTGAGGAAAAGACACAGACCGACTCTAATATGACTGTAGACGGGTTAGATACCAAACCTAAGTTAGGTAATAAACCTGTGAACATTCTTAAAAGAGATGGTAAGCATAGTGTCTCCCCACCTAAACCTAAACGGTCATATACTCAAAGTGATAATTATGTCCATAAGTCTAGGGATGTGACACCGTCGAGGTTTAGAACTCCAAGTAGAGGCCATAGTCATTATGAAAGTGGCACTACTTCGCGATCACATGAGTTTAATTATAATTATCATAATAGAGCTCATACTTTTGTGCCTAAGAGGTTCTCCTCAAATTCACCTCTTAAGGCTGATCGTCCACAAACTCAAGCTACTTCGAAAGTAACCAAAGCTCCTGATGGGAAGAATGGTTATTTTAAAGAGCTTAAGTTTGTTGATGATAAGGGACAAACCAAGACCGTAATGGCTTGGGTCCCTCTTGATAACTGATCGTGTTTTGTGTTATGTGCAGGAGCATGCTGTGAACAAGGACAGTTGGTGGTATGTAGACAGTGGATGCTCGAGGCACATGACCGGTGAAAGAAGTCTACTGAAGGACTTCAAGGATAGTCTCAAGCAAAAAGTAAATTTTGCAGGAGATAAAGGAGGAGTAATTTCGGGAAAAGGAAAAGTTTCAAATGGAACTTTGACTCTTGAGGATGTGAACTATGTTGAAGAACTTACACACAACCTAGTGAGTGTTTCCCAAGTCTGTGATAAAGGTCATCCAGTTTATTTCAATGAAAAGGAGGCCTTAGTCCTGAAGCCAGGTTTTAAAAATTCCTGATGAATGGATATTGATGAGGGCGCCAAGGAAGAAGGACATCTATGCTATCAACATGGGTGTTCCTAACTCTTCAATGGTGTCTACATGTTTATTGTCCAAGGCTTCGGAAACAGATGCTCTGTTATGGCATAGGAGAATGGCACATCTAAACTGGAGAAAGATGAATTATATAACCAAAAATGGTTTGGTTCTAGGTGTACCACAAAAACGTTTCGAGTCTGAGGATAAGTGTGTTCCTTGCATGAAAGGAAAGCAGCACAAGAAACCACACAGACCTAAGACTGAAAACTCTATCTCCTCGCCATTTGAATTGCTACATATGGATCTCTTCGGCCCTATAAGCAAGAGAAGTCTAGGTGGCAAATGGTACTGTTTGGTTGTCACAGATGACTATTCTAGATTCTCATGGGTATTCTTTTTGGGATCAAAGGATGAGACTCCTGGAATTCTAATTGAGTTCTTTGATCTAGTAGAGAATGTCTATAAAAAGAGAGTTAAGCGTATTCGTAGTGACAATGGAACAGAGTTTAAGAATTCAACGTTGAATATCTATTGCTTAAGCAAAGGGATATTACATCAATTCAGTGCACCTTATGAACCTCAACAGAATGGTGTTGCTGAAAGAAAGAATAGAACGTTGATTGAAGCTGCTAGAACAATGCTTGCTGATTCAAAGCTTCCGGTCATCTTTTGGGCAGAAGCAGTGAATACAGCATGTTATGTTCTTAATAGAGTTCTTACGGTTAAGAGACATAACAAGACTTGTTATGAGCTTTTGAACAATAAGAAACCTAACTTAAAAGGGTTTGAACCCTTTGGAGTTTCATGCACCATATTAAAGACTGGACATCAAGCAAAATTTGGTGAGAAGGCTGACGAAGGATTTTTCCTAGGTTATATGCCCAATTCGCCAAATAAGAGAGTCTTTAATAAAGTCACAGGACGTTTGGAGGTAGTTTATAATATTGAGGTTACAAGCTATTCACCGGATGTTCATAAGGGCTTAGATTGGCAATTTGATTATTCTGATCTTTTTGCATCATTTAAAGTTCCTATTAGTGACTATGTCAGTGATTCAGAGATAGCTGAACATTTAGTGTTTGAAGATGAGAATATTGGTCCCGCTTCAACATCGAGTGTTAAGCAGTCTGGAATCAAGACTACTGTTGACTCAGATAAAGCTTCCACAAGTGAGTCACAAAAACCTTCAGAGGATAAGTCTCTAGAAACAGAAGATCTTGATGATCTTCATACAAAGTTTGATGACATACTTACTCCTTTGAAACATCTAAGAATATCTTCAGCACGTACGGAAGATGTACCTGAATTGGAAGAAATTGGTACTAATTTGGAAGATGAGATACCAGTTGAACCAGTTACTACAACTAGAACGAGTAAGAATCATCCAGTTGAAAACATCATCGGTGATATTAATACTCCGGTTCAAACTAGGCATCAATCCAGAACTAATACGTCTGAGAATTCTGAATACCAAAGCTTGTATACTGCAATGAAAGAGACAGGGATTCCTAATCAATGTCTATATTCATGCTTTATCTCACAAGTCGAGCCTAAAAATGTTCAAATGGCTTTAAAAGAAAACTCGTGGGTAGAAGCAATGCAAGAAGAACTATCTCAGTTCTCTAAATTACAAGTATGGGAGTTGGTTGACCTACCAAAGGGAGAATATCCAATTGGAACTAGATGGGTATTTAAGTGTAAGAGAGATGATAAAGGTATCGTTACTCGCAATAAAGCTCGTCTAGTGGTTCAAGGTTTTAATCAACAAGAAGGTATTGATTACAATGAAGTGTTTGCACCAGTTGCTAGGCTAGAAGCAATTAGAGTATTCTTAGCATTCGCATCATATTATGGTATAAAAGTGTATCAGTTGGATGTTAAGAGTGCCTTTTTGTATGGCAAAGTGGAAGAATTGGTGTATGTTTCACAACCGCCAGGGTTTGCTAATCCTGAGTATCCAGATAGAGTATATCGTTTGAATAAGGCTCTATATGGATTACATCAAGCACCTAGGGCATGGTATGGAACACTATCAACGTATCTACTTGAGAATGGATTTACAAGAGGATCAATTGATAGTACACTATTTGTGAAGTGGAAAAAGAAAGACTTTCTTCTTGTACAAGTGTATGTTGATGACATTATCTTTGGATCGTCTGATGAAAAGATGTGTCAAGAATTTGAGAAAGTCATGAGAAAAAGGTTTGAAATGTCTGCAATGGGAGAGTTGAATTTCTTCTTAGGATTACAAGTTGATCAAAAGAAGGATGGATTCTTTATTCATCAATCTAAATATACATATGAGCTATTAGAACGTTTCAAGATGGATGAAAGTAAGGTCTACAATACTCCAATTCCAGTCAATCATGGATTAGGTCCAGATACATCGAGTGATAGCGATGTGGATCCAACTCTTTATAGAGCCATGATCGGATCACTAATGTATCTTACAGCCTCTAGGCCTGACATCATGTTTGCTGTTTGTTTATGCGCAAGATATCAGGCTAATCCGAAAGAGTCACACATGCAAGCTGTTAAACGAATCTTTCGTTACCTCAAAGGGAAACCTAAGCTGGGTCTTTGGTATCCGATTGATGGAGACTTAGATCTCGTAGCTTATACTGATTCGGATTATGGAGGATGCAATCAGAATAGGAAATCTACGACTGGAGGATGTCAATTCTTAGGAGGTAGATTAGTATCCTGGCAGTGCAAGAAGCAAACCTCGGTAGCCATTTCTACATGTGAAGCTGAGTATGTTGCAGCTGGCAGCTGTTGCTCGCAAGTTCTTTGGATTCAACAGCAACTGCGGGATTACGGGTTAAATATAACCAATACTCCTATGATGATTGATAACGAATCTACTATGTCGATCACCAATAATCCAGTAAAGCACAGTAAAACTAAGCATATTGATATTCGACATCATTTTATTAGAGATTGTGCTGAAAAGAAATTGATAAGGTTAGTTAAGGTTCCATCATTGGATAACTTAGCAGACTTATACACAAAGGCGTTCGACAGAGCAAGATTTGAGACGTTGGTTCAACTAAACGGAATGAGAAATCCAGAGTGATTAGTCTTCCAAGGGTATTCTTGTAATAGTTAGTATTTATGTGTTTATTATTAAAAAAAAAAAAAAAAAAAAAAAAAAAAAAAAAAAAAAAAAAGGGCGTATGGCATTCATTTGCTTGTTACCTAAGGGGAATCGCCTTCATTTAAGTTTTTATTTGCAAAAACTACGGGAAATGATAGTACATTAGGAGAATAAGCTTCACAATAATAAAGCTTAAGTCCTAAGTATGATATGGTAGTAGGTTCAAATAAAGTTGCTTTAGAACTACAGCGGTTCTATCAGGTATGTGTTTATATTTATTTGATTATACACCTATATCCACAAGTTATAATTTGTCTATTTTTAGTAAAATTTTAGATGGCTTCATCATATGATGTACTGGTAGGCAAATTATATGAAATTTTCTAAGTCTTAAGAATTTAATTAACTACTTGTTTATTATTTTGTGTAACTATTCTATGATGTATGACATTAAGTCTTAAATGTTGAATGATGGTATTACCATACACTGTTATCATGCATTTTAATTAAAGTGACAAATAGTAGCAATATGGGTATTAATTTAATTACTGGTAACTATGTTGTACTATGTACAGAACTGAAACCTTTAATTAAATTAATATTCTCAAATATATTTTGAATTATGCTAGAAGGAATCTTCTGTTGTACTACGTACAGACTTAGATAACATAGCATATTCAAAGTATGTTTGATATTTGTCTAACCGTAAAAATTCAAGTGTATGTTATATGTTTCGAAAAGATACATCATTTAGTAACCGCTACCTTGAAAATTTAATGATGCAGTGTTATGTGTTTTACTTGAATTCTTCAGTATGTCATATAATAGGAAGCACTTGATAATTCTCATACTAACAATAAAGAGTTTGCTTAGAAAATTGAGTATAATTTGTTTATGTGGATCATATACTGGTAATCGTCTTGAACTATCTATAATTAAAATATTTACTTTATGTGCGTAATGCATTTATTAATTATGCTATGTGGATAAAGGTACCTAAGATATAGTTTTATAAATATAAATGTATAAATGATATATTTAGTTGTAATTTTATAGTAATTTATTTGAATTTCATGAGGTATGTATACTACCAATCTGCTTAAACTTTTTAAATATATCATGAATTGCTTATTCTTACTAATATGATCCCTAAGCAGATAAATTCTTATTCATTTTGTGTATGTATTTTATTTTGTTTCAAGTGTTTAATAAAATGGTACTTGATACCTATGATTATGTAATTTTGTTTTAGTTTTTAATTTTTGTGTTAATTATGCTTACCCTTCGGAATTAAATCATACTGAATGTTTTTGAGTTGAACAACGTGACAAATACAAGTGAAAATTAATTATAATTTAGACTTG
Organism: Helichrysum umbraculigerum; assembly: GCA_949592205.1. NCBI lineage: Eukaryota > Viridiplantae > Streptophyta > Magnoliopsida > Asterales > Asteraceae > Helichrysum > Helichrysum umbraculigerum. Next base: position 7,120,935 of record CATIUR010000004.1, on the reverse strand, counting down.
TGAAAATATCGGGTTTTTATTTATACTTAGAATTAAAATTCGCGTTTTTAATTATTTCTGCGAGTTGACTTCGACTTGCGAGTCCGCTTCAAATCTCGCGAATCGAATGTAAAGTATAAAGGTGGTCAAACGAGTCAGACCAACCCACCGAACCCACATACTTCGCGAGTTCAGTAAAGCTTGCGAATCCGTCAACAAGGCGAAACGAGGCGATTTATTGTTTTCGTTTGATTTCGATTCTTAGATTACGGGAACGAGTTATTCAATCCGAGGACTTTATACACCTTCATATTGCGAACATTTTGAGGTATAAACCAACGGATTTCACCGTGTAAATAACAAGAAATTGAAGTTTTTATAAAACTTAGGGTTTCGGGTTAAAAACTAAACGATTTGCGTCGATTACGATGTTATTGGACATAAATCCTTGTGGTTTATGTTAAATGGATGTTAATAAACGTAAATCAATTGATAGATCATGTTAAATTCAACAGATTAATCGATTTTAATTAAAAATTATCGACGGCTGTTCATCGAACGAGTTGAGATTTTACCTCGACTCCCTGATTGAATGAAACGAGTTGACATTGTGAATCAACTCGCAGCGAGTTGACTAGCGAATCCATGAGATTAGCGAGTTCACTTCAATAGCTGCTTTATAAGTTTAGCGAGTTCATAAGCAAAACGAGTTGACCTCACCTCGTTAGGCCAGTTTATGCGAGTCCAGTACTTAGAAAAATTTTATTTTTTAAAGTAGTGATATAAATGTTAAGACTTTTTAAGTAATAACTTAGATGAAATGGATTTGTGTTAATTCTTATATGATTATATCGAAAGTCTACTAATTTAAGAAGAAAATTAGTGGCGTGTCCTAATTTCACATTAGCGGTATAATTTTTAACGTTAACGACTTGAGATTTTTATTAAAATAACAAGTACCTAACGTGATTTAAATTAGACTTAAGACTTTTTAGTTATAAGTAAAATTTTTATATACGACTTGAGATTATTTTTGTATCAAGTTATATATAATTACAATTTTAAACTAAGATGTTTGATGAATCTCAATTCATAATACATAATAGTTTAAATATTTTTTATCGTGCATTAAATTATATCTGTTGTTTGTATTCATTACAGATATGGCTAGAGCATTTGATAAGGGTCACAACATCCTGGTTGATCTGAACCTTGAGGCCAAACGGGCTGACAGGGTTGCTGATATATTACGTTTTCTAGCACGATCAAGGATTAGATATGCTATTACGGCCAATCCTCCTATCTCACAGACTATACTGAACGATTTCTGGACGGATATTGTTTATGACGAATCTGTCACTCCGCCAGAGATTCGAGCTACAGTTGGTGGACAACCTGTTACCTTTTCAGCTGGTAATCTTCGTGAGATTTTGCAGCTAGGTACGGTAGAACAGGAGAACGGGGATATTGAGTATCCTATGGACTTTATTGAGGGTGCTATTGGACGTATGGGATATACAGGAGACAGGCGTGGACGTCAGTTCCAGAAGCCTCTGGTCATTGGTCAGTGGAGGTTTCTTTGGCACGTGATGAATATAGTCTTCGCAGCAAAGAAAGGTGGCTTTGATGAGTTGAGCCCTGCGATTCTATCGGCTGTACTGTCACTGGTTTACAATAAACCATACAGTTTTTGTGATTACATTTTTGGAGAGATAGCTAGACAGATATCGGGTTCTGTTAGATCTAGATTTATGATCTACCCGAGGTTTTGTATGCTTATCATACGTGCGCGTCTACCGAACTTGGTTATTCCTGAGCCGTTTTTATCGGTGAATACCATTGATCAACGTGGTTATAATGCCATGTTTATGCAGACGATTAGGAAGGAAGGAGTGGTGAAACCGGAAATTAGACCACTTTTTGGATATATTGTTGATCCGAACTACGTTGCACCGCCAAATCATGGGTGGTTGGACGTAGCTCCTGCTGCTGTTGTTGCTCCTGCTGTTGCTGATGTTGTACCTGCACCTGTAGCTGAGGAAGCTCAACCTGAAGATCCACAAGGGCTCCTTGAGGATGTTCTTATTCAGGCTGGTCAGGTGGATCAGCAGGTGAATCAAGAGGTTGCTGCACAGGTTGTGCAAGAAGTTTTGGAGCAGAATGATGATGAGACAAATCCTTTGCTTCAAGACATTGAGAGTTACTTGGCACCACCTGAGGTAATCTGTTACTTATGTAATAATATAGATGCTTAGTTGATAGATTGTTTTTATTGATCATAGATGCATAATATTATTATATAATGATTCTGATATTAGATATTTAGTAAATTGGATATTATTTCTGATTTTAAAAATATAAATATCATTATACGAACAGGAAGCTGAAGCTGAGGCTGCACATCCAGAAGTTATATTACTTGAGGATGAGCAGATACAGCTTGATAGATCAGTTGTTGTACCAACTGAGGTATTATATCTGATTAATCTTAAATATATAGAACTTGTATGATAGAGCTTACGCTAATCATAAATGTTTAATATATTTAAAATTTAGGATCCTGTTAGATCATCTAGAGGTCGTGATGGTGAGACGGCTTCAGATGAAGATTCTGATAATACACCTTCTCCTCCTCCATCTGCTTCTGAAAAGAAGAGGAAGGGTAAGAGTATTCTGGAGGAAGGTACTGAGGAAGTTGAGATTCCTTTGATGAAGCGTCCGAGAACGCTTACTATTCGAGAAGGTTAGTATTAATTAAAGTTAAATAATCTTAACTTGTTGTTTATCAGGAGTTGAACTGAGACAGTTAATTCTGTATACAGTTTCTCAGGATACACCACAGGTAGAGATGGTTGCACCGGTGGTTACGGAATCGATGTCTTTACCGCTTCAAGTATGAGATATAAATTCTATAACTATGAGTGTTATGCAATTAATTAGAGTTTGAGACAGAGTAATCTGTAACAATAACTGATTTTAATTGTGTTTAACTTTACAGCATGAGGTTGCTGATTTAGTTCGTGGAGCTAATTTTCCGACGAACAAAACAGCTAGATTTGCGACAAGTTTGCTTACGCAAGCTTTGTCTCAACCTCATACACCGCTTACCAGAGACTGGCATATTGAGTCTCTTACACCGCCTGGACCCAGAACGATACCTGTTACTCCAACGACTGATGCTGAAAGGATTACATCCTTAGAGTCGAGGGTAAAGGATTTGGAGAAGCTTACTTCTCAGATTCCAGAGCTGGTGTCGAGCAATCTTCTTCTTTCACAACAGATACTCAAGCAGAGTGAATCGTACAATCTGTTGATGAAGACTCATGAGACGTTACTTGCGGACTTCACTGTACAGAGACTGAAGTTATCTTCTTTAGAGAGTCTGGTCTTGAGATCGCATTCAGGACAGCCTGCTCAGGGGGAGATATTGGTATATCTGGAGTCTTGCAGAGAGAATGAGTTGAAGAGAAAGAGAGATCAAGACAAGGACGATGATCCCAATGCACCGAGTGGTGAGCAGACTGGTCCTTCAAAGACTAGTGAGCAAGCTACTATTCAGGGGGAGTCTGGTGCTGGTGCTAGTGGTTCTGGAGTGGGTACAAGTGCAGATAAGACTGTATCGGGTGATACTGAAGCTGGTAAGATAGCTTAGTATTATCTTAGTACTGTAATATTTGTAATAGTTTGTAGTGAACAAGTGTAAACTTAATTATTGTGTAAATATATTTGGCTTAGGGTTATTATTATTTTAAGTAAAATATGTTTGGTAATTTAAGTTTATAAAATTATGTTAAGATAAAATAGTGATCGAAAGACTTCTGACTTATTGAGTAGTCGAGCGGCGTGTTCCGATTAATTTCGGCGGTCATAATTTTATAATAACATATGCATTTTAGATTTGATTATAGACTTAAGACCGTAAGGTTTATAAGTAATTAACAAGTTAAAAATGTATTCGTATTAACTAGACAAATGATATATAATTTAAAGGTTAAATTGATAATGAATGAGATCAATTAACACTTGGAAATTATATAAGGTAATTAATAGTAAATTTAAATGTTTGGTGATTATTCACAATGCATTAGAATTTAAAATTAATTAATATTTGTTAAGTAGACTTAAGAGATTTTAGATTGATTCAGGGTAATCAATAAAAGATTTTATAAGTTATATTTATATTGCGTTTATATGTTAGGTTAAAATATACAAAAGAATTAATAAAGAAATTCTTAGATTGGTTCAGGGAAATCAATAAAGAATTTGAATTATTAATATATTTGTATTTATGTTTTTCTCTAGGAATGGAAATGCTTAATCTATCAGATTCGGAAGATGATATTCTGGATGAGATAGATGAAGAGATTGATTATGATATTGAAGAAGGAGAGTTCAAACTTCCTGAAGATTGGACTGCAGTATTTGAATCAGTGATAGATGAAGGTGTTGATCTGGATGCAAATGTAGATGAACATGTTGTGAATCCATCAACGACTGAATTTGTTTTTGTAAATGAACAAGGAGAATCAGTTATTGATTTAGAAGCTTTTGAGAATGCTTCTGAAGATTCAGATACTGAAGTTGAAGAAATAGAGGACAAATACAAACATATGGTTGGTAATCCTATGTTTATCCAAGAAATGCTGAAAAAGAAAAAGGAAAATAAGCAACGCATTTTGAAAGAAGTTGATATTACTGGAAAGCGTGTACTTAAAACTGGCATTATTGGATGGTATTATGACTCTGACCTGAAGCTCTTCGCGATCAAAAGGTTTGACGGGGTTCAATATTTTGAGAAGAAGCTTACCGTGTTTAGTTCATTGCCTCGATATGAGATTCGAGACTTGGCTAGATTAGATATGAAAAATCCAAGTGATGATGATTATGCTAAGTATGTTGAGCGTATCATTAGGACTGAAGGATTATCTATGAAGTTTTCGAAGATTAAGCCAAGGAAAGGAAAAATGATAAAGCTAAACGAACTTAGTCAGAGAACTGGAAGAAGAAGAAGGAAGAAGGTTTATCCAGCGGTCAAATGCATTAAGCAAATACCAATGAAGACTATGCCTCAGAATATTTTGGGAAAATTGAAATATTGGGGGGTAGATGCTGGAACAGGGGAAGCCTTTATGATTGAAGCTGATGATGATTATCCTGATGGCGAAAAAGAGATTCTTCGTGTATATGATCACAGACATCTGATGAACTTATCAAAGGAAGATCTGATTATGTTGTACAAGAACAAGATCAAATCTACTGTTGGTTGGGGTGATTTAGCACGAGATTATCACAGGATGGTTAAAACATGCATCAAGCTTAAAATTTTCGCAGGCAGTAAGATTTACAAATGAAGATCAAAGACAGCGTGAAGATAAAGACGCTAGAGCTATTGTCAAGGGGGAGTCTGTTGGAACATAGAGTGTGACAACAGATCTAGCTTGATATAGGACTAGTGTAATTATTATTACGTTTGTATATTGGTTTAGATTTGTAAATAAATATTTGTTTTGTTAGTAATATTCGTTAAACATATTATTGTGTTAAGTTAGACGAATTATTAAATACGAAATAAATAAATTCTGTGCGAGTCGAGTTCTCAGGTCGCGAGATTAACGAGCCGAGATGAGAACTGAATTCGTGGAAGTCTGGCGAGCCGAGTTCCGAGTTGGGCTTGGGCTGCGAGTTGGACCGAACTCGCAGGCCCTTGCGAGTCGAGACGAGCTGGACATATATAATGTTTATCAATCGGTGAAAAACACCAGAAAATAACTTTTGCATTCTGATTTCAATTGCTGCGAATTCAACAAACCAGAGAAAAACATAACCTAAGGCTAGGCTTTGACGATTCGTTGTTTAAAGCTAAGTCTAGTTAAAACGCAATACGAACATATTCGTTGTTAGTAAAATAACACCGTATTGAGGGATTCCGCACCTTAATACTACAGATAACGAAGTTATTGATCCTAAAACTAGGGGACTTACATTACTCCTCCTTTGTCTCCTGCAAAATTGACTTTTTGCTTGAGACTCTCTTTGAAGTCCTTCACTAGACTTCTCTCTCCTGTCATGTGCCTCGAGCATCCACTGTCTACGTACCACCAGCTATCCTTGTTCACAGCATGCTCCTGCACATAACACAATACACGATTAGTTGTCAAGAGGGACCCAAGCCATTACGGTCTTGGTTTGTCCCTTATCATCAACAAACTTAAGCTCTTTAAAATAACCATCCTTCCCATCAGGAGCTTTAGTTACTTTAGAAGAAGCTTGAGCTTGTGGACGATCAGCCTTAAGAGGTGAATTTGAGGAGAACCTCCTAGGCACTGAATTTTGAGTTCTATTATAATAGCTATAATTAAGCTCATGTGACCGTGAAGTAGTACCATTCTCATACTGACTATGGCCTCTACTTTGATTTCTAAACCTCGACGGTGTCATATCTCTAGGCTTATAGACAGAATTATCACTTAAAGTATATGGTCGTTTAGGTTTAGGAGGGGAGACACTATGTTTACCTTCTCTTTTAAGAATATTAACAGGTTTAATACCTAGCTTAGATTTGATATCTAACCCATCTACATTCATACTAGAGTCAGTCGGTGTCCTTTCATCAATCACCAGCTTATGTGATACTTCCGGCTTTTTGTTAGGACAACACGAAGCTACATGTCCCTTTTGGTGACACTTGAAGCACGACATCTGCTTTCGTGATTTACTCACTTTTGCTTTCTCATTTAGAGTCTTAGGCACTAAAGGTTCAATATGTTCCTTATTAACCTTATCATCAGTCTTAGCATCGTTAATCACTCCACCTGATACAAAATGTATTTTGGTGAAATGAGAAGCCTTACTATTATCTGATGAAGGGTTCTTAATAACATCCTTCTGTGCCTCTGACTGTTCAGGTTTATCAGCTACTGAAATCTCAGGATTAACTTCAGTCATTTCAGAATCTTCAGGAATAGGAGTGTAATTGGCATTAAAAGGAGGGGATACATCATTGTAACCTAACCCAGTCTTGTCCTTTACACTACGTTGAGCATCTAACATTTTATCCATTTGAGATGTCCTATAATTCTCAAGTTTACGGTTTTGCTCAATTAACCTTAAGTTAAGGTTCACTATTTCCTGATCCTTACTAGCAATTGTCTCATTTAAGTCCTTGATATTCATATAGAGTCCATCTATGATAACAGATTTTTCACTTATGGTATCTCTAAGTTTGGTCTTATCCGAAACATCATACTTAATTTTATCCTTTAAGGCCTGTTTATCATCACTTAATCTACGTATATCCATAAGGGCTTGGTCAAGTTCAGATCTAACAGTCTTATAGGATTCTTTATCCAAATTCAATTGGGATGACAAGTTGCTATTTGACACAGTTAACACACTAACCTGAGATTGTAAATCAGTAACTAAGTAACAAACATCAGCAAGAGTAAGAATATCTAAACATACCTTCTTCTTGTCAAGTTTGTACTTCAGCCATGCGTGCCACGAATTCTTCAGGACTCATATCTGGAGTCGAATCCATATACAGCACGTCATCATCACTTGCCTTCACTTCTGACTCAGGCACATCTACTCTCTGTTCTACATCAGTGGGCATGTAGGACATTGATCCAGCAGTTGACTCTTCAATTTCAGTCATCAAGGCTTCTTCTTCTGACTCAGCTTTCCAGTCATATGAGCCATCTAACTGCTTCACCACTAAGGCTTTGGAAGCTAGAGTACTTCCCGAGCCTTGTTTTCCTTTTGCTTCTACTTTAGGCCTTTGGCATTCTTTAGCGAAATGACCAATACCTTGACAGTTAAAGCATCTGACCTTGGTTTTATCAAACCCTAATCTATTGCCCACCACCTTTCTACCAGTTCTTTTGAGGAAATTCTTCACTTTTCTGGATACTAGAGCTAATAGCTCTTGAACTTCTAATTCCTCAATATAATCCGGATCGATCTATTCATAATCCTCGTCAAAAAGAACGGGATCATTAATCTTTCCCTCAATGTAGTTTTCATATGATGCTACAAAGGAAGTGTCACACCCCGTCTAAAGCGGAAACAACGGGGTACAACGTAGATAGGATCACAACACATTATTATAAAGAATACTAAATGAAATAAAATATTCAATGTGTCGTGATGTCAATAACATGATAAACGGTTCATGTCATGCATACGTATCAACAATGAATCAATGTCAAACAACCACAATAATCAAACCAAATATCTAGGCAAACCACCTCCAAAATTTAAACAAATCATACTATAAGTCTTAACAATACTCAATGCAACCTATGTGGTCCACTAAGCTTTCTTGTCCTCGCTCTTAGTCCCACTAGTACTTCCTGAAAAGATATGCTCAAAAGTGTCAACACAATGGTTGGTGAGTTCCGCGGGTTTATAAATGACACAAACTAAATATTTGCTGTGATAAAGATACGAGTTAGGACAATGCAATGAAAATGTACACATAAGTGAAATAATGTAAATGAAACACCTCAACACACTGTCGTCACCCCACGAAGAAGTATGACCAAACAAACCCTGTGAATGCAGTAGCTACCCATAATGGCTTTAATGTATACATAACATATAACATTAGGTACTAAGGCCTTGTGAAACAACATGGCTTTAATGTATACCAAGAATAATGTATACATCAGGTACTCACTCCCGAAAGAGCAAGGCCTTACAATGATAATGAATCCAACAACCAAATGCACATACTTCACATAGTGCCATACATTTCATGCAAATGTCCAAAATGAAAACAAATACGTTTCACAGCGGAAAATGGTAATAAAACGTACGAGCATACTTTTCCCCCAAATTTGAAAATAAGTAAGAAAATGGGGCCTCAAAACTCACCTTGATTAACAAAGCTAATATCGTCCCAAAATGAATCCATCACACAATACGTCAATCTACAAATAAATTCATATAGATTAATAACCTAGGCAAAACTATATCTTTTTATTATGTCCTAGTTGATTGGTCGAGTTTCCTACACGTAATCACCGATTAAAACAATATTAGTAATTAAGAGCCCTACAAGAGTATTTGTGCTATTTTAATTTAACACACATCTAAGATCATGCCCACTGTTACGAAAATAATTACAGTACAATTAAACCATGTAAACCACACCTATTATATCAAAACAATATATGATAAAAGGTGGTGACAGCAAGGTTAGAAACGAGCCACCTTGTTTGTCATGACCTTAATTACTTTACCACCCATCAAAACTTATATCTTTTAAATATGAAACAAAAGATCAATATTTATATAATGTCAAATTTGATTCTTTATACTCATAAAACCAGGTTAACACCACAACTTCTTACACCTATTGGTCAAATAAAGCCAAAGGCTAAAATTAAGTATTATTATCTGCCAACGAACTGTACTTGATCGATTTTGATAACTCATACAAAAGAACCATTTTAATTAACGTAATACAATTATGTTCTAATAAAATTACACATACTTATTACTATGTTCATAAAATCGTCATATTCCGTTTACATAATCTGAAATTTAATAGTGTCCTAACATCCACAGATCCCATAATAATTAGAGAATAATTTGATCAAACCGAATTAGATTTACAAAAGTTTTCTAAAAATTCGTCATACACTGTAACAGTTTACGAAATAATTTTTATAAAATCATACAATGCGTTTCAGAGGCCGAAACCCCTTCTTATTAAGTAAAATTTCGAGATCTACAACTTTCGTGTTTTGACCGAAGCCTGAAAACGAACGTAGATAGGTCAAAACTGCCGTCGATCACAACAGAAAATTTTAGACAGATTTTACGTTTAACGATACTAGACTTTCGGTTTGCAAAACTTATTTTACCCAACTTATTCATATCTCAAACATATAATTCGACCCACATATACATATATTTCAGAAAAATTAAAATAAAATAAAAATATATTGATTAGGGTTTATGATTATACCTACGTATACACACGAGCAAGAATGCACCAAGTAACTCACGAGTTCGATTTTTCTTCTTTTCTCCTTTGTTTTTCAGTAGACGCAGCAAAATAGCAAAAGGAGGGTTCTTTATTCGTAGGTATTAAAAGTGATATGGTTTTGTTTTAGGTTAAAGATCATATGTTTGATTTTTGTTTGGAGACCAAGTCTCGGTTATGAGTTGGGCCGATTTCCTGGCCTCACAAAACAACTACAATACCACTGAAAAGTTTACTCTTAAAACTACATTAATACTTCATCTAAATTTTCATTTAATTGTGGACCTTATTGAAACTATGAAATACTAGCATGTCTGACATCAATCATTATTATTATTATTATAATATTATTTTTGATTATGAAAGTTTGATGACAACGTTCATCATTATTATTATTATTATTATTATTATTATTATTATTATTATTATTATTATTATTATTATTATTATTATTATTATTATTATTATTATTATTCTAACTTTTAATTTAATCGCGTACGAGTATTGATTCGAGTTTTTGAATACTATATGAGAATTTAATTTCTCACATAATTTAAAATACGAATAATTAACTTATTTATCCACATTACTCAAGTATTTGAATTCCTAATAAGAAATGATTAATGAAAACGAACCTAGGAATAGAGTTTTGGTGACGGATGTCACAGTATCCCCCAGTTGAAGGAATTTCGTCCCGAAATTCAACCAGAGCTAGTACTGCAAACACGATCACCGAAAAGATGCGGATACTTCAACTTCATTTGATCTTCTCGCTCCCAAGTAAACTCGGGACCTCTTTTAGCACTCCAACGAACTTTGACAATCGGGATCTTGCTACGTTTTAACTTCTTAACCTCCCGATCCATAATCTCTACCGGTTCTTCCATAAAATGCAGTTTAGGATCAATCTGAATTTCTTCCAACGCTACTCGTAAAGTCTGATCAGCTAAACACTTCCTTAAATTTGCCACATGGAACACATCATGAACTCCACTGAGCTCTTGTGGTAATTTCAGTCTATATGCAACTGGACCAACACGCTCGGTAATCTCGAATGGCCCAACAAATCTCGGTGCAAGTTTCCCTTTCTTACCAAAGCGAACAACTCCTTTCCACGGTGACACTTTTAATAACACATAATCACCAACTGCAAATTCTAATGGCTTACGACGTTTATCAGCATGGCTCTTTTGCCTATCACGAGCCACTTTCAATCTCTCCTTGATTTGCACAATCTTATCAGTAGTCTCTTGGACTACTTCCGGCCCAATCAACTGACTTTCTCCTACCTCAGCCCACATTATAGGCGAACGGCACTTCCGCCCATAGAGTGCTTCAAATGGTGCACACTGAATACTCGAATGGTAGCTGTTATTATATGAAAATTCCACCAATGGTAAATGAGTATCCCAGTTTCCTCCAAAATCGATAACACAAGCCCTCAACATATCTTCCAACGTCTGGATAGTACGCTCACTTTGCCCATCAGTTTGAGGGTGATAAGCCGTACTCATATCCAATCTCGTCCCTAACGCCTTCCGTAGCGTTTGCCAAAATCGGGAAGTAAAACGACCATCACGATCAGATATAATCGATACTGGTACTCCATGCCTTGCTACAATCTCATTTATGTACAACCTCGCCAACTTCTCCATCTTATAGTCCTCGCGGATAGCTAAGAAATGAGCAGACTTAGTCATCCTATCCACGATAACCCAAATCGAATCGTGCCCGCTGCTGGTTCTAGGCAGCTTAGTGATAAAATCCATAGCAATGTTCTCCCATTTCCACTCGGGAATTTCCGGTTGTTGCAGTAATCCTGGGGGTCTTTGATGTTCAGCCTTGACCTTCAAGCAAGTCATACACTGACTAACATATAATGCAATATCCTTCTTCATACCTGGCCACCAATACAAATCTTTCACATCATGGTACATTTTATCTGCCCCCAGATGAATAGAATATTTAGATTTATGAACTTCATCCATCACCAACGCCCTCAACCCACCTAGCAACGGAATCCACAGTCTTCCAATGAAGTAGTATAACCCGTCATCCTTACATTCCAACTGTCCATCCATTCCACGTAATGACTCTTCTTTAACATTAGTCTCCTGTAGCGCTTCCAACTGAGCCTCAATCAACTTTTCCTTGATACCCGAATGAATAGTCATAGCCATCGCTCTCACCCTTCTTGGCTTAACCCTTTCTTTCCTACTCAAGGCATCAGCCACCACATTCGCCTTTCCAGGATGGTAGCGAATTTCACAATCATAATCACTAAACAACTCCAACCACCTCCTCTGCCTCATATTCAATTCCTTCTGATCAAAGATATGCTGCAAACTCTTATGATCAGTATAAATCACACTTTTCGTTCCATACAGATAATGCCTCCAACACTTAAGTGCAAAGACCACTGCACCCAATTCCAAATCGTGAGTAGTGTAGTTTTTCTCATGCACCTTGAGTTGCCTAGATGCATAAGCTATCACCTTCCCTCGCTGTATCAGAACACACCCTAACCCTTGATTAGACGCGTCACAATAAACCACAAAATTGTCCGAGCCATCAGGTAATGCCAAAATCGGTGCCTCACACAAAGCATTCTTCAGAGTTTGAAATGCTTCTTCCTGTTTCTCACCCCAGACAAATTTTCTTTCTTTTTTGCGTTAACTGCGTAAGCGGTTGAGCAATCTTAGAAAAATTCTCGATAAAACGTCGATAGTATCCAGCCAAACCTAAGAACTGACGAATTTCAGAAGGAGTTTGTGGAGTCCTCCAGGCTTTCACCGCCTCAATCTTACTTGGATCCACATGTATACCCGCCTCGTTTACCACGTGACCAAGAAAATGAACCTCATGCAACCAGAACTCACATTTCGAAAACTTTGCATAGAGCTGTTCTTTCAAGAGAAGTTCAAGAATAAGCTTCAGATGTAGCTTATGATCCTCTTTAGATTTTGAATAGATCAAGATATCGTCAATGAAAACGATAACGAATTTATCAAGATACGGTTTACAAACACGATTCATTAGATCCATGAATACCGCCGGCGCATTAGTAAGACCAAAGGGCATAACGAGAAATTCGAAGTGCCCATAACGAGTCCTGAATGCAGTCTTTGGTATATCCGACTCATGTACTCTCAACTGATGATAACCAGAACGAAGATCAATCTTTGAAAACCACTGAGCACCCTGGAGTTGATCAAATAAATCATCTATCCTTGGGAGAGGATAACGATTCTTGACCGTAAGCTTATTAAGTTCACGATAATCAATACACATACGAAATGAACCATCTTTCTTTTTAACGAATAGAACAGGTGCTCCCCAAGGGGAGTGACTAGGGCGAATAAATCCCTTGTCTTGGAGCTCCTGAAGTTGAGTAGACAATTCATGCATTTCAGAAGGAGCTAAACGATATGGAGCTTTAGCAACTGGGGTCGCTCCAGGAATAAGATCAATGCGAAACTCAACGGGTCGAAGAGGAGGTAATCCCGGCAAATCATCAGGAAAAACATTAGGAAAATCACGAACAATAAGGACATTTTCAAGTTTTGATTCCTCAGAATTTATACTCATAAGTTTAACACATTTGGTCTCCGGTTGTTCCCCAGAGATTTCCAACATACTGCCATCTGGCATAGGTATACGGACCACCTTTTCGAAGCACACAATTTCGGCCCTATATTTCGACATCCAATCCATACCTACTATAACATCAAAACTACCGATCCCAAAAGGTATTAGGTCAATACTGAAAGTATGATCCTCCAGTACGAGTGTACAATTTTTAATAACCTCATTCAAGTCTACCCGTTTCCCATCCGCAATTTCAATTTCATACACAACGTCCAGCTTACTAGGTATAATATCAAGTATATGCACAAAATCCACAGATATAAAGCTAAAATCGGCACCACTGTCAAATAAAACCGTAGCAAAATGATCATTTAACAGAAACGTACCGGTCACAATGTTGGGTGCCTGTCGTGCCTCGCTAGCATTCATAACAAATGATCTCCCAGGAGCAGTGTTTGTAGCACGACCCCGATTCTGATTTCCGCCTGTGGTCAGAGCCCGAGTATTATTATTATTAATTCCAGCAACTCCTATAGCTCTAATCAACCTTGGGCACGCATTGATGAAATGATCCAAGCCCCCACACTCGAAACATCCCCTAACACCTCTAACCGTATTAACCGGGGCAACAACGCGTGCAGGAAGTCAACAGCAGTCGGGTGTATGACCCCACCGGTTGCACTTGTTGCAAAACCGACAACCCACAGCTGGTAAATGATGATAATTACATTTCTCACAGTATGGAAGAGGACCAGTGTAACCTCTTCTTTCAGTATTGGAAATCACAAATCCCTTGCCCACTTTAGCCCTCTTATTTCCAGATTCACTAACCCGAGCCTTGCTAGATTCAACAACCTCTTTACCCTTCTCGTTTCCCCTCTTTAATGTACCATTCCTCACCATCTCCTCAGTAAGGGCCCCATCTTTCAAAATCGCACTCTGAATAGTGGCTGGTTCAGTCACCTTAACCATTCCCTTAATTTCTGGCACCAATCCCCCTAAATACTTTTTAATTCTTCTCGACTCAGGTGTTACCATACTTGGAATCAACTTGGCCAATTCATGGAAACGATCAGTATAGGCCGCATGATTGGCCCCCACCATCTTATGATCCAAAAATTCCTTCTCTAACTTGTCCATTTCATTTGTAGAACAGTACTCCTCCACTAACAGTGCCTTAAACTCTTCCCATGTCATACCCATAGCAGCAGGCCTACCCCTGGCCTGAATCTGCGTATTCCACCAGGTCAATGCTTTACCCGACAACTCAGTAGATGCATATCGGACCATACGCTCTTCGGCGCAATTACTAATATCCAACACTGACTCTATCTTCTCTATCCACCTAGAGCAAGCAATCGCTCCCCTTTGCCATCGAAATCTCGTGGTTTGCATGCCTTGAATTCCTTATAAGTACATCCTCTAGCAGCCGCTCCATTACCAGCTCCATCCTCACCATTAGGTTCCCCATTAAAATTTTCCTCTTCTTCTTCACCACCTCCTCCACCTGTACCCTGCAACACACCCTGAGTAACCTGTGCAACTATAGTAGGCAATAATGCATGCAGTTGTTCTGCAATCATCGCGGCAACATTGGGTGCCTCACCCCCACCTCCTGCATCGTCTCCACCAGTACGGCCACCTGTCCGGCCACCACCCCTACCATTACGGCCGCCAGTACGGCCTCCCCCTCTGTTTGCACTACCGCCTCTATTTGCATTACGAACGGAACGTCTTGGCGGCATGATTTCTACAATGGGAACGTAATACAGATTAATATGATTAAATGATGTAGATAAGGTTTAGATACGTATACTTCGTATAATTTAAGAAGTTAACATTTCATATGTGTAAGATCAGATATTTCTAAACATGAAAAGATGTGAACAACGTTTGAACGAGAAATCATCCTTCGTACACCTTTACAGGTAGCACATTGCTTACTCAAATATGGTCGATAGACTTGCATATGTTGGAATATCTTCTTCAATTACGTCGGCCGCCATAATTGTAAAAATATTCGTTCACAGACATTTCTATCTTCCAAATTTTTGTAACACAATATACTTGTACAAAAGGGCAAAGATTAACAATAGAACAATGGATATGCACAACACATAGTTAGGTTGTGCAACCAATGTTAGAAAGGAATTGAATTACATTGAAATATGCACACATAGTTCCCTAATTCATGTTCTATATGCGGGTTCCTTATTTATAGTCTAGGCCAATCCACCTAGATCTCTATAAACAATGGCTCTGATACCAATCTGTCACACCCCGTCTAAAGCGGAAACAACGGGGTACAACGTAGATAGGATCACAACACATTATTATAAAGAATACTAAATGAAATAAAATATTCAACGTGTCGTGATGTCAATAACATGATAAACGGTTCATGTCATGCATACGTATCAACAATGAATCAATGTCAAACAACCACAATAATCAAACCAAATATCTAGGCAAACCGCCTCCAAAATTTTAAACAAATCATACTATAAGTCTTGACAATACTCAATGCAACCTATGTGGTCCACTAAGCTTTCTTGTCCTCGCTCTTAGTCCCACTAGTACTTCCTGAAAAGATATGCTCAAAAGTGTCAACACAATGGTTGGTGAGTTCCGCAGGTTTATAAATGACACAAACTAAATATTTGCTGTGATAAAGATACGAGTTAGGACAATGCAATGAAAATGTACACATAAGTGAAATAATGTAAATGAAACACCTCAACACACTGTCATCACCCCACGAAGAAGTATGACCAAACAAACCATGTGAATGCAGTAGCTACCCATAATGGCTTTAATGTATACATAACATATAACATTAGGTACTAAGGCCTTGTGAAACAACATGGCTTTAATGTATACCAAGAATAATGTATACATCAGGTACTCACTCCCGAAAGAGCAAGGCCTTACAATGATAATGAATCCAACAACCAAATGCATATACTTCACATAGTGCCATACATTTCATGCAAATGTCCAAAATGAAAACAAATACGTTTCACAGCGGAAAATGGTAATAAAACGTACGAGCATACTTTTCCCCCAAATTTGAAAATAAGTAAGAAAATGGGGCCTCAAAACTCACCTTGATTAACAAAGCTAATATCGTCCCAAAATGAATCCACCACACAATACGTCAATCTACAAATAAATTCATATAGATTAATAACCTAGGCAAAACTATATCTTTTTATTATGTCCTAGTTGATTGGTCGAGTTTCCTACACGTAATCACCGATTAAAACAATATTAGTAATTAAGAGCCCTACAAGAGTATTTGTGCTATTTTAATTTAACACACATTTAAGATCATGCCCACTGTTACGAAAATAATTACAGTACAATTAAACCATGTAAACCACACCTATTATATCAAAACAATATATGATAAAAGGTGGTGACAGCAAGGTTAGAAACGAGCCACCTTGTTTGTCATGACCTTAATTACTTTACCACCCATCAAAACTTATATCTTTTAAATATGAAACAAAAGATCAATATTTATATAATGTCAAATTTGATTCTTTATACTCATAAAACCAGGTTAACACCACAACTTCTTACACCTATTGGTCAAATAAAGCCAAAGGCTAAAATTAAGTATTATTATCTGCCAACGAACTGTACTTGATCGATTTTGATAACTCATACAAAAGAACCATTTTAATTAACGTAATACAATTATGTTCTAATAAAATTACACATACTTATTACTATGTTCATAAAATCGTCATATTCCGTTTACATAATCTGAAATTTAATAGTGTCCTAACATCCACAGATCCCATAATAATTAGAGAATAATTTGATCAAACCGAATCAGATTTACAAAAGTTTTCTAAAAATTCGTCATACACTGTAACAGTTTACGAAATAATTTTTATAAAATCATACAATGCGTTTCAGAGGCCGAAACCCCTTCTTATTAAGTAAAATTTCGAGATCTACAACTTTCGTGTTTTGACCGAAGCCTGAAAACGAACGTAGATAGGTCAAAACTGCCGTCGATCACAACAGAAAATTTTAGACAGATTTTACGTTTAACGATACTAGACTTTCGGTTTGCAAAACTTATTTTACCCAACTTATTCATATCTCAAACATATAATTCGACCCACATATACATATATTTCAGAAAAATTAAAATAAAATAAAAATATATTGATTAGGGTTTATGATTATACCTACGTATACACACGAGCAAGAATGCACCAAGTAACTCACGAGTTCGATTTTTCTTCTTTTCTCCTTTGTTTTTCAGTAGACGCAGCAAAATAGCAAAAGGAGGGTTCTTTATTCGTAGGTATTAAAAGTGATATGGTTTTGTTTTAGGTTAAATATCATATGTTTGATTTTTGTTTGGAGACCAAGTCTCGGTTATGAGTTGGGCCGATTTCCAGGCCTCACAAAACAACTACAATACCACTGAAAAGTTTACTCTTAAAACTACATTAATACTTCATCTAAATTTTCATTTAATTGTGGACCTTATTGAAACTATGAAATACTAGCATGTCTGACATCAATCATTATTATTATTATAATATTATTTTTGATTATGAAAGTTTGATGACAACGTTCATCCTTCTTCTTATTATTATTATTATTATTATTATTGTTATTATTATTATTATTATGATTATTATTATTATTATTATTCTAACTTTTAATTTAATCGCGTACGAGTATTGATTCGAGTTTTTGAATACTATATGAGAATTTAATTTCTCACATAATTTAAAATACGAATAATTAACTTATTTATCCACATTACTCAAGTATTTGAATTCCTAATAAGAAATGATTAATGAAAACGAACCTAGGAATAGAGTTTTGGTGACGGATGTCACAGGAAGCAAGAACGGACAGTTGTTGTTCAGCAGATTTCACACTCATAGGCTTCATTATTATTATTATAATATTATTTTTGATTATGAAAGTTTGATGACAACGTTCATCCTTCTTCTTTTTCTTATTATTATTATTATTATTATTATTATTATTATTATTATTATTATTATTGTTATTATTATTATTATTATTATTATTATTATTATTATTATTCTAACTTTTAATTTAATCGCGTACGAGTATTGATTCGAGTTTTTGAATACTATATGAGAATTTAATTTCTCACATAATTTAAAATACGAATAATTAACTTATTTATCCACATTACTCAAGTATTTGAATTCCTAATAAGAAATGATTAATGAAAACGAACCTAGGAATAGAGTTTTGGTGACGGATGTCACAGGAAGCAAGAACGGACAGTTGTTGTTCAGCAGATTTCACACTCATAGGCTTCTTATGATGCTCTTGAGGTGACTTCTCAGATTTCTTTTCCTTTGTTTCACCACCAGAGGAGGAAATAAAGCACAGATCTTCAGATATCATTTCTCCATTTCTACCAGTATCACCAACTAACAGTGCAGTGGTCGAACTAGAAGACGCAGTCGAAAGATTTGTCTTTCCATGATACAACCCAGGGTTCTGAACCTGATCAGAATCAGTATCTTTTGACTTTTTGGAGAACTCATAACCTTTTAGCTTGTCAATGACTTGCTCTAAGGTCATGGTAGCATATCTGGTTTCATTATCCGTTATCATAACTCCATACATTTCCCACTTAGAAGGCAAACCCTCAATAAACTTGTCGGTTTTATCAACTGCTTCTTGGGTGATTTCATTGTATTCCAACTCACTTAACAAATGGTAGAAACGTGTAATATAAGCATCAAGACTTTCCCCTTTTAAAGCTTTAAACATAGTAAACTGCTTTTTAAGGAGCTTCTTCTTGCTAGTTCTCATTTGTGGACTACCTTCACCTCTTTTCTCTAGAGCTTCCCAGAGCGTTCTAGTAGTATTATAAGATTTCAGTTGATGAGCGATATCCTTAGGAAGACACATCTTATTGCAAGAATGCGCTTTATTTTCATTTTTTGTATGCTTCCTTCTGTGTATCACTCATGTTCTGATAGGTAAGAGTCACAATGGCATTTTGAACAGTTTGAGTAGGTGCCATGTATCCAGTCTTGATACACATCCAGATTGACAGATCATGGAATTTACAGTAAGATTCAAATATGTCCTTCCAGTTGTAGTAATCCTCGATATTCAACAACTTAGGTGGAGCATTTGATTTTCCCACCTCATGTTCCATCTCGATCATTCTACTTAAGTCAGACATCTTAAAAACGTAATGTTAAACTGTTTTGCGAATTCAGAAAACTCAACTCGCAAGACTCAGTTCAACTCGCAATCTCAGCTCGACTCGCAGAATATTTCGATTCGCAAGCCTCAGTTCGGATCGCTAAAGATGTCGATTCGCAAGTGATTTGGTTTCGCAGGTGGACTCGCAAGTTTAGTTCAACTCGCAAGCTTCAGTTCGACTCGCAAGCTTCAGTTCGGCTCGCAAGTTCAACTCGGTTCGCAGATTACTCTGTAACCCTAATCTCGACTCGCGAAACGGCTGTTAAACCCGAAAATGAAAGTTTACGGTATTTTTACGACAGAAACTGAGAATTTCGACCGTAAACAAACCCTAAAACGTCCAGAGAATGATTTTGATCGTTAGTAATGCAAGAAAGCACGTAAAAACGACCCGAATCAAAAACGTAATATCACTAAAACCTTCGAACACACTCGTATCTAGCCCGAAAGCTCTAATACCAGATGTAAGTCCCTAGTTCTTAGGATCGATAACTTCGTTATCTGTAGTATTAAGGTGCGGAATCCCTCAATACAATGTTATCTTACTAATAACGAGTAAGTTCGTATTGCGTTTTATGAAAGCTTAACTTTAACCGTAAAAACGTCAAAGCCTAGCCGTAGGTTATGTTTTCTGGGTTTATGAATTCGCAGAAATTGAAATCGGAATGCAAAAGTTATGTTTTTCACCGATTGAAAAACATTATATACGTCCAGCTCGTCTCGGCTCGCATGGGCCTGCAAGTCCAGCCCACTCGCCTCGCAAGCCCAAGCCCAAGTCTAAAGACTCGGCTCGCCAAGCTTCTAAAGCTTCTGCGAGTTCAGTTCTCATCTCGGCTCGCTAGACTCGCGACCTGAGAACTCGACTCGCTACGCATAAAACGTATACATATTTATTTCGTATTTAACATTCGTCTAACTTAGCACAATTATATATTTAACGAATATTACTAACAAAACAAATATTCATTTACAAATCTAAACCAATATACAAACGTAATAATAATTACACCAGTCCTATTTCAAGCTAGATCTGTTGTCACAATATATGTCTCAACATTCTATGTATGTATTCTCCCCCAAAACAGTTCAAAAACAAGTAAAAAGGGGGCTATGAAACTCACCTTAGATTAGCAAGTAGCAAGCAATATTCAAATAGCAAACAAAGTCCAAAACGCAACATTCTAACGTCCTAAACGTATAAGGATGTGTAAGTAGATGTCTCATAAGACCATCTATAGCGATTGTATAAGTGGGGGTTAATGTCCACTTAAGCCAATCGTGTAGGTGGAGGGTTAATGTCCACCTAAAGCTAGTTCATCAACTAGTATGTCCAAATAAGTTGTTCAAGTTCGTTTATTAAAAACATGTACGACCCGTTGGTGAAAGTTTGTAATAATAATTCATTCAGACATTATTATTAAGTTTGTTTTGTTGTATACTATACATTAGTACATATTGTGTGTTGCTAACAGATTATTTAGTTCGTAAAAACCTTAAACTGTAGGTCAAACTTGGTCAAACTTGGTCAAACTTGGTCAAACTTGGTAAAACTGGTCAAGGTTGGTCAAACCTGGTCTATTTATGAGTCACTTCTCAATTTGAGTGTTTAAAGTGTCGGTTTCTAATACGGGAAACTTTCTAAGTTTAGTTTTAGGTCCAAGTTACTAACTAAGTCACCTAAACCCATTTTTGTTACCACTTTCCAAAAATAGTAAGTTTTGTCATTTTTAAAAATCGAGCCATTTTTGTTGACTTGGTCAAACCTACTCGATTTGACCCGAAACTTTTACCCAACCCTTATATCAGTTTATAGAGTCCATAAAATTTGTTGGTTCGTGTCGGGGTTCACCTAAAGTGTCGGTTTCTAACATGCAACTTAAGATTTCAAGATTTCATAATTTTCGACTTTTGTCGGTTTGGCTCGCCATTTAATTTCTACCACTTCTATTCCAAATCAAGTCTCACAAATTTTACCCACTGATTATCAAGGTTTCTGGTCTAACATACAATTTTTACAGAAACTATTGTGTCCATATACATATTTAAATAATTTCGCGAAGGAACTGGACTCGGTTTTCGAAAACTTCCAGACCAGACTCAAAGATCAGATTATATCTAAAAATTCGTACAGATCTGAAAAAGTGTTAAACACGAAAGTTGTAGATCTTTTCAATACGCAAATTTTAAAAAAAAAATTCGTTGTCTAATTCTTCCTCGAACTCTAGTTATGGTCGTTTTAGTGAACTGAGTTTTTGAAGGCAGATTATTGCATGTTTAAGTTTGCTTTATAAAAACGATTTTCAAGCTTAAATTTGGACATATTCAAGTTAGATGAGCTAGA
The DNA here is from genome assembly GCA_949592205.1 of Helichrysum umbraculigerum. Taxonomy (NCBI): domain Eukaryota; kingdom Viridiplantae; phylum Streptophyta; class Magnoliopsida; order Asterales; family Asteraceae; genus Helichrysum; species Helichrysum umbraculigerum. The sequence continues at coordinate 7,098,802 of CATIUR010000004.1, read as the reverse complement.
TAATACATAGATAAACATCATGCAAGTAAATTTGAAGAGAGAGTGCCAACAAAATGAAGAACAAAGGAAAGAGATGAAGAAGGAGGTGATCTTGAAGTTTCCTTGCAAAGTGGTGGTGGATCTTGATGTGGTGGATTGTGGTGATGGAAGGAGGTTGTATGGTGGATGTGGGAGGCTGAAATCTCCTGATTTTCTAGAGAGAGGAAAGGAGATGGAGATGTAAGGAAATGAGGTGGAGTGTTGGTTTGAGATGGTTGCATGAAATGTGGGTGGATATGAGAGATAACTCTCATCATTTGATTTTGCATGTATGGGGAGAAGAGGGAGGGCACATGGGCTGGTTTCTAGGGGGTCCATCACCAGATTTTTAATCAAATTTTAATTCCCCAAGTTTACGTTAAGTCCCGTGGTCGTTTACCCGATCGTTTCAACGTTAATTCGTACATTAAATGTTAAATGCGCGTATTTTAAATGACAAATTTAATTTCGATATTTTCAGTTGAAATATTTAATCTAGATACTTGAAAACATTTATAAAAATATTTCGTTAATTTGTTGGCCTCGATTTGCGTGCTTGTTTTACGGAAATTTAATCGCGTAACGTTTAAATGAGGCGTTTTCGCTATCGAATCAAGATACGATATTTTAAATGAAAGCGTTACCCAAATAATATGTTTAAAATTATTAAATATAACATTTAGTTTCGTCGGGTTGTCGGGCGCATTTCGCGCATTTTTATTGCGTTTTGACTTATTTTTACGACACAATTTACACGTTAAATATTATAGACATAATATTTAGAGTTTTATGATCTTATTAAATAATTTCACATTATTTAACATTTTGTTCACCAACGTTCGTATTTTGGGTCAGACTCCGTCCAGTTGTTTCACGCAATTTAATCAAATCGCGTAAGCGTAATTACAACTAATTACGTAAGCGTAATATAAAATAATTACGGGAGCGTATATTCACATAAATGTACAAATAGTTGCAAGTAATTACAAGTATTTAGCCTAATACTAAACTAAACACACGTAATTAGGGTTTCTAGCAGGTTAATCAGTAACCCTAAATCGTCGGGTGTCACAAGGTAAGGCCTATTCATATATATACAATATATAATAGCCTAATCATATATGTATATCCCATATATATATATATATATATATATATATATATATATCCACCTAGTTGTGTCTAGCATAAAACAAATAGGAGTCACGGTTCTCTCGTGGTCAGAGTTAACTAGTGCATTCCTGTTCAACATAACTACTTTCAGATCTTACATCATTTTCCTTTAATTGTACATAGTTGATCAGGCTATGTTAAATTAAATTCGTATAATGTAATCCCTGAACCAGTCATACCTAACAAGGAATACTGCCTAACGGTCATAGTCTAGGCCCACTAAATGCAACCTAGTTCACTATAACCTTAGGCTCTGATACCAATCTGTCGCACCCCCAATTTCATGCTTTGCTGAAGCGATTGTTTTTGGGGCGTGACTAATCAAATATCAAGCACAAAGGTTAATAGCAAACGACTCTAAATGAGACGTTTTATAAAATACATTACATTACCAAAAGTAGTACACAGTTTTAAGTCATAAGTATACATCATTAGCGAGTTCGCAAAATGATTGTGAAGATTTTAAATACATAACCAAAGTACAAAAGATAATGCAAATAAAATCTTCATAAGTATATATATATATATGCATGCGACTCGTACTAGCTTAGCATATCTTGCGGGCCATCCTACTGTTGATGCGTACCTGAGAATGCATCACTAAAAGCGTCAACCAAAAGGTTGGTGAATCTCACAGGTTTGTAGTAATAGTACTAAAATGTGAACACAAGACGGTAAGTATACAGTTTGTATGAATACAATAAGACAGTAAATAAGAATTTCACAAATGCAATAAGGCAGTAAGTAAGCATCACAAAATTGTAATAAGTCAGTAAGTAATGATTGTACAAATGCAATTAGGTAGATATACGTTGCTGTGAGCCATCATAGTCGAAGCTTAACAAGTCTGTAATTTGCCCCCGTGAGTGCTAATCCAAAAACGCTCATACGAAACGAGTAGAAAATGTCCGTTTATACGAGTACGGTTTGTGGTGGCGCTACCACCCTGGACGGGGATTGTCAGTCCCATATGGATTCATATACTAAAACTCACGCTTATCCCATAACTAACAACTATGATTCAGAGGCCTTCATTGGATTAAACGTAACTCAAGCAGTTCAGTATATCGAGAAGTCTGTAAGTCTGTAGTCTGTAAATCGGTCAAGTAGTATGTCTGTAAAGTCTGAAAGTCTGTAGTCTGTATGTCTGTATAGTAGTAAGTTTGTAAGACCATAAGTCTGTATGACGATAAGTCGGTAAGACTGTAAGTCTGTAATATTTTAAGTCCGTAAGACGATAAGTCTGTAAGACTGTAAATCTATAAAGTAGTAAGTCAGTAAGGTTATTAAGGCTGTAAAGTAATAAGTCTGTAAATCAGTAAGTCTACAAAACAATGAGTTTGAAAGTCAGTAAAACAGTAAGTTTATAAGTCTGTCAAGCAGTATATTTTTAAGTCGGTAAAGCAGTATGTTTATAAGTCGGTAAGACTGTAAGTATAAGTTGGTAAAGTAGTAAGTATGTAAGACGATGAGTCTGTAGTAGTCTGTAGGTCCGTAAAGTAATAAGTCGGTAAGAAAGTAAAGTAGGTAGGTCGGTAAGACAGTAAGTCTATAAGTCTGTAAAGTAGTGTGGTTGTACGGTCTGAAAGTATAAGTTTGTAAAATAGTAAGTCGGTAAGTTTGTAAAATAGTAAGTCGGTAAGTTTGTAAAACAGTGAGTTTAATAGTGGGTGAATTAATAAGTACGTATAGTAAGTTTGTAAAGTAAACCAGTAAGGTCGGTAAAACAGTGAAGTAGGTGAGTCGGTATGACAGTAAAACAATAAGTAGATAAGTCGGCAAGACAGTAAGTTTGTACACGTATTTCAGTTAATAAGTAATTTCAGTAAACAAGTAATGCATCTCCCCCAAAATAGTAAAAGCTGTAAAAAGGGCCGTGAGACTCACCTGAGTCTAGTAGTATCAAGCAGTAAATCAAGCAATGAGGTTCTCCGAACCAGTAACCTCTAGCGTCCTAAACGCGTAAGGTTAAGTAAGTAAATGGATATCATTAAGATTATCCATGCTAGTTGTCCACTCAACTAGTTAATGTCCATTAGTCTGTTATTTGTAATTGTTCATATTTGTAGTCTGTCGTTGTGTAAATATGGCCCGTTGGTGACGGTGTGTAATAATAATTCAAGTGTTATTATTATGTATTTCATTTCGTTGTATATTTGTAAAGTATATTTTTCATATGTTCCCCGAGTTATTCCAAATATTGTATTTTTGTCATTGACGTTAAATCAAGTTTATCGTGATATTGTCTGTTGGAAAGTCGGTTATGCAAAGTTAGAGTTGGACACTATTTATGCGACAATGGTATTGTCGCAGGTGTGATTTCCGATTTCGTTTAAGTGTTCATTTTCGTTTACAAGGTCAGACGCGTTCGGTTTGATTTAAAACTTTTAGGGAAGTCTTATAATGGTAAAATGAGTTTATGAAAGTTGTCGTTACGTTACGTCGTTACGTGGGTGTCTCGAAGTGTCACTTTTACAAAATTACCAAAATAGCCCTTGTAGTTATGTTTTCCAGATTTTGTACTTGATTGAGCTCTCGATTTGACCCGTTTTTAGTCCGAATCAAGCCTAACCAAAAATCACACATATTCTCCTAGGTGTCTAGTTCATTTCTGTTTATGATATTTTTATAAGTTCATTTACTATTTTAAACAAAAATGGAAATGAAAAGTGCTCAGGTTGAGTCTAAGAACGAGCTCGGTCCATAGATCGGTTCCTACACAAAATTCCGTGGGGATCTGGTCAAAGTAGGGGTGTTCAGTATTTGGTTTGAAACCGTTTAACCCGAAAACCGAACCGAATAAAAACCGAAAAAAAACCGAACCGAATTTTGAAAATGGTTTTTGGATCGATAAAACCGAAAACCGAATTCGAATTCGGTTTTTGGTTCGGTTTTCGGTTTTAAAAAATTTGAATTCGGTTTAACAGAAAACCGAATTCAAAACCGAATTCATAAAAATATATTATTTTTTCGGTTTTTCGGTTCGGTTTTCGGTTTTTTCGGTTCGGTTTTTGGTTTTATGTTCGGTTTTTTCGGTTTTTTTGTACGGTTTTCAGTTTTTTTTTAAGTTTTTCGGGTTTTTGTTCGAATTCGGTTTTTTCAGTTTTAACCGAAACCGAACCCAATTCGAATTCGGTTTTTGGTTTGAATTCGGTGTTCGGTTCGGTGTTCGGTTCGGTGTTCGGTTCGGTTTTCGGTTTTGCCCAAAAAAATTTCAAAACCGAACAACCCAAACCGAATAAACCGAGGAAACCGAAAACCAAACCGATGAACACCCCTAGGTCAAAGTGGTAAACATAAAAGTTGTAGCCAACATCTTAACGGTCATTTTTCGTTTAGACTTCGTAAGTTGATTCTTCCTAGAACTCAATATATTAACGATTTTGTGGGACTGTTTTTAAGAGACAGAATCTGTCATACGTACATACTTATGAAAAACATTTTTAAGATTTAGTTTTGGACATTAACAAGTTGTATGAACAATATATCATCTATATAAACATAATACAAGTATTTTACGAAAGTGTCGGGATTCTTACAATGAGTGTTTGAAGAATCCGAAAAGATAGAAACGTTGCTCTCGTTCTCGCGCTCGTTATTACTTCAATCAGCTTAGTGATCCAAGAGGGTTTGATGGTGGTTTTTGGGTGTGTTCTTGGACAGATTTTAGAGAGAGAGAGAGTGGCGTGAGAGAGAGAGAGAGAGAGAGAGAGATTTAGAGAGAGAAATGGGTGATGGTGAATGGAGCATTAAGGGTGTGTTTGTGAATGCTTAATGTCAAGGGTGTGTTTGTGAATGCTTAATGTCAAGGAACAAGATCCACTTTTGGTGGATCTTGTTTCGGAAGATTTTTATTATAAAAATGGGAGGTGAGGTTTGTTAAAATCTTGCCTCCCAATTAGTGGTATTATATCCATGTTTGTTTACCCGATCGTTTATATATAATGCGTTATACGTACGTATTTTAAATAGCGATTGAATTTCGACAATTTTAGCTTGAAGTATTAGTCATAATACTTGGAAAACATTTATAAAAATGTTTGGTTATAGTGTCGTTATTGATTTGCGGAGTCGTGTTACGATTTATAAATCGCGTGACGTTTAAACTAAACGTTTTTGTTATCGATATAAAATATGATAATTATAATGAAGTATTTTATCAAAATACTTATTAATGAGTTATATAAATATAACTTAGGTTATTTCGTTTGTCGGGTGCGTCTCACGCGTTTAATTTGTGTCGGTTACGTTTTAAACAAAACGTACATTGTTTCGTATATTATTAATACATAATAATATAATGTAAATAACTACTATTTAATTATCTAATAGATTTATGTTATTTATTAAAAAGTTTCACCAACGTCCATTTTAAGTTTCTGCGTTCTGTCAGATTCGCATATACACGATTATTAAATAATCGTTTAACGTTATTATATATATTTATATATATAATACTTGTACACTTCAGTAGTTTGAGTATATAATACTTGAAATAAAAGTTTAAATTTTGACCAAATTTTGGGTCATTTTTTACCGGGTGTCACACGAGGTAACATGTGTGCAGATATGGGGAAAACATTGAACTCATAACGAGTTTATTATAACTATTTCACTCAAGGAAGGTTACAAAAATTTAAGATGTTCCAAAGATTTAGCAAAAAGATGAGGATGTTGGGAGGACATTAGAGATTTTAAGGCACAAAAAGCTTGAATAGAACTCTCGAAATATTCGGGTTTCCCCAGGAATTGGTGATGGGTATATGAAGAGGCGATGCCACTGAGCCCAATACTGCCTTTCAAAAAAAAAAAGGATCACTTTTGTACGGGTCGAGTTAGGTTGGTTTTAATTGTTAACATGTTAGTTTGTCTAAAACTAAAAAGTAGTATGTTAGTTAGGCTTACAAAATTAACCTAATATTGTATAGAATTATTCAGCAGGTTGGTGTATTGGTATCTCTCTATAGTGTGTATATTGTTTTGTAGACAGTTTAAGATATGTGTTACTGTGGTTAGTAGCATCTCCAAAGTAAGTTGGATACAATCCTTTAAGATATATGGTTTTATACTAAGATGCTTTAACCTTTACATATATGTATCTTATTTCTATTAATGAGTCTTTTATGTTACTGTATTTTATTGTAACTGATGGCATTAAAAAGATAAGTGGATAATTGATATCTACTGTATTAAATTGATTGTTCCTTTTTAGGATATTTGATGTAGGCTGCTGCTGCAATTTTCAGGCAACAAGTCAACAACCCTTAGTTATTGGTGAATATTTATTTACTTCTATTTTTTGTTTCTAATTTGTTCTATATCACTTTCCCTATAGACAAGGCCAACCGAGGTAGAGATGGTAGAAGCTGATAGAGTAAATAAGAAAAATAAGAACACAAGTAAAATAAGCAGAAATAGAGGTCTCTTCCTTGGGGTACCTCTGAATATCTGGTTGGTAGGTAGTCTCAAGAATTGTTCTTAATTTATTCTTAGATTGATGTTACCGTGACATATATGATGTTGAATCTACAGGCTGCTTGGATCGTGGATCATTACGATGTGTCTGGTACAGATAGTAATAATGATAGTTCAGATAATGGTATGGTTACTAACAAAGGAGAACATGAGTTCACTGGTCAAGGAGATGGTAGGGATTTTGACCTTGAGAATGACCAGGGAAGCAAAAGCTTAGGGATTCTAATGATGAAACTGAAGCTGATCCTATGATGATGGTAAGTTAAGACACCTTGTCATATAATGTTCTTATTACTTGCATGCAGATGTGACAAAATGAGCAGGAGAATATATGATTATGGGATATTATTTATCTAAAGATTTTCTTATACTATATATATCTTTATATTGTTTTGATGTGAATATATGCTAATTTTTAGTATTTAAATTTTTTTTGATGGTAATCAACTTTAATGCAATATAACATACAATTGAAATTGCCATATCAAGTAGTGTCAATAGTCGGCACTAAATGACACTGCAGCCAATAAGTATGACCTTGAGGCATGGTTCCCAGCATCAAAAGTATGACCTTGAGGCATGGTTCCCAGCATCAAAAGTATGACCTTGAGGCATGGTTCCCAGCATCAAAAACTTACAGAGAACTCATGTTGTGCTCGAACTGTACTGATTATCAGTCAAGAAAACTGGAAATCAGAAATAAGGTATGTTTGCTTACATAATAGTCTTATACAACATAGTAATCCTATTTAAATTTATCTCCATTCGTGTAAACTTATGCAAATAAATAGCTTTAAGAACCCGATATTTTGTGGTATTATATATAAATATTTAGAAAAAGATGATTTGAGAGGCTTTACTCATTTTTAAAAGCTTATGGCTTTTTTAAACTGTTCGACCCACTTTACCAATTTTGCGTTTTTAACTCATTATTTGAACTTTATCCAATTGAACCGTTTAAGCTAAGATTACGACTCAAAGCCACCCTTTTCATTAACTATTATTAGTTGTTTCTTGAATTGTATGTATAATGAATGTGATATTTTCGATATTGTTGTTGCTGGTAGTCGCATTGAATAAATCGATACTCTAATTGGAAAAGTTAAAGAGGAAGCTTTTAGTAGGACAGAGATACTTGAGAAACTTGAGAAATGGATGGGTGCTTGAGAAGAGGAATGTTGGCTTGAGTAGTATAATCGGGTTGGTCTACTTTCTTTGGAATTTTCTCATATAAATAGGTCAATTTGGATCAGCTCAGAGGGTTTACTTTATAAAAATTTAGCTTAAGGTTAGTAAACTCAAACTTGTTGTTCTATTTGCATGACCTGCCCAGTTTACTACCTCTATTTTGATTTGATTCTCTAAACATCTAGCTATAACAGGTCAACTTTTTTGTGTAATATGATAATCGATTAGCGTTGAAAGAGCTGCCCATCTTACTCTGAAGCATACTGAGAAAGCTCGTGCATTGGTCACTAAGCTTCCAAGTAAGTACCATATATTTACTGATTTTAGTTTAGATTACTACAAATGGACTCAAGTCATCTATAAAAGAAAGTAATTTATAGTGCTATTATTTGTCGTTTGGAAAATAAATATGACAAGACAATTTAATATAATGTATTTGTAAGAGCATACTAAAATGAGGATAATATATGTGTAACCAATGCTCATTTAGTTGAAACGTTCAATGTACATAGTCTGAGCCAATAACCTAATAACCTGTTGCATTCTAAATTGAAGTACTTTATGTAATCTTCTTCTTTGTTGTATTATGACTAATTTATTTGGTTAGATTCGACCAATGTAATTGACGGTAGTAAACTTTTTAAAGGACTTTGGTGTGGGTTATATGGGTCACGACGTACTTGATTTGGAAAAATGTGAATGTGAAGCTTTTTGGTAAAGTACTTAGGGGTGTTGGTATGTTTCAAGAAATCTAGACTCCAAGTTTTGAGTGGATTAGAACAAGATTAAAGATGGATAAATCATAATGGTCGAGATGGGTGAATGATCCGAAGACATAAGGGATGGGGTGCTGCATATTATATAATGGGCGCCAATGTTTCTACTGGAATGATGGGGTCTTTGTGTATTAAATCAAATGAATGAATACAGTGATGTATAGTGTTCATGGATGGATTGGTGGTTTAGTGTAGCTGTTGTAGAGGGGTGTTGTAATCAAAATGATGTAAAAAAGAATTGGGTTAACGAGGTAATTATTAACAAAGGTGGAGTTTTCAACTTGGGGGTCAAGATGGGTGATTACAGGTCAAATGTGATCGATTTGATGACAGAATTTCAAGCAGGCAGCAAGAGTAGTCACAAATATTGGCAATGAAGTGGTGATATTTTATATTGTGTGCACCGAGGAGTTTTGTAAATATAGTCACTGGAAGTTTTGTAATAGTACAGTACCAGTGTTGCTGAAAGTGCATGTGTGGATGTTCCTGTATATTGTTGATGTAAATACTTGGGGTCTTATTAATAAAATTTATTGCTTTTTCAAAAAAAAAAAAAAAAACTATTTGCGGAACAGTATCAAAGTTGCATAACATAACTGATTGTGATGCATTTGCTTCTTCGTATCGTTATACCAATATCATTGTTGTGCTCAGTTTTTCAGTTACTTGCAGTTCAGTGTGTTTGTTCTAACCGTGCACGACTTCTATCATCTTGGTGTTGGCCATTTCATAATTTGAAAGTTGCGTTAACATTTACATTCCTTTTAGTTTATTCATGCATATCTATCATTCCGCCTTTGGGTTCCTTGCATTTCAGTGTCTTTGTTCTAACTGTGTACGACTTCTATCATCTTGGTGTTGGCCATTTCATAATTTAAAAGGTGCGTTAACATTCACATTCCTTTTAGTTTATTCATGCATATCTATCATTCCGCCCTTGGATATGTTGAGATCCACAAAATGCCGATTTCAATTTAAAAGATGTCCAAGTGAAGCCAATTGTTTTGGTAATAATGTTGCCATCACCATTAACATTCTTCTTCATTAGCATCAGTTGACTCAAATCCAAATCATTCCAGTTGTTATTGATCAGATATGAATGAGGAAATTGATGTGTGTAAGTTTATCGACTTTAATTTCGCCTACTGTTTATAGGAATTTTATTTCATATGGTACTCTGATATGTATGACAAAATTGATGTTTGTAAGTTTATTTGTCAATTTTTAATTTGGTCAGGTTGGTTGAAATGGGTAATTTAGAACGTTGACTGAAACTATTGATATCCTTTAGGCTCAAAGTATGCAGGCTACTATTTTTTTGTGTTACCTCTTTGGTATTCAGCTTTTTAACTACAAATTATATAAATCTTTTTTAATAATATATCTCTACATCTAGTCTCAATAGATAAACATATCTCCTTCAATTCAAAACATTTCTGTAATGTGATATGCACAAATATGTCAAGTCATACATTATCCACCGAAATAAAATTATAATAATAAACATTTGTCTTAAAATCATGAAATAGCTCGCAAAATTTGCGGGTTATGATCTAGTTTATATTATAGTTTATATCGTATTATTTGATGTAATTCCACCTATTCTAGGAAATTAACTTGATTTACCTAAAAAAATTTTGCAACCCCTAATATTATTTTCTAGCTCCGCCAATGCATACAGATTAACACAGTTTTTGAATATAAAAGCATACACAGTAGATTCATATATGACTAAAGACGTGCAGATGTTCACGTGTATGTTGATATATAAATTTTTAGGGTGCTGATAAATTCAAGGAATTTTTTACTAAATTCAAGGAAACATGTGCATAAAAAGTTTTACTGTAAGCATAAAGAGTTGTACTGTTTTCGTGAATTTAGTAAAAACTTCCTTGAATTTATCAGCTCCCAAATTTTTATATGTAACCTTGTTTCCTTAGTTCATGAATTTTCTAGTATTACTAGAATAAGAATAATGTTATATACTCCTATTTACATGTAACCCAAAGTAAGCCTAATTTTCTAATTTGTTGAAAATTTTTACTTTCTTGATCCCATTCAATCAAATTTTCAAACTAATCACTCACATTCTTAAGTCTATATTCAGGGTTACAAATTTAGGTCCACCAATCATTTTTCTTCTAATAATTACACCTCTTAAAATATCTTAATCTCGAATAGATATATAATAAAAAATTGTAAATGTAATTTTAATTCTTGATCATGATAACTAGAAAACAATTAAAAATAAATATAAGTATGCTTGTTGGTTCGATCTATAAGTCAGACACTATTAAGACTAATAATTTTATTTGTAAATGATTAAAATAAAATATATTACACTCAACTTCAATTGATTTTGTATATAGATATGTGTATGTAGATTTATTAACCATTTTATGCTTTTATCATGATAAAAAAAAAATATACAAATAAATCTAATAGACAAAAGTGAAATATTTAAGTTCATATAAAATAAGTGGAGTATTATATTTTGCAGTGATATAAATTTAGGGGAAATTAATCGATTTGCCCTTTTTTCCGAACGTATTTTTCGTTTTGCCCTTCGTAAAAAAAATTGCCGTTTTACCCCACCCGGTCGCAGGTCGCATCATGCGACCTGCGACCCATACCATGCGACCTGCGACTAGCACGATGAACGGGTAAACAAGCCAAAACTAACCGGTCGCAAGTCGCACCAAAGTGATGCGACTTGCGATAAGACAACGAAGAAAGCAATGGGATGAAGTTAACGTAGTATGTGGCATTCTGGCGGGCGCAGGTCGCATGGTCGCAGGTCGCAGCGTGCGACTTGCGACCGGCTTGTGTGATCGGGTTCGAACATATTTTTGTATGTCTTTTACTCGTTCATTTGGTTGGTTGCAGGTCGCATGGTGCGACCTGCGACCGGGTGGGGTAAAACGGCAATTTTTTTTTACGGAGGGCAAAACGAAAAATACGTTCGGAAAAAAAGGGCAAATCGATTAATTTCCCTAAATTTAGGAGCACAAAATAGTTGAGACTTGAGACTTGAGGTAGCATAAGCCCAATCACAAGCCCGTATTTGGGCCCAAATCATTATCCAGCATTTGGGCCGGTAACTCGTATAGAAGCCCAAACACATTCTAATGCTGTGTCGTATACGCACGTGTTCTTTCTTTTCTACTTTCCCAAAAAAACACAAATGAATTCTACTCCAAATGACAAAATCACTAAGTAATTAAGTTATATAGTTCGGAACCATCATCATCATCAATTCATCATCATAACCAATTATATAGCATACTAAACTTTTCGTGGGGCACATATGTACGGATGTACCTACAAGATAACAAAAGTACATGTAAGCTTATTAGGAAAAACTTTTATACAACATTTAATAAAACTGTATATAAAGAAATATTCAAGCAAGGTCAAGATTTCTTCGAAAAATATTATGAGAGATGATGGAAGGTTCATGAGTGCATGTAACTTGAAGTTTCTAAAGTGTTCATTGTAAATGTTTGTTTATCAAACAATAATTAAGGTTATTTTACAAATCAAACAATTAATAAACAATTGTAAATACTACCTTCAAGACACGTCCAACATTCACTTTTACAAAACATTGAACATGATCAACATCACGAATGATGTTAATTACAATATGATTAATTTACTCTAAATACTGAAATTAACTTAACATTAGATTGACATTCTTTTGTGTGCACTTGGTTTCTTTTACATCGAGACATTATTTAGATTGCCATTAATTTTGAAAAATGATTGGTATTTTTAAATCTATAGACTAAATTTAGACCTAAAGATGTGATAGGTGAGTTTGAAAAATCCGAAAGTTATGTTTGTTTTAAGGTCTACATAAGTAGTCATATCTATCATTAATCTTAATTTTATGTGCATCCAATTTCTTTTACATTGAATTATTACTACGCTTTGAAATAGATGACGTTCTCAAATTAAAAAACAATCTTACAAATAAAAAACTAGAAAGTCCGCATTGTCTTGGGTCATTCACCTAGTTATATATCAAATTTGCAATTGACTTGTCCTCGTAAATGTTAAATATTTATTTATCGTCTACATCAATAATTAAACCAGAACAAGTAACAATTATTTCTTTTGATTATCGAACCAACATTGCCAAATTAATACTACATTCGTCCCATTACAAATGTCCACTATTGACTTTTTGAAGTTTTTCCTTTTCAATTTTGACCTTAAATATATTTGTTTTTGTTATATAATATATGATGAAAATTATATCAATGAAAATATCTTTAAAACCTAATATATTCATATATTTTATATCAAGTATTATATAGCACAAATAAAAATTTGTAAGGTCAAAGTTCTGAAAGATCGACTTTTAAAAGTCAATAGTGGACATTTGTAATGGGACGGAGGGAGCAAAATAAACCCCAAAAAACGAAACCATAAAAAAGAAAAAGTACCGTGGGCTCAGCTGGGCTCAAAATTTAAGTTCCAAATAAACAACCCAAATTGCTGACCGAATAGTCCCCGATAACATTCAGCCCATTATTAATCCTTAAATAAACAGCCCGTTAGTTTTTCTATGCTTATCACCACTTTCTCCAATCAGTCGATACACGACAAATAAGCAACCCTAAGACGCCGATTTCACTGTCTTCCAAAACCATAAGTTCGGTTTTCAATTACGCATCTCAGGTAAGTTTCAATTTCGTGTATAATCTGCTTTTTCGTGCTTTATTTGAGATCTATATGCTCGGTTCATGAACTCGTTCACTGCGGCCTGGTTTTGCAAATTAACTTGCTCAAATTGTTGTAATGAACTCGTGCTTTCTTGTTTAAATATATTCGGATTAGCTGATTACATATGTTGAATCCTGTTTCTTTGTTTGGTATTATTATTAATTAATTAAATTTACTTATTTGTTATTATTAATTATTAATTAAGACTAAGGTTTAGATGAGTACACCAAATGAGGAACCCATAGATTTTTGAGATGTGTCACTTTATTCTTTCTCCTCCACATTTTTAAAAATTAAATATCTTACAAATGGTAAGTCGAAAAATCATGAAAATTGCACAATAAAATTTAACGTTTTCTCTTCTCCGATTTGCCGTCCCTCAAGGCATACTTTCGACAACTTTTTTTTCTTCCATTTGTTGGTGGGTCTTACAAATTAGTAACACATGTGTTAGTGATTGGTTATACATTTAATTTGGGGTTAAGGTTAGGGTTTAGGGTTAGGGTTGAGGTTTAGCAGGGTTTAGGGTCTAAGGTTGAGTAGGGTTTAGGGTTTAATATGATTTTAGGTTTAGAGTTTTATAAAGCGTTTAGGGTTTAGGGGTTAGGGTTTAGGGTTTGAGGTTTCGGAGAGAAACCTCAAACCCTAACCCCTAAACCCCAAACTCTAAACGCAACACTCTAACCCATGTGTTAGTAATGTGAAACCCACCAAAAAATGAAGAAAAAAAAAACTCGTCGAAAGTATGCCTTGATGGACGGCAAATCGAAGAGGAGAAAACGCTGAATTTAATGGTGCAATTTTCATAATTTTTCGATTTGTCGTTTGTGGGATAATTTGATGTTGGAGGTAAATGGGTTTTGTGCATATTGAGCATTCTCTCTCTATACATGACATTATATCATTGGTTCCCTCATTCTCTCTCTCTCTACCCCTTGTGTGTATTATTCTTCCAAGTATATCGCACCTATTCGTTTTAGAGTAATACACCTTTAGTCATCGGTCTGTTTTGACATTAAAGTAGCTCATACTCATATCACAAGCCAAATCGTAATACGCTAGAAATTGTACTCATGTATTAACTTTTGGCATAATTGGCTAGTATGTGAATAGCTTCTTGAAATCCTAAAGCGCGCAACGATTGGAGGATGAAAACAGTTAAAATTCTCGATCATATACAATCTAAGGTAATTAATTATTATTATTTATGCTAATTAAGCTGAAATTATAAATTGCTGGTTGTATTCATATATATTACCAACAACACAGGACATTTATTCAAAACACTTTTATATCAATGGTTGATAGGAATAGATTATATATGTCTAATTATCAAGTGTTAGTACGTAAGTAGATCTAGGAATGAATATATATATATATATATATATATATATATATATATATATATATATATATAGGGGAAGGATTAAGAGGGAAGCTTCAAAATTAGGGGAAGGTATATATATATATATATATATATATATATATAGGGGAAGGATCAAGAGGGAAGCTTCAAAATTGGGAAAAGGAGGGAAGCAAACCTCAACCACTCATTTTTTCTCCTCTTCTATATTCATTCACAATACCCATTTAATTAATTTTCATCTAAAATTTCAAATTAAAGCATGCAATTCAAAGCTTCATCAATCAAAAACGTTATAAATCTTCGAATTCATCAATTGCAATCATACATATCTTCAATTCGTCATAATTCGAATTCATCAAAAATTATGAATATTGGAGTTCCTTTTGGGTTTTTGAGAAAATTTTAATTTGACAATGAAAACAATAAAATTAAACGAATTTGATAGTACAAAACTTATAAACAAGTAATTAATCGAATTATGATTGTCATTCCAATTGAATTTTACAGATTAAAAAAAATTCCAGACCGTTAACATTCATCTGGAAAGCATGTTAATTAAAATTACAACTTAATACTCTTAAATATTCATTTATGATGAATATTAATTTATATATGTTATTATACACAATTGAATGTGATAACATAACATTCATCGGTGTATCATAATGTATATGCGTTAACATTCATCGTAAATTAATGTTAACGTGCTGAAAATTTGATTCTGATTAACATGCTTTTGAAATGCATGTTAACGTGCTGGGAGGTGATTTCAAGTTATTTACAAAAATGCCACCGCGTTGACTTTTGAGTTAACCAGAATGTGTGGCTGAAAATAGCTTCCCTCCTTCCCCCATTTTTTTACTTCCCTATTGATCTCCCCCTATATATATATATATATATATATATAGAGAGAGAGAGAGAGAGAGAGAGAAAGAGAGAGAGTGAGAGAGTGTGTCAAGATTGTAAGACGTGTCTGATATTTACTTATTTTAAATTATACACAAGGTTTACTAATTACCTAGCTCCTTTTTCTTCTACATACACATTCGTGGATAATTGTATAAACTTTTGGCATCATAATTCTTCCTATACATTGATCAAGGCAATTCAACTGCTTTTGTGTAACTTTTAATCTCAACCGTCCAAAGTCATTTCATGTTTGATCTTATCCGTCTAAAGTCTCAGATGTACCCCCTAAAAGTTATAATCATCTTCTCAGTTATGTGTTACCGACCTCCCTCTATTTTCTTCAACCGGTTTCCCCACGTTCATTGATTATTCCCTCTATTCATCGCCGGTAACTTCCCCTCTCTTCCACCAATTATATCAATGTCGTAGCAACTTTCGCACTCGGCTTCCTTCATTTCCCACTTATGGCGCAAAAATGATTGTAATCTCTTAAAGGAAGTTAAAATCTATCTATAAGTATTGATCCTTTTTTGGAAATAAAACATTATTTCTGTTGGTAATATATAATTGATTTCAGTAATTTGTTCTTTGTAGCTAGATGATTATACGTACTCAATTGATTGATTCTATGGTATGTGTTTCCTTGCTTAGTATGAGGATTCAACTTATTTTTAAAGTTCAGGCATACCAACTGTTCGACGTAATGCCTGAATGAAAATATAAAACTTGTACTTGAGCATCACTTACTTCTGGTTCTTTATTGTGTTTTGTATTTACTTTAATTTTTACGAATTCAGCTCGGTGTTTTAATGTAGGCTGAATGTTAGTTATGCTTCATTCTTGGTCAAGTGAGTTAGAATATATATAGAATGGTTATTTTTAGTGTTGCACAACTATGTATTAGACGGACATTGATGAATTTTACCTTGAATTTCTTAGAATGTATACAAGTATGTTCAAATATTTTTATAAATTTCTATTTTTCTCTACATGACTACATTATGTAATCGTCTTCATTCTGTGTCCAGTGACGTTTCTTGGTGATTAGAATTGATTGTATAATTGGTGTTGGCATGTCTGTGACACAGACCAATTGTTGATTTATAACCTTAAGTACTTCGTAGTTCATATATTCCTATATAATTATTGAAGTCAGAAACCCTGTTTGATCTCTTATGTACGTGTATCTCTTTGATATGTTTTTATTAAACTGTCCTTATGCTTGGTTTGTAATAGAATGCTAGCGTTGATATGTTTTTTATGTGGTTCTTTGTTGACTTAGTACATACTTTGTATAAGGATGAAAAGAGTGTCCGTGTAGCTTATAGGAATAAAAGTTGCGATTCCGTAATTTCGATCTCATGCTGTTGAGAACATAACACTACATGATGTAATAGGTGTGGAGAAAAAGGTGAAATCACGACCCAAAATTAATTTGTTATCCACACGATTAATAAATTCCTCAACTTTCTCCAAATATGAATGGAGCAGCTGATTCATATTCATGAGAAGGGTTCAATTGAGACCATTTATTTTGTGTGAGAATGGGGGAACCAACCACAATATGCCATGTGTCACTTTTTTTTCTCTCATTCACTTTTTTAAAAATTAAATATCTCACAAACGACAAGTCGAAAAATCATGAAAATTGCACCATATTTTTCAGCGTTTTATCCTCTTCGATTTGGCGTCCATCAAGGCATACTTCCGACGAACTTTTTTTTTTTCATTTTTTTGGTGGGTTTTACATGTTAGTAACACATGTGTTAGTGATTGATTATATATTTGATTTAGGGTTTAGGGTTAGGGTTTAGAGTTAGGGTTTAGCAGGGTTTAGAATTAGGGTTTAGCAGGGTTTAGTGTTAGGGTTTAGCAGGGTTTAGGGTTTAGTATGATTTAGGGTTTAGAGTTTTATAAAGCGTTTAGGGTTTAGGGTTTGTGGTTTAGGGGTTAGGGTTTAGGGTTTAGGGTTGGGAGTTTGGGGTTTCGGGACGACGAAACCCCAAACTCCCAACCCTAAACCCTAACCCCTAAACCACAAACCCTAAACCCTAAACGCAACACTGTAATACACGTGTTAGTAATGTGAAACCCACTTAAAAATAATGAAAAAAAAAATTCGTCGAAAGTATACCTTAATGGACGGCAAATCGAAGAGGATCAAATGCTGAATCTAATGGTGCAATTTTCATAATTTTTCGATTTGTCGTTTGTGAGATATTTAACTTAAGGGGTAAATGGGTTTTGTATTCTCTTTGTACACATGGCACCATATCATTGGTTCCCCTATTCTCACACAAAATTTTAGTCTCATTTGAACTTTACCCTCATATTCATAACTAAAAGTATAATAATAAAAAAAGCAACTTATAAAGCCTGAATTGCTGTCTTTTTAAGGTGTGGTCAGAGTCAATGAGAAGCAGCAATCCCTATATTTTTGCTTGCTTAGGTTCGTGTCTGTTAAATTGATTTTGTGAGATGCTGTCAAATTGATTTGGAGAAAGCTAAGTTGCCTCCGATTGTTCTCTACATTTGGAGAGGTTCATGGGCTTCATTTTGTAATTTGTGGTGGCTTCCTGGCCTTGTCTACTTCATAGTTAATTGGGGATTGGTGCACATTAGAATGGGGGATTTAAGTCATTCATTGAGTAAAGATATGGATTAGACATGACTTTCATTGTTTATGCTGATTTTGGTTTCATGTTAATACTGTTTAAATTTGTAAAGTTCTTCATGTCTTGTGGAGTTGATGAAATGAATTGATTAACCTTTGTCACTTTGTGTGTGATTGTGTGACCTTTTTTTATTCGTTTATCAATTTTGTCGTTAATTGTTAAAGTCTTGTAGAGTCAATGAAATGCATTGGGTCTGTGGGTTAGTATTTTTCAAAAGAAGTCTAATTGATTAAATCCTGGGTTGTTTGGTTGGCATGCTAACAAATTACTACTGTATTGATTTTGTGTGTGTTCCCTATTGCTTTGTCATTTCATTTCTTCAATGACTTTTTTTACTACGTTCCTCTTTACGTCTTTTTTTCCCTCTTTGGTACATAGCAACACACAACAAAAAATATTTGTTAGACAACATGGTATCGATAAATAGTCTGCCCGCCCGGGTATTACACTAGTTTATACAATGTTAGTCGCTCTATGGTCTGTAATACTAGTTAAATCCATTATCTATACAAATATGTCAAACGAATGTTACGATTCGAGATTAATTATCAACGTGTAAAAATAACACACATTCCTTCTTTTGTATAATCCGCCTTCAATCCATGATCATAATCCAAAGTTGATATTTTTTTTCTTGTGTTCAAAACTCAGATGGCATATGTTCATATACCGGATGACATTCTTCACAATGTATTTGCTCGACTTCCAGCAAAGTCTTTACTGTGCTCCAGATGTGTTTCAAAACATTGGAATCGTCTGATCTCAGATTCTAATTTTATGAAGTCAAGATCATGTCGAAGGATGCTTCTTTTCACCTGGCCTTATTATAAATTGGACCCAAGTTTACCGGTTGACAACTTAGCTGATTTCACCGGCATCCCTCACTACTATCAAAAATTCCAGAGTTTTGTAGAGATGAGAATTGCTGGAACATGCAACGGGTTAGTCCTTTTGGTGGTTCCCGATCGTAACGCCGGACATATGCAAATGATCCTATACAATCCGTTTACAAGGGCATCCAAGATTGTTCCTAATCCATATTCACCGTCTACTGATGACTACCGTCTATATGGATTTTGCTGTGGTGCGACCTTTGATGACTTGAAGATTGTTAGGTTTAGGGACCATAACTCTTCCACCAATAACAATTGGAATACTTGTGATGTCTTCCATCTTAAAACAAGTTTATGGAGCACGTCAAAAATCACCATTTCAGATGCTAGCTTTTTGAATAAAGATTGGGATTATGTTGGTATATTTGCAAAAGGATTTTTGTATTGGGTTGCTTCTAATAAGATTGTGGCTCTCAGTGTTGAAGAAATGGTAATTTCGTATGTACCTCTACCTGTTCCAGGTTACCCTGTTCCAGACATTGTATCGGGTACGTTGCATGGTTGTTTTTGCATGATCACTGAATCAGACGTCTCTTTTGACTTCAATGTGTGGGTAATGAAGGATCATGGTATTGAGAATCCCTGGTCAAATGTATATTCGTTCAAATTACCTCTTGAACTTCGTTGTCTTCCGGGTTGGGAAATTATAAATATCATGGATGATGGAAGAATTTTTATGGTGGATTGTTCAGACAACTTGGTTATGTATGACACATTAAAGCATTCGTATAAAGTGCTAGCCACACCTTTGTCTTATGTAGATAACCGTTATTCACATGCCATTGAATATGATGAGAGTCTCGTTTCGCTCTCGGATATTTGTGGTTTTGATAACGTCGAAATGGCCCCTTGAAATTAGTTGATGTGTCGGTCACTTCTTCATGTCTTCATAGTGAGTCTTAGAACATAGGCACGCCATAGGGCATATCTTCCACCTGTGACGTGACACCAACACACGGAGTCTAAGTGTGTATTACAGGTCATCAAGGAAGAAGACTTTGAATTTTGTCTCTTTTCTTTATCACTTGAAACTATGTTGGTAAATTATTCTTACATTAATAGACATTGATTCTGTTAGCTCCTGGTGAGTCTATATTGTTTGTTCCTGAATTGTTTTCTTACTTTCTTGGTGCCGTTTGTGTTTACTTAATAATGGAATACTACTTAAAAGTTGTATTTATCAAGTTATTTATTGTTGTTCGTTTTCTTTTGTTATTAAGACGTTTAACACATAAATATATGTCATATATACGGTGTATCTATTCAGAAATTAACAAGAAAAAAACAAATTGTGCCTTAGTCTCTAAAATCTATAGGTGGAAAAATGGTCGGGTTGGGTCTAGGTAGGGTTTTTGGGTTTCAAAACACATACATACTCGCTAAAAGTCCAAAATTTAACACAAAATCTCAACATACGAATTTAACTACTGAATATGAGAAATTACTGGAAAAGTGAAACGAATGAAATTTGAGATTAAATATTGGAGATCCAGTATTCAAGTTGTAGAATTAAGGAAGTCTTTTAGTCAATTAGGTGCTGTTTGTTTTTTTAAGAGGTTTTTATTTGAAATCTGTAAACCATGTCTGAATATTCAGAGGTGGTTCAGAAGTCTGAAACTGAATTATTTAAGACCGTTTTTCATGTCTGAATCTGAATTATTTAAGACTGTTTTTCATGTCTGAATCTGAATAAAGATACGAAGGTAGCTAATTATATGTCTTACCATTCAAAATATTAAATTGTATGTTTTATGTGTAAATGAACTTGGTTAAATACAAAATAAGTACAAGGACGACTTTCGTAAATTGGTGTAACCCATAAGGACCATCTTTGAAATTTACTCGATAGTATATATAAAAAAGTAAAATTTAAACTAGTATTATACTCTATATTTTTGTCTAGTCCAAAAAAGAATTAACCCCAGCTTGTATAATACTCTTATTCGATTGTATCAACATCAATAAAACAGCGATAGCCCGGGCCCATCACAACATTTATCAAAGATTCAAAGTAATTTCAAAGAATTGTTCTTGTACAGAAAATTTGTCGTGGCCTCGCACGTCAAAAGTTGGGTCGATTAAGTTTGACATCTTCGTTGCTTTTACAATCAAAACATATTTCCAAGTTCGTTACGATCAAAGTGCCCACTTTAACTTTGCACGTAGTTTTGAAATTCTTCACTAACTACATTTTTCACCAATCGGATAACATATTCACTCACTCAAGTCTCTTTCGATTAGTTATAAAATTAAAGTGAACACTTATTTGGGACAACTCAAATTATTAACGAGGACATTTATAATGGACGGAGTTAGTAGTTTTTTTAAATTTTCAAGTATTGATCTTTCTATTTACTTATTATTTAACTATTTTTTAATAATTAACTATTTTTACTATTCTATTTACAACTTAATATTTACAAACTAATAAATGACCCGCATAATGAGGCGAAAATGATTAATAGTTTCATATTATTTGAATCTGTTAAAAATTTTTGGGCAAGTAGCCCAAAAAGTTCATCTTCAAAAAGTTCATCTTCAATTAAACCACATATGAACACCCCTACCTTGAATCACACACAGAATAAGGACACTTAAATCTATCTAAAAATAACATTTTCATATGTTTAGGTTTACGTTTCACAAACTTTATGTCCTCAAGCTCATCTTCAATTTGTTCAACCACTACACTATTTTTAATTGGTGATCTAAGATAATTAGAAAAACTTGTGATACCATACGTGTACAAATGGTATTCTAAAGTTCACTAAACTCCCTAGCATATTAACAACATCTTGATCACTTCCCAATCCAAAAAAATCCATAACAGGAACTTTGTAATGATAAAACATTTTATCATGCACATCATACCCCAACGAAGCTACCATTTTGTCGATTTCATAACTGAGAAAAGTCAGAATTGAATTTACCCCATCCACAGAAGCTATAGTTCTACCAACGTATTTTCGGCCTGGATACTTCGATAATGCACCAAAAAGCCTTGAATACTGAGCTGAAAATACAAATAAAACTTCAATCAGTGACACATTCAACAAAAATAAACAAAAGAAGTTGTAACGTCACATTTTTTAAATTTGGAAGGTCATGATTTCTTTCAATGGATTTTTTTAGTTGTTTTTTTCTTCCTATAATTCCTAATCGGATTTTGATCCAACAATCGACTGCTTGTATGTGCTAAATTCGTGTTCATCATTAAACATATGAAACAACTTGAATTCATGTTCTGGTGTACTAGTTGAACTTTATTCTTGTTATTTGTTTTGTTGATATGATAGTTTAATTTCATTTAAAATAGCCCAGTCTCACTTGACTCATCAAGTATCTGGAAGCAAAACAACTGTTTTAAAAAAGAGAGGCATTTGGATTATGAAAGGAGAGTTAAAAATGGTAAGGGTTAATCGGTGAGAAAAACAAGATAAAAAATAGTTTTTTATGAGACAAATACAGAGGTGAAAAGGAATTTTAAGAAGTTTTAACAAGTCTACGTAACAGAGCCCATTCTCTTCAAGGATCCCATTTTTTTAAGGTGCAAAACATTAAGTTGAGCCCATTCCTAACGTCAAACCTTTTACAATAGTTTGAGTTATGGGTGAGTTTGGTACAATACCGATATCGAACCGGATCGAATCGGTTGGTATCAGATTGTTTTTTTCCCCAAATCAAATATCGAATACCGTACCACTTGTATCGGTTCGGTACCGGTTTGGTCCGGGACCGGTGTGGTTCCAGTTCGGTTTAGGTATTTTGGTGTGCATGTACCATACCGATACCGAACCGGTTGGTACCAGGGTTTTTTTGCCCTAAATCAAGTACCGAATATCGTACCATTTGTATTGGTCGTTGCCGGTTCGGTTCGGTACGAGACCGGTTCGGTACCGGCTTGGTTTTGGTATTTCGGTGTACATGCTCATCCCTAGTTTGAGTTTTACAAAAATAAAAAATTATTGGTACAGTATACTTAAATAAAAGGCCAACTTTTCATATGAATCGCACCAAATGAAGTCAAAGGAAAAGTGAAAGTGAGTGAAAGTGAAAATAAAAAAGGGTGATGATCCATACACCATCACTTTTTATCCATACACCAACAAACATGCTTTGTAGTCTTGTACTGTACAACCCTGTAAATCATAAAAATGGTGTATGGATCATCACCCAATAAAAAATACCAGCCTTCATTTGCGCGAGTGAACCTGAGATGCCAAATTGATAAATTGTGTGAGTGACCGCAGCGTATTAAAAATCCAGATAAATTGTAAATACTTGACCTCTAATTAGTAATTACTTTACTTTACACTAGTATACTACCCGCACAATGTAGCGACATAAAATAATATCTATAGTTATATTTTTATTCGATTGCATGTAAACTGTAAATAGAATGATAACCCAAAAAAGTACTTTACCATTTTCTTATTTCATTTTATAGGGTATGATTCAAATGATAACCTAAAAGCCCCACAGCCACTTTAATAGTTGTGGTTCGGTGTGGGTCAACGGACGACCCAAAATCTAGAATTTTATTTATTAACATACTGTACTAAAAAAGCAATAGTAGAACCCATTAACTCGTTTACCTAAATAGGTTATGGGGGCCATTATATTAGTTAACTTTGATCTGTTAGCCCGTTCACTATAGTTCGGGTTAGGCTAAGAACTTTTGACTCACAAATTTGACCTTGTTAACCCGAAAACCTTCAACCATTTTAATTTATCAAACATGTTTCACGCTCATCAGTGAGTTAAGCCACCAACTCATTTAACAAAAAAAGAATCTCAATCTATCAATCTCTCAACCCATTTACCGAAATGGGTTATGTGGGTATATTTGCGGATTAATTATTTGGACTCGTTTATCATGTTAGTTTTGATTCAGGTTGAGAATTTCGGACCCTCAAATCTAAACCCCAAATTTCATTCGGATTGAATTAACACCCCTAATTATAGTAAATGAAATTTGAAAATACTAACTTACAAATATCCAATTTAGTTATTAGGTAAGACAATTAGATAGATAAATAATTGTTACAATGATACGATAAATCATTAGTTTAAGTGTTCATGCTAGTTTTTTCACCTTTGGACTATATGTCAATAGTATCTTCGACTCTGATTGTCCCAAACCGCATATCCTCTCAACTAACCATTAAGTGACGTCAACCATCGAACTACATCTCTAGTCTAACACCCACCATTTTCTATTTTTCCGCAGGGATCGACGTCAAAACTATCAGCGTTTCTTGATATTTTGTTGTTGGGTTTCTGCTGTAAATGGATTTTTTATTTGATTTATAGGGTATTTGTAGTTTAGCATCTATATACTAGTAGTAGTTAATACTAGGATTATATGTGTTGGTGTAGCTTTGATTTTGGACTTGATTGTAATATAAAGGTAGGAGTACGTATATTTCTTTTCTTTCTCTAGTTCTTTTCATTGATTGTAATATCGGATCCCTTGTGATATATGTGTTGCCGTGTTGGTGTGCCTTCAGTCCTTCACAGTAACATATATAGGTTCAATTAAAAGTACGTAGATATTAGGCAGCCCGACCCAAGAGGTGAGTGCAAGCTAGGCCATTGCTAGGGCCCATTTCGGTAAGGTACAGAGTATATTATATATGGTTGTCTAGTCCAAAAAAGAATAAACCCCAGCCTGTATAATACTCTTATTCGATTGTATCAAGGGAAATTGATCAAAATGCCACTTTTTTTTCGAAATATATGGTTTTGCCCTTTTTTTTTTGAAAATTGACGATATGCCCCTAGAAATCGCAAAAACAAATTTGCTTTTGCGATCCCGTTTTTGCATTTTGCGATCCCGTTCACGTGGCCGAGTCGTTCACGAGTTTGGCGTGCGATGGCAAAAAGCAAAAAAAATTTTGCCTTTTGCGATTTGCAAATGCCTCTTTTTTTTGCGATGGCACGTGAACAGCTCGAGTAGCTTGTCATCGTGCTTCGGTGAACGGGTTCGCAAAAAGTGGTCTGGTTTTGCGATTTTCCACCGCCGTGCGATGGCAAAAGGCAAAAAAAGATTTGCCTTTTGCGATTTGAAAATGCCTCTTTTTTTTTGCGAAGCACGATGACAAGCTACTCGAGCCATTCACGTGCCATCGCAAAAAAAAGTGGCATTTGCAAATCGCAAAAGGCAAATATTTTGTTGCTTTTTGCCATCGCACGCCAAACTCGTGAACGACTCAGCCACGTGAACGGGATAGCAAAATGCAAAAACGGGATCGCAAAAGCAAATTTGCTTTTGCGATTTCTAGGGGCATATCGTCAATTTTTTTTTAAAAAGGGCAAAACCATATATTTCGAAAAAAAAAAGTGGCATTTTGATCAATTTCCCTTGTATCAACTATCAACATTAATAAAACAGCTATAGCCCGGGCCCATCAAAACATTTATCAAAGATTCAAAGAATTATGTATGTACTGAAAATTTGTCGTGGCCTCGCAAGTCAAAAGTTGGGTCGATTAAGTTTGACATCTTCGTTGCTTTTACAATCAAAACATATTTCCAAGTTTGTTACGATCAAAGTGCCCACTTTAACTTTGCACGCAATTTTGAATTTCTTCACTAACTACATTTTTCACAAATCAGATAACATATTTGTTAAAATTAATGTTCAATTCAAGCTTATCTTGTTCAATATATGTATTGTGTCTCATTTGTGGTATTCTAGAAGTGTTTCAGGTTATAATGTAAAGATGGAAACCTGGAGGACTTGGATGTCATTTCTGGAACTCAGATGTTTATTTTGAAGTCGGTGTAATGCTGAAGGGTCATTCCTGCCAACAGCCTTCTTATATATACTACGAGTCTAGGGAAGAAGACATAACTCGATTCACTTGTTCATCTCCCACAAAGACTTCTGCAAACCTTATTAGTTTAGTTCTATGTAATCGTTCATTGTTTATGATCGATTAGTTTGTATTAACCATTCGGTCACGACGAAGTGCTTGATTATTCGAACTCTGTAATCTGTTGGATCTTGTTTTCTGGTAATAATCATTCGATTAATCTTGTGATATGATGTGCGGAAAGTATAGGCAATTATAATCACAAGTTTTAAATAAGGAAATACTAAATAAATACTATCACACAATTCAGGCAAGATTAACCCGTTCGTATAATATAGCTATTTAAGTAAGTCCAAGTTCGAACACAGGGAATGTGATTTAATCTATAACTAATTATTTATTCTTAATTACAACTATTTACAATTAAATACAATATTATACAGATAAGGATCCAATTTGCAAATAATATACAGGATAAGGGGGACGTTTTAGTTCCGAGCGAACATATTTATAATTGATACAGATTCTAATAGATAAGTTTCAGGTACAACTTAGATTACTCAAATGGATAGACGATTATGGCTATCAAAACTATTATTGATTAAACTTATTATATTCACTTATGTCTATTTGCTTTGTTGGCTATTATTATTGGTGAATTACTACTATAGAAAATTACTCAGGTTAAGCTAATTTTCATGATAACAACACAACCACAGGTTATGAGAAGTATTGCTATTCCATTAAGTTCTCTTCATCATCTTACTCATACAATCCCAGATTAGGTTGAACTACAATGTTACTTAACACTAATAATTGACAATTATTACTTAATTTATAAAACTCACTAGGTTAGTAAAGCTATCTATATAAATCAATTAACTTTTATCAATATTAATATAACACAGACAATTATTGTATAATAAAGCATTCAATAATTTAGTTCCAACATAAACATATAATGTATATAATAAATTCAATCAATCATTCATTCAAATATTCATAATGAAAACATCTAATTAACAATTAAATCAGATAAACAATAACCTAAATAACCCACTAGGTTCGTAAAGTTACAAGGATAAAGAAACCTAACCAATCGTTGAACCAGCTTTTCCTAGGGTTAAAAACCTTCAAACCCTAGCTCCTTTGCCTCCAAATTCGCACTCCAAGTCGACCTTTAACCTTAATAATCGTAATTGTATTCTAAGAATTGTATATGGTTTAGCCTAAACTAAGCCTCTATTTATAGTTTTGCTGGCCGACCTCCCAACCGCCGATTGGGACTTCCAACCGCCGGTTGGAGTAACTTGAACCCACTCCAATTCCGCGTTCGTCCACAGCCTTGAAACCCTAGACTCAACCGCCGGTTGGACAACTCAACCGCCGGTTGGACTGTAATTCCAGAATCTTCCATAAACGGGCTCGGGCTTCTTTTTGGACTTCTTTTCTTCTTTAACGGATTCAACTTGTTTTCTTGGCCCATTTCTCAATATTATCTCTTTAGTCTTCATTTCTTCATAGTTTAAGGCTTCTTGTCTTCAAATGCTTATTTTTCTTCAGTTTTGGTCATTTTTTTTCGTTCCTTTTTCTTCTTTCTTCAATTAAAATACATTTCTGCAAATTTTTACAAATTAAGTATCTAAAACAATAGAAATGTACTAAAATATATAAAAATATAGGGATAAATTACTATAAATATACTATATATTTGATGCTTATCAAATATCCCCACACTTAAGTTCTGCTTGTCCTCAAGTAGATTACTGAATAAAATTAAATAAGCATCAAACTAATATTTAATAATCAAAATACCCATACTAAAAACTTGTTTCATAAATTAAAAATTTAAACAATTTAATTAACAAGGATAACTATAATGTACAAATAAAATTTATTATTATTTATGTAATTTATAATCCATGAATGATTACTAATATATTTATCCACTTTAAACAATCTATACTTATATTTCTGAATATATTTTTATTGTTAGTATGTATATTACCTATGATTTCCATATATGATATACTCTTAAACTTAATCATGCAACTTACTTTTATATTCCAAATAAATATATCAAATCCATTTTTAAGAATCAAGACATTGGTGACAGGTCTGCATTTCCATGCAACATAGCGACATAACTTGATTAAGGTAAAGCAAAAAATTTTTTATTCTTTTAATCAAACCAGCGGTGACAGGTCTGTACAGTCGTACAACAAAGCGACATAGTTTGATTTTTATTTATTTATTTTTCTTGAAAGATTTTTCTTTCTTTTGCTTTATTTAAGAATACTAATTAGAGACCAGGTCTGTACTTAGTACAACAAAGGAAACAATTAGTAGACCCCTAAATGTTTTCATATAAGTATAAAGATATATAAAATTATCGCATGATAAATCTAAGATTTAAGACTTTTATGTCATACATCATATTATGTACCATAAAATAATATACAATTTATTTATTAAATTTATTAAAATTCAGAAATCTTCATATAGATTGCCTATTAGTACATCATAGCATGTAACTATATATCACTCCTTATTAAGTAGCTTACATTATTTATACAAAACAGTTAATCCACATTAAAGTCTAAACTTTTAAATACAAAACAAAACTTTTAACAAAAGTATTCTAACTAATAAATACTTAGTTATTCACTTAAAAATTTTAAAATTTTCTCAAAAATTTATATAATACAAACTTAAGTGTTTAATTAAAGAAATTCTTTCTCTTATGAACCCTATCCCCACACTTAAATTATACAATGCCCTCATTGTATAAAAATTGATAAACAAAAGTGAGTAAGGGAAAGAAAAATAGAACAGAAAACTCCCCTGACTGAAATTTTTATTTTCATCATCGGCTAAGAATCTGCTTCCACGTTCAGTTTCTTCATCTCTTTAAAATAATATACAACATCCACACTTTCGTAGTTAATCACGATTGCATTTAGCATATGCAATAAGCCTTTAAACCCCTCGGTATCCCAAGCGGACGAGTTATAGTCTCGTGAGGGTTTCCAGGGAACACACCCACAAAGTTCATATATATAAGATAAATTTTATATAGAACCGAACTTACTGCCAGTCTAAAACTGCCCTGGCTGTCACGACGGTCCAGCTCCATCATCAAATACAATCGGAATGTATGGCTGAAACTCAATAGACCTCTCTGCCAATAACTGCTGCAGTAATCCCTGCTGATAATCAGATCGGTGAAAGCTCTCTCTCTCAAATCTAACAAATCTCTGCTCAAACCTATCCAATCGCTCTCCAATCCTAACAAATCTCCGATCATAAGCAACCTCAATCCTCTCTAGTCTCTGCTGAATATCCTCTAACATGTCACCCCTGCCATGACCTCTACCTCGGCCTCTGCCTCTACCTGCTGGCAAATCACCCTCTGGTACTGGAATCTCAGGTGCTGGTGGTGGTGGAACAGGTGGTCCTCTCAATCTAGCCCTCTGCACCGGCTGCTGTCCAGGTGCAACCTCAGGTGTCCACAACAATACCCCCTCCTGTACACCCTGCTGGAGAATCCCTAACTCAATCAACTTGTCCTCGCCTAGCAAGGACATCCCTGGTGTAACTGGTGTGCATATCAAGAAATCAGCAGCTGTCATACCATAGTACCTGGAAATCCTAGTCACATACTGCCCTCCACATAAACTACTAGTAATCCTATGTCCAGTCCCCCCTATCATCATCCAGTGAACTAATCTCCAGGGAACATTGATCAGTGTCCCCTGAATCATAGTATGCAAGTAAAAGAAATCGGGCTGGTAAACCTTCTCAGGTCCCGTGTGTCTACCACAAATAGAATATGCTAACAGTCTATGCAAAAGCCTATGAACTGGGCTCCTCATATGTATATCAGAAGGTGCTCTCTCTCCATAATCAACAATGGCTAACTCTCTCCAATATGCAGTATCTCAATAGACGAATACTGCCCAACCATACCTGCTGTCAAATGATCAATAAAAGAAGGGTTGTGGAACTCATCCATAGTATAGAGTCCCACAGCAATACCAAACTCTATCAAACTCATAGTCCTAGGCTGACCTCCAAGGTAAAAACTAATCGAATGCTGGTCAAACTGCCTAGAGGTGGAGTCAAACCTAAGAGTAGTATAAAACTCGATAACCAACTCTCTATAAATAATCTCCCGAATCTGAAATAATCTAAACCAAGCCAGAGAAACAAAACCAACATCACCTGACGGTAACAGATAACTCTGAGTCATCAGTCTCCTCAGAGTAGCATCCCCAGTCTCTCCCTCATGGCGAGGATCTATCACTCTCTCCATAACAGACCAATCTAGAACATCTGGTGTCTCAACCGGCTGTGCAACATGCTCCAGCAATCCATCAGCATACTCTGCCCTACGCTCAGTAGAAATGGTCTCGTGCTCAAATCGTAGAAAAGGATGTAGCTGGAAATCCTCCCTGTCTAATAAAGCACGTCCTCTCTGACGTCTAGTGGCCATATCTGTAAAATAAACTTAAGCATCTATTAGTATTATAAAATTTTTAGAAATTTGGGCAGCATTTCTACTTAATATTTGATAGCCACCTGTTTAATTTCTTAATACAAAATGCAATATTCAATATAAGCTAAGCAGAATACCAATATGATTATAACTCCTTTCTTCATCTCGAAATATAATATTATTTTATTTAATAATGTCGTAAAATTATTTCAAAATAATCGTTATTTCAAATATATTGTTTCAAAAATTTATCAAATCCAAAATATAGTCAAGTTGTTTATACAATTTTATATAAATATAAAATTATAATTTTATTTTATGAAAAATAAGAAAAGTATACAGAATAATAACTAAATGTTTTTTTTTTTTTACTCTTTATTTAAAAGAGTTTATTCCGGAAATATATCGAGTCTAAAAATTTATAAAATGTTCTTTTTTCGAGTAAATTCAAACATGAAGTCGAAATTCATTTCAAAATTTTAAAAAATGTACCGTTTTTATTTTAAAATGTAACAATTTAATTATAAACGTGGTTAACCTAACTTTACTATAGTCAAAGTCGAACCACTAATTGATTCGATCCGTAATAATCCGCAAACAAACCTCGATCCACAAAAATCACAACCTAACTAATCTAAACTAGTTTCTAAGTATTCCTAATCATTCAAACGAACAATAAATCTAGGAATCAATCCAAAAATCGCATATAAACATATATAATTCGCATTAAAAATGTAAAAACGAGTTTAGATAATACCTTTAATGATGTAAATCACTAAAACGCAATGAAATGATGATAATGTGATGATTTTCGAGTTTTTGAGGATATTCCGATCGTCTATGTGTGTGTGGTGTGTGTTTATGTTTGAAAATGGCAGAAACCGGAAGGTTTCTGGTTTTGATCGCAAAAGTATCCAACCGCCGGTTGGGCTTCCCAACCGCCGGTTGGTTTAAAATTGGGCCCAGGCTATTTTTCGGCCCAAAATATATTTTTGTTGGGCTTTTAATTCATTTATTTATTGTATTTAGCCCGTCTTAATTTTATGAAAATTTTAATTAATATTGTTACGAAATATCTTCGTTTTATAATAATTTTTTTTTTTTAAATAAATAACTTAAAATTCATACCTTGAATTAACAGAAATTACTGTAACGCTGTTAGTTGTTACACGTAATGGATATATTAAACCTTACCTTGGTATACATAAATTTTTCAATCAGTGATTGCGTCGACTCATCCACCGTTTGGAAATTCAATTGTCGACTATTGAATTCCAAGTATTGTTTCAATCTTTTTATCACCAAAATAATATTTAAAAATATCTGCAAACTTGTAATCAATGTTAAGCATAATTAATCTCTTCAAGTAATCTTACTTTAATTTCTGCAACTCATGTAAAAACCAAATTAATTTACTTAGAATTCTAATATTTGTGTAGCTAATACAAATAAAGATGAGATATTAAACAGCTAATTTATTATTAATCAAACATTAAAATGAAAACAAATAAATTTCAAAATTCAAATAAGTTCAAATAAATTCAAATCCTAACAACTTTAATCAAACAGAAAATTATAACTAATTATTAATAATGGAAACGTTGCAATTGATTTTCAGAGATTCCTTAGAGATATTCAAGCCCAAGTCCTAACAGGTCTTCCAAAGTTTTCAAGATAGATTCTCCGAAAATGCACATACAATGTCTTTGTTATTTCGGGTATTGGCGAAGCATATTCAGAAAAACTTTCATGATGACTTCTTTCAGCATCTTCAACTGCAATAAGTATTGCTGCCACTCTCTTCACTTTTTTAGCTATTCTTCCATCTTCATCAGTTATCATGTAATTATCTTCAATCTTTGTCTCACGTTCCACATGATTGTGTCTTAATGAATCCATCAATCCATAAAATCCTAAATGTAAATCATAATAATCATAAGTGTAGTTGGATCTAACTGTCGTTCCTATGTCCTTCAGGATTCTCCTATAATATCCTTCTTGATGTTCCGTTGTCAATCCAGAATATCGAAAAGTATCAACTAACTGATAATAAACCTCAGATAAACCTAAATGAAAGAGGTTGTTTCTTTGATTGTAATGAACTCCTATATAAGCTAGCTGCAACTCTTTCTTAGCATAAGTAACCAAGTTTGCCATCGGTTCATCAGAAAAGTACTCGGGAATTCTTCGTGTTATTTCATCACATTCTCCATAATAGAATTCATCAATAATGTCTTGAACATAGAAATCAACCGTACAATCAATGTAAAATCTTCCAGAACCTATATGCTCCCTTGCCTTCATTGAATTTAAGAAGTCTTGAAAGTTTTCAAGTAAGCATAAATCAGCCATATTACTTAAGTTCCCATTAGCATATTCTATCGTTTCCTTAATTTTTCCTAGCATCTCTCTTTGTTTTTCAGAATAAGGAAACAAAGATTTCTCAAATATCTTCAGAACATAAGCATACTTCAACATTTGCTCTTCACAGAAATCTGAATCCACTGTTTCATTACTCACAATATCACTTTTCAGCTGATGCACATAGTTTATGAAATCATCTATTTCTCTAGTTTCATTAGATATAACCCAAGCAGCGAACTCTTCTTCCATCTTCTTAATCAAGTCTTTCTGATAGTCAGTGAATTCTAAAGTAGCCTTTTGTATAAGTTCCATCACAAACCTAAGTTCATCATCATGATATTTTAAATAATGAAACATATCTTCCTTGGTTGAAACCACAGGAGGATGATCAACGTATTCTTCTTCATTGGTTAGCTTGATTTTCTTGTTTGGTTCAAAGGAATGGTCATCTATCTCTATGTCTTTGAATTCTATATTCTCATTTCCAAAGTTCATTTGCATCGATTCCATCTTAATACCAGTCAAATTATCTGTGCACAAAGGATAGAACAAAATTTAGTTTTTTTTTTTTTACACTAGTCCTATTTTAATCTAAAGTTACACTTTTATACATATTGACATAAATTATTTTTATCTTTTTCAAACAATGCTAGTCAATAGATCTCGGTAGCTCCATTGATAGTACACAAAAGCGGAGAAACAGGTCAGCGCGAAGAATATTAAAAACCTATCTCTTTCGAGAAGCACCTTACTCCGTATATGATAAATCAATGAAGTAGGGCTGAACTCTCCTTATACCTTTGTTTTTGTCAGTATTCTCAATGGGTGAGCCGATATTTCTTATTGATTTTGCAAAGTGACAAAATTAAAAATTATACAGGGAAAAATAATTAGTTTTAATAAAAATGCACCGATTCCCCGGCAGCGGCGCCAAAAACTTGATGTGCGGAAAGTATAGGCAATTATAATCACAAGTTTTAAATAAGGAAATACTAAATAAATACTATCACACAATTCAGGCAAGATTAACCCGTTCGTATAATATAGCTATTTAAGTAAGTCCAAGTTCGAACACAGGGAACGTGATTTAATCTATAACTAATTATTTATTCCTAATTACAACTATTTACAATTAAATACAATATTATACAGATAAGGATCCAATTTACAATTAATATACAGGATAAGGGGGACGTTTTAGTTCCGAGCGAACATATTTATAATTGATACAGATTCTAATAGATAAGTTTCAGGTACAACTTAGATTACTCAAATGGATAGAAGATTATGGCTATCAAAACTATTATTGATTAAACTTATTATAGTCACTTATGTCTATTTGCTTTGTTGGCTATTATTATTGGTGAATTACTACTATAGAAAATTACTCAGGTTAAGCTAATTTTCATGATAACAACACAACCACAGGTTATGAGAAGTATTGCTATTCCATTAAGTTCTCTTCATCATCTTACTCATACAATCCCAGATTAGGTTGAACTACAGTGTTACTTAACACTAATAATTGACAATTATTACTTAATTTATAAAACTCACTAGGTTAGTAAAGCTATCTATATAAATCAATTAACTTTTATCAATATTAATATAACACAGACAATTTTTGTATAATAAAGCATTCAATAATTTAGTTCCAACATAAACATATTATGTATATAATAAATTCAATCAATCATTCATTCAAATATTCATAATGAAAACATCTAATTAACAATTAAATCAGATAAACAATAACCTAAATAACCTACTAGGTTCGTAAAGTTACAAGGATAAAGAAACCTAACCAATCGTTGAACCAGCTTTTCCTAGGTTAAAAACCTTCAAACCCTAGCTCCTTAGCCTCCAAATTTGCACTCCAAGTCGACCTTTAACCTTAATAATCGTAATTGTATTCTAAGAATCGTATATGGTTTAGCCTAAACTAAGACTCTATTTATAGTTTTGCTGGCCGACCTCCCAACCGCCGGTTGGAGTAACTTGAATCCCACTCCAATTCCGCGTTCGTCCACCGCCTTGAAACCCTAGACTCAACCGCCGGTTGGACTATAATTCCAGAATCTTCCAAAAACGGGCTCGGGCTTCTTTTTGGACTTCTTTTCTTCTTTAACGGATTCAACTTGTTTTCTTGGCCCATTTCTCAATATTATCTCTTTAGTCTTCATTTCTTCATAGTTTAAGGCTTCTTGTCTTCAAATGCTTATTTTTCTTCAGTTTTGGTCCTTTTTTCGTTCATTTTTCTTCTTTCTTCAATTAAAATACATTTCTGCAAATTTTAACAAATTAAGTATCTAAAACAATAAAAATGTACTAAAATATATAAAAATATAGGGATAAATTACTATAAATAATATACTAATATTTGATGCTTATCATGATACTTGTTCATAATCGTGAGTTTATAATTATATTTTTAGCATGGTATCAAAGCGTGTGGTGCGTTCTTGGTGATTCGTTTTGCCGTTAGTTCAGATCGATCTGACTTTTTAAATGCAACACTTTTTATGCTAAAGCAACACTTTGTCATTTACTTATACAAAGTTATGGCAACACTTTTACGCATCAATGCGACACTTTTAATTGTTTACCGGTAAATAATTGCAACACTTTCTCATATCTATTGCAACACTTCATTGAACTTTCAGTTACATGATTGTATCATTTTCCTATATCAAATTAAGATTTTAACAATAAAGTTCTTGAGCTATTGAAACTACATACTTGAATTAAAAGCCACAAAGGGTAAACAAAAAGTTATTTTATTCAATACACGAGTAATAGTCCACGACTTTCCAAATAATTACATGAAAATAACATGCAACTAATACTTCATCATGCATTTCTACATCGTCATCATAAAATCAATAATAACATTTTCATTAGCACCTCACTTCAGCTGTAACCACCAATCTTGCCTGTTACAATAAATTAAAAATTAAAACATTATGATAACATAGATCCAAAAAATCAAGCCTTAGGCTAAGGCAAAGTAACAACTCCAATTTAAATGTTTAAAATGAGCTGAGCAAAATCAACAAAGGTCTATATTTGATATGTACAAGTTTCCTTCAAACAACCTGTAGCTAACATACAATCTATTAACATATGATTAAATATGATACTAGATAGGTATGGAGTATATTTAAATTCACCCACTAAAAAACCTAACTAGACTCCAAACATTTAAGAATGTAAACGAATAAATGGTGCGATGACCGACAGAAAGAAGCCTAACATCTCACTGGAATTTGGAAAACCACATCAATTGTAGTTGATCTAAGAGCCCATATTTTAGCTTTAATCAATACAAAAACAATGCTAACTCCATCTTTAATCATACCTGTATGAATTTGAATCCATTAATTTGTCTTCCTTACATCTTTGAATCTCCTATACCAATCTCGCGTATCATACTCATGTTCGAATACGCCTTCATTGGTACTGTAAGCAAATCTTTGGCTAATCACACTCCTTTGAGACATGTCTCAAGCACTGAGGATCTGTATAAATCATACAACATTCGAGTTAATAATGCCAAAAGAAGAACCAACATACACACAATAACGGTTAATTAGGCTCAAATGAGGTCAATTTCTTGTATGGGTCGTGCCATATTGGATTCTGTTAACACCTTATCCACCAGTTCTTGCATTTGTTTTCCACATATAACTATTGTGTTAGCCATGATTACAAAAACAATATTAGTAGAATAAAAAATATCAAAATAAAAAGAAATTAGATTTTGGCCTACTTTCAAACCGTTCAAGCCATTTCACATCATCATAGCTTTTGAGATAAAACACAATCCATATCAATCAATTTATAGCTAACTGAATTGCACAACCAGCTCTACCTGTGATGATAGATAATTACTCCGATTAGCAGATATATATAACGATATGTCTTAAAACTGTACTTATTATGGGAGATTTAGTTCATAAAAGATAGACATAATGAATAACCCTTGATATATACCTTTTGTCTGAGAGAAATATCTCGCAATTCAACTGCGCATACGGGCAGCTCTCTAGCTCGGTTCCTTTTTTCTATATTAGCATTTATTTTTAGAGCAAAATACCATCAGACCAAAGGAACAGCATAAAGGAGGTAGCACAAAGCTGTCTAATTTCATAGAATTATTAAGCTAATGAAGCATATAAAATATCAAAGCAATTATTAAAAAACTCCTTCAATAATATTATACGGAGTATTAATCACAACTTAAGCTGTCTTTTCGAAACGACAAAACTAGTAGTTCACACAAATGGGTTGAGATTGCCCTCATGTACCTTATGAAAAGGGAATATTTTCATTACAATGAAATAATCACCCCAAACAGATTAAGCCCGCAAAAACTGCCAATCAATGCCCTTTCCGTGTTGCTAGTTTTACTGCAAGAAGAGCACCAATACATGTCAAAAGGCTAGATGCAAAAATTAAAATTCCATGGTAATGTTGACCCATTTACTTATGGATGGATTGATGTGGATTGTGTTCCATCCCAAGTGGGTCAGCTCAGAAAACAGGAGCTGTCTCAAACGGAAACCATTTTTCATCTATTCCCTAGCCCGCACAACCTGCCACGTCTACAGAAGTATGCAAAACAATTATAAGAACTGAAAGCCCAAATTCTTCCTTTTAGAACATAGTGACTCCAACCGTGATTTTACAAAGCTACGTAAAAATCAATGAGCTGATTTCATCTACAAAATTCCAGGTAAATCAGAAGTTCTCTTATAAATATTCATTTTTATTTTTACAATTGACCAATATATAGGAACATGTGTAGATCTGCATCTTTTGGATTGTTCTAACAGATGGGGATTATTGAAATAATTGACTACCATAGTCCCCTTCCTATTGAATATCATGATTCCAACCTTGACAGATGTTTGGACTTAGGATTACAAGTTGTGTGCCTGTGAGGCTGTGACAGATGTTATATTTGAACCAACAAATTTATTCAAAAAAAAGAAGAGATCACGTTGCATATATAGTAGTAGCATTAATATGATAAAGATAGGGACTCCCTTCAAAGATCTTACCATTTTCGACTATCCCTGTAACCGTCAGATTCATTAAAACCACACAAAGAATAAATGTTTGTTCATGGGCAACAATAACAAACAGTTTCAAGAATTTGGATGATGTGTTTCAAAGTTATAGTTCTCTAATTAAATCAACAAAACGAATAAACCAATACCAAAAATAAGAAAAAAGGGGTTTTAACTTTGATAGATTACACAATAATTGACGATCGAAGTGGAAATCATACTTCAGTTGTAATACCTGCGTATGTTATTGAGATGAATAGATAAAAGATCAGATCCAAAAACACCTTGAGACGTACGCGGTTACAGGCAGAGTCACAGAGAAAGCAAATGAAGATTAAGAGCCAAACGTGCGAATTCGAATCGATGTTTTCTTTTAATTTTGATGATTATAAATTTTGATAAAAGAAACTGAAAATTTCGGATGGCGCTAATGACTTAAAGAGTTGGCGGTTAAATGCGATGTGACGATAATTTTCAATATCAAACTTTGGATAATATCGTACTCCGTATTTTTCTTCTATCTATTTTAATAAAATTATATATCACCGTTCATTATTATTTTCATACTATACATTCATTAATAATGATATACAATATTTAAGCAATCAAGTGGAATCGATTTCGCTCTTTAATTATTACTACCATTTCGCCCGCGCAAAGCAACGGCGGTAAAATATTTTACTTACAATAGGTTTGTTTGATGACATTTGTTTGATGACATGTCGTACTTGAAAAATAGTTGTATTCTCATGTCTTAACCCACCGTCAGTTTAATTATGTCTTATTCGGTTTGGGTTAAAGTCCAGGTCAAGGGGTTGACCGGCCAATCAGCACAATGCAGGTCTTATCGGGTTGTTTACTTTTCACATGTTAAACCGATTATCAAATTATTTTCGGGTCTAGATTGTGAAATCTTGACCCGCAAACCTAACTCAACCCACATCGCCTCCCTAATTATGATAAGTGGAAGTAAAATAAAATCAAGATTTGAATATCTAATATAGTTACAAAATGCTTGCAGTCATGCGTCTGACGTTATACAAACCAATTTACTAATTTCTACTTCTTTTTTTTTTTCAAACCAAATGGTCAAATCCTTTATATAGGAGTGATATATTAACTATAATTACTTGGATTTAGTTTAATTTTTTAAGTGTTAAATAACATATTTAAAAGTATAGTAAATAAATTTTAATTGCCCCTTTTTTAAAGTTTAAAATTTGGTAACAAATTCTTTATATATTAGTATGAAGATATAGAAGATAGACGTAAATATAATTCATAAATAATATATGAATTTTTATTAATACTTATATTAAAACAATATTAACATACATTTAAATATTCACTAATGCGTTATATGAATGATGAAAAAATACAAATATTTATTGGGTTACATTTATAACCGAAAAATAAATATGAGATATTATCTTGTATAGTAAGTTGCATTTAATTTAAGTGTTCAACAGTAGAATGTAATAGTTAAAAGGGTAGAATAGTAATTTATTATTTCTCCGTTTAAGACTATACTTCAAACTCTTTATTATTTACATTTATGTAGCATAGAAGTATAGATATAGTCAATTTGATTTGATTTTAATTAATCTACACAATAAGAAGATACAAATTTATTATTAT
The DNA here is from genome assembly GCA_949592205.1 of Helichrysum umbraculigerum. Lineage (NCBI taxonomy): Eukaryota > Viridiplantae > Streptophyta > Magnoliopsida > Asterales > Asteraceae > Helichrysum > Helichrysum umbraculigerum. Next base: position 7,059,208 of record CATIUR010000004.1, on the reverse strand, counting down.
AGTGTTAGGCTATTGAATTTGAAATTTTGATTAAGTAAATGTTTTGTGAATCGTTTAAATGGTGAACTCTAATCTTTTATATGCTAAAAATTAAAAACAAATCATTTTATTATTTCTCTAACCATAGTCCGACCTGAAAAAATAAACAGTTTAACGAGTTTCGGGTTAGATGATTGACGGGTCAAAAGAACCCAACTCGGACATGATCTTAATAACCCGTTTAAGTAAACACGTCAAAATGGGTTAATGGGTTGGAAGAACGGTTTTGAATTAATTTCGGGTGAAGCGTGTGATTGTTAATGGGTTAATTTTAGTTTTGACGGGGCAGACCTATTAACCTGAAACTTGACCCAAGTTTGACCCGCGAAATTAAAGGGTTGGAGAGTTTAGACTTTGTATAGTATTTAACATAAGTCGTATCTAAACTAGAGATGTCAATTGATAGGATATGGATCGAATTGAGCCATATCCATTTATCATTTTTCATCAAAATCCATTTCCATATATCCAGTTAAATTCGAAATCATCCATCCATAATTATTTTTGATGGATGAAGAGGGTTAACGGATATCCATTGGATATAGAAAATGTTAAAAATGGTTATCATCGTAACATAGTTTGTTAAAAATACATATATTATATAATAGTTGAAAATGGTTATCACTGATGGATGGATCGGGTGGATATTCACTGGATCAGATGATGATCATTCGTAATCTACTCATTCATAATATTTGTACCAATACCCAATATTGCTAGGCAGGTATCCGATTAGTATTACCCATCAATATTTTGAGTTTTACACACAAATATCGATTATCCCTATTTAAAAAAGTCACAGCAAAAACTGGGCGGCTTACCACTTGATTTGGGAATTTCTAAATTTTTTTATATTATATAAAAATTATTAATATTATTAATTACTCTGTAGATGGCAAATGGGCGAGAAAAACCCGCAACCCGTGGGTACCCGCCCATCGTGAGTGGGTAAACCCGCAAAAATTTCACCCACGGGTGGGTTACGGGTATGAACTTTTACCCGTTGGTGGGTCACGGGCGGGTGATGGGTATAGACTTTTACCCGCGGGCAAACCCGACCCGCAAACGTATAAAACACATTATAATTACCCTCAAGTGGATTTGTATAATTTATCACATATATATGTATATTTAATGTTAATTTTAACAATATATAATGAAACTATAAATACAAAGACTAAAAAGCATATTATTAATGTTTCGAATAGCAAATTTATGAAATGCTCAAAGAAAAAATTTCAAACAAATTGATAGTTATCGAACTAATAGTCCGCTAGTCTTCAATTTTAAATATTTAATTTGTTTAAAATTACGATCCGTTGATTTGAACATGTTTTAAAACATTTTTTTAGATTAAAATTATATAAAATATTTTGATATTTGATAAAATATTTTTATTAATAAAAATCCGCTGGTTACCCGCGACCCGCAGATACCCGCGGGTTGTGGGTATGGGTGTAAAAATAAACCCGCTAGTGGGTATTCGCGGGTTCACGGGTCAAGAAAAACCCGTGCGGGCGGGTGATGGGTTTGGCATATTCGTACCCACGACCCGCGGGTGCCATCCCTAAATTTATTATTAACTACTAGACATGTAACCCGTGTATACATACGGCCCGTTGATTTTTAATATGAAATCTCGTATTGAGTATCTTGTTTATAATAAGAAAGTGTGTAAGTTAATTTGTATATTAATCATTTAGTTGGATATAACTGCTTTACGTAAATGGATTATATAAGTAGAGATTAAAAAATTAAAAGTTTTTTAAACCAAGTTAGTGAAAAAATTTGATTATTTTAAGTCTATATAAACATTTTCATGTAATTTTATTCCTTCTCGGTGAATTAATCATAGAAATATTACAGATCGATTTGGATTATGTTTTAATGAATTAAATTTCTTTTATGTAATTGATTAATTGATTAAAAAAAGTTTCTTTTTAATATGTTAGGGATCTTATTTAAAATTTACTAAAATTAAAGGACTTAATTGACAAATTAAAACTTAATTAGGATGATGATATCATAAATGTATTTCCTATATATAATTTAAGATTATACAGATATAAGGCTGGTAAGCGGAAAACAGCTCATAAGAAGTTTTTCGATTTTAAATAGAAGTCCAAGCCCAACTCCATCTACAAGCTCGGGCTATAAACTCTAGGGCTCCAGCCCGGTATTACGAAACACACTACAGGAAAGATTAATCGGAAAGATATTACCAAAATTAGTAACCATACCCCGTACCCACCAAATAAAAATCCTTTACCGAACCCCGCATCCAAATTCACTAGCATAATTTAGGATAAATAACAATTATAATTATTATAACTATATTTATAGTTATATCATTATTGCAATAAAATTTATTTTCCTTCAAAATTAATAACTGGTCTTGTGTTTGGTGAATCGTTGAATAGGAGTATAGTGCTACTTGAAATATGATCATGGGCCAATAATTTGGCGGCAATGAATTTCACTGACCGCTAATTTCTCCCGCGAAAACTTTCTTGACGGTTATTTTCCATCTACTTTTGGATCTTCCATTTAGCTGTAATATTGTTCATTCTATGATTATCCCCACCCCCTCCCCCCAAGGGGCATATATATATAGAAGGTATAATTAAGTTCTCTTCGCCATCTGTCTGCTAGCATCAATAATGTAGTATTTCCGATAATCGTTTAACAAATATATTTGGTCTTACAATTTTCCTCAGGAGGCTAATCAGAACATACTTTGTTTTCCTTTTGTTACTTGATTCGTTGTAAATTGTGCATAAGAACTGTTTGTTGAAATGTCTCAACATTGTATATTAGCAACAAAGGTTTGTTGCTTTTCTATATATAATTTGGTTGTAGCATGATCATGGAACATCTATACAAATGCAACAGCTTTTTAAATGTTGCACTTTTTATAATATTTGCAACACTTTAAACTATGTGTTGCTTATAAGCTTTGACAAATGCAACACTTTTTAAAAATGTTGCATTTATATTTAAAAAGTTGCAACACTTGCAAACAATGTTGCGTTAGACCACTATATGCAACACTTATTTGAAGAATGTTGCTTTGTAACTAATGTTATATCTTATGCAACACCATTTTAAAGTGTTGCTTTCAAAGTGTTGCCTTAGCCCCATTTTGTAGTAGTGACCCTAGCTCCTTAGCCTCCAAATTCGCACTCCAAGTCGACCTTTAACCTTAATAATCGTAATTGTATTCTAAGAATCGTATATGGTTTAGCCTAAACTAAGACTCTATTTATAGTTTTGCTGGCCGACCTCCCAACCGCCGGTTGGAACTTCCAACCGCCGGTTGGAGTAACTTGAATCCCACTCCAATTCCGCGTTCGTCCACCGCCTTGAAACCCTAGACTCAACCGCCGGTTGGACTATAATTCCAGAATCTTCCAAAAACGGGCTCGGGCTTCTTTTTGGACTTCTTTTTTTCTTTAACGGATTCAACTTGTTTTCTTGGCCCATTTCTCAATATTATCTCTTTAGTCTTCATTTCTTCATAGTTTAAGGCTTCTTGTCTTCAAATGCTTATTTTTCTTCAGTTTTGGTCCTTTTTTCGTTCCTTTTTCTTCTTTCTTCAATTAAAATACATTTCTGCAAATTTTAACAAATTAAGTATCTAAAACAATAGAAATGTACTAAAATATATAAAAATATAGGGATAAATTACTATAAATAATATACTATATATTTGATGCTTATCATGATACTTGTTCATAATCGTGAGTTTAGAATTATATTTTTAGCATGGTATCAAAGCGTGTGGTGCGTTCTTGGTGATTCGTTTTGCTGTTAGTTCAGATCGATCTGACTTTAGGGTTCATTTGTAATATTTGGGGTTTTTTTTTTTTTTTTTTTCATTCATTAAAACCTTGTTATTGATTATATTGTGGGTTCGATTAAAGGCTGCATAAGTTGAATCGTTGATAAGGGCGAATTTCACTACGAAACCCGTATTTTCGATTTAGGGCTAGGGTCTGTCGAAACCCTAATCCTCTGTTGGTACAATTCTTGGGTTTTTCCAGAATTGTGTACGTCTTCCGCTGTAGTTCTTTTGTTGCTGTCCATTGCCGAGCGTGGAGTACTAGGTGAAATTCTTATTACTCTCTTGTGTTTGTGGCAAGTCACTGCTAGTGGGAATCCCTGTGCTTATACGGTTCATCTGCCCCACTAAGTTCATACTTGGACCATATCCAAGGCATCTTTCGTGTATTTTTGCATTCTCCGTGTCTCTTTGTGCTTAATATTGATTGTGTGTCCTTGTATTTGCTATCTGCTTATTTAATTGGTGTATGTTAGCTTTGTTTGGGGGTGACATGGATGATCAAAATCAAATCACTCTTATTAATAAATTGGACTTTGGTGATCCCTTGTATTTACATGCAAGTGACACAACTACCGGCACACCATTGATTACTATAAAACTTAAAGGGACTAAAAATTATAGTACTTGGAGTAGGTCAATGCTTTTGGCTTTAGGTACAAAAAATAAACTTGGTTTTATAAATGGCACAGTCGAAAAGAGTCTTACAAATGAAGTACTTGCTCAACAATGGGATAGGTGTAATTCCGTTGTGTTGTCTTGGATTTTGGGGTCTATTTCTGAGGAGTTATACTCTGGGCAAATATTTTCAACTACTGCATCAGAGGTTTGGACTGAACTAAAAGAAACATATGACAAAGTTGATGGTTCCATCATTTTTAACTTGCATCAGAAAATAAGTTCATTAAAACAAAATGGAATTCCACTTTATGACTATTATCATTCACTTAATAGTCTTTGGAAACAATATGATGCAATGGTTGTTTTACCCAACTGCACATGTGCTGCAGCTGAAAATTTAAAAGAACACACCAAAGTTATAAAATTGATGCAGTTCTTGATGGGTTTGGATGAATGTTATATGTCTGTGAGAAGTAACTTGTTGTTGAGAGAACCTTTGCCTGATGTGAAAACTGCTTATGCTATTTTGTCAAGGGATGAATCACACAGGGGTGTGTCTGGTATGGAGGGTAATAAAAGGTCTCAACCATCTGCTTTTGTTGCTCAAGCTAATAATAATAGAGGTAATAATAACACGAATAATGGCAATAACAGAGGTAACCAAAATAGGGGTCCTAATCCTAATCTTAAGTGTACAAGATGTTCTAGAATAGGACACACTACTGATAGATGTTTTGAAATTATTGGTTTTCCTCCTAGATATAAAAGGAACAACTCTAATAACAAGCAGTCTAATGTGCCAAGTGGTTTCAAATCAGTTTCTAACAATGCTACTGCTTCTAATGAAGCAAGCACTAGCACTACTCCTGTGTCTTTTTCTAATGAACAGATGATGAAATTATTAAGCTTGATTAATGAAAAACCTATTCCCACAAGTGCTCATGCCAACATGGCAGGTACAGTTTTCAACTTCAGTATTTTGTTTAATAATAATTTTGACACTTTTTTTAATTCCAACCTGTCTGATAAAACAAAATAGGTTCATGAGGGTTGGATTATTGACTCTAGGGCAAATCAACACATGACTTATTCAGATAATGGGTTAACCAATATTGTTGATGTGTTTGATCTAAAAATAACCGTGGGTCATCCTAATGGAACTCAAGCAAGAATACATAAAATTGGTAATTTAAAATTAACAAATAATGTTGTTCTATTTGATGTTCTTGTTGTCCCTGAATATTGTGCAAGTCTATTATCATGAAACGCCCATAAAATTTTTTTTTTTTTTTCAGCGGAATAATGATACTCAAAATTCGATTTCATTTGGTCCCATATAAATTCAATCACAATTTGTTAAAAAGAGGTTCCTAAAGTCATAACATAAAAAGAGGTCTCTAAAGTGTTAAAATGTGAAATAAAGAGGTCTCTAAAGTTCACTTAAACACTTATGCATTTTTAAATTTTACACAAACTATTCACACTAACGCGATCCAGAAACAAACCTTGGGATCGCGTTCATATGTTCCAAAACATTCTGTAGCGAAAATACACTGACGAACGCGATCCTGAAATCTTAGCTGGATCGCGTTTGCTAGTTAAAAATCCGGTTATGGTGATTTTTCAAAGAGGAACGCAATCCCGGGCTTCAAGCCGGATCGCGTTTGCTAGTTTATTTCCAGATCAGACTTTAATTCACATTTTGACAGATTTCAATTAGTCGTAACTCATGAACCGTAAAGAATTAGATTCTGAAACTTTGCAGATACATTCAAATAATCAAAACAAAGGTTTCCCTTTTTGTACTTTTTCAATTTTCACAAAAACGCAACATTTGAGCGTATGACTCATTTTCGCCCATTTTTGACATTTTTAGTGAACAACTCAAAACACAATCCACCCATTTGCAACTTTTACACTCTTTACCACTTTTCCAAATTGCTCAAACACACTTAAAGCAACTGACAAAGATTTCAAAACCTCAGTTAAACTCGTTATACACACATGGGTTAATGTTGACCCATTTTGACACCTACGACCCATTAACCATTAAGTAACATACTAAGACTTCTATTTCGCTTTCAATACATAATTTACACCAGTTGTTGACTTTTAATGTCAACTAAATCCAAAACCACATATTACATATTTCTAATGTATTTCAAAACAACTTGGGCGTATTTCACAAGTTTCATCAAAACGATACCAAAAGAGAGGGCTTGCACTTACAAGTTTGCAAACCAATCCACACTACTCTTTCTTGATTTCCTTATCCTTTCTTTGAGAAATATTACCTACAATACATTTAAATGATACGGAGTAAGCATAAAATGCTTAGTGAATACATAGGAAATCAATTAAGCAATTCAATCACAAATAAAACTATTATACTATCAAATAATAAACACAAATAGCAATAGATACCAATTGGATCCGCGGCCCATAAGATACGATTGTGCAAAGCACATATTTCGTATTGGTTATTATTTCGTTTCATACAATTCCATAAACATAACAATAATAACAATAACATGATTATGCAAAATCTCTTGCTCGTGAGCAATCCGAAATCACATAACCTTCACCTAATTGATTCACAATGTACTCACCTTAGTCTTGGATGATGAATTCACTTAGCAAAGATTATAATTATTCCAATCCTTTATCACCTATACATATGATACATAATAACACATTTAGATTCTAAAATTCATTACAACTAGATAGTAAGTCACAATTCTTTCTCCCCCACTTTGATTAGTCTAAGTAATTCACTAATCAAAGCTCTCACTAATTGATTTCTTATTAGCATAACCTATTTATACACCCATCATCATAATTAACTATTCATTATACTAGTAAACTAAATTCAAGAGGGTTTTAGCAAAACCCCAAAATTTCATCATAAACCCTACAATGATTTCATTATTTTCATAAGTTAAGATGATCGCTAATAGTGATAATCATGCTAGAAGTCACCAACTAATTCAATTCCATACTCTAATTCCCTCCAATTTGATGAAATTCACCAAAACCCATTAATCACCTAAACCCTAAGTTATAATTTATAAAGAAATCACTTACAAAGGGTAGAGATGATGATGGAGATGATGTTTAAGATGAAGAATCAAAGATTTCTGAAGCTTGAATTGAAATGATATAGAAAGATTGATGATGGTGATGACTCTGGCGATTTTTGTTCCTCACGGTCAAAAGTCTGAGAATTTTAGAACATATGAGATACATACGTATATTACATATTAATCCCCTTCTTTTATTTAATTTACAGTATAGAACTGAAGAATTCGATTGCGTTTGATATAATATCTTTTTATTTCGTTAATATTATTTCATAAGATGTATATTTCTGCTTTAGATTTTTCTTCACCCCACTTCCAAGATACACTCTTTCGAGTCAATTGAGTCAACGGGGTAGCAATCTTAGAAAAATCTTGAATGAAACGACGATAATAACCCGCCAGACCAAGAAAACTTCTGACCTCAGTGGGGCTCGAAGGAGGATCCCACTTAAGAACTGCATCAACTTTAGATGGATCAACTTGAATACCATGGACATTAATCACATGTCCAAGAAACTGGACTTCACGCAACCAGAATTCACACTTGGAAAATTTAGCGTAAAGCTTTTCACGTCGAAGCATTTCAAGCACTTGCCTTAGATGAATTGAATGATCACTCTCACTTTTAGAGTAAATGAGAATGTCATCAATAAAAACAATCACAAATTTATCCAGCATAGGACGACATACACGATTCATCAAGTCCATAAATGCAGCTGGAGCATTAGTCAAACCGAATGGCATGACAACGAATTCATAGTGACCATAACGAGTTCGAAAAGCGGTTTTAGAAATATCATCTTCCTTTACCTTCAACTGATGGTAACCAGACCGAAGATCAATTTTTGAGAAGAAACTGGCACCTTGCAGTTGATCAAATAAGTCATCAATTCGAGGTAAAGGATAACTGATGTGACGCAAAAAGTCATGTTTTCAAGACCATTATTCCACACTTTTTGGGCACATCTTTAGTGAAAACATTCCAAAACAATCATTATTTACCAAAATTCACTAAAGTGCTCAGAAAATAGACGTTGCTACAAAAATCAGTAAAAACATCCGAATAACGAACAAAACGGAGCAAATAAGCAGCAACCAACTCTCGCACCCTCATTTATCCTATGATAAACATATTCTAACCTTATGATATGATGTAATAGGTAAAATCGAGACGAGAAAATCAAGAATCATGCAAATCGGACAAAGGACGGAAAAGACTGGACGGTTACAAACTCCTATAAAGTGATTTCGGCTATGCTAAAGTTGTACACATCCAATTTCAGTGATATTATCACCATTAGAAGCGTAACGGAATTACGAAGACACAGGCGAAAGAATCAGGTCAAACGGACGCATAACGAAGTAGATACGGACGTTTTAAGCAACGAACGAAATCAGACGGAGGCCGTATACGGCCTTGGCCACCGTATACGGCCCTTCATAGACCGTATACGGCCCATAACACACCGTATACGGCCCTATGAAGGCCGTATACGGCCCCTGGTACCCCATATGCTGCCCGTTTGTGCTTCGTTTGCTTGTACGTGCGTGCTTCGCGAGTTGTTCGGCTGACTTCAAGTTTTGCCTATAAATAGGAGGCCACCCCTCCATCATTCCACACACTTCACCATTCCATTCATTTCTCCATTTCCACTTTCTCTCTCACACACTCTCTCTCTCTCTAAAACTCTCTTTCTTTCTTTCTCTCTCTAGAAATTAGGGTTAGGTCCAGTTAGTTCTCAGTTAATATTTAACTGAAACTAACGGAGGGACTACTTTTGTAATAGCGTAGGGAATAGTCCAGGGGCTTTTATTGTAATATTGTCAAGGATATTGCGGAAGTTCTGCTTGTACTCTCTCTCTAAACGCTTATTCAATCTACGATTTATTAACGGTTACTTCTTTCCTTATCTGTTATAATGATAATTACTATTGTTATTATGCTAGATTTAGGATCTGTTACTATGCGTAGTGAGTAGTTTCCTTGTGTGTTTGTTATGATGTAGTTAGTTTATATATGTGTGGGGTGATGCTGCTTTAAACGTATAATTGGATAACATTATGAAATAACGGAGGTAACGTTATACGGCTTTCATTTGTATAGCGCCGGAATCATCACTTATGTGTGTAGTACGGAACGTGGAAGCTATGAAAGTCGTGGGCACAATCCGTTGTGGAAATAATGTTTCCAGTTATATTATATAAATGAAAACCGGTGATCTATTAATCTTGTATTTATGAATTTCTAAACCAAATCGCCTTTCCTCCAATTAAACGTGGTTAGAACCTTTATGATAAGGAGTCGCGAACCTTGATCAAACGGTCACTACCTATCTATGTTTTCTGAAAATGTAAACATGGTCTGAATTGCGTAACTGTGGAAATACTATTTAAAACCTTTCGTATAGTACACCGTGAATCAATCAGGGATTTATTAGGAAATAGTGAGGGCTGGTTTATATCATAGATGGTTGGGCTTTAATACAAACGTAGTTTAAACTAGTCTAGAGTGACCATAAAGTATGTGACCCCGGAAAGACCACGATAAACGGCACTGTACTTCGTGTAACGTTGGAAACACCTTTGGTGAAGTACAAATACGTAGAGCTAAGGAAATGTCGGTGGTTGAAGACTGTGTCACATCCTGGTTTGACTTCAAAGCTGTGGAAATGTTTGATCGCACTGTACACCGTTAGTACGCCTAAAAGATCAGGAACACTGTGGAAATGCGTAGATGCACTGTACACCGTTAGTACATCTTGGGTCTGGAAAACTGTGGAAATGCATAATCACATGGTACACCGTAATGAAAGCTCTAGACTAAAATATAACCATTAATATAAAGTTAATAGTCACCAAAACCAAGTCTTAATCTTAAATGCCTTGTTTGACTTCGTTGTCCTCGTAGTGTTAAGAAAGGTCGGAACCTTAGTGGGTATGTTACTCTATCTCATGCACCCAGGAACTAACATTCCAAGAAGGGTCATTATTCCATCACTGGATAACGTTGAAGAGTTGAGCATCCTCCTCCGATCAGACTCAATTTGGCCTAGTATTCAGTGACATATTGATTGGTTTCCCCAATCAGTAGGGTACTAGTGTTTACACTACGAACAATTAAGCTCAGATAAGACACAAACCTTTAAAAGACGTTTTCATATCAAAACCCTAGCATCACCCCCGCATAAGCTAACGAAGTCATAACAGACACATATCCTCCATACTGATCTCATCCCTATTTCTATTTTCCATTTATTTACTTTTTATTTAAATTGCTTTAAATTACGGACCTAAGTAACAAAAACCCACTCAAACTCTGTTTTAAAAGTCCCATCACTAAATTAAACAACTTGTCTTGATACTCTCGTTTCACAATACGATTAGCTTTAAGAACGACCCTAGGTCATACTGCTGCTATACAGCCGTAGTAAAACTTAGGTCCCCAGCTCTTATAAATTTAAAACTCCACTGCCGTGTCCTCCTTCCGTTACGTTGACGACCGTGACTGATCGGGGATCACGACAAGTTTTTGGCGCCGATGCCGGGGAGTTAATCGTATGACTCTGAAGCATCCAGACGAGTTTTCTATTTAGTGATACTTCTTTCCCATTCTTATTTTCTTTTCCTTGTTCCAACCGACAATATCTTCCCATATCCCACCACGATATTCGACCAGATCATCCGGATCTGAATCTCTCATTTTCGTACCCGATCCTGAGTCGATTATCCGTACCATCCGCAAAGAAAGACGTTCCCGTTTTCCACAAATGGCCGCTCGTGTTACTCTCGCCGACAACACCAAACCATCCATCGAAGGACGAGGAGGACCGATTAGCTATCCAGTGATTGACGGAGCTTCTTTTGAGCTTAAACACCACATCGTACAACTCATAAAAGATAACTGCCAATTCCACGGTCTACCCTGTGATGATCCCAACGCTCATATCGACAAATTCATTCAGGTTTCAAACTCCTATAAGCAGAATGGGGTTGAGCAGGATATCATCCGCTTATACTTGTTCCCCTATTCTCTCGCTTTACATGCTTCTACCTGGTTTGAGGGACTTGAGACCGGCTCAATCACCTCATGGACCGACATGGGTAATAAGTTTCTCGCTAGATACTTTCCCCCGTCCAAACAAACTCAGGCAAAGAATGACATCGCAAACTTCCAACAAGCCCACGATGAATCTATCTACTCAGCATGGGAGCGATTCAAGAGTTTACTGAGGAAATGTCTAAACCACCAAATGACGAAGACTGACAAGGTGTGCACCTTCTACCGAGGTCTTGATCCTAACCATCGCATCAATCTTGACGCAGCAGCTCAAGGAAACTTCATGAAACTTACTGATGATGAAGCATGGAGCTTGATTGAGGATATGACGATGCATCACCACGATTGGAAGTCTGATGAGCACTCCTCATCATTACCCCTCTCCGCAAACAACACCCGCCAAACTGAAGCCATTAAGTCTCTAAGCGATCAAATTGAGACTCTGACAAAACAGATAGCAGATCTGAAGAAACAACCACAGCAGATCCACCAAGTTCAGGCTTGCCAGAACTGTACCAACCATCCCGCTGAAGAATACGAGGTTGAGTACGAAGATCCTACTGACGGTTCAGTCTACTATGCCCAGTTTCCTGTCAGACCTCAAAATCCGCCCGGTTTCACTAGAACTTCACCACCCAGAACTCGAGGAAACCAATATCCTCCACGGAACAACCAACCCCCTTTCCAGCCCAGGTTTCAGCCACGATATCCGACGTACCCCCAACAACCACAACTTCCATACAATCAACCACTTCCATTAACCGCCACTGAGGATACCCAGCCTGCTGAGCCTGCAAAGACCATCATTCCAGTCACGAGTACTGATGACAACCTCAACAAATTCATCCAAGGTCAGACCGCTTTCAACCAAAAGACTACGGCTCGACAAGACCAAACTGATCTATTCCTTCGAAATCAACTCTCGGTCCTAAAAAGCCTTGAGAACCAGATCGGTCAGTTAGCCCAACGTCTCGATACCCGACCACAAGGGACCTTACCAAGCAATACTATTCAGAACCCCCACGTCGAGGAAGCCAAGACCTTAAACTCTGATAAACCAACTCCTTCTATGACTACTTCTCCAAGGGAACATTCTCCTGTCCCGCCGACAGTTGAGACCAAATCAATGCCCACGCCGAGTCGTGAAGTTGAGATTCCTTTCCCTAACCGCCTGCACAAGAAGTACAATGCCAAGTCATTCAAACTTGATGGAAAATTCTTAGACACCGTGTCTAGAATCCCTTCTAGTACAAAGTACATCCGACGAATGCTGGCAACTAAGGACAAGATTCCTTCCACTCCTAAAGTCTCCCTGAACGCCGAGTGTTCAGCCGTCATCCAGAATGCCTTACCGGAAAAGCTAGGAGACACGGGACGATTCACCTTACCCTGTTCCATCTATCACTCAGGCACAATACGCTCCTTGGCCGATCTTGGAGCTAGTATCAATCTGATGCCTTACTCGCTCTACTCCAGATTAGAATTAGGACCTCTCCAGCCCACTAAAATGAGCGTCCAGCTTGCCGATCAATCAGTCCGATACCCGAAAGGCATTGCTGAGAACGTCATGGTAAAAGTTGACAGGTTTTATTTCCCCACTGACTTTGTAGTGATGGATATACAGGAAGACATTAACATACCCATTATCCTAGGTAGGCCATTCATGAATACTGCACGTGCTGTTATTGATGTATATTCTCAGGTTATTAGTCTACGAGCACATGGACAGACAATATCATACAAGATTGATCAGAACGACTGTTCAATAATGGAGCAGATATACGCAATATCCATGGGCAGAGTCACTTCGGATGATGACACTTCTGATTCAGAGCCAGAACCATACAGGCCATACGAGCATACTTGTCTTATCTCAGCTACTGAAGAGTCAGAATCAGAAGACGAGGAAATGAAGGAATCTGAACCAGAAGAAGAAATAGAGGAGGAGGAAGATTCAGAGCAGGATGAAGAAGAAGAGGAACAACCTGAAACAGAACCAGAGGAAGAAGAGATAGAAGAAACGGAACCAGAAGAAATGGAAGAATCCGAGGAAGAACAAGAAGAATCAGAGCCCGAGGAAGTATATCAGTCCACACCACCTCATCAATACCTTCCTGACTCATATTTACCGACAGCAGAGATTATGCAGATCGAGAACCTCGAGAACTTCATCCCTCTGTCACAAGATGAATCAGATGAAGACACACCGACTGATTACTCTCACGATGCAGAATTTGGTCTCACCATGGAGAAACTCATTGCATCAGCTATTGATCTCACCAAACCTCTCGTGTCTCCTCGACTTGACGCTCTGCTGAATATTGAGAAGACTATATCTTTATCTGCACAGCACCCGGAGCTTCGAGACAAACTCTTGAGAAAGATTGCAGCATATAAAGCATCCCGACTTCCCCAAAGGATTCAAACCTTTGACACATCTGCACCTCGAAGTCAGTTCGAGAAGGGAAGTACATCCGGATCTAGCCGTAATTCTGATTCTCAGGAAGAAAAAGACATCGAGATGGATTCCTCTCAGCCGATATCTCAGATTACTGATGACACCCTTCCACATTCCGATACTGTTGAGTTCCCTGATTTCCAGGCTAGGGATACTCCAGCTGAGGAGAGTGATGACGATGACATCATCTATACTGATGTTCCAATAGATATTCGGTCTGTCCGACTTCTTGCATCTTCGACTGTTCCCGCTTCTCCTCAAATTCCGACTATCTCCAACCATGAGGAAATGATTAGTGCTATTGAAGAATTCGAAAACGACATACCTATGATGACAAGCATTATCATTAACTCCACCAATGATTACACTCCACACCAAAGGAACCTGATTGAGGAAATCATAGCCGAATCTGAAGTCAACCAAGCCGAGAATTCCCAAGATTACATATTCTTTCACAACCGCCTAAATGCCTTTGCCGAAGACCTCGCTACGAGAGCACCACACTGCTGGACCAACACCTGAGGAGCTAGATTTCTTTGAAGACCAAAGACGCATGTACAGGAAGATCTATGACACACTGTTCAGATCCGCATTTCCATATTCTGCTGAGCAACATGAGTTCTTAAATTCTTATCGCAGCAATATGTACAATGCTACTGGGAATCCTGACGCAGACATAGACATCCGGTTGATGAATGATCTTAGGGGACTCCTAGATTCTATGGCTAGGAATGATCATATTGATGAGACCTCTCCTCATCGGTTCTACATTGACTGCACCATCGAGTACCACGCTCACAAGATTACCGAAGATCTCGAGTACGAGAGTTCTGACGAGAGGACGCGTGTCATCCCATCTTCTATACCAGAAGGTTCGATGGTTAACATCGCGAACTTCCTCACTGATCGAATCAAGGAAGTCTTCGCTGAAGTACCTGATGAAGAGCACAGTCAAATATTCAACTACGGATTACGTGAGGTTTACGACATGATGAACAACACCTTTAAGAACTCCGACCTCACGTTTTCCCACTACCAGACCAGTCTCATCCAGGGTATTCATGAATCTATCCGAGAACTTGGAGTAAACTCCAGTATTGCAGATCACGAGACTTTACACCTGCAGTTCTTTGGATTTATGAACTCACTCAGACAACACCATCCTGAACGAGAGATGATTGAAGCTGATGGATTCTCTTTTGTAAATTCCCGCGGAATTATCTCCAGCACAGTAAAGGAAATTACTTGGGACCTGCTGCACATAAAAAAGATTACAGAGCAGCATCTGCAGAGTTTCCCCGTATTTTCATCTGAGATTCCAAACATCGTCGACATCATCGCTCGCCATTTTCTGAGGATATACCCACGTAACCCCAGGATTCCACTTCTGCGCACTTCCGGTCCTGGTGGTTCCAGCACCAACTGAATCTGAAGGAAGGCAAAGTCGAGCTCTCGACTCTAAAAGCAGCGCTTCTCGGGAGGCAACCCGTGTAATAAGACGTGTAGAGAGAACAGTGTCAATAAGTGAAGATATATCTCTGACTATCCTTCACACTTGGTCGTCACCAAAACACTTTATGATATTACAACTCATTTGCAAATAAACCACGCATCTCAGAAATAAGGAAATCAATTTGAAAAATGATAATTCATGTGTTTCGAGCATTTGAGGTACTTGCATACTACTTTTATGCATTATGCTCGAACTCGTTTAAAAACACATGTTTTATAAAAATGATTTGTAGTAGAAAATATCTTTTCAAAATTCTGAGACGGTGATTTATCTTTCATTTGCAAATACTTTGAGTTTGTAAATTGGTACGACCAACGTGTTCACACTTACGAGATTGATTCACAAAGGGAATAATGGATGGAAAAGAAACCAAGTAGCAAGACGCTTGAAGCTGTGCCGCTCTTCATGAATGCAGAAAAAGATCTTGGCAACACCTCTTTTCAGCAAAATCAGATTCTCAGCTTCTTTGTTGCTCGCTTTCTGGGGAGTGTCTTAACCTTTACTCTCTTTTGTTTATGATTCTGTATATTATTTGCTTTGTTAGTTTGTGAAAGTAGTCTATACTCTATCCTAAGCTTATCACTAAGTGTGGGATTCCAGCCCAAAACAAACACTTGAGAAACATTTTCTTACATGTTCAAACTCTAAGTGTGGGATTTTACTTCCAGTAAATCTCAACTAAAGAGAACATTAGGGACAATGTTCCTCTAAGTGTGGGATAGCAGGTATAGAATACCTTGGTTAGTTTTCTTTGATTTTTAATGTCCGAAATAGTAAACTCAGAAAATGTTCCTCAAATTTTTCAAAAATTTTTCAAGAAAATTAAAAGTATGAGTTAATCTATTGATTTACTCTGCTAATTTTGAGCCGAAATATCTTTTGAGAGGAGCTATTTTCTGATGTGAGTAATATATTTCGGAGTCTAGGGAAAATAAGGTAGAAATTGCTTAAACAAGAAATAATAATCTGATGGAAGCATGACGAAGCACATACAACCCTATTTGCAGTGAGGTATTTTGAGCCTAATAGCATTCATCTTTAATGCTTCACTAATCATTTCTTGTGTGTGCCGATGCATGCATCTCTGAATTAGAACTTGCTCTTGACATACGCTTCAAGACCACATTGGTGTGTACCGTACGCGGTATAGGTGCAATTAAATGACCTTGACATTCCCTAGGATATAAACCCCTTTTCACATATCTCTTCAAACCCAAAACCCTTCCGATACTCATTTTTAGTATCGATGATCCGCCTAGTAAACCTTGTTGAGCCTAAACCTTTCGTTTCACGAAACCCTCAATAAACCCTACTTCCCAAAATACTCCCAAACTTATCTTAGAATTTCTGAGGTTATGAAGAACATCTTTTAGAATGTCTTATCCTACCCCTTTCGTGCTCTCAAAAAGATTGAAGAATCCTTGGTGTGTAAAATTGACACCGCGAAAAGACTCGAAACGTTCAAGATAAGGGACTTCTGAAAGAATCAAAGAAGAAAAATATCCTTGGAAATTCTCTGGCAAAGAAATTCTGAAGAAGAAAAGAAAAATACAAAAATACAAAAGTAGAAAAAGAAAATAAAAAGAAGAAAAAGAAGAAAAGAAAGAAAAATAGTTCCACAAGAATAAAGCTTAAAGTCCTTTGAAGTATCATCAAGATTCTGATAGAAGACCAAAAGCTGCCTCTCTCTCCGTTCTGAAATAAAGTTGTTCATGATCTCAGTTGTTTTAAGATAAGCAACCCTTACAACCCAAAAATACCACTATCCATACCCTTTACCCCTCACCAAACACTACAACCCTCATAAATGTCTTGGGATAATTAGCACCGTCCTCACCTAAGTGGAGGAGATCCGATTCTCGACCAAGCCTATGACGATGAGTGCTGCATGACTGGCTATTTGAGCGATTTCTTTTGTTCTAGACTGATAGGAAACCCGATACACTTTGAGTGAATTGAGTGACCACCTTTAGTGAGATCGCCTAGTCATGTGTACTCCAAGATCATGAGATTTGGATGTATGCCTAAGAGAATCTTTTCTTGTTTAAGGAAGGATCATCTTATATTTCCCTATATTCCTGAAACCATCTTATTTGCATTTGACAGTGGTAACTCTTAAAAATATTGAAGCTCGCACTAAAAATTGTTTTAAAAAGTTTTCAGAAACTGAGTGTTGCTTGAGGACAAGCAACGTCTAAGTGTGGGATAACTTGATGTGACGCAAAAAGTCATTATTCAAGACCATTATTCCACACTTTTTGGGCACATCTTTAGTGAAAACATTCCAAAACAATCATTATTTACCAAAATTCACTAAAGTGCTCAGAAAATAGACGTTGCTACAAAAATCAGTAAAAACATCCGAATAACGAACAAAACGGAGCAAATAAGCAGCAACCAACTCTCGCACCCTCATTTATCCTATGATAAACATATTCTAACCTTATGATATGATGTAATAGGTAAAATCGAGACGAGAAAATCAAGAATCATGCAAATCGGACAAAGGACGGAAAAGACTGGACGGTTACAAACTCCTATAAAGTGATTTCGGCTATGCTAAAGTTGTACACATCCAATTTCAGTGAGATTAGCACCATTAGAAGCGTAACGGAATTACGAAGACACAGGCGAAAGAATCAGGTCAAACGGACGCATAACGAAGGAGATACGGACGTTTTAAGCAACGAACGAAATCAGACGGAGGCCGTATACGGCCTTGGCCACCATATACGGCCCTTCATAGACCGTATACGGCCCATAACACACCGTATACGGCCCTATGAAGGCCGTATACGGCCCCTGGTACCCCATATGCTGCCCGTTTGTGCTTCGTTTGCTTGTACGTGCGTGCTTCGCGAGTTGTTCTGCTGACTTCAAGCTTTGCCTATAAATAGGAGGCCACCCCTCCATCATTCCACACACTTCACCATTCCATTCATTTCTCCATTTCCACTTTCTCTCTCACACACTCTCTCTCTCTCTCTAAAACTCTCTTTCTTTCTTTCTCTCTCTAGAAATTAGGGTTAGGTCCAGTTAGTTCTCAGTTAATATTTAACTGAAACTAACGGAGGGACTACTTTTGTAATAGCGTAGGGAATAGTCCAGGGGCTTTTATTGTAATATTGTCAAGGATATTGCGGAAGTTCTGCTTGTACTCTCTCTCTAAACGCTTATTCAATCTACGCTTTATTAACGGTTACTTCTTTCCTTATCTGTTATAATGATAATTACTATTGTTATTATGCTAGATTTAGGATCTGTTACTATGCGTAGTGAGTAGTTTCCTTGTGTGTTTGTTATGATGTAGTTAGTTTATATATGTGTGGGGTGATGCTGCTTTAAACGTATAATTGGATAACATTATGAAATAACGGAGGTAACGTTATACGGCTTTCATTTGTATAGCGCCGGAATCATCACTTATGTGTGTAGTACGGAACGTGGAAGCTATGAAAGTCGTGGGCACAATCCGTTGTGGAAATAATGTTTCCAGTTATATTATATAAATGAAAACCGGTGATCTATTAATCTTGTATTTATGAATTTCTAAACCAAATCGCCTTTCCTCCAATTAAACGTGGTTAGAACCTTTATGATAAGGAGTCGCGAACCTTGATCAAACGGTCACTACCTATCTATGTTTTCTGAAAATGTAAACATGGTCTGAATTGCGTAACTGTGGAAATACTGTTTAAAACCTTTCGTATAGTACACCGTGAATCAATCAGGGATTTATTGGGAAATAGTGAGGGCTGGTTTATATCATAGATGGTTGGGCTTTAATACAAACGTAGTTTAAACTAGTCTAGAGTGACCATAAAGTATGTGACCCCGGAAAGACCACGATAAACGGCACTGTACTTCGTGTAACGTTGGAAACACCTTTGGTGAAGTACAAATACGTAGAGCTAAGGAAATGTCGGTGGTTGAAGACTGTGTCACATCCTGGTTTGACTTCAAAGCTGTGGAAATGTTTGATCGCACTGTACACCGTTAGTACGCCTAAAAGATCAGGAACACTGTGGAAATGCGTAGATGCACTGTACACCGTTAGTACATCTTGGGTCTGGAAAACTGTAGAAATGCATAATCACATGGTACACCGTAATGAAAGCTCTAGACTAAAATATAACCATTAATATAAAGTTAATAGTCACCAAAACCAAGTCTTAATCTTAAATGCCTTGTTTGACTTCGTTGTCCTCGTAGTGTTAAGAAAGGTCGGAACCTTAGTGGGTATGTTACTCTATCTCATGCACCCAGGAACTAACATTCCAAGAAGGGTCGTTATTCCATCACTGGATAACGTTGAAGAGTTGAGCATCCTCCTCCGATCAGACTCAATTTGGCCTAGTATTCAGTGACATATTGATTGGTTTCCCCAATCAGTAGGGTACTAGTGTTTACACTACGAACAATTAAGCTCAGATAAGACACAAACCTTTAAAAGACGTTTTCATATCAAAACCCTAGCATCACCCCCGCATAAGCTAACGAAGTCATAACAGACACATATCCTCCATACTGATCTCATCCCTATTTCTATTTTCCATTTATTTACTTTTTATTTAAATTGCTTTAAATTACGGACCTAAGTAACAAAAACCCACTCAAACTCTGTTTTAAAAGTCCCATCACTAAATTAAACAACTTGTCTTGATACTCTCGTTTCACAATACGATTAGCTTTAAGAACGACCCTAGGTCATACTGCTGCTATACAGCCGTAGTAAAACTTAGGTCCCCAGCTCTTATAAATTTAAAACTCCACTGCCGTGTCCTCCTTCCGTTACGTTGACGACCGTGACTGATCGGGGATCACGACAATAACGATTCTTAATGGTCACTTTGTTTAATTCCCGATAATCGATACACATCCTTAAAGATCCATCTTTCTTTTTAACGAATAGCACTGGAGCTCCCCAAGGTGAACTGCTAGGACGAATAAAATCTTTATCAAGGAGTTCCTGCAGTTGATTCATCATCTCTTGCATTTCGGTCGGAGCTAACCGATATGGGGTTTTAGCAATTGGAACAGCTCCAGGAATTAAATCAATTCTAAATTCAACTTGTCGATCAGGTGGAAGACCAGGGAGTTCATCAGGAAATACATCCGGAAATTCATTAACAACAGGGATATCAGAAGGAACAGCAACAGATTTAGAGTTATCAATCACGTGTGCCAAGAAGGCTCGACACCCGTGCGATAACAATCTTTTAGTTCGTGCATAAGTGCATACAGGAATAGTTCGATTGATACGTTCGCCATAAACAGTTATATCCTGTCCGCTAGGTGCTTTCAGGAAAATAACTTTTTCATGACAATTGATTACACATTTATTTCGTCCTAACCAATCCATTCCTATTACTATGTTGAATTCCCCCATTTGCATTGGGATTAGATCAACATTAAATTTCTCACTTCCTATTTCAATGATACACCCCTTATACACATCAGAAACTATTACTAGCTTATTATCAGCTATTTCAACTTCTAAGGGATGATCAAGTTTAGATACAGAATTATTTAAACATTTACAAAACGAAAGTGATACAAAAGATCTGGAAGCCCCAGAATCAAACAAAACATGGGCAGGTATAGAATTTATAATAAAGGTACCTGTCACCACATCATGTGATTCCTTAGCCTCCTCCGCTGTAATTTGAAAAGCACGGGGTTTGGCTCCCGATCCGGCAGTTGTCCCTTTCTTCTCAGAATCTTTTCTTTGTTGTTGCTTTCTCTGTTCTTCTTTCTTAACGGGACAATCTGCTTGAATATGATCGCTTTTGAAACAGGTGTAACATAAACGGAAAGGACTAGGGCAATCTGGTGCCATGTGTCCAGGCCTCCCACACTTGAAACATTTACAATCCCCAAGATGTCTTTTTCCACATTTATCGCATAATGGCCATTCACGAGTACGGGGTTGAGAAAACTGTTGTTGTGATTGAGATTTTTGTGAGGATTGTTGTGATGGTGATTTCGAATCAGTTCTGGTTTTCTTAAACGATGATGACTGAGATGGAGCAGATTGCTCAGCTTTTCTTTTACTAGCATATTCAGCACGCTTAGCTAGTAAATCTTTTTCTCTTACTAAAGCTCGATTCAATATCGTTGGAATATCCTTATAAAATGACTGATCAATAGATTCACGGATTTCGAGATTCAAATGACGATAGAAATGATCAGTCAACAACTTCTCATTAGAAGTGTACTCCGGACAGAAACGAGATTTTTCATGGAAGGATTTGGAATATTCAGCTACAGACATCCTTCCTTGATTAATCGCAAGAAATTCACCCTTTAACTTTTCTAGTTCAGCTGGTGGTGAAAATTCACTTTTGAATAATTCTTTAAACTTGTCCCAAGAAAACTGAGATGCTGTTTCAAATCCATAGGTGTCAATCTTTGAATTCCACCATTCATGAGCATCACCTTTGAGTTGGTGAGCAGCAAACAGCACTCTCAAATTATCAGGACATTTAGATAACAGAAACGTTTCCTCCATTCTACTCAACCACCTAAGACTAGCAACAGGATTCAATTCACCTTCAAATTCAGGCGGTTTACAACCGGAAAACTTTTTGAAATCATAGCTTTCTGTTGACCCTTGAGCAGTCAAGAGTCCCGTAGTTGGTGGAGGATTCGTCAGAATAGGATGTTGTTGTTCAAATTCTTTTAACTTATCAGATACAACTTGATTGACTTTAGAAGTTACAATGTTATCTACTTCAGAGATTACAGTTGGGCCAAACTCTTTAAGGGCTTGCCCGATAATTTGCCTAAGCACTGCTTCATCCTTAGGGTTTAAACTTCTATCACCTGCATTCTCTTCATGTTTAGGAGAATTTCCCTGAGGATTCTGATCACCTTGATTTATTGATTCCATTTACTACAAAGATTAACAATTTAATTAATATATTCCAATTTCTATATAATAATACAAGTTAAAGATATCCTATATAAACCATCAAGAACAATCATTCACCAAAGCCATATTACATTCGAGGGTATTGAATCACCCATGTGCACTAGTATAATACAACTGCGTTGGCCAGACGTAGACATATTATACTAATTACACACTTCTATTCATTCCTCTTGAACGTATTTAAGCAAGGCAACAATCATTCTTAAGGTTCCACATCAATTCACAAAACAAGATTCTATCACAATACAATTATCAACATAATCATAGATTCGAAATAGTTTAAGATTATGCAATCCTAATGTGGATTACGTAATTCTCTTAAACTATCGCTCTGATACCAACTTGAAACGCCCATAAAATTTTTTTTTTTTTTTCAGCGGAATAATGATACTCAAAATTCGATTTCATTTGGTCCCATATAAATTCAATCACAATTTGTTAAAAAGAGGTTCCTAAAGTCATAACATAAAAAGAGGTCTCTAAAGTGTTAAAATGTGAAATAAAGAGGTCTCTAAAGTTCACTTAAACACTTATGCATTTTTAAATTTTACACAAACTATTCACACTAACGCGATCCAGAAACAAACCTTGGGATCGCGTTCATATGTTCCAAAACATTCTGTAGCGAAAATACACTGACGAACGCGATCCTGAAATCTTAGCTGGATCGCGTTTGCTAGTTAAAAATCCGGTTATGGTGATTTTTCAAAGAGGAACGCGATCCCGGGCTTCTAGCCGGATCGCGTTTGCTAGTTTATTTCCAGATCAGACTTTAATTCACATTTTGACAGATTTCAATTAGTCGTAACTCATGAACCGTAAAGAATTAGATTCTGAAACTTTGCAGATACATTCAAATAATCAAAACAAAGGTTTCCCTTTTTGTACTTTTTCAATTTTCACAAAAACGCAACATTTGAGCGTATGACTCATTTTCGCCCATTTTTGACATTTTTAGTGAACAACTCAAAACACAATCCACCCATTTGCAACTTTTACACTCTTTACCACTTTTCCAAATTGCTCAAACACACTTAAAGCAACTGACAAAGATTTCAAAACCTCGGTTAAACTCGTTATACACACATGGGTTAATGTTGACCCATTTTGACACCTACGACCCATTAACCATTAAGTAACATACTAAGACTTCTATTTCGCTTTCAATACATAATTTACACCAGTTGTTGACTTTTAATGTCAACTAAATCCAAAACCACATATTACATATTTCTAATGTATTTCAAAACAACTTGGGCGTATTTCACAAGTTTCATCAAAACGATACCAAAAGAGAGGGCTTGCACTTACAAGTTTGCAAACCAATCCACACTACTCTTTCTTGATTTCCTTATCCTTTCTTTGAGAAATATTACCTACAATACATTTAAATGATACGGAGTAAGCATAAAATGCTTAGTGAATACATAGGAAATCAATTAAGCAATTCAATCACAAATAAAACTATTATACTATCAAATAATAAACACAAATAGCAATAGATACCAATTGGATCCGCGGCCCATAAGATACGATTGTGCAAAGCACATATTTCGTATTGGTTATTATTTCGTTTCATACAATTCCATAAACATAACAATAATAACAATAACATGATTATGCAAAATCTCTTGCTCGTGAGCAATCCGAAATCACATAACCTTCACCTAATTGATTCACAATGTACTCACCTTAGTCTTGGATGATGAATTCACTTAGCAAAGATTATAATTATTCCAATCCTTTATCACCTATACATATGATACATAATAACACATTTAGATTCTAAAATTCATTACAACTAGATAGTAAGTCACAATTCTTTCTCCCCCACTTTGATTAGTCTAAGTAATTCACTAATCAAAGCTCTCACTAATTGATTTCTTATTAGCATAACCTATTTATACACCCATCATCATAATTAACTATTCATTATACTAGTAAACTAAATTCAAGAGGGTTTTAGCAAAACCCCAAAATTTCATCATAAACCCTACAATGATTTCATTATTTTCATAAGTTAAGATGATCTCTAATAGTGACAATCATGCTAGAGGTCACCAACTAATTCAATTCCATACTCTAATTCCCTCCAATTTGATGAAATTCACCAAAACCCATTAATCACCTAAACCCTAAGTTATAATTTATAAAGAAATCACTTACAAAGGGTAGAGATGATGATGGAGATGATGTTTAAGATGAAGAATCAAAGATTTCTGAAGCTTGAATTGAAATGATATAGAAAGATTGATGATGGTGATGACTCTGGCGATTTTTGTTCCTCACGGTCAAAAGTCTGGAGAATTTTAGAACATATGAGATACATACGTATATTACATATTAATCCCCTTCTTTTATTTAATTTACAGTATAGAACTGAAGAATTCGATTGCGTTTTATATAATATCTTTTTATTTCGTTAATATTATTTCATAAGATGTATATTTCTGGATACACTAAAATAATACCTCGAATATTGAGGTGTTACATATCAGTTCATAAATTATCCAGGGATAGTAAAATGTCTGTCATGTTTGATGAGTCACAATGTCATATACAAGATTTGAAGCTAGGGATGATAGTGGGGACTGGTAGACAATCTGGTGGATTATATATGTTTAATGAAAATGATTTGCAATGTGTTGGTAGGTCTTGTAATTCTGCTGTATGTTATGTGTCTAAACAACTTTGGCATGCAAGACTTGGTCATCCTTCTGACCAAGTCCTTGCAGTTCTAAAAGGAAAATTGAGCTTTAATAATGATGTAAAATCTGATCCTTGTGATGTTTGCCACAAAGCTAAACAAAGCAGGGATCCATTTCCTATAAGTGATCATAAAACCAAAAGTGTTGGTGAACTTATACACTTAGACTTATGGGGACCTTTTAAAATTCAAAGTAGAGAAGGATATAAATACTTTCTTACTATTGTTGACGACTTTAGTAGGGCTGTCTTGATTTTTTTGTTGAAATCAAAAGAGGATGTGTATGACAATCTTTGTAGTTTTGTTAATCTAATTGAAACTCAATTTTCAAAGAAAGTTAAAATGTTAAGAAGTGATAATGGGACAGAGTTTTTGAATAATAGAATGGTTGATTTTGTTTCAAAAAGGGGTATAATACACCAAACATCTTGTGCATACACTCCCCAACAAAATGGGGTTGTTGAAAGGAAGCATAGACACTTGCTAAATGTAGCAAGAGCTCTTATGTTTCAGAGGGGATTGCCTTTGAATATGTGGAGTGAATCTGTTTTAACTGCATGCTATTTGATCAACAGGACTCCTTCTTCTGTGCTTTCTGGAAAAACTCCTTATGAAATTGTCTTCAAAAAAGAACCCAATCTCTCCCATTTAAGGTATTTTGGTTGTCTTTGTTTTTCTGCAATTTTAAACCCTATTGACAAGTTTAGTAGTAGATCTGAAAAATGTGTTCTAATTGGTTTCTCAAATGTGAAAAAGGGTTACAAATTATATAGTCTTGAGAGTAAAACTGTTTTATTTTCAAGGGATGTGAAATTTTATGAAACTGTGTTTCCCTTTAAAATGAAGTCTTTTACACAAGAAACTTGTCATGATGGGATTAATCACATTAATTTTTTTGACAACATTTTTGATGACAACTTGAACACTTCCTATGATGAAGGGAGATAAGTTAATGATGGTGATGGCAGTGTTGATAATGATCATGATCATAGTCACATTGCAACACCAGTGGATAGCATTCCTACTTCTGAGGGCAATTATGAAAATCAACAAATGGGTTCTAATTCTGTTCCTTCTTCTGATCAAACTATACCATTAACGAGATCTTCCAGAAACACTAATATGCCTCATAAGTTTGATGATTTTGTAGTAGAGGGAAAAGTCAAGTATGGTGTAGAAAAGGTTGTTAATTATTCTTTATTGAATGCTGAAAATTACTGTTTTGTTTCTAACTTGAATAAAACAATTGAGCCCAAGTCTTATCATGAGGCTTTAAAAGATAGTAATTGGGTAGAAGCAATGAATTTAGAAATGGAGGCATTAAATAGAAACAACACTTGGGTTATTACTGACTTACCTTCTAATAGAAAACCTATTGGTTGCAAATGGATTTATAAGATAAAATACAAACCTAATCGGGAGATTGAAAGGTATAAGGCAAGGCTTGTTGCCAAAGGGTACAGTCAAAAGGAAGGAATTGATTATGATGAGACTTTTTCACCTGTTGTGAAACATGTTAATGTTAGATGCATTATTACCTTGGCTGTTCAAAATGGTTGGCCTTTGTTTTAATTGGATGTGAATAATGCATTTCTATATGGGGATTTGACTGAGGAAGTATATATGAGGTTGCCCGAGGGTTACTTTTCTGATTGTGATAATAAAGTATGCAAATTGACCAAGTCCTTGTATGGTTTGAAGCAAGCTCCAAGACAGTGGAATGAGAAATTGAATTCTTCTCTCTTGGAGAATGGTTTCAAGCAGAGTATGTGTGATTATTCCTTATATGTCAAAAATGAAAATAACATCTTTATTGCTCTACTTGTTTATGTTGATGACATTGTTATTACTGGTAACAATGTTGATGAAATCAATAAATTTAAGTTGTTTTTGAAATCAAAGTTCATGATTAAAGATCTTGGTAAGTTAAAGTATTTCTTAGGAATAGAAATCTTGAATAATGAAAATGGTATTTGTATGTCTCAAAGGAAGTACTGCTTAGAATTGCTAAATGATTATGGAATGCTAGGCTGCAAGCCTGCAAGCACTCCCATTGAACTGAATTTGTGTGTTTCATGTGATCCAAGTGACAAGGATAAGTTATTGACTAATGTTACTGAGTATCAGAAATTGGTGGGAAGGTTGATATACCTATCTCTCACTAGACCTGATATATCTTATGCTGTTCACATTCTTAGCCAATACATGCATGCCCCATTGCAATCCCATTTTGATCTTGCTTTTAGGGTTCTGAGGTACTTAAAAGGTGCTCCAGGTAAAGGCATTCAAATGGTGAAAGGTAATGGTTTCAGTTTAAAGGCATACTGTGATTCAGATTGGGGTAAATGTAAACTGAATAGAAAGTCAGTAACAGGTTATCTTGTGTATTTTTGTGATTCCTTAGTCTCTTGGAAAAGTAAAAAACAGGCAACTATTGCTAGGTCCTCTGCTGAAGCAGAATATAGGGCTATGGCAACAACGGCTTGTGAAATTATTTGGCTCAAAAATCTTTTAAAGGATCTAAATATTGAGGTTAATCTTCATGTTGACTTATTTTGTGATAATAGTTCTGCTATACAATTGGCTGCTAATCCAGTTTTCCATGAGAGAACTAAGCATTTTGAAATTGATGTTCATTTTATAAGAGAGAAGGTAGCAGCAGGTGTCATTAAAACTCACCAAATCTTTTCTGAACAACAATTAGCAGATATTCTTACTAAAAGTCCAAGTGTGTCTCAACATGTTTTTTTGAGCCAACATTTGGGTCTTGTGGATTTATATCAAGATAAGCTTGAGGGGGGATGTTAAAATTAATGTTCAATTCAAGCTTATCTTGTTCAATATATGTATTGTGTCTCATTTGTGGTATTCTAGAAGTGTTTCAGGTTATAATGTAAAGATGGAAACCTGGAGGACTTGGATGTCATTTCTGGAACTCAGATGTTTATTTTGAAGTCGGTGTAATGCTGAAGGGTCATTCCTGCCAACAACCTTCTTATATATACTAAGATTCTAGGGCAGAAGACATAACTCGATTCACTTGTTCGTCTCCCACAAAGACTTCTGCAAACCTTATTAGTTTAGTTCTCTGTAATCGTTCATTGTTTATGATCGATTAGTTTGTATTAAGCATTCGGTCACGACGAAGTGCTTGATTATTCGAACTCTGTAATCTGTTGGATCTTGTTTTCTGGTAATAATCATTCGATTAATCTTGTGATACTTGTTCATAATCGTTAGTTTAGAGTTATATTTTTAGCAATATTCACTCACTCAAGTCTCTTTCGATTAGTTATAAAATTGAAGTGAACACTTATTTGGGACAACTCAAATTATTAATGAGGACATTTATAATGAACGGATTTAGTAGTTTTTTTAAATTTTCAAGTATCGATCTTTCTATTTACTTATTATTTAACTATTTTTTAATAATTTACTATTTTTACTATTGTATTTGCAATTTAATATTTATAAACTAATAAATGACCTGCACAATGAGACGAAAAAGATTAATAGTTTCATATAATTTGAATCCGGTAAATTTTTTTGGGCAAATAGCCCAAAAAGTTCAAATAAGATAAAATTTCTCAATAAAGGGAAAGTGAACTATTTTAAGCTTAAAAAGGATCACATATTCCAATTTGCTACAATTAAGGGAATATTGACCTGAAATTGAACATTCACATTATGTATCAAGTTAGCTCAACTCACAAGTGGCATGACACATACATCACATGTAAGCTTCACATCACTATATTCATCATATCATTTCTTTTTGTTTTTCTTAGACTGCTCCCAATGGCCGACACCAACTGACGCGTCAGTTGGTGCCACCTCTGCGCCATGTCAGTTTTTTTCCCAACTGACACAAACTGACATTTCCCTGCCTACAGTTCATCACTTCCCCTTTTTTTTTTCAGGGCTCCACACACTATTTTCTCTATTTATTTAATACACAAACTAAAATAAAACATATTTAACTAAAATTAAAACATTACATTAATATATATTTTACTTAAATATGTAATTTAATTAAAACAAATTATTATTAATGCCCATTTTCAAGATTGTTATTTGTTAGTTATTTAAAAGTGGTAAACATCAAATACAATTTGACCCATTTCTTAATTTAGGTTTTGGGCCCATTTTCATTTATACTCCCTCCGTCCCATTTCTATTGTCCAGTATTCCTTTTATGGATGTCCCAATTTAATTGTCCACTTCCATAAATAGATAAGAATAATGAGATAAAGTTCTTTTATGCCCCTAAATTATATATGTAAGACAAAAAGGTAGGTAAAAAGTAAATGGTAAAACTGTCATCTTACCAAAAAGTAAGAGAGATGATGATATTTTCTTAAACTGCGTATTTTTTTGTCTGGAGACAATAAAATTGGGACGGAGGGAGTAATATATAGTCCATGTCTAAACCTAACCCATCATCATCTTCTTCTCCTTCCTCCCTGCAATTGCCAACCTCCTCATCCTCCTCCTTTTTTTTTTCCAATTAAAGACAATGAAGAAAACAGCAAAATAAAAACAAAATCAAAGCACTTGGACCCACACTCCCTCACCGACGGTCTCTCTCCTCCGTCGCCAAAGCGATGCCGGCAACCGATGCTGGCCAACCGACGGGCCGTGCCTATGGCGTCGGTTCCGTCGGTTGGTACCGACGTAGGTACCGACGCTCCATTGGCAGGAGTCTAAGTAAACTATACTTATTTTAATAACTATCTATCTTATTAGCTATTGATATATCTAAAATTAATCATTAATTATGTGACACCCAGTCAAAAATGACCCAAAATTTGGTCCAAATTTAAACTTTTAAGTCACGTATTATATACGTGTTGACATTCGAGTACTCAAGTATTATATATATATAAATATATATAACCCGAAACGATTATTTAATAATCACATTATTTATTAGATATTATTTTGATAATATATAACACGTATCTCGTATCGTATAAAACTCACCGTACGCGATAAAAACGCGCGGAACGCGCCCGACAAACGAAATAGACTCAACTTATATTTTTATAATCCAAAACAAAGTATTTTGATTTAATACTTCATTTAGAAATATCACAATTATACGATAACATTTAAAAATCGTTACGCGATTTAATCAACGTAAAACTAGCACGCAAATCGAGACCGATGCCTTAACGAAACATTTTATAAAATGTTTACTAAGTATTTTAAATAAATACTTCAATCAAAAATTTACGAAAACATATCGTTAGTGAAACGTGTATAATAAACGTTTAACGTTTTAGCAAAAATAACGGGTAAACAACCAAGATAGCAAGATAAATAAATTAGGGGACAAGAGCATCATGCCTATGCCCCCTTGCCCCCAAAATTCGGCCCCCAAGACCCCTAGAAACCAGACCCAAGATGTTTTGTCCCCCATGCCTCCCCAAACCCCATACTTTTCTCATTTACCAAATTTTACACAAACACATCACCTCCCTCATTTCCCCCACTCTTTCTACTATCTCCACACCTCACTCACGAATTCTGGAGTTCAACCACCACCTCCACAGCCCTCTACCATCTCCTCCAAGAACATCTAACAAGCCCCTTCATTTTCTAACACACTATAGAGTCAGATTTTGCAAGAAGTGAGCAAGAATCACACAAACAGAAACTGCTGCAGCACATCCTCCTTGTTCTTACTCTAGATCGATTTATACTTGTAAGTGTTCTTTATATTTTTCTCAAAACTCCTTGGATGATGTTATAGTTCATTTCTATGCTTTATCTCAGCTCGTTTATGTTCAAATCTAAGCTTAAAACACGTTTTTCATAAACATATATAAGTGACAGTTTCCTGTCCAGAAAAATGATTCACTTCAATGATTTTTATAAAGGTCATTTCAACACTAAAATGAACTTTTTTTAGCCTAAAATTAAGTTTAAGAAGTTATCTTTCCAACAAAATTGGTCTCATGATCAGTAGACTCCGTTTGATATCTCAAAATGAATTTACCAAATGAGATAGCAAATCTGTTCTCGGTTGACAGATTCTGGGGTCTCATTCTCGACACTGTATCTCGTGTTCTAGAGCTCCAAAACGTGTGAGGCTTTTTCCTGTGAAATAAAAATTTCGTTAGGTCCAAAAAGTTCTTCTTTGGCTCCCTCCATAAATCTACTCATTTTTAGCTACGGACTGATATTTGAGCTTTAGCCTGAAATTGTCGAAAACTGGGTTCGGTTCACTTGCGAATTTATTTACCTATCGAGATGAACTTATAAAATTACCATAAAGTGCAGATTTACACTAGAACCATAGGGGAATATGTGTAATTTTTGGTAGACATTAATTCGGACCAAAACTAGTCAAAACAAGTGGATCAAAAATGTATAAAAACTGATGGAATAATCTTCCCATCAGGCCCCTTTAGTGACACAAGTTTTCTGTCACAAAACCCTTTAGCGACCAACCTATTATGTCACAAAACTCTTTAGCGACACAATTCCTGTTGTTGCTAAACCCTTCAGCTTTGACCAGATTTGACAGCTTTGACCAGCTGACCAGTTTGACCAGATTTGACCAGTTGACAAGTTTGACCAGATTTGATCAGTTGACCAGTTTGACCAGTTGACAAGTTTGACCAGATTTGACCAGTTGACAAGTTTGACCAGTTTGACCAGATTTGACCAGTTGACCAGTTTGACCAAGTTGACTTCTGTTGACTTTAAGAAAACTACATATTTGACCTCAACTTTCGGATACAAACACATATATACTTTCGGATAAGTATACTTTTTGACATATATAAATATATACTTTAAGACACACATATATATATATACATATACAAGTATATTTTCATATAGAAATACATATACTTTGATAAGTATACACGGACTAACGTACAAATATATGACACAACGATAACTCATATAACAACACTTTTGAATTATTGTTACAAACCTTCAACAACGGGCCGTACATGTTTTCAAAACTCAAACAAACAATCAAACATTTGGACATAACAAGTTGATAAATAACTAGCATAGATGGTCTGTTGAGACATCTACTCACTCTTACAACCTTGCGTGTTTAGGGCATTAGGAGATTAAAGTTGATACACACGCACAACTTAGGATTGCTTGCTCGTCAGGTGAGTCTCACGGCCCCTTTTTACTGTTTTTACATTGGGGGAGATGCATTACTTGTTTTACTCGAACACATGTACTTACTTACTTGATTACAAACTGTTTTACTGGTATATCGATTGCATGAGATTTACTTAATCCAATGAAGTCCCTTTAATCATAGTTGTTAGTTATGGTCTTAAGCGCGAGTACTAGTAAATGGATCCATTGGGACTGACAATCCCCACCCAGGGTAGCACGCACTACCCCGAACATACAGGTATAAATGGGTGTTTCTTACTCGTTTCATATGAATGTTTTTGGATTAGCATTCACGAGGGCAAATTACTTACTTACTGTTAAGCTTCAACTATGGTGCTCATGGCAATGTATACGGAAACTATTGCAACTGTGCAATATTTACTTACTTTTACAAATTGATGTGTTCAAAACTGTTTACTTACTATAAACCTGTGAGATTCACCAACCTTTTGGTTGACCTTTTAAGTGATGCATTCTCTGGTACACAGCAACAGTAGGGTTGCTCAGTAAGGATGGCCGCATGATATGCTAAGATAGTACGAGTCGCATGCAATTACACTTACGAAGATTTTACTTGCATTATCTTTTGTACTTGATTTTGTACTTAAAATCATCATAATCATTTTGCGAACTCGCTAATGATGTATTACTTATAACTTAAAACTTTGTACTACTTTTAGGAAAACTTATGTAATGTAATGTATTTTCTACAACGTCTCATTTAGAGTCGTTTGCTTGTACTTTAGTGTTTTGATATTTGATTAGTCACGCCCAAAAACAATCGCTTCCGCAAAGCATGAAATTGGGGGTGTGACAAATTATATCTTTAGTGATGCCAATGATCTATCGATAAAATATATATGAAAATTGATGAAGGTCATTGGTGTTGCTTGATGATGATGCAAGTCATCCGGTTAGACGTGTGTTGAGTGGAATTCGAGACCATAACCGTCTTTTACGGAAGAATAGTTGATGTACATGACTATATAATATTAGAATTAGAAATTATATATTATGGAAGGGCTAATAATTCATAGCTTTTCAAAGCATAACATCTTTGGGCTTAGTACCGAGATTAAAAACACAATAGATAAATATCCATAACTCACAACATTTAGATGAT
Source organism: Helichrysum umbraculigerum (assembly GCA_949592205.1). Lineage (NCBI taxonomy): Eukaryota > Viridiplantae > Streptophyta > Magnoliopsida > Asterales > Asteraceae > Helichrysum > Helichrysum umbraculigerum. The sequence goes on along the minus strand of CATIUR010000004.1, from coordinate 7,025,680 downwards.
GAAGGTCAGCAAATATGAGAATGGGTATGGCTTCATATAAACGAAGTTAGAGAAGAACATTTCAATTTTTTTAATTTAAATTTTCATCAAAGATTCACTATCTAAAAGAGTTGATTGTAATCATAAAACTTTAGAATTTTGCGTAAGGACCGATTCCTTAATATTAATGATAATATATAAGCATATAAAAATTGATATGTATATATACGTTTATATGTTAATCTGACAGGTTGTTCAATGGTTGAAATGAATATATAAAATAGTGTTTTGTTATTAGAGATGATTATGTAAAATAGTGTCAATATGTATTTATATATATATATATATATATATATATATATATATATATATATATATATATATATATATATATATATATATATATCTTAAAATGGAAATGTTAACCTATGGTCGCTAAATTGTTGTGCTTGTTTTATGATTGATCGGTTTCACGACAGACACGTCATTGTTTGAAGTGTTGTTATTAATCTTTGCAAAAACGTATATTGTAAAGTTGTGATAATAAGTTGCGTTTCACTCATAAAGTGCCAATTTTATACTACTTATATTTTGTTCAAATAATATAATTGATTGCACATATGTTGACGTATCATATTTAACTATTACAACCTTTGAAAACATAGTTATTAAATAATTGATTACATTGCCATAATTGATTAATTTATCCCTTAGCTTTTAATTATATCATCAAGGGTATAGTTGGTATTATATAACACAAAAGTAAGGTGTAAGTCAAACCCCAAATGAATTATAAGGATTATGGATATAGATGTATGCCATGTAATATTATTATAATATGTATAATTGGCCGAACTAAAACACTTAGAATATTTCTTCATATGATCTTCCCTCTGAATTAGCCCAACACCTAATGTAGTTTGTGGTTAAATACCCAAATTTATTGTAAAGTATAATTAACGTAGTAAAGTTATTTGAGTATTCTATCTTCTTTTATATATATAATTAAAAGAGGATATCATTAAGGAGTTTTGGCCCTTGATTAGGCTTTCTAATTAGAGATCAACGGTTTAAATTAGTTTGAAATATGTACACTTCACACCCCTAATAATAATTTAAAACCTTTTAATTAGGTTAGATAATACGGCTAAATCTATCCATCTTCTGATATAAATAAAATACAATATAAATATTATATCTTTGAAAAGGATTATTCATTGGGGAAAAATCGGCATAAAAAAGCCCAAAAAATGGGTCCAAAAAGCATGCCATATCCTTTTAAAAATAACAGCCAAATCATCCATCAAACATCATCAATATATCAATATATTATGGGTGAGGTTCCTGGAAGAAGGGGTAAAAGTGAGGGAAGTGAGAGAAGCCAATGAGAAGGTGACAAGTGTCTCCTCATTTCTCCACCTTTTTATTCATTTCCCCTCCATTTCTCATTTCTCCACCTTTTTTATCCAATTCTCCCCCTTTCTTTATTTCTTCAATTTTGTTCTATTTCATTTTTTTTAATTTACTTTTTATTAAAAAATTTTTATTATTAAATAAAATTTAAAATTAAATTTTTAAACATGTAAAATCTTTTATAAAACTTTTGTTAAAAAATTAATAAATAATTAAATAAAAATTGTTATCTTTTTTTTTTTTGAAAAATATCACTTTAAAAATCTAAAAAAAATTAGTTTTTAAACCTTTTTTCCTATTTAGTTTTTATTTTTTATATCATTTTAAAATATGTGATGCACCATATATTAAATATAATGATGCACATTAATATTAAAAACAAGATGCAATAAAACTAAATTATTATTGTGTTCACCAACATTATAACTATGATACACTGATTTTCGCTGAATATGATGCATCGACTTTCAAAAATACTATAAAACATCGTTATAAAATTAAAAATGGTGCATCATAGTTATAAAATATGGTTCATCATAGTTATAAAATATGATTCATCATAGTTATAAAACATGGTGCATCGAGTGTTTAAAATATCATGCATTGAATTTTAAAATATACTATAAAACATCGTTATTGAACTAAAATGTGGTGCATCATAGTTATAAAACATGGTGCATCATAGTTATAAAAACATGCTTCATCATAATTATAAAACATGGTGCATCGAGTGTTTTAATAGCATATATTGACTTTCAAAATATACTATAAAATATCGTTATTGAATTAAAAGGTGGTGCATCATAGTTATAAAACATGGTGCATTATAGTTATAAAATATAATGCATTATAGTTATAAAATATGGTGCATCATAGCTATGAATATGACGCTTCGACTTTTATATATATATGATGAACATCGTTAGTGTATAAATTTTGGTGCATCATAGTTAAAAATATGGTGGATCATAATTTTAATTTTACAATGCATTGAAGTTATAATTTTGTTATATCAAAATTTATTTTATTCAAGGTACGAATATGGTGCATCACATAATTTTTTTTTTTGTAATACTATATATAAAATTGTATTTAAATATAACAACGTGAGTTAAAACAACAACATAAAAAGGTTGAAAATGTGAAAAAAAGAAAAAAAATATGATAAACAAGCTGTGAAAAAGGTTAAATGAAAAGTTGAAAAAAACTGATAATAACTAACAAACACTTTATAAAATGTTTTTTTTAAAAAAAAAAAATAAGAAACAAAATTAATGTAAAAAAATAAAACACTAAAAAGTTTAAGTAAAAAAAATAAAGGAAAAACGATAAAGATTAAAGAAATGGAAAAATGGAAAGGGAAATGATCAAATGATAAAGCACACGTGGCATTACCATAGTCATTCCTCCACCTGCCGTTCACTTCCGTCCAAAAGCAACTTTGCGTACATGAACCAATACCATATATTATATATCAAATATACGAAGTAATTACAAAATAATTACAATAATTAAAAAATACATAATTAAAAAAAACACCCAGCCGTATCTCAAAACCCTGAAACCCTGCTTCTCTCCTTCAATCGCTCCATCATCCTCATCATAATCATCATCGTCAATGGTGTAACACCCCAAATTTTCAGGAATTTGATTTCGTACGCGGATATATTTTTATTATGAAGTATTAGTGTGTAAACAAAAAGATATAAAATAAAACGTAAACGAAGTATCAGGTTCCAGACAATAGATCAAAAAGGGGATACAAAATTTACAATTATAATAGATATATATGTACGTTCCATCCCTTTTCCCCTTTCTCAATTGTTCCTGAAACACAGAAAATATAAACCGCCCCTGTGGTTTGCGATTGAACAAGAACAACAAGGACCAAATCCAAATTTCAATTCCAATCTCTGTAAATTCAAGGCTTGAACTATAAAACATGATCATCATCTCCATCATTTCTTCTTCCTCACCTTGTAAGTTCCATTTCTTTCTTTTAATTAAATTGAGTTGATAATTTTGATATGAAATTGGTTTAGAAGGAAGTTAGTTTCATGTTGTTTAAGTTGTTTGAGATGATTAGTAATCTGGTTCCAGGTTAAGTGTAATGAAAATTCGAGTTGCATATGTAAAACAGGAAAATTCAGGTCTGAGGACGATGATGGAATCGCGACGCGATTTACCCCAAATCGCTGCATGATTTACCCCAAATCGCTGCGCGATTTACCCCTAATCGCTGCACCAAATCGCTAAGCGATTTATACCAAATCGCTACTCGATTTCCCATTTTTCCCAGATTTATGTTTTCGTGTTTACTGATCTTGCCAGCTACTAGTATCTTAATATAAAACAGAAATAACAGACATTACCTTCTAGATGAGTAAAAACCATTATTCGAATAGAGATTTAAGTAGTAAATCTCTTGACTTGCATATGTACATTAGTAACTAAATGTGTTGTTATAATTATGTGTTATATTAGGTGATCCGAGATTCAAGAAGTGGCACCTTCAGACTTTATGTTTATTTGCTTTCGTCTAAAAAGCAAAGGTGAGTATTATGGGGGTTAAATGGGTAATGGTTATGTAATCCATATTGTTTACAAGCAAGAGGCTTACATAATCTGATGAATGATTAATTGTGTATAATTGGGTTACAGATGGGATTAAGATTTTTATAAATACATTGTTTATTATGGTATTGTATACAGATAATCGGTAAGTGTGGATATGAATGATTTCCATTATTTATATAATATAAATAGATGGATATGGTGTGTTGTGCTATGATATAGCAGGTGGATAATTGATAAACTGTTGAGATATAAATTGTGTTGTGATTGTGGGTTTGTAAGCAATGGTTGCGGCCATTGGCTTGTATAAATTGCTAATTATATAAAAGTTAGCATGAGATAATAATAAGGATCCTTAACAATAAATGAAAATGATTATGTGAATTGTTGTGTTATTACGTGAATTGTGTGGATTGAGAATTATAGACATTTCTAATGGACTTGTGTCGGGATTTGTTTCCATCACTTCCGCGCGGTGATTGGATAGTTCCTAATTAATGATATATGATACGCGGTCATTAATTGGTGAACAAACTGTAAGACTAATTGGTAGTAATTAGCATGGTATGGGGCAGAGTCCCGAAGGAGTTTCTATGATTGCTCAATAATTATTTGTAATTGATAATTATAATGTGGAAATATCTTAATATACAATTATAGTGTCCAGGAATGGCTGCGGTCATGAGCTGGATGTTTATAGTTTGGTGCGAGTAATGGTTGCAGCCATAGGCTCGTGTGATAGCTAATAATATATTATTAGCACAGAATAAAGTTAAGGATCCATGGCATAAAAGAAAAAGAATGAAATAGTATTAAATTATAATATTGTGTGATAAATTATTCATTTAGCTGCTCATATGCTCACTAAGCATTAGCTTATTCCTTTCAGTTGTTTATTTTGTAGGTTTGGTTCGGTTGAACCAATATGATTGAAGATGTGATTGTGGTAGTCAGAAGTTAACGTGGATTGGAGCTTGCTGTATGGTTAGACAAGCTTCCCTTCTTTTAAACTATTGTAATGATGGCACTTGTATAAGTCGCCCATTTTATATTATTAAATCAAAAATTAGATGAAAAGAATATTGCAAGTTGTAACAAAACTGTATGTGTTGACTTTTAAAGTCGTCAAACTATGATAAATATTATAATAATCAGATGTAATCAGAATGAAATTTGAATAAACTATATTTTAATAAAAGGGAGAATTTGGGGCGTTTCAAGTTGGTATCAGAGCAATGGTTTGAGAGAATTAGGTGATTCACGATAGGATTGCCTAATCTTAAACCGATGTGAATAGCATAAGTTATTATGCTGATTATGCGTAGTAAAGTATAGTAGATTGAACTGATATGATTCCATGTAGTGAAATAGGTGATAATTGTTACTTTTTGAATAGGTAACAATGTTAATTTAGATACTAGTATCTTGATCAGTTTTAGTTGAACGTTAGTATGCCTGAAATGATAAAGAAAGTGTGAAAATAGTAGTGATGAATTTAATAACTTATTGCAAGGCATCTTAATATTCTTTGCTGATATTGATATGATGTGGGCATACTTGTGGAATTTCCATTGCTCATGTAATTGGGTAGATGGATATGGTATATTGGAGTAGTGTTATTGACAATGGCTCGATGAAGATTAAATAGGCTAATTTATGTTAGCCATGTGTTGAGATGTGTTGATAACTGTTAATAAATATATTGGCAATATATATAAAAGATTTGAATAATGAACTAGCTGACCAATGTTAGCTACAGTGGTGTGTTGGTAAATGTTATATGTAATTAGAATTCCAATAATCAGGAATATTGACTTATGTCAATTATTATATAAAGTATATTATGTGAAAATAATTATGTGGACAGCAATCTAAAATTTAAAATTTTGATTGCTGAAGAATTGTTGTGTTATGTGATTAAGTGTGTAGTGATAAATCTAAATAAATCTTAATGATATGAGGTAGCCTGAGAATGGAAGTGTGAATTACATAATCTGGTTACGTCTGGCCAAAGTAATTATATTATGCTATGTCACATGAAAATTGTGAGGCTGCTAAGTATCAGATGGATTTAATATGACTGTGTTGTGATTAAGAATAAAATGTGTAGTGAACTCTTTATTGAGTAAAACAGAATATAAGTTTGAATATATACATGTATATGATTATGTGAACGTGTCTACCTTAGATTCACGTTTACAGGCAATTGAATAGAATTATGGTGTAATGCCTAAGTGGAGTTTTGGTTTGACTCTACTATTCTAGAAAATGTATATGATAAAAGTTGTTAATACCCTCACGGGTCAAAATGATACTCTAATTGAGTTACCAAGGTAATGATGTGTTCAAACGGTTTATATTGCCGTCTATTGATATATATAGTTTATGTTTGTGGTTAAGTGATAGATTTGGGATTTTGGACTAAACGGGTGATGACAAATAGTTGTTAGCTTGGAAATGGTAAATTATGGATGGAAATATGATCTAAAGTATGAAGTGGTATTAAATTTAGTGATTTTTGGTAAATGGGTCAAAAGTGCCCAAACGGGTCACTATTGTATCCATAGTCTAAGATGGGTTATCATGTACATAAGTAATTAGATAATAAGCTGAGGGTCAATGGTGTTGTTTATAATGATAATTGGTGCAGATTGTTAGGCATGTGTTTACATATTGTCGTGATTTCAAAAATGACCCAAATTGACCCATAAGTTGTTATAGGTCCAAATTGTTCGTTAACGCGAAATTTAAAAATGTGTGAAAAGTGAAACCTTTATTATAGTATACTTGTGATGTTTGTGAACTTTCAGGTTCTATATGTTACCGAGCCAATAGTTATGTGCGTACAAAGTTAGTGATTAAAAGCTGATTATGCAGGTCTGTACAGGTAAGAATCGCGACGTGATCTGTATCAGATCGCCATGCGATTTAAAGATAATCGCGACACGATTCTTTGGGTTTCACGACACGATTTGAGTTTTGCCAGAATTGAGATTTCAGTTTCTTTCTCTTGTTATGTCTAAGTATATCAATACTGATTTGTGCAGGGTATGTGCAAGTCTTATTGTTATGTTAATGATTTCCAGAATATGGTGTGTAAGGAAAGTTATAACATTAATCTGATTGGGGGATGAAACCGAAATCTTATAAAAAGATAGTTATGATATAACTAGACATATAAGGTTACTAGATTTGTAGTCGTTTCCATTACTTATTAGTATGAATATGGGTTCCTTGATTTTTGATGATAAATGCTTAGTAAAGGCTTTAATAGCCTAAATAACTTGTTGTAAGAACTGCCGGTGTCATTAAAATGTAAGAATTATAAGTGACACCCTGGGTGTTAAATGATAAGATGTTTCACTATATAAGTGAAACCAGATAAGAAAAAGTTTAAAAATGTTAACTAAGTAAGAATAACAGAAGTATGTGTGTAATATAAGGATTCTAGTATATTGCTAGTTTCCAATCTAAAAGTTACCTAAGTGATGGTGGGTTAAGGTGTTTAAGGGTTTAAGTAGAACTAACCCTGGTAAATGATTATTGATCCAAACGGGTCAAGGATAGAAACAAAATATATATGTGCGGGTGAAAGCAAATAAAATGCACACTTTAAATGTGCATGTGGAAAGAATTGAAAACACGTGTTTAAGACTATAAGTTATTCACGTGGTATAATGTACGTTATATGTATTGATTGTTGAACTGAAACTTTAAATTTCAGTGGTAATGAACAGTTATTGATATTGCACATGTGCTGAATATTGCACTTGGTGCCAGTTGAAAGTAAATATAAATGTATGCACAGGTTATGTGCTTACATGGAAAAGTTTAATGCGCACTGGTTGTGTGCAAGTGAGTAGGGCAGAGAATATATTTTTTGTGCCTACATTGATAAAGTTATATGTTACACGTGTAATACTTGGTTATGTATTGATATATACAGGTGAGAAACTATGTAAAGAATCGATTGATTTGAATAGATATAGTTAAATATGTATTATATATATACAGATAGAAAGAGGATTGGAGGTATTTTAATTGCACAAACTGATATATATATATTTAAGTATTGAAAGTTAAAAACACGTGATACGTGCATAAACTGATAATGAAATAGGCACAATTATGCAGAAGGTTATTGATTGATAAGGATAAAGTTTGTGTATGTTATATATAAACTGTATTTGTTTAGCTGAAAAGCTGATCAGATTGAAGAGATAGGTTAAGTTACTTATATTGTGTGTATTGTTTTACAGAAATTGAGATAGAAATTACAGACTCCCAGTGAGTTCTGGTAATAGTATATGTTTTATATCCACGTGGATTAAATTGTAATGGTGATTAACTTGTGGGAAAGGAATAGGTATATGAAGGACAAACATTTCTGTAATGAATTAGTGAATTAAGTAAGGTGTTTCAATATGAATAAAGGCATCTGCCTTAATAGAATTATTAAGATTGTTTAGATACGAGCGATATTCGTGAGGACACGAATGAAATGATTGGGGGATAGTTGTAACATCCCAAATTTTCAGGAATTTGATTTCGTACGCGGATATATTTTTATTATGAAGTATTAGTGTGTAAACAAAAAGATATAAAATAAAACGTAAACAAAGTATCAGGTTCCAGACAATAGATCAAAAAGGGGATACAAAATTTACAATTATAATAGATATATATGTACGTTCCATCCTTTTTCCCCTTTCTCAATTGTTCCTGAAACACAGAAAATATAAACCGCCCCTGTGGTTTGCGATTGAACAAGAACAACAAGGACCAAATCCAAATTTCAATTCCAATCTCTGTAAATTCAAGGCTTGAACTAGAAAACATGATCATCATCTCCATCATTTCTTCTTCCTCACCTTGTAAGTTCCATTTCTTTCTTTTAATTAAATTGAGTTGATAATTTTGATATGAAATTGGTTTAGAAGGAAGTTAGTTTCATGTTGTTTAAGTTGTTTGAGATGATTAGTAATCTGGTTCCAGGTTAAGTGTAATGAAAATTCGAGTTGCATATGTAAAACAGGAAAATTCAGGTCTGAGGACGATCTGTTGTCTTATTCCCAAAATGTTGTGAAAACGTTTCATATAATTAATTCAAGTTCAATCAATATGAAAACATTTTATAGAAACAGTTCAAGTTTGATAGCATGAAAGAAATCTTAATCAGTTTCACATAATAGCATGCAGCGCAGTTCATAAAGCATATAGCATGTTATATCACATTGTTCTATGTTTTCCACCCCTGGTTTTAAAAGCATTTAAAACAATAAAAGATAGAGGCTGTGAACTCACGTGTAGCAAGTCTTCAGCAAAATAGATAGCTAGCAAATAATCCAAACGCGTCCCTCAAATACCTAGACGCAAATAATAATACTTCGTATAAGTATATGGATTATTTGTTAAGTTGAAATGTTTATAACATTTAGTTGTCGGTGACAATTGAATTTGACGATGCGTTGTGTATAAGTACAAATTTAAATATACTTATTAGTTGGATATATATGTTCTATTATATATATTAGTTGTCGTCCTTGTTTATATCCATATATACATATATTGTAAATGTCGCGTATATGTATATATATATATATATATATGTAATTGTCGTTGTTGTTGATTATGTTTTCAAAACATAATTATAATAGTTATCAAAATAACTTGGTTATATCGTTTACATATGTCGTTTGTTAATTGTCGCGAATAAAACTTAGTTGTCGTTTAGGTTTTCAAAATATCACTTTGTTTGTTATAAAATATAACTCGTTTTTGTTTATCGTATATAGTTTGTACTAGATAAATTAAATCGTTCCATTTTATACGTCTCGTTATATATAGTGTCCGTTAGTATATATATATATATATATATATATATATATATATATATATATATAACTTGCATTTGTCCCATATCGATTGTCCGTATCGATTTGTCTCATAGTCGTGTCCATAATAATACTAAGTTTTATGTCGTAGTCTTTTGTATTATTATTCGTATAATCAATCACATATTGTATAACGTTATTAGTTTTGTACATTTTTATAAACGTAAAGTCAGTGACCAAAAATGATCGGGGATCCGCCGGATCTGGTTTCAAAATGGTGGATCCGCCGGATCTTCACAAAGATCCGCCGGATCTTGGTTCAATTTGTGGGTTCCGCCGGATCCTAACACGGATCCGCCGGATCTTGTCTCATCTTAGTGGATCCGCCGGATCTTAACTAGGATCCGCCGGATCTTAATGTATTCACGCCGTCCATATCGTGTTAAGCTTCGAAAATATACGAGTTAAAAAGGGGGGATCCGCCGGATCTAAAGGGGATCCGCCGGATCTTAACATGTTTTTGGCTTAGGATCCGCCGGATCTTGTTGTGTTACAGCAGCTAGTTCGACTCTGTTCTTACATATACATAATGATTTTTGGTTTTAATCCGTTTTTCACATGATCAAACATCACAATATGTTATATAAACTTGTTATGATATGTTTTTAACAACTTATAACAACAATCATCAATCAATTTCAAGATTTAAGAAAATTATAAAAATGAAGAAAATGGATAAAATTTCCTCACAATGATTTTAGATGGAGATGATGATGATTCTGAGATGATGATGATGATTACGAACGATGATGATGAGGATGATTATGTGATCATTTTGCTTGTGTTTGATTTGGGTGTGAGTTTGATTATGAAGAAGATGAAAGTGAAGGTAGTGAAAATGGTGTTGCTTCTTCTGCTGCTACTCCTTCTGCTTTCTTTCCAGACGCCAAAAAAACAACAGGGATGAAGAAATGTGTTTGGTGAATGGTGAATTATTGGAGATGAAAGGGAAATGTATAGCAGAAGGTTTGGTCGAGTTTTTCAAAGGAGAGTATGGAGGGAGTACCAAAATGTCGAGCAGATATTTTGTTTAGTGTAATATTGGTATTTTTTTTTTGTACATTAATTTCGAGTACGGGTATAATTTGTGGTACTTCTGGTATGATAAAATTATGCGTTGTATTTCCCTATATCTCAAACTTAGTAATTTATAATCATAGAAATGTAATACTTTCTTAAAAGTATAATAAAATTATTTACAGTAAAAGTACTGTATAGTTATAAACGCGTGCCAGATTTCAGTCGAATTTGGAAATCATCTTCTGAAGTAATGTTCTACACATTAAAACAGGAACTAGCGAAATAATACTTTTATTATTTTGAACCTCTAGGCACGTTTTAAAATTGTTTCTGTTCGTGTAACGTGTACCAAAACGTCATCTAATTGTTTCCGTTTTATTTTCGTACTAATACTTTTATATAATAATTTTGAACTAAAAATTATTCAAAAGTATATTGAAGTTCGTTTTGGAACTTTATTATTCGTGTTTAATACGTTTATTATAAAACGTATACTTTATTATATTATATCAATAATATAATTATATAATAGTTGTAATTAAGAATCTTCGAATCATTAATTATTTTATATCACCAACATTATTGTGTTCAACTTATAGAGTTTAATACATTTATATCGTACGTAATTATATACACATATATAACTACAATCAAATATATCACGTAACACATAGTAAGTTTCACAAAACTTATACACAAAATAGTTTGAATTCACTAGTCAGGGAATTACTCTAGGTAATGCATGATATTAGGTTAAGTAAATACCCTAATTGGAGGATTGTCACATTCTCCCCCTGTTAGCGAAATCTCATCCTGATATTTAATTTGTATTATTCGTGTTGATCGTTTGTTCAAATATGTGAGGGTACTTCTTTCTCATTTCGTCTTCGCGTTCCCAAGTAAACTCAGGGCCATGTTTCGAGTTCCAACGGATTTTGACGAGTTTGATTCGCTTATTTCGAAGTTTCTGTGTTTTTGTATCAGCTATTTCGATTGGTTCCTCCACAAAGTTAAGCTTTGAATTAATGAAGACTTCGTCAGGAGGTATAATTAGTGTTTCATCGGAAAGACACTTCTTCAAATTACACACATGAAAAGTGTCGTGAATACTACTAAGCTCTTGTGGCAACTTTAGTTTGTAAGCGACAGGACCAATCCTCGCAAGGATCTCAAAAGGTCCAACATATCGCGGGTTCAGTTTTCCTTGTTTGCCAAACCGTGCTATCCCTTTCCAAGGCGATACTTTGAGTAGAACTCTATCTCCTACTTGAAACTCAAGAGGTTTACGGCGGTTATCAGCGTAACTCTTTTGTCTGTCTCTCGCCGTTTTCAGTCGATTAAGTACTTGAGCTATCTTGTCCGTGGTCTCTTGGACAAGTTCCGGTCAAGATAGCTGTCTGTCACCCAACTCTGCCCAACATAGTGGTGATCGGCATTTGTGCCCATACAGTGCCTCGAATGGCGCCATCTGTATGCTGGTGTGATAACTATTGTTGTAGGAGAACTCAGCTAATGGGAGATGAGTATCCCAATTTCCTCCAAAGTCAATCACACATGCTCGCAACAAATCTTCGAGCGTTTGAATCGTTCGTTCACTCTGGCCATCGGTTTGTGGATGATAGGCCGTACTCATGTCGAGTTGAGTACCTAAAGCCTGATGTAGCGTTTTCCAGAAACGATATGTGAATCTGCTAACTCTATCAGATATAATGGACAATGGCACACCGTGCCGAGAAACGACCTCTTTGATATAGATCTTTGCCAGTTTCTCTAGCTTGTCAGTCTCCTTGATAGAAATGAAGTGGGCTGATTTCGTCAATCTATCGACAATCACCCATATTGAATCAACTCCAGTTGATGTCTTTGGTAGCTTTGTGATGAAATCCATCGTTATGTGCTCCCATTTCCATTGTGGCATCACTGGTTGTTGCAAAAGTCCTGAAGGTTTTTGATACTCAACCTTGACCTTTGAACAAGTTAGACACTTGCTAATAAGTAGCGATGTCTCTCTTCATATTAAGCCACCAATAGAAACCTTTCACATCTTGGTACATCTTGTCTGCACCAGGATGAATCGAGTAGTTGGACTTGTGAGCTTCATCCAAAATCAGTTTACGTAGTTCATCGTCGCACGGTACCCAAATCCTATTCATGAAGTATAAAACTCCATTCTCTTTTGTTTCAAGCTGTTTCTCCATTCCTTTCAGGGATTCGTCTTTCATGCGCTCAGCGGTGAAAGCTAATTGTTGCGCGTCGCGAATTTGAGTAATGAGATTTGAGTGGATTGTTAACACTAAGGCTCGAACTCTGCGAGGCTTAACGTTCTCCTTACGACTCAAGGCATCGGCTACTACATTAGCCTTGCCAGGATGGTACTTAATCTCACAGTCGTAATCATTCAGCAATTCGACCCAACGTCTCTGTCTCACGTTGAGTTCTTTCTGGTCGAATATGTGTTGTAGACTCTTGTGGTCAGTGAAAATGGTACACTTTGTGCCATATAAGTAGTGTCTCCAAATCTTCAATGCAAAAACGACTGCTCCTAACTCTAAGTCATGAGTTGTATAGTTCTTCTCGTGAATCTTCAATTGACGAGATGCATAAGCAATAACTTTGTCGTTTTGCATGAGTACACAACCTAATCCTTGACGTGAAGCGTCACAATAAACAATGAAGTTCTCTGTTCCCTCAGGTAAGGATAGAATCGGTGCGGTGCTCAACTTTTGTTTCAACAGTTGGAAGGCGTTCTCTTGTTTCTCTCCCCATTCGAATTTCTTATCCTTCTGAGTTAAGGTGGTGAGGGACTGGGCTATCTTTGAAAAATTCTCTATAAATCGTCGGTAATAGCCAGCCAAACCAAGAAATTTTCGAATTTCTGTGGGAGTTTCCGGTGCTTTCCAATTCTTAATCGCTTCTATTTTGGACGGGTCCACATGAATTCCCTTGTCGTTGATCACGTGACCTAGGAAATGAACCTCTCTAATCCAAAATTCGCATTTGGAGAACTTAGCATACAGCTTCTCGTTCTCAAGTAGTTGGAGGATAAGTCTCAAATGCTGTCCGTGATCCTCTTTCGTCTTTGAGTAAATCAAAATATCGTCAATGAACACAATGACAAACTTATCTAAGTAAGGTTTGCACACTCAGTTCATGAGATCCATGAATACTGCCGGCGCGTTAGTCAATCCAAACGGCATGACTAGGAACTCATAATGACCATAACGAGTCTTAAACGCTGTCTTCGGCACATCCTCTTCTCGAACCTTCAGTTGATGGTAACCAGAACGAAGATCGATCTTAGAGTAGTAACTAGATCCTTGTAGCTGATCAAACAGATCGTCAATGCGAGGTAACGGATATCAGTTCTTGATAGTTACTTTATTCAACTCTCTGTAGTCAATGCACATGCGCATAGATCCATCCTTTTTCTTGACAAACAAAACCGGAGCTCCCCAAGGTGAAAAGCTCAGTCGGATGAATCCTAAGTCTAAGAGCTCCTGCAACTGTGTAGACAGTTCTTGCATCTCTGATGGAGCTAGACGATAAGGTGTGCGAGCGATTGGTGCGGCTCCTGGCACCAGATCGATGCGAAACTCGACTTGTCGCGGAGGTGGTAATCCTGGAAGATCATCAGGAAACACTCCCGGATAGTCTCGCACTACAGGTATGTCGTCCAAGCGTTTCTCTTCGCTTTTCTTCTCCACAACATGCGCCAAGAATGCTGGATATCCCTTTCGGAGATATTTACAAGCTTTTAAGCAATTAATAGTTTTGATTGTGATCGTCCTCTTATCCCCTTGTATCACCAAAGTTTCTCCGGTTGACAATGGTAAACGTACCATTTTATCAAAACAAACAATCTCTGCATGATTTTTCGACAACCAGTCCATACCGACTACGATGTCAAAACTTCCCAACTCAACCGGTAGTAAGTCTATTTTGAAAAGATGACCCTCCAATGTTAGAGTACATCCTGGTACTATTTCTCCTGATTCAATCAACCTACCATCGGCTAGTTCTAAGGTGTACTTGTCGTCTAGTTTACAAGATCTTACTTCTAATAGTGGTCTAAAATCCTTAGATACAAAACTCAAATCAGCGCCAGAATCAAATAATACGGAGGCATAATGATCGTTAACTAGAAACGTACCAGTGACAGTGTTGGGGTCCTGGCGTGCCTCTTGCGCTCCAACGACAAATGCACGACCCCTAGCTGGCTGGATGTTGGCGTTTCCACGATTGTTGTTGTTGTTCGGGTTTGCATTGCGGTTCTGATTGTTTTGATTGCCACGATTCAGTTTAGGGCACTTGTTTCGGAAATGGCCTTGCTCGCCACATTCGAAACATCCATTTGCTGGTCGATCCCTATTTGCTTGAGTGGTAGGGTTTGATCTACAGTATTGGGTCAGATGTCCCTAGCGTTTGCAATTCCCACAAAAGTTACAATCACCATCATGGTGACGTTCACACTTGCCACACTTGGGCTTACTCCCCATGTAAGTCTTTTGTTCAGCAGTAGTGGCAATGTAGGCTTTCGTGGTACTAGCATGCTTCTTATTCTTCTGACCCTGACGGTCATTCCACTTACGCTTTCCTTTTTCTGACTTTCCAGCATCAGCATTGCTGGGTTCAACCTTTCCAGTAGTAGCTTTCCTAGTGAGGTTTCCCATTCTGACAGCCTCATCAGTCAAACGTTGTGCTAGTTCCACAGCACTCTTAAAAGTAGCAGGATTTGATGATGTTACTAAACTTCGAATTTGTGGCACTAAACCCCAGATATACCTTTCAGTGCGCTTGTACTCAGGAGTGACCATGTGTGGTACAAGGCGAGCCAGTTCTTGAAATCTGGTGGTATATCCTGTGATATCAGCACCAACCATAACAATGTCCCAGAGCTCAGTCTCAATCTTCTGCAGCTCAATGCGGGGACAAAACTCGTCCATGACCATAGCTTTCAAAGTTTCCCAAGTCATTGAATTAGCGGCTGGACGTCCCATTGCTTGCCTTTGGGCATTCCACCAGGTCAAAGCCTTATCACAAAATGTGCATGTGGCATACATTACCATGTCTTCGCGGGCACACTTGCTAATTTCTAGCACAGACTCCATTTTCTCTATCCAATGGATGATTCCAATGGCACCTTCAGTACCACGGAAATGGCTAGGTTTACAAGCTATGAATGTTTTGTATGAACATCCCTTTTGAGTGCTCTCAGGGGTACTGCCAGATACAATCGGGTCGGTATCTCTACTACCGCTACGGTTTCGGTCAGTGTCATACTGAGCAAGGGCTTCAGCAATCCTTCGGCTGACCATTTGTTCAGTTGTTTCATCAGCAGTAGGAGATGATGTAGGGTTTCTCTGGCTGTTCCGGGTAATCCTACGCTTAGGCGGCATGATTCAGTCCTAATCACATACAAGAAACACTCGTAAGATACCCTAATCAAATCATCACTCATAGAGTATGCGATAAATATAGATATAGTATGAAGTTAATCACCAATTGATATCATTCATAATGTACACAGTGATGTAAACTAAACATAAGTTATATATCATAATCATGGGTTAATTGTTGTTACATAAGTTTTGTACAAAGATGGGATTTACTACAAAATATACCCATCGGATCAAACATGATCTACAAAATGTGACGGATTTAACCTATACATCCATCTAGTCAAAAGTCAACCCAAATACATCATAATTATAGTCCTAATACATCATACATACGGTCTAAAAGAAATACGGTAGACTCCAACCCACAAACATCCTAACAGCTGCCATCAACACACATAATCCAACTGCGGCACCTACAGTCTCCAAACGACTCTCCAGTCGGATCAGACGTGCTCTAGTAGCATCGGCATACTCCCTATCTACCTCGATATGCAACTCAGAATTCGCAAGGCGTCCATATATCGCCAGCACATCATCATCAAGACGAGAGGCGTCACTGCGCATCGCTCGGAT
Source organism: Helichrysum umbraculigerum (assembly GCA_949592205.1). NCBI lineage: Eukaryota > Viridiplantae > Streptophyta > Magnoliopsida > Asterales > Asteraceae > Helichrysum > Helichrysum umbraculigerum. The sequence continues at coordinate 7,008,828 of CATIUR010000004.1, read as the reverse complement.
AGCAGACTGCGTACCAAAATGAAATCCTAGTAAGGTACGTATGACTGCGACCACAGTAGGGACGGTGAGCTCCAGAGGCTCCTCAGTCAAATGTAGAGATGTCGGTGTGTGAGATGACTCTCCAGTCTCATAAGTGGAAGGAATCCTCTCTATGGTCCTCCAGTGGCGTAGTATGCGCGGCATCCAATCCAGAAGCGGAACTCTAGCTCCCGGTGTCTGCTGATCACAGCGGATCTCTCGCTCCTCAGTCATCGGCTCCTTGCCGCGAGATGATGAGGGTCCTACGGGAAAATCTCTGACACACGACAGCGGTGTCCTCCTAGGTGTAGGCCGATAATCGGGCTCTCCAATAAGGGGGCGTCTAGACATAGAAATAGATCCTAACATATGGGTAGCAGGATCAGTGGATGGCAATGATGGAGTGGCTATCGCACCATCTGAAGTATCTCTAGGGAATGTAGGCGGGTAAACCTCCTCAGACACAACTGTAGCTATCCCGTCGTATGACTCCTCCGTGGGCTCCTCCTGAGTGTCAGAATCAGTGATGTAAATAGGTGCGTGTCTCGACATGCCTAGTCAAAGAATCGTGTGTGACGTGTCAGGCGTATGCAATAGTATGAATGCAGAAATGTGTTAGCCAAGGCTATAGTCTAGGTCTCTAAGGTCTTTAGTCACTTAAAGACTTCTAGTTCTCTATAACCAATGGCTCTGATACCAAGTTCTGTCACACCCCCAAAACCGATAATCGCGTTTATTTAGTGTTTAGCGGAAGCTTTTAGTTAATTAGCGGAAGCATTTTAATTATAATGTAACAGCGGGGGCGCTGACAGATTCAATAGTGCATTCACGATGTCAGAGCATATGATCATACAGAACATAAATATATTTAAGATGCCATAAGTTTAAAGTTATTACAAAAGATACGACTTCATAAAGTCGTACATAAGTAGGGTTGTCAAAGACAACTTAAGTATTTGAAAATACAAGTTTATAAAAGAGGGATTTCATAAGTATAACCAATGGAATTGATAATACAAAGGAAATCCTGGTGTCCCAAAAGTGGCATCATAAATAGTCGGGTTGCCTACGTCCTTTATGCATGCAGAAGTACCTGAGTCCTAATTCCCTGAAAAACATAGCAAACCGTCAACATTGAATGTTGAGTGAATTCACAGGTTTAGTGTGAATGTAATAAATCGAGTTTTGTATAAATCATTCATGTACACAAACTTAATATATTTATATATGTAGGAAACACAAGTGTTCTAATTAAAGAAAACATTTCCTAGATATGTAAGAATGTCATTCTTACTACTAGTAATAATAGTGTAGGAAACACAAGTTTAAATCATAACATTTCCTAATTAATAGTTGCAGGATATACAGGTTTATCAAATAAGTAAACATATCCATTCAAGTTATTACAGGAAATTCAAGTTTATAAATCAAATAAACATTTCCAGTTCAATTGTTACAGGAAAATCAGGTTTAGCAGTCAAGTAAACATTTTCCAACAGATAGTTAATAGGAACACAAGTTTAACAATAAAGTAAACATTCCATATATAATTGTCGCAGGAAACACAAGTTTATCCAAATTAAGGCAAACGTTTCCTATAGTACTTAGTTGTATAGTTATGTGGGAAATTTAGACTATAATCCCTCCAAGGTGAGCTAAACCTTTAGAGTTAAAGTAACGACACCTAGTACTATAACCAAACCACGACTAGTTGTTTTGTTGTTGCCTCAGTAACATCTTAAGTATACACTCCTCGTTACGACTGCCGTCGTGTGGTTGGAATGACCAACGAGTAATATCCTGGGAGGGTTGTCAAATCGATAGTACTATCTGTATACTCAGTGGCTAGAGTCACCTAGCTAATGGTTATAGGTTGCAAGCACTAGGACTTATGTGCACTACAACTACCTCTCGTAAACCTAGGATCGTACCAAGATCTGTTGTCTTATTCCCAAAATGTTGTGAAAACGTTTCATATAATTAATTCAAGTTCAATCAATATGAAAACATTTTATAGAAACAATTCAAGTTTGATAGCATGAAAGAAATCATGTTAATCAGTTTCACATAATAGCATGCAGCGCAGTACATAAAGCATATAGCATGTTATATCACATTGTTCTATGTTTTCCACCCCTGGTTTTAAAAGCATTTAAAACAATAAAAGATAGGGGCTGTGAACTCACGTGTAGCAAGTCTTCAGCAAAATAGATAGCTAGCAAATAATCCAAACGCGTCCCTCAAATACCTAGACGCAAATAATAATACTTCGTATAAGTATATGGATTATTTGTTAAGTTGAAATGTTTATAACATTTAGTTGTCGGTGACAATTGAATTTGACGATGCGTTGTGTATAAGTACAAATTTAAATATACTTGTTAGTTGGATATATATGTTCTATTATATATATTAGTTGTCGTCCTTGTTTATATCCATATATACATATATTGTAAATGTCGTGTATATGTATATATATATATATATGTAATTGTCGTTGTTGTTGATTATGTTTTCAAAACATAATTATAATAGTTATCAAAATAACTTGGTTATATCGTTTACATATGTCGTTTGTTAATTGTCGCGAATAAAACTTAGTTGTCGTTTAGGTTTTCAAAATATCACTTTGTTTGTTATAAAATATAACTCGTTTTTGTTTATCGTATATAGTTTGTACTAGATAAATTAAATCGTTCCATTTTATACGTCTCGTTATATATAGTGTCCGTTAGTATATATATATATATATATATATATATATATATATATATATATATATAACTTGCATTTGTCCCATATCGATTGTCCGTATCGATTTGTCTCATAGTCGTGTCCATAATAATACTAAGTTTTATGTCGTAGTCTTTTGTATTATTATTCGTATAATCAATCACATATTGTATAACGTTATTAGTTTTGTACATTTTTATAAACGTAAAGTCAGTGACCAAAAATGATCGGGGATCCGCCGGATCTGGTTTCAAAATGGTGGATCCGCCGGATCTTCACAAAGATCCGCCGGATCTTGGTTCAATTTGTGGGTTCCGCCGGATCCTAACACGGATCCGCCGGATCTTGTCTCATCTTAGTGGATCCGCCGGATCTTAACTAGGATCCGCCGGATCTTAATGTATTCACGCCGTCCATATCGTGTTAAGCTTCGAAAATATACGAGTTAAAAAGGGGGGGATCCGCCGGATCTAAAGGGGATCCGCCGGATCTTAACATGTTTTTGGCTTAGGATCCGCCGGATCTTGTTGTGTTACAGCAGCTAGTTCGACTCTGTTCTTACATATACATAATGATTTTTGGTTTTAATCCGTTTTTCACATGATCAAACATCACAATATGTTATATAAACTTGTTATGATATGTTTTTAACAACTTATAACAACAATCATCAATCAATTTCAAGATTTAAGAAAATTATAAAAATGAAGAAAATGGATAAAATTTCCTCACAATGATGATGAGGATGATTATGTGATCATTTTGCTTGTGTTTGATTTGGGTGTGAGTTTGATTATGAAGAAGATGAAAGTGAAGGTAGTGAAAAATGGTGTTGCTTCTTCTGCTGCTACTCCTTCTGCTTTCTTTCCAGACACCAAAAAAACCACAGGGATGAAGAAATGTGTTTGGTTAATGGTGAATTATTGGAGATGAAAGGGAAATGTATAGCAGAAGGTTTGGTCGAGTTTTTCAAAGGAGAGTATGGAGGGAGTACCAAAATGTCGAGCAGATATTTTGTTTAGTGTAATATTGGTAATTTTTTTTGTACATTAATTTCGAGTACGGGTATAATTTGTGGTACTTCTGGTATGATAAAATTATGCGTTGTATTTCCCTATATCTCAAACTTAGTAATTTATAATCATAGAAATGAAATACTTTCTTAAAAGTATAATAAAATTATTTACAGTAAAAGTACTGTATAGTTATAAACGCGTGCCAGATTTCAGTCGAATTTGGAAATCATCTTCTGAAGTAATGTTCTACACATTAAAACAGGAACTAGCGAAATAATACTTTTATTATTTTGAACCTCTAGGCGCGTTTTAAAATTGTTTCTGTTCGTGTAACGTGTACCAAAACGTCATCTAATTGTTTCCGTTTTATTTTCGTACTAATACTTTTATATAATAATTTCGAACTAAAAATTATTCAAAAGTATATTGAAGTTCGTTTTGGAACTTTATTATTCGTGTTTAATACGTTTATTATAAAACGTATACTTTATTATATTATATCAATAATATAATTATATAATAGTTGTAATTAAGAATCTTCGAATCATTAATTATTTTATATCACCAACATTATTGTGTTCAACTTATAGAGTTTAATACATTTATATCGTACGTAATTATATACACATATATAACTACAATCAAATATATCACGTAACACATAGTAAGTTTCACAAAACTTATACACAAAATAGTTTGAATTCACTAGTCAGGGAATTACTCTAGGTAATGCATGATATTAGGTTAAGTAAATACCCTAATTGGAGGATTGTCACAGTTATGTAATCCATATTGCTTACAAGCAAGAGGCTTACATAATCTGATGAATGATTAATTGTGTATAATTAGGTTATAGATGGGATTAAGATTTTTATAAATACATTGTTTATTATGGTATTGCATACAGATAATCGGTAAGTGTGGATATGAATGATTTCCATTATTTATATAATATAAATAGATGGATATGGTGTGTTGTGCTATGATATAGCAGGTGGATAATTGATAAACTGTTGAGATATAAATTGTGTTGTGATTGTGGGTTTGTAAGCAATGGTTGCGGCCATTGGCTTGTATAAATTGCTAATTATATAAAAGTTAGCATGAGATAATAATAAGGATCCTTAACAGTAAATGAAAATGATTATGTGAATTGTTGTGTTATTACGTGAATTGTGTGGATTGAGAATTATAGACATTTCTAATGGACTTGTGTCGGGATTTGTTTCCATCACTTCAGCGCGGTGATTGGATAGTTCCTAATTAATGATATATGATACGCGGTCATTAATTGGTGAACAAACTGTAAGACTAATTGGTAGTAATTAGCATGGTATGGGGCAGAGTCCAGAAGGAGTTTCTATGATTGCTCAATAATTATTTGTAATTGATAATTATAATGTGGAGATATCTGAATATACAATTATAGTGTCCAGGAATGGCTGCGGTCATGAGCTGGATGTTTATAGTTTGGTGCGAGTAATGGTTGCAGCCATAGGCTCGTGTGATAGCTAATAATATATTATTAGCACAGAATAAAGTTAAGGATCCATGGCATAAAAGAAAAAGAACGAAATAGTATTAAATTATAATATTGTGTGATAAATTATTCATTTAGCTGCTCATATGCTCACTAAGCATTAGCTTATTCCTTTCAGTTGCTTATTTTGTAGGTTTGGTTCGGTTGAACCAATATGATTGAAGATGTGATTGTGGTAGTCAGAAGTTAACGTGGATTGGAGCTTGCTGTATGGTTAGACAAGCTTCCCTTCTTTCAAACTATTGTAATGATGGCACTTGTATAAGTCGCCCATTTTATATTATTAAATCAAAAGTTAGATGAAAAGAATATTGCAAGTTGTAACAAAACTGTATGTGTTGACTTTTAAAGTCGTCAAACTATGATAAATATTATAATAATCAGATGTAATCAGAATGAAATTTGAATAAACTATATTTTAATAAAAGGGATAATTTGGGGCGTTTCAAATGGGTTCAATAAACACTAACGCGTTAGAAAGTAATGGATTACTCGGTATAGACTCACATAAGGCCTATGAAGAAATTTTCCTATATTCATGATCGTTCCAATAATACAGATGCTCACATTATAAAGTTATATACTTATAATAACATCAACGGCTTAGATTAGTTTGAAATATGTACACTTCACACCTAAAATAATAATTTATAACCTTTTAATTAGGTTAGATAAAAAAATACGGTTTCCGTATAACTTTATTTTTGAAAAAAGGGAACATGTCAAATGGGTCTAACAATTCAAATGCCTAAGAGCCACCCAAAGTTTATTGTAATTACATACAATTTATTAATATAGGTATCTTTTTTTGTAAGCATAAGATAAGATGACCCAATTAGACTCCACCTATTTGGGCATGATACTAAAGATACTGACCCGACCAACCCATTTTGACACCCTCTTTTACTTTACTGGTTTTTGCTTAGTTTCTTGACAGTTCACTGGTTCATTTTCTTTTTATTTTTCGTTTAAACTATTTTGGACTGTTTTTTCGATGTTATTTAGCATGCTTCATTAATTTATCCTCAAAAATATATTTCCTTGTGACTAAGCTGGAATCAATGCATTCAACAATGCCATAGATGGTCCAGAGTTACATTGTTTTTGCAACGTGTTGCAATGTTTATGCAGGGTAGATTACAGGATTATAAAAGCTCGACCACTAACTTATTGATAGCTTTTCGGATTTTTAATGTGTAGGTGGAAGTTGTTAGATTGTGTTGTACTCAAGTGCAGCAAAGTATCCTTCTTTGAATTTGAAAAATCCAATACCGTTGTCTCACGTTGGTCAAGAGCAAGAACCAAAGCCGCAAATGTACATATTTCTTAAAGGTATTACATTCTCCGCTTAATATATGGATTAATGATATACTTTTTTGTGAATCTTTAACACACTAAATATTGATACATAGACGTATAAATGTGTCACGGGTCAACCTGAATTAGAAACCAACTGTTTTGATCCTTAACCTTTCCTACTCCACCCTATGCAACCTCTACTTTTCAGTATGAAATTTAGTATGCAACCTCTACTTTTCAGTATGAAATTTAGTATGGTCATTTGTTCAATTGTGTATATCAGACCTGTTATTACGTGTAATCGCTGATGTGACACCCATTTTTTATAACAACTCAAACGACGTGGGGTCCAAACACTTGCCACGACAGCAAAACCGGTCTCCAATTGATTAAGTCATCGGATACACAATAGACCAAATTGAAAGTTCACTACACATAATAGACCAAATCAAAGTTTAGTCTACACAATTTAGTTTAGATTGTTTCCAAGTTAGGTACATTTGTATAGACTAATCCCAATAAAAATGCAATAAAAACATGTACGATGCGGAATGATTAAGACATGTTTTCTATGGCTGCACTATATGTTGTTCTCCCACATACCTTAATGAAGTTTCTATTTCTATTTATACACCAGGTTGGATCTAATTTGCATTTCCTACGGTAATTCAAATTTTAATGGATGAGTGCATTCGGGTTTATGGTTGAAGGATTTCGTAAACATTTTTAAGAACATTTGCAATGGATGATACCGTATGTAGTTACATAAGGATAATGATATTATTGGTACTAAAGAACTTCTATGTCTATGTACCACTTCTTTGTTATGTCTGTATCTACTACTTCCTTTGTTGACGCTCAAAGAATTTTGTAAATTGAAAGCATTTTGTAAACACCACAATTCAGTTTTGGTGTGTTTACCCACAATAAAAAAAAAAGTATCAAAATAACACAATATTTTTTCTGCACATCGATATAACTATAAAAGTATAGTACTTCTCTTCTATTTTATATTGAAATCAAAAAAGTTTAAATAAATAAAACAATACCATAAATGATGAAAGCAATCATATCTAACTTTAACAAAAACATGTTACATGTTAATTTAACATCGTTAATATATAACAAAATAAATAAATACATCATTGTACTTAAAACACAATTGTACATACTAAAATATTAAAACCCGCGTTGTCGCGAGTCCCTCACCTCTTTCTATATTCTATATTATTATGAGAATGAAAGAATGAATTTTCACCATTAGATCAAAGGAGTCAACAGACCAAATTAATTAGAGATTTTCTTAATATTTCTTAGCTGACAAGTTTAATTCAAAGAAATTAGGCTATTTTCGACAGTACCTAAACTTTATATGGCAACTTATATTGTTCATAGGTTCTATTTTGTGACTCTCTTCTCTACCAATTCAACTTTCGATTCAATCTATTTAATGAGACCCCTAATTTGAGAGGTTTCCTCCTAATAACTTCTAACTTATTTAAAAGTTAAAACACATTTACACGCTTTAAATAGCGAAAAGAGATAAATACAAAGATTACCAATTAAGAGCGCTTTTGATAAGAGTGATATGTATGTCCAATTTTTGGTGAATGATCATTTGAAAATACTATTTAAATTCTTTGTCATTTCAAGTTGCTTTCACGTAGCTAGCTTCTGATCTCAAGGTAAATTATCTAGAAGTAATTATTTGGGTTGGAAGTCGAGTGACAAGAGGTTGACACACTTGCTAAGAAGTCTAGGATATCAGGCATCTTAACTTTGTTGTACTTATCCCGGTCTTTATTCTTTGATAAGATGTGTAAATCTTCATCTTGGGAATCAATTATGATAAATTTTAGAAAAACGCTATTAGTCTATTACTATAGTTTTTGATAATTATTACACCATTGCAATGTAATATGTTTGCTATGGTTACATGATTTTTGCTTTTGTAGCATACATACGGTACTAGAATATTATTATTATTATTATTATTATTATTATTATTATTATTAGTATTATTGTTATTATTATTATTATTACTAGATAAAACCCGCGAAAACGCGGGCAACGACATTTGACTTTGTACAATTTTCGATTAAAATTTTTGAACCTTTTATCTTAAAAGAGTATATCAACGAAATGTATTTCCATATGCAAAATAATTGTTGTACTATAAAGACAAATAATGAGGTTACTTGTTTTATTTTGTTATACATGCGTATTAAATATAGGAAGAAAAAAAGAAGAAGATATGCGGATTACTTTATGGGTTATTCTGTTGTAAAAATAGATGAAGCTGTTTTACACTCTGTGAAAGAAGTTTTTATACACAATACGTTGATATACAATGATGGTGCAACCTTTTTAAAACAATGCATTTATATCCAATGAATAAAAGGTATATTAAGCTAAATGAATACAAAGTATATTGATCTGCTAGTGCACGTGTGAGAGCGCGTGTACGTTGATTATTTTGAGTATGTGTTTGAGTCGATAAATCTTTCATTAGTTAAGTTCTACTGAATGATATTTTAACGTTGAAAAAAAAACAAATTGTTGGCTTAATCGTACCACCATCTCTAAATTTCCATTTCTTTTGTATAGCTCTTTATTAATCATTCATAGTGATTGGCTTAATTTGAGAACCTATGCAGCTCAAAACCTGCACATGACATCCACCAACATGACAATAAACTCGCCAGAGGATGTAACGCGTCAATTTTTTGAAATAGAACTTTAGAACCTGATCTCAAGCGGATGAAAATGAACTACCCGAAAAATATCCATATAAAGCTAATAATAGTTGAAACAATAACACATAAGTAAATCGTTGTTAAGGCTAAAAGATGCAAAGTTTATACCTTAATCTGCAAATACATCAACCAAATTCATATAACTGCACTACCTCTCTAATGTATTTGTAATAAATCTTTTTTCAAGTCAACATATGCATATGGAGGCAACATCAAGTTACTTATCCAAATTAAAAAATGCATTCTCAAAGCAATAGGTTAACATATAGGTTAAAAATCAATAAGAAATCATGAGACACACTTGCTATTCTTTATTTCCTTCAATGTGTTTTTCCCGCCAGAACCATTCTTCTGACATCACTATCGGAATTAACTGTCAACAACCCCTTAGAGACGACACGTGGCACAACTTCTCATTGTCCACTGATGCTGGCAAAGGTGCTAATTTTTGGGGTAAAGGTGCTAATTTTTGGGGTACATCCAAGCTCAAAACAGACTTCCGCCGATTCGGTTACTTAGATAACCTCGAAAACTTCACCGATACATTCGATGATTCTCTCGGAATGGCCATCACAAACTACCAAATAAAACTCGGGTTGCCGGTAGCCGAAAAACTCGATTCTGGCACCATAAATCAAATAATGTCACCTCGGTTTGGTGTCTCCGATGATGTTACTAAAACATATAAACATATTCATGTAAGTAAACGTTATGCAATTTTAACGGTGAGCCAAGGTAGGTCCCACGAACACTTACCTACGTTTTTTATTTATACACATACAACCTTAATTCACTGCTACAATTTCATGCATAACCCAATTCCTACAGTGGCGTAGCTATGTATAGTGTTAGATGGGCCAAGGCCCACCCAGAGAAACAAATGACTAGCACATTTACCCTATAAATATAGCTTATTCTTTAATGTGATGAACTTTTGGCCCACCCAATATTATGAGCTTTGGCCCACCTTATAAACTTCGTTCACCAAGTTTTCTTAATACAATCCAAATTCTAGTTAAAGGGTATAACTGAACTCAATCTTTTTATTTAGGTTTTCACTTTAATTTTTTTTGCTCTTTAATCTTTAAAGGAGCAAGTAACTGAACTCAATCTTTTTATTTCTTGTTTTGTTCTTTTTTTTTTTATCATTATGTTTTTTACTTTACCACATTTCATTCGGATATTTGGTGTGAGTAGCTTTTTTATATGTTTTGTGCGATTTTCTCATTACTTGTTAATTTAATTGGCCCACCCTAAGAAAATTTTCTGGCTACGCCACTGAATTCCTATATACACTTTGCTATATTACAGAATATACATATATACATAAACACTAAAACACCTTCAAACAAACTTATTTAACCTCACGGTTTACTCCACTAAGCTGCTGCCATCTCCCCGAAACCCCACAAGACTTGACCACCGCATACCGGATCCACCAAACACCATTTCCATAATTTAAAATGTTAATGATAGATGTTCTTTACACGTTATGTTCGACTATCTTAATACCTTCAAAGAATATATGTCAAGGAACTCATACAAACGTGAACTATCATTGAAATAAAAAGACGCAAAAGTACACACGAAATTTCAACCCAAATCCCTGCCTAAAGCTCTTACGAAAAAGCTTTCTTCGGTGATGCAAACAAAAAATCTCCCTTTTGATCATTCAGCTTATTGAAACTCAAACCATATTGGATTCATTTATGAAACCCGTATGTTACATTATCTGCCTTGAATTTCAAGGATATATTCCAAATATGCTATTTCACGGCATCTTTATCAAATGGATCACATTAATAAGCATAAAATTATTTATAAAATTCAAAAAAATCATATCACCTATTATTTTATTAAAACTTAATACTAAAACATCATTAAATACGTCAGATTATTATACTAACACAAAACTTCTAAATTTTTAACTACATTTATAAAAAATTTCGGGTTGTCATGTCAACCCAAAAACTCATTGAGTGACCCAAACCCAACCCAAAAAATAATCAGGGGGTTTCGGGTTGACGGGTTCGTGGGTCGAAAAACCTCGACTCAACCTTAAGTTTTTCGAGTCGATTTCGTGTTGGGTTTCAGATCGTGTCGGAAATTGCTAGCCTTAGTTAAAAGTACATAACTACATATGATATCACTAAAAAAAAATAATTAAGCATTAGCTTTCATACTTCAGACTGATATAATCACGTGTGATTTTGTTAAGGAAGTTTGCATGTGATTTGAAATATGATTCAATAGCAGTTGTGATTAGACTTGGTATAAACTATTCATTTACGTTATTTGATCATGCTTACCGTTTAGGATAACTCCGCCTTCCAATTTCCAAGGGCATCATCCAATTTCAAGCCAACAATGTACAACTCCCTCTGGAACTTTGTAGGGCTAGGATTAAAAGTCAAATATTTTTTTGGTACTTTGGATGGATCAGATGGGACAATCAACATATTCAGTTGACTGAGCTCCATTTATGTATAGGATGAATATTTTTCAACTTGTATAAAATGTAATTTATCATATACATTATTTATTTAGATAATGATACCTATAGCCCTAGATAAATGGTTAAGCCTCATTTTTAACTGTTTAAACTAACTTGAATTAATTATGAAGTATTTATTCCCTTATTAAAATTTACTTTATCTGATTAATGGTGAAGATACTTTTACTTTATACTAGGCCTGTAAGCGAACCGAACGTTCGGTAAACTATTCGCGAACCGTTCGGCGGGAAGTTCGTTTATGTTCGTTCGTTTCGTTATATGAACGAACATGAACAAATTTTTACGTTCGTTTAATTATATGAACGAACATGAACACACGTCTCGTTCGTTCATTTATGTTCGTGAACGTTCGATAACATGTTCGTGAACGTTCGGTTAATTGTTCGTTTATTAACTAATAGTTTAACTAAATTAATACATATTTGTATATCTTATTAAATCTAAGCTTAATTCTAGATATAATATTATTATATTGAATATCCATCGCAAATTTTCAAGTTATATAATATATATGTGTAGATGTGTGTGTGTGTGTGTGTGTGCGCTCTTTTGTGTTTGTTGAGATTCATTTAAGGTATTAACGAAGAAATGCATTAAATTATGTATTTGTTCGTGTACGTTCATGAACAATCAAATTTTCTTAATGAACGAACATGAAGAACAAAATATGTTCGTTTATCCGTTCGTGTTCGTTCATTTGTTCGTCAAAACTTTAATGAACGAACACGAACAGACTCCGTTCATGTTCTTTCGGTTCTTTTACAGGCCTACTTTATACTTATGAAAATAATGAGTTTTACACTTTACTATTTGTAAGGGCTATGGATATATGGGACATACATTTGTTATTTTGGAATTATATAGTCAAAGCCCAATCACTAGCCGGTATTTGGGCCCCAAATTCAAGCCCGTTTTAAGCCCGTTATTTGTACAACTACCAGTCTACCACAACACATTTCATTTTGCTACTGCTCGAGTGAATGTTGTCTCAACACATACGGCATGGGTGTCATACTTCTTAATGTGGACAGTTTTGATCAAATGGGAGTTCCCAATTACAAAGTATTGGGTTCGGTTTTTTTTTTTTTTACATAATTGATTTAAACATAACAAAGTTGAAAATTATTTGAATTTATAAGAGATAAAAACTGAGTGATTCGGTATGAGGGAAAAGAATAACAAGTACGAGTTTTATGATTTTTATCATTATGCAATGAACCCCTAAAGTAAATGATAGAATAATGACATTTATGGTTTTCTGTTGTATATTTTAGTGCATTGGCGGATTAGTGGATTAGTGGACACGGGGTAGGTGATGCGGATTGCATACCTGCCTAAGTTACTAAATACCGGGCTCAACCAACATTGCGGGGGTCAAGGGGGTTGCGCCCCCTTGTGGGGTCCAAGGGGCAACGCCCCTGGCGGCGAAAATTCAATTTATACAAAAAACCTATTCAACGCTTTTTAGCATAAAGTTACACCACGTTGGTAGAACTATAGCGTTCGTGGATGGGGTAAATTCTGACTTTTTTCAGTTATGAAAGCGACAAAATGGTAGCATCGTTGGGGTATGATGTGCATGATAAAATGTTTTATCATTACAAAAAACCTGGATCGAACACAGATTATGGATTGTTTGCATTGGGAAGTGATCAAGATATTATTAATATGCTAGGGAGTTTAGTGAATGTTAGAATACTATTTGTATACGTACGGTATCACAAGATTTTATCGTTTTTTTAAATCACCAATTAAAAACAGTGTAGTGGGTGAACAAATTGATGATGAACGTGAAGACATAAAGTTTGTGAAACGTAAACCTAAACGTATGAAAATGTTATTTTTAGAATGGGATGAGGGTCAACGTAGTCAATCGAAGAGTTCATCGTGGCAAGATAATGTTGTACGTGAATTTAGATGATGACAATGCAAGCCAAAAAATGGGGAAGAGGCAAATGCAGGAAAAACAAACTCGGTAAATATAGGGGACAATAATGTTGAGATTGCAAGGAAATGAGATTGCAAATTCATTTGATGATCCATTCTTTACACATAATAACCACGTTCCCAATCACATAAATCGCATAATTAAGAATTGATCTATAAGAAAACAACGATAATGACATGGACATATTTATTTAAATGATTACTTTTTTTTTTTGAACGGCATAAATTTAAATGACTACTTTTTTTTTGGGTAAAGAAATGACTACTTTTTGATCTAGCTAGCTAGTTCCAACCATGGTGCGCAACATTTTGGAATCACGATTTACTAAACTATTAACCAAAATTGATTTGTAAGCCGGTATATAACAAGATAATAATAAATGCCCTTCGCAAACGCGAAGGTGATTTTAAAACTTAAAAGACAAATTTCCTACAAATGCGTACATATACTAAGCTAATCATGTTTGCTACTTCACGACTTATAAAGCTAAGATAATGTACTTGAACATTTCTGTTAATAGTTTGAAGGGACGGAGCCACGAAAACGTAATAGAGGGGGCGAAAAAAATTTATGTTTTATTTCTTTATAGTTTTGTGAGGGCGGAATATTTAAAATGTCATCAATACCTAGAAAAAGTTAAATTTTTACGTAATGTGAAAATTCTTGTGGGAGCGGCTGCCTACGCTGCTCCCGCCCTGTCTCCGCCCCGGATAGTTTGTATACGACTTCAAGCTACAATTAATTTATTAAAAAGTTTTTTATTTTTTTATACTTATTTTTTGAAAAAAACTAAGCTTATTTACACACGTATATATGAGTACTAATAGAATGAGAACTTTTTCTCTATGATTGATGGATATATTTGGAATTGTAAAGTTTAACAAAATAAATATGAGAAGAGATGAACGAGCCAATTTCGAACGGTGAGAATTTGGATCACTTAGCGAAATTCTAGACATGGCATGTTCTAGAGTGCGATCGAGAGCTTTGATCACATGGCAGAATTTAGGTTGTTCGAAAAAGATGTATTTTTTCTTTCTTTTCAAAAGTTATTTACTTACTATGTATATAGAAACTAGCACATTGCACGTGTGCAATACGGTCAGTGACGGATCTAGAATTTTGAAATAGGGTATGCATTTTTTGGTCAAACATAAAGCTTCAAACAGGTTCGAAGTCGGGTCGGATTGAACTAAAATTGTTTTATCAAACATATTAAACGGGAAAAAAAAATCAAGAAGCTTCTCGTGTTTTAGCTAAATGCATTAGAGTTGTAGCTAAATATATCTTTACTAGAAATTTGAATCACCTTGAATTACTTGAACACTACATACAACATAATAGCACTAAATTTCTTGAACCACGGATAAAAAATAAAAATTCCGCAAACCACTATATGAGATGCAATTAAAAAAATAAAAATAAAAAACAGAAAAAAAAAAACTGTTGTAAAGTCCATGTGTTTTATGGATAGCCCACATTTACCTAATTGGAGATTAGGGTTTTAGTCTCATTTATACCCTATATATATATATATATTTTTGAAAGGCTAACAGAAATCGCCTAGGAACTCCGTACGGGGAGACCTAATGGCTAAGTCTCCATATACTGGCCCAATCCAGCCGTACGGAGTCCTTAAGCGCCCCAAGTTACTCCAAATTCGGGAAAAACCCACTAATCCGTCCGCCCGAAGGCACGACAACGAATTAATGGTAACACGTTATCATTTGTATATGTACTCATTTGTATACTAATCATTCAATAGAAATCCTCTCTTCCTCTCCTTTAATATTCTTATTCATTCATTTTATAACACGTTATCAGCACGAATGCTTTGACCTAATTACGATTTCGAGTTAATAGTCGCCGTCAATAAATCTGGAGGTACGTATTGAACTTTCGTTATCTGTTTACAATATTGAGGTATTAAAATTTCGTTTCTTAAACTTTCGTTACTGATGCTTCTTTATTTATAATTTTATATTCAACTCCATGTTACCTTTATGCCTTTGAATTGCATGAGTTATCATGGATCCAAATACGTGTCATTATATTGCATGATCCATCTGATCTTATGCTCTTATATTGTATTAACTTTAATGTTTTAACTTTCTGTTACTTGTCATCGATTAAACTATTAATCTCTCTCAAAGTTTTGTGACCATATACATATTATGTTCCCGTTTAACATAATGTTATCATGGGATTAAACTTTGTGTTTTCACTTATTTAATAGAAAGATTGATGTTATTTTTGCTTATAAGATTATTCTTCATGAAAAAATTAATATGTTTCAAATAAAAAATAAAATAAAAAAAATAATAATTTAAGTTTTATCTTCTTGTTTATCTTCTACACTCTTTTATAATTTACAAGAACAATCAATGTTCTATTGTGATTATATAAGGAGAATTTTTATTTATTATTATATTATAAGAACAATCAATGTTCTATTGTATTTACATAAAAGGAATCGATATACAATATCTCAAGTTATTGTTATATTGATGTCTATATTATGATTCACCAATATGAATCAAATAACATAACCTCATGTTAATGTTATTAATATATATTTATATGATCCTTTAGATCTATAATGTTTTCAATAACCTCATGTTATTGTTATATATTTATAAGATCCTCAAGATCTTATTGTTATTTCAATTCATAACCTCATGTTATTATTTAAATCATTCCACAATGATCTCTTAACGAGAATTAAAACATATAACATCATGATATTATCATACCACTTTTATTTTTCTTAGATCATCATGATCCATATATTATGATCTCTTCAAGGGATTAAAAGTAAACATAACATCATGTTATTGTTTAAAGATCATCAAGATCTACTATTATCTTCACAAGATAATTAAAAATTAACATAACCTCAAGTTATTGTTATATATATTTATTAGATCATCATGATCTCCAATGATCTCTTAAAGAGATTCAATAACTAACATAATATCTTATGATTATTATATGTTCTTTATGATCTATCTTAATCTCCTCAAGAGAATTAGAAAAATATTATAACCTCAAGTTATCATCGATTTTTCTATTATGATTCCTTAAAAAATCATCAAATAATATAGCCTCATGTTATTGTTACACATATATTTTTTATCACGATTCTTAAATTCTATAAAAATAAGGTAACATTATGTTATTATTATAATCAAGATCTACATTGAGCTCAATCACCTCATGTTATTGTAATATATTTATGAGATAAGATCCTTAAGATCTACAATGATCTCTTAAAGAAAAGAAAAAAATGAACCTCAAGTTTTATTATATTTATATTTCAAAATCATACGATTGTGTTAATCTATTTAAGTTGATCATGTTTTATTCATTAATTTATTTTCCCGTACACATGATTTCGTTATTCTGTTTTATTACGTCAAACAACTCATTATTTTGCAACTATTTGAGGTTATGACCTCTCTTTAATTAATAAAGATGAGTGTTGTATGATCATTTTTATAATATTCAAACAAAATTGGTCAATCCGTTAGAATTATGTTAAATCAATTTTGCAATTATGTTTTATCTACTTACAAATTCGGTCCACTTGATTATCGGTTTCAAAATCACAAAGTGTGCAATAAACCATGAATTAAATGATATATCTTGACAAATAATTAAAGTCTTTTGTATGACCATGTCAAACTCAATGAGGACTTAAAAGAGAATATTTAACGGTGAAAGATCCGTTAGAATTATGTTAAAAACCTAGAAGAAAGGTTTTTACTATCAAAAGCAATTAATGCTTTAACACTAGTTTTAACTAAATGCACCTCATGTTGCAATATTATGGCTTTGATTATAGAGTCATATTCTATGTCTCTGATTACAAAAGATATGTGCAATTGAAGCATATATGGTCATAAACTTCATGTTTAATGAACCTTAATTTTTAATTTAATTGGCATGACCGGTGAGATCATCCCGAGTCAATCATGATGCGAAATGTACAAAAGAACCTCAAGTTTCTTTGATAAAATCATTTTACATGTATTGCTCTCAATAAATGTTTATACGTACTGACTATAGTTGGGACTCATTCCCTTAAAATTCTGAAATCAGCAAATGGGTATCTCATATATCCACATAATGGATCATTTAGAGTTTTAAATCGATGCATCGTCTAAATGGTCATGAAAATCGCAACCTAAAGTTTGCGTGACTAAGTAACTAGGTTAATGAGATTACGAGCACATATTTCAAAATATCAAATTTTGTTTTGATAATGTCTGTGAACGTATATATTGTTTAAATACATCAACATCAGTTGATTGGTAAGTATTGAACATATATTAGTTCATACATAAATTGCTTTTGTCAAAAGGCTTAGTTGATAGCAAATCAACATCTATTATGGGAGCAATAATACTACTTATTCTCTGGGGTCATGTTAATATACATGTAATAATTCGCATCGTGCCAATGGAAATAAGATTTCTTCCCCCCTTATACTGATTTTTGGTCCTGAAACAAATATATATCATAGATATTTTATTTGTTTGTGCTATATATGCTCAAACATAATGCACAACTATGAGACCAAAAAGGGATATCTTAAAACAACTTAAATTGAAAATGAATTATCAATATATAATATTGATCCTCATAGTATCAATTATGAACTAAAAGTTCAAATGATAATTCAATTTTGATAATTGTCAGACATATTTGTTTGATTAATAAGTTGTTAATGCTCCTATTAAAATGGCTAATAAGCTTATGTCACGTGAAACGAGATAAGAAAAAGTCGATTCTACAATTATATCCTCGAAAAAAAAAGGAGCAAGTTATTTTAGATGGTCAATCGAGGAACTAAATACCCCAATTCAATTTAACGAAACTGGACATGAAGGTTCTATTGGAACCTCTGGTACTCAAAAAATGAAGAGATCTCAATAAATGATATCATGTCTAGAACAATGTGGAATCGATATAAATAAAATCGATGTCGATAATATTATTATTATTATTATCAAATAATGCTAGCTATTGTAATTGAGGATCATGAAATTATTTTTGCAAAGAATTGCAAATATTATTTGGCTAATATAAAAATGCGCAATAAATTTATGCAATCTCTTCATACGAGATTTTTGGACTTATAGTCCATTTCATAACAGTGTAAAGCCTATTGTATGGCTGGTCTTTACTCAACTTCCCAATGAGTATGAAGCTATGAGATATAAGGCTAGAGTATTGATACTAAGGCTCTTTGCTATATGATAACTCACAAGTCTAGCTCATTTGTATTTTGGATCCCTCAAAGATATAAAATGCTTAAAGATGTTTCCACTTTAAATAGCCTCATGCTTTATATAAAGGTTCTTAATTGAGAACACCATTTATTCAATTTGAATAAAATCTTATATCAAATGATTGGGAAGATC
Organism: Helichrysum umbraculigerum; assembly: GCA_949592205.1. NCBI lineage: Eukaryota > Viridiplantae > Streptophyta > Magnoliopsida > Asterales > Asteraceae > Helichrysum > Helichrysum umbraculigerum. Next base: position 6,989,577 of record CATIUR010000004.1, on the reverse strand, counting down.
TGATAAAGGCATTTCTCACTATTTATAATGCCTCATGCTTTTCATAAAGGGCTCTCGAGGACACTGTCGAATCAAATAAGTCCTTATATCAATTTGGGCATGATAGATTCTTTATTAAATGGACATTTTAGCCCATATTGTATATACATTCTTTATGAGTATTTTGCAATTCATACATCCTTTGAACTTTTTACAAGATTCTAAAGGCGGATGAATATTCATAATTGAATATGAAAGAAATGTCTTGTAAAGATAAATTTTTATCGTGGATAAAGAGCCATACATCCTCATGATGTAGTGATTATTTTAATCCTTCTGACCCCCGAAGGATGACAAATATCATTAGACATTTTTTAACTTAAGGATCATACATCAACGATGATGGATTCATGACTTATCTCATAAAAGTCAGTTTCTGCTCTTTAATTTTGATGAGATGATATTAATTGTCAATAAATTCACAAGTGATGTGATTATTAGGGGGAGATAATAAATGTTGCAATTTTTTTTCCCCTTGACCATGGTTTTGTCCCACTGGGTTTTCCTGGCAAGGTTTTTAACGAGGCAACATCCCCTAACATATTAAAAGAATTATGTACTCTTTTTCCTTAACTAGATTTTTTCCCATCGGGTTTTATCTAGTAAGGTTTTAACGAGGCATAATCACTTAAACAATGGACATCCAAAGGGGAGTAACGTGCATTAATGTGAAATGGATGTCCATACCTTCAAAATATTATGTCCACTTGGGGCTTTGATACACATCATACATTACAATCAATCTCATATTGTGGTACCCATTATATGGGATTATTTTACACAAAGAAAAAGCTAAATTTGGATATGCCGATGCTGGTTATTTGTCTGGTCCACATAAGGTCACAAACGTGATATGTTTTCACCTGTGGAGACACTATAATTTCTTGGAGGTCATCAAATAATGCTAAATTTATTGAGTTTTATGAATCCGATCGAGAAGTGTCTACTCAAGATCGATGATTCAATACATCCAAGAAGAATGCGATCTCAAGATAATCAAAGGAAATCCAACATTATATATGAAGACAATGTGAAGTGTATAGCTCAAATCAAGGATTGGTATATCAAAGGAGACAGAACTAAGCACATTTCACCGAAGTTCTTCTCAACATATGATCTACAAACGGATGGAACCATTGATGTTAGTCAAGTCCGATCAAACGAAAATCTGGCCGACTTATTCACGAAATCATTACTGACAAAAATTTTTGAGCAACTAGTTCGGAAGATCGGTATTCGACGCTTGAAAGATATACATTAAATTCAGGGGGAGTATTATACGCACTGCACTCTTTTTCCCTTCATCAAGTTTTTATCCCATTGGGTTTTTCATGATAAGGTTTTTAACGAGGCAGTCTATAGCGTATTGTAAACGGTGACTATCCAAGGGGGAGTGTTGTAAAGTCCATGTGTTTTATGGATAGCCCACATTTACCTAATTGGAGATTAGGGTTTTAGTCTCATTTATACCCTATATATACTTGGCATATGTACTCATTTGTATACTAATCATTCAATAGAAATCCTCTCTTCCTCTCCGTTAATATTCTTATTCATTCATTTTATAACAAAAACAAACTATATAAGGTCTACAATTCTTATATTAATTAAGTAATTGAGAATATATTTACTCACCTTTAATAATTAATAACTAATTGCATGTATTGTATATTGGTTTTCATACATGCCTGAGGTAATGTAAAAAAGATATCTCGAGAGTCGAGACTTTCAACTCACCTTTAACAGGGTATTCACCATTTTTGAGAGAGTGTGCACCTTTTGTAACTTAATAAGAAGAACACGGAATTTTTTATATTTTAACACTACACGCAAGCTTCGCAGGGTATGCAAGTGCATACCCTGGGTTAGGCATAGATCCGCCCCTGAATGCGGTGTTGACAATTAACTTATGTATATTTGTTATATCTAATGGTATGTACGTCAATAACAATTAACGTAATTTACTGTAAACAAAACAATTAAACAACTAAACCAAGCTCTGTTTACTCCCACCAACTTTTCAACACCCAAACACTTCAGTTCTTCCCGAATTCATCGACGCCATATTGATCTGTCATCTTAGTTAATTACTGAATCAACACTTCAAATGCTAGTTAATTACAAAATACTCGCCGGATATTCAACCGTCGTTATTCGCCGTAGATTTTATCTTCGTTGGTCGCCGGAAATAACATCGTTGTTCGCCGGGAATATCATCGTCGTTCTCGCCAGATATTTCATCGTCATTGTTCGCCGGGAATATCATCGTCGTTCTTGCCGGAAATTTCATCGTCATTGTAATTTATTCACACCTACAAATATAAGCTTTTGTTTTGTACATATATAGGTATAAAAAATCTGATCTTTTGCGAAAAGTTTTAAACACTTTCCAGAAGGGTAGAGAAAAAAAAGCGATAAATTGATATTATTTTTTTAGTGTATCGCACTATTTTGAGAGAGAACCAACATTTTATATAATCCCGAATTGATTTTTATATGTTATTTAACTTTCTCATATGTTTGGATCCAACATAGCGAACAAGTATATGACATTATGACTAGTTACTACTTAGGATGTATTAATTAACCATGTGAAAACTAAATGATGTCCAGCTCAACTGGTCAGAGGCTTGGGGGTCAATGATAGGAGACCTGGGAAACCCAGGTTCGATCCTTGAGGCCAGCGGGTTTTACCATTAATTCGTTGTCGTGCCTTCGTGCGGACGGATTAGTGGGTTTTTCCCGGATTTGGAGTAACTTGGGGCGCTTAAGGGCTCCGTACGGCTGGATTGGGCCAGTATATGGAGACTTAGCCATTGGGTCTCCCCGTACGGAGTACCTAGGCGATTTCTGTTAGCCTTTCAAAAAAAAAAAATACCATAACACACGAATGCGATGCTTCATAATTTGAGAAATATTGGTTTGATGTAAAAGGTCTTTAAGTACTACGTAGAAAATACAATTGGTGCATTCTATTCTATAATTGTACAATAGAGTACCCGAAAAAAATAGGGTGCAATGGTGCATCCTAGAAATGTACAAAAAAGTACATGCGGATAAAGGACATATCATTGTATTTATGACGTTATATTTGTGATTGTTTTTCAAAATAAACCAAATATAATTCCGCGAAATAACCTCCAACACCTACACACTTTCAAATTAACAATAATTTACATGAACTATTTAAACAAAATAAATACATCATCATCATATATCCCTACCACCCCGAAGGAGAAGAGGGGTCATCCGAGGAGTCCAAAGCTGGCTCAGGTAGTCAGGTTAGTCTGCACCAGTGAACCCTCCACAAAAGGTCGCCGGTACACCCTCAAGGGATACAACAGGAAGTGGATAGACATTATTTGTTCGGAGGTCGTTGTGCCATCGTAAAATTTAAGAGGAAATAGTAATTGATTTGAGAGAAAATTGATAGAAATGAACTTGTATGATTAAAAAGCCATTCACTTGAAATCCGACCACTAGACTCTTGAGTGATTGTTTGATTCTTATTTCGATTTATATAGTCGTAAGTTGAAGAGTTTGGTGTCAATAAACTCTTAATTAGTTGTTTTTAAGTGTTAGAGACATTGGTCACTTGATTTTGATAAACTAGGAAGTCCCTTGGAATGGGAATGATACGACAATAAGGAGTGGTTGCCCTTGTATTCGATGTTCAGTTGACCATTAAAATTTAACACGGGTATAAATTTGAGGGGAGTGGTTTAGTGTTTAATTTGGCAAAAATCGTTTGCTTCGGTGTTTAATTTGGCACAGTGAGGTTGAACGCCGGCCTTAAATGCCAGTCCAATATGGTGAACGCCCAAAACCACGTTCATCATTTGACAGCCCTTACTCCCGTTGCTCTAATAGGTAGATAATTCCCGAATATCAAGAAGTGTCAGAGAAGTTTGCGGAACTTCAATTGTATGCTAAATATCTGGATTCTAATTGTTGATTCTACATTGTATTTCGGTATTTCCTATTCTATGCGAAATTTTTGATGGTATGCAAAATTTTGCATTTTGATGAAAACTTCAAACCGTGCCTTTAACCTCAACACGTCTAGTGATTAATCCAACTTATGAAAGATGTTAAACGTTATTAATTTATTAATTCTCTTCTAGCTGCTGACAAAGACGGAAAGGGTATTACGAATGAAACTTTGTGTAGGAAAAATTAATCATTCAAATATAGGCAAAATTTGTTGGCGTTAATATGTAATCTTTAGTTAAATAAGTATGAATAATATTAAAGGTAAAATTGTTTAATTGTGTATAGTATTTCATCTTAAACCCATTTGTATACACACATACTCTGTAAGTAAAAAAATAAGAGTTAATTAAATAGGTATAAACAATGATAACGGTTATATTGTCTAATTGTATCATTGATAAATCGAATAATATACAAATAATATGAATATATATAGAAATCTAAAAAACTATAACCTCTAGTTTTTATTAGGGCCGCAAGCTTGCAAACGAGTCGATATTTTATCGAGCAACTCGAGCTCGACTCGAGCTTGTGCTTGATTCAGTCAAGCTTTTATCGAATTCGAACCCTGGCTCGAGCTATTATCGAGCCTTAATTAATATCTCCTAGCCTAGTACCCGTGCATTGCAGCGGCACCTTCCACGTTCAAGGTGATGGTGGTGGTGGTCTATACGGATCAGAAAAAACATCAAAACTGAAGGAGGGAGAAGATGGTGATGACCGAGAATATAAAAACCAACGTTTGAAATTTTTTAACATCGAGTTCAGTGATTGTCATTGCAATATACGTCGAAGTCGAACCGGTAATTCATTTCCAATCATCTTGAAAGGGAAGATGTCATCTTCAAAAAGACATAAAGGTATTCTTAGCAACAATATACTTTTTCTAGTAAAAAGACTTTAACATTAAATTTGATGTGATATGGCTATTATAACTTGTCATACGTAGATTTGCTAATGCTAAGAATAAGCATTTGAAGTAATCTTCTAACATGTAAAGTATGATTAGTGTTAGCTTTGACATTCTTGGTAAAGCGAAATCAACAGAAATTAACACATTATCATTGAACCGAAAATGAGAATTATACTCATATTTGTAATTGTAATACTACATTCGGTCTTTTATAACTCGGATAAAGAAAAAGGGCTAAGTATACGAAAATGTATCAAACTATGACAAAAACTATATTATGTGTATCAACTTTTCAAAACCTCTATTGTGTGTATCCAATTACTAATTTATGCTTATTGTATGTAATTTTCGACATGGCGCTTTGTGAGAATGCCACGTGGGAGCTTTATATGGATGACACATGATGTGCAAATACCGAGTTATAGAATGTATTAGAAAATATCTAAGTATTGGCTATTACACAAATAGGCAAGTGTACCTAATCGAGTAGTAGTATAGCAAAGATAAGTTCCAGGTTATCGTCCACAGGAATAGTTTACAAGTATTGTGAAATTGTTATCAACTAATAGTTAACCTTTATTGAAAGCATGTAGAATTGGGGGATAGTGCCTTTTAACGACAGGTAGTCAAATGGTTGCATTTAAAGTAAAGACAGAAATAAATAAAACAAGTAAAGATAGATTTATTACAGGTTATAGAAATGTATTCATCTAGACCTTTTACCCCTAGTGTTGGATGTTTTAATGAAGAACTGTAATGTTACTTAACGTAAGTGAATTAACTAGTTGGATTACTTGCTCTCGTAACGCAATCACTTAGTTAAGATTACATAGTGCAAGTCTCCTTGTCACCTTAGACCTCTTGACTATAACAAGTCATTCAACAAACATTAAGGACTAAATTAATTATTAACGTATGTGGTTTAACTAATCGATTCCCTTGTCCTCACAAGTCGAATACGTAACTAAGATTACACAATGCAACTCTCATTGTCATTTAAGTCCTCTTAATTATGTTTAATTATCCCAACTAACATGAAGTATTAATCGTGTGACTTTACTCTCGTAATAATCAACAATCACACAAGATCTCTCTTAGTATGATCCACCCACATCACAGTTCATTTATTTTGATTCAATTCTTTGATTATCTCTAATACAAATCACTAGCTGTCACTTAGTAAATGTAATGCCAAATCCACAAGTTCTCACTTAGTGGAACAAACATAACATTAATTGAATCAAACATAAATAAACCACAATACGAATCGTTCAGTGATTAAACAAACATATTATCATACGAATCAAATCAATCTAATAATTATATCCAACAATCTAAAGTTATTAATCAAGGTAAACAACAAGTCTTTAACCCATAAATATTAGCTTAAACACAAAAAACAATAATAACCACGGAAGAATTCATAATCGCTACAGTAAGAATTAACCGAAGAAATCAACCGTATCCGTGTGCTAGATGATGATCTCGAGTTTTCTCCATGGTTGAAATGGTGTTTGGTGGCCTTGGATCTCTCCAAAACGCGGCCAAAGTTGCCAGAAATCGCCCATGGGGGCTGCTGTGTTCGAGAGTGGAAGAGAGAGAGGAAAGAAAAGAGAAAAACTAGGTTTTATGCTTCTGCTGACACCTTACCCGACGGGTAAGCCTTTGTTTTCCTGATTTCCAGCTTTTGTATATTGTAGCCCTCGTAGTTCCGGTCGTTTGGGCTTTTGAATCAACTAAATCGGACTCCGTATGAGAGAGTTATGGTCAAAATACTAACGCCTCGTCAAAAATGCAACTTCTAGCATGAACTTCATTTCCTTTGTAATACTTTTCTGATTTGAGCCTGAAAGCATATTTTAAATGATTAAGTATCGAAAGTTCATAAAGTTAACTATAATTACAACAAAAAGGAACCGATATGGCTATAGAAAATATGTATAAAACGAGCCATATCAACACAATAGCCAGATTAGATACAATAGGCAATAATCGAAAATTGGATACATACAATAGAGGTTTTGAAAGTTTATACATACAATAGAAATTGTTGTCAAAGTTTATTACATTTTCAGACACTTATCCCAAAGAAAAACATAAAGTTTCATTGTTTTGACGTTGAAAACTTAAGTATTAGATATACATGCATTTTAGATAGAGTTTGTGGTATCCATAGATATATTAAGCAAGATTCAAGTAAATTAGGAGTCAAGCCTATACTGCTTTGGCTCGGGAACGTGTCTATAAAAACACTCCCGAAGCTTAAATGAAGAATAGTAAAACAAAATTATGTAACATGTACGGCTATATGACTTGTTAATTAATAACTACTATATCTTCAACAAAGGGTTAAAATATGAGATTACCACCTTGATCCTCAAGGGAAATATTTGCACTTACATTCTCATCAAGTTTTACAACTGCTTGTATGCTAGAAAATCATGATTTTATAAGTAAATTTTTATATAGAATGGTGGTGGTATTCTTCGAGCAAATAATACAATGCAAATAAAGGAAACCGGGTAAAAATCTTGAAAACGCATGGCCATGGGTGGAAGACCTCTCCGCACACGGTGAATTTACTTGTATATGTACTCGAAAGGTCTCCCAAGATATGTCGACACTGATCTTGAAAAATATAAATATATAATGGACACATGATAGGGCTTTGATGTTGCTATTATTCAAAGAAGTAAAAAAAAGATAATTTTTGCTTTAAAATATCATGGTTCTTAGTTTGACTCCGAGGATGCTTTATTACTTCTTTATATTATTGGTCGCTAATTATATCGCCAAATAGATATAGGTTTTTTATAAAAATAAAACAGAGTACCTAAAGACTTCATTATTTCAATTTTCAAATCAACATATCAGTTACATAGTTTAGCATGATTCAAATTTCTAGCATTAGTCACTTACATATTGATGAGCTACTAAAATTATGTTTCGCATTTATTTTGTTACGATACACATAAGTTATGCTTGAAATTGTTTTCACTTAACTTCACAATCAATAGTTACAATTTGAATGGTTTTATTTAGATACTATGATATTGAGTGTAAAAGCACCTAGAGACTTCATTATTATGTTTTTTTTAAATCCTATCATAAATTCATTCCAAAATGAAACGGTTTGCACAATGTATGACAATAAAGATGGGAGTAGATACTCATATTAAGACTTTGATTCAAATGCATTATTAAGTAATATAGATATGTGTATATACATATATATGTAATTTTTGATATCTAAACGATATTATCGTTATATTTTGAAATTGTTAAACTATTTTACATAGTTTTTGACTTGTTTCCACAATTAATTCAATTTTGATTATATTTGAAATTATTTTTATTTTTAAAATAAATATATAATTTTGAATATTGAAAATTATTTTAATATAAAATTTCGAGCTTTTCAAGCCGAGCTCGAGCCACTTTAAAAACATTTTCGCGTCGAGCTCGAGTCTGCCTCATGAAAGCTCGTCGAGCTATCGAGTCGAGTTCGAGCTTAACCTAAATGAGTCGAGCTCTAGCCCTGTCGAGCACGAGCTCGACTCGACTCGGTTACAGCCCTAGTTTTGATGATGTTTGATGAGGTCATTCATGGCACAGTATGGCCTTGTAAACCGATCTTCAAGATCGAAGATCGGATATAACCACATAGAATCATTTTGTTTGTATTGTTTGTTATCATGATTTTTTCTTCATTTCTCGGTTATTGTATGTGAGTTTAACCTCGATTACATGTTGTGTTGGTTAATTTCTAACGATTTTATATCAGGGTGATCAACTAACTATTGTTAGCTGTTTGATTCCGCATTTAATTCGTTAATCGATATACCCATCAGCTACTCCGAATTGGATTAGTTTCTCCTGAACAAATATGTACTTAATCAAAGAAATGATGACTAATGGCGGGATAATTCCATTTAGCGAAACACCTAACGAAGGAACCACATTTTTTAGTTCATATTCCATTTTGTGTTAATCAAACATGCTCCTATAAGTCACCTTGTTATTTCATATCATAGTTTGACTTTTACAGTTTTACGGTATGAAATAATATGCGAACTTCTTGTTGGATGTTATCCTCATCGAAAAATAAAAGAAATTGATGTCTTCATGTAAATTTATGGGCTACTCCATCTTACAATTATAGCTAGATCAACACCTTGTCAATCAAAATTAATTCTCGTTGGAAGATGGTTGTTGGTGATCCACCATGTAGCAATATTGTTGACCTTCATAGGAATTTCACGATTTTATATGAATCTAATCTTACAAGTTTGGATTTTCACTAGGGCTGTTCACAGTTCGGATAAAACCGGATTATCCAATTGGATAACTCGGATCGGACCATATGGTTTGGATAATTGGATTTTTGGATCGGCTCGGATCAAAACCAAACGTATTATTTTGGATCACGGATTGGTTTTGGTTTGTAAATTACAAACCGGATTATCCAAAAAAACCAAATAACAAATAAATATATATTTTTCAAACATTATATATATAGATGAAAATACAAAATAGTTTACTAAATTATAATTATTATAATAATTATTCAAATATAATAGGTAGTTTATAGTTTATAAAATTGTTTACTTATATTTGTAGGTAATTTATAGTTTCATTTTGCATTATACAATTAGATTACACACATGTATATGTACTGGAAGGTAGAAATGAGAACCATCTATTTTGTATAATTTTATTATAATATTTAACATATTTTTAGTAGATATTAAATATATTTATGTATGTGTTTGGATATCCAAAAACCAAACCGATCCATCCAAATAATAGTTCAGATGGATTGGTTCGGTTTTTAAATGTGTTTGGACGGATCGGATTCATACTTTCGAAACCATAATCCATTTGGATTCATGTATACGGATCGGTTTTGAACCGATCCATCCATTTGAACACCCCTAATTTTCACTATGCTTAGTTTCTTGACTGAAAAGCTTTTAGATTCATTCTCAATATAAAGGCCCAAGTATCTGTTAAGCCCAAGTTGCTTAGAATCTCTTCTAATTCTTGAAATTGGGCTAATTCAGGCCTACGAGGCTACGATCAGGAACCCTGCCCACAATACGGGCGTACATATATATCGGGAATTCGGGATAAATAAAAGACTACACTGAAGCCTCCCCCTTTTTTTTATCATTTGTCATTCAAAAAAGATTTCAAGTTTGATTTAAGAATAAAAGAAAAGACTACACTGAAGCCCCCTTGCAACAGAAATAGAACAAAAGAAACATAGAATACACATTTAAAAAAAAATGAAAAAAAATAAGAAGAAAAGCTGTTGGCCCCACTCCCCTTACCCGATGCTCTCCTCTCTTCCGTCGAAATAACGACGCCCCAAACCGACGCCATGAAACTGACGCCCCGTACCAACGGTGTCAGTTTCTTCTGTAAAAACCGACGTGGCAAACCGACGTCCGTTGGCAGGAGTCTAATATGAGAAGATTTCATTAGAAATTTAAAATATCTGAAAATTTTGAAGATTCTTGCCATATTTTTAACCAACAATCAATTATATCACTAGTAATACTTTTGTGACCAAGAATTGGGAAACAACAAATTATATTATTTCACTCACTTGAAAAAGCCGTTAGATCGTACACTTTTTAGAGAAATTTGGTAGGTTTTGAAAGCGGGCCGGATTTGGGCCCATATTTTTAATTGGTACATAAATATATATTAATATGAACTTATGAAATACGAAATAAATCCACTTGGTTCACCCGTTATGATTTTTACTTCTCTAACCAAAACTTTCCAAGTTCGATTCTTCACGGACACATTTTTTTATTTACATATTGATTTTTAACTAGTAGTGAGGCTCGCGCTTCGCAGCTAGTATATGCAATCTTTTAACATCTAACATTTAATAGTTAGAGCTCTAAATAAGTCAAAGGATATACGAATCAATTATACAAACGATGATGTAAATATATATTATTAAGATTATCGTTCATACTGCTATATTTTTTCTGTAATCTTGTGCCAATAGAAAAAAAAATGAAGTAATCCAAAATATTTGAACCATATAAACATCTTGTAAGAGGTATCTCTTTAGAAGAATTTTATTAGAGTTTATTAGTTCTATTTTCTTTCTTCATTTTGGTGGATGATATTGATAATATTGTTATTGTGTTACAACTAAATATAGTTTTGTTCCGTACATCAGTATTGATTATATGAAGAAAATTGATAGAAATGAGGTTTGGAGAAATAAAAAGTTTGACCAATAGAAAAAATAGGTATAATTTAGGCCTATGTAAGTAGATATATATCATTATTTTTGAAGACATTCACATTAAATGGTAAAATAAAACTTCAAAATATGTCACTATAAAAAAAATAGAAGAATTCAAAAAATTTAGAGTTAATAAACATTTTAACTTCTGTCATGTATTTAAAATATATATTTAGTTAAGTCAGAAGCAACTTATCGATCCAAGTTATGTTACATTTATTTACTTAAGTGACGTATTTAATACTCCCTCCGTCCCAAAATAATTGTCCACCGACCAAAAACACGCGGTTTAATAAAAGTACAATCATTACTGCTTTCTCTTTCTTACTTTTTGCAGAATGACGGTTTTACCCTTATGCAATTAATTACTACATTCTGTAAAGTTTGTAATAACAATTTGAAGTAAGGGTAATTTGGTAATCACTATCAAAATTTCCTTTCCATATTTGGATGTGGACAATTAATTTGAGACGTCCGAAAAAGGAAACGTGGACTATATTTTTGAGACGGAGGTAGTATATATATATATATATATATATATATATATATATATATATATATATATATAGGGTAGTGATCAAGAGGGAAGTGTCTTTTTGGGGGGAAGGGGGGAAGCGTTAGTACGCATCAGGAAGCATATTACAATTATCAATCAAAACGTCAACAAAAAATTATTTTTATCGGTAAATGGTAATCAAAATCGATGCTATAAAGAATATTTTAACGAATGAATTTCATTTTTAAGTCATAACATTAATTGATGAATATTTATTTAATTAATTGTTAAGATGCAGTGTGATGCATATTAACTAAGATGCATCGCGATGCATCATAAAACTTCACATTATTTGAAAAATATTTTTATTGTTAAGATGCATCACAATGCAGATTAACTAATATGCACCGCGATGCATCTTAACGGATTTGGATCAAATATTCATAAATCGATACTATAACTTGAAGAAAAAATTTATCAAGGAAGCTTAACATTTATAACAACGATTCCGATTAACATTTACTAAATTTCAGTTTGTTTTTTTCGAGATTAGTATATGTGAAGGTAATATGCTTCCTGATGCATACTAACGCTTCCCCCTTCCCTCAAAAAATAGACTTCCCTCTTGATCATGCCACTATATATATATAATCGAACATTTGACCAACCGCTAGAAAGGTCAAATAAGGTGGGCAAGAACCACTTCGCTAAAAGCATCTTTTGTTACATTCTGTGATTACAATTATATATATATATAATAGAAATCGCATATAAAACAAAAGGTTACTGTTCATAAGTCCGCCGTCCCGCGCCTATTGAGGTTTTTATACAATTTCACCTCATTTTAACTTTTTTTTTTTGATTTAGGATCAGAGGAGAATGCCATTTAAAGAAGGCAAGGAGGGCAAAGGACTAGTTTGCAATTTCTCAAAAAATAAGAATAGGGGCTCAATCGCTTTCTTCATTTCTCAAAACACACAGATAACTTTATCTCTCCCTTTCTCTTCACAACAAGATAACACCACAACAACACCACCACCTTCGTCCACCACCTGCCGGAGTCACCACCGCAACCAGCGCCGGTCGGAGTCACTACCGTAACCACCGCCGTCGCTAAAAGATTTAATGTTCAGGATTTCTTAAGTGATCATATATACATACAAAATCATTCATTACAAACAATAATAAATAAATAAAAACTCACACATCGTTGAAGGCAAAAGTTAAACCGGAGATCAAAGAGAACTGAATAAAATTGTGTTGCTTCTTTTTCTTCTTCAGGTAAGGATTATAATCTGCGGCGATCGGACCTACCTGCGGTGTACTAAAAAACAGCTGATCCGAAACGCTATGATGACGGTTCCGATCACCGTTACGTTGACCGTTAATCGGTACGGTAGAATCACCAGAAATATCCGACGGAAGCTTCTTTGGAGGTGAATTCGAATTCGAACGATGTGTCGTTACTGTTTTCGGTAGGTTTGGAAGTGGAGTATGATGCGGATGAAGAGAGCATGAAGTGAATTGGACTAGCTGGAGCACTGTAGAAGAATCCGGAAGGTGTACGGCCGAGACTAGAAGGAGCACTGATGAAAGGAGTGGAGCAAGCACTGTCGAAATCGTCGGTGTTGGCCGGAGTTTGATGAAGGTCGTCATCGTGATGTTTTTGTTCCATTGAATTTGAGAGAGAAACAGAAGCATAAAGTGATGAGAAAAAAGCTTCGAGTCAAGGGAGTTGGTTATCGACATCTGTTTTTTAATTTGAAAAAAAAAACAACTGCATCCTGCTTTTTTCTACTGCATCGTACATTTTGTTACCATATCGTACTTTTTTAGTACTGAAAAAAAACTACTATGGAGTAGTACTTATTTACTGCATCTTAGAATTTTTCTTTAGCATTTTTATGTGTTACAAAAAAGTAAGATGCAGTGATAAATTTGTTTTACTTGTCTACTGCATTCTGTATTTTTTGTTACTGCATCTTGTATTTTTTTTGTTACTACGTCTTTTTTGTATTTTTGTTACTGCATCTTTGTATATATTGTTATTGCATCTTACGTTCATTAGCATTCTGACTGAATCGTTGGATATTAACAAGTTTTTGTTACCGCATCTTATATATTTTTTACTGCATCTTACGTTCGTTAGCATTTTGACTGAATCTTACATATGTAACATGTTTTTGTTACTGCATCTTGTATATTTTTACTTAATCTTACGTTTGTTAGTATTTTGACTGAATCTTGCATATTAACAAGTTTTTGTTACTGCATCTTCTATATTTTTTACTGCAACTTACGTTTGTTAGCATTTTGACTACATCTTGTATATTTTTTACTGCATCTTACGTTCGTTGGCATTTTTCCTAAATCTTGCATATTTAACAAGTTTTACGATTTAATAAAATTGTTGACAATTTTTTTGGAATAATTTAAAGCATTTTTTCAGGTTGATTCATAATTTTTGTCAAAATTGCAAAATGACCCCTCCTCCCTTTTATAAATTTGTCAAAATTGCAAAAAGACCTCTCCCCTATTACCTTGTGCTCCTCTGATCTGAACCCTAGCTCCCCACTTCTTATTTATTGTCGTAGTACTTCTTTAATTCCTCCATGATATCATCTTTTTCTTTTTCTTTAAATCCATAAATCATGTTATTATTATTATTGCTTCTTGTTGTGGTTGTTGTTGTTGAAATGTACGCAGTAATTATTATACGTTGATTTTCTTTTCATATGACATTTATTTCTACAGTTTATTTGTTTTGTTGTTATTACTGTTCATCACTTAACATAAGAGAGGCTGAGCTTGAACTTGAACTTGAAGTTGGTCGTTCAAACTTTAAATCTCATACACACAATATTCAAACTTCAAACACAATGAGATTACGAACAACCCATAAATATATACATTTGGATTATCTCGATTGCATTTTTCTCTTCGAAAGGCAATAAGCCAATAACTCACACACAGACACATTGTCAAAATGTGTACATTTTTTATATGAATATATACATTTATACAACTTATGAACTTGAAATAACAATCTCATAGTTCAATCATCAATTCAATATCGTTAGGCTAATGGACATTTGTATATTTGTATTGATCTAATCTAATCATTTATTTGACAAGTCTTGCTTTCCTATATATACATAACAATAACGTTTTCGTGTTGTAAGTGCCTATTATTTAGTTGCAACTCAGAGCCCCTAAAATCAATGAGACGGCTCGGTATAACAGTAAACTTGTCGAGGCAGGCCCGGATTTGAGTTTGTGCAACACGAGCCGTTGCACAGGGCCCATTTTCATTTGGGCCCAAAATGATAATCTTAAGATGGGATATGTATTTATGAAACGGAGATAATTAAGAAAACTATTTTTGGTCCAGCGGAAATTGCAAAGCATACCAAATGATTGGTCATGTGTTCGATCCGTGCAAGTTTTAGTTTTGTCATTTTTATTCCAATTCTATCATTTACATTTCCAACTCAAATAAATTTTTTCCAAGGCACTCAAGTTTTGTAGTCCCATATCCGTTATTAAATCCGTTCTACGGTTCTTACTAATACCTTTTAGAAATATATTTTCAGCTTCATCAATCATATGTTATCCTATATTACCCAAATTGTGATTAAAATAGTTTTATATCACATTTATTGATCTATTATTATTTGTGTATTCAACTACACACGTGTTATCCTTGTCAAAATAGGATTGTAACATTTATTAAAGTTTTGTGACATTTATTTATGAAAATAAAAAGGGGTATGAGTGTAATGTTGTAGAAGAAGGCAAGAAGCCAAGAAAGGAAGACCATTTACGAGGTGTTTTATCAAGTAATCATTCCGTCTCAAAGTAAGCGTTTGATATCAGCTTTTACGAATTAAAAAAATTACATTGTCTACTAATCGTGTACCGTCCTGAATGGACCTCACAAGTTAAACAGGCGAACATTACACAGGACGGACCAACTAACAGGCCTGACAAACCCACAGGGAGGCCCATGGGCCGACTCACGAAGGCGGTATAAATCCATGGCATTAGGGTTTGTGTCCCCTGTCAGGGGACAGCCTTGTAACGGATTCCACCCACGTTAGTGGTGGTTCCCCGAAGGCCGACATGGGTTTTATCCTCCCCATATTATTGGTCCACGTCATTACAGGGGACCCACATGCAGGACGCGTTAATTACAACCGTACGATTCAAAGTACCAAGATCATATCTTAGCCGTACGATGAACAGTACCACCAGATGGTGATTCCACCGTACGATCACAACCATGCGATCATGACTCAACCGTACGATGAACAGTACCACCAGATGATGACTCCATCGTAGGATCAAAACCATGAGATGATGACACGTGGCAAACTTGCTCACCAAGGTGAATGTGCAATACAAGCATTATAAAGTCGGGGACTATGTATGGAGAAAAAATGAAGCTTCCAGGGTTGAAGATACAGGAAAGCTTGGACAGAAATGGGAAGGACCCTACCAAGTAACATTGGCCCACGGCAATGGAGCTTACAGCCTGACACAACTTGACGGTACTCCTGTTCCACGAACATGGCACGCAACAAACTTGAAAAAATGTTACGTCTGAACAACTATCTGTAAACCCAGGAGGACTTGATCACCCCTCCTGCTTGGCATGTTTTGTTGAATCACTTTTTTATCAATAAAACTAAGTTGTTCGTGCCAAATTAAAGTTATCTTACTTCATGTTTATGTTTATACAACTATCACAAATGTGCCAGGGACATACCACCTTTACACAAGGAATGTCATATGCACAAGGCCCTACTATTGGCCGGATTTGCACAATGCATCTCCACATAGCCTCACTCCCTGCACACAGGTGATACATCCACCATAAAAAGGCAGTCAGGAGTGACGGTCCTGCCATAGCGGAAGGTGAATTCTAGCCCTATCCCTGGCAGAGGTTCACCTCAACCAGTAGGTTGGCAAAGCGTTGAACCAGATCAGGGCAGGAAGGACACAGGCATTCGCCATTAGGCTTGCTAGCTGAACCTTCCTGCACAACCGGCAAACTAGAATTTGCCAGGTCATGACCACTCAACTTTCACTCATCACACCCAAACAGTGTAAATATTCAAAACAAAACTTGCAAGTAAACACTTAACAAGAAGCATGCATACATTAAAAACATAAATAAAAATATACATGCCCAAGAAGCATTAGACGTTCATATACAATTTGTCCATAAGAAAAATAACTATGGCTTCATAGCCAGGATCATGTCGACAGGCATATTAAGATCCTCGACTAACTTCTCCAGGAAGGGAGATGTAGATAAATTCTTCAAGGTCGTCTTTGCCTCTTCAAGCTTTGTCATAATGTCAGGGTCAATTCTCCTGGCAAGAGCTTCAGGCAGCGGGTTCAAAAATTGAGCAGCCAAAGCAGCTGTTTCATGACGGCCCTGGCCCCTTGAATACTGAACCAACTTGCCGAAAGGATTAATAATCCCAGGACAGCCCATTGAGGTGATGATCAGGTCAGGGAGACCGGCCTGCAACTTTTTCTTTTCTCCGGTCGCAGCGTCCCTTTCAGAAAGGGCCTGATCTCTTTCCTCGGCTGTCCTGTCCCTAGCAGCTAGGGCCTCATCCCTTTGCAGGGTAGCAACATTTAGCTCCTGATTAGCTCTTTGCAGCGAAGCTTCCATCTCGACTGCTTTTTGGGCCTAAGCAAATAAAACACTTCGGGTGATAAGTCCCAAGCAGGTAGCAGAAAACGAAAAGCAAAGGAAATAAAAATATACCTGCTCTGCCAACTGAGTCTTCAGAGTCTCAATCTCCAAATTCATCTGGTCGACCCTGGCAATATCACCAACATGATCTGCTTTGAATTTCTCAAACTGTTCACGCTCGTGTGCTGCTCGCGCCTGCTCATTTTTCAGGTCAATCCTCAATTTCCTGGCAAGCACCTCCAAACGATCAGCCACCTTCAAAGTGTTAATGCTCCACATGAAAGAGTCGAATGTGGTCTTGATCCCCCGGTTAATACTCTGACGAGCGTTCAGGGAAGCCATTCTCTTCCCAATAGCTGGAGGCATTGCGTGATGGACATAGTCTCTGCAGGATTGGAGATCGTGCCCCAGGTTGTCAGCATGAAAGGACCAGTTGGGAACAAAGGGAGGAAGACCAGAGAGGTCTTCAGCAGGAGCACTAGGAGTGGCAACACGAGCACTGCCCAAAAAATCAACCGCATCATCATCATCATTAGCCATCCTCTTCACAAAGGAAAGGCTGTTGGAGCTTCCTGATTGATGACGTGAAGAAGAGTTGTCTTCAGTCCTGAACTGAATTCTCCTCCTCTTGCGGTGAGCAGGGTTCTCACCACCCTCTTCCTCCTCCTCTGAAAAAGAAAATTACTCACTAAATTTTTACCAAATCATTAAATTTTTACCAAAACATAAGGAACAAATAAGCTAGCGAACCATTGCATACCTGTAGCAGAGTCATGCAGCCTGGAGGGTTGAGAAATATAAACAACATCCTCGGAACCCCCAGCTTCACTGGAGGAAACAGGGTGACTGCCAGTCTTTTTCTTCTTCGACCTACCTCCTGGGGCAGTCTTTTTCTTCTTTCTCCCTGTGGATGCCCCGAGGTCATTGACCATTTCATAATCCTCCGGGACGTCGGATCCGACAAGAATGCTTTGCTGGGGGGACCCATCGTCGTTGGCAGGTATGTTATCTACAGAGGTATGACCAATCTCCACCCCAGAAAGGTCATCAGCTGCCAGGAAGCTATTGAAATCCATCACTGCAAGAGGAAAAAGAGTTAAAACGCTACACATTATAAATAGGTATCTAAACATTTGAGAGCCGCCTGAACACCACCACTCCCTACCTTTATTTTTATACGTGCATATAAGAATGCGGCCTTCCCTGTTCCAATTCCTGCTCATACTAGCCATAGCCAGGACGGAGTCTGGGTAGGGCCTCATCACTACTCCGGCCTGTCTCAGGAGCCGAAGGAAATTCATGTCAACCTCCGGATTTGTCTCAAGAATCATAGGGTTCATATTTTTTACAGGCGCAAGTCTAGAGACCCAGGCTTGCGGGTTTACCCACTGCAAAACCCCCCGTTTATCAGATGGGATAAACTTGTCATCAACATAAAAAAAACCCTCCTTCCACCCCCTCCAACCATCTAACCGGGAACCACAAAAGTTGGTATTTTTGCCTCCTCGCTTGGCTACCGAAAACCAACTCTCCGGAGAATTGGTTATTGTAAACTGGCTAGCAAAATATAACAGGGTGGGCTCTTTCCTGTGTAATCTACAATACACCTCGAACATTATTATTTTTTGAAGCCCTAATGGATGTAGCTGGGAAAACCCAATCCCATAATACTCTAATAGGGAAATCAGGAAGGGAGTGGGGGGAAGCCTGAAGTTACTAAGGGAAAACCAGTCGGAGTATACAGTAACCTTTCCAGAGGGAGGCATATGTGCCCGCTGGGAGGGTAACGGCGCGATCGCCTCAAAAAGATCTATACAAGGGTACTGGGAAATCAACTGTAAGAGGGTGTCCCTATCTATTTTACTCCTAATACCGTCAACCATACCGCCGGAAAACTGAGCAGTAACCCTAGCCAAGGGACCGCTCATGACAGAAGTGGTGGCAGGGGTAGTGGCAGACGAAGACGGCTCCATTATTTTATACAAATAAAAAAGCAATCTAAAGGATACAAGAGAGAGAACACAGGAACAAGAAAACAAACCTAAAAGATGCTTGCCGGAATTCTAAAAAAGCGTCGGAAGTTGCAGAGAAGGAAAACAATGTTTGTGAAATGAGAGTAAAATGGAAAAACTGCCAAGGTATGCCTATTTATGGCGAAAGAAAGTAACCGCCTCAGGCCCATGGGCTCGTGGGCTTTAATCCAAGCCATACACGTGTACGACTGAGATAAATCCTCAGGCGTGGGCGCGTGTGGCAAGCTGTAGCAATTAATACCCCACGCGCACACGCAATCACCGGCACACCCTTCGATAAATACGGACACCTCGGGCAGGTAAACACTCACATTCTGACATAATGATGGGACACCATCAGTCAAAAAAATGAAACGCCAAGAAAATGACACGTCTAGCCTGACAAAACCAACGTCCCGGATTCAAACAACATCGAAAGGCCATTTGAAAATCCTTTACCGAGGGAAGGATAAGGCTTCTTCCCTGTAAATAACATGGTAATTAAAGACCATGGCAATGTCTCGCCTGAGAAAGGAAATCTTAGAGTTTAGTTCCCTGATGCAAATCTCAGCAAACTAAACTGGGGGGACTTAATCGTGTACCGTCCTGAATGGGCCTCACAAGTTAAACAGGCGAACATTACACAGGACGGACCAACTAACAGGCCTGACAAACCCACAGGGAGGCCCATGGGCCGACTCACGAAGGCGGTATAAATCCATGGCATTAGGGTTTGTGTCCCCTGTCAGGGGACAGCCTTGTAACGGATTCCACCCACGTTAGTGGTGGTTCCCCGAAGGCCGACATGGGTTTTATCCTCCCCATATTATTGGTCCACGTCATTACAGGGGACCCACATGCAGGACGCGTTAATTACAACCGTACGATTCAAAGTACCAAGATCATATCTTAGCCGTACGATGAACAGTACCACCAGATGGTGATTCCACCGTACGATCACAACCATGCGATCATGACTCAACCGTACGATGAACAGTACCACCAGATGATGACCCCATCGTAGGATCAAAACCATGAGATGATGACACGTGGCAAACTTGCTCACCAAGGTGAAGGTGGAATACTATAAATATAGGGCATAATCACTATTCATGCCCTAACACCTCATAATACACCTTCAATACTATTCAATACTATTCACCGCCTACGTTCATCATCAATAGGAGATCACTGTTCATCTCCTACCGCCGATTCATACCACCCTTATTGTTGTTCGATACACTATAACGGGTCCTTACGCAAGCCGCAGAGAGTAACGAGTCGGCCCAATCCATTTTGCACTCAGGTATAAAAATAATGCTTGATCATCTACCAGTGTAGATGACCAGGGGCGGATGTAGTGTTGTACCATGGGGGGCCATGGAACCCCATGGATCCAGCCCATTTAGTGTAAAATATAGTCTATATTTAGGTTGGCCCCCAAGCCCAGTATTGTTTGGCCCCCTTGCTCAAATATATTTGGCCCATCATAGTTTTCTAGTTAGAATTGCTAGCCCAAATTTAGTTAGAGTTGCTAGCCCAAATATATTTGTCCTTTTACAGAGAGAATTGCTAGCCCAAAATCCCCAAATTAATGTTAACTAGGAAGTAGGAATGATCAAAATTTCAAAATTGCCATGTAACATCCTCTCCGGTAGCCTGGTATTTTTCTATTTATAATTGTGTATTTAATAGTTTTAAATAATTTTTCGATATAATTGTTTAATTGTGAAAGTTGGTGAAATAGGTCTTAGGACTTATTGTGTTTAGTGAAATGTTGCTTGAATTAAATTATTGAAGTTGACGGTATAATAAAATAAATTTCTCGCAAATGATTTTTAGGTTCCAGACAATAGATTTAGAACGGGTATTAAATACCCAAAGTTGTAGGTCAGTTAAATGATGGACCGATCTTTATTTGGGGATCACTTTACCAATTCCTTTCCCCAAATTTCCCTCTCAAATAAACACATAAACCCTAGCTAGTAAATCAAGTGAAACTTTCAAACTAGAAAGTGATTGAAGGTTGTAATCTACAAGCTATTAGCATCATCATCATCTCCTTCTTCTTCTAGCCATCATCTCCCTCATTTGGAAGGTAAATGGGGTTTATTTTCAATGGTAGTTTTAATGAATACTTGGTTAATTGAATTGGTTCTTGTATTTGTAGGATGATTACTTGTTATACATGATGATATGTGATGAATTGTAACTAGTTAGATGCATCGAATTCAAGTTTTGAGTTAAGATTTAAGTTAGTTTGATAATATGAATGGGTTTGGTGATTTGGTGTGAATCTTGGTTATTTGGAGGTTATAGTGGTTGATAAATGTTGTATAGATGTGGTATGAAGTTGTTGTTAGATTAGAAATTGAGTTGTATGCATATTTGGTTCGAAATTGAGATTTTGGTAATTAGAATTCGTGCAAAGCTTCAAATCTGCTGCTGCTGCTGTAACTGATGATCAACCCGGCGGGTCTTGACCCTTAGCCGGCGGCTAAACTGCTTAGCCGGCGGTCAGATGACCCAACCCGGCGGATACCCGAAGCTTTAAAATGGCAAAAAGTTCTGTTAGCTTAAAAATTAATTTACCCGGCGGTTTGTAGTTGGTAGCCGGCGGCTACTCAGTTTAGCCGGCGGCTAAGTGAGCCCAGCCGGCGGCTTCGTGCTGTTTCCAGGGCACTTTTTATTTTAGTTTTAAAACACATTCCAATTGTTATTATATGATAATTATATGACGTATTATGATTGAATATGCATGATTAGTAGTTAGTAATCTAGATGTTTATATTAATGAGTTCCAAATGTGTCGAGCTTTTATAAGTTATATTTGGACGACTTTGATTACTAACTTTTCATTGGTGTTGAATCTCAGATCATCCGAAAGATAAGGTAGCACCTGGTATCTGAGTTAGTGAAGACGAAGGTATTGGTGAGTGGATTCAAAACTCACCGTTTGGCTTAGTTGTAATCATTTGATTACAACGGGTAAACGTAGACTTGATTATTGAGTTGATTAGTTGCTATTGTTGATTATATGTGCTTGTGTGGCCTTCGGGCATTGCTGTTAATGAGGTCAACGAGTTGATGAACTGTTGGTTGGGCTAGTGAGTGGTTGTGTGAATGGTACAGGGATGTACTTCATTTGTTGTGTGTGCTGAACTGTACCTAAGTATGATAACCACTAGCTATCGGTCTCGTCCGTTATGGCCATACGGATATGTTTGGATAAGTGATCTTGGGGAGCCGCCCGGGTACTTAGGTTATCCCTGGATCCGCCGATCTTCATTAAGTTGTTGTTGATTGTTGTGTTTGCGAATATTTGTTGTAATTAATTGGTTTAGCTAAGTTGAATGTTGGGTATTGGATTTACTCACTTAGCTATGTGCTAATCCCTCGTTGTTACTTCCTGCAGACTTTTGGTTTTGTGCATGCGGGTGGGTAGCAGGAAGGTCAAACCTTGGAAGAATGGAATGTTTGATATTCAAGCTACTCTGATTATTTTGTTGTAACTCAGTTTAGTTTATATAATACCCCGACATGCTAATCTTTTGAACAAGTTTTAAATTGAAGTGACTTAAACATGTGAACGGTTTTACTACTTTAGTAGAATATGTAATCAAGTATTGCTTTTAAATTACTTGCGCTTCCGTATTATCTTTAATATTATTACTATGGAATGAGGGGTGTTATAAGTTGGTATCAGAGCATAGTTTTAGGAAAATTGTTCATTGTTGAATGATCAATCCCAAAACTCGAGCGTGATATATCAAACATTCCTGGGTATGGGATTAGTATTGGGTGAAGGTAGTTAGTATGCTAACGATTAACAAAGTTCAAGTGTTGTGTTAAATTTCAGAAATGGCAGATAACGAACCACCGACCACCAACCCCAACAATGCCTCCGGGATTATCGCTCCTCAAATTGGGACTCATACCGAGCAACACGATCATAATGGTACTTCTCAACCAACCGGACAACAATCTAACCGAGATGAGTATATTCATGAGATGGAAGACGAGTTGGTATTCCTTAGGGAATTCAAGAGGAAAGCTGAGGAAGCTGCGACTAGACAGTTATTTCAGCAAGCCCCAGTCTTTGGTTCTAGTTCATCGTCCCAATCAGAAAAGAAGTGTTCGTACAAGACTTTTATGGCTAGTCGACCACCGGAATTTCAAGGAAGTAAAAATCCTACGGTAACGTTGAATTGGCTTAGGGATATGGAACGCAAGTTTGATGTGACTTGTTGTGATGAGGAATTGAAAGTCAAGTATGCGGTTCAATGTATGAAGGATGATGCCATGGTTTGGTGGGATTCCATTACCGGTCATTTCACTCAACAACAGAAAGAAGCTATTAGTTGGTCTCAGTTTCATCAAGTTGTTCGTAATCAATATTGTTCGGATTTTGATATTGCTAGGATTCGAAGAGAGTTTGTGAATCTTCGATTAAATGATGACATGACTATTGATGAACTGATTTCGCAGTTTACGGATAAGCTTAGGTTCGTGCAACAATGGGTTCCTGATGAGAAGACCCAGATAGAACAGTTTGTGGATGCTTTACCGGATAATTACCGTACGGTTGTAAGATTGGCTAAGGATTTATCGCATGCTTTTAACCTCGCGCGGTCTGCTGATAGTGATTTGAGAGGTTTGCGATTATGGCAAGGAAGGGATACAAGTTCCTCTAAGGCAAGAACGGAATCATCGGGTAGGAATAGATCTAAGTGGCAAGGGAATCGGCAAGGTAGTAAGAAATTTGTTGGAAGAGGTAGTTCTTCGGGAAGTTATAATAGTTCCAATTGGTGTAGTTCGTGTAGGTCTCGGCATGATGGTCCGTGTACGGCTAAGACGAACAAATGTATGAAGTGTGGTGAATTGGGTCATGAGATAAAGAGTTGCTGTTATCCAAATTTTGTTTGTTGGACTTGTAAGAAAGAAGGGCATAGAGTTGGTCAATGTCCGGAGGCAAGGTCGACGGGGTCGGGTTCGGTCGGGAGTTCGGGATCTTCCGGTCAGAAAAGAAAGAACCCTCCTCCAGCAACTAGTAGGGCTTTTCAGATGACGGTTGATGAGGCCATGCGTACTGAAGATGTTATCACGGGTACATTTCTTATAAACTATGTACCTGCACGTGTATTGTTTGATTCGGGTGCTAATTGTACTTTCATTTCTGTGCAATTTTGTGATAAGTTGAAATTAGCCCCTACTGTGATAACAAAGCCTATAGAAGTAGAAATAGTTAGTGGTAAGTTAGTTCCTGTTACCACCTCGGTGACTGGAGCTAATATTACTATTGATGAGCATGTTTTTCCTATTTTCTTGTTGATGCCAATCCCTAGTTTCGATGTAATTATTGGTATGGATTGGTTGAGTCAGAATAAGGCTAGTATTGATTGTCATCGGAAGTTGGTTAGGATCCCAATCTCCGAAGAGTCATATCTTGTGGCTCGAGGAGAACGGGATGGTGTAGCTATTCCTTTGATTTCTTTGATGAAAGCTAGGAAGTCTTTGTCAAAAGGTTGTGAGTCATACCTAGCCTATGTAGTCGATGCCAAATTAGAAAGGAAAACTGGTTCGGATGTTCCTGTTGTTTGTGAGTACCCTGAAGTGTTTCCCGATGAGTTTCCTGGGTTACCACCAGTTAGGGAAGTAGAATTCAGAATTGATCTTGTTCCGGGTTCATCGCCTATTGCTAAAGCTCCCTATAGGTTAGCTCCTTCGGAAATCCGTGAAATGATGAATCAGATTCAAGAGTTGTTGGATAAAGGTTTTATCAGACCTAGTTCCTCGCCGTGGGGTGCACCAGTGTTGTTCGTGAAAAAGAAAGATGGGTCATTGCGGATGTGTATTGATTATAGGGAATTAAATAAGAGGACTGTGAAGAACAAGTATCCATTGCCTAGAATAGATGACTTATTTGATCAGTTACAGGGTTCTTCAGTATATTCTAAAATTGATCTGAGATCGGGTTATCATCAGGTCCGTGTTCGTGAAGAGGATGTTCCAAAAACTGCTTTTCGTACTAGGTATGGGCATTATGAATTTCTGGTTATGCCTTTTGGTTTGACAAATGCTCCCGCAGTATTTATGGATTTGATGAACCGTGTGTGTCGACCATTCTTGGATAAATTTGTGATTGTTTTTATTGATGATATACTTGTTTATTCGAAATCTGAAACTGAGCATGCCATGCATTTGAGATTGGTTCTTGAAACATTGAGACGAGAACAGTTGTATGCAAAGTTTTCCAAATGTGAATTTTGGATTCGCGAAGTTCAGTTTTTGGGTCATATAATTTGTCGAGATGGTGTGAAAGTGGATCCATCAAAAGTTGCAGCTGTAATGAATTGGAATGCACCGAAATCTGTTTCTGAGATAAGGAGTTTCCTGGGGTTAGCTGGATATTATCGGAAATTTATCAAAGATTTTTCTAAGATAGCCGGTCCGTTGACTAAGTTAACTCGTAAAGAAGAGAAGTATGTGTGGACTGATCAACAGGAGCAAACTTTTCAGACATTGAAACAATTGTTGTGTCAGACACCGATTTTAGCATTACCGGAAGGTACTGATGATATTGTGGTTTATTGCGATGCTTCATATTCGGGTTTGGGTTGTGTTTTAATGCAAATGGATAGAGTTATCGCTTATGCTTCACGGCAGTTGAAACCACATGAGAAGAACTATCCTACGCATGATTTAGAACTCGCTTCAGTGGTATTTGCCCTAAAACTTTGGAGACATTACTTATATGGAACTCGATGTGTTGTTTGTACCGATCACAAGAGTTTGCAGTATGTGTTCTCCCAGAAGGAATTGAACATGCGGCAGAGACGATGGTTGGAATTAATAAAAGATTATGATTGTGAAATTAGATACCATCCGGGCAAAGCTAATGTGGTCGCCGATGCTTTAAGTCGAAAGAATACTCCTGAACGAGCTTTCTATTTAAAAGTGAATGTTTCCTCGGATTTGATTGATCAAATTAAAGTTATGCAGCTTGAAGCATTGAAGGATCAGAATCTGAAATCGGAAATCATGTTAAAACGCAAGGATGAATTAGTTGATGATTCAAGGGGATTAAAGACTTATCAGTCTCGTGTTTGGATTCCTTCCATTGGTGGTATTCGAAATTTGATTTTGAATGAAGCTCATAAGTCACGAATGTCTATTCATCCGGGTAGTACTCGAATGTATAATGATTTGAAACCGTTGTATTGGTGGCCAACGATGAAAACCGACATTGCAAAATTTGTGGGATCTTGTCATATTTGTGCTCAGGTCAAAGCGGAACATCAAAAACCTTATGGGTCGTTAAAACAGTTGGAAATACCCGAGTGGAAGTGGGATAACATAACTATGGATTTTGTGACTAAGCTACCGCGTACTGTTCGAGGTAATGATATGATTTGGGTTATAGTGGATCGATTGACAAAAAGCGCGCATTTTCTTGCTACGAGTGAGACAGCATCGTTGACTAAACTTGCTCAATTGTATGTTAACGAAATTGTTTCTAGGCATGGTATTCCCTTATCGATTGTCTCAGATAGAGATACTCGTTTTGCTTCTCGTTTCTGGCAAAGTCTACAACAAGAGTTGGGTACACGTGTAAACCTTAGCACAGCTTATCATCCTCAGACCGATGGTCAGTCAGAACGTACGATTCAAACTTTAGAGGATATGCTTCGTGCTTGTATTTTGGAATATGGAGGTTCATGGGATTTACATCTTCCATTGGTTGAATTTACTTATAACAATTCGTACCATTCTAGTATTGGGATGCCTCCGTATGAAATGTTGTATGGTCGTCGTTGTCGTACACCCACATGTTGGTTAGAGGCAGGTGAGAAACAGTTTGCCGGGCCCGATATTGTTCAAATAACCGCTGATAAAGTAGCCATTGCACGTGAGAAGTTGAAAGCCGCAAGAGATAGACAGAAACAGTATGCGGATCCTAAAAGATGACCGGTTGTATTTTCCAAAGATGAATTAGTGTATCTTAAAGTTTCTCCGTGGAAAGGGGTGATTAGATTCGGGAAACGTGGAAAGTTGGCGCCTAGGTACATTGGTCCATTCAGAATTCGACAAGTTGTAAACGATCAGTCAATGGCATTGGATCTTCCTCCAGAGCTCTCTGGTATTCATGATACGTTTAACGTATGTTATTTGAGAAAGTGCAACGTGGAGGATCAGTCACAAATTCTTCCATTGCAAGATTTAAAGGTTGATCAAACCCAGAAGTTAATAGAGGAACCCGTTGAAATTGTTGACCGAAAGATTACCAAACTTAGGAAGAAACAAATTCCTATGGTGCTAGTTAAATGGAGACATAGTTTAGGTTCCGACCTAACTTGGGAGACTGAAGAGTCGATGAAATCCAGATATCCTGGATTGTTGGATAGGGCTGAGATTTCGGGGACGAAATCTCCTTAAGGAGGGGAGATTTGTAACATCCTCTCCGGTAGCCTGGTATTTTTCTATTTATAATTGTGTATTTAATAGTTTTAAATAATTTTTCGATATAATTGTTTAATTGTGAAAGTTGGTGAAATAGGTCTTAGGACTTATTGTGTTTAGTGAAATGGTGCTTGAATTAAATTATTGAAGTTGACGGTATAATAAAATAAATTTCTCGCAAATGATTTTTAGGTTCCAGACAATAGATTTAGAACGGGTATTAAATACCCAAAGTTGTAGGTCAGTTAAATGATGGACCGATCTTTATTTGGGGATCACTTTACCAATTCCTTTCCCCAAATTTCCCTCTCAAATAAACACATAAACCCTAGCTAGTAAATCAAGTGAAACTTTCAAACTAGAAAGTGATTGAAGGTTGTAATCTACAAGCTATTAGCATCATCATCATCTCCTTCTTCTTCTAGCCATCATCTCCCTCATTTGGAAGGTAAATGGGGTTTATTTTCAATGGTAGTTTTAATGAATACTTGGTTAATTGAATTGGTTCTTGTATTTGTAGGATGATTACTTGTTATACATGATGATATGTGATGAATTGTAACTAGTTAGATGCATCAAATTCAAGTTTTGAGTTAAGATTTAAGTTAGTTTGATAATATGAATGGGTTTGGTGATTTGGTGTGAATCTTGGTTATTTGGAGGTTATAGTGGTTGATAAATGTTGTATAGATGTGGTATGAAGTTGTTGTTAGATTAGAAATTGAGTTGTATGCATATTTGGTTCGAAATTGAGATTTTGGTAATTAGAATTCGTGCAAAGCTTCAAATCTGCTGCTGCTGCTGTAACTGATGATCAACCCGGCGGGTCTTGACCCTTAGCCGGCGGCTAAACTGCTTAGCCGGCGGTCAGATGACCCAACCCGGCGGATACCCGAAGCTTTAAAATGGCAAAAAGTTCTGTTAGCTTAAAAATTAATTTACCCGGCGGTTTGTAGTTGGTAGCCGGCGGCTACTCAGTTTAGCCGGCGGCTAAGTGAGCCCAGCCGGCGGCTTCGTGCTGTTTCCAGGGCACTTTTTATTTTAGTTTTAAAACACATTCCAATTGTTATTATATGATAATTATATGACGTATTATGATTGAATATGCATGATTAGTAGTTAGTAATCTAGATGTTTATATTAATGAGTTCCAAATGTGTCGAGCTTTTATAAGTTATATTTGGACGACTTTGATTACTAACTTTTCATTGGTGTTGAATCTCAGATCATCCGAAAGATAAGGTAGCACCTGGTATCTGAGTTAGTGAAGACGAAGGTATTGGTGAGTGGATTCAAAACTCACCGTTTGGCTTAGTTGTAATCATTTGATTACAACGGGTAAACGTAGACTTGATTATTGAGTTGATTAGTTGCTATTGTTGATTATATGTGCTTGTGTGGCCTTCGGGCATTGCTGTTAATGAGGTCAACGAGTTGATGAACTGTTGGTTGGGCTAGTGAGTGGTTGTGTGAATGGTACAGGGATGTACTTCATTTGTTGTGTGTGCTGAACTGTACCTAAGTATGATAACCACTAGCTATCGGTCTCGTCCGTTATGGCCATACGGATATGTTTGGATAAGTGATCTTGGGGAGCCGCCCGGGTACTAAGGTTATCCCCGGATCCGCCGATCTTCATTAAGTTGTTGTTGATTGTTGTGTTTGCGAATATTTGTTGTAATTAATTGGTTTAGCTAAGTTGAATGTTGGGTATTGGATTTACTCACTTAGCTATGTGCTAATCCCTCGTTGTTACTTCCTGCAGACTTTCGGTTTTGTGCATGCGGGTGGGTAGCAGGAAGGTCAAACCTTGGAAGAATGGAATGTTTGATATTCAAGCTACTCTGATTATTTTGTTGTAACTCAGTTTAGTTTATATAATACCCCGACATGCTAATCTTTTGAACAAGTTTTAAATTGAAGTGACTTAAACATGTGAACGGTTTTACTACTTTAGTAGAATATGTAATCAAGTATTGCTTTTAAATTACTTGCGCTTCCGTATTATCTTTAATATTATTACTATGGAATGAGGGGTGTTATAAGTTGGTATCAGAGCATAGTTTTAGGAAAATTGTTCATTGTTGAATGATCAATCCCAAAACTCGAGCGTGATATATCAAACATTCCTGGGTATGGGATTAGTATTGGGTGAAGGTAGTTAGTATGCTAACGATTAACAAAGTTCAAGTGTTGTGTTAAATTTCAGAAATGGCAGATAACGAACCACCGACCACCAACCCCAACAATGCCTCCAGGATTATCGCTCCTCAAATTGGGACTCATACCGAGCAACACGATCATAATGGTACTTCTCAACCAACCGGACAACAATCTAACCGAGATGAGTATATTCATGAGATGGAAGACGAGTTGGTATTCCTTAGGGAATTCAAGAGGAAAGCTGAGGAAGCTGCGACTAGACAGTTATTTCAGCAAGCCCCAGTCTTTGGTTCTAGTTCATCGTCCCAATCAGAAAAGAAGTGTTCGTACAAGACTTTTATGGCTAGTCGACCACCGGAATTTCAAGGAAGTAAAAATCCTACGGTAACGTTGAATTGGCTTAGGGATATGGAACGCAAGTTTGATGTGACTTGTTGTGATGAGGAATTGAAAGTCAAGTATGCGGTTCAATGTATGAAGGATGATGCCATGGTTTGGTGGGATTCCATTACCGGTCATTTCACTCAACAACAGAAAGAAGCTATTAGTTGGTCTCAGTTTCATCAAGTTGTTCGTAATCAATATTGTTCGGATTTTGATATTGCTAGGATTCGAAGAGAGTTTGTGAATCTTCGATTAAATGATGACATGACTATTGATGAACTGATTTCGCAGTTTACGGATAAGCTTAGGTTCGTGCAACAATGGGTTCCTGATGAGAAGACCCAGATAGAACAGTTTGTGGATGCTTTACCGGATAATTACCGTACGGTTGTAAGATTGGCTAAGGATTTATCGCATGCTTTTAACCTCGCGCGGTCTGCTGATAGTGATTTGAGAGGTTTGCGATTATGGCAAGGAAGGGATACAAGTTCCTCTAAGGCAAGAACGGAATCGTCGGGTAGGAATAGATCTAAGTGGCAAGGGAATCGGCAAGGTAGTAAGAAATTTGTTGGAAGAGGTAGTTCTTCGGGAAGTTATAATAGTTCCAATTGGTGTAGTTCGTGTAGGTCTCGGCATGATGGTCCGTGTACGGCTAAGACGAACAAATGTATGAAGTGTGGTGAATTGGGTCATGAGATAAAGAGTTGCCGTTATCCAAATTTTGTTTGTTGGACTTGTAAGAAACAAGGGCATAGAGTTGGTCAATGTCCGGAGGCAAGGTCGACGGGGTCGGGTTCGGTCGGGAGTTCGGGATCTTCCGGTCAGAAAAGAAAGAACCCTCCTCCAGCAACTAGTAGGGCTTTTCAGATGACGGTTGATGAGGCCGTGCGTACTGAAGATGTTATCACGGGTACATTTCTTATAAACTCTGTACCTGCACGTGTATTGTTTGATTCGGGTGCTAATTGTACTTTCATTTCTGTGCAATTTTGTGATAAGTTGAAATTAGCCCCTACTGTGATAACAAAACCTATAGAAGTAGAAATAGTTAGTGGTAAGTTAGTTCCTGTTACCACCTCGGTGACTGGAGCTAATATTACTATTGATGAGCATGTTTTTCCTATTTTCTTGTTGATGCCAATCCCTAGTTTCGATGTAATTATTGGTATGGATTGGTTGAGTCAGAATAAGGCTAGTATTGATTGTCATCGGAAGTTGGTTAGGATCCCAATCTCCGAAGAGTCATATGTTGTGGCTCGAGGAGAACGGGATGGTGTAGCTATTCCTTTGATTTCTTTGATGAAAGCTAGGAAGTCTTTGTCAAAAGGTTGTGAGTCATACCTAGCCTACGTAGTCGATGCCAAATTAGAAAGGAAAACTGTTTCGGATGTTCCCGTTGTTTGTGAGTACCCTGAAGTGTTTCCCGATGAGTTGCATGGGTTACCACCAGTTAGGGAAGTAGAATTCAGAATTGATCTTGTTCCGGGTTCATCGCCTATTGCTAAAGCTCCCTATAGGTTAGCTCCTTCGGAAATCCGTGAAATGATGAATCAGATTCAAGAGTTGTTGGATAAAGGTTTTATCAGACCTAGTTCCTCGCCGTGGGGTGCACCAGTGTTGTTCGTGAAAAAGAAAGATGGGTCATTGCGGATGTGTATTGATTATAGGGAATTAAATAAGAGGACTGTGAAGAACAAGTATCCATTGCCTAGAATAGATGACTTATTTGATCAGTTACAGGGTTCTTCAGTATATTCTAAAATTGATCTGAGATCGGGTTATCATCAGGTCCGTGTTCGTGAAGAGGATGTTCCAAAAACTGCTTTTCGTACTAGGTATGGGCATTATGAATTTCTGGTTATGCCTTTTGGTTTGACAAATGCTCCCGCAGTATTTATGGATTTGATGAACCGTGTGTGTCGACCATTCTTGGATAAATTTGTGATTGTTTTTATTGATGATATACTTGTTTATTCGAAATCTGAAACTGAGCATGCCATGCATTTGAGATTGGTTCTTGAAACATTGAGACGAGAACAGTTGTATGCAAAGTTTTCCAAATGTGAATTTTGGATTCGCGAAGTTCAGTTTTTGGGTCATATAATTTGTCGAGATGGTGTGAAAGTGGATCCATCAAAAGTTGCAGCTGTAATGAATTGGAATGCACCGAAATCTGTTTCTGAGATAAGGAGTTTCCTGGGGTTAGCTGGATATTATCGGAAATTTATCAAAGATTTTTCTAAGATAGCCGGTCCGTTGACTAAGTTAACTCGTAAAGAAGAGAAGTATGTGTGGACTGATCAACAGGAGCAAACTTTTCAGACATTGAAACAATTGTTGTGTCAGACACCGATTTTAGCATTACCGGAAGGTACTGATGATATTGTGGTTTATTGCGATGCTTCATATTCGGGTTTGGGTTGTGTTTTAATGCAAAGGGATAGAGTTATCGCTTATGCTTCGCGGCAGTTGAAACCACATGAGAAGAACTATCCTACGCATGATTTAGAACTCGCTTCAGTGGTATTTGCCCTAAAACTTTGGAGACATTACTTATATGGAACTCGATGTGTTGTTTGTACCGATCACAAGAGTTTGCAGTATGTGTTCTCCCAGAAGGAATTGAACATGCGGCAGAGACGATGGTTGGAATTAATAAAAGATTATGATTGTGAAATTAGATACCATCCGGGCAAAGCTAATGTGGTCGCCGATGCTTTAAGTCGAAAGAATACTCCTGAACGAGCTTTCTATTTAAAAGTGAATGTTTCCTCGGATTTGATTGATCAAATTAAAGTTATGCAGCTTGAAGCATTGAAGGATCAGAATCTGAAATCGGAAATCATGTTAAAACGCAAGGATGAATTAGTTGATGATTCAAGGGGATTAAAGACTTATCAGTCTCGTGTTTGGATTCCTTCCATTGGTGGTATTCGAAATTTGATTTTGAATGAAGCTCATAAGTCACGAATGTCTATTCATCCGGGTAGTACTCGAATGTATAATGATTTGAAACCGTTGTATTGGTGGCCAACGATGAAAACCGACATTGCAAAATTTGTGGGATCTTGTCATATTTGTGCTCAGGTCAAAGCGGAACATCAAAAACCTTATGGGTCGTTAAAACAGTTGGAAATACCCGAGTGGAAGTGGGATAACATAACTATGGATTTTGTGACTAAGCTACCGCGTACTGTTCGAGGTAATGATATGATTTGGGTTATAGTGGATCGATTGACAAAAAGCGCGCATTTTCTTGCTACGAGTGAGACAGCATCGTTGACTAAACTTGCTCAATTGTATGTTAACGAAATTGTTTCTAGGCATGGTATTCCCTTATCGATTGTCTCAGATAGAGATACTCGTTTTGCTTCTCGTTTCTGGCAAAGTCTACAACAAGAGTTGGGTACACGTGTAAACCTTAGCACAGCTTATCATCCTCAGACCGATGGTCAGTCAGAACGTACGATTCAAACTTTAGAGGATATGCTTCGTGCTTGTATTTTGGAATATGGAGGTTCATGGGATTTACATCTTCCATTGGTTGAATTTACTTATAACAATTCGTACCATTCTAGTATTGGGATGCCTCCGTATGAAATGTTGTATGGTCGTCGTTGTCGTACACCCACATGTTGGTTAGAGGCAGGTGAGAAACAGTTTGCCGGGCCCGATATTGTTCAAATAACCGCTGATAAAGTAGCCATTGCACGTGAGAAGTTGAAAGCCGCAAGAGATAGACAGAAACAGTATGCGGATCCTAAAAGACGACCGGTTGTATTTTCCAAAGATGAATTAGTGTATCTTAAAGTTTCTCCGTGGAAAGGGGTGATTAGATTCGGGAAATGTGGAAAGTTGGCGCCTAGGTACATTGGTCCATTCAGAATTCGACAAGTTGTAAACGATCAGTCAATGGCATTGGATCTTCCTCCAGAGCTCTCTGGTATTCATGATACGTTTAACGTATGTTATTTGAGAAAGTGCAACGTGGAGGATCAGTCACAAATTCTTCCATTGCAAGATTTAAAGGTTGATCAAACCCAGAAGTTAATAGAGGAACCCGTTGAAATTGTTGACCGAAAGATTACCAAACTTAGGAAGAAACAAATTCCTATGGTGCT
This sequence comes from Helichrysum umbraculigerum, assembly GCA_949592205.1. Lineage (NCBI taxonomy): Eukaryota > Viridiplantae > Streptophyta > Magnoliopsida > Asterales > Asteraceae > Helichrysum > Helichrysum umbraculigerum. The sequence goes on along the minus strand of CATIUR010000004.1, from coordinate 6,955,015 downwards.
AGTTAAATGGAGACATAGTTTAGGTTCCGACCTAACTTGGGAGACTGAAGAGTCGATGAAATCCAGATATCCTGGATTGTTGGATAGGGCTGAGATTTCGGGGACGAAATCTCCTTAAGGAGGGGAGATTTGTAACATCCTCTCCGGTAGCCTGGTATTTTTCTATTTATAATTGTGTATTTAATAGTTTTAAATAATTTTTCGATATAATTGTTTAATTGTGAAAGTTGGTGAAATAGGTCTTAGGACTTATTGTGTTTAGTGAAATGGTGCTTGAATTAAATTATTGAAGTTGACGGTATAATAAAATAAATTTCTCGCAAATGATTTTTAGGTTCCAGACAATAGATTTAGAACGGGTATTAAATACCCAAAGTTGTAGGTCAGTTAAATGATGGACCGATCTTTATTTGGGGATCACTTTACCAATTCCTTTCCCCAAATTTCCCTCTCAAATAAACACATAAACCCTAGCTAGTAAATCAAGTGAAACTTTCAAACTAGAAAGTGATTGAAGGTTGTAATCTACAAGCTATTAGCATCATCATCATCTCCTTCTTCTTCTAGCCATCATCTCCCTCATTTGGAAGGTAAATGGGGTTTATTTTCAATGGTAGTTTTAATGAATACTTGGTTAATTGAATTGGTTCTTGTATTTGTAGGATGATTACTTGTTATACATGATGATATGTGATGAATTGTAACTAGTTAGATGCATCGAATTCAAGTTTTGAGTTAAGATTTAAGTTAGTTTGATAATATGAATGGGTTTGGTGATTTGGTGTGAATCTTGGTTATTTGGAGGTTATAGTGGTTGATAAATGTTGTATAGATGTGGTATGAAGTTGTTGTTAGATTAGAAATTGAGTTGTATGCATATTTGGTTCGAAATTGAGATTTTGGTAATTAGAATTCGTGCAAAGCTTCAAATCTGCTGCTGCTGCTGTAACTGATGATCAACCCGGCGGGTCTTGACCCTTAGCCGGCGGCTAAACTGCTTAGCCGGCGGTCAGATGACCCAACCCGGCGGATACCCGAAGCTTTAAAATGGCAAAAAGTTCTGTTAGCTTAAAAATTAATTTACCCGGCGGTTTGTAGTTGGTAGCCGGCGGCTACTCAGTTTAGCCGGCGGCTAAGTGAGCCCAGCCGGCGGCTTCGTGCTGTTTCCAGGGCACTTTTTATTTTAGTTTTAAAACACATTCCAATTGTTATTATATGATAATTATATGACGTATTATGATTGAATATGCATGATTAGTAGTTAGTAATCTAGATGTTTATATTAATGAGTTCCAAATGTGTCGAGCTTTTATAAGTTATATTTGGACGACTTTGATTACTAACTTTTCATTGGTGTTGAATCTCAGATCATCCGAAAGATAAGGTAGCACCTGGTATCTAAGTTAGTGAAGACGAAGGTATTGGTGAGTGGATTCAAAACTCACCGTTTGGCTTAGTTGTAATCATTTGATTACAACGGGTAAACGTAGACTTGATTATTGAGTTGATTAGTTGCTATTGTTGATTATATGTGCTTGTGTGGCCTTCGGGCATTGCTGTTAATGAGGTCAACGAGTTGATGAACTGTTGGTTGGGCTAGTGAGTGGTTGTGTGAATGGTACAGGGATGTACTTCATTTGTTGTGTGTGCTGAACTGTACCTAAGTATGATAACCACTAGCTATCGGTCTCGTCCGTTATGGCCATACGGATATGTTTGGATAAGTGATCTTGGGGAGCCGCCCGGGTACTAAGGTTATCCCCGGATCCGCCGATCCTCATTAAGTTGTTGTTGATTGTTGTGTTTGCGAATATTTGTTGTAATTAATTGGTTTAGCTAAGTTGAATGTTGGGTATTGGATTTACTCACTTAGCTATGTGCTAATCCCTCGTTGTTACTTCCTGCAGACTTTTGGTTCTGTGCATGCGGGTGGGTAGCAGGAAGGTCAAACCTTGGAAGAATGGAATGTTTGATATTCAAGCTACTCTGATTATTTTGTTGTAACTCAGTTTAGTTTATATAATACCCCGACATGCTAATCTTTTGAACAAGTTTTAAATTGAAGTGACTTAAACATGTGAACGGTTTTACTACTTTAGTAGAATATGTAATCAAGTATTGCTTTTAAATTACTTGCGCTTCCGTATTATCTTTAATATTATTACTATGGAATGAGGGGTGTTATAAGTTGGTATCAGAGCATAGTTTTGGGAAAATTGTTCATTGTTGAATGATCAATCCCAAAACTCGAGCGTGATATATCAAACATTCCTGGGTATGGGATTAGTATTGGGTGAAGGTAGTTAGTATGCTAACGATTAACAAAGTTCAAGTGTTGTGTTAAATTTCAGAAATGGCAGATAACGAACCACCGACCACCAACCCCAACAATGCCTCCAGGATTATCGCTCCTCAAATTGGGACTCATACCGAGCAACACGATCATAATGGTACTTCTCAACCAACCGGACAACAATCTAACCGAGATGAGTATATTCATGAGATGGAAGACGAGTTGGTATTCCTTAGGGAATTCAAGAGGAAAGCTGAGGAAGCTGCGACTAGACAGTTATTTCAGCAAGCCCCAGTCTTTGGTTCTAGTTCATCGTCCCAATCAGAAAAGAAGTGTTCGTACAAGACTTTTATGGCTAGTCGACCACCGGAATTTCAAGGAAGTAAAAATCCTACGGTAACGTTGAATTGGCTTAGGGATATGGAACGCAAGTTTGATGTGACTTGTTGTGATGAGGAATTGAAAGTCAAGTATGCGGTTCAATGTATGAAGGATGATGCCATGGTTTGGTGGGATTCCATTACCGGTCATTTCACTCAACAACAGAAAGAAGCTATTAGTTGGTCTCAGTTTCATCAAGTTGTTCGTAATCAATATTGTTCGGATTTTGATATTGCTAGGATTCGAAGAGAGTTTGTGAATCTTCGATTAAATGATGACATGACTATTGATGAACTGATTTCGCAGTTTACGGATAAGCTTAGGTTCGTGCAACAATGGGTTCCTGATGAGAAGACCCAGATAGAACAGTTTGTGGATGCTTTACCGGATAATTACCGTACGGTTGTAAGATTGGCTAAGGATTTATCGCATGCTTTTAACTTCGCGCGGTCTGCTGATAGTGATTTGAGAGGTTTGCGATTATGGCAAGGAAGGGATACAAGTTCCTCTAAGGCAAGAACGGAATCGTCGGGTAGGAATAGATCTAAGTGGCAAGGGAATCGGCAAGGTAGTAAGAAATTTGTTGGAAGAGGTAGTTCTTCGGGAAGTTATAATAGTTCCAATTGGTGTAGTTCGTGTAGGTCTCGGCATGATGGTCCGTGTACGGCTAAGACGAACAAATGTATGAAGTGTGGTGAATTGGGTCATGAGATAAAGAGTTGCCGTTATCCAAATTTTGTTTGTTGGACTTGTAAGAAAGAAGGGCATAGAGTTGGTCAATGTCCGGAGGCAAGGTCGACGGGGTCGGGTTCGGTCGGGAGTTCGGGATCTTCCGGTCATAAAAGAAAGAACCCTCCTCCAGCAACTAGTAGGGCTTTTCAGATGACGGTTGATGAGGCCGTGCGTACTGAAGATGTTATCACGGGTACATTTCTTATAAACTCTGTACCTGCACGTGTATTATTTGATTCGGGTGCTAATTGTACTTTCATTTCTGTGCAATTTTGTGATAAGTTGAAATTAGCCCCTACTGTGATAACAAAGCCTATAGAAGTAGAAATAGTTAGTGGTAAGTTAGTTCCTGTTACCACCTCGGTGACTGGAGCTAATATTACTATTGATGAGCATGTTTTTCCTATTTTCTTGTTGATGCCAATCCCTAGTTTCGATGTAATTATTGGTATGGATTGGTTGAGTCAGAATAAGGCTAGTATTGATTGTCATCGGAAGTTGGTTAGGATCCCAATCTCCGAAGAGTCATATGTTGTGGCTCGAGGAGAACGGGATGGTGTAGCTATTCCTTTGATTTCTTTGATGAAAGCTAGGAAGTCTTTGTCAAAAGGTTGTGAGTCATACCTAGCCTATGTAGTCGATGACAAATTAGAAAGGAAAACTGTTTCGGATGTTCCTGTTGTTTGTGAGTACCCTGAAGTGTTTCCTGATGAGTTGCCTGGGTTACCACCAGTTAGGGAAGTAGAATTCAGAATTGATCTTGTTCCGGGTTCATCGCCTATTGCTAAAGCTCCCTATAGGTTAGCTCCTTCGGAAATCCGTGAAATGATGAATCAGATTCAAGAGTTGTTGGATAAAGGTTTTATCAGACCTAGTTCCTCGCCGTGGGGTGCACCAGTGTTGTTCGTGAAAAAGAAAGATGGGTCATTGCGGATGTGTATTGATTATAGGGAATTAAATAAGAGGACTGTGAAGAACAAGTATCCATTGCCTAGAATAGATGACTTATTTGATCAGTTACAGGGTTCTTCAGTATATTCTAAAATTGATCTGAGATCGGGTTATCATCAGGTCCGTGTTCGTGAAGAGGATGTTCCAAAAACTGCTTTTCGTACTAGGTATGGGCATTATGAATTTCTGGTTATGCCTTTTGGTTTGACAAATGCTCCCGCAGTATTTATGGATTTGATGAACCGTGTGTGTCGACCATTCTTGGATAAATTTGTGATTGTTTTTATTGATGATATACTTGTTTATTCGAAATCTGAAACTGAGCATGCCATGCATTTGAGATTGGTTCTTGAAACATTGAGACGAGAACAGTTGTATGCAAAGTTTTCCAAATGTGAATTTTGGATTCGCGAAGTTCAGTTTTTGGGTCATATAATTTGTCGAGATGGTGTGAAAGTGGATCCATCAAAAGTTGCAGCTGTAATGAATTGGAATGCACCGAAATCTGTTTCTGAGATAAGGAGTTTCCTGGGGTTAGCTGGATATTATCGGAAATTTATCAAAGATTTTTCTAAGATAGCCGGTCCGTTGACTAAGTTAACTCGTAAAGAAGAGAAGTATGTGTGGACTGATCAACAGGAGCAAACTTTTCAGACATTGAAACAATTGTTGTGTCAGACACCGATTTTAGCATTACCGGAAGGTACTGATGATATTGTGGTTTATTGCGATGCTTCATATTCGGGTTTGGGTTGTGTTTTAATGCAAAGGGATAGAGTTATTGCTTATGTTTCGCGGCAGTTGAAACCACATGAGAAGAACTATCCTACGCATGATTTAGAACTCGCTTCAGTGGTATTTGCCCTAAAACTTTGGAGACATTACTTATATGGAACTCGATGTGTTGTTTGTACCGATCACAAGAGTTTGCAGTATGTGTTCTCCCAGAAGGAATTGAACATGCGGCAGAGACGATGGTTGGAATTAATAAAAGATTATGATTGTGAAATTAGATACCATCCGGGCAAAGCTAATGTGGTCGCCGATGCTTTAAGTCGAAAGAATACTCCTGAACGAGCTTTCTATTTAAAAGTGAATGTTTCCTCGGATTTGATTGATCAAATTAAAGTTATGCAGCTTGAAGCATTGAAGGATCAGAATCTGAAATCGGAAATCATGTTAAAACGCAAGGATGAATTAGTTGATGATTCAAGGGGATTAAAGACTTATCAGTCTCGTGTTTGGATTCCTTCCATTGGTGGTATTCGAAATTTGATTTTGAATGAAGCTCATAAGTCACGAATGTCTATTCATCCGGGTAGTACTCGAATGTATAATGATTTGAAACCGTTGTATTGGTGGCCAACGATGAAAACCGACATTGCAAAATTTGTGGGATCTTGTCATATTTGTGCTCAGGTCAAAGCGGAACATCAAAAACCTTATGGGTCGTTAAAACAGTTGGAAATACCCGAGTGGAAGTGGGATAACATAACTATGGATTTTGTGACTAAGCTACCGCGTACTGTTCGAGGTAATGATATGATTTGGGTTATAGTGGATCGATTGACAAAAAGCGCGCATTTTCTTGCTACGAGTGAGACAGCATCGTTGACTAAACTTGCTCAATTGTATGTTAACGAAATTGTTTCTAGGCATGGTATTCCCTTATCGATTGTCTCAGATAGAGATACTCGTTTTGCTTCTCGTTTCTGGCAAAGTCTACAACAAGAGTTGGGTACACGTGTAAACCTTAGCACAACTTATCATCCTCAGACCGATGGTCAGTCAGAACGTACGATTCAAACTTTAGAGGATATGCTTCGTGCTTGTATTTTGGAATATGGAGGTTCATGGGATTTACATCTTCCATTGGTTGAATTTACTTATAACAATTCGTACCATTCTAGTATTGGGATGCCTCCGTATGAAATGTTTTATGGTCGTCGTTGTCGTACACCCACATGTTGGTTAGAGGCAGGTGAGAAACAGTTTGCCGGGCCCGATATTGTTCAAATAACCGCTGATAAAGTAGCCATTGCACGTGAGAAGTTGAAAGCCGCAAGAGATAGACAGAAACAGTATGCGGATTCTAAAAGACGACCGGTTGTATTTTCCAAAGATGAATTAGTGTATCTTAAAGTTTCTCCGTGGAAAGGGGTGATTAGATTCGGGAAACGTGGAAAGTTGGCGCCTAGGTACATTGGTCCATTCAGAATTCGACAAGTTGTAAACGATCAGTCAATGGCATTGGATCTTCCTCCAGAGCTCTCTGGTATTCATGATACGTTTAACGTATGTTATTTGAGAAAGTGCAACGAGGAGGATCAGTCACAAATTCTTCCATTGCAAGATTTAAAGGTTGATCAAACCCAGAAGTTAATAGAGGAACCCGTTGAAATTGTTGACCGAAAGATTACCAAACTTAGGAAGAAACAAATTCCTATGGTGCTAGTTAAATGGAGACATAGTTTAGGTTCCGACCTAACTTGGGAGACTGAAGAGTCGATGAAATCAGATATCCTGGATTGTTGGATAGGGCTGAGATTTCGGGGACGAAATCTCCTTAAGGAGGGGAGATTTGTAACATCCTCTCCGGTAGCCTGGTATTTTTCTATTTATAATTGTGTATTTAATAGTTTTAAATAATTTTTCGATATAATTGTTTAATTGTGAAAGTTAGTGAAATAGGTCTTAGGACTTATTGTGTTTAGTGAAATGTTGCTTGAATTAAATTATTGAAGTTGACGGTATAATAAAATAAATTTCTCGCAAATGATTTTTAGGTTCCAGACAATAGATTTAGAACGGGTATTAAATACCCAAAGTTGTAGGTCGGTTAAATGATGGACCGATCTTTATTTGGGGATCACTTTACCAATTCCTTTCCCCAAATTTCCCTCTCAAATAAACACATAAACCCTAGCTAGTAAATCAAGTGAAACTTTCAAACTAGAAAGTGATTGAAGGTTGTAATCTACAAGCTATTAGCATCATCATCATCTCCTTCTTCTTCTAGCCATCATCTCCCTCATTTGGAAGGTAAATGGGGTTTATTTTCAATGGTAGTTTTAATGAATACTTGGTTAATTGAATTGGTTCTTGTATTTGTAGGATGATTACTTGTTATACATGATGATATGTGATGAATTGTAACTAGTTAGATGCATCGAATTCAAGTTTTGAGTTAAGATTTAAGTTAGTTTGATAATATGAATGGGTTTGGTGATTTGGTGTGAATCTTGGTTATTTGGAGGTTATAGTGGTTGATAAATGTTGTATAGATGTGGTATGAAGTTGTTGTTAGATTAGAAATTGAGTTGTATGCATATTTGGTTCGAAATTGAGATTTTGGTAATTAGAATTCGTGCAAAGCTTCAAATCTGCTGCTGCTGCTGTAACTGATGATCAACCCGGCGGGTCTTGACCCTTAGCCGGCGGCTAAACTGCTTAGCCGGCGGTCAGATGACCCAACCCGGCGGATACCCGAAGCTTTAAAATGGCAAAAAGTTCTGTTAGCTTAAAAATTAATTTACCCGGCGGTTTGTAGTTGGTAGCCGGCGGCTACTCAGTTTAGCCGGCGGCTAAGTGAGCCCAGCCGGCGGCTTCGTGCTGTTTCCAGGGCACTTTTTATTTTAGTTTTAAAACACATTCCAATTGTTATTATATGATAATTATATGACGTATTATGATTGAATATGCATGATTAGTAGTTAGTAATCTAGATGTTTATATTAATGAGTTCCAAATGTGTCGAGCTTTTATAAGTTATATTTGGACGACTTTGATTACTAACTTTTCATTGGTGTTGAATCTCAGATCATCCGAAAGATAAGGTAGCACCTGGTATCTGAGTTAGTGAAGACGAAGGTATTGGTGAGTGGATTCAAAACTCACCGTTTGGCTTAGTTGTAATCATTTGATTACAACGGGTAAACGTAGACTTGATTATTGAGTTGATTAGTTGCTATTGTTGATTATATGTGCTTGTGTGGCCTTCGGGCATTGCTGTTAATGAGGTCAACGAGTTGATGAACTGTTGGTTGGGCTAGTGAGTGGTTGTGTGAATGGTACAGGGATGTACTTCATTTGTTGTGTGTGCTAAACTGTACCTAAGTATGATAACCACTAGCTATCGGTCTCGTCCGTTATGGCCATACGGATATGTTTGGATAAGTGATCTTGGGGAGCCGCCCGGGTACTAAGGTTATCCCCGGATCCGCCGATCCTCATTAAGTTGTTGTTGATTGTTATGTTTGCGAATATTTGTTGTAATTAATTGGTTTAGCTAAGTTGAATGTTGGGTATTGGATTTACTCACTTAGCTATGTGCTAATCCCTCGTTGTTACTTCCTGCAGACTTTTGGTTTTGTGCATGCGGGTGGGTAGCAGGAAGGTCAAACCTTGGAAGAATGGAATGTTTGATATTCAAGCTACTCTGATTATTTTGTTGTAACTCAGTTTAGTTTATATAATACCCCGACATGCTAATCTTTTGAACAAGTTTTAAATTGAAGTGACTTAAACATGTGAACGGTTTTACTACTTTAGTAGAATATGTAATCAAGTATTGCTTTTAAATTACTTGCGCTTCCGTATTATCTTTAATATTATTACTATGGAATGAGGGGTGTTATATGCCAGATACATATTACTTCGTCATATTTGCACAATATAATACTCCGTCCTAAAATTGATCTTTCAAGTTTCAAGCAAATATGCTAAACACTTGTTCAGCCGTTCGAGAAGATATCGTATATATAATTTTCCTTTTTGGTGTACTATCTCTAAATCACCATATGGTAAAACAAGAAGGTAATTTACTAATCTAATAATTTTGATTCTTATTTTAATTGTAAACTCTAGAATTTTGATTTTGATTTTGATTTTAAAGTGGGCTGGTAACTTTATTTATTTACAAGTACTGATGATTTGAAAGATATAATATGAATAAATATTGTAGGTTTAACTTTGTGCATTTGGTTGAAAAAATTGATAGAAAGCTTTGTTTTGTTTTTGTTTCTGATACATTCATTATTTTTCTAAAATATAATATAATCTTGTTTTGTTAGGAATCTTGAAGTTCTGTAGCAAACAAAGAACCATTTGTACTTTGTAATTTGTATATATCATGTTTTAGCATTTGTATATATATCATGTTTTAGCTGCTATTTGAAGCTGTTTTAGCTGCTGTCTTTGCAGCTGTTTTAGATGGCATTTTAGAGGCTGTTTTAGGTGCTTTTTAGGTGATGTTTAAAGCTGTTTTAGATGTTGGTTTAAGCTGTTTTTGATGCTGATTGAAGCTTTTTTTGCTACTGATTGAAGCTGATTTTGCTGGCATTATAGATGTTGTCTTAGGCGATGTTTAGGTGGTTTTTAAAGCTGTTTTTGCTGTTGATTGATGCTGATTTTGCTGCTAATTTAAGCTGCTATCGTTGCCGGTTTTCGTTGCAGTTTTGGACTTTTGGTACTATTTTAAGGTACTATTTAATATGTTGTTTTGTGTTGGTTTAGCATGCTTATAGTTTTGTGCACGATAGTATAAAATTTTGCCCCCCATGATTGAAAATCCTGGATCCGTCACTGTAGATGACACTTATATCCTCTCTTTTTGGAAGTTGACAATTACTTGGAACAAATTAAAATGGGAAGGTGGGAGTAAGTATTAAACATCGCAACAGTTTGCCGCATGGGTAGCGGGGCCAACGTATGTCCACGTACAAAACAATAGGTTTCTCAACTCAAAAAGATTCTTTTACGGACTAGTGGTTGAACCATTAATGTCGTAGTTATATTTAGTCAACTTTCAATATATTTCTTGTAACAATTATTCAATTATATTTTGTTTAGGTGTATATGTTTGAAAAGAACCAATTGGGCATTGTCCAGTTAACGCAATCGTAAACAACTAGACCTTATATGGGTGACTAATAAGTTATGGGTTCAATTCAATACATTAATATATGTGAGTAATTTGTGACCATATGCTTTGTCTGCCGTTAATGATGCTTACGGGTGGAATGAATGAATACCTTTAAATTATGGTGCGGAGAGATGTGATGTCACCTCCAAATTTCCCATTTATATTTTTTTTTCAAAAGTTGCGATGGAATGATATTAGGACATTTGTTTACAACTGTCATTAACAACTTACTTCTTTTACAACTTTAACCTTAAATATTTTTATTTATATTATCATATAATACTTTATACAAAATATATGAATGAATTAGGTTTTAGATATATTTTCATTGATATAATTTTCATCATATATCATCATGTATTATATAACACATACAAAAACTATTTAAAGTCAACATTGATAAAGAATACTTCAAAAAGTCAAATAACTTACTGAACAACGGAGTAACTAGTCTTTTGACCAACGAGTAGGATAAATGATCAAAGTTAGATTCAAACAGAATTTTACTTGAAAATGCAACTATCTGTTTTAATAGTAAAAACAAATAAAATTTTGTAACCATGTTTGCAACAAAGATAGTGATACAAAACAAAATTTTGGATTATACAATGAAGAAAAAAAGCATTCGATTACTAATGAAAACTACAACTCTTCATTTGTTTACTCATCGAGTATTAGCACATAGTTTAGATGCAATATAGTTATGGGCTCATCTGGCTTGGTTGTTTACTCGGCTTTTCTTGTTGACTCTGCTCGGGTAATTTAAGTACACCTTTGTCTAGTAATGGCTGCAGTTCTTTCTTTGCTAGTTTTAGCACCTTTGAATCTGAGGTTTCCAAATATGCACAAACCACCTTCGCGCTGCAAAATGGTTTTACGTTAGTACACAGATTAAGTAAATAAATCAAGGTTCTCCATAGAAGTAGTCAAATATGTGGGTTAGATAGGTTTGGGTAGCGGGTCTAAACTTATGTATGTATCAATGCAGTCCAGGACTTCAGGTTTACTTAACACACGTTTTCATCCAAATTAAATGTAAACATCACGTGTCATATACGATTGCAAAAGTTACAACTATTTCAAATTTTCATTTAATCTATTGTTTTTTTTTATAAAATTAATTAAAGGCTCTGTACATTAGCAATAAACATTCGGCGATTTTCAAAACTCAACTTCTATTATTATACCCATTTGATTGATAATAAATAAATAAGGCAAATCAACCAATTGAAAAGTAAATTGATCAGTTCTCCTAATGCACCAAACTACAGTCACAAATTTATCTCGATTTTAACTCATTTTTGTTGGATCGACAAAGTTAAAACATGAATACTTTCTTGTTGACCAAAAGGAAGTAAATCACTGAGTAATAAATGCTGTTAGGTTACCTGTGACCTTGGGCCCAAGTCTTACACTTCCCTTTGAAAGCTTTTTCCCACAGAGTGGATGCAAAGGCAGGAGATTCTAGTATCAACTTTCTTATTGTCCTGCTGGAATGAAAATTTTCTAAAAGGTGCTCCTCTTCTTGCCCTTCTTCTTTAGGGATCGCTACCTGAGATGCTATTGCTTCATGTAAAGAACCCAACTTTTCATCCAAATGTGGGTGGAGAATGCCGTCTGCACTACGAGAAGCAACCTACATTTGTAAGAGAAATAAAAATTTCAGTATACCGAGTCCAGCAAAAGGGTCAACAATACAACAATCATAATGTTCAGCTTGCAATTTTGCTAAATTATGATGATTACAAGCTTAAGTACAGTCATGAATAATGCACATAAAATACTCTCGCAGGATAGGGAACTGTATATAAGGAAAGACAAATCAAATAATATGTATTAGTTGGTTGCCAATATCATCACCTCAAACAAGACCTCTTTTCATCAAATAATATCTATTGCTTCATGTAAAGAACCCAACTTTTCATCCAAATGTGGGTGGAGAATGCCGTCTGCACCACCAGAAGCAACCTACATTTGTAAGAGAAATAAAAATTTCAGTAGACCGAGTCCAGCAAAAGGGTCAACAATACAACAATCATAATGTTCAGCTTGCAATTTTGCTAAATTATGATGATTACAAGCTTAAGTACAGTCATGAATAATGCACATAAAATACTCTCGCAGGATAGGGAACTGTATATAAGGAAAGACAAATCAAAGAATATGTATTAGTTGGTTGCCAATATCATCACCTCAAACAAGACCTCTTTTCCATGATTTGATCTAAGTAACTCCTCTGCACTCTCGGAACATGCATCAATGAGACTCTGTAAAGATAAGCACAAGTTAACATTAGCTTTTATGTGAACACAAGTGATTGGCTCCCTATTTCAGAGATCTGCATAGAGTTGGAGGGGTTTTGGATGTCCATTTCGAAAGTGGTAATCAGTTCCAAAACGCAAATCTAAACACCGTGTTACAATAATCAGATATACAATTCCAAAATGAAAATTCAAACACCGTGAGCAAGACAAACCTCGGCAAGTCCACTATCAACCAACAACTCTCGTCTCCTTACAATAGGATCCTTTTTTCCACCAGCTACTGATTTTACATTTTCAGCAGCATTGCTCATGTCCTCGTCACCTACAATTTCTTAAGATTTGACTTCGCTTTCTGGTTCTGAGTCACCCTGATGCTCAAAACGAAGTAAACTATAAAAATCCAATCTCACTTTATATCAAATAAAGCTCAGATAAGGTATTAAAGTTACCTTCACAAGTAAAGAAGGAATAGACGAATCTAACAAAGAAAAATCATCTGGACTGAGATAACGTGAACAATTTGGATGTAAAAGTTGCAATAAAGGACGTCTTCCATTCTGAGATCACATTAAGACGAGAATTAGTAATGTTGCTCTGATTACATATTTCCGGGAAGAAATCATATATTAACATTTATATCAGCTAGATATATTAAGAGACATGAGAGAAGCACCTTATCCAAAATCAGATCCTTTAGTACTTGTTGTAGTTCACGAATTATAATCTGTTATTCAAAGAACGACAATTAGTTAATGACATTCTACACATAGAGCCTAAGACATCAGCACGTTCTTATGACCAACCTTTTTTATCAATTGTGTATCATCAACAACAGATAGAATACATGCGAGCACCTAAAAAGGAAAAAAGAGAGAGAAAGATAATTTAAATAAAAAACAAACGAGGAAACCAGAATGGCCCTCATATCAACTAGAAGAGCACATACGATGATTGAAGATAATAGATAAATATGATATATTTGACCCATCTAATTACAGATGGGTCATTTTAAGTTATACCTTACATCTCTATTGAATGAAACAATTTTAAAAAGAAAATAAAGATTAGTGAGAATTCATCCTCACCATGCTTCCAAATCTATCTAGAGCTATCTTACTGATGTGACCCTTCATTCCTTTTATAATTTTCTTTCTCTCCTGCAAAGATATAGCAAAGCCTTTACAATTTACACTAATCAAGCTGGGTAAATAAATCAAAGCGGGCGACGAAAATTACACAAATTCACAAACCTGGGCACTGCCATGCTTGATACAGAGAATCCCAATTTTGGACCCATCCTTTGTATGTATCATCCGCACTAGGAGAGCACTTGATAGATGTTGAATAACATCTGTGGCAGAGGTCTATCCATACACTTGTTTTAACAAAACGACTAACGAATTTAAATATATAAGCTTTGGTTTTAGCTGGATGCACAGTAAACATACCTTGTCAGCAATTGTTAAGTACTCCACAAGTGCCTTGTGCAGGATAGAGTGATCCACAATCCCTTTCTCAAGGATTGGTTGAAACACAGCGGACATATGCCTCACCACTGCTGATTTTTGCAAATTCAGCTTCGCAATTATATCCACTAACCTGTTAGCAAAGCAAAATTACTGAGAATTTGACCTATATTTGGGGTTTTTTTGTCAAAAGATGAGCAAAAACCATGAATGTACTTCGTAAAAGGTGATTTAGAAGGTTCATAGTACATAAACGTATATACATGTAATTCAAAATTGACAGTACATATATACAATCATGCATACGTAAGGACTACCATACAATGTTGCTTTATTTAGCATGATGATGCATTTACCTGCGTTCTTTTACTAATGATAGATCCTTGAACAACTGAAGCTCGGTAGAGTATAATTCCATGAGAAGAGATTGTTTTTGATTGGCATTTCCCAGATGATAAGCATGTTCAACAACTACAAAAAAAAAAGAAACAACATTAGCACATTACTTTCGATAATATAGTCTTTGAAGATAAAAAAGGCATAAATAGAAAACAAAATACGAGCATATAAATAACGGGACAATAATCAATTTCAAATGAGTTGAATGTGCCATACCAACTGAACCAACCATATGCCGTAAAAGAGAAGCAACATGACCATGAAGAGATGAAATGAAGTCCGCCAATTGTTCCTTTGACACTGCAAAAGTGGAATGAGAAGCATAGAAATATAAGCAAATGGCCTTATTCCATCAAATATGATGTCTAAAAAACCAATCACTTGCCATTATCCAACAACTTTGTAATGAGATGCACCGCATATGTGTTGCAAGCTAAGGTGAGAAAATGTGGCCGAAGCTCCTCGAATACAGCGTTTCTTTCATCTTGTGTACAATACTTAGCACATGTCTAAAGCAAAAGCATACAAAAAATGCATAACTATTTGTCGTAAAAAAGGCAATTTCACATCACAAACTATAAATTTTCGAAAATTACCTGAAGTACACGGCACGAAACATGGGAACCTGCAATTTCATGAATTTTGCCTTTCATTTTCCTTAAGGCCTCACTCACCAACCTTGAAACACATTACAAAGTAAAATAAAAATGAACTTTGTTAATACAAATCATAACATAATGATAAAATGTACCACTAAATAACAGATATACAAGCATATACATACTTAGATCCAGTGGCGGATCCAGAAAATTCAGTCGTGGGGGGCAAAAAAAACTAAGTGTTAACTATAAAACAAAGTTACAGCTACAAAGTGTTAAAATAGCTTTATCAAAAAACTGCATAAAACTGCTTAATATTGGACAAAAATTGCATAATAAATATGCACAAAAATAGCCAAGGTAGCAAAAATATTGGTCCAAAACATTGTGATATTAGACAAAACTACAATAAAATGAAATATTGTATATGACAATTGGTCTTTGACAGCGTTTTAATACATCTTCATTTACAACGATTACAAGTACTTCTTTTAACTTTTTTTTTTTGTTATCAGAAGTACTTCTTTTATCTACCACACAAATCACTTGGAATTATTTTTAAAATTATAAAATCTACCTTTCTAATCTCTTGTATTTACTAGTTACTTTTGTCCTAATAATAAACATAAATATGATCACTTAGAATCAATCTAAAGATATAATTTCACAAATCTCATAAAACTAAACAAATAAAAAGTTAAAAAGATCATCTATATCATAACTAGAAATTACATAACTTTTATTTGACATTAGAGGCTTATACATTAGCAGTCATATTTTGAAACAATAAAGGTGAATTGGACTTCTTTCCAATTTCTGAATTTCAATGGGGGGTTTATGAACGATCTGTAACCTTCAATATATAAACAAAGACATTAGTTGGGCTTGAATTCAATCTATGGATTTCAATTGGGGGCCTAGTAACTTTTGGGCTTGGGGGCCACCTTAAATTTACCATCAAATTAACACTAGCTGGGCCAAATCCATGGGGTTCCCTGGCCCCCCATTGTAAATAAGTGTATCCGCCCCTGCTTAGATCTATCTTCTTTCGCAATATTACGATGCCTCGTCTTTTCCCATAGTAATGCGAGCTCCTAAGTTCACGATAAAAATAACAATTTACAAGATTACACTCTTCATCAGATATCTATACTCTAAAAAGAAGTACATACTTGCTCAAGTGTATAGTGAGGCTTTCTCTTTTTCTTCCTCGCTTCCGCAAGTTCCTACAATACAGCATAAAAATCTTTTTAAAGATGTAAACTTTACAATGTTGGCATCACTATTACATGTTATACCAAATACCCTTTATATCATAGATACAGTATGATATGATTGTATGTATAAAATGAAGATTGAAAAATAAAATAAGAAACCTTGGATTGTATACGGAGTTCCCGTTTAGTTTTGGGGGCATCTTGCAGTGTATCTGATTTATTGAATTTAGGTTTAGAGGAATTCAAAGGTTTCTTGTTGAAAGGTTTATTGGGTTGTTGGGTGGTGTTTGATGGTGTTTTGAGTTTCTTATTTTTGGGACTAAATTTACTCCCCTGTCAAAAAATACGTGATTAAGAAAAATCAAAAGGCAGAAACGCATTTATTTATTTATTCTAATTCTAATCTTAACAAGGGAGAAATAGAACTACAAGAACTTACAGGATGTCCAGATAATTTTTGCATCTTTTTCAGGTCTGAACAGTTGAAGATCTTCAATTGAGCAGCTGCAGTTGCTATAAGCTTCCCATCTGATGTTAAGGATTAGCCATTATAATATGTTTTTTTTTTTTTTAAAACTAGCAAGTCGCAGAAACCATTATGAATGAATCTTTTAAGCGGATACAATATTAACCCTAAATTAAACACAAACTCTTCTAAAGATTCGGAGTGGGTAGAAAACGTGATTTGATATTATGTAATGTCAAGATTATAAAAGATGTATACCAGATGAAACAGACATTGAAGATATGGCTTTTGAAGAGACTTTAAACTTGCGCAACAAGTTCCCCGTCATGGAATCAAGTTCACATACCATCCCATCAGCACCAGCCGTATACACACAAGATCCAACGGCAGGAGATGAAATGGCAGTGACACCCCTGCACTTTTAGGCCAAAAAAAACCACAACGAGATACTTTAAATTGCAAATATTGATCCCCCGTTAGGATTAAAAATACAAATATCATCTTTATCACACACTGATGTTTGTTGACTCCATAATAAACCCTAAATTAATATATGCATACATTCAGTAATTATATACATAGGAGTTGAAACAAAATTTAAACTGGAAAAAAGGTCAACAGATATATAAATTAAAGTGATGGCTCGGAGAATTAGAGATACCTGTGCAATAAAAGGTGCAGAATGACGGAAGTGATAGGAAAGTGGCGGCGACGGTGAAACGGTGGTGGTGTTGCTTCTTGTTAATACTCGGGAACTAGGGAGCAAGCGGCGCCTTTTTCTGCTTAGTTGTGCTTATGGGATGGTTCAAAAAATAAACTCTCTTACTTTTTCTACAATTTTGCCCCCTTGTGTTCTGTTTTTATCGATTCCGAACCCTTTACTAATTATTTCTTCTTCTTTTTTACGTAGTGTATGTTTGGATGACGGGCTTCTAGGGGCTTTTGGGGCTTGAGCTTCTATTTTTTATAAGCCCAAGCTATAAGGCTTGTTTGACAACATAAAAAAAAATGGTGCTTATTGAAAAAATAAGTCCTCAAAAGTCCTTAAACAAGAAGCTTTTTGAAGTGGCTTTTAAATAGAAGCCCAAGCCCCAGCTCCAGCCTCAAGCTTCAGCTCCAGCCATAAGCTCCAGTCCGTTGTTGCCAAACACACCCGTAAGGTTGTTATAACATTTGGGTGTGACTATCAACTGTGTGAATATCAAATGAACGTGATAGCCGTAGGTTCATCATTCATGATGCATATACGTCATATCATCATCAAACATATTTTAGTTTTTAGTTTTTAAAGAAGTGAACGAATTGAAGTAGTTGTTCAATGTATAACTCACTTCTTAAATACTAGTACGTAATATATGTGTATTATTCACCCTAAAAACGAGTCATGCCTAGTGGCGGTCAGAAATTTAACTTTTGGGTAGGCTAAAATTTTGTGAAAAATAATGCTAAACAAACCTATTTATCTCTCTCTTAATTTCACCCAATCATTTTTTCACCTCCACCAATCAAAGTTTTAGGCCTATATTTAGGCCTACTAGTTTAGTCATACCAATCATTTTCCATTTGGTGAATTCCAACCAAAAGAATTTTTAATGATACAAAGTTAAACCAAACTCATTGATATCTTTCATAAGTTATCAATTGGAAAAATTCATGTATCACGAACCTAGAGACATACACTACGTTATAAGTTAAACAAGCAAACAAACGTAAGCAAGATTTGATTTATAGTTACAACTATTTATGAACTAAAACTTAAAATATAACACAAACGTGTATTTGATGTAATTGTGGAGGTAGCAAAGGCCCAATCATTAGCTCCTATTTGGGCCCTATTCACCAGCCCTTATTAACTCCAAGAAATGAATATTTGGGCCCAATTAAAAAAATTTTATTTTTCGTCAAAATTTGTTTTCTGCAATTTGCTCGGCTGCTCGCTCCCCCAAAAAACGAAACAAATCGATTCCCTACATCTTCCGATTCAAACTTGTACGATATTTTTATATTCTACGCGCGATATTTAATATTGTGGAAATATTTTCAATTATGTGTCAAATTTGGATTGCATACAAATTTTTTGGATTATAATTGTTGATCTTATGCATCGTTATCGAATGAATTTGAGATTCCTATTCTATCAAATTCTATGAAATCCTACGAACCAAACGCAACATAAATGTTATCAAATTGATAGATTATGAAAAAAGTGTTCGTATATACAATCTGATACAAATTTATTGGTAGTCCAAAATGAAACTGATAGTAGTATAAGAAAAGAAATAAATAATAGTAATAAAACTAATAATAAGAAGTATATATAAGATATGAACCATGGATATACCCACATGATAACTAATCTTCAAGGTCGTCGTTACTTCTAAACCTTTCCCAAAATAGTAACTGATGGTAACCATGTGATATATTTAAACCTTTGCAAGTGTATTATTATTATTAAATAAATAGAAAAGAATTTCACAATAGAAGTTTCTACAAAGATGAATGAGCTTATGAAAAATATAGTATAGATAGGTTGATGGAAGGTGTTAAAATTGTTATAGAAAACTATTAAGATGGAACGGGATGAAATATCTTATATAAATAGACCAAGTCATGACCACTTAAGATCATCAAATTGTAAACCTTCGAGTTGAGCATTACAAAGTAGGGCATTCTTTTAAAAAGTTTCACACAGTTTACAATAATAATTAATATTAATATTATTATTATTTTTTCTTACAACTTGAAACGTTACTTTCTACATAATTATTTCACTGTGTTCAAGTTTATATCAAACTACCCGTAATTAATTAAATTAAAACAGATAGAAAGAACATCATAATTACGGATAATCAGTGATGATGTCTTCTTCTATCTTTATTTTTATGAAAAATAGTGTTACCGACTCTATATGGATCTACAAGTCTCTTGTGATCCGATTTGTTGTTATTCACTAAAAGATAGTCATCAACCACCGCCACTGGAGGAACGTTAATTGGAGAATTATTCATGGTTATTTCTATTAATAACTAACTCTTGAATTTGATTCGATTGTTGATTTCCTTTGGAGTGTTTTTTTTAAGGAAGTCAAAATGGGGGCTATTTATATGCACCGCAACACTTAAAATGGGTTTTTTTATTATTATTATTGTTTTTTTTAATGTTTGATTGACTAAAAATGGGTTCTTGATAGGAATTATGTTTATTTGATTTTAATTGAATTGGGTGGTTCGTTTGATCGACTAAAAATGGGTTCTTGAGATGATTTATATGTTTATTGGATTTTAATTGAATTGGGTTGTTTGTTTCGTTGAATAAAAATGGGGTTCTTGAAGTGAATCAGTAATGTGTTCTTTAATTTGTGTCCTACATTTTTCTATGATCAAAATTATAAAATGAGAAGAGCCCCCGCTAATTGGTTGGATGGTGAGGGTAGTGATGTAACCCCACAAATTATAGAAAATACCGATGACTTGACTCGCCATGTCTCAATAACACGTGCGTGTAAAAAATTCAGGCAAATGGCGACTAAAGACAGTGTCTATTTTGTACTTCAAAACCAAAGTTTGATGGATGTGTGTAGAATTTACTTGAGGAAGGAAGATGATGGCCGTCTAGTGATCACAAACGAGGCGACTCAAAGTTGCCGACGTAGAAGCAAAGTTTTATGTTGTTTAGATGAGCATATACTCGTGAAAGAGATGTCATCGCTCGGTGAGGAAAAAATGTATGTCTTGAACCAAATCACAAGAATTAGACTTGACCTTCCAAAAACGCATGGGAGATGGAAGCCAAATGAGAGAGAGAGATGTTCACGTTGTTGTACGATAATAGGATAGGGAGAACGATGTATAAAGTGCTTCACTTATGGCCACTCCCCGAAGACCATTATATATATATATATATATATATATATATATATATATATATATATATATATTGTAATTGTAAAGAAAGCGTTGTGTTGTGCCCAATTTTCAAAAGAGAAGTCCGATGAATAAAACACAGTCACTTAAGGTATATGTTTTGTCTAGTGTGTATATATACGATCATATATATGTTTTGTGTATGTCTGTCTGTGTAATAATAATAATTATTAATAATAATAATTCTTTTTATCAGGATGTGAAAGATGTACTCGGAGTTAAGTTAGGAAATATTAGAAGCATGGAAAAGGAGTTTGATGAAATTGTGTCAAAGGCAATGGTTCAATTCCCGGGTGATGATGAATTGAGTTTTTTTTTTTATCATGCAAGGCATATATCATTAAGTAAACCAGGGAAAGAGGAAGATGGAGAAGATGAAGATAGTTATCATGAAGAAGATTTTGATACACAAAAAGAAGAAGAATATATTAGAGGAGATTTTGTAGTTGCTTTGATGGGAAAAAAGTAATGAAAGTGTGAAAAGTTCACAGTTTTGTAGGATGAAGCCCAAATCGTTGAATGAATTGTTAAATGTTGCTCTGCTTCAGAAACAAGATTCTGTTGGGATTGAAATCGAAGGTCTGTTAATGTTGATCTGGATATTCCAAATTTTGATTTAGGAATTTTAGATCCACCAGTAAAAGTTACTGCTTTAGAGTCAACCAAGAATGTCGGTATGCAGCATGTTGACAATGATACACAATACACCCCTAAGTCTATTTTGAAGAAAAAAATGAGTTTGAGTGCTCAAAAGTCAATGAAGAAAGTAAGTTTTTCAACAATCAACCAATCATTACCGTCTGATCCAAATGTAACAACTTTCAAGGAAACATCTGTGAAGGATTTTGAAAATATTGAACGAAAGTTGAAGAAAGTTACTAAGCCTTCACAGATACTGATTTCTCCATACCTATATCGGGACGTGAGTGTTGTAAGTGAATTGTCCACTTTTGAAAAAAGATTTCCAGGAGCTTTTTTTCTGCAAGATTTGCACCAGAGTAAGTATTTACTTATTTTAATTATATTATTATATCATGGTTTATTTGGAAACTATCAGTTTTGTTATTTAATTTTAGGGACATTATATTTAAAACGGAATATGTGGAATGTCCTCGAGCTGTTTTTGAGAGTTTGATGCCAAATTTCAAAATTGTTAGCGGGGCAATTGATATGTGGATTATAGTTTTGAACTACGAAGCAGGAAGAAGTCTCCTAAAAGGATTCAGAAAACTATATTGCACCACATCTATGCTTGTAAGTAACTGATTATGTATTTATTTTTCTCATTACGAGAAATTAATTAATTGCTAATGTATGGAACAGACTACTGAGATGATAGTCAGAAATGATGATAAAGCATATGTTGATGACAAATTCAGAAGCAACATGTCTAATGTTTTACGAACATCCCAATTTGATAGCATCAGAGACCTACATATGGTAAGAACTTTTATTATTTCTTAATATCAAAAATAAGCATCAACACTGCATTTTTTTGATAATGTCTGATGCATTTTATATGATACATAATGAAAAATTTATAGGTGTTCTTCCCAATCTATCAAGAACATCATTTCTATGTGGTTTGCTTCCATTTGCTGTCATGTACGATTTACATACTTGACAACATGGCTATGGGAGACATATATGATAGTGATATATATGATAGTATTCCAGAAATATTAGTAAGTGCCCAATTTAGTACCAAAAACAAAAATATTTTAGCTGTTATATGCTTCTAACATGTTTTATATGTTTTTTTTTAACAAACTGTAATAACAGAGAAAAATCTTCTGTGACTATCTTATTGTTGAATAACACCAAAATGCATATAAGATGTTAAAAGCGCCATTCAAATTGGTTACTATGGATTGGAGAACAAGAAGTAATATTGTTGATTGTGGTGTTTTTACTATGAGGCACATGGAGGTTTACAATGGCAATTACCGTATTGGTTTCAATTCAGAATTTGAAAGAGAAGGAGAATCACAAAAAAAGCAGTTAGACAATTAATTTGAGGATTAAGTACTTGATGAAGATGCTTACTACTTCTCTTAACATGAAACAAGCTCTAATTTCAGCAGAGGTAGAAGATTATGAGAGCCTTCCTATGTTCATGAAAAAGAGATTGCAGAATTCCTCTGTTGACTGTATTGATTGTCGGTTGTCTGCTATGTTTCCATCTCCATAGACAAAGTTCTATATTGTTTAGACTAGTATATTATGTATCCATCATTTTTGTTGGACAAAATAATTTGTGTTTTGGTTGATGCATTTATTTTTATATATAGTTTTAGAACAAATTTATGGTACAAAACCCGTCGAACCAGACCATTCATCTTATATCATCCTTTGAACATAGCTTATGCTACAACAAGCAACTTCTATCTATTTTGTAAAAATGCTTTAATTTACTAATGTTGATATGAAACTACAAATACTATGGTCAGAATTCGCTTGTCTTGTGTACATTGGACACATTATTAGATACACAATGAATACATAATGAAAATTCTATATTGTTTAGACTAATATAGACATATATGGAAAAAAAAAAATATCACAATAAAATTCAAAAACTAAACTTAAAAAAATACATATGGATTGGCAAATTATTTTCTTCATCCTTTTTTAAAAAATAATTTTTAAAACAAAAAAATAATTTAAAATGTGAAATAATTTTTTTAGTATGAAATGTGTAGATTATTTTCGATATTTATCGATGAAATTTAGGGTTGATACATAATGAACATCTATTATGTACAATGGGCCTAGTAGATTATATGTCCGTAAAATGTCCATTTAATTTTTTAGCCCAATTTAAATGATTTACTACCTACTCGCACCGTTCCCCACTTCCTCACTTCCATAATCGCACCGTTCCCTACTCCCTCTCCAACTCGGAAACCCTCTCCAAACTCGCAAACTGTTTTCCACTTTTCCCCAAATTAATCGAACAATGAGGAAATCAGCGATTGTTCGAAAAAGTAAGTAACAAAATCATTCTGTATTATTTACTCATGATTTAACTTAGCAAAACGTCACAATTTATTCGATATATAAAGTTTGTTTTAATATCTAAATTATCTTTGCAGCTAGTAACCCTAAAATTGAGATATTACTATGTGTGAAAATCCTTTTTTCATAAATCCTTTTTTATAGTAATAAATATTTATCATTGTTCAAATTTTCTTATGTATAAATGTATAAAAAAAAAATGGGTATAATTTTTAAAACACAATATACGATTCCT
This sequence comes from Helichrysum umbraculigerum, assembly GCA_949592205.1. Lineage (NCBI taxonomy): Eukaryota > Viridiplantae > Streptophyta > Magnoliopsida > Asterales > Asteraceae > Helichrysum > Helichrysum umbraculigerum. The sequence continues at coordinate 6,931,148 of CATIUR010000004.1, read as the reverse complement.
GATTCCTGGTCAAGTTATAAGATGTACCTAAAAGGAAAACTATCCAAATTAATCTCTGAGTTTTATTCAAAGAATTATTGCCCTTCTCTTTTCTTTTTTTAACCATACAGCCTACTCCATTCCCCATTTAATTACAATATTATAAACACAATAGAGTTTATCATTGTTCAAATTTTCTTATGTTCAAAACGTCACATTTTCTTATGTATATAAATGTATAAAAAAATGGGTGCTTCAAATTTGGGAACTAACTAATTCACATACGACGACAATTGAAGACTTTAAAGGCACCATATATATTAGTCAAAATAAATAATAATAAAAAACTATAAAGGTTAAATAACTCAACTACTATAAATCAAAATTTTAAAATAATTAGTGTGTAGTGGAAGAGAAATTTTATTGTTGAAATCAAACGAAAGAAATACAAAGAACAACGAAACCATTTTCAGGATACTCATCATCTTCTTTTTCTCCAGATTTGAATTTCATTTATAATAAATTCATGAGTTTGGATAACTAGTGCCTTAAAGGTACAAGTTAACAAGTATTAAATGAAGTCTCAAATTTCTTATTTGCTTAAAAATCAACATAAACAAGGAATTAACTAGTTTTATACCCGGGCATTGCCCAGTTAACTTACTACCATATACATAATAATATATGTAACTCATTCGAACAAACCATAATGTAATATATTGAAAGAAAACAAATTATCATAATATCATGTATACAAACAATAGATTTATACCCGTATACTGGTCAATTATATAATTCTTTAAATCATGTACACACTTTTCAAATATCTAGAATTATATCCAAATATTGCCAAATAAAAGGTTATTGGCCGCTATACCAACATGTAACTCAACAAAAAAAAAAAAAAAAAAATCCACAACCATACAATTAAATTGATATAATTTCATAAGTTATATACACGTAATATCTACAACTACACCGTTTATATGTCTTCAGCGTCAAGTATGTTTGGTTATAAATAATGTGAAAACCAATTAACATCATTTTACATAAATAGAATACATGTGTAATATCATCACACACCCAATTAAACAAACATCCTTTTAACCTCATAAGGCCCTTTGGTTTATCTGCAATATCTATTCCAAACACCGTAGATAATTATCTTTTACTAACATACTATATGTAAGGACTATAAAATAACATCAAATATGAGTGTAGTGCAGAAAATTGTCATATACCACCATGATGACCACCACCAACGATGAAAATTGTACAAGAGAGACATTATAAGGGAAACTTACATTTATCTGTTATTCGATTGTTATTCGATCGCCTGCTCAAAATTATGTGCACTTAGATATATAATGAGTAATTGTCAGGTGAAAAGTCAATAAGATCTCTATATTGTTGGGCATTATCTTCCACCTGAGGAGGCAAGGTGCTTCATTGGAGTAAGGCTTATCATGTCCCGGTCCAAATATGATACACCTAAGTTCGAAGAGTGAAACTAAATCAACCTCAAACCATATATCCCTTAGAGGTGGCAACATTGACCCGTTTACTTATATAAATGACTCTGTTTTGGTTGTGTTGTTTCTCAAACGGTAGGAACTGATCAAATCAAAAAAGCTCCGTTATAAGAGGTTCGTTTTGGTAGCACAAAGTCTATGTTTAATGCATACAACCTACGTACTAAACTGTTATATTCAAACATACAGATTGTTGTCCTATCATATTAAATTGATAAATTAATGTTTCATTATTTATAAGAGAATTAAGAATATGAACATAACACGTTTGCAAGTTAACTTAGGCTGACCCATTAGTCTACCCCCATTTAAACAAAATGACGTCTTCACCCGTCACGGTCAAACCCACCCATCGTACAACCTCTAAATTAGAATATAAGCGTCTTACTTGAAGGCCGGTTATCTTGTTCTCAAGTATTTCCTTGACCCGCACTTATCTTGAACTGTTACCCAACCCTTGGCACGCTCCCATTTGGCCAACTCTAATTAAAATAAGAGATGGTTACACCGGAAGGCGGAAAGTGGAGATCAATAACGACTTACGCATATGCCAGTAATGATGGCTTAAGTATTACAACGCGAATCACGCACAACTTTCTATGTAGCCATAAGCAACAGGAAATTCCTACTATCAGAAGTAATAGATTAGAAAGAAAAATGCTCACAACAATACAATGCCTTACATGGCAAGTAATATACAATAGAAATCAATATACCTATTCAATAGATAATTTGAGAGGGAAAGAAAGTACCATGGCATAGTTACCCGAACAACAACTATATGTCCCTAATAACATGACGTTTATGTGTCAATTGGAAGATCAATAGGTGCATTTTACTTCACATCCAAACCTTCAGCAAGCTCAGTCATCGTACATTCATCAACAATTTTAAGCACAAAGAATTGGAACCTTATCGCTTATGTGTAGGAGCTCATGGGTTGACTACTAATGTCCAATATGTTATCTTTAAACCAGCTGAAGATGATCATTCGAAGATTTCAAGCATGGTTAGAATCCATTAATTTCCTTATACGTTCTTGATTCGGCTAAACTTCCTTTATAAACTACAAATAAAATTTTATATTACACAAACAGAAATTCATGTTCTAAACATCAAATCATAGTTGCTGAAATAAGGGACCTTACGAATAGCTTTAGGAGCATCTCTTCCATGGAATCCTTGTAAAAACAATTTACCATTAACATTATTGATTTCACGATCTCACCCAAATAACAACTCCGAATAAGAAAAGGTACGTATAAATGATTGAATGGATGTGTTGGATCAATATATCTGTTTCAAATCACAACCAAAAAGTACAATAAGTTGATGATTGGTTAGCGGTCTAACACTGGTTGGGTGAGGTTGGACCGATATAAATCAGGTCCAGAATCAGTGACTTCAAAGTTCCAACAGGAGCAATCTTGTGCAATAATAGTAATATTTAAGAATCGAATAAAACAAAAAGGTGTATGATATGTGTTATGTTACATCGAAATATAAATAAATGACATGACACAATCAGTTCAGCGAATAAGGATCAGAAAATGCATGAGTGATGCAACGGGTCGAACCATGTTACCTCGATGTGAGCTGGTATTCAAATTATTTCTGTTTTCATTATGATAATCATGTAGCTATTGATTCTTAGTCATTCTAATCTAACATAGATTATTGACAAGGCTTATGCAAAATGTTTCTATTTATGCATTTTCAAGCTCCTTTGGTATCTGCGGATATACTGTCATGATAGGGAACCAAATATAAAATTATAAATATTATTAATATAATATAGTTTCATTAGGAATAAGCTATCTATAATTGAGTTAGTATTGGTGCAACTTTGCTAAATAAAGGAATGAATAACAGATAGAAACTGAAATTCAAAAGACAATTACCATATCATACATGAACACAATAATAATACTGTTTTTTCATAGCATTAATGCATGATTCAATAACACTTCAAAAAATCATAACGATTTCCTTGTAATTCGGAGGTGGCAATTTTGACCCATTTACTAATGAATGAGCCAATTCAGGTTTATGCTATATCTCTAACGGGTCAAATGGGTAATATAATTTACAGTATAAAACTTTTTAAAACACTCTATGTTCAAAACTATACTATTATAGAGATGATATAGGTTCTTAAAGTCGACACATTAACTATTTATAGAATGTTTTGGAAAAAAGGATTTCGACTCAACCCAACCCATTTCACTCATTATCAGACTGGACCAGCCACCCTCCCATTCTTTTGCCTACATTTATTATCAACTGACACCAGTGGAGATTTAAGTTATGCCCAACAGATACAAGATATAAAGTCAACAACAATAACATTACTTGATGTTTTAGCCCCATGGATTAGAAATATGTATTGGGAACACTGACCCGTATCAAATGTTGCTGATAGTAATGGAAGACCTATATCATGTGAAGATCAGCACTCTCCCGTTAGGTGTGAGCTTGCATTTTTGTATCATAAAGATTTCCATAACCGTTGTAGACTTTAGGGTTTTGAGCATTTGATTTTAAAGCATCTTGCGAATATCTCATATATGCCTGCATGAATAATACTTTTCTTGTTATTCAGCAAAGACATATAAAAAAAAGAAACTTACATAAACAACCATGCATAAGGCATATCAATATAAAAAAAATATCATATGAACTACTATTTTATCGGCTAAGTAATGACCATGTGTTACGAACCAGCTAGAGCTTGGAACACAGGAGCATCGCCACCTTCCCTGTTATTACGTAATGCATTTCAATTGGGTGCTCTAGTGAATGATCTTGATTAGCATGAAACATCTATAATATTAGTAACTGAAAAAAGTCAATGGGTAAAGAAAGAAAAGAAACTTAAGCAGACAAAGTAATCCTAGATTCTATAGCTAAATGAAGTGCACAATATACAAAGAAATATAGATGGCAAATGTACGTATTGATTAGCATGTTAAAATGATTTCGGGTCAAAGGAAGCGAGTTTTTATGACGGATCTTAACACACCAGGTTAAAAATGGGTATGCCAATGTAAATAGATTGATATAAACACATTACAAGATCTTCAAAGGTGGAAAAATGAGCAAAAAGATATAAATTTTGTCGATACCTCTGACAAGCATGTTAAAAACTGTCCATAGTGTATTTATAAGCATAAAACCTCCTAAATCATAATATTCAAAAACTAAGATTTTTAGGTCAACGCAGCCTCAACGATGACTGCATACCTTGGGAAACATACCGAGAGGTATGACCCAGTAGCTAAAGTAGTCTCTGTAATTGTAATGTGCTGCTCACTTGTAACATACAATCGATATTTAACCTCGGTACTTAGGTCTGCACATATTTGATCAACTGGATATAACTAAAACTATAGCTAAATATGGGACAATGTTGAATGTGTCAAGAAAGGGCAGATGTAATGAGTTGGGGTTATTTATCCAAACGGGTTGGTTCACGTGAGCTGACCCATTAACACCTCTTCCAGTTGTTCTAATTTTATAAACACTTAATATCATGCACACTTGTATAAAAACAATATTTTAAATCATAGAATTTGTTTTCTAATAACAGATGAGAGTTTATAAGCATCAAACAGAAAACTAATGTCAACCCATAGTATTGGTTTTCATTTTAGACAGGTTACTAATATTTGCCCTCAACCCGTTGCTAGCAAAATCACAACAATTGATCCATTTCTAGGAAATGAGTCGAGGTTCTCCCCACATAAATATGAACCCACGATTAATGGAAAGTCAAAAATTCAATTTTAGAGCAACGGAGAACTAACCTAGAAGTATAATTTGCAGACTCTTAGCAGCTTACCAAATAAATTATTACCATCTTAATAAATATTCAGTTGCAATTTGTTACATTTTTCAGGAATCATATACCTGGTGGAACATTCGCATCAGAGTTGGTTTGGAAAAACTCGGTAACTGTGTTTTTTGTATGATAATTACCATGAACTTGGAATCCCACTTTACATTACACAATATCTATTCTTAGTTGATGTAACCAAAGCAATAAAACATTGCAGCTCCAAAATAAAGTTTTGAAATCTACGACTGAAAGACACTTTCAAGTAGAATGGTAAATCAGTCAAATAAAAAAAATATAAATAAACCAACACCCAGAATTGCAGCAAGAAGTAACAAATAAAGCTTGGGGTTCGGAACTGATCGCGTACCTTTGTATGTATACTTCCCTTAATATGAATTCCTGATTTACCCTCAAAACCACTAAATCAACAAATCAACAAATCACAAATCTATTAACCCCATAATCAAAAAGCTAATAGTGTAAATACACAATAATAATCACTATCCAAAATCGGTTGCCATCATGAAATACTGAACACCTGGGCAACATCCTTTTTCAGTGACCACATTGATACAATCAGAAAGATGATAACAGAGAAAATCACCCAAACTAAAAACAACTTGGATCAAGATAAGAATATAGTCACAACGGGACCCACCTTCAATTGTTGCAACACATATATCTGGATCGGCATATGCAATTGCTCTGAAGTACCAGTGTAAGAGCAGAATCTTTCTTTGTGTGATGCTTGCTTGGGGAACCTCGGTCTCCATTTCAGAAACTTTAGTAGCAGTATAGATACAATTTCCAGTCACCTAATGATCAATCAAAGAATTCTAAGTATAAGTAGCAGATACATGAAAATTACCAAAACAAACTGTGATTTTGTCATTAAAAAAAAGAAAAAGAAAAAAAAAACTAAAAAACTGAAATCACCTCCATTATGTATATCGAAAATTTTCTTCCTCAAAATTGAGTTAACGCGTCTTGAAATGATGACCCTTGTTAGTTGAGTACCAAAATTGTAATTCTTCTATAATAACAGTAATCAAATACATTAATAATTAGGTAAGGGTAATAATAAATAATCCTGTAATGTAACTATAATATGTAAAAATGATCTGATGGCGGTTCCAAGTATCCATATACCAGTAACAACTCTTTTTCTTCAACAAAAAAAACCTTAAACCTTAACACTGATGGATAAATACCCTCACCAATCCCTCAATGAAACCATATTGAATTGCAAAACAGGTTTAGTAATGTTAAAAAGATGCAATTTTTAATAGCCTGTTCAAAAATTGTAATCTCTATTACTAATAAAAGCTACATCTCACACACACATGTATATTCAACATGGTTGGCGGCAATTTGTTCCCGGTACAAGGAATTGTTACCTTCTTCCTACATCAAAACTTTTGTTAGTTAGTGCCTAAGGAAACACTCAAAGCAAATGTAGTTATAAAAAGAAATTGTTAAAACATACAGTATAAAGTAAAGAATTAAACACAGTAATCATCATATATAATTATATTTTTATTTATCTAATGCATTTCATCAAACACCTTTCAAGCACTCACGAAATCTCAAAGTACTACTTATAATAATCAAAGAGTTTGAATTAGTTTACATTAAATATATGAATGAATATTGACTTAAAATCAGATAGTTTCATAATCAATTAACAAAAGTGGTATTCACATCAACCGTGATCTGGAAACAATAATCACTAAAAAAGTTTATTCAATTTTTCGATCAACAATTACTTCAATTTCAAATTCAAGAAAACAGCAGCAAACAAAAACATAAAATTGCTTACTGAAATCGAATGTGACCATGTTCACCGCCATAACATCTTTCCCGATCCTTCTAAACCCTCACTTGAGTTGCATTGTCGTCCAGTATACTTGAAGCACATTAACTTCAGCCATGATATTATAATGATGATACAAGAGAAAGTAGATGATTTTATCTCTATTTGTGAGATTTTGGCAGGGGTTTATCCATCTCATAGCAGAAACATAAAAACGTTGAAATAGATATTGATCGGGAATCCATAATTAATCAGATTGCTCCCGATAAAAGAGGAGGACGTGTGAGCGGTTTGCAAACCTTCCCCAAAAGATAACCGCGTAAAAGAAAACGGCCCACAAAAATAACCGAAATCCCCTTTATTAGACGGGTGAGATTCAGAGTCAACGCGATCCAACGGATTATATCGAAAGTCAAACCAAAAATGTAACCGCCAGTGGCGGTTTCTCACTCCCCGGTGGCCATAGATAATATAACGAAATAGAATGTTATATAAGTTACTTAAAAGAGGGTTTTAGCTTGTTCTACCCGTGTGACCCATTACCCAAAATGTTTCATGTTTGATCCAATGGTCATTGATATGAAGGCATAAAAAGTAACACTAAAAATCCACACAAGAAAAGGATAGGGATTTCACTTGCATCAGCAACTTCAGGTGAAAAAAAACTTTTTATAACACTCTATGTTCAAAACTATACTATTATAGAGATGATATAGGTTCTTAAAGTCGACACATTAACTATTTATAGAATGTTTTGGAAAAAAGGATTTCGACTCAACCCAACCCATTTCACTCATTATCAGACTGGACCAGCCACCCTCCCATTCTTTTGCCTACATTTATTATCAACTGACACCAGTGGAGATTTAAGTTATGCCCAACAGATACAAGATATAAAGTCAACAACAATAACATTACTTGATGTTTTAGCCCCACGGATTAGAAATATGTATTGGGAACACTGACCCGTATCAAATGTTGCTGATAGTAATGGAAGACCTATATCATGTGAAGATCAGCACTCTCCCGTTAGGTGTGAGCTTGCATTTTTGTATCATAAAGATTTCCATAACCGTTGTAGACTTTAGGGTTTTGAGCATTTGATTTTAAAGCATCTTGCGAATATCTCATATATGCCTGCATGAATAATACTTTTCTTGTTATTCAGCAAAGACATATAAAAAAAAGAAACTTACATAAACAACCATGCATAAGGCATATCAATATAAAAAAAATATCATATGAACTACTATTTTATCGGCTAAGTAATGACCATGTGTTACGAACCAGCTAGAGCTTGGAACACAGGAGCATCGCCACCTTCCCTGTTATTACGTAATGCATTTCAATTGGGTGCTCTAGTGAATGATCTTGATTAGCATGAAACATCTATAATATTAGTAACTGAAAAAAATCAATGGGTAAAGAAAGAAAAGAAACTTAAGCAGACAAAGTAATCCTAGATTCTATAGCTAAATGAAGTGCACAATATACAAAGAAATATAGATGGCAAATGTACGTATTGATTAGCATGTTAAAATGATTTCGGGTCAAAGGAAGCGAGTTTTTATGACGGATCTTAACACACCAGGTTAAAAATGGGTATGCCAATGTAAATAGATTGATATAAACACATTACAAGATCTTCAAAGGTGGAAAAATGAGCAAAAAGATATAAATTTTGTCGATACCTCTGACAAGCATGTTAAAAACTGTCCATAGTGTATTTATAAGCATAAAACCTCCTAAATCATAATATTCAAAAACTAAGATTTTTAGGTCAACGCAGCCTCAACGATGACTGCATACCTTGGGAAACATACCGAGAGGTATGACCCAGTAGCTAAAGTAGTCTCTGTAATTGTAATGTGCTGCTCACTTGTAACATACAATCGATATTTAACCTCGGTACTTAGGTCTGCACATATTTGATCAACTGGATATAACTAAAACTATAGCTAAATATGGGACAATGTTGAATGTGTCAAGAAAGGGCAGATGCAATGAGTTGGGGTTATTTATCCAAACGGGTTGGTTCACGTGAGCTGACCCATTAACACCTCTTCCAGTTGTTCTAATTTTATAAACACTTAATATCATGCACACTTGTATAAAAACAATATTTTAAATCATAGAATTTGTTTTCTAATAACAGATGAGAGTTTATAAGCATCAAACAGAAAACTAATGTCAACCCATAGTATTGGTTTTCATTTTAGACAGGTTACTAATATTTGCCCTCAACCCGTTGCTAGCAAAATCACAACAATTGATCCATTTCTAGGAAATGAGTCGAGGTTCTCCCCACATAAATATGAACCCACGATTAATGGAAAGTCAAAAATTCAATTTTAGAGCAACGGAGAACCTACTAGAAGTATAATTTGCAGACTCTTAGCAGCTTACCAAATAAATTATTACCATCTTAATAAATATTCAGTTGCAATTTGTTACATTTTTCAGGAATCATATACCTGGTGGAACATTCGCATCAGAGTTGGTTTGGAAAAACTCGGTAACTGTGTTTTTTGTATGATAATTACCATGAACTTGGAATCCCACTTTACATTACACAATATCTATTCTTAGTTGATGTAACCAAAGCAATAAAACATTGCAGCTCCAAAATAAAGTTTTGAAATCTACGACTGAAAGACACTTTCAAGTAGAATGGTAAATCAGTCAAATAAAAAAAATATAAATAAACCAACACGCAGAATTGCAGCAAGAAGTAACAAATAAAGCTTGGGGTTCGGAACTGATCGCGTACCTTTGTATGTATACTTCCCTTAATATGAATTCCTGATTTACCCTCAAAACCACTAAATCAACAAATCAACAAATCACAAATCTATTAACCCCATAATCAAAAAGCTAATAGTGTAAATACACAATAATAATCACTATCCAAAATCGGTTGCCATCATGAAATACTGAACACCTGGGCAACATCCTTTTTCAGTGACCACATTGATACAATCAGAAAGATGATAACAGAGAAAATCACCCAAACTAAAAACAACTTGGATCAAGATAAGAATATAGTCACAACGGGACCCACCTTCAATTGTTGCAACACATATATCTGGATCGGCATATGCAATTGCTCTGAAGTACCAGTGTAAGAGCAGAATCTTTCTTTGTGTGATGCTTGCTTGGGGAACCTCGGTCTCCATTTCAGAAACTTTAGTAGCAGTATAGATACAATTTCCAGTCACCTAATGATCAATCAAAGAATTCTAAGTATAAGTAGCAGATACATGAAAATTACCAAAACAAACTGTGATTTTGTCATTAAAAAAAAGAAAAAGAAAAAAAAAACTAAAAAACTGAAATCACCTCCATTATGTATATCGAAAATTTTCTTCCTCAAAATTGAGTTAACGCGTCTTGAAATGATGACCCTTGTTAGTTGAGTACCAAAATTGTAATTCTTCTATAATAACAGTAATCAAATACATTAATAATTAGGTAAGGGTAATAATAAATAATCCTGTAATGTAACTATAATATGTAAAAATGATCTGATGGCGGTTCCAAGTATCCATATACCAGTAACAACTCTTTTTCTTCAACAAAAAAAACCTTAAACCTTAACACTGATGGATAAATACCCTCACCAATCCCTCAATGAAACCATATTGAATTGCAAAACAGGTTTAGTAATGTTAAAAAGATGCAATTTTTAATAGCCTGTTCAAAAATTGTAATCTCTATTACTAATAAAAGCTACATCTCACACACACATGTATATTCAACATGGTTGGCGGCAATTTGTTCCCGGTACAAGGAAATGTTACCTTCTTCCTACATCAAAACTTTTGTTAGTTAGTGCCTAAGGAAACACTCAAAGCAAATGTAGTTATAAAAAGAAATTGTTAAAACATACAGTATAAAGTAAAGAATTAAACACAGTAATCATCATATATAATTATATTTTTATTTATCTAATGCATTTCATCAAACACCTTTCAAGCACTCACGAAATCTCAAAGTACTACTTATAATAATCAAAGAGTTTGAATTAGTTTACATTAAATATATGAATGAATATTGACTTAAAATCAGATAGTTTCATAATCAATTAACAAAAGTGGTATTCACATCAACCGTGATCTGGAAACAATAATCACTAAAAAAGTTTATCCAATTTTTCGATCAACAATTACTTCAATTTCAAATTCAAGAAAACAGCAGCAAACAAAAACATAAAATTGCTTACTGAAATCGAATGTGACCATGTTCACCGCCATAACATCTTTCCCGATCCTTCTAAACCCTCACTTGAGTTGCATTGTCGTCCAGTATACTTGAAGCACATTAACTTCAGCCATGATATTATAATGATGATACAAGAGAAAGTAGATGATTTTATCTCTATTTGTGAGATTTTGGCAGGGGTTTATCCATCTCATAGCAGAAACATAAAAACGTTGAAATAGATATTGATCGGGAATCCTTAATTAATCAGATTGCTCCCGATAAAAGAGGAGGACGTGTGAGCGGTTTGCAAACCTTCCCCAAAAGATAACCGCGTAAAAGAAAACGGCCCACAAAAATAACCGAAATCCCCTTTATTAGACGGGTGAGATTCAGAGTCAACGCGATCCAACGGATTATATCGAAAGTCAAACCAAAAATGAAACCGCCAGTGGCGGTTTCTCACTCCCCAGTGGCCATAGATAATATAACGAAATAGAATGTTATATAAGTTACTTAAAAGAGGGTTTTAGCTTGTTCTACCCGTGTGACCCATTACCCAAAATGTTTCATGTTTGATCCAATGGTCATTGATATGAAGGCATAAAAAGTAACACTAAAAATCCACACAAGAAAAGGATAGGGATTTCACTTGCATCAGCAACTTCAGGTGAAAAAAAACTTTTTATAACACTCTATGTTCAAAACTATACTATTATAGAGATGATATAGGTTCTTAAAGTCGACACATTAACTATTTATAGAATGTTTTGGAAAAAAGGATTTCGACTCAACCCAACCCATTTCACTCATTATCAGACTGGACCAGCCACCCTCCCATTCTTTTGCCTACATTTATTATCAACTGACACCAGTGGAGATTTAAGTTATGCCCAACAGATACAAGATATAAAGTCAACAACAATAACATTACTTGATGTTTTAGCCCCACGGATTAGAAATATGTATTGGGAACACTGACCCGTATCAAATGTTGCTGATAGTAATGGAAGACCTATATCATGTGAAGATCAGCACTCTCCCGTTAGGTGTGAGCTTGCATTTTTGTATCATAAAGATTTCCATAACCGTTGTAGACTTTAGGGTTTTGAGCATTTGATTTTAAAGCATCTTGCGAATATCTCATATATGCCTGCATGAATAATACTTTTCTTGTTATTCAGCAAAGACATATAAAAAAAAGAAACTTACATAAACAACCATGCATAAGGCATATCAATATAAAAAAAATATCATATGAACTACTATTTTATCGGCTAAGTAATGACCATGTGTTACGAACCAGCTAGAGCTTGGAACACAGGAGCATCGCCACCTTCCCTGTTATTACGTAATGCATTTCAATTGGGTGCTCTAGTGAATGATCTTGATTAGCATGAAACATCTATAATATTAGTAACTGAAAAAAGTCAATGGGTAAAGAAAGAAAAGAAACTTAAGCAGACAAAGTAATCCTAGATTCTATAGCTAAATGAAGTGCACAATATACAAAGAAATATAGATGGCAAATGTACGTATTGATTAGCATGTTAAAATGATTTCGGGTCAAAGGAAGCGAGTTTTTATGACGGATCTTAACACACCAGGTTAAAAATGGGTATGCCAATGTAAATAGATTGATATAAACACATTACAAGATCTTCAAAGGTGGAAAAATGAGCAAAAAGATATAAATTTTGTCGATACCTCTGACAAGCATGTTAAAAACTGTCCATAGTGTATTTATAAGCATAAAACCTCCTAAATCATAATATTCAAAAACTAAGATTTTTAGGTCAACGCAGCCTCAACGATGACTGCATACCTTGGGAAACATACCGAGAGGTATGACCCAGTAGCTAAAGTAGTCTCTGTAATTGTAATGTGCTGCTCACTTGTAACATACAATCGATATTTAACCTCGGTACTTAGGTCTGCACATATTTGATCAACTGGATATAACTAAAACTATAGCTAAATATGGGACAATGTTGAATGTGTCAAGAAAGGGCAGATGTAATGAGTTGGGGTTATTTATCCAAACGGGTTGGTTCACGTGAGCTGACCCATTAACACCTCTTCCAGTTGTTCTAATTTTATAAACACTTAATATCATGCACACTTGTATAAAAACAATATTTTAAATCATAGAATTTGTTTTCTAATAACAGATGAGAGTTTATAAGCATCAAACAGAAAACTAATGTCAACCCATAGTATTGGTTTTCATTTTAGACAGGTTACTAATATTTGCCCTCAACCCGTTGCTAGCAAAATCACAACAATTGATCCATTTCTAGGAAATGAGTCGAGGTTCTCCCCACATAAATATGAACCCACGATTAATGGAAAGTCAAAAATTCAATTTTAGAGCAACGGAGAACTAACCTAGAAGTATAATTTGCAGACTCTTAGCAGCTTACCAAATAAATTATTACCATCTTAATAAATATTCAGTTGCAATTTGTTACATTTTTCAGGAATCATATACCTGGTGGAACATTCGCATCAGAGTTGGTTTGGAAAAACTCGGTAACTGTGTTTTTTGTATGATAATTACCATGAACTTGGAATCCCACTTTACATTACACAATATCTATTCTTAGTTGATGTAACCAAAGCAATAAAACATTGCAGCTCCAAAATAAAGTTTTGAAATCTACGACTGAAAGACACTTTCAAGTAGAATGGTAAATCAGTCAAATAAAAAAAATATAAATAAACCAACACGCAGAATTGCAGCAAGAAGTAACAAATAAAGCTTGGGGTTCGGAACTGATCGCGTACCTTTGTATGTATACTTCCCTTAATATGAATTCCTGATTTACCCTCAAAACCACTAAATCAACAAATCAACAAATCACAAATCTATTAACCCCATAATCAAAAAGCTAATAGTGTAAATACACAATAATAATCACTATCCAAAATCGGTTGCCATCATGAAATACTGAACACCTGGGCAACATCCTTTTTCAGTGACCACATTGATACAATCAGAAAGATGATAACAGAGAAAATCACCCAAACTAAAAACAACTTGGATCAAGATAAGAATATAGTCACAACGGGACCCACCTTCAATTGTTGCAACACATATATCTGGATCGGCATATGCAATTGCTCTGAAGTACCAGTGTAAGAGCAGAATCTTTCTTTGTGTGATGCTTGCTTGGGGAACCTCGGTCTCCATTTCAGAAACTTTAGTAGCAGTATAGATACAATTTCCAGTCACCTAATGATCAATCAAAGAATTCTAAGTATAAGTAGCAGATACATGAAAATTACCAAAACAAACTGTGATTTTGTCATTAAAAAAAAGAAAAAGAAAAAAAAAACTAAAAAACTGAAATCACCTCCATTATGTATATCGAAAATTTTCTTCCTCAAAATTGAGTTAACGCGTCTTGAAATGATGACCCTTGTTAGTTGAGTACCAAAATTGTAATTCTTCTATAATAACAGTAATCAAATACATTAATAATTAGGTAAGGGTAATAATAAATAATCCTGTAATGTAACTATAATATGTAAAAATGATCTGATGGCGGTTCCAAGTATCCATATACCAGTAACAACTCTTTTTCTTCAACAAAAAAAACCTTAAACCTTAACACTGATGGATAAATACCCTCACCAATCCCTCAATGAAACCATATTGAATTGCAAAACAGGTTTAGTAATGTTAAAAAGATGCAATTTTTAATAGCCTGTTCAAAAATTGTAATCTCTATTACTAATAAAAGCTACATCTCACACACACATGTATATTCAACATGGTTGGCGGCAATTTGTTCCCGGTACAAGGAAATGTTACCTTCTTCCTACATCAAAACTTTTGTTAGTTAGTGCCTAAGGAAACACTCAAAGCAAATGTAGTTATAAAAAGAAATTGTTAAAACATACAGTATAAAGTAAAGAATTAAACACAGTAATCATCATATATAATTATATTATTATTTATCTAATGCATTTCATCAAACACCTTTCAAGCACTCACGAAATCTCAAAGTACTACTTATAATAATCAAAGAGTTTGAATTAGTTTACATTAAATATATGAATGAATATTGACTTAAAATCAGATAGTTTCATAATCAATTAACAAAAGTGGTATTCACATCAACCGTGATCTGGAAACAATAATCACTAAAAAAGTTTATTCAATTTTTCGATCAACAATTACTTCAATTTCAAATTCAAGAAAACAGCAGCAAACAAAAACATAAAATTGCTTACTGAAATCGAATGTGACCATGTTCACCGCCATAACATCTTTCCCGATCCTTCTAAACCCTCACTTGAGTTGCATTGTCGTCCAGTATACTTGAAGCACATTAACTTCAGCCATGATATTATAATGATGATACAAGAGAAAGTAGATGATTTTATCTCTATTTGTGAGATTTTGGCAGGGGTTTATCCATCTCATAGCAGAAACATAAAAACGTTGAAATAGATATTGATCGGGAATCCTTAATTAATCAGATTGCTCCCGATAAAAGAGGAGGACGTGTGAGCGGTTTGCAAACCTTCCCCAAAAGATAACCGCGTAAAAGAAAACGGCCCACAAAAATAACCGAAATCCCCTTTATTAGACGGGTGAGATTCAGAGTCAACGCGATCCAACGGATTATATCGAAAGTCAAACCAAAAATGTAACCGCCAGTGGCGGTTTCTCACTCCCCGGTGGCCATAGATAAGAAATTCACTTAGTTAATAAGTATTAATTATATTTTTTAGATAATTATAAAAATTTTAAGTTAATTAAAACTTGTTAGCGTTGTGTTGTGCCCAATTTTAAACGCTAACAAGTCGCGGACTAGACGTAAATTACTATGGGGCTGATAAATTACATGTGTGAAAAAGACTGTGACACCCGTCGAATTAGGACTAGAAATTAGTTCCTAATCATTATGTAATACATGTAGTTAGTGCTATGTATTAGACTAATTGTATGTATCAAAAAGATATATTGATGAATATATATATATCAGTACTCGATTAGATTTAATCGTTCATTTTAAATCGGCCGAATTCCGATTCAATTATACGGCGTTGGTGAAAATCAAGTATTTAAATAATATGGAATTATTATTTAATACCCTCATAACTATTATATATTATTTTGATAATATATCAAGTATCTCGTATCGTACAAATCAAACGTCCACGACAAAACTATATATAAATAATGAATTATTATTGAAATTAATAATTATTATTTACATCAGATTAAATAAAACAATTTTCGTTTTATACCATTTTACTCAAACGCGACGAAACCAATTGAATTCTATCCGTCTCTCAAACACAAAACAAAGATATATTTTATATCTCGTTAAATGTATTTTTATAAAATACTTCAAATGAAAATGCGTACGATATCATTTTTAGAAAATTATCGTTTTAAAACATTTTACTACTTTTCGATCGGGTACCGAAACACGGGTCAAAATACCACGAAAAGGATCGAAGCTCGGATCAACCACCTCCAATAATTGGAGATGGCCGATCCATTTCAATTCATTTCTATCTATCTCTCTGTTCTCTACTCCCTCTCGTTCCATTTTCATCTAACAACAACAACAACAAATTAACAATCACAACAACAACACAAGATCAATATCATCATCGTTGCTGGAATCATCATCATCATCGTGATCATCTTCTTCGTTTTTCATCATCATCGTCATCTCCTCACCATTTTAAATACGTAAGGAATCGTTAACCCAAACTTTGTAATTTCGTATTTAAATACCTTGTATTATCATATAGTAACGTTAGAATAGATGATTGTTGGTTAATTTGCGGATTAGATTTGGTTTGGGTGATTTTTGGAACGACAGACTCGAACCAGACCTCGGAATACGGTCGGATTCACGGGAATCCGGCGTATTCCCGCCCAGAAAACATGAACACGGCGTATTCAATGGAATACGGCGTATTCCCGTTGTTTGCCATGAATACGGTCGGATTCATGGGAATCCGGCGTATTCCCTCTATTTTTAATGAATACGGCGTATTCCCACCAAATGTCACCAATCCGGCGGATTCAAGGGAATCCGACGGATTCCCCCTATGTATTTCATGATCCAACGGATCAATAAACTAGCCCTGCGAATTCTAGCTAAAACAGAACATGTAAATTTTCGAAAACGTCGACGATTTCACAAGTTAAAACAGGGTAGCTTCTCGATGAAAAATTTATTATAACGGATTGAGCTCAAATTCGCACGGTTATTCGAAAACAGCCAAATGATCAAAGCTAAGTACCTTAGCCTAGTCGGTTTTAGGCCATCCGGGGTCGTTTAGGGCCCGAAAATGGCATATTACTGTTTTCAGACTCATACCAAATTTTGTAAATTATGAAATAAAGTGTAACGGATATACTGAACTTGATTAACAACTAAACTTATACGATACGACTATTACTCTAAACACATATACTTTTCTAAGTACAACAAATCATGCAAAATAATAATAGTTTGAAATTATTATTACAAGCCGTCACCAACGACCCGTATACATTTTCAAAACTCAAACCTAATCGACAACCAAAGTATTTGGGCATAACTAGTTGAGGGAACAACTAGCATAGATGGTCCGTAGAGTCATCTAATCAATCAAAACCTTGCGCGTTTAATACGCCTGACAGGTTCAATATCTAATCATTATCAAAACATTGCGCGTCTAAGACGCCCTGCAGGTTCAGTCGTTGTAACGACATCAAATCATTGTGAATCATTATAATTGTTGGCTAACAATTCATCAGACTCAGGTGAGATCTCATAGCCCCTCTTTTACTGTTTTTACTTGTTTTAAACTGTTTTGGGGTGGGATACATGCTCAAACTATTTTATAGAAACCGTTTTTGAAAACATTTCTACATATTGGCATGAGTTGTTTTCAAAATCCTTTTAAAGTCCTCTGAAGCATAGTTCTGTTAATATGGCTATAGCGTGAATGTTGGTGTATGGTACTATATAGCTATATGGTACCATATGGGATTGACAATCCCCGTCCGAGTTAGCAAGCACTAACCTGTCAAACGGACGCATTATCATTTGTTCAAACGTATGTTGATTAGGCATACGCATAGAGGCACCCTCGATCAGGCACTTGATTGTGATCCTGACCCCTCAGTTAAGCTCAGACTATGTGCTCATGTTAGTTGTATCAATCTTTACTTATTTGTTTAATTACAAATATTCATGTGATACTCATTATCCAATTATTTACATGCTTTGTAAATCGAATCATTAAATCTTGCGGTTCACAAATCATATATTATCCTATCAAACCTGTGAGCTCACCAGCTTTATAGCTGACCTTTTAGCATGTTATCTCAGGTACTCAGCAGTAGGTTGGACTGCCCATCAGGATACTGTAGCTCGAGTCGCATGAAATCATATAAACATCAAGAGATTTCCCTGCATTTCTATATTTTGCTAAAATTAGATATGTATTAGAATCTCTCAAATATCTATGCGAACTTATCTTTTGTAAACCATATGTAGACTCTTACGTTAATCAATGTATTTGTAAAACGACGCATGTAGTGGTCGTTCATTATGTATCTTATGTGCTTTGTGTATTGATTAGTAGCACCCCAATGTATGCTTCCGCGAACAGTAAATTTGGGGGTGTTACAGATTGGTATCAGAGCCTAAGGTTATAGTGAACTAGGTTGCATTAGTGGGCCTAGACTATGACCGTTAGGCAGTATTTTCTGTTAAGTGTGATTGGTTCAAGAGTTACGTCATACAAGTTTAATTTAACATAGCTTGATCAACTATGTACAATTAAATAAAGATGATGTAAGGCTTGAAATGGTTATGCTGGAATAGGAATACATTAGTTGACTCTGACCTCGAGAGAAACCGGGACTCATAATTGTTTGTGCTAGACACTCATAAGACTATTATGTGATATAAGTATATATACATAGTTAGTCATCGATCAAGCACAGTACGCTAGTCTATTATATATTATATATATAGACACTCACATATTCAAACACTTTGTCATAGAGATGGCAACACACACCCACCGAAACATCTTCTATTTCATCCCACTCTCGACAACATCTCTTGTAATCACAAAACTCATAGGTAGCTAGGAGGACCACCGAGTCACTTCGAGCGAGACCTTACCCAACTCAAAACAATTCAAATAACCAGGCTAGTTAGCACGTAGTTGCTAGTCAGTAGAGATGGTTATTCAACTCCTCTTGATTGTTCTATAATGTTGATTGTCATATTGTGATGTTGTATATTACCGCATTTGTATATGTACATATATGATAATCATCATTTATGGACAATCTCTCACGAACCCTATCATTCTATTCTCAGGAAAATCATGCCGCCAAAGTCAAGGACTTACACTGATGCCCAGATGGCATCTATCATCTCTCAAGCTGTGACTGAAGCCTTGGCGCGACATTCGTCAGAGACCCCCGAAAGGAATAGTGGTACTGCCAATACCCCTCCCACTGCCAAGCCTTGTTCCTACAAGGATTTCCAAAACTGCAAACCCCTAAGCTTTAAAGGAACTGAAGGAGCCATCGGCCTAATCAGATGGGTTGAGAAGATGGAATCCGTCTTTCGCATTAGCAAATGTGCGGAAGGGGATAGAGTTCAGTTTTCCACATGCACCCTTGCTGACGGTGCTCTCACCTGGTGGAACTCTTATACCCAGTCTGTGGGTATAGATACCGCCTATCTACTTCCATGGGAAGATCTGAAGAAAATGCTCACAGAGGAGTATTGCCCATCTGAAGAACTCCAGAAGCTAGATGAGGAGTTCTGGCATCTCAAGATTCAAGGAACCGACATTATTGGTTATACCACTAGGTTCCAACAACTGGCAACCCTTCGCCCAGCCCTAGTAAGCACTGAGACCGACAAAGTTAAGAGGTACATTCGCGGTCTTCCGGAACCTGTCCGGGGGAACGTCGCCTCTTCTGGCAAAACCACTATTCAGGGAGTGATTCGATTATCTCATGAGCTCATGGCTATGCAAGAGAGCCCAGGAAACCCTGTCTCATCTTCTGGGAACAATAACAAGAGAAAATGGTCTGGGAATCAGAACCAACAGAACTTCAAAAAGACTGAGATTGTCAAGAATGACACATCAGGTTCTGGAGAGAGAAAAGGGTACACTGGAAGTAAACCCTACTGTTCAAAGTGCAATCGTCATCATGATGGTCCTTGTAGTGCACCCTGCAACAACTGCAAGAGGTATGGACATCTTACCAAAGACTGTCGAACACCTGCAACCAACCCCACCGCCAACACCAACAACAACCAACCCCGAGCATGCTATGAGTGTGGAAACACTGGACACTTCAGGAATGCGTGTCCGAAGCTAAAGAACAAGGGTAACAACAACAACGTTGCTAGGGGCAGAGCTTTTGTGCTGAATGCTGGAGAGGCCCGTGAAGACCCTAATGTGGTCACGGGTATGTTTCTTCTCAACAATTTAACTGCTTCAATTTTGTTTGATACTGGTGCTGATAAGAGTTTTATATCTGAGGAATTTAGCCCACTATTAGACATTTCACCTGTTGCCTTAGAAGCTAAGTACACTGTAGAGTTAGCTAATGGCAAATTGATCGAGGCCGATAGTGTAATACCAAATTGCACCCTAAACCTCGCAAATGAACTATTTCCCATAAACCTCATACCTATCGAGATTGGAAGTTTTGACATAGTAGTAGGCATGGATTGGCTATCCAAGCATCGAGCTGAAGTTGTATGTCATGACAAGATCGTTCGTATTCCTCTCGTCACTGGTAGTACTTTGATCATACAAGGGGAGACCAGTGGGACGAGATTGAATATCATATCCTGCATGAAGACTCGCAAGTACCTTAGGAAAGGTTATCAGGCAATCCTCGCTCATGTTATTGAGAAAAAGTCGGAAGAGAAACGACTCGAGGATGTGCCCATCGTTAGAGACTTTCCAGAAGTTTTTCCTGAAGAATTGCCTGGTCTTCCACCACCAAGGCAAGTTGAGTTCTCAATAGACCTTGTGCCTGGGACAGCACCCGTGGCACGAGCACCATATCGTTTAGCCCCTTCAGAACTTCAGGAGTTGTCTGTTCAGTTACAGGAACTTCTGGATAAGGGTTTCATAAGACCGAGTTCTTCACCCTGGGGAGCTCCGGTCTTGTTTGTGAAAAAGAAGGACGGTTCATTCAGGATGTGTATCGACTACAGAGAGTTGAACAAATTGACCGTCAAGAACCGTTATCCACTTCCCCGTATCGATGACCTGTTCGACCAACTCCAAGGGTCAAGTGTTTATTCAAAAATAGATCTACGATCGGGTTATCATCAGTTACGAGTTCGCGATGAAGATATTCCGAAAACCGCTTTCCGAACTCGCTATGGTCATTATGAGTTTCAGGTTATGGCCTTTGGTTTGACTAACGCACCGGCAGTATTCATGGATCTAATGAACCGAGTGTGTAAACCATATCTTGACAAGTTTGTCATTGTCTTCATAGACGACATTCTTATATACTCGCGTAACGAGCAAGAGCACGCGCAACATCTCAAAACCATTCTAGAACTTCTTAGACACGAAGAGTTATATGCAAAATTCTCCAAGTGTGAGTTCTGGATGCAAACTGTTCAATTCCTTGGTCATGTGATTGACAGTCAGGGAATTCATGTAGATCCCTCAAAGATCGAGGCTATCAAGTGCTGGCAAGCACCGACAACACCGACCGAAGTACGCCAATTCTTAGGACTGGCTGGTTACTATCGGCGCTTCATTGAGAATTTCTCCAAAATAGCACAACCACTCACGACACTGACTCAGAAAGAGAAGAAGTTCAATTGGACTGATAAGCAAGAGTCAGCATTTCACTTATTAAAGCAAAAGCTTTGCAGTGCGCCTATCCTATCACTACCCGAAGGTAACGAGGACTTCGTGGTATACTGCGATGCTTCTCATCAGGGACTTGGTTGCGTGTTGATGCAACGAGAGAAAGTCATAGCTTACGCCTCCCGACAACTCAAAGTTCACGAGAAGAACTACACAACCCATGATCTCGAATTAGGAGCCGTAGTGTTCGCTCTCAAGATCTGGAGACATTATCTGTATGGCACTAAATGTACCATCTTCACTGATCATAAGAGTCTCCAGCACATATTTGATCAGAAGGATCTCAATATGAGGCAACGTCGTTGGGTCGAGTTACTCACCGACTATGACTGCGAAATCAAGTATCATCCGGGCAAGGCAAATGTAGTTGCCGACGCCTTAAGTCGAAAAGAGCGCACCAAACCTCTTCGAGTCCGAGCCCTCAGTATTATCATTCATAATGATCTAATCATTCAAATCCTCACTGCTCAACTCGAAGCATTGAAACCTGAAAACATCAAGGAAGAGGCCTTGCGAAATATGGAGAATCAATTTGAAACCAAACCCAATGGGGTCAAGTACTTCGCAAACAGAATCTGGTTACCCAAGTTTGGGAATCTTCGAGACTTTGTGATGAATGAAGCTCACAAGTCCAAATACTCTATACATCCTGGATCGGACAAGATGTATCATGGCATCAAGGGACTGTACTGGTGGCCGAGCATGAAAGCTGAGATTGCCACGTACGTCAGTAAATGCCTCACATGTTCTAAGGTTAAAGCCGAATATCAGAAACCCTCCGGCTTGCTCCAGCAACCGGAAATTCCTCAATGGAAATGGGAGCAAATCTCCATGGATTTCATCACTAAACTCCCGAAAACATCAAGTGGTTGCGATACTATATGGGTAATAGTTGATCGTCTAACCAAATCTGCTCACTTCATTGCTATGAAGGAAACCGACAAAATGGAACGTCTCACGCGAATCTATATGAAGGAGATCGTAACAAGGCACGGCGTTCCAATTTCAATTATCTCTGATAGAGACAGCCGATTCACATCTAACATTTGGCAATCATTACAAAAGTCATTGGGTACTCGTTTAGATATGAGTACAGCCTATCATCCACAAACCGATGGCCAAAGTGAAAGAACAATTCAAACACTGGAAGATATGTTACGCGCCTGCGTAATTGACTTCGGTGCAAATTGGGAACAGCATTTGCCATTGTGTGAATTCTCATACAACAACAGCTACCACACCAGTATTGGAGCTGCACCTTTTGAGGCACTGTACGGTCGTAAGTGCCGATCGCCTATCTGTTGGACCGAAGTTGGAGATAGTCAACTCACTGGTCCTGAAATCATTCATGAAACCACCGAAAAGATCGTTGGTATCCAGCAACGGCTGAAGGCCGCACGTGATCGTCAGAAGAGTTATGCTGACGTGAGACGAAAGCATCTCGAGTTCCAGGTTGGGGATCGAGTATTGCTCAAAGTATCACCTTGGAAAGGTGTCATCCGTTTTGGTAAACGTGGGAAGTTAAACCCTAGATACATCGGACCTTTTGAGATCCTTGAAAGGATTGGTCCAGTAGCTTATCGATTGCAGCTACCTCCAGAGCTCAGTAGCGTGCATCCCACATTTCACATTTCTAATCTTAAGAAATGTCTGTCCGACGAGACACTCATTATTCCGCTCGAGGAAATTCAAATCGACGACAAACTTCATTTTGTCGAGACACCAGTGGAGGTCATGGACCGTGAGGTCAAACAGCTTAAGCAAAGTCGTATCCCAATTGTCAAGGTTCGGTGGAATTCGCGGCGTGGTCCAGAATTCACCTGGGAACGAGAAGACCAGATGCGACTCAAATATCCACATCTATTTTCAGACTCCACTCACACGCCAACTTCGAGTTAAATTTCGGGACGAAATTCTCTTAACAAGGGGAGAATGTGACACCCGTCGAATTAGGACTAGAAATTAGTTCCTAATCATTATGTAATACATGTAGTTAGTGCTATGTATTAGACTAATTGTATGTATCAAAAAGATATATTGATGAATATATATATATCAGTACTCGATTAGATTTAATCGTTCATTTTAAATCGGCCGAATTCCGATTCAATTATACGGCGTTGGTGAAAATCAAGTATTTAAATAATATGGAATTATTATTTAATACCCTCATAACTATTATATATTATTTTGATAATATATCAAGTATCTCGTATCGTACAAATCAAACGTCCACGACAAAACTATATATAAATAATGAATTATTATTGAAATTAATAATTATTATTTACATCAGATTAAATAAAACAATTTTCGTTTTATACCATTTTACTCAAACGCGACGAAACCAATTGAATTCTATCCGTCTCTCAAACACAAAACAAAGATATATTTTATATCTCGTTAAATGTATTTTTATAAAATACTTCAAATGAAAATGCGTACGATATCATTTTTAGAAAATTATCGTTTTAAAACATTTTACTACTTTTCGATCGGGTACCGAAACACGGGTCAAAATACCACGAAAAGGATCGAAGCTCGGATCAACCACCTCCAATAATTGGAGATGGCCGATCCATTTCAATTCATTTCTATCTATCTCTCTGTTCTCTACTCCCTCTCGTTCCATTTTCATCTAACAACAACAACAACAAATTAACAATCACAACAACAACACAAGATCAATATCATCATCGTTGCTGGAATCATCATCATCATCGTGATCATCTTCTTCGTTTTTCATCATCATCGTCATCTCCTCACCATTTTAAATACGTAAGGAATCGTTAACCCAAACTTTGTAATTTCGTATTTAAATACCTTGTATTATCATATAGTAACGTTAGAATAGATGATTGTTGGTTAATTTGCGGATTAGATTTGGTTTGGGTGATTTTTGGAACGACAGACTCGAACCAGACCTCGGAATACGGTCGGATTCACGGGAATCCGGCGTATTCCCGCCCAGAAAACATGAACACGGCGTATTCAATGGAATACGGCGTATTCCCGTTGTTTGCCATGAATACGGTCGGATTCATGGGAATCCGGCGTATTCCCTCTATTTTTAATGAATACGGTCGTATTCAGACGAATACGGCGTATTCCCACCAAATGTCACCAATCCGGCGGATTCAAGGGAATCCGGCGGATTCCCCCTATGTATTTCATGATCCAACGGATCAATAAACTAGCCCTGCGAATTCTAGCTAAAACAGAACATGTAAATTTTCGAAAACGTCGACGATTTCACAAGTTAAAACAGGGTAGCTTCTCGATGAAAAATTTATTATAACGGATTGAGCTCAAATTCGCACGGTTATTCGAAAACAGCCAAATGATCAAAGCTAAGTACCTTAGCCTAGTCGGTTTTAGGCCATCCGGGGTCGTTTAGGGCCCGAAAATGGCATATTACTGTTTTCAGACTCATACCAAATTTTGTAAATTATGAAATAAAGTGTAACGGATATACTGAACTTGATTAACAACTAAACTTATACGATACGACTATTACTCTAAACACATATACTTTTCTAAGTACAACAAATCATGCAAAATAATAATAGTTTGAAATTATTATTACAAGCCGTCACCAACGACCCGTATACATTTTCAAAACTCAAACCTAATCGACAACCAAAGTATTTGGGCATAACTAGTTGAGGGAACAACTAGCATAGATGGTCCGTAGAGTCATCTAATCAATCAAAACCTTGCGCGTTTAATACGCCTGACAGGTTCAATATCTAATCATTATCAAAACATTGCGCGTCTAAGACGCCCTGCAGGTTCAGTCGTTGTAACGACATCAAATCATTGTGAATCATTATAATTGTTGGCTAACAATTCATCAGACTCAGGTGAGATCTCATAGCCCCTCTTTTACTGTTTTTACTTGTTTTAAACTGTTTTGGGGTGGGATACATGCTCAAACTATTTTATAGAAACCGTTTTTGAAAACATTTCTACATATTGGCATGAGTTGTTTTCAAAATCCTTTTAAAGTCCTCTGAAGCATAGTTCTGTTAATATGGCTATAGCGTGAATGTTGGTGTATGGTACTATATAGCTATATGGTACCATATGGGATTGACAATCCCCGTCCGAGTTAGCAAGCACTAACCTGTCAAACGGACGCATTATCATTTGTTCAAACGTATGTTGATTAGGCATACGCATAGAGGCACCCTCGATCAGGCACTTGATTGTGATCCTGACCCCTCAGTTAAGCTCAGACTATGTGCTCATGTTAGTTGTATCAATCTTTACTTATTTGTTTAATTACAAATATTCATGTGATACTCATTATCCAATTATTTACATGCTTTGTAAATCGAATCATTAAATCTTGCGGTTCACAAATCATATATTATCCTATCAAACCTGTGAGCTCACCAGCTTTATAGCTGACCTTTTAGCATGTTATCTCAGGTACTCAGCAGTAGGTTGGACTGCCCATCAGGATACTGTAGCTCGAGTCGCATGAAATCATATAAACATCAAGAGATTTCCCTGCATTTCTATATTTTGCTAAAATTAGATATGTATTAGAATCTCTCAAATATCTATGCGAACTTATCTTTTGTAAACCATATGTAGACTCTTACGTTAATCAATGTATTTGTAAAACGACGCATGTAGTGGTCGTTCATTATGTATCTTATGTGCTTTGTGTATTGATTAGTAGCACCCCAATGTATGCTTCCGCGAACAGTAAATTTGGGGGTGTTACAAAGACCATTGATATC
Source organism: Helichrysum umbraculigerum (assembly GCA_949592205.1). NCBI lineage: Eukaryota > Viridiplantae > Streptophyta > Magnoliopsida > Asterales > Asteraceae > Helichrysum > Helichrysum umbraculigerum. The sequence continues at coordinate 6,904,136 of CATIUR010000004.1, read as the reverse complement.
AGTATCTTTAATCACAGTTTGCAAGTGTATTATTATTAAATAGAAAAGAATTTCACAATAGAAGTTTCTACAAAGATGAATGACCTTATGAAAAATATAATATAGATAGGTTGATGGAAGGTGTTAAAAGGAAAAGTCTCGACTTACATAAATCTTACACAAGAATATATACATAATGAGTTGGCAACATATGTAGACCAATCACATGAATTTGTACATTCTCTCACCTCATTATTTAATTGATCTACCTAATTATGTAAACAAAATTATGTAAGCTTTGTGTAAGTGTAGCATGACTCGTGTTAAAATTGTTATAGAAAACTATTAAGATGGAACGGGATGAAATATCTTAGAATCCATGACTCCTCTATAAATAGACTAAGTCATGACCATTTGAGATCATCAAATTGTAAACCTTCGAGTTGAGCATTACAAAGTAAGGCATTCTTTTAAAAAGTTTCACACAGTTTAGAATAATAATGTAGAAATGGATCATAGGAGCAGCGCCATTTGTAGGAGCAGGTAAGGCAGCAAATGCTCCAATTAGATATGTACACATGTAATTTCTCTTCCCCACACAGCAGATGACCAGGGACTAGTTTTGCACATTTTACAAACATTTGGAGCTGACCGCAAAACACAATAAAATAGTACGAATTAAGTTTTAATCCTGAAATCCCCAAATCAATCGGATTACAATTTCACAGAGATACGATTCTTCAAACACTTGACCTTTAATTCCAGTTCCAGTTCTAAATTCATCATCACCATCAAACGCGCCTTTACCATTTCTCTCTGCAAATTTCATCGCATTCAAGATCTGTTACTTGAACTCCATACAAACATCTGTTACTTGAACTCCGCATTCAAGATCTGCAACTATTTCTTAATTCGCTTCAATTTCTATACATTATACATTACTTACACCAGGTACTTACTGTGTATCTATAGTATATGTTTGTGTGTTTATTAATGCTGTATTTGTTATTAACACATGCATACTTGAGCTGATCGATTTAGGTTTTGCGATTTGACATATGATGTGTAAATCGATTTAAAATGTTGTTGTTGTTAGCTTTCTTTCTGATTTATTGTGTCGGTGAGTTGCGATTTATGTTAGCTTGGGCTTTTTTATGCTAGATCTAGTGGTCAATTCATTATTACGGTATATATGTAATAATCTGTGTTTGTACATATATATGTATATTTTCAGTAGGTTAGTGTTGATTTGAATGCAAAGGAGTAGTAGTGTGTGTAGTAGTTTAGGTGAGGATCAGGGGATGATGATGTTTTGGATTGATGCAAATGTGCAGGAGGTAGTATATGTATATGCCTGCCAACTTTAGATTAAGTTTTAATATTATTGTGTCTGGTAGAAAGTACTCTGAGTTCATGTGTATTTGGAATCTTACTTATATCTACAACTATGGTCATGTTGGTGCAAGAGTTGGTGGTTAACCAACCTCCTTTGTGTTCACAAGAACTTTAAGGTATTTTTGGGTTTTCTGATTTGTCTGACCCAGTCAAAGTTCCCAAGTGTAATATTCCCACTAACTTTTATCAATAGATGTAAAGCTCATACTAGACTGTATATCTTGTATATCTGTTGGCAGTTGAGTTGGACCATGGTCATGGTCACCTTCTATGTTTATGGAGCAAAATGAAAGGGTTGTAGTTGTGGGTTCGAAACCATAAAATTTAGATGGAATCCAAATTCGATAATAATTGCTTGTTGAGAACATATATTATAGCCAGAATTCGTGATAGGCGTTATTTTCGTGTCTTCGATAGGCGATAACACTTTAATGTCATCTAAACTCTATTGACACATCTAATTCATGGGTTCTCGAGCGTCCGATCAAAGGATGATTATCACCTTAAACCTGCATCAAGGCTAAAGCTTTTACATGAAAACCCAAATCTAGTGTTGATGAACAGAAGAATGGAGAATGGGAGAGTGTCAGATATAAATTATTCTGGCAATGTATCTATCATTCAATATTATTATTCCCTTTTTAAATGTTAAGTTGCTCTCATCCAATGAATATCTGCCCACATGACATGCCAACTTTGTTTATAAACAATATATTATATGTACATGTATATATTTGTATATTTGATAATCTCATTCTTGGAAGATCAAATACGTTGATATGCTTTGATAAGGCTGAAAGGCACCTCCCAAATCGTTTCCTAAGACAATTTGGGATACGAAAACCTATCCCGCTTGATGTGCAGCAATGGGAAAGGAAGATCCGTGGAGTTGATGGCAGTATTGACTTGTCAGGGAAAATGGAGACAGAGCTCGGTGAATGGTCAGACCGACATCTGCGTGTTGTTGATGTTAAAGAAGTTGAAAAAGGTCCCCGTTATTAAGAGGAAATTACATGTTGCTAGAAGGTTTTTCACGATTTGAATAACCTTCAAGTAAGTCGAGTTTTCTGTTTCCTAGAAACTTTACATCTTGATAGAAGTATAGAATAATGTTAGAAGATAGAAAGTATAAGGAACTGTTGTTATAGAATATTAAGATTTGTAGAAGAAAATGTGTTGATTGATTGATGAATCATTCACAGTTTTGTAATATGATATGATCATTTTAAGTTTAATGTGGTGGAAAACTTATATGAATAATAGATTGTTAAAAAAAAAATCACTGCACGTTACGTCTAAACTACTGCATTTTACGTTTTAATTACTGCATTTTACATTTTTTAAGCTCATGTAAAACTAATATGAGAAAATAGATAAAAAATCACTGCATTCTACATTTATGTTACTGCATTTTATCTTTAAGGTGGTGAAAAACTGATCTAAAAAAAAGTAGATATCGAAAAATTACTGCATTTTACTTTTAACTTACTGCATTTTACTTTTAAATTATTGTATTGTTAAGTTTTAAGGTGGTGTAAACCCGATATGCCAAATAGATCTCGGATAAATCATTCAATTTTACGTTTAAATTACTGCATTTTACATTTTTTAAGCTTATGTAAAACTGATATGAAAGAATAGATACAAATATCACTGCATTCTAAGTTTATGTTACTACATTTTTATGTGTAAGGTGGTGAAAAAATGATCTAAAAAAAATAGATATCGAAAACTTAGTGCATTTTACTTTTAACTTACTGCATTTTAAGGAGGTTGAAAACTAGATCTCGAAAACATATTTCTTTTTACATTAAGTTACCACATTATAAGTTTAAGTTTCTGCATTTTAAGTTTAATGTGGTGGAAAACTGATATGAATAATAGATTTAAAAAGAATCATTGCACGTGATGTTTAAACTACTGCATTTGACGTTTTAATTACTTCATTTTACATTTTTTAAGCTCATGTAAAACTAATATGAAAATATAGATAAAACTGTTATGAATGAGTAGATATGGGAACGTACTTACTGTATTTTACGTTTAAGTTCCTACATTTTATGTTTATTGAGGTTGAAAACTGATATGAAAACTAGATCTCGAAAACATACTTCTTTTTACGTTTAAGTTACCGCATTATAAGTTTAAGTTACTGTTGAGTCACTGGTCGCTGACCATGATGAAGTCACTGGTCGCTGATCAACTCAACTATACACTACTCGATGAAGAAATGGATTGTATCGAAGCTGCTGTTGCTAATGATAGGTTTCGCTGATCGTCATTCATTCTGTTCGATATTCTGAGGAAGATTTAAAGCTCAACTTGGTGTGTCGCTGATCAACGTCAGCGAGAGCATTACTTCTTCAAATCAATAAAGGCAAAAGTCACTGCCAGAATAATAGCTAGTCACTGAAGATCTTTTGTTCAATTCATTCTACAAGAGCATGTTAACTCGCAGTGAGTGAGGAGGATTGCTGCATCTTCAGTGACTATTCAATAAAGCCTCTCAATCATCAAGTACTAAAAAGTATTGTACTTATCTATACATCAGCAAGAGTGTTCCAGTTCGAAGTATGTCCGAAAGATTACGTGGCAGCAAGTGATTGGTTTTAAGGTAATGAGATATTTGCGGTAACAGAATTGGGACCCGCAGAATGTCGGTTTATCAAAGATAAGGACCAATCAAGCAGCAACACGTGTCCTTCCAAGATCCTATTTTGTAGGCGATATTTTAGGAACTCTTGTAGTATAAATAGTTCAGTGTTTTGTACTATTGAGGCTAGTCGTCATATGCACCGTTCTTCTGTTTGTCAGAGAACTAGTTTGTCTAGGTGTGTATTAAGACTCAGCGAGGTTAACTATCAGCGTGTATGTCCACTGTAGTTAATACTCTTCATTGTAATAATTTAGCTAAGTGTTTGAATTGGATTAACTTTGGTTAATCCATTCCGTATTCAACACTTTGTGAATTTAATCAATACAATTCACTTTTAGCTACTATTACTTGTCGTTCTTTGATACTGTTATATTTTTAATCTGTTGTTTCAATACCGTCATACTCTGTTATAGATAATCAATTTAAAACAAACTGAAACACTTGGTAAAATCTGAAATTGTTTTAAATTGTATTCAACCCCCCTTCTACAATTAAACTTTACACTTTGTGATTCCAAATCACTAACTAATAGTGATCACGGGACTTTCAATTGGTATCATAGCAGAGTTGGTTTAAATTCAATTAACCAGGTCTGCTATGGAATCAGTAAAGTACAGCTGTGTTGACTCTGATTATCAAAAGGGAAATGGTTCTACAACCAAACCTCCAGCTTTTGATCCTTCAAGGATTGAAACTTGGATGTCCCGGATGATGATGTTTTTGGACTTAGTTGATGACCGTCTTTGTAATATCATAACCAATGGTCCACATATCCCAACTACTATTGTTCCTGCTGTAATTGCAACAGCTACTACTCCAGCTATACCAGAAATGGTTTTACCTAAAAGAGAGGAACAATGGACTGATGAGGATAAGCGATTGGTTAGACTTGATAAACAAGCTAAAATCTACATAGGCATGGCACTTCCTGATGAAGTGTTCGAATCAATTAGGCTTTGTAGATCTGCTAAAGATATGTGGGATACCCTTAGGAATATATATATTGGAACTCCTGATATTATTCGCTGCAGGGAAGTTAATCTCACTCGCCAGTATGAGTTGTTCGCAATGGAACCAAATGAATCTCTGTCTTCCACTTACACCAGATACCAGTCACTGATGAACAAAATGGAGAAGGCTGGTATAGGCAAGGAACAGAGATTTGTTGTTGAAAAGTTTCTTGAGTTGCTGCCAAGGAAAATCTGGGGAACCATTGCAACGTGTACCAGACAGAGAAATGATTATTCAATTTTGAATTTAACTCAGGTCTATGGTATTTTGCTCAATTGGGAGCAGTCTGAAAAGCAAGCTGATCAGAGTGAGCATATTCGTGCTACTCTTGGAAGTCAGAAGATATCCAATGCCCTTGTAGCAGAGCTTGATGAAATCGATCAGAGACAGAAGTCAAAAGTGTCTAAGAAAAGCTCGAAGTCACTGATAGCTGAAGAAGAAGGTGATCAGAATGAAGAAGAGTCAGAATATGAGTATGATGAAGGATTGGAGAGGCTTGAGAAGGATATGGCCATGATGGTTGCTAATTTCAGAAGGAACACCAGATCAAAACGATTTGCTGGTGCTCCATCATCTGATAAATTTCAATCAAAGGGTGAATGCTACAAGTGTGGCAGAATTGGTCATTTTGCAGCTGAATGCAGATCAAAGTCAGTGAATCAAGTCCCTGAAACCATGCCAGATGTCAGAAGTGACAAGTATAACAAGTACAAGGCAAAATATAAGAAGCTGAAAGAATTGTCGAAATCTGGAAAGAAGAAGAGAAAAGGATTTGTTGCTGAAGAAAGTTCACTCAGCGACTCTGATTCATCCTCTTCATCTGATGATGAAGAAGCAATGCTTTGTCTAGACAAAGATTATTGTTTAATGGCTAATGATGCTGAATTCCATGAAAATATCAAGGAAGTAGCTCAGAAATGTTCAGCATCAGGATGGGACTCTGACAGCATCTACAAAAGCATTCTTAGAGAAACCATCTGGTATTTGGACAGCGGATGTTCCAGGCATATGACAGGATGTAAGTCGCTGCTCAGTGATTATCAGGATGAAAAAGGTCCTGATGTAGTTTTTGGTGATAACAAAGTTGGGAAAACCAAAGGGTACGGTGTCTTAACCAATGGAAACGTAATGTTCAAACGAGTAGCATATGTAGAAGGTTTGAAGCACAATTTATTAAGCATCAGTCAGTTTTGTGATTCCAAGAACAAGGTACTTTTTGATCATGAAGCTGGTGTTGTTTACAACAAAAAGGGAAGTGCTGTTCTTGCTGCAAACAGGAAAGGGAATACTTATGTGGTCAATATGGATTCAGCACAATCAGGAACATGTTTTTACTCCAGAACCGTTTCAGAAGAAAAATGGTTATGGCATAAGCAACTTTCTCATCTGAACTTCAAAGCAATTAACAAACTGAGCAAGAATGGTTTAGTCACTGGACTACCAAAGATGTCTTATGACAAAGACAAGCTTTGTTCAGCATGTGAAAAGGGAAAGCATCACAGCTCATCCTGTAACAACCGCCAAATTAGGACTAGTAATTAGTGCCTAATCCTCTGTAAATACATGTAATTAGTTCTGTGTTAGGCTAATTAATGTAACAAATTATATATTGGTGAATATATACGATTATACGATTTGATTAAATCGTACGCAATTTAAATCGAATGTAATTCGATTCAAACATTACGGACGTTGGTGAAACATTTTGTTTAATAACGCGATCATTTTTCAAATATTGTTTTGAATACATTTCAAGTAGGTAATGTATCGTACAAATAAACGTCAACACAATTAAAATATTAAACGCACAATTTAAATTCAAATATAAACAAACTGTTAAAGATTTGACAAAATGATGTTATTAAATTATCTAACAAAGATTAGTATTTTTAAATCAATAATTACGCGAAAAATAAATATTTAACGCTTAAACAACGGAGAAAACAAACGCCGCACGGGGCACGGAGACGGAGGCTGAAAATGGGAGGTTAAACCTCCCACCTCCTTTCTTTTTCCTCATTTTCTCCATCTCTTTCTCTTTCTTCTCTTTCTTTTCTCTCAACTAACAAAACCACCACCACCTTACAAAATCACAAAATAACATCACGAAACGACGCCGAATCATACCACTCCTTTGGAATAAAAGAACCACCGCGTCACGATCTACCATCCCATCTTTTCGGATTTTCAATCCGACACTTTGTAAGTTTCCGACAAATCCCGACATCTCTCGTTTTTGATCATTTTTACTTGTTTATGGTTTATAATGGCTTATTATGTCCATTTTTGGGTTGGGTAAAAGATTTGGACCCAACGGAAACCGGGAAACTCGTTTTTGACTATATTTCCGGCCATCAGACCGCTACGTCGCACCTGGCCAGGGGTCTCTGCGACGTCGCGACCTACGTCGCACAAAAATCTCCACGTCGCATAAAGCGACATCATCCTCAACGTCGCCTTAACCGGCGGACGTCGCACTTAGCGACGCAAACCCCTACGTCGCAGAAATCAACAGCGTCGCATATAGCGACGCCACGTACAACGTCGCATTAAATTGCGAAAGTCGCACATAGCGACGTCATGCTCAACGTCGCAGTCAGGATCTGCGACGTCGCACCCAACGTCGCACAAACCAGAACCTCAAAAACACAGATTTTTACTAAGTGTCGAGACTCGAAATTTATCACTCGATTTTACCCAAATTCAGATCCCAGATGCGTTTTTCACCAAAGCAATATAGTAGAAATAAAAATTTTCCAAGCTGACCTGGCAGCTCGACCCCAGCCAGGGGCTCTGCCCCTTGGACCCCGCTAGGGGCTGCCGCCCCTTGGACCCCGCTAACCAGGGGCGCTGCCCCCGGACCCCCGTACTTAGATTTCATAAGCACATTTCTCACCAAGTGTCAAACTTGTACAATTTCAAATACTTATACAATACGAATTATCGAACATAATAGAACATACTTTTCAAGTGCAATCACTCTAAATCGCGTTATAAGTGATAAAACTTTAATCATAACGAATCACCAACGGGCCGAACACTTTATTACAAACGATAACGAACCAACATTTGGACAACGGGTTGTATGGACAACTAGCCTAGATGGTCTTGCGAGACATCTACTTACTTAACCTTACATGTTTAGGCATTTAAAGGTTACGGGTTCGGAGAACCTACACGCTACTTACAGTTTTCAACTGCTTACTACTAGGCTCAGGAGAGTCTTACGGCCCCACTTTTACTGTTTTTCTCATTGGGGGAGATACATGCTACTGCTTTTACTTGAACACAAGTACTAAACTGCTTATTATACCAAACGGACTTGCATGAGTTATATATTTACGGAAGTCTCTCAATCATATATCGTTAGTTATGGACTTAAGCGCGAACAGTAGTTAATGGATCCATTAGGGAAATGACCCTCCCTGCCCGGGGTAGTAGCGCTACCACGTACTGAATTACACGTAGAAACGGGTGACTATTATTTCGTTACTTATGCTTGCTCAATTACGAGCATGTCACGGGAGCAACTGATTATTTACGGGTTAAGCTTCGATTATGAGCCTCATGGCAACGGTATAACTTAATTACTTTACTTTTGCTGGATTTGCAAATACTTGATATACGCCTGCGGGCACTACTGATGAAATCTTGTGTTCAAACTGATTATTTACTGATAAACCTGTGAGATTCACCAACCTTTTGGTTGACCATTTTTAGCATGTATTCTCAGGTACACTTACGGAGTAGGATCACTCCAGGATCACTAGCTAGAGTCGCATGATTTCCAAACTGCATTTAACGGAGATTCTTTGGCATTATCTTTTGTAGCTATGGTTATGTAATAGAATCTCCCGCCACATACGCGGACTCTAGGCTTACATATTTTTGTAAAGAAAACTATATGTTTTCAAACGATTAATTTATGGAATGTAACTATTTTACAAAACGTCTCATTTAGAGGTCGTTTGCTGTATATCTTGTGCTTTGTATATTGATTAGTAACACCCAAGTATGCTTCCGCAAATCACTAAATTTGGGGGTGTTACACATCCTTCAAAAGCAAACAGACTTTTTCTGTAACAGAATGTTTTTACTTGCTACATATGGATATGTTTGGACCAGTGAGTACATCAAGTCTTGGAGGAAAAAGGTACTGTTTGGTGATAGTAGATGAATACTCCAGATACACTTGGGTATTTTTTCTGAAAGCCAAAAGTGAAGCTGCCAGTGATCGGGTCCGAGAGGTCGGTTGCGATTTGACTCGCGTCGTTGCGGGTCTTCCTCCTGGCGCGGCGATCAGTGGGTTTTAAAATTTGTAAATGTGGGGCCTAAGTATACTTAAAACTATGGGAGTACAGTAGTAAGTATGACCTATGGTCGTTCTATAAACCAGAAGTATTGTGAAACGTTAACGTTGAAGACGATTTATCTAACTTAGTAATGATTTTAACAGATTTTTGGGGGTTTGGTTTTGGTTTTTTATACTTAGGCAGAAAAATTTTAATAAAGCAGGATAAAATATCGGTAGTTAGCAGATAATCTAGAGGAGGTGTTTGTGACACCCCCAAATTTGATGATTTGCGGAAGCTTGAATTGGGTGTCACTAATCAATATACAAAGCACATAAGATATAATGAACGACCACTATATGCGTCGTTTTAAACTTGTATAGATAAAGTAAATGTTTACATCAAAATATTGTTACATTAGCTCGGTTCCTGAAATTGAGAGATTACATAGCATAATTACTTTTACAAAATATAATAATGCAGTCCAATCTCTAGTTGTATGTATGCTGACTCGAGCTAATAATTCCTGCTTGGGCAGCCAAACTACTGCTGGGTACCTGTGATAAATACTAAAATGGGTCAGCGAAAACGCTGGTGAGCTCACAGGTTTGTATGTCAATTGTATAGTTGTCAGAACCGCAAGATTTATATTGAATTTAAAATGCAATTAAGCATAATAAAAGTTATACTGTCCATGAGCACATAGTCTGAGCTTAACTGATTTGTCAGGCCCAATTAAGGAAACCTAACTTGGAGTGCCTCCTACGAGTGCCTAATCAACACTCGTCTTCCCAAATGCTAATACATCCGTTTGACCGATTAGTGCGTGCTAACCCGGATGAGGATTGTCAATCCCATATGATATCATATACTAACATTCACGCTATAAAATACTAGAGACTATGCTTATGGAGGACTTTAAATTGATTAGCTTGAAACTCATGTAGTATTTGAAGTTTGGCACTTGCGTTCTACTTGTAAAACAAAATCGAGTAGTAATATCACACCCCTAGTTGTAAAGCAGTGAAAATGGGGCTATGAAACTCACCTGAGTCTTGAAATGTTAAGCAATTAAACTTGAAGTAATTAGCAGTGTGTTGGTGTCCAAAGACTTGAAACCTGAATGTGTCCACGACACTTGAATTGTTATTAATTGTATTGGTATCTCGAAAGACTACCATTGAAATTGTTTGTCTAACTTAATGTCCAAATTACCCCGATTTGGTTGATTGAATTGTTACAAGTTACTACGACTTGTTTGATTGAATTGACACAAGTTACAACGACTTGTTTGAATAAATTATCTAAGTTACTATGACTTAGTTGATTCAATTGTGTATTTGAAAATGTGTACGGCCCGTTGGTGATTTAGTTGAAATAATAATAATTCTAAAATGTTGACTTTGCTACAGTACTGCTACAGTACTGCTACAGTAAATTTGACCTTTTTGAACAGTAACTTTGACTTCAAAATTTTGAGGTTTGAAGATTCTGTTTTGTGCGACGTAGGGTGCTACGTCGCAGATCCGGACTGCGACGTTGGGCATGACGTCGCTATGTGCGACTTTCGCAATTTAATGCGACGTTGTATGTGACGTCGCTATAGGCGACGTAGTTGATTTCTGCGACGTAAGGGTCTGCGTCGCTAAGTGCGACGTTGGCGTTATAGTGCGACGTAGGTCGCTGCGTCGCTATATGCGACGTTGGGGTTATAGTGCGACGTAGGTCGCTGCGTCGCTATATGCGACGTTGGGGATATAGTGCGACGTAGGTCGCTACGTCGCATTTGCTCCATGCCAAATGCGACGTACGGAGTCTGATCGGAGTTTCAACTCCAAAAACGCGTTTTCCGGCCATCGATCGGCATAATATTTTTACCCAACCCATTTTAGGACATTACAAGGTTATACAAACAACTAGCAAGTTATAAAACTTAAAAACGAGAGTTTTCGGAGTTGTGTCGGAAACTTACAAATCGCCGAAATGAAATTCCGGAAAGATAGAAGTGTAGATCGTCGCGTGGTGGTCGTTTATTCTAAAGGGGCTTGAAGATCCGAGGTCGTTTGAGGTGTTTATTTTGCGATTTTCGTGTGGTGGTGGTGATGGAGTTTGTTGAGAGAAAATAGGGAGAAGAGAGAGAGAAAGAAGTTGAAAAATGAAGAAAAGAAAGATGAGGAGGTGATTATGGTGGGATCCCCACCATTTTCAGTCCACGCGCTTCGCTCCGTGCGGTGTTCGTTTTCTCCGTAGTTTAAACGTTAAATATTTATTTTCTATGTTTTTAATATACATTTTAAAATACGAATAATTATTCAGTATTTTTGTTGAAGTATTTTACTAAACATTTAATAATTACATTAAAAAGGTGAATTGTCACGTTTTGTTTGCGAAGTTACATTTTGATTCGTGTTCATGTTAATCGTTTGATAAAACTTGGATACGAAATATTATTGACATAATATTTTTAAGCGCGATAACTTTATTTATAATCCTTGTATTACTTAATAATATTGTTCACCAACGTCCGTATTTATTGTATTGAAATTCATTCGATTTGAGACTCGTACGATTTAAACAAACCGCATAATTGTAGATATATATTCAACAATATATATATAATAATTGATACATTAATTAGCCTAACACAGAACTAATTACATGTATTAAACTTTATTAGGCACTAAATTATAGTCCTAAATTGACGGTTGTCACATTCTCCCCCCGTTAGAAGAATTTCGTCCCGAAATTTATGTTGTAGTCGTGTTTGACGTTGAATCAGTGAAGAGTTGAGGATACTTGAGTCGCATTTGGTCCTCCCGTTCCCAGGTGAATTCCGGACCGCGCCGCGAATTCCACCTAACCTTGACAATGGGAATACGACTTTGTTTAAGTTGTTTGACCTCACGGTCCAGAATTTCGGCGGGTTCCTCAACAAAGTGAAGTTTCTCGTCAACTCGAATTTCATCGAGTGGAATGATAAGTGTCTCATCCGACAGACACTTCTTCAGATTTGAAACATGAAATGTGGGATGCACGCTGCTGAGTTCGGATGGCAGCTGCAATCGATAAGCCACTGGACCAATCCTTTTGAGGATCTCGAATGGTCCAATGTATCTGGGATTCAACTTCCCTCGTTTGCAAAATCGGATTACGCCTTTCCAAGGCGATACTTTGAGTAAAACTCGATCCCCAACTTGGAACTCGAGTGGTTTGCGTCTCACGTCAGCATGACTTTTCTGACGATCACGCGCGGCCTTAAGCTTGTTTTGAATTTCAACGATTCTCTCGGTCGTCTCGTGAATGATTTCTGGACCTGTGAGTTGGCTATCCCCAACTTCTGTCCAACAGATAGGTGACCGGCACTTACGACCGTACAGTGCCTCGAAGGGTGCAGCTTTGATGCTGGTATGATAACTGTTGTTGTACGAGAACTCGCACAATGGTAGATGTTTTTCCCAGTTTACACCGAAGTCTACTACGCAGGCCCGTAGCATGTCTTCAAGTGTTTGAATGGTTCGTTCACTTTGGCCGTCGGTTTGAGGATGGTATGCGGTACTCATATCAAGTCGAGTACCCAAGGATTTTTGAAGTGATTGCCAAAATTGTGAAGTGAAACGACTATCTCTATCGGAGATAATTGAGATTGGAACACCGTGTTTGGTCACGATTTCCTTCATATAAATGTTGGTGAGGCGTTCCATTTGGTCGGATTCCTTGATTGCCAGGAAGTGAGCAGACTTTGTGAGACGATCCACGATCACCCAAATGGAATCGCAACCGTTCGAGGATTTGGGTAGTTTTGTTATGAAGTCCATGGCAATTTGTTCCCATTTCCATTCAGGAAGACTAGGTTGTTGAAGTAAACCAGAAGGTTTTTGATATTCGATTTTGACTTTGGAGCAAGTAAGGCACTTGCTGACATAGGTGGCGATTTCAGCTTTCACGTTCGGCCACCAGTAGAAGTCCTTGATACCGTGGTACATTTTATCGGATCCCGGATGGATAGAATATTTGGACTTGTGAGCTTCATCCATCACCAAGTCTCGTAGGTTCCCAAATTTAGGCAACCAGATTCGGTTTGAGAAATACCTAATCCCGTTAGGTCTGATTTCGAATTGTTTATCCATGCCCCGCAAGGCTTCATCTTTGACATTTTCGGGTTTTAAGGCTTCGAGTTGAGCAGTGAGGATTTGAATGTTTAAATTGTTGTGAATGGTCATACTGAGGGCTCGAACCCGAAGTGGTTTCACTCGCTCTTTTCGACTGAGGGCGTCAGCAACAACATTTGCTTTGCCTGGATGATATTTGAGTTCGCAGTCGTAATCGGTAAGCAACTCGACCCATCGACGTTGCCTCATGTTGAGATCCTTCTGATCGAATATGTGTTGAAGGCTTTTATGGTCGGTAAAGATTGTACATCTGGTACCGTAAAGGTAATGTCTCCAGATTTTGAGGGCAAAAACGACAGCTCCTAGCTCGAGGTCGTGGGTGGTGTAATTCTTTTCATGAATCTTGAGCTATCGGGAAGCATAAGCTATGACTTTGTCTCGTTGCATAAGCACACAACCGAGACCTTGATGTGAAGCATCGCAGTATACCACGAAGTCATCGGTGCCTTCGGGTAATGAGAGGATAGGAGCACTGCAAAGCTTTTGTTTTAAGAGTTGGAATGCCGATTCTTGTTTATCAGTCCAGTCAAACTTTTTGTCCTTCTGGGTCAGAGTCGTAAGTGGTATGGCTATCTTGGAGAAATTTTCAATGAATCGTCGATAGTATCCGGCCAGTCCTAGAAACTGCCGTACTTCGGTCGGAGTGGTTGGCGATTGCCAGTCTTTGATAGCCTCGATTTTTGACGGGTCGACGTGAATCCCCTGACTGTCAATCACGTGACCAAGGAATTGAACGGTTTTGATCCAGAACTCACACTTAGAGAACTTGGCATAGAGCTCCTCGTGTTTAAGTAGTTCAAGGATGGTTCTGAGGTGTTGCGCATGCTCTTCTTTGCTTCGTGAATATATGAGGATGTCATCGATGAAGACAATGACAAACTTATCAAGGTAAGGTTTACACACCCGATTCATAAGGTCCATGAATACAGCCGGTGCATTGGTTAGGCCGAATGGCATTTCTTGGAATTCGTAATGCCCGTAACGGGTTCTGAAAGCGGTTTTTGGAATATCGGCATCGCGAACACGCAATTGGTGATAACCGGATCGGAGATCAATCTTTGAATAACAACTCGACCCTTGAAGTTGGTCGAACAAATCATCGATTCGAGGAAGTGGATACCGGTTCTTGACAGTTAACTTGTTCAACTCTCGATAGTCGATACACATTCGAAAAGAACCGTCTTTCTTCTTGACAAATAGGATCGGAGCTCCCCAAGGTGAAGAACTCGGCCTGATGAATCCTCGTTCCAGGAGTTCCTGTAACTGGGTGGACAGCTCCTGAAGTTCGGATGGAGCTAAACGGTATGGTGCTCGAGCCACAGGCGCAGCACCTGGTACAAGATCGATTGAGAACTCAACCTGTCTTGGTGGTGGTAGACCAGGCAGTTCCTCAGGAAAGACTTCTGGAAAGTCTCGAACAATTGGAACATCCTCAAGTCGCTTCTCCTCCGACTTTTTCTCCATGATGTGCGCGAGGATTGATGGATAACCCTTTCTCAGAAATTTCCGGGTTTTAAGACAAGATATGAGGTTAAGCCTCGTCCCACCGGTCTCCCCCTGTATGATTAGGGTTCTACCGACGGCGAGAGGTATGCGAACAACTTTGTCATGGCAAATGATTTCGGCGCGATGTTTGGATAACCAGTCCATGCCTACGATGACATCGAAACTCCCTATTTCAATAGGCATAAGATCTATGGAGAAGGTTTCGTCGGCTAGATTTAAAGTGCAATTAGGTATCACACTATCGGTTTCTATCAGCTTGCCATTTGCTAACTCTACGGTGTACTTAACGTCTAAAGCAACAGGTGTAATGTCAAGTAGAGGACAAAATTCATCAGAAATAAAACTCCTATCGGCACCAGTATCAAACAGTATGGAAGCAGTTAAATTGTTGAGGAGGAACATACCCGTGACCACATTCGGGTCCTGACGGGCGTCCCCTGAGTTGATCACGAAGGCGCTACTTTTGACGTTGTTGTTGTTGCGGTGGTTGTTGTTGTTGTTGCCCTTATTCTTTAGTTTTGGGCAAGAATCCCTGAAGTGTCCTGGGTTTCCACATTCGTAGCAGGACTTAGGTTGCCGGGTATTTCTGTCAGAGGGGTTGTTGTTGGATTTGGGGGATCGGCAATCCTTAGTCAAGTGCCCTTGCCTCCTGCAGTTGTTGCAAGGAGTACCGCACTGACCAAAATGGTGATAGTTACACTTGGGACAATAAGGTCTGTCCCCGGTGTAGTTGTGGGTGGTTTCAGAGTTAGAGGTGTAGACTTGGATGGCGTTGTTTTTCTTGTTTGAGTTGTGGTGGTGTTCAGTGGATTTGCGTTTGTTGTTGTTGGTGGATGAGGTGTTGGAGGTCTCACGGCTGACAACTAGAGCCATGAGTTCGTGGGCCAATCGAATGGCACTCTCAGTAGTGGTTGGTTTGGATGAGGCGACGTTTCCCTGGATGTTCTCGGGGAGTCCACGAATGTATTTCTTAATGCCCTTACTTTCTGGTTCGACCAAACCCGGGCATAATAGGGCAAACTGCTGAAACTTGGTGGTATATTCAGCAACATCATTTCCCTGCACCTCCAGATGCCAGAATTCTTCCTCCAGCCTGTGCAATTCTTCTTCAGGACAGTACTTTTCTGTCAGTTTCTTCTTCAGTTCGACCCAAGGAAGTCGGTTTGCAATCTCGAGGCCTACAGAGTTTGCGTGGGTTTTTCCACCACGTGAGTGCACCTTCCTGAAAGGTGTAAGCAGCGAATTTAACCTTGTTGTTCTCGGTGCAGTCGCAGAGGCTGAAAACAGATTCCATTTCCTCAATCCAACGGATCAAGCCAATGGCACCTTCCGTGCCCTTGAAATATAGTGGTTTACAGCTAAGAAAGTCCTTATAGGAGCAGGGTTTGGGTGGTGGAGTATTGGTTGCTGTGTCCTCGCTACCGGGTGGTGTTCGGGTAGCCAAGGCTTCGGTCACACTGCGGGCAATTATTCCCGCGATTTCAGCTTCGCTAAGGGTAATTTGACGACGAGGAGGCGTGATGCTGAGTAAGAAAGAACAAGGAAATGAAATAAGATACTAGTCCGAGTATGATGAACTAGTGGTGTGTTTGTCATTCCGAGACAAAACGTTTGAAAGAAAGAGGCCTATATTCATATAATATAATATAGCCTAAAGTTGTAATGAGGTCTATTCATGTAAATATATGTATATCACATAATAACCTATTGAGTGTCTAGCACAGACGTGTTTTGAGTCCCGTTTCTCTCGAAGTCAGAGTCAACTAATGCATTCCTGTTCAACATAACTCTTTCAGATTTCACATCATCTTTCTTTAATTGTACATAGTTGATCAGGCTATGTTAAATTAAAGTCGTATGATGTAATCCCTGAACTAGTCATAACTAATAAGGAATACTGCCTAACGGTCATAGTCTAGGCCCACTAAATGCAACCTAGTTCACTATAACCTTAGGCTCTGATACCAATCTGTGACACCCCCAAATTTGATGATTTGCGGAAGCTTGAATTGGGTGTCACTAATCAATATACAAAGCACATAAGATATAATGAACGACCACTATATGCGTCGTTTTAAACTTGTATAGATAAAGTAAATGTTTACATCAAAATATTGTTACATTAGCTCGGTTCCTGAAATTGAGAGATTACATAGCATAATTACTTTTACAAAATATAATAATGCAGTCCAATCTCTAGTTGTATGTATGCTGACTCGAGCTAATAATTCCTGCTTGGGCAGCCAAACTACTGCTGGGTACCTGTGATAAATACTAAAATGGGTCAGCGAAAACGCTGGTGAGCTCACAGGTTTGTATGTCAATTGTATAGTTGTCAGAACCGCAAGATTTATATTGAATTTAAAATGCAATTAAGCATAATAAAAGTTATACTGTCCATGAGCACATAGTCTGAGCTTAACTGATTTGTCAGGCCCAATTAAGGAAACCTAACTTGGAGTGCCTCCTACGAGTGCCTAATCAACACTCGTCTTCCCAAATGCTAATACATCCGTTTGACCGATTAGTGCGTGCTAACCCGGATGAGGATTGTCAATCCCATATGATATCATATACTAACATTCACGCTATAAAATACTAGAGACTATGCTTATGGAGGACTTTAAATTGATTAGCTTGAAACTCATGTAGTATTTGAAGTTTGGCACTTGCGTTCTACTTGTAAAACAAAATCGAGTAGTAATATCACACCCCTAGTTGTAAAGCAGTGAAAATGGGGCTATGAAACTCACCTGAGTCTTGAAATGTTAAGCAATTAAACTTGAAGTAATTAGCAGTGTGTTGGTGTCCAAAGACTTGAAACCTGAATGTGTCCACGACACTTGAATTGTTATTAATTGTATTGGTATCTCGAAAGACTACCATTGAAATTGTTTGTCTAACTTAATGTCCAAATTACCCCGATTTGGTTGATTGAATTGTTACAAGTTACTACGACTTGTTTGATTGAATTGACACAAGTTACAACGACTTGTTTGAATAAATTATCTAAGTTACTATGACTTAGTTGATTCAATTGTGTATTTGAAAATGTGTACGGCCCGTTGGTGATTTAGTTGAAATAATAATAATTCTAAAATGTTGACTTTGCTATAGTACTGCTACAGTACTGCTACAGTAAATTTGACCTTTTTGAACAGTAACTTTGACTTCAAAATTTTGAGGTTTGAAGATTCTGTTTTGTGCGACGTAGGGTGCTACGTCGCAGATCCGGACTGCGACGTTGGGCATGACGTCGCTATGTGCGACTTTCGCAATTTAATGCGACGTTGTACGTGACGTCGCTATAGGCGACGTAGTTGATTTCTGCGACGTAAGGGTCTGCGTCGCTAAGTGCGACGTTGGCGTTATAGTGCGACGTAGGTCGCTGCGTCGCTATATGCGACGTTGGGGTTATAGTGCGACGTAGGTCGCTGCGTCGCTATATGCGACGTTGGGGATATAGTGCGACGTAGGTCGCTACGTCGCATTTGCTCCATGCCAAATGCGACGTACGGAGTCTGATCGGAGTTTCAACTCCAAAAACGCGTTTTCCGGCCATCGATCGGCATAATATTTTTACCCAACCCATTTTAGGACATTACAAGGTTATACAAACAACTAGCAAGTTATAAAACTTAAAAACGAGAGTTTTCGGAGTTGTGTCGGAAACTTACAAATCGCCGAAATGAAATTCCGGAAAGATAGAAGTGTAGATCGTCGTGTGGTGGTCGTTTATTCTAAAGGGGCTTGAAGATCCGAGGTCGTTTGAGGTGTTTATTTTGCGATTTTCGTGTGGTGGTGGTGATGGAGTTTGTTGAGAGAAAATAGGGAGAAGAGAGAGAGAAAGAAGTTGAAAAATGAAGAAAAGAAAGATGAGGAGGTGATTATGGTGGGATCCCCACCATTTTCAGTCCACGCGCTTCGCTCCGTGCGGTGTTCGTTTTCTCCGTAGTTTAAACGTTAAATATTTATTTTCTATGTTTTTAATATACATTTTAAAATACGAATAATTATTCAATATTTTTGTTGAAGTATTTTACTAAACATTTAATAATTACATTAAAAAGGTGAATTGTCACGTTTTGTTTGCGAAGTTACATTTTGATTCGTGTTCATGTTAATCGTTTGATAAAACTTGGATACGAAATATTATTGACATAATATTTTTAAGCGCGATAACTTTATTTATAATCCTTGTATTACTTAATAATATTGTTCACCAACGTCCGTATTTATTGTATTGAAATTCATTCGATTTGAGACTCGTACGATTTAAACAAACCGCATAATTGTAGATATATATTCAACAATATATATATAATAATTGATACATTAATTAGCCTAACACAGAACTAATTACATGTATTAAACTTTATTAGGCACTAAATTATAGTCCTAAATTGACGGTTGTCACAGTGTTTGCTATGACTTCATTAGTTTTCTTAATTGGGATGATGGATTGTAATATGATCTCAAAAGTTTATATTCCATTCATTTCAAGTATTAGTGGAGTAAGCACTAGTTCCCTACTAATAGATTTCTCGATCAGTATGTCACTGAGTAACTAGGATATCGTGATTCTGATCGGAGTAGTTTATCCAGCCATACAACACTAACCAATGACGGTATAGTGACCCTTATATGGAAATAAATCCTGGGTGCATGAATAAGGCGACAAACCAATCTCGATGTCCGACCTTTCTTAACCCCACAAGGATACTTTAATCTAAACAAAATATTCACTTTCAAGATCAGATTTAGCGTGCGTTAATCACTTTCTATCGATGGGTTTGTAAAGTCTAAGTATGATTTAATAAAGTGCACAATAGGTAACTACGGCTATTTTCCGTGGAAATACCAAGTACTTAGCCGATTTGTGGTACCTACTTTGCTTATAGTTGGAAACCTAGGCTTTGTTTAACTAAGTTTGTATTTGAGTACAATAATTCTCCATCTATGATATAAACCAGCCCTTACTTTGAAATCCCAATAAATCCCTAATTTGCAAATAGCGTAATATTTGCTTTCGATTAGAAAACAGTATTTCCACAGGTGCAGTGTACTTTTGCGTTCTAAGGGAAAGCGATCTTTCCACAGTACCGGTGTACTTTGTGTTCAAGTTAGAAAACGTTGTTCCATAATCACCATGTACTTTGCGTTCGATAGTGAAAACATTATTTCCATGATGACGATGTACTTGGTGTTCCGTTTAGAAAACAATGTTTACATTCTTCGCAAATCAGACCATGTTTTAGACACAGATAACTAATCACCTTGGATAGGGTTCGCGACGTCCTATCATTAAGGCCGTAGCCACGTTTACTGGTTGAAAGGCGTTAAGTTTGATTGAGGTTTAAAATCATAGATAGAAAGTGGATCAACACACTAATTAATCATTAATCGACAACGGATTGTGCCCACGACTTTCATAGCTTCCACGTTCCGTACTACACACATTCGTGATGTTTCCGGCGCTATACAAATGAAAGCCATATAACGTTACCTCCGTTGTTTTCATAATGACATCATCCCAATTAATGCGACTAATTACATCATAGCAAACACGCAATAATACTACTCGCTAATCATGGCAAACAATCCTAAATCTAGCATGACAACAGTAATAACAATCATCATAACGAAATAGATAAAGGATAGAATTAACCAGAGTAACAGCGTAGCTGAATATAACGTGAACGAATACAAGCGGAACTCCGAGTATCCTCCAAGCAATATTACAATATTACCCCCTATTCGTCCGGTCAGAGCCGTGACTAACTAGCCGCTAACTACGAAAACTGAAAATATAAACCTAACCTAGAGAGAGAGAGTAGTGAGAGAGAGTTGTGTTGATGGATGAGAATGTCTTGAAATGAGGTGATTTGATCCCATATTTTTACTAGTCGCACAGCCGTATCGTCCAGCCGTATTTGCACCTTCAAATGTCCAGCCGTATCGCTCAACCGTATCAAAATTTGATCTTGTACGAGGGAGGAGGACGATACGAGGGGACCTCCCGTATTTCGGGTGGAAATGGCACGATACGGGCGAACACGGATCAGATACGGGAGAACGAGGCCGTATACGGGAGGACACAGGCCGTATACGGCTGGTCCAGGCCGTATACGCCCTTGCCAGGCCGTATACGGTCATGTCAAGGCCGTATACGGCTGTGCTTGCCCGTATACGGCTTGGTTTGCCCGTATTGGTCTTCTCCGGTTGCCTTGTTTCTTCGTTTGGCCGTAACTTTTGACTCGGGTGTCCGTTTTCAGCGTTCTTTATATCCACGCGATCTATTTTCCTAAGGAAGAAGATGACATAAGTTAGAGGTCATAATTCCAAGCGGATCTTAAAAAGTGCTAAAAAGCGTGAACGAGAATGCTTATGATTGTTTATGCTCCATCTTATTCGTTTTTAGGCCTTTTTGGTTGATTCTTGAAGCGTCATCTATATTTTAGCCTTCATTATGAAATTTAGTATAAAATGTATATTTCAAATGTTTTTCATCCATAATTGGGCTAAAAAGGTGAGATAATGGCACACAAAAACCTGACTTTTTGGTTGTCATCAAATATCCCACACTTAGACTTTGCTTGTCCTCAAGCAAAACTTAAATTTCTCACTTGCTTCCCCAATGAAAATATTTGAAAGTGTTAATGCATTTTGGGTGAATCAAAATGTTGAGAGCAAACAATCCCATATACAAGTAATATATCCTGGAAACTGAGAGAAAATAAGCTATTCGTTTCAGAAACATGAAATAATTCTCTTCGGCATACTGTTGGGATATACATGACTAGGCGATCTCACAAGGAGGTCACTCAATTCACTCAGAAGTGTTTCGGGTTACCTATCATTCTAATCAAACGAAATCGCTCAATAACCAGTCATGCAGCATCCATCGTCATAGGCTTGCTCGAGAATCACATCTCCACCACTTAGGTGAGGACGGTGCTAATCATCCCAGGACATTCAAATGGGTTGTAATGTTTGGTGAGGGTTAAAGGGAATGGATAAGTGGGAAATTGTTTTTAAGTAAAAAGGGGTTTTGCTTATCTTAGGCCTTTTTAAATTCATGAAAAAATTTTATTTAGATAAACTTTTCAATGAAAACGGAAACGGAAATCGAAAAGGGGAGGAGATAGCTATTTTGACTTCTATCTCTTAAAACGCATGGAAGATTATACTTTTTTAGGAATCGGAGTTTTTGGGAGATTTTAAATCACTTAGCTTTATTTCAGATGATATATATTTTCGTTTCTTTTCTTTTCTATTTTCTATATTTTTGGCTTGGACTTTCTTTGCCAAGGATTTTCTAAGGAATTTTTTTTTTTTCAGTTTATTCACTGCCCTTTTGAGACCTTTTCTGACTTTCATTTTTCACACTTTTGACAATTTCGAATTTACTTGGTGCCAATTTTATGCACTACAAGACTCTTGTTTTGAGTTTTGATCATGGGAACGCACACGAGGAGTTTTGAGTAAACACGAGATTTGTAATTTTTGAGTGAAAGTAAAAAGAATACCTAAATAGCATTTTTCAAAAATTTAAAAATTTCTAAGATAAGGTTTTGGTGGGTGCGGATGTAAATGGGTTTAAAGTTTGGGTTTTAAAGAAATGAAAAGGCTAAGGCTCAACAGGGTTTTCTAGGCGGATCATTAACACTAAAATTGAGTGTTGGAAGGGTTTTGGTCTTGAAGAGATATGTAAAAATGGGGTTAGATCCTAAGGAATGTCAAGGTCCTCTGATTGCACCTATACCGCGTACGGTACTCAACCAATGTGGTCTCGACATGTATAACAGGAGCAAGTTCTAATTCCGGATGCATGCACCGGTATACACTCATCAAACGAATAGTGAAGCATTAAAAATGAATGCTTTTCATGGCTCAAGATACCTCACTACAAGATTGGGTTGTATGTGTCTAGTCATGCGATGCCTTTTAGATTATTATTTCAGCTTAAGAAAGTCCTAACTTATTTAATCCTAATTTCCAAAATACATTACTCATATATGAAAATGATTCCTCTCAAGACATTTTAATTCAAAATTTTTTGAAAAATTTCAAGCAAAAGTGAGGTTTTTTTTAAAATTGAGGAACATTTTCCGAGTTTGCTTTTGGAAATAAGAATCAGACCTAAGGTATTCTATACTGCTATCCCACACTTAGAGAAACATTGTCCCTAATGTTCTCTTGAGTTGAGATTTTATTGTAAGTAAAATCCCACACTTAGAGTTTGAACATATCGGAAAATGTTTCTCAAGCGTTTGTTTTGGGCTGGAATCCCACACTTAGTGATAAGTTAAGGATATGGCATAGATTACTTGAAAAATAAAGCAAAAATAATCAAAGACAAGGATAAGAACGAGAGAACTCCCCTATCAAGGTGGTTGAAGGAGGTTGAGAGTCAGAAGATATGCTGCCTTTGAAGAAGAGTATGTGCCAGATATCCTCCCTTCGGCAGTTCCATGAAGTGCATTCGGCTGTTGGGAAGAGCACTTGGTACAAAATGGCTTGGTTCTTCATTCTCCTCACTGGCTCTCTCATGTGAAAATATCTCGTAAGTGTGAACACGTTGGATATACTTTTTAACCAACTTCTCATTTTTATAGCTTTTTGCCGAAAAAGTGTATCACTATCCCAGAATGTGAAGAGATGCTTTCTACTACAAATCATTTGTAAGACATGTGTTTTTAAACGAGTTCGAGCATAATGTGTGAAAGTAGCACACAAGTACCTCAAATACTCGAAACACATGACTTATTATTTTGCAAATGTTTCCTATATTCTGGAATTAGTGATGTTGTAAAAGCTGTTAGTTTTAAAAATGAAGTGGTGTTTTGAAAGATTTTGTATATCCGAGTGTGAATGATAGTCAGAGATAATTCACTTCTTGGAAATTAAAATACTACTAATACTAAAGGATATTTATTCCACGGGTTGCCTCCCGAGAAGCGCTTCTATTTAAAGTCGAGGGCTCGACTCTTGTTCCTCCTGGATCAGCCGGAAGAGGAACCTCCAGGGCTAGAGATGCTCGGTGTTGGGGCCCTGGAGTTTTGGGGATAGAACTTGAGTAAATAGCGAGCGATGACTTGGGTGATATTCGGGATTCTTGAAACGAAGAGAGGGAAGCTATCGAAGTGTTCCTCAGCCACCCTCTGCAAGTATAAGAGGTCCCAAGAGATGTCATAGACTGCTTTGGAGATGGGTCCGTCGGAATCTATGAAGTAGGTCCCGTTGTACTCAAGTCTCTCACGCTCTGATCGTTCCTGCCTTAATGAATCCATGAATCCGAAGAAGCGCAGATGGATGTCTTCATGAGTGCTGACGCTGGTGCTTCTTCCCAATTCTTCGATGGATTCGAGGATGCCTTGGATGAGCTGCTCTTGATGACTGGAATATGTGAGGTTGGGTTTACGAAAGATGTTAATCATTCTATTGTAAACCTCACGCAGTCCATCATGGAACAACTGTCTTGGCTCCCCTGTGAAGACAGTACCGAAGATATCTCTAAGCTGCTCTGTGATGAAGTTCGCGGTGTTAACCAACGAATCGTCAGGTATGGATGAAGGGATGTCACGGGTCCTTTCCTCCTGGCATACACGCTCCAGCCTTTCGATAATTTTGTGAGCATGGAATTCTAAAGTGCAGTCGATGTAAAACCTGTGTGGTGAAGAATCGTCGATATGATCGTTATTAGCCATAGAGTTCATCAATCCCTGAAGATCACTCATCATCTGTTTGTCGACTTCGTCATCTGGGTTTCCAGTAGCATAGTCCATATTGTATCTGTAAGAGTGTAGAAACTCCATCTGTCTGGGCGAATATGGAAATGCAGACCTAATTAGTGTCTCGTATACCTTGCCATATATGATTTTCCGGTTTTCAAAGAACTCCAGATTGTCAGCAGATGGCTCATCACTGTTCTGAGGTTCTTGCAGAAGCTGAGTAGCGAGATCTTCGGCGAAGGCATGGATGCGGTTTTGTAGATGCTGAGGACTTCGAGAATTGGTGGCACGATAAACATCATATTCTGCTTCAATTTCTTCGATCAAGTCTCTCTGATGTGGCGTGTACTCAATAGTAGAATCTCTTATAATCGCCATCAAGGTACGAAAGTCATCCTCGTATTGCTCAATAGTACTAATCATCTCTTCGTGATTAGAGAAGACCGGTACTTGGATAGTTCTGAGAGAAGAGCCTGGAATGGTGGAAGGTAGACGAAGGTGAATAGAGCGGATATCTATCGGAACATCGATGAATACGACATCGTCCTCGTCACTTTCTGTCGTTGTGGGATCAACATCTAGTGAATCAGGGAACTCCATAACGGTAGGTGGTGACTGAGACTCGTCAGTGATCTGAGATATCGGCTGAGAAGAGATCATCTCAATTTCCCTTTCATCCTGAGAGTCGGAATCATGACTGGAATCAGAAGTGCCTCCTAGCTCAAGTTGAGTTCGAAGTCTAGGAAAGGTGAGTGGATCGAGGTCTGATGTGATGAGTTTGGCATCACAAGAATGATCTTCCATTGGTTCTTCTTCCTCTGAATCACTATCTGGCAGCGGAATAAAACTTCGAGTGTAGTCTATCTGCATTATCTCTGCTGTCGAAAGGTATGACTCAGGAAGGTAAGTCGGTGTGGTTTGATCTTCTTCTGCCTTGTCCTCTTCTTCTTCTTCTTCTATTTCTTCTTCAGTCTCTTCCTCTTCTTCCATTTCTTCTTCTTCAGTGTCGGAAGCAATCATAATGGGCTCGTCAGACATCCGTGTGTCTGGTTCAGAATCATCATCCGAAGTAACTCTGCCTGTAGAAATCATACATATCTCCGCATGCTCGGTCAAGGCCTGGTCAGTCTGATCAATCCTAAAGGTGATAGTCTCTCCGTGAGATCTAAGACTGATAGTCTGTGAATAAACATCGATGATAGTACGCGCGGTGTTCAAGAAGGGTCTTCCTAAGATGATAGGGATATGCACATCCTCCTGAATGTCCATCACTACAAAGTCTGTGGGATATAGGAACTTATCTACCTTAACCATGATATTCTCAGCTATTCCCTTCGGGTATCTAATGGATTGGTCAGCTAGCTGGACGCTCATCTTGGTAGGCTTAAGGGGTCCTAATTCCAGTCGAGTGTAAAGTGAATAAGGCATAAGGTTGATACTGGCTTCTAGGTCGGCTAGAGAGTGTATCATGCCCGAGTGATAGATCGAACAAGGAAGGGTGAATCGTCCTGTATCTCCTAATTTCTCAGGTAAGGAATTTTTAATGATTGCTGAACATTCCGCATTCAGTGGGACATTGGGTACTTCGGGTACCTTGTCCTTAGTAGACAGGAGTTTAAGGATGTATTTTGAACTGGAAGGGGTTCTGGACACGGTGTCCATGAACTTTTCATCGAGACGGAAGGTGTTAGCCTTGTAGGCTTTCCTAAGACGGTTAGGAAACGGAATCTGTACTTCCCTTTGTGGTGTAGGGACAGACGGGGTCTCGACTGTCGGTGGGACAGGAGAAGTAGTGGAAGGTTAGCCCGGTGCCTCCTTCGTGTCTGTAGTACTCATCTGTTTAGCCTCTTCTACGTGAGGGTTTTGTACCGTGTTACTAGGAAGATTACCCTGAGGCCTAGAGTCAAGACGTTGGGCTAGTTGTCCAATTTGGGCCTCAATATTTTTGAGAACGGCCAATTGGTTCCTAAGGTATAGGTCAGTTTGGTCTTGCCTAGCGCTAGTCTTTTGGTTGACCTGGTGTTGGCCTTGGATGAACTTAGTGAGGGTGTCATCTGTACTAGTAATGGACACAAGGGTTTTAGTGGGTTCAGTCGATTGAGCTGCGTCGGGTGCAGTCAATGATAGTGGTTGGTTATATGTGAGTTGGTTTTGTTGTGGGTACCTAGGTTGGTAGGTGGGTTGGAAAGGTGGTTGGTTTCTAGGCGGGTATTGGGTGTTTCTAGTCCTAGGGGGAGAGGTTTGAGCGAAACGTGACTGATTTTGAGGGCGAGCTGGAAATTGAGCATAGTAAACTGTTCCGTCAGCGGGATCTTCGTACTCAACCTGATAAGCAGCAGTTGGAAGGTTGGCACAGTTCTGGCATTCCTGAACTTGATGGACGTGCTGGGATGGTTTCTTCATTTCGCCGATCTGTTTCGTCAGGGTTTTGATCTTCTCCGTCAGAGATTTGATAGCTTCAGCCTGGAACGGGTTTGGAGTGGCAAGTGGTGCCGATGATGAGGAATGCTCACCAGAGTTCCAATCGTGATGGTGCATCGTCATATTTTTGATCAGGTTCCATGCCTCTTCATCAGTTAACTGCATGAAGTTTCCTTGAGCAGCAGCGTCGAGGGTGATGCGATGGTTTGGAGCAAGACCGTTGTAAAACGTGCACAGCTGGCTGGTTTTCTCTATCAAATGGTTAGGACATTTGTTTAGGAGACTCTTATATCTCTCCCATGCCGTATAGATAGATTCATCATGAGCTTGGTGGAAGTTCATGATGTCATTTTTGCATTTGGTTTGTTTGGCCGGAGGAAAGTACTTAGTTAGAAACTTATTACCCATCTCCGTCCAAGAGGAGATAGAGCCGGTCTCTAATCCCTCAAACCAAGTTAAGGCATGGTGAGTAAGCGAATAGGGGAATAGGTATAGGCGAACTATGTCCTGCTCAACCCCATTCTGCTTGTAAGAGTTGGTGGTTTGAATAAATCGGTTTATGTGGGCGTTGGGGTCTTCATTGGGCAAACCATGGAATTGGCAGACTTCCTTGATTAGCTGAATGATGTGGTGTCTAAGTTCGAAAGATGCGCCGTCGATAACTGGATAGTTGATGGGTCCCCCGCGTCCTTCGATTGACGGTTTGGTGCTGTCGGCGAGAGTGACACGTGCAGCCATCGGTTGTCGAGTGCGTGATTCTTTGCGAGCAGTTCGGATAATCGACTCAGGATCGGGTATGAAAATGAGCGGTTCAGATCCGGATGATCTGGTCGAATATCGTTGTAGTATAGTGGTAAGTATTCCCGCCTGTCACGCGGGTGACCCGGGTTCGATCCCCGGCAGCAGCGCCAAAAACCTGATCGGGTCCAAGAGGTCGGTTGCGATTTGACTCGCGTCGTTGCGGGCCTTCCTCCTGGCGCGGCGATCAGTGGGTTTTAAAATTTGTAAATGCGGGGCCTAAGTATACTTAAAACTATGGGAGTACAGTAGTAAGTATGACCTAGGGTCGTTCTATAAACCAGAAGTATTGTGAAACGTTAACGTTGAAGACGATTTATCTAACTTAGTAATGATTTTAACAGATTTTTGGGGGTTTGGTTTTGGTTTTTTATACTTAGGCAGAAAAATTTTAATAAAGCAGGATAAATATCGGTAGTTAGCAGATAATCTAGAGGAGGTGTTTGCTATGACTTCATTAGTTTTCTTAATTGGGATGATGGATTGTAATATGATCTCAAAAGTTTATATTCCATTCATTTCAAGTATTAGTGGAGTAAGCACTAGTTCCCTACTAATAGATTTCTCGATCAGTATGTCACTGAGTAACTAGGATATCGTGATTCTGATCGGAGTAGTTTATCCAGCCATACAACACTAACCAATGACGGTATAGTGACCCTTATATGGAAATAAATCCTGGGTGCATGAATAAGGCGACAAACCAATCTCGATATCCGACCTTTCTTAACCCCACAAGGATACTTTAATCTAAACAAAATATTCACTTTCAAGATCAGATTTAGCGTGCGTTAATCACTTTCTATCGATGGGTTTGTAAAGTCTAAGTATGATTTAATAAAGTGCACAATAGGTAACTACGGCTATTTTCCGTGGAAATACCAAGTACTTAGCCGATTTGCGGTACCTACTTTGCTTATAGTTGGAAACCTAGGCTTTGTTTAACTAAGTTTGTATTTGAGTACAATGATTCTCCATCTATGATATAAACCAGCCCTTACTTTGAAATCCCAATAAATCCCTAATTTGCAAATAGCGTAATATTTGCTTTCGATTAGAAAACAGTATTTCCACAGGTGCAGTGTACTTTTGCGTTCTAAGGGAAAGCGATCTTTCCACAGTACCGGTGTACTTTGTGTTCAAGTTAGAAAACGTTGTTCCATAATCACCATGTACTTTGCGTTCGATAGTGAAAACATTATTTCCATGATGACGATGTACTTGGTGTTCTGTTTAGAAAACAATGTTTACATTCTTCGCAAATCAGACCATGTTTTAGACACAGATAACTAATCACCTTGGATAGGGTTCGCGACGTCCTATCATTAAGGCCGTAGCCACGTTTACTGGTTGAAAGGCGTTAAGTTTGATTGAGGTTTAAAATCATAGATAGAAAGTGGATCAACACACTAATTAATCATTAATCGACAACGGATTGTGCTCACGACTTTCATAGCTTCCACATTCCGTACTACACACATTCGTGATGTTTCCGGCGCTATACAAATGAAAGCCATATAACGTTACCTCCGTTGTTTTCATAATGACATCATCCCAATTAATGCGACTAATTACATCATAGCAAACACGTAATAATACTACTCGCTAATCATGGCAAACAATCCTAAATCTAGCATGACAACAGTAATAACAATCATCATAACGAAATAGATAAAGGATAGAATTAACCAGAGTAACAGCGTAGCTGAATATAACGTGAACGAATACAAGCGGAACTCCGAGTATCCTCCAAGCAATATTACAATATTACCCCCTATTCGTCCGGTCAGAGCCGTGACTAACTAGCCGCTAACTACGAAAACTGAAAATATAAACCTAACCTAGAGAGAGAGTAGTGAGAGAGAGTTGTGTTGATGGATGAGAATGTCTTGAAATGAGGTGATTTGATCCCATATTTATACTAGTCGCACAGCCGTATCGTCCAGCCGTATTTGCACCTTTAAATGTCCAGCCGTATCGCTCAACCGTATCAAAATTTGATCTTGTACGAGGGAGGAGGACGATACGAGGGGACCTCCCGTATTTCGGGTGGAAATGGCACGATACGGGCGAACACGGATCAGATACGGGAGAACGAGGCCGTATACGGGAGGACACAGGCCGTATACTGCTGGTCCAGGCCGTATACGCCCTTGCCAGGCCGTATACGGTCATGTCCAGGCCGTATACGGCTGTGCTTGCCCGTATACGGCTTGGTTTGCCCGTATTGGTCTTCTCCGGTTGCCTTGTTTCTTCGTTTGGCCGTAACTTTTGACTCGGGTGTCCGTTTTTAGCGTTCTTTATATCCACGCGATCTATTTTCCTAAGGAAGAAAATGACATAAGTTAGAGGTCATAATTCCAAGCGGATCTTAAAAAGTGCTAAAAAGCGTGAACGAGAATGCTTATGATTGTTTATGCTCCATCTTATTCGTTTTTAGGCCTTTTTGGTTGATTCTTGAAGATTCATCTATATTTTAGCCTTCATTATGAAATTTAGTATAAAATGTATATTTCAAATGTTTTTCATCCATAATTGGGCTAAAAAGGTGAGATAATGGCACACAAAAACCTGACTTTTTGCGTGTCATCAGCCAGCAAGATCATATCCTTTGTCAGAAAAATGGAAAATCTAAATGATGTCACGATAAAACATCTGAGAAGTGATAATGGTACTGAATTTCGAAATTTTGACCTTGAAAATTTTTGTGATTCAAAAGGTATTTCTCAAAATTTTTCAGCACCACGAACACCCCAACAAAATGGGGTGGCAGAAAGGAGAAATAGAACCTTGATTGAATCTGCAAGGTCAATGCTCATTGATGCTGGTCTTAAGACCCATTTCTGGGCTGAAGCAGTGAGTACTGCCTGCTACACTCAAAATAGGTCACTGATTGTCAAAAGGCACAGTAAGACAGCATATGAGCTATTAAGGGGGAGAAAACCTGATATAAGTTTTCTTCATGTTTTTGGCAGTACCTGCTACATTCTAAACAAAAGAGATCACTTAGGAAAGTTTGATCCCAAAGCTGATGAAGGAATATTTGTTGGTTACTCAATCATCTCTAAAGCTTTCAGAATTTATAATAAACGAAGAGAATGTATTGAGGAATCAATGGATGTTACTTTTGATGAATCATATGATGAGTCACTCACTGATCCAAAAGAATATGAAAATCTTGTTTTTAACAAAATGGATGGTGACTTATCAAATGAAATCAAATCAAATGATAAGGAATATAAAAATTTCTCATCTGATTCTGAAAGTGAAGATAATGTTCCTAAAATCAATTCCAGTCCTACTTTAGCTGTGAATAATTCAGGAACATCATCTTTACCTACAGATGTTCCATCATCATCAACTCAATGTCCAAACCAAAACTCGCATAACAACAATACTCATGCTACAGATGTTGATTTGCCCTCTGAATCCTCACAAAGTAATCAAGTCACTGCTGAACCTCAGCGAATGACCAAGTGGACAAAACATATCGATAATCAATTGATTATTGGTAATCCAAAATCTAGGGTTCAGACAAGATCAGCAACTGCTAATTTTTGTTTGTTTATAAGTTTTGTGTCACTAATAGAACCAAAGAAGGTTGATGAAGCACTCACTGATCATCACTGGATAGCTGCCATGCAAGAAGAGCTATCTCAGTTTGAACGAAATAAAGTTTGGAAGCTTGTACCACATCCCACTGGTAAATCAGTGATTGGAACACGATGGGTGTTCAGAAATAAAATGGATGCTGATGGTGTGGTTACAAGAAACAAAGCTAGACTCGTTGCACAAGGTTACTGTCAGCAAGAAGGCATCGATTATGACGAAACCTTTGCACCAGTAGCTAGGCTTGAAGCAATCATGCTATTTCTGGCTTATGCAGCTCACAAAAAGTTTAAAGTATATCAAATGGATGTGAAAAGTGCCTTTCTGAACGGGAAGCTGTAGGAAGAAGTGTATGTCAAGCAACCACCTGGATTCATTAATCCAAAACATCCGGGTTATGTTTACAAACTTGATAAAGCCCTGTATGGACTAAAACAAGCTCCCAGAGCATGGTATGATACTCTCTCTGTCTATCTGATAAAATGTGGCTATGTCAGAGGCAAAATTGACAGCACATTATTTATCAAAAGAGATAAGAGAGATGTCATATTAGTTCAGATCTATGTTGATGATATCATTTTCGGGTCTACTAACAGTGACATGTGCAAGGAATTTTCTGATCTCATGACCAAAAGTTATGAGATGAGCATGATGGGTGAATTAACATTTTTCCTTGGTTTGCAAATAAAACAAACCAAAACTGGAATTTTCATTAGTCAAGGAAAATATGTTAAATTTCTGTTAAAGAAATTTGAATTTGCTAATTGCTCAACCCTTGCTACACCCATGTCACCTGCAGTAAAGCTACATGCTGATTCTGATGGTAAACCTGTAAACATTACTGCTTACAGAGGAATGATCGGGTCGCTGCTGTATCTAACTGCTAGTAGACCAGACATTATGTTTGCTACATGTCTCTGTGCTAGGTATCAAGCTGATCCTAAGGAATCACATTTGCTCGCTGTCAAAAGGAAATTCAGATATCTGAAGGGTACTCCTAATCTTGGTCTCTGGTACCCATCTGGTTCAGATTTCTCCCTGAAAGGATACTCTGATTCTGATCATGCTGGATGCAAACTGGATAGAAAAAGTACATCTGGTAGCTGTCAATTTCTTGGAGAAAAGCTAGTAAGCTGGTCCAGCAAGAAACAAAACTCAGTCTCAACTTCAACTGCTGAAGCTGAATATGTTGCTGCAAGTGCATGTACTGCTCAAATTCTCTGGATGAGAAATCAGCTTGCTGACTATGGTTTTGACTTCAGTGAAATACCAATCTACTGTGATAGTCAAAGCGCCATAGCCATTGCCAACAATCCAGTAATGCACTCAAGGACAAAGCACATTGATGTCCGATATCATTTCATCAGGGACCATGTGATGAAAGGTGATATTGAATTACATTTTATTCCAACTGATTACCAACTCGCTGATTTATTTACAAAACCTTTAGATGAGAAAAGATTTAATTTTCTTATCAGCGAGCTTGGCATGTTAAACTTAAATGACTAGCTCAGCTATCAAGCTCAGTTATGTTATTTTCATTTAACGTTTTTTTTTATATAACGTATCTATTATGTCTCTATATGAACTATTTTGTTATTGTCCTATATTTTGTTTTACTGATCGTGTTAGTATTCTAAGTTGTAACTAGATCAGTGAAAGATAAATATAGTAAAATAATACATAGTTCATATCAAACATAATCAATACTCTGTTTTTAAAATAATAAAAAAAAAAAGAGACCTATTCTTTAGCTACTATTAAAAAAAAAAAAAAGAAGGAGAGACCTATTCTTTAGCTGATCTTGTTAGTATTCTAAGCTGTAACCTATTCTTTAGCTACTATTAAAAAAAAAATAAAAATAGGAGAGACCTATTCTTTAGCTGATCTTGTTAGTATTCTAAGCTGTAACTCTTTCAGCAAAAGATAAGTCTCTATAAAATTTCATGTTTTTTTTTTAAAAACAACATTCATACTCAATGAATAAAAATTTTATGTTTCATATTTACCAAGTGATAAATCTCTCTGGCTTAGTTAGTATTCTAAGTTGTGACTAAATCAGTGAGATAACATCTCAGGCAAATTGAAACTTATGAGTGCTATTTTTATTTTCTTTCAGGGTCTCCCTGATTCTTTCATCATTATTTGAAAGGATGTGTCACAAAAATTGCATCTCTGACACTATTTCTTCCTTACGTCACATACACTTTTCTGGCGCACCTTTCAAATCACTATTAATACCACCAAGCTCCACAATCATCACCCCTATTTCATTTAAACACCATAAATTATCACCCCTATGCCACCCCTACTTACCACCACCATCAACCACGTTTTCCCAATCCCAACCACTTGTTTAATCAAGAGTTTCTATAAATCAACCAAAATGATTTCATTTTTCAAATCAAAACAAACTCTTGGTTTTCATGATTTTTTTTTAAAATACCCAAAACAATAAAAGTCTTTCTGATTTCTGTAATGGCAAACTCCAATGTTTTAAAATCTTTATACATCAACTGGAAATCTTCTACCTTTTTCAGTTGATAAGAAATTTTGTCATTACAGCATTCAAAATCACTTTCATCACCATAAAATCTCTTTTTAATAAAAACAGAGTATGAAATTAATCTCATCACTTGATAGATTAGGGTAAATTTTTTTTTGATCTAGTGATGACATTTTTATCTACTCTGATGGGATTACAAGGTTTTCTTGTAATCCAGTATGAAACTGATGTACACCTGTCTGATTCTGCCCCCCCCCCCCCCCCCATTGATCACATCACTGCTTACACCCCCAGTGACCAAAGCTGATCATCCTACATCCAAGAAAAACTCAAACTCTTCTACCAAAAGTTTGAAAATAAAGGCCCTGTTTCTAACAAATCAAGGGATCAAGAGTGATATAGTCACTGAACGTTCAGTCTCTATGGGCACTCTTGCTAAAGCCAAAATTTACTTATCGAGTCAACCCATGAGCCACTCATCATCCTCACAAAAGGATGCTGATTC
This sequence comes from Helichrysum umbraculigerum, assembly GCA_949592205.1. Lineage (NCBI taxonomy): Eukaryota > Viridiplantae > Streptophyta > Magnoliopsida > Asterales > Asteraceae > Helichrysum > Helichrysum umbraculigerum. The sequence goes on along the minus strand of CATIUR010000004.1, from coordinate 6,869,555 downwards.
ATTCAAAGGGCAAGTGACATCAGTGGGTGATAACACACTCATATCTGGTGTCACATCACTGGCTACAGACCCGGGCCAACTCTCTTCTATCACCACACCAACTGTCAATGTCGCTCTCCAGTCACAGAGAGTGATACAGGCTGCACTTTCTGTTTTTAAAGATTCATCAGTTAAAACACAAGCTGATGATGAGAAAACCAAAACTGATTCACAACATGATCACATAATTACTATCGCATTTTCTGATATCATCAAGGGGGAGAGATATCTACATAACAAAATTGCTGATGCTTACAGAAAAATGTTAATCTACTTTCTGATATCATCAAGGGGGAGAAAACGTGCAAATGAATGCAAAAACCAGTGGTGCTCGTATAAAGAATTGTTGCTGATTGGAAATAATCTATTTGGTCCCTATCGCAGAAACAACCTATCTACAACTCATGTGGAAGAGTTGCTGACGCTATTAGAACCATGTAGAAAAGTTGCTGACGCTATATGGAAAAATTGCTGACGCTATAAAAGTTACTGATATTTTCTTGGCAATTTTTATTCCATATCAGCTTAGCAACGAATCCTTCTCCATCAATTGCAGCTCAGATGTGTCTCATTGATTTTCAGTCGGTTAAAGCTGCATGAGAAGGATATTTGCATATAAAATTTCCTTCACTAGTGTCTTCTCGCTGATGACAAGTGCACTGTGATGATGTATATTTTCACTGATGAGATTGTGTTCACTGACACCATCTCTATATCTTTCCCTGATAAAGCTTTGAATCATATACCAAGAAGGATGAATTTTTGGCCTGATTTCACTCTGGTTGAAGGTCTTCCCGTTTACAAAATGACTTCTATCAAAGGAATGTGAGTCAAAGCTGAAGATATCAAAAGTTGCTGAATCTCTTGATCGCTGAAGAAGATTGACTTATCTAAATCAGATTAGAGTATTGTAACTAAAAATGATCATGTACTTTATATTTTTAGTTTTAATAATATTTGAACCTTAGTGCAAAACTCAGATCATATCAAAAGAATCCAAAAAGAAAAATGAATGGATCACAAGTATAAAGTCACTGAATGTTTAAATTCTTAAACACTGACTATAAACTTTCACAGCAACAAGTTTGTCTAAGGAGCTTCAATCACAATCATTTAGGGGGAGATTGTTGAGTCACTGGTCGCTGACCATGATGAAGTCACTGGTCGCTGATCAACTCAACTATACACTACTCGATGAAGAAATGTATTGTATCGAAGCTGCTGTTGCTAATGATAGGTTTCGCTGATCGTCATTCATTCTGTTCGATATTCTGAGGAAGATTTAAAGCTCAACTTGGTGTGTCGCTGATCAACGTCAGCGAGAGCATTACTTCTTCAAATCAATAAAGGCAAAAGTCACTGCCAGAATAACAGCTAGTCACTGAAGATCTTTTGTTCAATTCATTCTACAAGAGCATGTTAGCTCGCAGTGAGTGAGGAGGATTGCTGCATCTTCAGTGACTATTCAATAAAGCCTCTCAATCATCAAGTACTAAAAAGTACTGTACTTATCTATACATCAGCAAGAGTGTTCCAGTTCAAAGTATGTCCGAAAGATTACGTGGCAGCAAGTGATTGGTTTTAAGGTAACGAGATATTTGCGGTAACAGAATTGAGACCCGCATAATGTCGGTTTATCATAGATAAGGACCAATCAAGCAGCAACACGTGTCCTTCCAAGATCCTATTTTGTAGGCGATATTTTAGGAACTCTTGTAGTATAAATAGTTCAGTGTTTTGTACTATTGAGGCTAGTCGTCATATACACCGTTCTTCTGTTTGTCAGAGAACTAGTTTGTCTAGGTGTGTATTAAGACTCAGCGAGGTTAACTATCAGCGTGTATGTCCACTGTAGTTAATACTCTTCATTGTAATAATTTAGCTAAGTGTTTGAATTAGATTAACTTTGGTTAATCCATTCCGCATTCAACACTTTGTGAATTTAATCAATACAATTCACTTTTAGCTACTATTACTTGTCGTTCTTTGATACTGTTATATTTTTAATCTGTTGTTTCAATACCGTCATACTCTGTTATAGATAATCAATTTAAAACAAACTGAAACACTTGGTAAAATCTGAAATTGTTTTAAATTGTATTCAACCCCCCTTCTACAATTAAACTTTACACTTGTGATTCCAAATCACTAACTAATAGTGATCACAGGACTTTCAGTTACTGCATTTTATGTTTAATGTGGTTAAGAACTTATATGAAAAATATTAAAAAAAAATCACTGCATTTTACGTTTTAACTACTACATTTTAAGTTTTAATTACTTTATTTTACATATCTTAAGCTTGTGGAAAACTAATATGAAAAAATATATATAAAAATTACTGCATTTTAAGTTTATGTTATTGCATTTTATGTTTTAAAGTGGTAAAATATTGATCTGAAATAGTAGATCTCGAAAACTTACTGCATTTTAAGTTTAAGTTACTGCATTTTACGTTTAAGGTAGTGGAAAAATGATTTAAATGAGTAGATTTGGGAAGACATATACTACCTTTTAAGGTTAAGTTAATGCATTTACTGAATCTACTCCATTTTACCACATTTTAGTGCATTTACTTTAATGCAGTAGAACAACATGTAGTGCTATTGAATCCACTGCATTTTACCACATTTTAGTGCATTTAATGGGTTTACTGAATCTATTGCATTTTACCACATTTTATTGCTTTTTTGGATTTTAGTGCATTTTACAAAGGAAAACTGCATTTTATAAGTACATAAATTGACTGCAATTTAATAGTACTGCATTTCATGATTCATTTTTTTGTGTGTTTTTAATAGAATGCAGTGTATGCTGTTGAATCCACTGCATTTTACCAAATTTTTCCACATATACTGAATCTACTGCATTTTATCACATTTTACTGCACTTTATTGCGTTTTTTTTTATTTTAATGTATTTTACAATGAAAAACCGCATTTTATAGCTATATAAATTGATTGCAATTTAATAGTATTGCATTTGATGATGAATTTTTTGTGTTTTACTAGAATGTAGTGAATGCTTTTGGTGTCCATACATTATATGTTTAAATGTAGAATTACCGACTTCTGGTTCTAGATCAACCAAAATCCAACTACAAGATATGACTATTTCATGACCAAGGTATACTATAATGATACTATAATCTATGAGAAAGTCAGAACAGAAACTTAATAAAACCAGAATTGGACTAATTCAAGGTACATAATATGAATAATAATGCACTAAAATATATAAACAAAAAGTTTTGCAGTTTGTTTTCAATGTTATATGAATATGAAATATTTTACCCGAATGTTCACAATTCTTCCTTTTTTTTTCACTAGAATCACTCAATTCTAGCATAGATTCCTCTAAAACTTCTTCATAACCATCAAGGATTCTCACATTTTTTGAACCTAAACCTCCATTTTGTATCTCTTCATTTTCACGAGCAGTCAAAGTAATAGAATTCCAATTCCTTATTCCTGGATACATTCTAGCAGCTTCCTCGTTCCCAAGAGTTGTATAGTGGACATAAATCAGCTACAAAACGTTATAATGCAAACTTTTAGAAAACTTTATAATTAATGAAAACTATATAAACTATTACAAACTATTTATACTTACCACAAGGGTTAACAACGGGCCATCAAAATGGTTGTTTGGTTTAAAATTGGAGGTCGTCCTCACAATGGCATCCAAGATGCAGCCACACCAATCAGCATGAAGTACGTCAACATTATTATCGGACAAATCCAACATCAAACAGCTACAAGTATACACATTAACAAACGTCAACTAATTGGTCCACGTCTCTCCATTTTACCTAATCCTGGGAGCCAAAAGGTGAACGTGTAGAATATGATCACTGGGCAAAATCTAAGACGCCTTCCAACCATCTACTGAATTTCTTCTTGGTGTTTCACTCTCCACTGAACTCTTGAATGGGTCATGTGACCTAAAAGGATCTGCATCGTCAAAAGATGGGTACCCATGATTGAAATCAGAGGATTCATTGGTGCTTTTCATGGAATCAAACCTTGAGAAAGATTCGCGAGGCTGGAGTAGCGAATGCCCGAAATCAGAATCTGCAGTACTGTGCATGGAATCAAATCTGGTAATAGTTTGAGGAGGAAAGAATTCCTGATCGACTTCAGAATCTTGTGTCGTGCTACGGAATGAATCAAATCTAGAAAAGGTGTCACGAGGAGTGCTGCTGCTGAAAGAGTCAAATCTAGAGAAGTTGTTAAACGATTGATCCTCTGGACCATGGTTTGCAAACATGGGTGTGCTAGGAACTGAATCTGCAAATGCTGAAGCAAATGGTCGTTGGAAATCTCCACGAGGAGAACCAATATTACTATAAGCAGGTGTGCTGGGAACTGAATCCGCAAAAGATGAAGCAAAAGGCCCCTGGTTATGGAACAAGCTGTTTCCAGGCGGGGATCCAGCATAACTATAAGTAGGAGTGCCCGGAACAGAATCAAATGTGAATGTGCTCTTCTTTGGTATCTCTGTTCTTATAGGGTTTAGGGCTCAGCCATCAGAGGAACCAAATACCGTATTTCCATCTAGACTCTCTTGATCCATATCCTGCAACAAAAAGTAAAAAATTATAATTATAATCCGTTTAAAACCATGACTAGCTAAACCACCTTGCAATGTTGACTTCAAGTGAAAAACACTACACTAGTTTTGAAGAAAAAATGCCACATACAATGGTGTTTTTGCACTTACAGTTCTTTCGATTTAAAAAAAAAGGCTCATATGATGGTCAATTACCTTCTGATTTGCATTAATAAAACTTAACAATACCTTATGGTTTGTAGCAGTAAAATCCCAACCAGCGTCTGAACTGAAATGAGTGTCAAATGTAGCCTTGTGTGGCTCATCAAAAGTTCCATCATCTGAAAAGACAGATTCACTGCAACAGCAGAAACAAGATTCAGAAAATGAACCTCATTCTCTTTATCCAAGAATGCAAGATTCTACTCTATTTATTTTCAGTTCATGACAGTGCCATTCAGTAGCATTTTTAGAGGGTCCAGTTTCACCCATCGACTTATAAATGGGTCTGTTCGGGTTATGTATCATCTGTAACGCGTTAAATCAAGGGTGCTAAAATGGAAATAGACTGAACGAGTTAAAAACGGTCAATAGTGTCCAAGGTGTATGAATTCATAAAGCATAGTAAATCATTTGATCATAAAAAATCAGATTGCGATTAAAATACTATAACTTGACTAATCATATTTGCACAGCTATTTATATATAAAAACAGAGTTTGTTGGGCTAAAAGGTCTTCTGTAAACCTGACCTAACACACATGTAATATTACTAGTAAAAGTCATTACCCAAACCGCCAGACTCAACCATTTTTGCCAACTCTGACAAGTTTAATATGTTCTGTAATTTGCAAACTACAAAGGGGCAAGTAGTCCTGTACACCACATCAAAATAGCTGCACCCTCCAAATTGAACTCTAACATTAACAACATATTGCCCATTATTTAAGCAACATGCTAACAAGACACACGGAACTATGCTAACAGTTGATATTTAATATAAAAGAGCATTGTGTGAGCCAATCTAGTTCATCACCAAATTAACGACAAAGTAAAACTGCAGAGGCAAAATATGTCAACTCGACTTGCAGATATTAACAAAAAGTTGGGAATGATATATGGTAGACAAAAGATTACCAAAGGGCAGCTCAACCAGTAGTGTCGGTTTCCCACGCAAACCATACATTTTGCAACGCTCACTTAAGGATTTTACTTGTTCCTCAAGATCCATTTGAATACGGTCAACTCTCACCTATCGATCATGTAATATGTTTTTAGAAGTATCAACAACAAGGTGAAGTACAGAACGACTAAATGGAACCCTTAACAAAATTAATCAGCATAAAAGATACATGAATATCATCAGGTTTCCCATCCTGCTCTAGCTTGACGATTGCCCTGTAAAGCTCCATCTTCTTTTCCTAAACATATCATGGATCAGATGCTTGGTCACTTTGATTGCCCTGCCATCTGGAAATTTTAATCGGCATGTCTCTGGATTGAAGCTTTGCACAACAAAAAGGCCCAATTTTAAAGACACTTTTTCATAATTGAACCATCCAATCAACGACCCAAATCCTATTTCACGTATAAGTTCCACCTGCTTTGCTGTGGCAGCTTTTAGAACAGATGTCAACCAACGTGGTGAAGATCTCGCTTTTATATTTCTAAACACAATCTTTTCTGTTGGTTTTCTTCTTTTATTTGTTGCTCTTTTATTCACTACTTCAAACTTTACACTTTTTAGTTTGGTTGACTTTTTAGAAGCGGTTTCTTCCACTGTTTTATCTATGGTGTGAACTATCAAAAAGTTTTATAGTATGTAAATGTCAAACCCAAGACGTAAAATGCAGTAACAAATAAAACGTGAAAAAATGAAAATAAAACAAATAGTAGTGAAGCAAGAATGTTTAGAACATATAAAATTAATTGACAAGAATAGTTAGTAGGTAATGAAATATTAGTTTCATATCACTTTTTCATTTTACAGTAGAACTACTAAAAATGCAAAAGATAGAACACAACATGCAGTAAAGCACAGTTCAAGAATTCAAGAGTCGTAAAATGCAGTTACAATTAATTATTACATTTTCAAGTATAATCTACAAAAACAACTCTCATAAAACACATAGAAAATCATCAAAATAAAAAAAATTAATGATCAGAAGCATTTTAACAGGTGATTTTTTTTGTATTTTTTCGTTTTACCTATGATTTTTTAAAAATTTACAGATCTAACATCATACATATATAACAACAGATGCATGTATAAGAAAAAATATATACCTCTAGATACAGATTTATCTTCATCACTACCTTCCGAAGGCAAATTTACATTCGTCGTGTTGTCCTTTTTGTTTCCTTCGAATTTGTATCTTGTTCTTCTTTGGCTTCTGCGAGTAGCTGTAGAATAAAAAACATAATATTTAAGTACAAACAAAAAAGAACAAAATAGGTATAAAATGAAGAATAACCTAGTAAGATCGAAAAAACTTACGAGTAGCTTCATTTTGTGATTGTTGTAAACCATAATCTTCCAACGATGTAGTTGTAAGTGATTTCGACATTATTTTTTTCGTACAAAAACTATGACGGTAGAGCGACGGTGATACGGTGATTTTTGATCGGTGATTTAATCGATGAAAGACGGTGTTTGTGACGGTAGATCTGATCATTTTTTTGACGGTGTTTGTGATGGTTTGATGTGTGTTTTCTTGTTTCAGTAGAGAGAGAGGGAAAATTTAGCAGGTGCCTGACCTATCTGACCGAGTGAGAAAGATGCTATCAACGTTTTTACACATTTGGTCCCTTGACCATATTTTTTTCAGGAGGGTCCTTGTTGACTAGTGAGATCTTGACTGTTGAAATGGAATAAACGGTCAAGATGTTTCCCGCCTTTGCTGCTCCTTTATATGCCCCATCCCTCCTGAACCAAACCCTAATAATGTTAGTTGTTTGATATTAGCCTATTAATAATTAATATTATTATTTTTTCTTACAACTTGAAACGTTACTTTCTACTTAATTATTTCACTGTGTTCAAGTTTATATCAAACTACCCGTAATTAAATTAAAACAGATAGAAAGAACATCATCATTACGGATAATCAGTGATGATGTCTTCTTCTATCTTTATTTTTATAAAAAAGAATGTTACTGACTCTATATGGATCTACAAGTCTCTTGTGATCCGATTTGTTGTTATTCACTAAAAGATAATCATCAACCACCGCCACTGGAGGAACATTAATTGGAGAATTATTCATGGTTATTTCTATTAATAACTAACACTTGAATTTGATTCGATTGTTGATTTCCTTTTGAGTGTTTTTTAAGGAAGTCAAAATGGGGGCTATTTATATGCACCGCAACACTTAAAATGGGTTTTTTTTATTGTTTTTTTTAATGTTTGATTGACTCAAAGTTTCCGACGTAGAAGCAAAGTTTTATGCTGTTTAGATGAGCATATGCTCGTGAAAGAGATGTCATCGCTCGGTGAGGAAAAAATGTATGTCTTGAACCAAATCACAAGAATTAGACTTGACCTTCCAAAAACGCATGGGAGATGGAAGCCAAATGAGAGAAAGATGTTCACGTTGTTGTACGATAATAGGATAGGAAGAACGATGTATAAAGTGCTTCACTTATGGCCACTCCTCGAAGACCATTCGGGGTCTAGTCATTTGTTTGATTAATCAGCCACCTAAACTCAACTATCTTAATGATGTAAACAAGTAGATTAGTGTACCCTTGTAGTTGTGACAATCACGTCATTGAAAATGGATACCAACTTCAATTGATCCCCTTCTCATGTTCCATATTACTAAGTATAAAACAACCGAAAATATTTAGATCGAAACTAGATTTGAAAAATAAGAAAACAAATAGATGTGCCGCTTTACGCTTCCTGTTGAACTAAAACTGATCCGGTGAGATCTTAATCCATCGACAAACAAGGATTAAAAAAAAGACGTGATTGAAGAAACGTGAATATGGGATGTTGCTTAATTAACTAGGGAAGATTCCTACTTATCTCAATAACTCATGAGTCCCATATTTATCTCAACAACTCATGGGTCCATACTTATCTAAACATGGCTTCATTTACTTTATTTGGTATAAATACATGTAAATGAAAGAGAAAAGGGTTAGCCTCTAAACTACAACAAAAAGATCGTACGTCAAACATGAACGTGCATAAGAGTCTTGTACTTTAGAGAGAAATTGAAATACAAAGCTAAAATTCCCTACATCATTGTTCTTAATTTATTCTCAATTTTATTCATTGTATTGCATTCGTTTAAGATCTCCGTGCTTGTTAAATCTTGGACGGATCAAGTGGTATCAGAGCGGTTCGTTTCTAGACCAACTATAAAGCTTCCGTGAGTTCTTGCAAGTTGCATATAGATGACCAACAAATCAAAGAAGATGAAAGGTGGAGAAAATATGAAACAAAAGTTGAAGCACGCACTCAATTTGCATTGTATCGAGACAACAACTACTAACAATGTTAGGGAAGTTGGTTCGAATCAATTTCTTGATCGTTAGTCTTAAAACCCACAGCCTCACCTCTTGTTTGTCGGGATAAGGGGAGGCGAGATATGTGGCATTATTTGTCACTCAAAAGATCCGGAAGAAAGAATCGGGCATGATCGTACGCCGTTAGATCTACCAAAAGAAGAAAAAAAGAAGAAGAAAGTCAAAGTACAACCATGAATGTGTAAGTTGCAAAGACCCACGTTCAATACAGATGTAAAAGAAATCATGGGATGAATCAAAGTCCCATGTCCTCATGGACTCATCACAAATTGGTGAGTAACATGAAGATAGAAAAAAAAAAGTCATACATATACTATATTCACGTATATGTACGAGAAATCCTAAAAAAACTATCATCCCACCTACGTTGCTACACCTAGATGTGTATTACATGGAGAGAAGGTCAGCTTCTTCTTTTTGCTCATAAAAGGAAGAAAGAAACTAAAGAAATTCAAAGAAGCCTCAAATGAAAAACAACCGAAACGTTGTAAAAGAATAGATTGAGACAACGTGTAAGTGTTGTACATATTTTGAGAGGTTGATCGTAATGAAGTCTAGGATCAACAGGAGTTGCTCCCTTCCACCGGAGAAGGGGAGGCGTTGTAACATCCTCTTTAGTAGCCTGGTAATTTCTTATTTTATCGATTATTTAATTATTTTAGGAATTACCTGGTATTAATTGTTTATTGAGAAACTTAGATAAATATGTCCCAGGACTTATTGTGAATAGTAAATTAGTGCCTGTTTTAATTTACTATAGTTAACGGTAAAATAAAATAAGTTTCTCGCGATTAGTATTTAGGTTCCAGACAATAGATTTAAGACGGGTATAAAATACCCAAAATAATTAAAATGTGAAGTCGGTTTAAAAAGAAAGCTGACTTTCTTTTATGTTCTTCCCCAAATGTTACTTCACTTCTCATTCTACACAAACCCTAACTCAAGAACTAAAAATTGTCTCGAGACATGGTATTCCTTTGTCGATTGTGTCAGATAGAGATTCTCGGTTCATTTCTCATTTCTGGCAGAGTTTGCAACAAGAATTGGGTACCAGAGTTAATCTCAGTACTGCTTATCATCCTCAGACCGACGGTCAGTCAGAGCGTACGATTCAAACGCTTGAGGATATGTTGAGGGATTGTATTTTGGAATATGGAGGTTCTTGGGATTCTCATCTACCGTTAGTGGAATTTGCTTATAATAATTCCTATCGGTATCGGTATGCCTCCTTACGAGATGTTATATGGTAGACGTTGCAGAACGCCTACTTGTTGGTTAGAAGCTGGTGAAAAGCAGTTTGCGGGTCCAGACATTGTTCAGATAATGGCTGAGAAAGTGGCAGTTGCACGAGAGAAGTTAAAAGCTGCACGTGACAGATAGAAGCAGTATGCAGATCCGCATAGACGACCAGTGACTTTCTCTGCAGGTGAGTTAATTTATCTTAAGGTTTCTCCGTGGAAAGGCGTTATTAGATTTGGGAAACGAGGTAAATTGGCTCCCCGATACATTGGACCGTTTAGAATTAGCCAAGTTGTCAATGATCAGTCGGTTATGCTTGATCTTCCTCCAGAACTTGCTGGTATTCATAGCACGTTCAATATCTGTTATTTGAGAAAATGCAACATTGAAGATCAATCTCATATTCTTCCCTTGCAAGACTTGAAAGTCGACCAGAACCAGAAATTAGTTGAAGAACCTATTGAAATTCTTGATAGAAAAGTTACTAAACTTAGAAAGAAGCAGATACCAATGATGTTAGTGAAATGGAAACACAGTTTAGGTTCTAATTTGACCTGGGAGACCGAAGAGTCTACGAAATCCAGATATCCTGGATTATTTGATCGTGTTGAGATTTCGGGGACGAAATCTCCTTAAGGAGGGGAGATTTGTAACATCCTCTTCAGTAGCCTGGTAATTTCTTATTTTATCGATTATTTAATTATTTTAGGAATTACCTGGTATTAATTGTTTATTGAGAAACTTAGATAAATAGGTCCCAGGACTTATCGTGAATAGTAAATTAGTGCCTGTTTTAATTTACTATAGTTAACGGTAAAATAAAATAAGTTTCTCGCGATTAGTATTTAGGTTCCAGACAATAGATTTAAGACGGGTATAAAATACCCAAAATAATTAAAATGTGAAGTCGGTTTAAAAAGAAAGCTGACTTTCTTTTATGTTCTTCCTTAAATGTTACTTCACTTCTCATTCTACACAAACCCTAACTCAAGAACTAAAAATTGTCTCGAGACATGGTATTCCTTTGTCGATTGTGTCAGATAGAGATTCTCGGTTCATTTCTCATTTCTGGTAGAGTTTGCAACAAGAATTGGGTACCAGAGTTAATCTCAGTACTGCTTATCATCCTCAGACCGACGGTCAGTCAGAGCGTACGATTCAAACGCTTGAGGATATGTTGAGGGATTGTATTTTGGAATATGGAGGTTCTTGGGATTCTCATCTACCGTTAGTGGAATTTGCTTATAATAATTCCTATCGGTATCGGTATGCCTCCTTACTAGATTTTATATGGTAGACGTTGTAGAACGCCTACTTGTTGGTTAGAAGCTGGTGAAAAGCAGTTTGCGGGTCCAGACATTGTTCAGATAATGGCTGAGAAAGTGGCAGTTGCACGAGAGAAGTTAAAAGCTGCACGTGACAGACAGAAGCAGTATGCAGATCCGCGTAGACGACCAGTGACTTTCTCTGCAGGTGAGTTAATTTATCTTAAGGTTTCTCCGTGGAAAGGCGTTATTAGATTTGGGAAACGAGGTAAATTGGCTCCCCGATACATTGGACCGTTTAGAATTAGCCAAGTTGTCAATGATCAGTCGGTTATGTTTGATCTTCCTCCAGAACTTGCTGGTATTCATAGCACGTTCAATATCTGTTATTTGAGAAAATGCAACATTGAAGATCAATCTCATATTCTTCCCTTGCAAGACTTGAAAGTCGACCAGAACCAGAGATTAGTTGAAGAACCTATTGAAATTCTTGATAGAAAAGTTACTAAAATTAGAAAGAAGCAGATACCAATGATGTTAGTGAAATGGAAACACAGTTTAGGTTCTAATTTGACCTGGGAGACCGAAGAGTCTATGAAATCCAGATATCCTGGATTATTTGATCGTGTTGAGATTTCGGGGACGAAATCTCCTTAAGGAGGGGAGATTTGTAACATCCTCTTCAGTAGCCTGGTAATTTCTTATTTTATCGATTATTTAATTATTTTAGGAATTACCTGGTATTAATTATTTATTGAGAAACTTAGATAAATAGGTCCGAGGACTTATTGTGAATAGTAAATTAGTGCCTGTTTTTATTTACTATAGTTAACGGTAAAATAACATAAGTTTCTCGCGATTAGTATTTAGGTTCCAGACAATAGATTTAAGACGGGTATAAAATACCCAAAATAATTAAAATGTGAAGTCGGTTTAAAAAGAAAGTTGACTTTCTTTTATGTTCTTAGCCAAATGTTACTTCACTTCTCATTCTACACAAACCCTAACTCAAGAACTAAAAATTGTCTCGAGACATGGTATTCCTTTGTCGATTGTGTCAGATAGAGATTCTCGGTTCATTTCTCATTTCTGGCAGAGTTTGCAACAAGAATTGGGTACCAGAGTTAATCTCAGTACTGCTTATCATCCTCAGACCGACGGTCAGTCAGAGCGTACGATTCAAACGCTTGAGGATATGTTGAGGGCTTGTATTTTGGAATATGGAGGTTCTTGGGATTCTCATCTACCGTTAGTGGAATTTGCTTATAATAATTCCTATCGGTATCGGTATGCCTCCTTACGAGATGTTATATGGTAGACGTTGCAGAACGCCTACTTGTTGGTTAGAAGCTGGTGAAAAGCAGTTTGCGGGTCCAGACATTGTTCAGATAATGGCTGAGAAAGTGGCAGTTGCACGAGAGAAGTTAAAAGCTGCACGTGACAGACAGAAGCAGTATGCAGATCCGCGTAGACGTGTAATTTTTGTCCCCGATATCATTTTATAATGTTGATTACATCTTAGGGCTAGTTGACCTAGGCCCACATAAAACTCAACGTTTGCTTTCAGCAGACTAACCGACTGAACACTTACCAACTACCTGGTCCTGATAGGACTATCTACAAAATGATCACTATGTGACAGCCATCTAGTCCCGAATGGACTACGACGTAAACGGTTACCTAATAACCACAATTTAATCATACCCCGAACAAACAATATAGTCAGGATATGACTACAATTATGGACCGCGACACAGTCATGGATTGACTGCTATTCAACCTCGTTATAGACATCATATGCCTACAATCTATTCGACAAATACCTCGTACGTGCATTGCTCCCTAGACCACGCGCAACCCTGACCTCTCTTTAAATTTCGGGACGAAATTTTCTTAACAGGGGGAGAATGTAACACCCGGTCAAAAAGTCAAAATCCTCATCCAATTTAAACTTTTTATAATCGTATCATTATATACAATTATAACTCAGTGAACGAAAACTTTACATTTTTTTTATATAATGAACAATGATTATTTAATAATCACAAATAAATCCATTTGAAGCCACATTATATTTTAAATCGAGTAAAACAATTTTTGATTTAATTAATTAATAACCGGAAGAACGGAAATAGAAATTTAAAAATATTAAATTTATATATATTATTCGGGTACAGAATACGGGTATTTTACACTGCGAAATAAGAACGAAAAAGGGGAAAATCCCCTCCCATCCCTTTGGATCAGCCAACCCAAACACCCCTCTCACTCTCTTTTTCATTTTCATTTCTCTATCTCTTTCTCTTTTCTTTCCTTTCACCAAACAACCACAACAACAACTAACATTCATCAAAAATCAAAAATCGGAAATCATCAACATACATTTTCGGAATCACCATCACGAGTGGAACAACATTCACAAAGGCGACACCCTCGTTTTCTTCCTCGTTTGGCCTCGATTCGCATTTGTAAGAAATTCTCAAATTCTTAGATTTAATCATTTTGGGGTAATGTTTTAGTGTAATAATGTTTACACAAGTTGCTTATAACCTAAACAACAAGGAAAACATGATTTTTCAGCTTAAAAATGCGTTTGATTTGCGATTTTGGCCGGAAAAAACGAGATTTCCGAAACTTTCTGAGCTGGTGTTCATCCGTGCGACACAACGCTTGTGTCGCATGTTGTGTCGCAGAATTCCATTTGTGTCGTATCTTATGTCGCATGAACTACCCATGCGACACAACTCTTGTGTCGTACTCTATGTCGCACCTTGTGTCGTATTCCCATACGACACAACCATTATGTCGCTATTGATTTAGCATCGCAAGCTTTTGCGACACAACCACTGTGTCGCAGAGCTCTTGTGTCGCACTCCATGCGACATAACCCTTGTGTCGCATGACACATTTTTGTGTCGCATGTTATGTCGCAGAAAACAGAAAACAGCCACATTTTTCTAAGTTTCGAGAAACGCTTTCAACTGACAATTTAAATATGATTCGACTTATACTAAAAACAAATATACTTTATAAAGTATACGAAAACTCAAATCTAATAATAATATGAATTATCATTACGAATCATCAATACCGAGCCGCACTTACAAACATACGAAATCTCTCGTGTTTAGGACACTAGGAGATTATACTTGGCACGACTCGTTACACTAGGACGCTAGTTTCTCAGGTGAGTTTCATAGCCCCACTCTTTCAACTGTTTTACTATTTTCGGGGTGAAACACATGCTCAATTACTGTTTTCGAATTATATTAACAATTATTTATAATTCACAACTATTTTTATTACTGTATGTAATACAAAATGTGTAATACTTAGGAATTACACCCGTAATAATGTTTTAAGAACAATATCAATACTTAACCTAGATAGGTTGAAATCGTACCCTGTTAGGTCGTTGGAAAACGATTACCAATACATAACTTGATCTAGTTTTCACAATCCTTTGGCCATATTGTCGCGGGACAATATCATTGAATACATTAGAACTAGTTAGTTCTACCTACACTGGACAACATCGATACTATTACAAGTTTAGTTATTCTTTAAGAACTAGAACTGTCGACATACTCCCTTATCACTCGAATGGGAACTGAACTTAAGTGAACATTTTCCAAGACTCCGTTATATATATTTACTAGGCTTTAGGCTAGGAGTATACAATATCATCACACGTTAGTACAGACTTCTTATATCAATACAACTCAACTGGTGACGACTCTGGCTCAGGATGTAATCCAACCAGGGATGGTCCCCCGGCTCAGGATGTAATCCAACCGTGGGGGTGTCACCTGATATATATTTACATACTATTATACGATCTACTTAGTCGGGCATGTCGTTGTACTGCCGGCTCAATCACAAATTGCTGCGAGCAATTCCAAAAACGATGCCGCGGTATTGCAGCGGGCACCAAACGATGCCGCGGTAAAGTGGGCACAAAACGAAACCACGGTATTGCAGTGGACGAAATTTCAATCAATGGATCAGCGAGTGATGCTCGGGATTCACAATAAGTTAACGGATCGGTGGTGCTGCCACGCGAGGCCGTTAGCTCAATTCATGTCCGGGTTAGCTTATGCTAATCGGGTAAACGGACACGCTAAACGTTCAAACATAGATCTGCGGATCTACAATCACTTGCTGCTGGATGCAACACCTCATATATTAAATCATAGTTCTGCGGGACTACAATTACTTACTATCATATGACGTGGTCATACAGTTAATTGGTTACAACTTAGGCAGGTATTGCCTCCCGTTATATACTTACTCATACCAGATAGGTATTCTGGCTCGGTATGCCTCAATTATTATGTACTTAGGTACGGACCACAATTGCTTAGGTATTAGGTACCTAGATTTTCGAATTACACATTGGTAATTACAACTACAAGTTGGTATAAATCAGAATCGTGGATTCTGAACAATTTCTCAAAACATACAAGATTTATACTTTATGGTTCCAACTAACAAACCTATGAACTCACCAGCTTTATAGCTGACCTGTTTTAGCATGTGTTCTCAGGTGCCCAGCAGGATTAGGATTACTACCAGATTATGCTAGCTCGAGTCGCATGATTTCAAACATTTGGGACAACTCTGCATTCACTTTTGTATTTTCAAATTATGTATTTGAAATTTCTATTTAAACTTGCCACGTTGTAAACGCTCTATTTGGTAAATGTATCATTATTTTCAAACGTCTCATTTAGAGTCGTTCATTATGTATCTTAAGCTGTGATATTTAATTTGGTAACACCCGACCCGATCGCTTCCGCAAACCGAAATTTGAGGGTGTTACAGATTGGTATCATAGCCTAAGGTTATAGTGAACTAGGTTGCATTTAGTGGGCCTAGACTATGACCGTTAGGCAGTATTCCTCATTAGGTATGACTGGTTCAGGAATTACATCATACGAGTTTAATTTAACATAGCGTAGCTAACTATGTACAATTAAATAAAGATGATGTAAGATCTGAAAGGGGTTATACTGAAACAGGAATGCGTAGTTGACTCTGATTGTTATGTGCTAGACACCCTAGGCTATTATATGTACTGTAGGTATATATGAATAGGCCTTACATGTATACTACTTCTACGTATCGAATATATACTGGGTATGTACGACTCAATTCCGCTGTACTATCAATTACTCGCGAAGAGGCACATCGCCGTCTTCCTAACTATCACGACTCGACATCTTTCTCCTACTGTACGCATAGGAGGATATCACATATATCACTGAACCTCAGGAAGGAGGTACAAACGTATTCAATGGGAATGGAAACCCACACATGCTAAACATCCACGAAATTTAAAACAAACAAACGAATCTTTCACCTTTGACCGTGCTGGTCACAATTGGATTAGTGTTGACTAAGTCCACAACAAATTAGTTATCTCAATCACAACTTGATCATTTAGATCAATTGATTCAATACCTCAGTGCCTTGGTACTCACGTTCTAGTCTCTGTACTACATTCGAGAAACCACAACATTACAACGTATTTTGGCCTTAGGGCTACAATCAAACAACACATGGCACGTGGTGTCACATCATGCTTTCAAGCACAACACATGGTATGTTAATACCACAATATGGGCACGTTAGTGCAAATCTCATAGTATGTCAATACTACAAATCATAGCATGTTGATGCTACATTCACAGTACATGGGTACTGCAATTACGGTGCCGCGGGCACTTCATTACGGCACGTGGTGCTGCATTTCATAGTACTTCGGTACTACAATCACAATACATTGGTATTTCAATTACTATGCTGATAGCACTGCATTTCAGTGCGTTATTACTACACTCCAGTGCTTTAGGCACTGCATTTCAGCACGCTGTGCTACTCCAAGGCTCGATGAGCTACTATCAATATGCATGTAGATTTGTTATAGTTACATGTACGATTTATATATACATATACACTTACTTAACTGGGCACGAGGTGCCACACCTGACTTTTACTACGCACGTATACTTGTATAGTTACGTGTGCACCATATACGTATATACGACTACTCTACTGGACACGAAGTGTCCCACTCGATTACTTTACGTATGAACACTCGCTATAGGCAGTTGTACATTTATACGCATACGCGATTAAATTACTAGGCACGAAGTGCCACACCACGATTACTAAGGCATGCGATGCCTCATTCGATGAATACACTCTAATTTATTGAAATTACATCTATAGTACTTTAGTACTACATTATAGTATGATAGACTACGACAATACCATTAGTTCTGGTCGAACTACATATAATACACAACTAGGTCGTAGTACGACTACACATTTAAAATTTCAAAGTCCGAGGACTTTCATACGAATACCTTAAGTGGTTTCTGGATAACTATCACTTTTACATCCGAGTATACAACTATAAAAGTCAAAATCTTTGAATAAAGATCTCACACTTTGTCATTTCATTCTTGTTCAAGAATCATGCCTCCTAAACGACAAACTTTCACTCAAGCTGAGCACGATCAAATCATTAATCAAGCAGTGACTGCGACCCTAGATGCTCAGAACCAAGTAAAGCCTTGCACTTTTAGGGATTTCCTGAGGTGCGAACCACCAAACTTCGTTGGTACTGAAGGAGCTGTCGGATTAATTCGATGGTTCGAGAAAATGGAATCTATATTTCGCGTTTGCAACTGCCCCGACGACTGCAAAGTCTTGTACACCACATACACCCTCCAGGGCGATGCCTCTACCTGGTGGAATTTTCACGCCCGAACTGTAGGAATCGACACTGCTTACGAACTTCCGTGGGAAGACCTGAAACGAATCATGAAGGACAAGTATTGTCCCATCGAAGTACTTCACAAACTTGAGGACGAACTTTGGCACCTCACCGTAAAAGACAACGACATCGAAACATATACCAATCGTTTCCAACAGCTAGCACACTTGTGCCCAACCATAGTAAACCCTAAAAGTCAACGAATCGCAAGGTACACTGGTGGACTCCCGCTACTAATTGAGGGAATGGTCACCGCCTCTAAACCCGCTACTATTGAAGAGGCCATTCGTATGGCCCACAGACTTATGGCACAGAGGGAACGACGCGAAGCCACTGCAACTGAAAACAACCTAACAAAATGGAATGGGGATTCCATCACTGGTCACAATCCAACCAATCAACCTGAACCCTTGGGGTACTATGCTGTCGAACCCAACGAAAGACAAGGCTATGCGGGTAACAAACCATTTTGTCACGGCTGTAAACGTCATCATGACGGATTATGCGGATTACCCTGCGAAAGATGCCAACGATACGGACACGTAATTCGGAACTGC
Organism: Helichrysum umbraculigerum; assembly: GCA_949592205.1. Taxonomy (NCBI): domain Eukaryota; kingdom Viridiplantae; phylum Streptophyta; class Magnoliopsida; order Asterales; family Asteraceae; genus Helichrysum; species Helichrysum umbraculigerum. The sequence continues at coordinate 6,850,582 of CATIUR010000004.1, read as the reverse complement.
AGAGTTCCCGCCAATCCCGACTCTCGAAGGATATGTTTCAAATGTAAGGAACCCGGTCATTACAAGAAGGACTGCCCAAAAAGACGCAAAATTCACTTAATCGACTCCGAGTAAATCAAATAAATCTCCAACGATAACGTAAGTACACTCCTCCTCGAAAACATAACCTTTCAATTATAGATTCGCTAAACGTGTAATTTTTGTCCCCGATATCATTTTATAATGTTGATTACATCTTAGGGCTAGTTGACCTAGGCCCACATAAAACTCAACGTTTGCTTTCAGCAGACTAACCGACTGAACACTTACCAACTACCTGGTCCTGATAGGACTATCTACAAAATGATCACTATGTGACAACCATCTAGTCCCGAATGGACTACGACGTAAACGGTTACCTAATAACCACAATTTAATCATACCCCGAACAAACAATATAGTCAGGATATGACTACAATTATGGACCGCGACACAGTCATGGATTGACTGCTATTCAACCTCGTTATAGACATCATATGCCTACAATCAATTCGAAAAATACCTCGTACGTGCATTGCTCCCTAGACCACGCGCAACCCTGACCTCTCTTTAAATTTCGGGACGAAATTTTCTTAACAGGGGGAGAATGTAACACCCGGTCAAAAAGTCAAAATCCTCATCCAATTTAAACTTTTTATAATCGTATCATTATATACAATTATAACTCAGTGAACGAAAACTTTACATTTTTTTTATATAATGAACAATGATTATTTAATAATCACAAATAAATCCATTTGAAGCCACATTATATTTTAAATCGAGTAAAACAATTTTTGATTTAATTAATTAATAACCGGAAGAACGGAAATAGAAATTTAAAAATATTAAATTTATATATATTATTCGGGTACAGAATACGGGTATTTTACACTGCGAAATAAGAACGAAAAAGGGGAAAATCCCCTCCCATCCCTTTGGATCAGCCAACCCAAACACCCCTCTCACTCTCTTTTTCATTTTCATTTCTCTATCTCTTTCTCTTTTCTTTCCTTTCACCAAACAACCACAACAACAACTAACATTCATCAAAAATCAAAAATCGGAAATCATCAACATACATTTTCGGAATCACCATCACGAGTGGAACAACATTCACAAAGGCGACACCCTCGTTTTCTTCCTCGTTTGGCCTCGATTCGCATTTGTAAGAAATTCTCAAATTCTTAGATTTAATCATTTTGGGGTAATGTTTTAGTGTAATAATGTTTACACAAGTTGCTTATAACCTAAACAACAAGGAAAACATGATTTTTCAGCTTAAAAATGCGTTTGATTTGCGATTTTGGCCGGAAAAACGAGATTTCCGAAACTTTCTGAGCTGGTGTTCATCCGTGCGACACAACGCTTGTGTCGCATGTTGTGTCGCAGAATTCCATTTGTGTCGTATCTTATGTCGCATGAACTACCCATGCGACACAACTCTTGTGTCGTACTCTATGTCGCACCTTGTGTCGTATTCCCATACGACACAACCATTATGTCGCTATTGATTTAGCATCGCAAGCTTTTGCGACACAACCACTGTGTCGCAGAGCTCTTGTGTCGCACTCCATGCGACATAACCCTTGTGTCGCATGACACATTTTTGTGTCGCATGTTATGTCGCAGAAAACAGAAAACAGCCACATTTTTCTAAGTTTCGAGAAACGCTTTCAACTGACAATTTAAATATGATTCGACTTATACTAAAAACAAATATACTTTATAAAGTATACGAAAACTCAAATCTAATAATAATATGAATTATTATTACGAATCATCAATACCGAGCCGCACTTACAAACATACGAAATCTCTCGTGTTTAGGACACTAGGAGATTATACTTGGCACGACTCGTTACACTAGGACGCTAGTTTCTCAGGTGAGTTTCATAGCCCCACTCTTTCAACTGTTTTACTATTTTCGGGGTGAAACACATGCTCAATTACTGTTTTCGAATTATATTAACAATTATTTATAATTCACAACTATTTTTATTACTGTATGTAATACAAAATGTGTAATACTTAGGAATTACACCCGTAATAATGTTTTAAGAACAATATCAATACTTAACCTAGATAGGTTGAAATCGTACCCTGTTAGGTCGTTGAAAAACGATTACCAATACATAACTTGATCTAGTTTTCACAATCCTTTGGCCATATTGTCGCGGGACAATATCGTTGAATACATTAGAACTAGTTAGTTCTACCTACACTGGACAACATCGATACTATTACAAGTTTAGTTATTCTTTAAGAACTAGAACTGTCGACATACTCCCTTATCACTCGAATGGGAACTGAACTTAAGTGAACATTTTCCAAGACTCCGTTATATATATTCACTAGGCTTTAGGCTAGGAGTATACAATATCATCACACGTTAGTACAGACTTCTTATATCAATACAAGTCAACTGGTGACGACTCTGGCTCAGGATGTAATCCAACCAGGGATGGTCCCCCGGCTCAGGATGTAATCCAACCGTGGGGGTGTCACCTGATATATATTTACATACTATTATACGATCTACTTAGTCGGGCATGTCGTTGTACTGCCGGCTCAATCACAAATTGCTGCGAGCAATTCCAAAAACGATGCCGCGGTATTGCAGCGGGCACCAAACGATGCCACGTTAAAGTGGGCACAAAACGAAACCACGGTATTGCAGTGGACGAAATTTAAATCAATGGATCAGCGAGTGATGCTCGGGATTCACAATAAGTTAACGGATCGGTGGTGCTGCCACGCGAGGCCGTTAGCTCAATTCATGTCCGGGTTAGCTTATGCTAATCGGGTAAACGGACACGCTAAACGTTCAAACATAGATCTGCGGATCTACAATCACTTGCTGCTGGATGCAACACCTCATAAATTAAATCATAGTTCTGCGGGACTACAGTTACTTACTATCATATGACGTGGTCATACAGTTAATTGGTTACAACTTAGGCAGGTATTGCCTCCCGTTATATACTTACTCATACCAGATAGGTATTCTGGCTCGGTATGCCTCAATTATTATGTACTTAGGTACGGACCACAATTGCTTAGGTATTAGGTACCTAGATTTTCGAATTACACATTGGTAATTACAACTACAAGTTGGTATAAATCAGAATCGTGGATTCTGAACAATTTCTCAAAACATACAAGATTTATACTTTATGTTTCCAACTAACAAACCTATGAACTCACCAGCTTTATAGCTGACCTGTTTTAGCATGTGTTCTCAGGTGCCCAGCAGGATTAGGATTACTACCAGATTATGCTAGCTCGAGTCGCATGATTTCAAACATTTGGGACAACTCTGCATTCACTTTTGTATTTTCAAATTATGTATTTGAAATTTCTATTTAAACTTTCCACGTTGTAAACGCTCTATTTGGTAAATGTATCATTATTTTCAAACGTCTCATTTAGAGTCGTTCATTATGTATCTTAAGCTGTGATATTTAATTTGGTAACACCCGACCCGATCGCTTTCGCAAACCGAAATTTGAGGGTGTTACAAACACAACGACTGGCACTAGCAGAAGATAACACCCGACAAGCTAGCAGACTTGCAAACACTGTGGACCGTCTTGTCACGATGATGGAACAAATTAATCTACGTTAAGACTAGTGTAGTCTTTGTTTTGTAAACTAGCTCGTAATCTAATGACTATCTAGCGCTACTCTATAAATTAGTCGGATGTAACAATTCCCGACACCTTTTGTAATACCTCTGTAGGATGAAACCTTTGAACTTGTACTATCTATCAAATATTCCTTGCTGTTTCAACTCATCTTAATTATCATAATTCTTTTTCATATTTATGTTATGTATTACCGCCTTTATACATGTACATCTGAGATAAATACAATTTTCTTGCAAAATCTCATGTATCTTCATTTCTTTTATTGATGAAATAATGCCACAAAAGACAAGACCATACACCGATGCTCAGCTTACGTCACTCATAACCCAGGTTGTGACTGAAGCCTTGGCTCGGAATACTCCACAGAATTCCGCGAGAAACAGCGATGCCGCTGAAACCCCCACTACTAAACCTTGTTCTTACAAGGACTTTCAGAGCTGCAAACCCTCAAGCTTCAAGGGCTCTGAAGGAGCCATCGGACTGATCAGATGGTTCGAGAAGATGGAAACTGTTTTCCGTGTCAGCAAATGCGCAGAGAACGACAAAGTCAACTTCGCCACCTGCTCTCTCGAAGATGATGCCCACTCTTGGTGGAACTCATATACCCAGTCAGTGGGTGCTGACATTGCCTACCATTGCCTACCAACTAACTTGGGAGGAATTGAAAGCAAAACTCACTGCCAAATACTGCTCTATCGCCAAGCTCCAAAAGCTGGACGAGGAATTCTGGAACCTAAAGGTTCAGGGTGGTGATATCGATGGTTATACCACCAGGTTTCAACAACTTGCCGCCCTCCGCCCAGCCATGGTAAGCACAGAACCTGATAAAATCAGGAAGTACGTCCTTGGCCTTCCTGAGCCTGTTCGGGGGCATGTTGCCTCTTCCAACCAAACCACCATTGACGGTGCAATCCTATTGGCCCAAGACCTGATGTCAATGAGCCAAGATTCTGAACCACCTACTTCATCCTCCCACAACAACAAACGAAAGTGGTCCGACTACCACAATAACCACTCCAGCCAACAAAACAAGAAACCCGACACCATCAAAGCCTACAACACCACCACCGACATCACACGGGGCTACACTGGGAGCAAACCCTATTGTTCCAAGTGCAGTCGCCACCACGAAGGTTCATGTGGTCCCTTTTGCAACAATTGCAAGAGGTACGGCCACCTCACCAAAGATTGCAATTCTCCTGCCAACAACAATTCCAACAACAACACCAGACCACCCAAAGTCTGCTTTGAGTGTGGGAAACCCGGGCATTTCAGGGACACGTGCCCAAAGCTGAAGAATAACAACAACAACAACCGCAACAGCAACAACAACAACACCCGAAGCAGAGCCTTCGTCATCAAATCTGGGGACGCCCGCCAAGACCCGAATGTGGTCTCGGGTATGTTCCTCCTCAACAACTTAACTGCTTCTGTTCTATTTGATACTGGTGCTGATAGAAGCTTTATCTCCGATGACTTTTGCCCATTACTTGACATCACTCTCGTTGCCTTAGATGCTAAGTACACTGTAGAGCTAGCAAATGGAAAACTCATAGAAACCAATAGTGTGATACCTAATTGCACTTTAAACCTAGCTGACGAAACCTTTTCAATCGATCTTGTACCCATTGAAATCGGGAGTTTCGACGTCATCGTTGGAATGGACTGGTTGTCCAAACACCGAGCTGAAATCGTTTGCTACGATAAGATCGTCCGTATCCCACTCACCGTCGGTAGAACCTTGATCAAACAGGGGGAGACCGGTGGGACGAGACTCAATATCATCTCTTGCTTAAAAACCCGAAAATTTCTGAAAAAGGGTTACCCTGCAATACTCGCACACATCACAGAGAAGAAGTCGGAGGAGAAGCGACTTGAGGATGTGCCAATTGTTAGAGACTTTCCCGAAGTCTTTCCGGAAGAACTACCTGGTCTACCTCCATCCAGACAGGTTGAGTTCTCAATCGATCTCGTGCCGGGTGCCGCACCGGTGGCCAGCGCACAGTACCGTTTAGCCCCATCCGAACTTCAGGAGTTGTCCGCCCAGTTACAGGAACTCCTGGATAGAGGATTCATTAGACCGAGTTCTTCACCTTGGGGAGCTCCGGTCTTATTTGTTAAAAAGAAGGACGGTTCATTCCGAATGTGCATCGACTACCGAGAGTTGAACAAATTGACCGTCAAAAACCGATATCCACTTCCTCGCATTGATGATCTATTCGACCAACTTCAGGGTTCGAGTTGCTACTCAAAAATCGACATGCGATCAGGTTATCATCAGTTACGAGTTCGCGACACCGATATTCCAAAAACTGCCTTCAGAACTCGTTACGGGCACTACGAATTCCAAGTGATGCCTTTCGGTCTAACCAACGCACCGGCTGTATTCATGGACCTCATGAACCGGGTGTGCAAACCTTACCTCGACAAGTTTGTCATTGTTTTTATCGATGACATACTCATTTACTCGCGCAACGAGCAAGAACATGCGCAGCACCTCAGAACCATTCTAGAACTACTCAGACACGAGGAGCTTTATGCCAAATTCTCTAAGTGTGAGTTCTGGATACAAACCGTTCAATTCCTTGGTCACGTGATCGACAGTCAGGGAATTCACGTTGACCCAACAAAAATTGAGGCTATCAAAGACTGGAAAGCACCCACCACTGCAACTGAAGTACGACAATTCTTGGGTCTTGCTGGGTACTATCGGCGATTTATCGAAAATTTCTCCAAAATAGCTCAACCACTCACGGTACTGACTCAGAAGGACAAAAGGTTCGATTGGACCGATAAACAAGAGTCAGCGTTCCAACTTCTGAAACAAAAGCTTTGCAGTGCTCCAATTCAATCCTTACCCGAAGGCACCGATGACTTCGTGGTATACTGCGATGCTTCCCACCAAGGTCTCGGTTGTGTGCTGATGCAACGAGACAAAGTTATTGCCTATGCCTCACGACAGCTGAAAATTCACGAAAAGAACTACACCACTCATGATCTCGAACTCGGAGCTGTCGTTTTTGAGCTCAAAATCTGGAGACATTATCTCTACGGTACTAAGTGCACAATCTTTACCGATCATAAGAGTCTCCAACATATATTCAATCAGAAGGATCTCAACATGAGGCAACGTCAATGGGTCGAGTTGCTTACCGATTACGATTGCGAGATCAAGTACCATCCAGGGAAGGCTAATGTTGTAGCCGATGCCCTCAGTCGAAAGGAACGACCAAAACCACTTCGAGTCCGAGCCCTCAGTATGACCATTCACAACGATCTTACCATTCAAATTCATACCGCTGAGATCGAAGCCCTGAAACCTAAAAACATCAAAAATGAAGCCTTACGGGGTATTGACAAACAATTTGAAACCAAATCTAACGGGATTAGGTATTTCTCAAACCGAATCTGGTTGCCTAATTTCGGGAACCTACGAGACTTGGTGATGGATGAAGCTCACAAGTCTAAATATTCTATCCATCCGGGATCCGATAAGATGTACCACGGAATCAAAGAATTTTATTGGTGGCCGAACATGAAAGCCGAAATCGCCACTTACGTTAGCAAGTGCCTTACTTGCTCAAAAGTCAAAACCGAACATCAAAAACCTTCTGGTTTACTCCAACAACCTGAAATCCCTGAATGGAAATGGGAACAAATTGCCATGGATTTCATAACCAAACTACCCAAGTCGGCGAGCGGTTGCGATACCATTTGGATGATCGTCGATCGTCTCACCAAATCTGCTCATTTCCTGGCAATCAAGGAAAACGATAAAATGGAGCGCCTTGCACAAATCTACATTAAAGAAATCATTTCTCAACACGGCGTTCCAATCTCGATCATCTCTGACAGAGATGCCCGTTTCACCTCTCACTTTTGGCAGTCACTTCAAAAAGCATTAGGTACTCGTCTCGATATGAGTACCGCGTACCATCCTCAAACCGATGGCCAAAGTGAACGAACCATTCAGACACTGGAAGATATGCTACGCGCCTGCGTAGTTGATTTCGGTACAAACTGGGAAAGACATCTACCGTTGTGCGAGTTCTCGTACAATAACAGCTATCACGCCAGCATTAAGGCTGCACCTTTTAAGGCACTGTACGGTCGTAAGTGCCGATCACCGATCTGTTGGACTGAGGTGGGAGATAGTCAACTCACTGGTCCTTAACTCATACACGCCACCACTGAGAAAATTGTGGAAATCCAAAACCGACTCAAGGCCGCACGAGATCGTCAGAAAAGTTATGCTGACGTGAGACGCAAACCACTCGAGTTCCAAGTTGGGGATCGAGTACTCTTAAAAGTGTCGCCTTGGAAAGGCGTCATTCGTTTTGGCAAACGTGGGAAGTTAAACTCCAGGTACATCGGGCCTTTTGAGATCCTCGGACGGATCGGCCCCGTAGCTTATCGATTGCAGCTGCCATCCGAACTCAGCAGCGTGCACCCTACTTTTCACATTTCTAACTTGAAGAAATGTCTGTCTGATGAGACACTTATTATTCCACTCGATGAAATTCGTGTTGACGACAAACTTCATTTCGTTGAGGAACCCGCTGAAATCATAGACCGTGAGGTCAAACAACTAAAACAAAGTCGTATTCCCATCGTCAAGGTCAGATGGAATTCGCGGCGCGGTCCGAAATTCACCTGGGAACGGGAAGACCAAATGCGACTCAAGTATCCTCAACTCTTCACTGATTCTACATCAAACGCGACTTCGAGCTAAATTTCGGGACAAAATTCTTCTAACAGGGGGAGAATGTAACAACCGCCAAATTAGGACTATTAATTTGTGCCTAATCATGCGTTAATACATGTAATTAGTTCTGTGTTAGGCTAATTGATGTATCGAATTATATATATTGTTGAATATATACGAAAATGCGATTTGATTAAATCGTACGCAATTTAAATCGAATGTACTTCGATTCAATTAAATACGGACGTTGGTGACCAATTTTATTAAGTAACACTAATGTGTTAAAAATATTATTTTAATAATGTTCAAATTTCAATTCGCGTCGTACGATAAAAACTTACCCAATTAACAACAAAATATGCAAACTATCTAAATCACATTTTAAATCTTTAAATTATTAGATAATTAGTAAAACAATTTAATTAAATTATTAAAAACAAAATTCGTATTTTAAACTGGTTAATTAACGCGCAAAATAATTATTCAAAATGTTAAATGACGGAGAAAACGAACACCACGCGGAGCGCGGGGCGAAACCGAAAAGTGGAGGATAACCTCCACCTTTCTTCCTCTTTTTCTCATTTCTCCATCATTTCTCTCTCTCCTCTCTTATTTTCTCCAAAATCACCAAATCACCACAAACTCACAAAATCGCAAAATAACATAATCATACGCACTCGTATCATCAAGATTTTTATAGATTCACGACCACCTCGCAACGATCTACACTTCTATCTTTCCGGATTTCCATTTCGGCAATTTGTAAGTTTCCGACAAAATCCCGAAAACTCTCGATTCTTAGTATTTTCAATTGTTAGTTGTTTATATAACATATATATGTCCATTACAATGTGTAGAACACGATTTTATAGCTTGAAAACGGGTTTAAAATGGATTTTTGGCTTGAAAAACCTTGACAGCCAGACTTTCTGGGCTGATGTTCTTCCATGCGACACAAGCCTTGTGTCGCATGTTGTGTCGTATTTTGCCACTTGTGTCGTATAAAACCTCCTGTGTCGTACCTTGTGTCGTACCAGATAATTAGTGTCGCAAGTCTTGCGACACAATCACTATGTCGCAAACACCATACGACACAATCACTATGTCGCTGTTGAATCAGCATCTCGCATCTATGCGACACAACCCTTGTGTCGTATAGACATTGTGTCGCACTCCTATGCGACACAACCCTTGTGTCGCATAACATCTTTAGTGTCGCATGATTGTGTCGCATAAAACAGCAGGTTTTCAAACTACAATTTCACTAAGTGTCGAAAACTATATAACCTCAAACACTTATACAATACGACTTATAAAACACATTGGGACACACTTTTAAGTGCAAAACATCAATAACATGATGATAATAATACTGAAAGTTATTATTTCAAAACCGCCACCAACGGGCCGTACATGTTTTCAAACACTTAAACAATCAACCAAATCGTAGTAATTTGGACATATATCTAGTTGTGTAACAACTACAAGGGTGATCTTTTGAGATACCCAATCATGATTATAACCATCACGTGTCGTGGACACCCTCAGGTTACAAGTCGTTGGACTTCATTATTCGGCTAATCAACCTACGTTTATTTAAACGCTTTCAGACTCAGGTGAGTCTCATAGCCCCTCTTTTTACTATTTTACTCAGGGGTGTGATACACTGCTTATTTTACATGTGAACGCAAGTACAAACATTTCATATACTACATGAGTTTTTCACAACTAATCATTTAAAGTCCTCCGTCAGCATAGTTGTTAATACGTTGTAGCGTGAATATTAGTATATGGTACCATATAGGATTGACCCTCCTCGTCCGGGTTAGCAAGCACTAACCGGGTAAACGGACGTACTAATATTTGGGAAGACGAATGTTGATTAGGCATTCGTGGAGGCACCTCGCCCGGAATTCTCTATAGGGGACCCGGCCCTCGAGTTAAGCTCAACTATGTGCTCATGGCTGTATACACGATTATTATCATTTCATTTGCTGGATGCAAATCATTATTAAATCTTGCGGTTCATACTTTATGACTTGATTTCAAACCTGTGAGCTCACCAGCTTTAGCTGACCCATTTAGCATGTATCGCAGGTACCAAGCAGTAGGATGTTACTGCTTCAGGACTTTTAGCTCGAGTCAGCATTCAGACGTTTGAGATTTTCTTGCATTAGTATATTTTGTACAAGTACTTATGTACTGAAATCTCCTTTCATTTAAACTCGAGCTATGTAAAGCTATAAATGTTGTAAACATTTCAATATTAATATATTTTGTTAAAACGACGCATATAGAGTCGTTTACTATATATCTTTGTGCTTTGTTATTGATTAGTAACACCCAAATCGTGCTTCCGCAAATCATCAAATTTGGGGGTGTTACACTTATCAAAATAGTTCACCATTCGGGTCTGGTTAGGATTATGCCAATCTTCATATTCTTTTCCAATCTTTTCAATTATGTACTTTTGTTCAGGTGTAAATTCATAAGTAGATGCCCTAATAATAGCCATAATATGATATGTATCATCTTTCCCAACTTCTAAAAGCTGCATCAATCCACCTCTCGTACTAACTACTGGCACAGGTATCCTTCCTAAATTAGTATCTTCAACCTCAGTGTTAATACCTAAATCACTTCCTTCTTCTTCAGACATACTATCTAAATTCTCTTCCTCTTCTTCAGATATAGTATCTAGTGTAGGGTTATCAAATTTCCTAAGAGAATGTTCATCCACACAGACATCCTTGTATTCCACAGTTTCATTCAAGATTTTCATTTGCTTATTTTCCATTTCAATAACAGTTAACGAAGTCTGTATATACAAATTATTTAATTTAGAACACATATAGTACAAATAAAACATATTATACAAATAGAATACATTTACATAATTATATATATTTAATTAAATTTCTTTTACAAAGCTTAATCAATAGATCTCGGTAGCTCCATTGATAGTACACAAAAGCGGAGAAACAGGTCAGCGCTAAGCTTATTAAAAACCTATTTCTTTCGAGAAGCACCTTATCTCCTATATGATAAATCAATGAGATAGGGCTTTACTCTCCTTATACCTTTGTTTTTGTCAGTATTCTCAATGGGTGAGCCGATATTTCTTAATGATTTTACAAAGTATTAGAAATGAAAATTATACAAGTAAAATAATTAGTTTAAAATAAAATACACCACTTCCCCCGGTAAAACAAAAGTTCAACCGGTTAAGTGTTCCCCGGCAGCGGCGCCAAAAACTTGATGTGGTGAAAGTATATGCAATTATAATAACAAGTTTAATTAAGGAAATACTAAATAATACTATCACACAATTCAGGCAAGATTAACCCGTTCATGTAATATAGCTTAATAAGTAAGTCCAAATTCGAACACAAGGAACACAGGAAAACGTTATTCTTATTTATAACTAATTATCTATTTATTCTAATTACAAATAATTACAATTATAGTACAATTTAATACAAGGATCCAATTTACAATAATCTACAAGATAAGGGGGACGTTTTAGTTCCAAACGAACATATTTATATTTATATTTTTGATACATATTCTAATAGATAAGTTCTAGGAAACAACTTAAGTATACTCAAATGGATAGAAGATTATATCTATTTAAACAATTATTTATTAAACGTATTATATCAACTTATGTCTATTTGCTTTGTTGGCTATTATTATTGGTGAATTACTAATGTAGAAAATCACAAAGATTAAGATAATTTTCATATAGTAGTATTGCCAAAGATTAAGTACAATATTACAATTTATTAAGATCTATCAGCAGTTTATTAATACAATTCCTAGCTTCGGTTGAATTACAGTGTTACTTAACATTAATAATTGATAATCATTAATTAACTTATAAAACTCACTAGCTTCGTAAAGTTATCTATATAAATCAGTTAACTTTTATCAATATTAATATAACACAGACAATTCTTGTATAATAAACATTCAATAATATAGTTCCAACATAAACATATAATTCATATAATAATTCTAATAAACATACATTTAAACATTCATAACGAAAACCTAATAAATAATTAATTCAAATAAACAATATCCAAAATAACCCAAAAGATTAATAAAGTTACAAGGATAAAGAAACCGAACCAATTAGCAAACCAGCTTTTCCTAGGGTTAAAAACCTTCAAACCCTAGCTCCTTTGCCTCCAAAATCGCACCTTAAAGTTGCCCTAAAACCCTAACTTTCGGTTTTAGTATTCTTGAATCGTATATCAAATGACCTAGCTTAAGCCTCTATTTATACTTTTTCAGGCCGACCTTTCAACCGCCGGTTGGATACTCCAACCGCCGGTTGAAGTAATTCGAATCCGGGTCCAACTCCACGTGTCTTGTGACAACCGTAAAAATTAGGACTAGTTTTTAGTTCCTAATCATTTAGAAATACGTGTAATTAGTTCTATGTATTAGGCTAATTGTATGTATCAATATATATTGTTGAATATATATCAGTACGCGATTATATTTAATCGTGCATTTTTAATCGACCGAATTCCGATTTATCTATACGGCGTTGGTGAAAACAAGTATTAAGTAATATAGAATTTTTATTTAATACAACTCATTATTTATTACACATTATTTCGATAATATTTCAAAAGTATTTCATATCGTATAAATAACGTCTACGCGACCAAAAATACGTGAAACGCATGCAACAATCGAAATAAACTAAAGTTATATTTTATAACACATTAATAAGTATTTTGATAAAATACTTCAACTCAAAATATCTAAAGTTCATTCGTTATTTAAAAACATACGTATGATATATAACGTCTAAATTATACGTTTAAACGATCGGGTAAACAAATACGGGTATAACATCAATAATTGGAGACAAAATGTAACAAAAATCCACCTCCTTTGACCTTAAGAAAAATCAGGCCAAACATGATCCACATTTTGTGGATCATGCTTTTGACTAACACATACCTACATACATTATTGCATCAATTTGTTCCTTCACTCTTTCACCACCTCTCTCTCTCCCTAACTCGTCTCTCTCTCTCTCTCTCTAAAACAACCAAAACCGCCACCTTAAATCACCAAGAACTACCATCAAAACATCTCCATTTGCAAAACGGCTAGGAGCTAAACGAGCACCACGCGATCCTCTACGACTCTATCTTTTCGGTTTTCAAAACCGACACTTGTAAGTTAACGACACCTTAAAACTACTTTAATACATTTATTTACTTGTTTAGTAGCTCATCAAACTATAAAATGTCCAAATCAAAACTTGAAACTCGTTTTTACAAACTCAAAAATGGTAACAGTTTCTGTCTTCGTAAAAACAGCCCACAAAAACGTCTATATCTTGAAAACTAGGAAGAACCAACTCTCGACATCTAAACGAAAAATGTTCACTAAGATACCAGCTACAACTTTCATTTTTGGCTCTCGGACCAGATCCTCACGGATCATGGTGAAAAACGTGAGTCTTTGGACTGAACTCATAATCGAACCCGATCCGACCACTCCTCATGTTTATTTTTGTTAAAAATAGTAAATGAGCTTATAAAATCTCCATAAAGTGCAGATTTACACTAGATTCTTAGGTGAATAAGTGTGATTTTTGGTTAGACTTGAATCGGTCTAGAAGTTGGTTAAATAGAGTGTTCATCGAGTTCAAAATCTAGAAACTATAACCTTCGGCAGAAACTTTAACCTTCGGCAGAAACTATAACCTTCGGCAGAAACTATAACCTTCGGCAGAAACTATAACCTTCGGCAGAAACCTTAACCTTCGGTAGAAACTATTCGGCAGAAACCATAACTTTCGGCAGAAACCTATAACTAGCAGTTTTAACTATAACAATTTAAATACGATACAACAATCAAAGTATAATAATAATAGTTGAGATTATTATTACCAAAAACTCACCAACGGGTCGTACACATCTTTCAAAAACTCAAATCTAATCGGTTAAACCAAATCATTTGGACATTACTAGTTGGATGAACAACTAGCATAGATGATATGATAAGACATCTAATCATTTTAAAACCTTGCGCGTTTAATACGCCCGACAGGTTTTAGTCGTTGGAGACGACATCATTACTCTTGAACAACATCATTATTGCGTGTTAGCAACTCATTAGGCTCAGGTGAGTCTCATAGCCCCTTTTTAAATACTTTTACCTAGGGGTGTGATTGCATTGCTCTGTTTTGTTTTACAATATGAACGCAAGTACCATCAAATCAAATACTACATGAGTTATTTTCACTAATCATTTTAAAGCTCTCCATCAGCATAGTTTGGTAATACGTAGTAGCGTGAATATTAGTATATGGTACCATATAGGTTTGACCAGCCTCATCCGGGTTAGCACGCACTAACTGGTAAAACGGATGTATTAATATTTGTGAAGACGAGTGTTGATTAGGCACTCGTAGGAGGCACCTCGATCAGGATACCTTAAATGTGGACCTGACATCTCGAGTTAAGCTCAGACTATGTGCTCATGGCTGTATAACTTTTATTTTGCTTAATTGCATTTTAAATTCAATTATCATTAAATCTTGCGGTTCATACAAATATGTGTTGACATACAAACCTGTGAGCTCACCAGCGTTTTCGCTAACCCAATTTAGCATGTATCACAGGTACTCAGCAGTAGTAGGTCTGCCATTCAGGATGCCCATTAGCTCGAGTCGCATTCAGACATCAAGAGATTGTCATGCATTACTATATTTTGTATAATTTAGTTATGCCATAGAATCTCTATCATTCTGAACTCAGGAGCTTTTGTAAACTATTTTATAACGGTGTAAAACCTTTATAATTTCAATGTATTTGTAAACGACGCATGTAGTGGTCGTTCATTATGTAATCTGGTGCTTTGTGTATTGATTAGTCGCGCCCCGAACCGACCCGCTTCCGCATCATAATTTGGGGGTGCGACAGATTGGTATCAGAGCCTAAGGTTATAGTGAACTAGGTTGCATTTAGTGGGCCTAGACTATGACCGTTAGGCAGTATTCCTCATTAGGTATAACTGGTTCAGTGATCATGTCATACGAGTTTAATTTAACATAGCGTAGCTAACTATGTACAATTAAATGAAGATGATGTGAAATCTGAAAGGGGTTATGTTGAACAGGAATGCATTAGTTGACTCTGACCACGAGAGAAACCGTGACTAATACTTGATTAGTGTTAAACACACATTAGGCTATTATGTGATATAGGCGTATATACATACATAGGCCTCATTTATGTGCTACCTTATAGGCTATTATATATTGAAGATATATGATTAAGCCCCACTCACGTATTGTCTTCTAAGTTATTATATATATCGAATATATATAGATCACACATGATAATACACTCGTTAACACTCTCGCTACCAAAGACGATGCGTATGAATTACTATCGTCTATCCCTTTATACGCACATAACATCTCACAACACAATTCCGCTGTACAATCACATGTTCGCGAGGAATATATCATTCGTATTTCCTCCATCATTCTATTTCCTTAGAATCACAAATGGAACTTATTGTTTGAAGGACTATAGGCTCCATACGTAAAACCATACCCCATCTACTCGCAAACTCGCATCTAGTATGCAACTCTGTTGTTTGTCAAATATGATTATCACTTGTGTCATTGTATATTACCTCATAAATATATATATGCATATGTGATGTATCATGTTTTGGTGCAAACAACTCATCCACTCTCTTTGCTTTTGTCAGAATCATGCCGCCAAAGAGGAATGGTTTCAGTCAAGCTGAACTCAATGCTGCGGTTACCCGAGCTGTAGCCGAAGCCATGGCTGCTCGAGACGCTCTTAGGAATGAAGAGACAGTCAATGCCACTCGTACTCCTGTTATCAAACCTTGTTCCTACAAGGACTTTCTCAGCTGTAAGCCACTCTACATTAAGGGCACGGAAGGTGCTATTGGCTTAATCCGATGGATTGAAAGAATAGAATCTGTCTTCAGTCTCTGTAACTGTACTGAAGATAGTAAAGTCAAGTTTGCTGCTTATACCTTTCAAGAAGGTGCACTAACGTGGTGGAACACCCACGCAAACTCCATTGGCATCGAGATCGCAAACCGACTTCCTTGGCCCGAATTGAAGAAAAAGCTAAGGGAGAAGTACTGTCGCGAGGAAGAACTACACCGACTGGAAGTGGAGTTCTGGCATCTGGAAGTACAAGGGAACGATATTGCTGGGTACACCACCAAGTTCCAGCAATTTGCTCTGTTGTGTCCAGGTCTGGTTGATACAGAAGGAAAAAGTATCAAGAAGTACATCCGAGGACTCCCGGAGAATATCCAGGGGAATGTCGCCTCAGCTCAACCAACCACCCTTGATAGAGCTATCGAAATTGCTCATGAACTCATGGCCATGGTTGTCAGCCGTGAGACATCTGCTCCATCTTCTGGTAACAGCAACAAGAGAAAGTGGTCTGGGAACACCACTCAAAACCAATCATCATCAAAGAGGTCTGAGTCTGATAAGACCCTCAACACTGGTTCTGGTTTCAACAAGGGTTACACTGGAAATAAACCCTACTGTTCAAAGTGCCGCCGTCATCATGATGGTCCTTGCAGCACACCTTGTGGAAAATGTCAAAGGTATGGACATTTGACCAAAGACTGTAGGTCTACTACCGTCAACACCAACACCACCACCAGCCAACCAAAGTCCTGCTATGAGTGTGGAGAAACTGGGCACTTTAGGAATGATTGCCCAAAGCTGAAGAACAAGGGTAACAACACCGCGAAGGGAAGAGCTTTCGTTCTGAACTCAGGAGAGGCCCGTCAAGACCCGAATGTGGTCTCGGGTACGTTTCTTCTCAACAATTTTACTGCTTCTGTTCTGTTTGATTCTGGTGCTGATAGGAGCTTCATATCTGATGAGTTTAGTCAATCGCTTAACATTGCCCCTATTGCCTTAGATGCTAAGTACATTGTAGAATTAGCTAATGGCAAGTTAATTGAGGCTGACAGTGTAATACCAAATTGCACTTTAAATCTATCTGATGAGATCTTCTCTATTGACCTTATACCTGTTAAAATTGGAAGATTCGACGTCATTATTGGAATGGATTGGTTATCCAAGCACCGAGCTGAAATTGTCTGCTACGACAAAATCGTCCGTATACCTCTTGTCACCGGTAGTACTCTAATCATACAAGGGGAGACCGGTAGGACGAGACTGAATATCATATCCTGCATGAAAACTCGCAAGTACCTTAGGAAAGGGTACCAGGCAATCCTCGCACATGTCTTGGAGAAAAAGTCGGAAGAGAAACGACTTGAGGATGTGCCCATTGTTAGAGATTATCCAGAAGTCTTTCCAGAAGACTTACCTGGCCTTCCACCACCGAGACAAGTTGAGTTCTCGATCGATCTCGTGTCGGGGGCAGCACCTGTTGCACGAGCACCATATCGTTTAGCCCCTTCAGAACTTCAGGAGTTGTCTACTCAGTTGCAGGAACTCCTGGATAAGGGATTCATTAGACCGAGTTCTTCACCATGGGGAGCTCCGGTCCTGTTTGTGAAAAAGAAGGACGGTTCATTCAGAATGTGTATCGATTATAGAGAGTTGAACAAATTGACCGTCAAGAACCGTTACCCACTACCTCGAATTGATGACCTATTCGACCAGCTCCAAGGGTCAAGTATCTATTCGAAGATAGATCTAAGATCAGGTTATCATCAGTTACGAGTTCGTGACATCGACATCCCAAAGACTGCCTTCCGAACTCGCTATGGTCATTACGAATTTCAGGTTATGGCCTTTGGTTTGACTAACGCACCGGCAGTATTCATGGATCTTATGAACCGAGTGTGCAAACCATATCTCGACAAGTTTGTCATTGTCTTCATTGATGACATTCTCATTTACTCGCGCAATGAGCAAGAGCACGATCAACATCTCAAAGTCATTCTAGAACTTCTTAGACACGAAAAGTTATATGCTAAATTCTCCAAGTGTGAGTTCTGGATGCAAAGCGTTCAGTTCCTTGGTCATGTGATTGATAGTCAAGGAATTCACGTAGATCCATCAAAGATTGAGGCTATCAAGTGCTGACAAGCACCGACGACACCGACCGAAGTACGCCAATTCTTAGGACTGGCTGGTTATTATCGGCGCTTCATTGAGAATTTCTCCAAAATAGCTCAACCTCTCACAATACTGACTCAGAAGGAAAAGAAGTTCGATTGGACTGATAAACAAGAGTCAGCATTTCAGCTATTGAAGCAAAAGCTTTGCAGTGCACCTATTCTATCATTACCCGAAGGCAATGAAGACTTCGTGGTATACTGCGATGCCTCACACCAAGGTCTTGGTTGCGTGTTGATGCAACGAGACAAGGTTATTGCCTACGCCTCCCGACAACTCAAAGTTCACGAGAAGAACTACACAACTCATGATCTCGAATTAGGAGCCGTAGTGTTCGCACTCAAGATCTGGAGACACTATCTGTATGGCACAAAATGTACCATCTTCACCGATCACAAAAGCCTCCAGCATATATTCGATCAGAAGGATCTTAATATGAGACAACGTCGCTGGGTCGAGTTACTCACCGACTATGACTGCGAGATCAAGTATCATCCGGGCAAAGCAAATGTAGTTGCCGATGCCCTAAGTCGCAAAGAGCGCACCAAACCACTTCGAGTCCGAGCTCTTAGTATGATCATCCATAATGATCTAATCATTCAAATCCTTGCTGCTCAACTCGAAGCATTGAAACCTGAAAACCTCAAAGATGAGGCCTTGCGAAACATGGAGAGTCAATTCGAAATCAAACCCAATGGGGTTAAGTACTTCGCAAATCGAATCTGGTTACCCAAGTTTGGGAATCTTCGAGACTTGGTGATGGATGAAGCTTACAAGTCCAAATATTC
This sequence comes from Helichrysum umbraculigerum, assembly GCA_949592205.1. Lineage (NCBI taxonomy): Eukaryota > Viridiplantae > Streptophyta > Magnoliopsida > Asterales > Asteraceae > Helichrysum > Helichrysum umbraculigerum. The sequence continues at coordinate 6,831,283 of CATIUR010000004.1, read as the reverse complement.
TATACATCCTGGATCTGACAAGATGTATCATGGCATCAAGGGATCATACTGGTGGCCAAACATGAAAGCAGAGATTGCCATGTATGTCAGCAAGTGCCTCACGTGTTCAAAAGTCAAAGCTGAATATCAGAAGCCCTCCGGTCTGCTACAGCAACCGGACATTCCTGAATGGAAATGGGAGCAAATTGCTATGGATTTCATCACTAAACTCCCGAGGACATCAAGCGGTTGCGATACCATTTGGGTGATCGTGGACCGACTCACCAAATCAGCTCATTTTCTTGCCATCAAGGAAACTGACAGCATGGAACGTCTCATGCGAGTCTATATGAAGGAGATTGTATCAAGACACGGCGTTCCTATCTCGATTATCTCTGACAGAGATAGTCGTTTTACTTCTCAGTTTTGGAAATCATTACAAAAATCGCTAGGTACTCGTCTGGATATGAGTACTGCGTATCATCCTCAGACCGATGGCCAAAGTGAAAGGACAATTCAAACGCTGGAAGATATGCTACGCGCCTGCGTAATTGATTTCGGTGCAAATTGGGAACATCACTTGCCATTGTGTGAATTCTCATACAACAACAGCTATCATACCAGCATTGGAGCTGCACCGTTCGAGGCACTGTACGGTCGTAAGTGCCGATCACCCATCTGTTGGACCGAAGTTGGAGACAGCCAACTGACTGGTCCTGAAATCATTCATGAAACCACCGAGAAGATCGTTGGTATCCAACAACGGTTGAAAGCCGCACGTGATCGTCAGAAGAGTTATGCTGACGTCAGACGCAAGCATCTCGAGTTCCAGGTTGGGGATCGAGTATTGCTCAAAGTATCACCTTGGAAAGGTGTCATCCGTTTTGGTAAACGTGGGAAGTTAAACCCTAGATATATTGGACCTTTTGAGATCCTTGAAAGGATTGGTCCAGTCGCATATCGATTGCAGCTACCTCCAGAGCTCAGTAGCGTGCATCCCACATTTCACGTTTCTAACCTAAAGAAATGCCTGTCCGACGAGACACTCATTATCCCGCTTGAGGAAATTTAAATCGACGACAAACTTCATTTTGTCGAGACACCAGTGGAGGTCATGGACCGTGAGGTCAAACAGCTTAAGCAAAGTCGTGTCCCAATCGTCAAGGTTCGGTGGAATTCGCGGCGTGGTCCGGAATTCAACTGGGAACGGGAAGATCAGATGCGACTTAAATATCTACATCTATTTTCAGACTCCTCTCACACATCAACTTCAAACTGAATTTCGGGACGAAATTCTCTTAACAAGGGGAGAATGTGACAACCGTAAAAATTAGGACTAGTTTTTAGTTCCTAATCATTTAGAAATACGTGTAATTAGTTCTATGTATTAGGCTAATTGTATGTATCAATATATATTGTTGAATATATATCAGTACGCGATTATATTTAATCGTGCATTTTTAATCGACCGAATTCCGATTTATCTATACGGCGTTGGTGAAAACAAGTATTAAGTAATATAGAATTTTTATTTAATACAACTCATTATTTATTACACATTATTTCGATAATATTTCAAAAGTATTTCATATCGTATAAATAACGTCTACGCGACCAAAAATACGTGAAACGCATGCAACAATCGAAATAAACTAAAGTTATATTTTATAACACATTAATAAGTATTTTGATAAAATACTTCAACTCAAAATATCTAAAGTTCATTCGTTATTTAAAAACATACGTATGATATATAACGTCTAAATTATACGTTTAAACGATCGGGTAAACAAATACGGGTATAACATCAATAATTGGAGACAAAATGTAACAAAAATCCACCTCCTTTGACCTTAAGAAAAATCAGGCCAAACATGATCCACATTTTGTGGATCATGCTTTTGACTAACACATACCTACATACATTATTGCATCAATTTGTTCCTTCACTCTTTCACCACCTCTCTCTCTCCCTAACTCGTCTCTCTCTCTCTCTCTCTAAAACAACCAAAACCGCCACCTTAAATCACCAAGAACTACCATCAAAACATCTCCATTTGCAAAACGGCTAGGAGCTAAACGAGCACCACGCGATCCTCTACGACTCTATCTTTTCGGTTTTCAAAACCGACACTTGTAAGTTAACGACACCTTAAAACTACTTTAATACATTTATTTACTTGTTTAGTAGCTCATCAAACTATAAAATGTCCAAATCAAAACTTGAAACTCGTTTTTACAAACTCAAAAATGGTAACAGTTTCTGTCTTCGTAAAAACAGCCCACAAAAACGTCTATATCTTGAAAACTAGGAAGAACCAACTCTCGACATCTAAACGAAAAATGTTCACTAAGATACCAGCTACAACTTTCATTTTTGGCTCTCGGACCAGATCCTCACGGATCATGGTGAAAAACGTGAGTCTTTGGACTGAACTCATAATCGAACCCGATCCGACCACTCCTCATGTTTATTTTTGTTAAAAATAGTAAATGAGCTTATAAAATCTCCATAAAGTGCAGATTTACACTAGATTCTTAGGTGAATAAGTGTGATTTTTGGTTAGACTTGAATCGGTCTAGAAGTTGGTTAAATAGAGTGTTCATCGAGTTCAAAATCTAGAAACTATAACCTTCGGCAGAAACTTTAACCTTCGGCAGAAACTATAACCTTCGGCAGAAACTATAACCTTCGGCAGAAACTATAACCTTCGGCAGAAACTATAACCTTCGGCAGAAACCTTAACCTTCGGTAGAAACTATTCGGCAGAAACCTATAACTAGCAGTTTTAACTATAACAATTTAAATACGATACAACAATCAAAGTATAATAATAATAGTTGAGATTATTATTACCAAAAACTCACCAACGGGTCGTACACATCTTTCAAAAACTCAAATCTAATCGGTTAAACCAAATCATTTGGACATTACTAGTTGGATGAACAACTAGCATAGATGATATGATAAGACATCTAATCATTTTAAAACCTTGCGCGTTTAATACGCCCGATAGGTTTTAGTCGTTGGAGACGACATCATTACTCTTGAACAACATCATTATTGCGTGTTAGCAACTCATTAGGCTCAGGTGAGTCTCATAGCCCCTTTTTAAATACTTTTACCTAGGGGTGTGATTGCATTGCTCTGTTTTGTTTTACAATATGAACGCAAGTACCATCAAATCAAATACTACATGAGTTATTTTCACTAATCATTTTAAAGCCCTCCATCAGCATAGTTTGGTAATACGTAGTAGCGTGAATATTAGTATATGGTACCATATAGGTTTGACCAGCCTCATCCGGGTTAGCACGCACTAACTGGTAAAACGGATGTATTAATATTTGTGAAGACGAGTGTTGATTAGGCACTCGTAGGAGGCACCTCGATCAGGATACCTTAAATGTGGACCTGACATCTCGAGTTAAGCTCAGACTATGTGCTCATGGCTGTATAACTTTTATTTTGCTTAATTGCATTTTAAATTCAATTATCATTAAATCTTGCGGTTCATACAAATATGTGTTGACATACAAACCTGTGAGCTCACCAGCGTTTTCGCTAACCCAATTTAGCATGTATCACAGGTACTCAGCAGCAGTAGGTCTGCCATTCAGGATGCCCATTAGCTCGAGTCGCATTCAGACATCAAGAGATTGTCATGCATTACTATATTTTGTATAATTTAGTTATGCCATAGAATCTCTATCATTCTGAACTCAGGAGCTTTTGTAAACTATTTTATAACGGTGTAAAACCTTTATAATTTCAATGTATTTGTAAACGACGCATGTAGTGGTCGTTCATTTCCTGGTTAAGTTTTAACAACTCTCCAAATTAGGTATTAATTAACATTTAAGCATGTGCATTCTTACGCTAATTTCCTGGTTAAGTTTTAACAAAACTTTTTGATGTGATGTAAGCCTAGCAAGCCCAAATACTTTAAACCAAAAAGTATTACTTAATACGTAGTTATTTATAATTGCGTACAAATATATCGGAATGAACCCGACAAAAATAAATAACAAAAGTTGGTGACTCAAAACAATTAATAATCCAATTATTAATTTCAAGTATTAATATATCTATAACATATAGATAAAACGACTTAGATATACGTTTTATATAAAACATATTATAAAACGAACAGAAACAATTTTAAAACATATACAGAGATCGCAAATCACAAAAATTTCATTTTTACCAATCGTTTAAAAGTATTTAGAACATTACCTCAAAATATGGAATCATAATTTGACTGAAATTTGGCGCCCAATTAACTGCGCGCAGTAAAATGTACAAATTGGTACAACAGTCTAAAATAATGAAAACATCATTATTCTGATTTTATACAACGAACCAGGAGAACACCTACAAAATAAAAATATAAAATGTTTACTTTTATATTGCTATAATTATACCCGTACCCGAAATTAACGGGTTAAATACCTAAAAGTTTATACACCAAAATATCTGGGAACAAGATTTTGAGGAGCCATATCGTTTGACTTCTTTTAACCATTTCCATACTCACACCCTACTTCCTCTTCTGAAACACACAACCCCCAATTATTTCCATTTCCCCATTTTTCTTTATTTTCTCTCGGCTTGGAGGAAGCAGAGGCAACAAACACCAATTTTCATCTTCTTCAACAATCATCATCATCCGTATCAGTTATCATCATCATCCATACGTTTTAATACACTGTGAGGAAAATCTTTCTCCATTTTCTTTTATAAATACTTGTTATATTGTGTTAATAGTTCATTTGTGAAAGATTTTGTAACAAAAAAAAAAATGTAGTTGTTGCTTCTAAAGTCACCATCGAAAACGATTTTAATATACGTGTAATAATTCGGTGATAAAAAAAAAAGTAACAATCACAACCTTAGTATGGGTTCTAAGACTTATGATAGGGTATCAGTAACTTATTATAGCTTAATGTTTTAACCTTTTAAATTAAATTAATTAATAAAAAGGAAATAAAAATGTTTGAATGAAAACTGAGACGTGTAACTAAAAGATTAAGTCATTGCGAATGAGTTTTAATTAGGTCCATTTTGTGGATAAAATGTGATGATGCGTATTAGAATTAATGTTGAAAGTATTCACAATTTTTGTCCGTTCTATGTGTTTTCCTATAACAACTAGCAAGTACTCACAAAACTATTTCCACCAAAATTATATGATACCAGCCAATTTATTTTATTTTTAATTAACTTTAATTATTAATATAATGTTACAAATGGAAGTGTTAGTTTACCATATGAACGCATATTTTTACGCAATCACGTATCTTAGTTCAAATTCGTCACAGTGGTCCAACTCTATGTTCACTAAAATTATTTCAAATGTCAACTTTTTGGTGCTAAATAAATGGAGTAAATGAATAGGAGTACAACCAAATTTTTGTGATTAATATTTATGTGTACGTAACAATTAACTCTATATATATATATATATATATATACCATGACAAATAATACGGGTATAAATATATATACATTCGGATAAATAAAACTTACGCATTTGTATCTATACCCGACTCAAATGAAAATATATTATTACGACGATTTTGGAAACAATGATATTTATTTTATAAACGGAACTAAATACGACAAGAAATAATGTAAACTAATTAACGTATCGTTTGAAACATCGTTTATATCTATATATATATATATATATATATATAACAAATGTATATATGTACACTGAGAACCTAATGTCATTGATAAATATCAATACAACTAGAACATGAATGTGGACATTTTATTGAGAAATACGACATAAGAAATAATAACAATATTTCTACATAAAGTCAACAACTATTTGTATAATACAAGAAATCAATAATTTCTCTAAACTAAACAAACTATTAACATAAGTTGATCAAACAAATCAACCGTACTTATGTTAATACATTTATTGTATATAGGTTAACACACCTTGGGCAATTTTCTGTCGGTTGCTAGCTTTCATACCGAGCAAACTACTGTGAGTTCACAGCCCCTACTTTACAAATGTTTTATGCTTTTAAACATAGGGGTGTAAACATAGAAACTGCATGCAAACATATGCAGCAAACTATATAAATGCTTTATTGATTTATACAAACTGTTTGATATGAAATATTATTTCACAACTGTTTTGGGAATTAGACAACAAATCCTAGTACGGACCAGACTTGAGATGTATGCATGAAAGACCTTATGTCATGCAGACTATAACCATTAGCTAGGTGACTCTAGCCACTGAGTATACGAATAGTACTATTGCCGTGACGACCCTCCTGTGGATGGAGCGTATACTTAATTGTCCTTCAGGCAAACAACATAAGTTTTGGTTGTGGTTTGGTTATAGGGTTAGGTCGCGTTACTTTAACCTGCGAGGTTTAGCTCACCTTTCAGGGGATTATAGTCTAATCATTCCCACTTATTATTTAGGATGAACGTATCCTACAACTGTTTTATACCAGTATACTTACTGGTTATATTTATATGATGGTAAACTACTAGATAAACATTTTGGGTAACAACCCACATAAAACTATATTTTAGGGTAACTATCCCTACAACCTTATAAATTGCAAAACCTGCAAACATTTATTTATTGAATAACAATTCAATAATCTAAACATAAATGGTTTAACATACCTTACATTTATACAAAACCTGTGAATTCACTCAACATATTTGTTGACGACTTTCTTTCTATGTTTTACAGGGAATTAGCTACGTAAGTAAGAATCGCATGCATTCAGGATGGACAACCCTGGACTACTTAGGATGCCATACATTTTGGGACAGCTTTTGAGGATTTCCTCTGTATTACTGCAGACATTGCAGTTATACTCATGAAATCTTATCTTAACATAAGTATTGTAAAACTTAAATGCTTTAAACTCTATTATTACTGTACGAATTACATAGTCGTACTACTTTTGTAACAATTGTTTAAACTGGCATCCTTTATATATTATGTTCTGTATGATCATATGCTCTGATACGATGAATGCACAATTGATACGTCATCACCCCGCTGTTAAACTGTTTACACAAGATGCTTCCGCTAATTATAACTTGCTTCCGCTAAACATTAAATAAACACAATTATGGATTTTTGGGGTGTGACAGACTTGGTATCAGAGCCATTGGTTATAGCGAACTAGAAGTCTTTAGGTGACTGAAAACCTTAGAGACCTAGACTATAGCCTTGGCTAGAACATTCATGCATTCATACATACATACGTTTGCATACATCTAACATACGACTGACACGTCACACACAATTTCCTTTGTCACAGTATGTCTAGTCAATCAGTTTACCATGTTTATGCTTCGGACGAAGAGCCGACTGAGGCTCCTTTTGAGGGTCCCGCGATCACTGTAGGGGATGAGTCATCTGTTCATTTGAGAGACATGTCAGACGACACTAGTGACGCTTACATCGCGCCACCACCGACAGCACATGAGGTTACCCCTATCACTACAGGTATTCAAGATCAGGCCGGTGAGACTTCTCGCAGGCCTGTATATAGGAGGACACCGAGGATGTGTGTCCGAGATCTTCCTATTGGTCCGTTAGCACCAGCGGACGAGTCTGTTGAGTCTCCACAGAGGGCACCCAGGTTTGCTCATCTAGAGTGGATGACTCCTATGTTGAGGCACTGGAGGTCATTAGAGGGTTTTCCCTCCACCTTTGAGACAGGAGAGTCCTCACGACCCCCAGCACCACTGTTTACCACTGGAGAGCCGATAGAGCAGACTCTCCCTACATTAGTTGCTGTTATGCGTACATTGTTCTGTATTACTTCTAGCAGGGGTTCTCACCTTGGACAGGTACAGGATGAGATCTCCCGTCTGTATGGGGACATGGCTGGTATGCATGAGCATCATCACTTTTTGTTGAACCATGTGTTTACTGCCCAGGAGATAGCTGAGTCCGCACGTGCTCGTGTGAGGACACTTGAGAGACGTGTTAGGTTTGCAGGATTTGTGGTTGGTGCTTGTGTGGTGATGGCTGTGTTGAGGACAGCCGTGGGATCATTTCTACCGTACTTCCGTTAGACCTATGTATGGCGGGATGTGCCTACTTAGGATTGTATATATACTATGTATTAGACTTGGAACTTTGGTTCGACGGGTATAGACAGACCTGCCATGTTTTGTATATCATTTGGATCGACGGTGTGTAGACAGACCCGTCATGCTTTGATTAGTCTTTGGATCGATAGATATCTAGAATAGATCCATCATGTTTTGTATAAAAACTTGTGAACTAACTATGATCAATTATATGATATGACGTATGTATTTGGTTTATTATTATTGTTTATGTTACTGTGCATTGTGATTGGATTATATATTGACAATATAGACTACATAACTGTGGATACTGAAATATGTCTTTGTAATCTATAGATCTCTTGAAACTGGAAAAATGGCAGAACCTGTCATAAGTGAATATTCATCAGATGATGACATAACCATCGACGAGCAGATACAATATGTATATGTCGATATCGAAACAATTCCGATAGTGGAACTGGTGGAAGAAGAGATTGAGAACCATCACTTTGGATTGATTGACATAGAGGAATATGAGAGAGTTAGAGACCAAGCTGAAGAGCTAGATGGTCAAAACTGGGAACTTGCATCTAAATGCAAGAACTATGAAACTGAGTTGAGAATCCTAAAGAGGACTATGTCTGTCCGAGTTAGGGATAGAATTCGCTTCTGGAAGAAAATGGCTAGAAATCGTAAGAAAAGAGTTAAGTCTTGGATCAAACGTTTGTGCAAATGCTCGACTGAGAATGATCTGGACTATTATCCAACTCTGCGATATAAAACTATGCTGGAAACACGCTACTACTCTCCCAATCTGAATCAGGAGTAAAAGTGAAAGATGTACACTGCGACAGAGAATATAGCTAAAGATAGCTTAATAATGATCTGATAAAGAACTGTCGTAGGAATATAATCATTTTGTTAGGATCTAAGTATAGTTAAGTTTAGTCTAACTAGTATTGTAGCAACTTGTATTGTGCTGAAAACCTCTCTTGATGGATATAGAAGATATCATCAAGTTTTGTAATGAAACGATGTAAGATTGTTTTAGATTATGTATAATGTAATTTAGGTTCAATTCGAAATATCCTATTTATTACATCTATTCCTATATACGTGTGATGGAAAAATTTTCATTTAGTGATCGTTGAAAACATTTCTTACAACTTTGAAACCTACCATACTTTAAATTATTGATTTGATCTTAAATTCCATAACACATTGATTGCACTTAAACGATAATGAAAAGAAATATGTATTTGGCATTATATAATGACGCCTGGCCAACGTGATTATATTGTACAAAGTACATATGGGTGTTTCAAAATCGTGCGATATACAATGTGAAACCTTATTCTTTCAAATTCTCTATGTTATCCGTTTGATTTAAAATGTGAAATCTTGTTCATCACATTCATTATCTTGGCATTGACTTCTGCATTTTATTCATCGCAGAACTGAATCATGCCGCCAAAACGACGAATTACTAGGAATAGTCAGAAGACAACTGTACCCCCTACATCTGAAACCATTCCACCACCTAACACTGAGGAAACTACTGAGCAGTTGATAGCTAGACGCATAGCTGAAGGTATTGCCGAGTATGAGGCAAGTCGAAACCGTGAGACTGGAATTAATAACAGTGGATCAACCCCTGTTATTGCTGAGACTGTTGTGAATAACCGCAAAGGGTGTTCATATAAGACATTTCAGGCATGTAAACCACCTCCTTTCTGTGGCACTGAAGGTGCTATTGGTATTATACACTGGATAGAAAAGATGGATTCTGTGTTGGACATCAGTGATTGTCTACCAGACACTGCAGTGAGGTATGTTGCCTGCACACTAGCTGATAAAGCTTTGACTTGGTGGAACAGTCAAGTTCAGTCGATGGGACGACCAGCTGCTTATTCCATGACATGGGAAACATTGAAGCGTATGATGATGGAAGAATTCTGTCCTCGCAGTGAGATGCAGAAAATTGAGACTGAGCTGTGGAACATTGCTATGATCGGTGCTGATATCACTGGTTACACAACTAGGTTCCAAGAACTAGCTCGTCTTGTGCCACATATGGTAACACCTGAGTATAAACGCATTGAGCGTTATGTGTATGGTCTGGCACCGCAGATCAGGAGTTTAGTTACGTCCTCCAAACCTGACACATTCAGGAGCGCTGTTACTTTAGCGCAGAGTTTGACTGACGAAGCAGTTAGGATGGGGACACTGATAAAGAAAACTGTGTCGGTTAAGGTTGAGCCGAGCAGTGCTGAAGCTGGTAGTTCTGGAGGTAAGAAGCGTAAGTGGAATGACCGTCAGGGTCAATCCAACAAGAAAGGATCTGGAAATCCAAAGTCTTATGCTGCCACCATTGTGGAACCAAAGCCATACTTGGGTAACAAACCTAAGTGTGATAAGTGTAGTAAACACCACGAGGGTGAGTGTTGGTTTTGCGACAGCTGTAAGGGATGGGGTCACAAAACCCAAAACTGTAAGGTAAACCCTGCCCCTAAGGGAAACACTGCTCGCCAGAACCAAGGATGTTTTGAGTGTGGCGACACGAGGCACTATCGAAACCGATGCCCTCGACTCAATAACCAAAACCGTAATGCCAACAACGCTCGCAACCGCAACAACAATGGAAACAACCGTGGAAACAACAACAACCGAGCCAACAACAACAATGCTAACAACAACAACAATCAGCCAGCTCGTGGACGCGTGTTCATGTTAGGAGCACCAGAGGCACGTCAGGATCCTAACACAGTCACTGGTACGTTTCTTGTAAACAACCACTTTGCTTCTGTGTTATTTGATTCTGGTGCTGATTTAAGCTTTGTGTCCACTGAGTTTAGACCACTATTAGAGATCGAATCCCTTAAGCTAGATAACAAATATACTGTAGAGCTAGCCGATGGTAAGTTGATTGAATCAGGAGAAATAGTACCAGGATGTTCCTTAACATTAGAAGGTCATTCTTTCAAGATAGACTTACTACCGGTAGAACTAGGGAGCTTCGATATAGTGGTTGGCATGGATTGGTTGTCACTGAACCGCGCAGAGATCATCTGTCATGAGAAGATTGTACGGTTACCTTTACCGTCAGGAGAAATGTTAATGGTTCGAGGAGAAAAGAGTAATCGTGTGGTGAAAACGATTACATGCATGAAGGCAAATAAGTATCTACGAAAAGGGTACCAAGCATTTTTGGTACATGTTGTGGATAAGAAAACCGAGGAGCGACGCATAGACGACGTGGCCGTAGTACGCGAATACCCAGGAGTATTTCCTGACGAACTACCAGGGTTACCACCTTCACGGCAGGTTGAATTTCATATCGACCTAGTGCCGGGAGCTGCACCGATTGCTCGTGCGCCTTACCGTCTAGCTCCATCAGAAATGCAGGAACTGTCTGCACAGTTGCAAGAACTGTTGGATTTAGGATTCATCCGACCGAGCTTTTCACCGTGGGGAGCTCCGGTGTTGTTTGTCAAAAAGAAGGATGGATCAATGCGGATGTGTATCGATTATCGAGAACTGAACAAAGTGACGATTAAGAACCGATACCCATTGCCACGCATCGACGATTTGTTTGACCAGCTGCAAGGGTCAAGTTATTACTCAAAGATCGACTTGAGATCGGGTTACCATCAACTGAAGGTACGGGATGAAGATATCCCTAAGACTGCATTTAGGACTCGATATGGTCATTACGAGTTCCTGGTTATGCCATTCGGGCTAACGAATGCGCCAGCAGTGTTCATGGATCTAATGAATAGAGTATGTAAACCTTACCTTGATAAGTTCGTCATCGTGTTCATTGACGATATCTTGATATACTCGCGAACAAAGGAAGACCATGAACGACATCTGAGGCTGATTCTTGAATTACTAGAGAAAGAGAAACTTTATGCAAAGTTCTCCAAATGCGAGTTTTGGATGCGTGAGGTTCATTTCCTTGGTCATGTGATTAATAACAAAGGAATTCACGTAGACCCCTCCAAAATTGAGGCGATTAAGAATTGGGAAGCCCCAAAGACTCCAACAGAGATACGACAATTTCTTGGGCTAGCCGGTTACTACCGAAGATTCATTGAGAATTTCTCGAAAATAGCTCAGCCACTCACCGCCCTAACGCAAAAAGACAAGAAGTTTGATTGGGGCGAGAAGCAAGAGAATGCTTTGCAACTGCTGAAAGAGAAATTGAGCACCGCACCTATCCTATCCTTACCAGAAGGAGTAGAAAACTTTGTTGTCTACTGTGATGCTTCACATCAAGGATTAGGTTGCGTATTGATGCAAAACGACAAAGTCATTGCATATGCGTCTCGTCAATTGAAGATTCACGAGAAGAACTATACGACGCATGATTTAGAGCTAGGAGCAGTCGTGTTTGCACTAAAGATTTGGAGACACTACTTATATGGTACAAAGTGTACGATCTTCACCGATCACAAAAGTCTCCAACACATATTTGACCAGAAGGAACTCAACATGAGACAAAGACGTTGGGTTGAATTGCTGAATGATTACGACTGTGAAATCAAGTACCATCCAGGCAAAGCTAATGTAGTAGCGGATGCCTTGAGTCGTAAGGAAAGAGTGAAACCTCGAAGAGTTCGAGCCTTAGGACTGACAATCCACTTGGATCTAATTAACCAAATTCGTGATGCTCAACAAGCAGCCTTTACTCCAGAACGTATGAAGGACGAATCCCTCAAAGGGATGGAGAAGCAACTGGAGTCTAAGGAAAATGGAGTATTGTACTTCATGAATCGAATTTGGATTCCTTGTGTTGATGAGCTACGTAGCCTAGTATTGGACGAAGCTCATAAGTCCAATTACTCGATACATCCTGGTGCAGATAAGATGTACCACGATCTGAAAGGATTCTACTGGTGGCCTGGCATGAAAAGAGACATTGCCACCTATGTTAGTAGATGTCTGACTTGTGCAAAAGTTAAGACTGAGTATCAAAAGCCGTCCGGGCTTTTGCAACAACCTGAGTTGCCCAAATGGAAATGGGAACACATCACGATGGATTTCATCACAAAGCTACCGAAAACATCATCTGGAATGGACTCCATATGGGTGATTGTCGACCGACTGACAAAATCATCTCACTTTCTAGCCATCAAAGAGACAGATAAGTTGGAGAAACTGGCTAGAATCTACATAAAAGAAGTTGTTTCTAGACATGGAGTACCATTATCCATCATCTCTGATAGAGATGCACGTTTCACCTCTCGCTTCTGGCAAACACTGCAACAAGCTTTAGGCACTAGACTCGACATGAGTACCGCCTACCATCCACAAACCGATGGTCAAAGCGAGCGAACGATACAAACGCTTGAGGACTTGCTACGAGCCTGCGTGATTGATTTTGGAGGAAACTGGGATGTTCATCTCCCTTTAGCTGAATTCTCGTACAACAATAGTTATCATACGAGCATACAAATGGCACCTTTCGAGGCGTTGTACGGACGCAAGTGCCGATCCCCACTTTGTTGGGCAGAAATGGACGATAGACAGTTATCAGGTCCTGAGATAGTCCAAGAGACTACGGACAAAATATCCCAAGTGCTTAATCGATTGAAATCAGCACGAGACCGACAAAAGAGTTATGCAGACAATAGACGAAAACCTTTGGAATTTCAAGTATGTGACAGAGTCCTACTCAAGGTATCTCCTTGGAAAGGAGTTGTACGATTTGGAAAACGCGGTAAACTGAACCCACGATATGTTGGACCATTTGAAATCCTAGCAAGGATTGGTCCTGTAGCTTATAAGCTTAAACTGCCGCAAGAACTTAGTAATATTCACGACACGTTTCACGTGAGTAACCTTAAAAAGTGTCTATCGGACGAGACACTAATTATCCCTCCTGACGAAGTTTCCATTGATGCAAAACTCAATTTTGTGGAGGAACCCATCGAAATAATTGATCGGAAAACACATAAACTCCGACGCAGTCGGATCGAACTAGTCAAGATTCGATGGAACTCAAAACGCGGTACAGAGTCTACCTGGGAACGTGAGGATGAAATGCGCAAGAAGTATCCTCAACTATTTGAACCGGTGACCGCGACTCACGACACATCTTAAATCTCGGGACGAGATTTCCCTAACGGGGGGAGAATGTGACAACTCTCCAAATTAGGTATTAATTAACATTTAAGCATGTGCATTCTTACGCTAATTTCCTGGTTAAGTTTTAACAAAACTTTTTGATGTGATGTAAGCCTAGCAAGCCCAAATACTTTAAACCAAAAAGTATTACTTAATACGTAGTTATTTATAATTGCGTACAAATATATCGGAATGAACCCGACAAAAATAAATAACAAAAGTTGGTGACTCAAAACAATTAATAATCCAATTATTAATTTCAAGTATTAATATATCTATAACATATAGATAAAACGACTTAGATATACGTTTTATATAAAACATATTATAAAACGAACAGAAACAATTTTAAAACATATACAGAGATCGCAAATCACAAAAATTTCATTTTTACCAATCGTTTAAAAGTATTTAGAACATTACCTCAAAATATGGAATCATAATTTGACTGAAATTTGGCGCCCAATTAACTGCGCGCAGTAAAATGTACAAATTTGTACAACAGTCTAAAATAATGAAAACATCATTATTCTGATTTTATACAACGAACCAGGAGAACACCTACAAAATAAAAATATAAAATGTTTACTTTTATATTGCTATAATTATACCCGTACCCGAAATTAACGGGTTAAATACCTAAAAGTTTATACACCAAAATATCTGGGAACAAGATTTTGAGGAGCCATATCGTTTGACTTCTTTTAACCATTTCCATACTCACACCCTACTTCCTCTTCTGAAACACACAACCCCCAATTATTTCCATTTCCCCATTTTTCTTTATTTTCTCTCGGCTTGGAGGAAGCAGAGGCAACAAACACCAATTTTCATCTTCTTCAACAATCATCATCATCCGTATCAGTTATCATCATCATCCATACGTTTTAATACACTGTGAGGAAAATCTTTCTCCATTTTCTTTTATAAATACTTGTTATATTGTGTTAATAGTTCATTTGTGAAAGATTTTGTAACAAAAAAAAAAAATGTAGTTGTTGCTTCTAAAGTCACCATCGAAAACGATTTTAATATACGTGTAATAATTCGGTGATAAAAAAAAAAATAACAATCACAACCTTAGTATGGGTTCTAAGACTTATGATAGGGTATCAGTAACTTATTATAGCTTAATGTTTTAACCTTTTAAATTAAATTAATTAATAAAAAGGAAATAAAAATGTTTGAATGAAAACTGAGACGTGTAACTAAAAGATTAAGTCATTGCGAATGAGTTTTAATTAGGTCCATTTTGTGGATAAAATGTGATGATGCGTATTAGAATTAATGTTGAAAGTATTCACAATTTTTGTCCGTTCTATGTGTTTTCCTATAACAACTAGCAAGTACTCACAAAACTATTTCCACCAAAATTATATGATACCAGCCAATTTATTTTATTTTTAATTAACTTTAATTATTAATATAATGTTACAAATGGAAGTGTTAGTTTACCATATGAACGCATATTTTTACGCAATCACGTATCTTAGTTCAAATTCGTCACAGTGGTCCAACTCTATGTTCACTAAAATTATTTCAAATGTCAACTTTTTGGTGCTAAATAAATGGAGTAAATGAATAGGAGTACAACCAAATTTTTGTGATTAATATTTATGTGTACGTAACAATTAACTCTATATATATATATATATATATATATATATACCATGACAAATAATACGGGTATAAATATATATACATTCGGATAAATAAAACTTACGCATTTGTATCTATACCCGACTCAAATGAAAATATATTATTACGACGATTTTGGAAACAATGATATTTATTTTATAAACGGAACTAAATACGACAAGAAATAATGTAAACTAATTAACGTATCGTTTGAAACATCGTTTATATCTATATATATATATATATATAACAAATGTATATATGTACACTGAGAACCTAATGTCATTGATAAATATCAATACAACTAGAACATGAATGTGGACATTTTATTGAGAAATACGACATAAGAAATAATAACAATATTTCTACATAAAGTCAACAACTATTTGTATAATACAAGAAATCAATAATTTCTCTAAACTAAACAAACTATTAACATAAGTTGATCAAACAAATCAACCGTACTTATGTTAATACATTTATTGTATATAGGTTAACACACCTTGGGCAATTTTCTGTCGGTTGCTAGCTTTCATACCGAGCAAACTACTGTGAGTTCACAGCCCCTACTTTACAAATGTTTTATGCTTTTAAACATAGGGGTGTAAACATAGAAACTGCATGCAAACATATGCAGCAAACTATATAAATGCTTTATTGATTTATACAAACTGTTTGATATGAAATATTATTTCACAACTGTTTTGGGAATTAGACAACAAATCCTAGTACGGACCAGACTTGAGATGTATGCATGAAAGACCTTATGTCATGCAGACTATAACCATTAGCTAGGTGACTCTAGCCACTGAGTATACGAATAGTACTATTGCCGTGACGACCCTCCTGTGGATGGAGCGTATACTTAATTGTCCTTCAGGCAAACAACATAAGTTTTGGTTGTGGTTTGGTTATAGGGTTAGGTCGCGTTACTTTAACCTGCGAGGTTTAGCTCACCTTTCAGGGGATTATAGTCTAATCATTCCCACTTATTATTTAGGATGAACGTATCCTACAACTGTTTTATACCAGTATACTTACTGGTTATATTTATATGATGGTAAACTACTAGATAAACATTTTGGGTAACAACCCACATAAAACTATATTTTAGGGTAACTATCCCTACAACCTTATAAATTGCAAAACCTGCAAACATTTATTTATTGAATAACAATTCAATAATCTAAACATAAATGGTTTAACATACCTTACATTTATACAAAACCTGTGAATTCACTCAACATATTTGTTGACGACTTTCTTTCTATGTTTTACAGGGAATTAGCTACGTAAGTAAGAATCGCATGCATTCAGGATGGACAACCCTGGACTACTTAGGATGCCATACATTTTGGGACAGCTTTTGAGGATTTCCTCTGTATTACTGCAGACATTGCAGTTATACTCATGAAATCTTATCTTAACATAAGTATTGTAAAACTTAAATGTTTTAAACTCTATTATTACTGTACGAATTACATAGTCGTACTACTTTTGTAACAATTGTTTAAACTGGCATCCTTTATATATTATGTTCTGTATGATCATATGCTCTGATACGATGAATGCACAATTGATACGTCATCACCCCGCTGTTAAACTGTTTACACAAGATGCTTCCGCTAATTATAACTTGCTTCCGCTAAACATTAAATAAACACAATTATGGATTTTTGGGGTGTGACATTACTGATTATGAATCTACGTGATATGTGAATCTATGTGTATCAGATTATTGAGGTCAACGTGTAGTTGGACTTTTTGGTTATTATGTGATTTACGCAGGTTTTGATTCATTTGTTGTGTTTGAGACCTGTGTATGAGTTTAATAACTAATAGTTATCGGTCTATTCTGTATTGGCCATGCAGATTGACGTTAAGTGTTCTTGGAGAATCCCCGGGTATTATGATATCTCCAGAGCCACCGATCCTCATTGAAATTGAAAAAGAAATGTGTTTACGATTATTTGCTGTAAACAGATTGTTATGCTAAGTTGAATTGTGTGTGATAAATTCATTCACTTAGCTTCGTGCTAATCCCTCATTTTAACTTCCTGCAGATTATGTTTACTATGTGGGTGGTCAGGAAGTGGATGCTTCGGCAGGAAAAGTTTGGCGACTTGTAGCTCTGATATGGTTTTGTATAAACCTTGTTTTGTGTTATATAATACCTAGTATTTTTAAAATTTTCAAGCAGTTTGAATTTGAGGTGTTCTAAATATGTAAACTGTTTATGTATAATATTTAATATATAGTAATGAAATGTATTTTGTAATATACGCTTCCGAGTAAAATAATATAATATTCTTGTATTGAAAGAGGGGTGTTATAGGCGTGATCCGGTGAGATCTTAATCCATCGAGAAACAAGGATTAAAAAAAAGACATGATTGAAGAAACGTGAATATGGGATGTTGCTTAATTAACTAGGGAAGATTCCTACTTATCTCAATAACTCATGAGTCCCATATTTATCTCAACAACTCATGGGTCCATACTTATCTAAACATGGCTTCATTTACTTTATTTGGTATAAATACATGTAAATGAAAGAGAAAAGGGTTAGCCTCTAAACTACAACAAAAAGATCGTACGTCAAACATGAACGTGCATAAGAGTCTCGTACTTTAGAGAGAAATTGAAATACAAAGCTAAAATTCCCTACATCATTGTTCTTCATTTATTCTCAATTTTATTCATTGTATTACATTCGTTTAAGATCTCTGTGCTTGTTAAATCTTGGACGGATCAAAAACATAGTAGATGGTTTCAAGAGACAAATACCCCATTTGGATAGGCGATAAATAGAATGATCCTACAACACTCAAAACATAAGATATATACATTTCAATAATCAAATGAAAAATTAAATAAGGGTTCAAATTTTTCAGATATTTTAAATTTCTAACGAAATCTTCTCATATTAGACTCCTACCAACGGACGTCGGTTTGCCACGTCAGTTTTTACCCAAGAAACTGACACCGTTGGTACGGGGCGTCAGTTTCATGGCGTCGGTTTGGGGCGTCGTTATTTCGACGGAAGAGAGGAGAGCATCGGGTAAGGGGAGTGGGGCCAACAGCTTTTCTTCTTATTTTTTTTCATTTTTTTAAATGTGTATTCTATATTTTTTTTGTTCTGTTTTTGTTGCAAGGGGGCTTCAGTGTAGTCTTTTCTTTTAGGGTGTTGATATATACAACACATATTTTTATTCATACACCACAAACATGCATTCCAGTCTTGTACAATACTGCATCACGATGCATCAAAAGTGATGTATATATCAAAATGTTTGTTGTATTTATCAACCCCTTTTCTTTTATTCTTAAATCAAACTTGAAATCTTTTTTGAATGACAAATGGTCGGTTAAATTGGTTCGGTTAAGTCAGTTAATATCGGTTATAGGTCAGTTTCGATTTTTGTTGCTCACCCCTAACTCCAATTATGTCATCATGAAACGTCATGATTGGAAAGGGTTAAAACATATAGTAATAAATATAGCTCAAATAGATGTAACGATTTTGTTTTGTAAGAAATTAAAACTATATATGCTAAAAATTATTTTTTGAGCGAGAGTTTTATATTTTGTGCCGATCTTTTTACATTTTACTCTAAATTTGGATTGTATGCTAAACTTTTGGATTATAATTAGGGTATTGTTAATGACAGCCCTAAAGGATGTCAATAACGTGCATAACTGATTGTACTTTAATTGATATTTATTAGGGGTCAACTTAAATTCAGAGGGTCAGAGAGTTTATTATGGTATGAGTACAAGTATTAATGTTTGTTTTAATTTCTTATTGACAGCCCTAAGGGCTGTCGTTATCATTTTCCTTATAATTATTATGCTCAACTTTTTACTTTATGGATATTTTTTTGATTTTGTGTAAACATTTTGAATGTTTGGTGCCTTGGGTGGTTCTAACCGGTGAGTTATGACTTCAAATTAAGTTAAGATGAAATTAGTTTTTGTAGGGAGAATCAAAATTGGAAACACATACGAAATATTTTAAGGGTATTGTTATGTCAATAACGTACATCAATTGGTTGTACTCAAGTGATATTTATAGAGGGTCAACTAAAATTCAGGGGGTCCAAATATTTTATTATGGTATGGGTACATTAATACATTAACTAACTTCTTATTGACAGCCCTTAGGGCTGTCGTTATCATTTTCCATATTTTAATTAATGGGAAGGGTAGGTTAATCAGCACGTATTATAATTTTATTTTATTTTAGTTTTTATTTTTTTTATACAATGAACTGGCTGGTTTTTATGCATATTACTAACCTATTTACTGAGATGAGATCATTAGAGTACTAATATTCCAAAGAATGGAAGTACCAATGATATTGTGTCATGTGTACAAAGAGAATACTCCACATGTACAAAACCCATTTACCCCCAACATCAACTATCTCACAAACGGCAAATCGAAAAATTATGAAAATTGCACCACATAATTCAACGTTTTCTCCTTTTCGATTTGTCGTCCCTCAAAGCATACTTTCGAAGAGTTTTTTTTTTCTTCTTTTTTTGTGGGTTTCACATTTTACTAACATATGTGTTAAAATGTTGCGTTTAGGGTTTTAGGATTTGGGATTTATGGCTTAGGGGGTTTGGGGGTTTATAAACCCCAAATCCTAAGCCCTAAACCCCAAACCCTAAATGATTTACAAAAATCTAAACCCTAAATCTTACTAAACCCTAAACCCTACTAAACCTTTCTAAACCCTAAACCCTATGCCCTAAATCCTACTAAACTCTAAACCCTAACTCTAAATTAAATGTACAACCAAGCACTAACACATGTGTTAATAATTTATAAAAACCACCAAAAAAATGAAAAAAAATCGTCGAAAGTATGCCTTGAGGGACGGCAAATCGAAGATGAGAAAACGCTGAATTTTATGGTGCAATTTTCATAATTTTTTCGATTTGCCGTTTGTGAGATAATTGATTTTGAGAGTAAATAGGTTTTGTACATGTGGAACATTCTCTTTGTACATGTGGAGCATTCTCTTTGGTTCTTCCATACTTTCAAAAATTCTTACTATTGATATGTTTCTTATTTCGCATATGTCAAAATATAAAACACCCAGGTACAAACAAATAAAATATGTTATTTAAATAATAAGTTGGTCATTTTATATCTATATTTTTATAATTCAACTATTTATTTAAATAATAAGTTGGTCATTTTATATCTATATTTTTATAATTCAACTATTTAGATTTATATGAATGTCTCTTAAAAAGTGTATCTAAATAGTTTGATATGACTATCAGAATACCCGTGTGAAGTAGTGTGATGCTTATTCCGTCTAATCTCATTATATAAATAGAATATCTTGAATTTCATCGATATGTAGTTACAAAGTTTTGGATTTTTTTAATTCAATTTATATGTGTATCTTCATCCATGTTAATCACAATCATGCGGGTATATCAGGTAATGTAATATGAGGGTATATGAGGAACCTATCAACTTAGTGGTTGGGGGTTCAAGCCTCATGAGAGACAATTTGTATATATTCATATTGGTTGTTTATATAATTCATGGGATATGTAGTCTAGGGTTGTCTTTCTAAAAAAAGCTAATCTAACATTGAGGGTATATCAATAATTTAAGAAGTAAATCATTGTGATTTTCTATCATTGATTAGGACATATTTTAATTAGATTTTAATATTTAAGATTCAACATACGAACATTTAAAGAGTAATGCTATATAGGCCTAATTTGATAGACCTAAATAGACATACTTCTCTTATTGATTGAATTTTTTCTTTATCCTAGTCTCATTTAAATAAATTTTCACATCTACCAATCTACAATTTTAAGTCTGAATTTAAGCCAAGAAATTTTATCCTATTAATCATTTTCTATAAAATTATCTTGAGGTAGCAGGCCCGAATGCCCGATCATTAGACCCTATTTGGGCCCGAGTAACCAGTCCTCAATTAATTCCAAATTTCCAAGAAATGTGTATTTGGATTGGGCCTGAATCATCTTTTCCTTCTTCGTGAATTGCTCGCTCTCACAGAAACCTTTAAACAAAATCGGTTGTTGTCCTTTAAACAAAATCGATTCCCAACAACCATTTATCCTCTCTCTCTATCTCAATCAAAATTAAACGCTCTAAACTTGTTTCAGCATGCAAGAAAAATTGAACAACCGACCCTCTAGTGGCTCCCACTTACTGGTCTCATGTTCAACAAGGAAAAAATAAATCGTGTAATCCGTGATAAAGGTATATGGAGATAGGGATTGAACTCATGACTTTCGCATGTATGTTACCATCCCGAAATTGTTTCCATATGTATGAATGCGTAGTATTGTGAACTTTTTTATTTTTATCTTTTCAAAAAGTTTATATTCCGGTAAAGATTTTTACACATTGTGCTAGGATTTAAATTTTGTGCAAAAAGTCTCAATTACGTGCCAAATATTGGATTGTATACAAATTTTTTTTGGATTATATTTCTTAATCTTATGCTGAAATTTGGATTCTATATGTGAAAATTTATCGTCTTCTTCATTCCATTATAAACATAATTAACTACACTTATCGTGTGACGTATAAATTAAATAAAAAGAATTATTTAAACCCTTGGAAGTGTAGTATTATAAAACAAAAAAGATTTTCGCAATAGAAAAATTAAATTAAAAAATAAAGAAAATATCAGGTAAACAGATCTTCGGCACGACGAATCGCATTGGGATTTGATGTTATCAACATTTTGATCCTCTAATGATTCCTCAAACTCAACTCCAAAAAGTATTCATATAAATATGATCATAACTACATTTCTATTCACATAAGCTCACAATATTTCTAGTACTAAAAACTCAAGTTCATGAAACTTGTACAAGAAAATTAGAAAAGGCAAATTATCGATATGAAATTGTTTACGTTACTAGTTATAGTAACTGCATCGCTTTTGGTGGTGCCACCGATGTTGCCACCACCATCGATGATGTTGATGTTCTTTCCTGTTGGGATTATGACACTTCTTATGTTGATGGTGATCCAACCTGTTGAATCATCTAGTAATCCTTTACATAATCGGAATTCAGTTCTAATAGGTTTGAAATGGCAAGTTATGAGTTATTGTATGAATGTTGGTTTTGGGATATTGTGTTTTGGTTACTCAGGAATCTTCGTGTTAAATTATGTGGTGCTTGATGAAATTTAGTTATTAGAGTTTCTTTGAGAACTACGTAGTATATAGTAGCATAGTCGTATCGATTAAATATTTTTGCTCTCGAATGGATGTACATGACATTTGTAAACGAAATTCTAGTATAACGGTCAAATCTAAACGGATAAACATAGTAGGTATTCACTGTCAAGTTATTCGAAAAGGACGATTCTTATTTTAACTCAGAAGTGGCCTAACCGAAGTATTTTCGTGAATGTTTCTGACCCTTTTTGTTGACCACTCTCAAAATGATCACATAGTGATATCCGAACACGAGACCTCTTGTAAGCATATAATGGCACCTTGCCACTATGTTGATTCAACGCTCGTTTCTGGATCCCTTAATCATTGGTTGGTTTAGCGATCAAACATCCAAGATTGGTTTTCTAACTAGTAAATTAGTATAAGATAGATTTGACCATAAGTTGTATGTAAATGAGAATGTTCAATTACAGCCATTAAATATATTTTTTTTCTGAAAGACAAACATTTGATCATCAAACATGAGACAAACAAACACGACATTAGTCTCAATCAATGTTTTTCTATATATCTAAAATATTCTTAAATCAAAACAATGTAACAACATTTTGTGCTCAAATTCAATGGTCATAAATCCCAATTGGTGACCAAGTTGGTTATCATTCTATATATTTTTATTGATAAACAATTATAGTGACTTTTGAAAAAATATATATACTCTCTCCATTTAATTGTAAACCTTACTATTTTTATTTGTACCAAAAAATTGTCCACTTGCAAAAAATCATACAAAAAACTATTAAATTTATCAAATTTACCTTCATTTATTAATTTCAATAACTCATTTAATAAATATTTTCAGTCAAATTTGTCTTAAATATCATAATAACATTATCATTTTATTAGACTATCATAAGTTCAACGTATTTTTTGGGAGACCTCCTATCGGGACGGAGGGAGTATCATATATCGCACTTTCTTACAACTTTTTAGTCTACATTTCTATTGGTGACGTAAAGTGATAATTTGGATTTAACTGTGAAGTTTATTTTTTGTTATTTAAACAACAAATACTAGAAAAAATAATGGCAAATTAACCATTAGAAAGTCACTTTATTGAGTGAGTATCTGGGCCCATGATTCTAGAGACTCGTTCAGGCCTACTAACGTTAAAGAAGGCCCACTAGTCTTTTTTACCATTAGCTTTTAGTTTTATTTATAAGGAAAAGTCTAGACTTACATAAATCTTACACAAGAATATATACATAATGAGTTGGCAACATATGTGGACCAATCACATGAATTTGTACATTCTCTCACTTCAATTTCTCTCATGATTTAATTGGTCCACCTAATTATGTAAACAAAATTATGTAAGCTTTGTGTAAGTGTAGCATGACTCTTATTTTTTTTGGCGAAAATATAATTGTATTGATTTAGATCGAGAAGATCTATTGAAATTGAAATTGAAAGTAGAGATGAAAGTCCATTAATAGAAATTCCATTAAAATCTTCTTATAAATGCTACCTTTTGTCTAAAAAGTACGTTTTCTATAGTATATAGAATTTGTCTTATAATAATGACAAAATAGTATACTAAGGTCAACGTGTCCTTTTCTTTGGGAGGTGATAAATACACCACACAATTTGATTCAAAAATCTAAAATTGTACTATAACAAGTTGTACTGTGAGTTTCTGTTGTTGTACAGTGTGTTGTAAGTAACAATTTCTATATTGTATCTATGAACTCCCTTTTCTTTTTCTTGCAATCTTTTGCACCTTTTAATATGAAATATTAAAAGTAAGGAGGGTAGCATACACATAACTAAGGGTTCTTCAAACAGTGTCACAAATTAAAAAAAAATTAAGGTGTGATTTAGAGTGGCGGGTGACTTATGGAGGAAAAGAGGAGCAAGTGAAACAACTGCATTGTAGGATAAACTTGTAGCGGTAAGATACAATATGGTTAAGATACAGTGTTACTAAAATGCACTATTGCGCTAAGGTGAATATAAGCCGTCGATCAGTTTTTTATTTATTAATATATATATATATATATATATATATATATATATATATATATATATATATATATATATATATATATATATATATATATATATATATTGAGATTATATGTCACTTCTGTCATCTCTAAACCACCATCCTCTCTTACTCCAAAACCAAAGTTTTATTTCTAACATTTGGAATTCGGAATAAATAAGAAGGAATGGTAAGTTGGTTTCGGAATTTGGACCCGGTTGTCTAATTAGGACTACTGTCTATCGTCCTAGCGAGCCATGTTGATACAAGTATAGAGCTCAAACTAAGTTGAGAGAACTAATTAATGGGTATTGTTAACGACAGCCTTAAGGGCTGTCAATAATCAATTTGTATACGCATAAAATGATTGTATTTTAACAAAAATTCAGGTGATGTTAACTAAAATTCAGAGGGCCATGATATTTATTATGGTAATCTCATATTTAAGGATTCATAAGATATTAGTTGTATCCTCACGTATGCTTCAATTCGTTACGTAATGTAGAGTACGTATCGATCCAAAAAATTTGTAAATATGACCATTTACTTACAAAGGATTACTATTTACGTTGTAGATAAAATATTACAAATTTAGTTTCTACTAGTACAAGCTACTTAAACTAATAAGGTTTGTTTCTATTAGGTTGTCACCTAAAGTTACATTGTTATTTAAACCCTAATTTATATGTGTGTGTGTGTATTTCATTCTACATCATTATTGCCATAATTAATCAGAGTCTTGCAGAATCAGGTACATAACACGCACATCTGACTCGATTCTCAAACACAAAATATACATGTATAGTGATGAAATGAGAGATAAATTAAACAGCGAAACGATCGAATAAAAGAATACCTCCTTAGCTCGATTCTCGATGATTCCGATAACAAAGCTTGATCGCTCTCCCGTCTAGTCTTCCATTTTTAAGAAAACGCACACACATGTATGCGCGCCAATTTTCAATAACTTGGTTTGACTATTTAGGTCAAACTTCCCTAGCCAGTCCGTACAAAACCAGACTGACCATGTGCTCTCTAATCTAAGGGGCCGATATGCTAGCTATGGATGAAGTAGTCGACGAACAAACATACATATTTAAACTTTTGTTTTATTCATAACATCTTTATTAATATTAAATATAATAAGAATAAGAAATAAATTGCATAGCTCACTTTTAAAATCGAGTCATCCCATTGGCTTAGGCTAATAATAAAAGTCAAATACGGAAATCAATTTGGTCATTTTTCATTTTTGTCTTCAATTTCATTATTAAGTCCCGTACTCCCGTGGACGTGACAATTTATTTTCTTTTAATATAAATCGGATTTAGCTTAAAATAAAAATCTAATTTAATATTCGAGCATTCTAAAATTTGGCTATCTGATTTTTTACCCCGTGCGCTTACGGGTAATTGATTGCATGAAGTGTTTTGAAATTATCTTATTTCTTTTATATCAAGATATAGATCTAATGGTCGAAGAGATGATCAATCATGCCTAAAATCACTATATGATTCGTATAATCGTGATAATGAGTAACGCCTGCGTGTGTAAATTAGAGTGAATATTAATATTTTAATGAGAATAAAATTAAGCGTGGAGTTTGAATGCGGGAACATGTCACGCATCCGGAATAGAGAGGCGTTCATGGCCGGTTAACCGATGATACCGATTTATCATGTTTGACATTTTCATTAACCCGTGTCAAAACCTGTAACACCCCCAAATTTAACAGTTTGCGGAAGCGATGTTTTGGGTGTTACTAATCAATAATCACAAGCACAAAGGATACAGTGTATAAATCATGGCAGCAAGTAAGTTTTGTGTGTTCATGTAAAACAGTAATGCATCTCACCCCTGAGTGTAAAACAGTAAAGTAGGGGCTGTGAGACTCACCTGAGTCTGGCAGACGATGTAATAAGTAAGCAAGTAGTAATCCCAAACTAGCAACCCTTAGCGTCCTAATACGCATAAGGTTTAGTAAGTAAATGGAATACTTGTAAAGTATCCATGCTAGTTGTTCCCAAACTAGTTAATGTCCATTAGTTTGTTTGTAAGTTTGTAATCGTTTGTAAATCGTAGTTTGTATAAAAGTTGTACGGTTCGTTTGTTATCGGTGTATAATAATAATTCCATCCATTATTATTATGTGTTTCATAGTAGTGGTACAGTTGTAAAGTATACTCGTATGATCGTTTGTTTGTATTACAACATGTATCGTTTGTGTACGTTCCAATGGGCTTAGTCCCCAAAGGGTACGAGTGAAGCCTCGTAAGTATGCGTATGTATGTTACATGTTGTAATACAAACAAACGATCATACGAGTATACTTTACAACTGTACAACTACTATGAATACATAATAATAATGGATGGAATTATTATTATACACCGATAACAAACGGACAGTACAACTTTTATACAAACTACGATTTACAAACGAATACAAACGTACAAACAAACTAATGGACATTAACTAGTTTGGGAACACTAGCATGGATACTTTACAAAGTATTCCATTTACTTACTGAACCTTATGCGTATTAGGACGCTAAGGATAACTAGTTCGGGATACTACTTGCTTACTTACCGCATCGTCTGCTCGACTCAGGTGATTCTTACAGCCCCTATTTTACTGTTTTATACCAGGGGTGAGATGCATTACTCGTTTTCCTAAAACTGATAAAGGCCTAGTTAACGCATGATTTGCATGACTTGTAATCATGGTAGCTTAGGTTGTTTTCTTACTTGTTTAACATAAATGCTTGAATCGTACTCACTAGTATACTAATGATTACTGTTGTTAAACTTTTACTCTGTTGTCTCATGACAACGTATGATTTGCATGCCCTGCAATCATTTCTGAGGGAACGGTTTGCATGACTTGCGATCGTTACTCACTGGTTAGTTAAACGTATGATTTGCATGCCCTGCAATCATTTCTGAGGGAACGGTTTGCATGACTTGCGATCGTTACTCACTGGTTAGTTAAACAAACGGCTTGCATGACCTGTAACCACTTACTTATATATATATACAGTTTGCAAGACCTGCAACCACCCACTTATAAAGATTAGCATGACCTGTAACTGATACTTAAGTGAACGGTTTGCATGACTTGCGATCGTTACTTACAAATTGGATTATGATTTTACAAATATTACTTGTGTGATCAAACTGTTTACATACTTACAAACCTGTGAGATTCACCAACCTTTTTGGTTGACCATTTTACCTAAGTATTTCCGAGTGTAATCTCGTATGCGTGAGTGAGTGAAATCTCAAGTTTAGTCTAGTATAGTCTTGTACGTATTCAAGTATCGTTGTATACTTTCAAAAGTATAGTATTTTCATGTATAAGTACCGCCGAGTAAAGTACGTTTATGTTTTAAGTATATTCTATACTTGTGTAAAATGTGAGTTTCAATCAGCTTGTTATAGCGTCACTTGTATGCGTCACTTATGTGTGGTATGCGGCACTTAAGTAGTGTCGTGTATTCAGTGTCTGTGTAACAATGTATGCGACACTTAAGTAGTGTCGGTATTCAGACAGTGCGTCACTTTGTAAGTGACGTTATTACGTATTGTTTTTCATCAGTGCGTCACTAGCATAGTGACGGTATTCAGTGTCGTGGTCAAACAGTGCGTCACTAATAAAGTGACGGTATAAGTGAGCAAATTTGTTATCAGGGCGGCACTGGGCAAGTGTCGGTATTCATAGTTATGCGTCACTGAAGAAGTGACGGTATGAGGATGAGTGACGTCATTCGTTTCTACTGAAAGTTATAAGGTTATACTGATAATAGCGACACTAACGAAGTGTCGGTATACATGTTCTAGCGTCACTATGTAAGTGACGTATTTGTTTCTGCCGTTAGTTATAGGGTAGCGTCACTTATGTAGTGTCTTGTTGTTTCTGCCGAAAGGGTTAAGGCTGCGTCACTTATGAAGTGACGGTATAGTATTTTAGCGGCACTAACGAAGTGTCGCGTATAGACGGGTTGTGACATATGCGTCACTTAAGCGAAGTGTCGCATAACTGGCGTGAGCCATGCGACACTTACCTCTGGTCAGGTTTTGTGTCGTGTCGAAAACGTGTCTAACGAGTTCCGTTCAAGTTGAAACTTTTACACAAGTTATGTTATGTTATATAGAGTTCATAAAAATTGTTGGATGTCGTTTTTAATGTTTGTAGTGTCGTTTTATTTAAAATGACCAAAACCGACAATTTAGTAAAAGTGTTCAAAAATGCGTTTCAAATATGTTTTTGGACATCACTAAGCTAGGGGAACATTAATCTAGCAAAATAAAAGAAATCGGAAAAGTTTCGGGTCGCCGGAAAACTTACAAAGTTGTCGAAACGAAAATCCGAAAAGATACGATTGTAGCCCTCGTTCTCGTGATCGCTTTCCTCCAAACGGGTATGGACTTCCGAGATGTTTTAATGGTGTTTTTAGGGTGTTTTGTAATCGGTTTTAGAGAGAGAGAGAGTGACCGATAGAGAGAGAGAGAGAGAGAATGATTGAAGGTGTGGTTGTTTGTGTTTGAGTGTGGGAAAAGAGAAGAGAGTGAGGGGGGGGGTGATGACCCCCTTGCTTGGGCCGGTTTTGGTGGGGCCACCAAGGTGTGGTCTCACCAAACTTTGTTTCCTCCGTGTTTGCGCTCCGTGCGGTGTTCGTTTCCCCGGTCAAATTTGGGGTTGTTACAAAACCGAAAAGACTGTAATCGGTTAACCGTTCTCTTATGTTTTTCCGGCTTCGGTTAATGCCTTAACATAAATTGAGTCATGTCGCGATATGTGTGTTTCATTGGTCCGGTATTCGGTTTAATCGGTTTTGAAATTTTTAGCAGCAGAACCGAATTCACATGTAAAACCAAACCGAAAAACCAACAAAATTAGGATTCTTTTGTCAAAAACACCCTTTAACATACAAAGGTACGAGATATGCATGATTATACTATACATATTATATAAAGTTAAACTATTAATAAGGGTTACTTGTTAGCCAAGCTCGAGGTTAGAAAGCACAAAACTGTGAATGTACGTGAATTCTCATGTCCAAACATGACATCTATTTTTCGGAAACCCACGGTAGCTAACAAAGGATTAAGTTTATTTAATAAACCGAATATGAATCCGGTTTCCGGTTTAACCGAATTCAACAAACTCATAACCGAATACTGAACACCCCTCGTGATAAATAAATACATATTCTCATTTTCGATATTGTAAAGATAAGTAAATTAAGTGATGCCCGTGATTAAGATAAGTAAATTCTTATTTTTATTTAATGGTTCCTCACGAAATCATAAAACGCGGTTATGATAACCAAACCGGAAAAAAGAGTTCATTTAACACAAGCCCATTGGTGATAGGTTCCAAAGGAAATCCACATGTTTATATATAACGTGTGTTTCCTAAATGACCGATGGGCTCATTTAGAACCGGATCCACCCGACCAGACCAATTTTGTTTTGCCACTCATAATAATATAATTACCATCCCGTATAGAAATAGAAATCAACAAAGAAAGAAAGAAAAGAAACCCTAATACTCCTAGTTTCGACATGGAGAATCAACAACATGAATCGAGGTTTGGTTATGTTCGTTACAGCGACATACCCGAATCCCATAGGCGTTTAATTTTTGAAGCTCTGCGAAGATACGCCCCCACCACCGAGGATCCGAATTCTTGTACCATTGTCTTGGATCCAGATACAATTAATTTTAATAAGATCGTTACTTAAAAAAGAAAAAACAAAATCGAAGCATGTTGCATAGTAGTAAATTTATCAAAGGAGTAGGTGATGGGGGCTAATTATTAGGATGGTGGAGGGACGTGGCATGCGGTGGTGATCAAAATCAGATAGCTAGTCCAAATTTGTTGTGTTTGATGAATGGTATCATCGTGTGTTCACGAGACGTAATTAAATTGAAGTATCAAAAATTTCTACCTGTGAGTTTTCGTAAAAGGAGAAAAAAGATTGGCAGTTGAATATTTATCCGTGTGCCGTATGGAAGATTTAAACATTAGTTTTACGATAGTAGGTTATGGGTCATTTCATAAACATCATAATGTTTTCTTTTCTAATCCGCTCAAATGTGGACGGAAAGTTTTAGTACCAAAAAGCCCATGTAATTTCATCCCTTTCCACTGAGAAAAAAATTCTAGAATGCCCTATTAATTTTTATTTCATTTCCTTTCCACCTAAAAAAAACTCGAGTATACAGTGCTATAGACGGCCAATGCTGGCAGGGGGTGTTTGGTGGGTGGTTGAAAAGATTTACTCTTTGTTCTGTGTATGCTAACTTTGTTGTTATTCAATTAACTGATTAATAGTTACTAAAGCTGATGAAGAAGCCGTTCTCGAGCGCTGTTGCTATTCTGCTGCTGATGGTAACTAACAATCTACTTTGTATCGTCATAAATCATTACTTGACTTTTCGTTTAGTCAAACCAGTATAGACATTTGTTGACTCCTTACAAAATTCAAAGGATAGACTGTTGGCACAAACACCATACTCTGTTTATCATTTTAACTTCTCAACTTGTTACATTAGGCATTTTCAGTATGTTCCGGGAGCTCTTATTTTTCTACCTATTCATCAATATAGACATTGCTTGGAATAATATACAGCAGGGGTTTTGAGCTCTAGTTTAAAATAGAGACTTGACAAGTAAATGGTTGCTTAATAAGATGAGTATGGGATTAACCTGGATTGTAACTTGGTTTCACTTTCGATAAAAGAAAACAGTTAATTGAGATTTGGCAGTCGGTTAGACTATGATTTCTTTGTCATCTTGGATGGTATTAGTTTTGAACATCAAGGGTATATTTGTACATGTATCATCTATGTTTGTATATCACATGTTTTATGGCAATTATTATCCCATTTGGTACTTGTATATTACATTATGAATCCTTGTACAAAATTCTACCAACCAAACATTATGACAGGATTTCAATCCCTAGGACTTAAAAGGCCTCCACCATTTGAAATCTCACGAACCAAACGTCCTCAATTTGTTTCTAACAACATTGAACCATTCAGGTACCAGACCTCCTCCAGTGTATCGAGGGCCGCCCATTTTCAGCAAGGATGATCTTGCCTAGTCTAGTGAAACCATGAAACTGAACCCTGCAGCAGATACCCATCAGGTACAAGTGATCGATTAAATCCACTCTCATTCATAACTCCAAATCTAATCAACTATCTACCTGATAAAGAGAGGTTAAAGTTTATCTTTGTGTGTTGGTTGATGTTTTACTTTTTATATATATATATATAGAGAGAGAGAGACTAGTTGTTTCTAATAACCATGGTGGATGTGGATGACTATCTCAGAGGTTGTTATAATATGTACTAATCAACTAGTCATCGCAATCACCATGTTGACCTCACCACAGTGATTGATTAGTCATTTTTTATGTTAAAAACGCTCCTTGGCGTTTTATCTTATTCTTTTCTTTTTGTTGCTTATGTTAACTCTAATGAAATTATCAATAGGTACCAAAGCTGAAGCCGTATGGAAGATTTAAACATTAGTTTTTCGATAGTAGGTTATGGGCCATTTCATAAACGTCATAATGTTTTCTTTTCTAATCCGCTCAAATGTGGACAGAAAGTATATTTAACAAAAAGCCCATGTAATTTCATTCCTTAGAAAAAATTTTCGAGAATGCCCTATTAATTTTTATTTCGTTTCCTTTCCACCTAAAAAAGCTCGAGTATACAGTGCTATATACGGCCAATGCCGGCCGGGGGTGTTTTTTAGTTGAACTCCATAAATATGTATTTCACTGGGTATCTTGTCTTAAGCAATAAAATATAACAAAAGCCTTTTGACATTTGTCTGGAGGTTGTTCCTCTCGAAGAGATCCCGTTTTTCTAGTTGATATCTCACTTCATATTTGCCAGAACCCTAGGTTCTTATCATTTGGTATCAGAGTCTTGTTCTTCTACCACCACAAAAACAAAAAAAAAAAATTATGCCCCTAACCCGAAAACAAATACAAAATATAGGAATTACAGATTTAGAATCATACGCTATTCCTCATGGTTGTGTAAAGTTACCTCGATGGCCTTTCTGTTAATTGTAAACACATAGCACAATTATCACGCATATATTCATATTATGGATACTTTTTATTTTAATTTGTTAGGTTCAAAAGCTTATTTATATTTGTGTGTTTGTAGGAATTTATGGAAATGTTAAAGCGGGATGTTTCATGACGGTTTATAAAACTCTTAAACCCTAACCCCTAAACCCCAAACCCTAAACCCTAAACGCTTTATAAAACTCTAAACCCTAAATCATACTAAACCCTAAACCCTGCTAAACCATAACACTAAACCCTGCTAAACCCTAACACTAAACCCTGCTAAACCCTAACTCTAAACCCTAACCTTAAACCCTAAATCAAATGTATAATCAATCACTAACACATGTGTTACTAATATGTAAAACCCACAAAAAAAATGAAAAAAAAAAGTTCGTCGGAAGTATGCCTTGATGGACGGCAAATCGAAGAGGATAAAACACTAAAAAATATGGTGCAATTTTCATGATTTTTCGACTTGTCATTTGTGAAATATTTAATTTTTAAAAACGTGGATGAGAGAGAAAAAAGTGACACATGGCATATTGTGGTTGGTTCCCCCATTATCACACAAAATAAATGGTCTGGATTGAACTCTTCTCTATTTTTATATTGTACAAATTAAATTAAACTAGATTTTGATAGTCTCTTGATATAATTTATTGTGCATAATATCATAGTTGAAATTATATATCTGGCACTTATTTGACGCTAAGTTACCTAAATACTTGTTTTTGCTTGAATATGAATTTGATGTTGATGTGTTTCGATAGTTATTATTATAGTGTCACCAGCATTAGTCTGAAAATGAAAAAAAAATATAAGTGTATAACTTTCTTCCTCATATCCTCTCTTTATCTTGATGGTGTGACCGTGTGAGACTTGTTTGTAACATTTAAAAAAAAAAACTTTGTTTCTTACCAAAATATTTTTCAAAATATAAAAAGTAAAAAAAAAAATAAGTTACTTTATTAGTGCCACTTAATTTTTCTTTTAATACTTTTTTCTTTTAACTCAAAAAAAGTTAAAAGAAGTATCCAGGCCTACTAAAGTTAAAGAAGGCCCACTAGTTTTTTTTTTTAGCCGTTAGCTTTTTTAATTTCGTTCGATACAAATTCCATTAAAATCTTTTTTACATTGTCCGACTACTACTACCTCCGTCTCATTACAACTTACAAGTGTTCACTTTTGACTTTTTAAAGTCTTTATTTTTCAACTTTGATTTAAAATATTTTTGTTTGTATTATATATTTATATTATAAAAATGTTAAAATAAAACTATTCATATAGAGACAAAAAGTATAGTTTTCATGTTTCGAATAGTAAACTTATCAAATGATTAAGAAAAAAATTATTAAATAAATTGATAGTTATCGAACTATTAGTCCGCATGCCTTAAATTTTAACAATTTAATTGGTTTAAAATTACGATCCATTGATTTGAACAAAATTACGATCCATTGATTTGAACATGTTTTAAAACTTTTTTATACATTAAAATTATATAAAATATTTTGATATTTAGATTAAATATTTATATTATTTAAAACCCGCGGGTTACCCGTGACCCGCGGGTATCCGCGGGTCACATGTATGGGTGTAAAAATAAACCCGCTAGTGGGTATTCACGGGTTTGCGGGTACAAAAAACCCGTCTCAGGCGGGTGATGGGTTTGGAATATCTGTACCCACGACCCGCGGGTGCCATCCCTAAATTGTATACAGAACATAATTGGTATGATTTACGAAACATTTGAAAAAAAAACAATATTTGAAAAAAAAATCAAGTTTTAACACATCAGAATAGAGAGATGATGGTCTCGAATACACTTGAGAAATTTTGTAATTTTGCTTTTTTTCAAATATATCATCTGAGGCTACCATCTCTCTAAATTAATATATTACAACTTGCTTAACTTTGTAAGTCACAAACGCTTATAAACAACCCAAATATTTGTTGCCGGGTCGATGTGGGACTTTTCCCAAAACCCAGAATACATTGTTTCATACACCTCGCTTTAAGCTTTGATAACTCATTCATCTCTCAATAACTTTGGACATATAATATACCGTTTCGAAGCTCTTATCAAGAGCTACACAGTCATATATAAAATTACATATAATTTCTATATTTACTTATAGATAATTAAGACCAAAGTTTGGGAAAAGCGCATATTTTACCCCAATTTTTTCCAACAGAAATAACGCCATCACTACTACTGATAATCAGTGATGGTGATACATAATGAGTATGATTCATTATTGTTTGGGTTAACAACTAGTAGTTGAAATTGGATTTGATTGTTGATTTTATTTTCTGCGTTTTTCTATTTTCTTGATTTTTGAAATGGGTATGTAAAGGTGGGGAAGAAGGAAGTCTAAATGGGAGCTATTTATATGCTGCGTAAAATAGTGATTACGTCATCATTACACTACACGGGAAAGGGGTAAAACAGTTTTATTTTATATTTTAATATATTAGTATTAGTAGTAATAAATAAATATAGTTCAGATAGACATAAGGTTTTGTGTTATGATAAATTTCGTTAAATTATAGGAGTACAACTTATGTAGTGGGATTTTGTAAACTCTTCAACTACAACTTATAATGCACTGTTTATATGTAACTAATGCATGGTTTTCGATGAAGGTAAAATGAGGTAGTAAAAACTTATGGATTTCTAACGATTAGTTAACTAGTGTCATACCCGGACGGTGCCCGGGTAAACTGTCTTTTTCTTACGTAAAGAATCACTTATATAGGAGTTACAAACATGTATAGATTAAACATCTACATCCCTTAATTAATCAACCTTACCCACCCATTTTGACACATATACTAAATATCAAAGAAGATGGCACAATTTTAATAGGAGCAACATCTATAATATAACTATGGACTCCATGACTTCATTTGTCATGGGAGTGTGACTATAGACCCTTGAAATATATCCACTCAAGATTATTATTTAATGACATAAGTTAGATCGATTAGTTTCATATGTTATACTGGGATTGAAATAGTATTCATACTTCCATTAGGGTTGATGTCATAATCTCAAGGCCGTAAGGTGAAGGTTAATGTAACTGGAGCAATATTGTGGTCTGTGGATCCAATTGAGTATAGAAGCTGATATCTTTTATACTACTGTAAATTCAATGTGATGACCGTATCCTAAAGTTCAATGAAATGCATTAATTTGCACAATCATCATCCTATATTACCAAGTCAGGACCAGACCTCAAAAATACCAAGACGGTGCATAAACTGATTTCGATAATCCAACCCGTTATCAGGCTCGGTCTCTGTACTAATAATGCACATTACAGCAGCAGCCACGACACATGGAGGAAACCACTGAAACCTCGAATCTGCATTCATGGTAGCAAAGATAAGCCACTGAATTCCACTAAAATAATGGATAATTTTCATAGTACTTGACATCAAACGTGAACTGAAAATAACATCTATAAGCTTACATAACACATACGACAAATAATTCGCTCATGTATTAGCGGCATATACTAACAAATAGTGTTTTAGATAGATGTATTTTGACATTTGTAGAAACAACAAAATATTAAAAACGTCAATGCTAGCAAGAAGCATGATGATAATTAGTTGGGGACTTTGTTTCCGGACATGAATTAAAAGAAAAGAATACATCAATAGCTGCATACATACTTACAAATCTTTTTAAAAGTGTACATTAATGTGTAATCATGAATTTAAATGATAGGATCCTCTAGTTCAAGAAAATCATTAACCAGTTATCCATTCCAACCAACTTTTGTGCGTATGAACATATCGGTAGTGGACTAATAATTAAAATTGAACAATCAATCTCTCAATAATAAGTTTAATTGTTCAAATTCCACAATTAAAAAATAGATGATTTGTTACCGTCTGTATGTTAAACCCCTATATTTGATCTCCTCATAATTTGTAGAATCTGTTGTTGAAGATGACTGAACAATGTTAGAAGTCAGAACATAAAAAAAAAAAAAAAAAAAAAAAAAAAAAAAAAAAAAAAAAAGACCGAATGTGAAAGGAAAGAGGGTAGAAAATTGGGTCTGAAGTCATTACCTCGTGAGTATGATAGAGTATGATAGTTTAAAAGGTAGACAAGACAGGAGCCGATGGATTAGAGCAGAACGTAGGACGATGGTTTAAGACTTTAAGGAATCATGATGAGTATAGCTACAAGGTAACCGTCTAATGTAACTCCTTCCTATCAACCGCCATATAAACCGTCTTCAATACTTTATACGGATAGGATTTGAAGTCAACAGAGTATTGTAGACATTGAACGGTCTAGATTTCACAGATAAAATAAGCAGTTTACTAACCTCCAACAATGTAGTATAGTAATGAGATGCGGCAGTTTAGTTTGGAGAGGGCCTAGGGAAAAAAACCCGTCAAACAAAGTAACCAACAATTAAGAGTTGTGATGGTCAGG
Source organism: Helichrysum umbraculigerum (assembly GCA_949592205.1). NCBI lineage: Eukaryota > Viridiplantae > Streptophyta > Magnoliopsida > Asterales > Asteraceae > Helichrysum > Helichrysum umbraculigerum. Next base: position 6,793,664 of record CATIUR010000004.1, on the reverse strand, counting down.
ATTTAATGTTAGAAAAATCTAACGGTTGATATTGAAAGTCAACACAAAACTGTCTAGTCAAAGCTTCGGTAGCCATATATATGGATAATTAGTTTATAAAAGGGCAAATAATGTGGCATAAACCTAAAATCAGTAAGGAGTGTCAATGTTGCCATTGGGGATCATTTAATCCCAAGTCAACAATTATCATCAACCCAGTTTTACTCGAGATCATTTAATCAATTTATGAAAGCAAAGATATTACAATATCAATCTCAATATATAATAAGAAAAATTGTTTTATATATTTTTTTTGCATAAAGCCAATTTGAAATCATATTAACTGTAACTCCCTCCTTCCCGGTCAAAAATCAAAATATGGCTAAATTCCAAGACGTAATGAGTCGATAAATTGCCTTTGGATATAAGCGATGATTTCTACACCACAAAAAATTAGTCATATACCACTAATTATGCTTAAAGTGTTACAGTACAACTGAGTGATACGTAAAAGTGGTGTATGATTAATTAATTTTTAATAGTATATAAATCTTGTTAAAAAAAGTATATATAAATCACCATCTAATGGATATTGTATATGCACGTGGAAAAATGTGGAATCCAATTTATATGAAGGGATATTTACCTGGATATACGGTATGGATATAGTATATTACACAATATCAACTCAATTTTTTTTTCACAAAATATCACTCAGTTTCGCAATGATATAGAAAAACGCAAGATTTCAATTTCAATTCGCAATATAGCATTTCGCAAAATTGAAGTAGAGTTTCGCAATGTAGCATTTCGCAAAATTGAAGTAGAGTTTCGCAATATAGCATTTTGCAATAAAGTATACATCTTACCAAATTATGCAAAATTTTATCCTTATGCTGTATTGCGAAATGCTATATGAATCTTGCGAAATGCTATATAAATCTTGCAAAATTCTATATTGCAAGATGCTATATTGCGAAATGTTATTTCAGTCTTGCGAAATACTATTATGTGAAATTCTATTATTGCAAAATGGATATTGTAAATTGAAATTAAAATCTTGCGTTTTTCTCCATTCTTGCGAAATTGAGTGATATTTTGTGAAATATAAAAAATAGTTGATATTAGGTAAACTAGGTAAATATCCCATATATGAACCAGCAAAACCCAATGTACGGTTAGTCAACCACGGCCCAAGCCAACATTCGGTCCACCATTCTACGTTGTGACTCTTTTTTCTTTCGATAATCACGAAAAATTCAACAACATTTTCTTTCCAAAAAAAATACGTTGTAATTAATTCTACAATTATTATTCGATCTACAATAATACTCAAATTCAAATCATAGCATCATTTAATTATTCAATCTACAAAAGATCTACAATAATATATATTTTAAATTTTGAACCATTCAGTCGACCTAAATATTTGTTTAAATATATATTTAGTCCAAATCTAGTACTAACAAAGATCTCTTAGTTCAAAATAAAAGAGGTGTCAATCTCTTATGTAATCATCATATATATTACACATATCACATTACTTGGGAAAAAATTGGAGGCCCTCGAAATTTAAAAGCCCTGGGCGGTCGACCACCTCGTCCACCCTCAAAGACGGCCCTGAGTATTAACAATAATACTAGTAAAATAATAGTAATACAGTTTGGGAATCAGTATAACAGAAATAGATTAGATAACAATAATACAGTTTAGGAATCTGTGTAACAGAATTAGATTAGATAGCTTATGGTTATCTACTCATATGCTTGAGGATGATCAGTTAGGAGTCGTTGAGTTATTAAGAATGGATGAAAATGAAGAAAATATGTTTGTTCGTAGGCCGTTAGCTAATATTGTTAGTTTCGGTCCGCGATTTGCTGAGGATGACATGCTTACACTTTTGAGTGAAGCTGGTAGTCTCTCTTTTTTTAAAAAAAAATCTGATGATGGTAAGGATTTCTCGTTAGCGGTAATTGATTTGTTTCGTAGAGATGGTTTTGGGACAAGTGTCGTTGAGATCCCAGACGGCTTGATCATTGATAGGAATGCTCAAATCAAGTTGTCATTAGATAACAACATTGAAAATGTTCATCAGCATCATCAACACTTTACTATATCTCATCTTCGTCTTAATGAAAACATGATTCCTACGTATTCTCAGTATCAGTCGGTAACAAATCGGTGGCCATATCTTTTGCTAGAGGCCATCCACTCGCCAACAACTACTTTTTGAACACCCATGACCTTTCCGCCAACATTCTTACTCAACAAGGTAACAGTTACATGTGCTCGTTTATAAATGGTGGTCAATTTGTGTTTAGAGCAACTCCTACTGCTCAGCTTATTGAGCCTGCTTATGAGGGACTCCAGTAGGTTGAACTGCCTGCTGGTTGGCGTGAGTTCATCACTGTACATTATGATGGAATCTGGCTTTTCGTGCTTGTCAGGCACAATCCTCCAAATGCACCACCAGAAATCTCACGTTTTACTACCGTTTCTATTGCAAAACTCAGATCAGATGGGACCCGTTACGATGTGGTTGCTTCACTGCCTCCAGATCAGCTCCCACGCGCGGTTATTGCTATCAATCTCATGGCTGGTTTTTGGGTCCAGCAAACTAGAAACCATTTAAACTTTGGCATGGCATTCTTTCACTTGGATGCGGTCGACAAATGGGTTTTAAGGGTCCGCACATTCTCATATAATCTCCGTACCCGCAGATGGAGAGACATTATCGTGAACCTAGTCCACGACCCAATCATCGCTTTTAAACCTCTATTATACTCATCTATGCTCACACTCGCCCATGGTAAGGTAACTTTCCTTAATAGGGATAAAAGGTTTTCCAGATTTACCTCCTCTGCCATTGTTGAAATGAGCACAAAACAACAAGCCTCACAGATTTTGAATACCCCATTTTCATTTCCTTACCCTTACATAGTTCAACAGTATTTAGGGTAATACATTTATATATTACTCCCTCCGTCCGAAATTAATTGTCTCACTATTTTGGGTTGTCTCAAAATAAATGTCCATATTTCATTACAGCCAATCAGAAAAGACTTTAGTGGGTAAAAATGAGATATTATTGGTAGATAGTAACTTTACTAAAACTGTATGCATTTTGAAATGAGACACTTATTTTGAGACGGATGGAGTATCTTTTATCAATATTCATCAATATTAGTTCCTAATATTAATAATAATAATAAAATAATATTTAACTCACAGGTTGAGGAAACATGATGATGTGCTTAAGAGAGGTAAATTCAAAGTCATACTTAAATTCAAGGTACCAAAAAAGTTGCAAAACGGGATAGCAGCTTACAATCAAATTTTCACTTAGTTGTAAGACGGTAATTATGAGTATACTAAAATCCAAATACTGAAGGAGGAGAACAAGGCTGGGGAGGAAATATTAGCAGGGTATATCTTTGTTTTGTTTTCTTTTGTGTGAATAATAGTCTCATATAATTTAAATGTTGCAGAATAGCATTTGTTAGGTTTGCAAAAGCTGGGGAAATGAATAAATGCTTACAACTTATTGCAGAATTGGGAGGGAAAACGGGAATCCATGGATATCAGAGACAAAAGAAAAAAAAACTAGGAGGGAGGAGGGAGGTAGATAAAGATAGAGCTGGAGGATGGATACAAATATTTTGTTAGGAATTTTGATAACATTATTATATGTTTATGTTTCTTATACTAGTCACAACTCAGGTTTGTTACTTTATTTTCTATAAACTTACTCAAGAAAGGAAAAAAGGCCGGTAGAGAGCTAAATTAGCTAGTATGATTGATAACAGTGTTTTGTTTTGAAAATCGGACCGGTTGAATCGCGAACCGGACCAGCCTCCAATATTATATAATTATAGTCTTTTATTAGTTTATATAGGCAACCAATATTTAATAGCAAGGAAGTTTTTGTTTATAGTTTTTGAAGAAATCAAATTTTCTCTCAAATTGTGTTATTCAATTGAGTTGAATCTATCCTAACCGTGGTATTTTTTTGAATCAACGTGTATTATAAGGAATTATTTCTAGGTATTCTTTGAATCAACGGGTTTAATTCATGTATGTTATTTTCACCTTACATTAGTTGGTATCAGAGCCGAATTCCTGTTCGAAAGAGAAATGGTAATCTACGATGTTTATGAGGAGTTAGAGAAATCCGATGAACATGAGATTTTGTTTATAAACATAATTCTCGATGACAAATTTGAGTTTTCTAGATATGAAGAAACGGAAGACATATTCCATCCAAGTTGCAACAACAAAAATGACAATTGTGATGTCATTATTGATGGAGTAACATGTGTTATTATTATTTCATTGAATGTGGTGGATAAGTTTCTATTGGAGAAGAAAGAATATACGCATCGTTATAATCAATCTTTACTTAACAAAGAAAAAGATGTTAACGGTGTCACAAAGGTATTGCTTGTTTCACCTTCATTTGCAAGTAATTATTAATCTTTGGAATGGAAGATCAATAAACGAACATTTCAATTTTCAAGAAAGGGAAGTTTTTCTCACAATAATGTGAAACGGTTTTATCTGTCTACTACCAACCTTATTCTCTTTGGTTATGTTATTTTTATCTTTTAAGTTGTTAATGCTGCTAATCTATCTCAAAATATTAAAGAAAAATTCAGTCAAGACTCGAGGACGAGTCGTTTTTAATCCCGGGAGAATGATACGGGACGCATGACCAAGACAAAACAAGTTTTCTAAATTTTTGGTCAACTTCAAAGTATAAACTGGAACAATTTAGACGTCCTTATTTAATGTGTGATATATGGTTGGAAAGCTTTATATGTCTGTTTTCTTATTAAAAAAATGGTGTCTAGAAGAAGTTATGCCATTTTTAATACATCATATTCAAGGGGAAGATTCATCCGAATTTGAACATGACTTTTGAGTTAGGAGTCTCTTGAGTTGTTAGTGTAATTTTAATGAGTTGGTTTCTTTAGTCATATATTAGTTTTTAACTCTAGGCTTTTGATATTTCATATATTAATGCATTATTAAATAATTATAGTCTTTTATTAGTTTATATAAGCTACCAATATGTAATAGAAAGGAAGTTTTAGTCTATGGTTTTTGAAGAAATCGAATTTTCTCTCAAATTATTCTATCCTAACCGCGGTATTCTTGTGAATCAACGTGTGTTGAAAAATCCTAACCGCGGTATTATTTTGAATCAACGTGTATTAGAATGAATTATTCATGGGTATTCTCTGTATCAATAAGTTTAATTCGTGTTTGTTATTTTCACCTTACATCAACTAGTCTACGTAAGCCATTTTTCCTACAAAACTATGCAAACCATATAAACTCCATATATTTAATGGTTACTAGGATGTGCGCCTAATGTGATCATATGGCAAGAACATGCCCTAATTCCAGTATTCTGGTTATATCAACTTAGTGTAAAACATAAGCGTATATGAATAGATGTTGTGGAAATAAAACCTCTTATTATATAGGATTTCATTATTTAATCGGGATCATGGGGTTTTGATTGATCACGTTAAAAGAGATCGTGGGGCATCTAGTGAATCTGACATCACTATGCCATATTATGATAGGAGTTCTGGACTCGATAACCCTATAGACTCGATACCCCACGAGAACCTGAACATAAGAACATCAAACTGGCACATGAATCCTCAACAATAACAATGATCTATGAAGAACAACATGAGAGGTCGTCACAATGGGATTGGTTAGATGGGTCAACACACGAATTAAGTACATACAAAATGTAACACCCCCAAATTTGATTGATTTGCGGAAGCACGATTTAGGTGTTACTAATCAATAACAAAGCACAAAGATAAATAGTAAACGACTCTATATGCGTCGTTTTAACAAAATATATTAATATTGAAATGTTTACAACATTTATAGCTTTACATAGCTCGAGTTTAAATAAAAGGAGATTTCAGTACATAAGTGCTTGTACAAAATATACTAATGCAAGAAAATCTCAAACGTCTGTATGCTGACTCGAGCTAGAAGTCCTGAAGTAGAAACAACCTACTGCTTGGTACCTGCGATACATGCTAAATGGGTCAGCTAAAGCTGGTGAGCTCACAGGTTTGAAATCGAGTAATATAGTATGAACCGCAAGATTTAAATAATTGAATTGCATCCAGCAATTTATAATATATATGTATACAGCCATGAGCACATAGTTGAGCTTAACTCGAGGGCCGGGTCCCCTATAGAGAATTCCGAGCGAGGTGCCTCCACGAATGCCTAATCAACATTCGTCTTCCCAAATATTAGTACGTCCGTTTACCCGGTTAGTGCTTGCTAACCCGAACGAGGAGGGTCAATCCTATATGGTACCATATACTAATATTCACGCTACAACGTATTAACAACTATGCTGACGGAGGACTTTAAATGATTAGTTGTGAAAAACTCATGTAGTATATGAAAATGCTTGTACTTGCGTTCACATGTTAAAATTGAGCAATATATCACACCCCTTAGTAAAACATTAAAAAGAGGGGCTATGAGACTCACCTGAGTCTTGTGAGTTTAACTTAATAAACTTGAGTTGATAAGCCGAGTAATGAAGTCCAAAGACTTGTAACCTGAGGGTGTCCACGACACGCGATGGTTATACACATGATTGGGTATCTCAAAAGATCACCCTTGTAGTTGTTATACAACTATATATATGTCCAAATTACTACGATTTGGTTGATTTGTTAAGTGTTTGAAAACGTGTACGGCCCGTTGGTGATTAATTGTAATAATAGTCCTGATGTTATCACATTGATTTCGAAGTGTTATACTCGAAAAGTATATTCCATTATGTTTGAAAAGTTGTATCGTATAAGCGTTTTGAAGTCATACAAGTTTGGCACTTGGTGAGAAATGTGCTTACGGAATCTAAGTACGGGGGTCCGGGGGCAGCGCCCCTGGCGGGGTCCAAGGGGCTGGCCCCTGGCTGGGGTCGAGATGCCAGGTCAGCTCGAAAAAATTTTATTTCTACTATATTGCTTTGGTGAAAAACGCATCTGGGATCTGAATTCGGGTAAAATCGAGTGATAAATTTCGAATCTCAACACTTAGTAAAAATCTGAGTTTTCTGTGTTTTGCGACACAATATGCGACACAAAAGTTGTTATGCGACACAAGGGTTGTGTCGCATAGAAATGCGACACAAATTCTATACGACACAAGGGTTGTGTCGCATAGATGCGAGATGCTGATTCAACAGCGACATAGTGATTGTGTCGTATGAAAAATACGACATAAGATGCGACACAAAGTTGTGTCGTAAACGGTACGACACAAATGGGTTTATACGACACTAGGTGCGACATAGAGGCTTTTATACGACACAACAGGCAAAATACGACACAATATGCGACACAAGGCTTGTGTCGCACTGAAGAACACCAGCCCAGAAAGTCCGACTGTCGCGATTTTTCCGGCCAAAAACCCAATTCAAACCCGTTTTTAAGCTATAAAATCGTGTTCTACACTTTGTAAGGGACATATATAAGTTATATAAACAACTAACAAGTGAAAATACAAAGAATCGAGAGTTTTCGGGATTTTGTCGGAAACTTACAAATTGTCGAAATGAAAATCCGGAAAGATAGCGTTGTAGATCGTCGCGAGGTGGTCGTGAATCTCTAAAAATATTGATGATACGAGTGCGTTTGATAGTAGTATTTTGCGATTTTAATGGGTTGGGGTGGTTTCCTTTTTAGAGAGAAAATAAGAGAGAGAGAAGAAAGAAAAAGATGAAATGAAAAGAAAGAAAAGGTGGAGGTGGAAATGGTGGAAGCCCCACCATTTTCAGTCCACGCAATGTGCCCCGTGCGGTGTTCGTTTTCTCCCTAAATCTACCGATTCAAACTTGTGCGATATTTATATATTATGTGCTAGATTTTTAAACTTTGTGCAAAAAATTTCAATGGCGTGCCAAATTTGGATTGTATACTACGAGTAAATTTCTGAATTTTAATTGTTGATTCTATGCATCGTTATGGAATGACATCGAATGCTATGGAATTATGCGAATTAAACGCAACCTAATTATTATCAAAATGATAGATTGTGAAAAAAGTGTCCATCTATACAATCATATACTTATTTATTGATAGTCCAAACTGGAACTCTTATAAAGTAAGAAATCTTATACATAGTACATATTTATTGGTAGTTTGGGAACTGATATAAAATAAGAGATAATAGATATGAATCTTTGATACACACATGATAACTAATCTTCAAAATCTTTTTTACTTCTAAACTTTTTTCAAAAAGTGGTTGATAATAACCATGTAGCTATATTTAAAACCTTTGGAAGTGTATTATTATAAAGTAACAAAGATTTTCACAATAGAAAAATAGAATAAACAAATAAATAAGATATTAGGTAAACAGATCTTCTGCACGACGTATCGCATTGGGATTTGATGTTATCAACATTTTGATTCTCTAATGATTCCTCAAACTCAAACTCCAAAAATTATTCATCATATAAATATGATCATTACTACATTTCTATTCACATAAGCTCACAATATTTCTAGTACTAAAAACTCAAGTTCATGAAGGTTGTACAAGAAAAGAAAAGGCAAATCATCGATATGAAATTGTTTGCGTTACTAGTTGTAGTAACTGCGTCGCTTTTGGTCGTGCCACCAATGCTGCCACCGTTGCCACCACCACCGATGATGTTGATGTTCTTTCCTGTTGGGATTATGGCACTTCTTATGTTAACGGTGATCCAGCTTGTTGAATCGTCTACTAATCCTTTACACAATCGCATTCTGTTCTAGTAGCTAGGTTTGATTAGGCAAGTTGTATTTAAATGTTAGTTATTTTCGGGTATTGTGGTCTGATTAATCAGGATTCATACATGTAAAACAATGATGGAATTTTGTTTTTTGTGTTTCTACTTTTTGTGAAAACATTAAGAGAGCTTCCTAGTTTATATCAGGACCAAAATTCAGTGTTAAATTATGAGGCGATTGATAAACTTCAGTTATTAGAGTTTCTTTGTGAACTATAGTAGTATAGTATCAAATTAAGAGGGTGTTTGGGGATTGCAGAACATATCTTGCATTTCCAATAGTGTGTTTTGAAAAGAACTGTATAGTCTGATTTCATAAGATTGCATTTTCAAATAAGGCCTTTTTTTGTCAAAACTTTTTTTTATATTTACGTTTTCCAAACGCGATAAACTCTTAAAACCCAATCTCGATCACCCCTAAATATTTTCGCCTCCGGGAGATATACATGGCATTTTTATTATACATTATCATATAAGGATCGAATATGTAACAACTCGCAAATTTAAACGCGATTAATTATATTAATCACTTGCATTATTAGGCTAATTCCCTACTTGAGTGAATTCACAACACATTTTAGAGGTAAGTCTAGCATAGCCCAACTAGTTAGTACGCGCAGTATTACGTATTCGTAATTAGTTGTAATTACGTACAGAACAATTTGAAAACAAACGCGACAAAAACGTACGACTGTTGGTGAACAAAATTATTTAATAAAACGAAATTATTAAATAACTTAGTAACTAATGAATATTTTGTCAAAAATATTTACCAATTTATTTTATAACGCAAAACGTCAAAACGTATAATTAAAATCAAACAAAGTTTGAAATTTTATAAAATTTATAAAATTTGGTTCCATAAAAAGAGCCTAATTAAATATAATGAAATATGTAATTTAAAAATACATTAGTTGAAATACTGTAATATTTAACGATCGGATAAACAAACACGGAACGCAAACACGGAGGCAGAAGTGGAACAAAACCACCTCCACCTCCCTATTTTCTCTCCATTTCTTTTCACTTTCTTTCTCTTCTCTTTCTCTTTTCTCTCTATTATCACCACCACCTACCAAAACCACCACACAAATCACCACAAAACTACCATCAAACGACGCCGAATCAACAAACAAAATAGAGGAAAACGACCACGAGACTACGATCTACACTTCTACCTTTTCGGATTTCAAATCCGACACTCGTAAGTTTCCGACAAATCCCGCAAATCTTTAGATTTCCAAGTTATAATTGCTACTTAGTGTTTAACATACTTAGAATAACATGTTTTAGTGTTTTATACAACCGAAAACGTTCCAAATCAACCAAAAATCCGACTTTTTCTCGCTGTTCGTCGAACAGGCGACTACGTCGCATTGGGACCGAAAACAGTACTGCGACGTAGGCCTTTACGTCGCATTACCCTTCCTTACGTCGCACATAGCGACGCAGACCACTACGTCGCATTAAATTGCGAGCGTCGCCTATGCGACGCAACCCATGACGTCGCAGAACCTGAATGCGACGTAGACCCGTACGTCGCACCCTACGTCGCATAACCACCCAGCGTCGCACCTTACGTCGCTAAAAACAGGAAGTTTAAAAACTTATTTTCACTAAGTGTCGAACTAACCGGAAACGCATATCTTTATACAAATTCGATTCACGAGACTTACAAACAATTCAAACATACTTGTTTTATCGAAATGTTGATTTCAAACTTTCACCAACGAGTCGTATACGTTTTCACAAACAACGAAATACAAACATAAACATTAAACGAACGATTTGGACATAACTTGGTTGTACGAACACTAGCATGGATGATTAGTTTAGACATCCACATACTTATTAAATCTCGTACGTTTAGGACGTTAGGAGATTTCAGACTGTACTTGGGCTTAGGTTTGCTAGCACTCGCACAACTACTTAAACGCAACAGGTGAGTTCACAGCCCCTACTTTTATTGATTTAACTGCTTTTGAACAGGGGTGGAAAACATAGTCAACTGTTTTACTTATTGCCATAATTGCTTTTACTTATATGATTGTTTATCATACGTGTTTTACTCAAACTGTTAGAGTACTTTGAACTACTGAACTATTGTTCGAACTTTGTTTATGAAATAACATTTTCATACTGATACACTGAACAAATGGGATAACTTATTCGACAAACTGTTTTAACTAGACCGGAGAACGACCGGTAAACTGTTTTGCAAACGACTGAAAACTCTTAAACTTGTTTGGTATACCGGAGAACGACCGGTACTTTTGTGTAAATGCTGGAGAACGACCAGCTACGTATTTTAGTGCCAGAGAACGACTGGCCACTGGACGGGAGAACGACCCGTGCGTCTTGGATGGGAGAACGACCCGTGCGTTACTAGACCGGAGAACGACCGGTAAACTGTTTTTGTTGAACGGGATAACGACCCGTGCGTATTTGACCGGAGAACGACCGGTACTGTGTATTTGTAACTCGCTGGAGAACGACCAGCACGTGTTTTAACTTGAACTTTGGGCGAACAACCCACAAAACTGGTATTTGGATAACATTCTACAAAACTTATTCTCGACTATTATGGCAATACTATTTGTGAACATATTTGGATAACAACTGTGATACAAACTTGATTCAACTTGTGTAAACTTAAAACCTGTGAATTCACTCAACCTAGTTGTTGACTTTTACTATGTTTTTCAGGGAATTAGCTGCGCATGTAAGAATCGCCAACACATGGAGAATTAGGCGACCCTTGAAGCTTAGGATGCCAACTTTTGGAAACATATGGATTTCTTTAGTATAACTGAAATGTTTTAGTCATATTTCAGAAATCTACTTTTGTAAACTTACTACTATTAACTAATACGATTCGATGAATCGTAAACTTTGTAATTAACTCTTTTGGCATCTTAATATATATTGTTCTGTTGTAATCATAAGCTCTGATACGTATGCATGCTTTATTATTGTGACACCCCCGTACTTAAACTAAAACGCTTCCGCTAAACGAGGGCGACTCTGGAACCCACAAACGTAAATGGAACAATGATGGTAACGACCGTCAGGGTCAACAAAACAGAAACCCGGGAAACACCCGAGCCTTTGCCGCAATCACCAACTCTGGACCCAAAACCTATCTTGGCAACAAACCAAAATGCGACAAGTGCGGGATGCATCATAATGGCAACTGTGCTTTCTGCCAAGATTGCAAAAACTGGGGTCATTTGGCCCAAAACTGTAAAACCAACCCTCCTCCTCGATCAAACGCGTGTTACGAGTGCGGTGAATCCGGACATTTTTGAAACCAATGTCCGAAACTGAACAACAACCAGAACAACCCCGGAAACAACAATCAAAACAACAACAACCACATCGCAACCATCCCACCGGCTCGTGGCCGCGCATACATCCTCCGTGCACCGGAAACTGTTGCGGACTATGGCAAACACGGTATGTCTTACCAACTCTTGCTACGATTTAACGTTCCTTTCATTCGAATGTCAATTCGAACACACCACTTGGTAAACGCTAACCACGAAACGAACTTGAACTATCAAACTATACCGCGAGTATACTAAACAGTTAAAACTATATTGGCAAACATAGATCACTACACAAACTATTACTATTATTGTAACGACATGACTTATCGGAGAACATACGCCGCGGGCGATCCGACTTGATTTTTAAATCTCGGGACGAGATTTCTCTAACATGGGGAGAATGTAACAACTCGCAAATTTAAACGCGATTAATTATATTAATCACTTGCATTATTAGGCTAATTCCCTACTTGAGTGAATTCACAACACATTTTAGAGGTAAGTCTAGCATAGCCCAACTAGTTAGTACGCGCAGTATTACGTATTCGTAATTAGTTGTAATTACGTACAGAACAATTTGAAAACAAACGCGACAAAAACGTACGACTGTTGGTGAACAAAATTATTTAATAAAACGAAATTATTAAATAACTTAGTAACTAATGAATATTTTGTCAAAAATATTTACCAATTTATTTTATAACGCAAAACGTCAAAACGTATAATTAAAATCAAACAAAGTTTGAAATTTTATAAAATTTATAAAATTTGGTTCCATAAAAAGAGCCTAATTAAATATAATGAAATATGTAATTTAAAAATACATTAGTTGAAATACTGTAATATTTAACGATCGGATAAACAAACACGGAACGCAAACACGGAGGCAGAAGTGGAACAAAACCACCTCCACCTCCCTATTTTCTCTCCATTTCTTTTCACTTTCTTTCTCTTCTCTTTCTCTTTTCTCTCTATTATCACCACCACCTACCAAAACCACCACACAAATCACCACAAAACTACCATCAAACGACGCCGAATCAACAAACAAAATAGAGGAAAACGACCACGAGACTACGATCTACACTTCTACCTTTTCGGATTTCAAATCCGACACTCGTAAGTTTCCGACAAATCCCGCAAATCTTTAGATTTCCAAGTTATAATTGCTACTTAGTGTTTAACATACTTAGAATAACATGTTTTAGTGTTTTATACAACCGAAAACGTTCCAAATCAACCAAAAATCCGACTTTTTCTCGCTGTTCGTCGAACAGGCGACTACGTCGCATTGGGACCGAAAACAGTACTGCGACGTAGGCCTTTACGTCGCATTACCCTTCCTTACGTCGCACATAGCGACGCAGACCACTACGTCGCATTAAATTGCGAGCGTCGCCTATGCGACGCAACCCATGACGTCGCAGAACCTGAATGCGACGTAGACCCGTACGTCGCACCCTACGTCGCATAACCACCCAGCGTCGCACCTTACGTCGCTAAAAACAGGAAGTTTAAAAACTTATTTTCACTAAGTGTCGAACTAACCGGAAACGCATATCTTTATACAAATTCGATTCACGAGACTTACAAACAATTCAAACATACTTGTTTTATCGAAATGTTGATTTCAAACTTTCACCAACGAGTCGTATACGTTTTCACAAACAACGAAATACAAACATAAACATTAAACGAACGATTTGGACATAACTTGGTTGTACGAACACTAGCATGGATGATTAGTTTAGACATCCACATACTTATTAAATCTCGTACGTTTAGGACGTTAGGAGATTTCAGACTGTACTTGGGCTTAGGTTTGCTAGCACTCGCACAACTACTTAAACGCAACAGGTGAGTTCACAGCCCCTACTTTTATTGATTTAACTGCTTTTGAACAGGGGTGGAAAACATAGTCAACTGTTTTACTTATTGCCATAATTGCTTTTACTTATATGATTGTTTATCATACGTGTTTTACTCAAACTGTTAGAGTACTTTGAACTACTGAACTATTGTTCGAACTTTGTTTATGAAATAACATTTTCATACTGATACACTGAACAAATGGGATAACTTATTCGACAAACTGTTTTAACTAGACCGGAGAACGACCGGTAAACTGTTTTGCAAACGACTGAAAACTCTTAAACTTGTTTGGTATACCGGAGAACGACCGGTACTTTTGTGTAAATGCTGGAGAACGACCAGCTACGTATTTTAGTGCCAGAGAACGACTGGCCACTGGACGGGAGAACGACCCGTGCGTCTTGGATGGGAGAACGACCCGTGCGTTACTAGACCGGAGAACGACCGGTAAACTGTTTTTGTTGAACGGGAGAACGACCCGTGCGTATTTGACCGGAGAACGACCGGTACTGTGTATTTGTAACTCGCTGGAGAACGACCAGCACGTGTTTTAACTTGAACTTTGGGCGAACAACCCACAAAACTGGTATTTGGATAACATTCTACAAAACTTATTCTCGACTATTATGGCAATACTATTTGTGAACATATTTGGATAACAACTGTGATACAAACTTGATTCAACTTGTGTAAACTTAAAACCTGTGAATTCACTCAACCTAGTTGTTGACTTTTACTATGTTTTTCAGGGAATTAGCTGCGCATGTAAGAATCGCCAACACATGGAGAATTAGGCGACCCTTGAAGCTTAGGATGCCAACTTTTGGAAACATATGGATTTCTTTAGTATAACTGAAATGTTTTAGTCATATTTCAGAAATCTACTTTTGTAAACTTACTACTATTAACTAATACGATTCGATGAATCGTAAACTTTGTAATTAACTCTTTTGGCATCTTAATATATATTGTTCTGTTGTAATCATAAGCTCTGATACGTATGCATGCTTTATTATTGTGACACCCCCGTACTTAAACTAAAACGCTTCCGCTAAACGAGGGCGACTCTGGAACCCACAAACGTAAATGGAACAATGATGGTAACGACCGTCAGGGTCAACAAAACAGAAACCCGGGAAACACCCGAGCCTTTGCCGCAATCACCAACTCTGGACCCAAAACCTATCTTGGCAACAAACCAAAATGCGACAAGTGCGGGATGCATCATAATGGCAACTGTGCTTTCTGCCAAGATTGCAAAAACTGGGGTCATTTGGCCCAAAACTGTAAAACCAACCCTCCTCCTCGATCAAACGCGTGTTACGAGTGCGGTGAATCCGGACATTTTTGAAACCAATGTCCGAAACTGAACAACAACCAGAACAACCCCGGAAACAACAATCAAAACAACAACAACCACATCGCAACCATCCCACCGGCTCGTGGCCGCGCATACATCCTCCGTGCACCGGAAACTGTTGCGGACTATGGCAAACACGGTATGTCTTACCAACTCTTGCTACGATTTAACGTTCCTTTCATTCGAATGTCAATTCGAACACACCACTTGGTAAACGCTAACCACGAAACGAACTTGAACTATCAAACTATACCGCGAGTATACTAAACAGTTAAAACTATATTGGCAAACATAGATCACTACACAAACTATTACTATTATTGTAACGACATGACTTATCGGAGAACATACGCCGCGGGCGATCCGACTTGATTTTTAAATCTCGGGACGAGATTTCTCTAACATGGGGAGAATGTAACAACTCGCAAATTTAAACGCGATTAATTATATTAATCACTTGCATTATTAGGCTAATTCCCTACTTGAGTGAATTCACAACACATTTTAGAGGTAAGTCTAGCATAGCCCAACTAGTTAGTACGCGCAGTATTACGTATTCGTAATTAGTTGTAATTACGTACAGAACAATTTGAAAACAAACGCGACAAAAACGTACGACTGTTGGTGAACAAAATTATTTAATAAAACGAAATTATTAAATAACTTAGTAACTAATGAATATTTTGTCAAAAATATTTACCAATTTATTTTATAACGCAAAACGTCAAAACGTATAATTAAAATCAAACAAAGTTTGAAATTTTATAAAATTTATAAAATTTGGTTCCATAAAAAGAGCCTAATTAAATATAATGAAATATGTAATTTAAAAATACATTAGTTGAAATACTGTAATATTTAACGATCGGATAAACAAACACGGAACGCAAACACGGAGGCAGAAGTGGAACAAAACCACCTCCACCTCCCTATTTTCTCTCCATTTCTTTTCACTTTCTTTCTCTTCTCTTTCTCTTTTCTCTCTATTATCACCACCACCTACCAAAACCACCACACAAATCACCACAAAACTACCATCAAACGACGCCGAATCAACAAACAAAATAGAGGAAAACGACCACGAGACTACGATCTACACTTCTACCTTTTCGGATTTCAAATCCGACACTCGTAAGTTTCCGACAAATCCCGCAAATCTTTAGATTTCCAAGTTATAATTGCTACTTAGTGTTTAACATACTTAGAATAACATGTTTTAGTGTTTTATACAACCGAAAACGTTCCAAATCAACCAAAAATCCGACTTTTTCTCGCTGTTCGTCGAACAGGCGACTACGTCGCATTGGGACCGAAAACAGTACTGCGACGTAGGCCTTTACGTCGCATTACCCTTCCTTACGTCGCACATAGCGACGCAGACCACTACGTCGCATTAAATTGCGAGCGTCGCCTATGCGACGCAACCCATGACGTCGCAGAACCTGAATGCGACGTAGACCCGTACGTCGCACCCTACGTCGCATAACCACCCAGCGTCGCACCTTACGTCGCTAAAAACAGGAAGTTTAAAAACTTATTTTCACTAAGTGTCGAACTAACCGGAAACGCATATCTTTATACAAATTCGATTCACGAGACTTACAAACAATTCAAACATACTTGTTTTATCGAAATGTTGATTTCAAACTTTCACCAACGAGTCGTATACGTTTTCACAAACAACGAAATACAAACATAAACATTAAACGAACGATTTGGACATAACTTGGTTGTACGAACACTAGCATGGATGATTAGTTTAGACATCCACATACTTATTAAATCTCGTACGTTTAGGACGTTAGGAGATTTCAGACTGTACTTGGGCTTAGGTTTGCTAGCACTCGCACAACTACTTAAACGCAACAGGTGAGTTCACAGCCCCTACTTTTATTGATTTAACTGCTTTTGAACAGGGGTGGAAAACATAGTCAACTGTTTTACTTATTGCCATAATTGCTTTTACTTATATGATTGTTTATCATACGTGTTTTACTCAAACTGTTAGAGTACTTTGAACTACTGAACTATTGTTCGAACTTTGTTTATGAAATAACATTTTCATACTGATACACTGAACAAATGGGATAACTTATTCGACAAACTGTTTTAACTAGACCGGAGAACGACCGGTAAACTGTTTTGCAAACGACTGAAAACTCTTAAACTTGTTTGGTATACCGGAGAACGACCGGTACTTTTGTGTAAATGCTGGAGAACGACCAGCTACGTATTTTAGTGCCAGAGAACGACTGGCCACTGGACGGGAGAACGACCCGTGCGTCTTGGATGGGAGAACGACCCGTGCGTTACTAGACCGGAGAACGACCGGTAAACTGTTTTTGTTGAACGGGAGAACGACCCGTGCGTATTTGACCGGAGAACGACCGGTACTGTGTATTTGTAACTCGCTGGAGAACGACCAGCACGTGTTTTAACTTGAACTTTGGGCGAACAACCCACAAAACTGGTATTTGGATAACATTCTACAAAACTTATTCTCGACTATTATGGCAATACTATTTGTGAACATATTTGGATAACAACTGTGATACAAACTTGATTCAACTTGTGTAAACTTAAAACCTGTGAATTCACTCAACCTAGTTGTTGACTTTTACTATGTTTTTCAGGGAATTAGCTGCGCATGTAAGAATCGCCAACACATGGAGAATTAGGCGACCCTTGAAGCTTAGGATGCCAACTTTTGGAAACATATGGATTTCTTTAGTATAACTGAAATGTTTTAGTCATATTTCAGAAATCTACTTTTGTAAACTTACTACTATTAACTAATACGATTCGATGAATCGTAAACTTTGTAATTAACTCTTTTGGCATCTTAATATATATTGTTCTGTTGTAATCATAAGCTCTGATACGTATGCATGCTTTATTATTGTGACACCCCCGTACTTAAACTAAAACGCTTCCGCTAAACGAGGGCGACTCTGGAACCCACAAACGTAAATGGAACAATGATGGTAACGACCGTCAGGGTCAACAAAACAGAAACCCGGGAAACACCCGAGCCTTTGCCGCAATCACCAACTCTGGACCCAAAACCTATCTTGGCAACAAACCAAAATGCGACAAGTGCGGGATGCATCATAATGGCAACTGTGCTTTCTGCCAAGATTGCAAAAACTGGGGTCATTTGGCCCAAAACTGTAAAACCAACCCTCCTCCTCGATCAAACGCGTGTTACGAGTGCGGTGAATCCGGACATTTTCGAAACCAATGTCCGAAACTGAACAACAACCAGAACAACCCCGGAAACAACAATCAAAACAACAACAACCACATCGCAACCATCCCACCGGCTCGTGGCCGCGCATACATCCTCCGTGCACCGGAAACTGTTGCGGACTATGGCAAACACGGTATGTCTTACCAACTCTTGCTACGATTTAACGTTCCTTTCATTCGAATGTCAATTCGAACACACCACTTGGTAAACGCTAACCACGAAACGAACTTGAACTATCAAACTATACCGCGAGTATACTAAACAGTTAAAACTATATTGGCAAACATAGATCACTACACAAACTATTACTATTATTGTAACGACATGACTTATCGGAGAACATACGCCGCGGGCGATCCGACTTGATTTTTAAATCTCGGGACGAGATTTCTCTAACATGGGGAGAATGTAACAACTCGCAAATTTAAACGCGATTAATTATATTAATCACTTGCATTATTAGGCTAATTCCCTACTTGAGTGAATTCACAACACATTTTAGAGGTAAGTCTAGCATAGCCCAACTAGTTAGTACGCGCAGTATTACGTATTCGTAATTAGTTGTAATTACGTACAGAACAATTTGAAAACAAACGCGACAAAAACGTACGACTGTTGGTGAACAAAATTATTTAATAAAACGAAATTATTAAATAACTTAGTAACTAATGAATATTTTGTCAAAAATATTTACCAATTTATTTTATAACGCAAAACGTCAAAACGTATAATTAAAATCAAACAAAGTTTGAAATTTTATAAAATTTATAAAATTTGGTTCCATAAAAAGAGCCTAATTAAATATAATGAAATATGTAATTTAAAAATACATTAGTTGAAATACTGTAATATTTAACGATCGGATAAACAAACACGGAACGCAAACACGGAGGCAGAAGTGGAACAAAACCACCTCCACCTCCCTATTTTCTCTCCATTTCTTTTCACTTTCTTTCTCTTCTCTTTCTCTTTTCTCTCTATTATCACCACCACCTACCAAAACCACCACACAAATCACCACAAAACTACCATCAAACGACGCCGAATCAACAAACAAAATAGAGGAAAACGACCACGAGACTACGATCTACACTTCTACCTTTTCGGATTTCAAATCCGACACTCGTAAGTTTCCGACAAATCCCGTAAATCTTTAGATTTCCAAGTTATAATTGCTACTTAGTGTTTAACATACTTAGAATAACATGTTTTAGTGTTTTATACAACCGAAAACGTTCCAAATCAACCAAAAATCCGACTTTTTCTCGCTGTTCGTCGAACAGGCGACTACGTCGCATTGGGACCGAAAACAGTACTGCGACGTAGGCCTTTACGTCGCATTACCCTTCCTTACGTCGCACATAGCGACGCAGACCACTACGTCGCATTAAATTGCGAGCGTCGCCTATGCGACGCAACCCATGACGTCGCAGAACCTGAATGCGACGTAGACCCGTACGTCGCACCCTACGTCGCATAACCACCCAGCGTCGCACCTTACGTCGCTAAAAACAGGAAGTTTAAAAACTTATTTTCACTAAGTGTCGAACTAACCGGAAACGCATATCTTTATACAAATTCGATTCACGAGACTTACAAACAATTCAAACATACTTGTTTTATCGAAATGTTGATTTCAAACTTTCACAAACGAGTCGTATACGTTTTCACAAACAACGAAATACAAACATAAACATTAAACGAACGATTTGGACATAACTTGGTTGTACGAACACTAGCATGGATGATTAGTTTAGACATCCACATACTTATTAAATCTCGTACGTTTAGGACGTTAGGAGATTTCAGACTGTACTTGGGCTTAGGTTTGCTAGCACTCGCACAACTACTTAAACGCAACAGGTGAGTTCACAGCCCCTACTTTTATTGATTTAACTGCTTTTGAACAGGGGTGGAAAACATAGTCAACTGTTTTACTTATTGCCATAATTGCTTTTACTTATATGATTGTTTATCATACGTGTTTTACTCAAACTGTTAGAGTACTTTGAACTACTGAACTATTGTTCGAACTTTGTTTATGAAATAACATTTTCATACTGATACACTGAACAAATGGGATAACTTATTCGACAAACTGTTTTAACTAGACCGGAGAACGACCGGTAAACTGTTTTGCAAACGACTGAAAACTCTTAAACTTGTTTGGTATACCGGAGAACGACCGGTACTTTTGTGTAAATGCTGGAGAACGACCAGCTACGTATTTTAGTGCCAGAGAACGACTGGCCACTGGACGGGAGAACGACCCGTGCGTCTTGGATGGGAGAACGACCCGTGCGTTACTAGACCGGAGAACGACCGGTAAACTGTTTTTGTTGAACGGGAGAACGACCCGTGCGTATTTGACCGGAGAACGACCGGTACTGTGTATTTGTAACTCGCTGGAGAACGACCAGCACGTGTTTTAACTTGAACTTTGGGCGAACAACCCACAAAACTGGTATTTGGATAACATTCTACAAAACTTATTCTCGACTATTATGGCAATACTATTTGTGAACATATTTGGATAACAACTGTGATACAAACTTGATTCAACTTGTGTAAACTTAAAACCTGTGAATTCACTCAACCTAGTTGTTGACTTTTACTATGTTTTTCAGGGAATTAGCTGCGCATGTAAGAATCGCCAACACATGGAGAATTAGGCGACCCTTGAAGCTTAGGATGCCAACTTTTGGAAACATATGGATTTCTTTAGTATAACTGAAATGTTTTAGTCATATTTCAGAAATCTACTTTTGTAAACTTACTACTATTAACTAATACGATTCGATGAATCGTAAACTTTGTAATTAACTCTTTTGGCATCTTAATATATATTGTTCTGTTGTAATCATAAGCTCTGATACGTATGCATGCTTTATTATTGTGACACCCCAGTACTTAAACTAACTGCTTCCGCTAAACAAAATTTGGGGGTGTTACAGAATATAAATATGGATCTCCTTAAACATTGGTTGATTTAGCGATCAAACGCGATCAAACACCCAAAAACTGGTTAACCGTTAGAAGATATCAGTGGCGGATTCATTTTGAGTGACCTGTAGCAATGGTATCAACCCGTAGCAGAAACAAGAAATACAACTAAAAATGCGATTTTTCAATAGAAATTACACTGCGTACTGAAAATGGACCCGTAACAACTGCTACCCCTACCCTCTACATGGCTCCGCCCATGAGATAGATTGAACCATTAAGTTGTATGTGAGAATATGTTCAATGAAGATTGAACCATTAAGTTATGTAAATGAGAATGCTGAATTACAACCATTTAATATACTTTTTTTCTGAAAGACAACAAGCATTTGATCATTAAACATGACGACATTAGTCTAATGTATTACAATTATCAACGTTTTTCTATCTGAAGTGTTCTGTATTCAAAATTAATTAATGTCATAATTTGTAATTCTAGAATCATAAGAATGATTGATGAATTTGATGATTAAAGTGAGTTTCACAAATGGGGTTTTAGAGAGAGAAAGTAGAGAGAGGTTGAGAGAGTTTAAGCAAAGATTAAGGCAAAAGTTTATTATTCAATTAAGCTTTTAAAAATTGTTTTAACACTTAGGTCTTAGCATGACTACATGCTTATATACTAATAAGACCAGCTAAATGATTAAACATTAAGCAAGTTTACAATATCTTATATTTTTATGGCTAACATAATTCCCGATGGGTGGCTAACTGATGGAGGCCCAAGTGTGGAGGAGCGGGCTCTTGAGTTTTTGGAGGTTCAAGATTGTGTAACAAAACAGGCTGCACGAAAATGGCCATAACTTGGGCTACAAGGCTCCGTTTCAGGCCCTTGAGTAGGCGAATCAAAGCTTAGAGTGAGGCCTACCAAGCCGCTAATAGCTGTAGGCGGTTAGTCCCACTCTCGAAGCCCAAAAACGCCTCCGTTTGGAAGATATGGGCCATTTTAGGATTTTTCTGTTCATATGGGTTTTTGTTTTGGGTTTTATGTTCGGCCCGTTTTGTTTTAAAGACCCATTTAAATTTCTACTTGTTATTTATACTTTCTTCTTCATTGTAATGAACTCAGTTTTCAATTTCAAGATTTTGGATTTCACTCTCAATTTTGTGAATCAAAGTTACCCATCCACGGCATTCTTTGTGAATCAACGTGTTTTGGAAGAATTATTTCTGGCTATTCCTTTGAATCAACAGGATTAATTTGTTATCTTAATTCTGCACTACATCACTAACATGGTTATCAATCTAGATAATTTTATTAAAAATAGTTATAGATTCAAAATTCTCCGGGTGGATAATAGTTGTAAGATCAAAGCAATTGTATACAGAATATATTTATTTAAAAATAATATAAATCATGTGTTACACTTTTTGACAGCTTGTTTAGTCTACATTTCTCTTGGTGAGTTGGTGACAAAATAATATAAAGTTACTATTTGGTATTTAACCAACAATACTCGAATGTTATTGGCAAAATAGACCTTTAAAAAGTTTATTGAGTGAGTACTCGGGCCAATGATTCTGGAGACTTGTCCTGTTGTCCAGACCTACTAAAGTTAAAGAAGGCCCACTAGTTTGTTTTTTTAGCCATTAGCTTTTTTAATTTCATTCGATAGAAATTCCATTAAAATCTTTTTTACATTGTCTAAATACTACTACCCTGTCCCATTACAAGTGTCAACTTTTGACTTTTTAACGTTTTTATTTTTCAACTTTGATCTTAAATATATTTGTTTGTATTATATAATATGATTTTGCTAAACAAAGCTCAAAGAGCTTTGGTTAAGATGTTAAGACATGTATAAAAATGTGTACTCAAACAATAACAAACTTTTTGGCCCCCTAAATTTTGGTTAATGTACAACCATTTTATGCATGTCCAAACAATTTAAACAAGGAAAATGATTAGTAGGCCTAAATTTCTAGGCCTAAAAAGAGAACTAAAAATGTGATTGGTTAATGTGAAAATTTGACTGGATGAGATTAGGAGAGAGAAAAAATTCAACTAATAAGAGAAGTAGGTCTCTTTTTAGGTCTACCTAATTAGGCTTGTATAGCATTACTCTTTAAACAAAGCCCTACGGGCTTTGTTTAGCAAAACCTTATACAATAATACCCGATGAAAATTATATCAATGAAAATACATTTAAAACTCATTACATTCATATATAATTAAGGTCAAAGTTATAAAAAAAAAGACCTTCAAAAGTCAAAACTGGACACTTATAATGGGACGGAGGCAGTACATTTTTCAAATTAAATAAGGAATGATAAAGTTGGTTTCGGATAGGTTTGTCTAATCAGGAGTAGTGTCTATCATCCTGGCGAGCTATCTAGTCCACACCATGGGGTTTCTAGTATGTGTTAAGGTTGCATTGCATCACTGGCATAGTTGTTAACTCGTGACTTGACTCGCGATTCGGAGTCTTGATTTTTAACTCGTGACTCGTAATTCGGCTCGACTCGTAAGAGTCACTATTTTACAATAAACATGTATTTTTATCTCTATATGTATATTATTGTTAAAGGTTTTTGCTTTTAAGTGAAGTAAAACATAGTATAAGTCGATAATTAAGTCGTAGACCGTCAATTAACATAAATGCTCAATTCAATACAGAGTATAGTCATTTATTTATCTATTTTATTCTTTTCTCTTTGATATTACATTACACTATAAAGTTTGTCTGATTTTCTGACTCGTAAAAGTCGCACAAGACTCGTAAGAGTCACACATGACTCGGAAGAGTCAATAAACGACTCATAAGAGTCAAAGTCATTTAAGAGTCGGGGTTCGAGTCGCCTCGTTTTTTTCATTTTCGACTCGACTTGTAAGAGTCGACTTGTGAATCGTAAGAGCTTAACAACTATGATCACTGGTCAATGGCTTAAATGAGCGATTAGTTAGGTAGATGTAAGGATCCTATATTTTACGGATTCACTTGCGTATTTAATCGATTTCATAACTTAGGATTTTATTTTAATTGGTACTCGTTTCCTTAATGTTTTCTACTAGTTTTTTTCACTCGCGCATTGCAGTGGGATTTAAAATCATACGTTTGAGGATTAATTTAGCTACACGGAATTAAAGATATGTAATCATTTCATAAAGAAATTTATACTTCTATATTCATAGTTCGTACTAATTATCATGATATATTTACCATCTTGAATATATAAATGTATCGTTTTTTTATATCCTTTTAACATTATTATAATTAAATTATCATGTGCTAGATCATATTTTCAAATCTTAAGCTAGTATAAGCTTTCATAAGCTCTAGAAGTTTTGATACTTCTTTTTCAAGAGCTAATTTTTTCAACAAGCTCCCAATAAACTCCTACATATTTGTGTTCCGAACAAAACTTATAGCTTTAGCTTATAAAAAATAAATAAACTTAAGCTACTATAAGCTCTCGTAAGCTACTCACCCAAATACACCCTAAAACTTTTTTCTTCTAACTCAAAAAAGTCTTGTTAGTGGACCCACCGCTAAAAGCCTTATATTTATCTTCAAAATTCGAAATTAACTAGGTGTAGTTACTTACTCCTCTGTAACAGTCAAATGTGACTTTAGACACAGTTTTAAGATTCTCCACTAATCAAATATCATATCTACCCATTAAAATCTTTTTCGATACTTATTTTGAATAACTTATTCTGGAGTAAAAAAAGTAATGATTTTATTTTTATTAATTAAATTATATATTTTTTATCTGGTAATAATTATTTAAGAATGTAAAATGCTACGGAAGTACGGAGTAGTAGTTAAGTTGTGGATTAATAACACACCTTTGGGCTTGGGCCATTCGTAAATTTTTTCACATTAAAAAGTCAAAGCCTATTAGACGACCAAACCGCTTAAAAGTTAATCCTAATTCCAATTTCCAAACCAATTGGGATTGTATTTAAAAGAAGCAAAAAACCCACAAATAAAACACAAAGAACAAAAACACAACAACGTTCGTGGAGAGTCGAACACCAACTCCTTCTATTGGACGCGATTGAGGTATGATTTTGGTGTCCAATATTTGTTAACTAGCATAACGATAATATTGATGATAATGAATTAATATAATGCTGAATAGTTTTAATATTATGATAATGATAAATTGACAATCGATTTATGTTGTGGAATGGTTTGTTTTACGGTTTTGTAGTTGGTCCGATAA
The DNA here is from genome assembly GCA_949592205.1 of Helichrysum umbraculigerum. NCBI lineage: Eukaryota > Viridiplantae > Streptophyta > Magnoliopsida > Asterales > Asteraceae > Helichrysum > Helichrysum umbraculigerum. Next base: position 6,767,871 of record CATIUR010000004.1, on the reverse strand, counting down.
AAGGAAAATAAATAAATTATAGCCTTGTCAATGTATCTTTAATTAGCAATTAACAATTATAATAATCTTGTTGTAGGTGCTGTGTTAAAAAATAATCCAAATCGTTAATTACGATACAATGGAATGGTCGGAGGCGTTGCCTGAATTACTTGATGTAGTCGCAAAGAAACATATGCATTATTATGAAGATTATCTTAGTTTCTCTGGCGTGTGCAAGTTGTGGCATTCTATTGCGGTACAAGCCGCAACCAAAGTTCCATACTCCAATGGACTTCCTTCGCAGTTTCCGTCTTTGTTGCTTGCAGAGAAAAAAGAAGATGATGAGTTTCGTGAATTGTTTCTTCTCTCAAACAACAGTATTCGCAAGATACGACTTCCAGAAGCGTATGGGAAATTTTGTACGTCTTCATCCGGGTGGCTCCTAACAGTTGGAGATGATACGGCTACTAAACTTATCAATCCGTTATCACGTGAAACCATCGATCTGCCAAAGATCGACACCTTTCCAGAATTCTTGGAATTTTCAGATTGGGATCTTGGAATACGTAAGCTACTCTTCCGAAGTCAATCACCCGTGGTGGTGGTGTTATGGGGATGCTCTTGTAAGCTAGGGTTTTGCCGTATTGGAGATAATAAGTGGACATCTATTGAAACAGGTTGGGATGGGAAGATATTCGATATAACTTGTTACGACGGGAGAGTTTATTATTTTGATGGTAACTATCATATAAGATCATGTGATGTTTATGAAAAAGACCCAATGATCATTGTTGATGTTTCACTACTACCGAAGTATTTCTATAATGAAGATCTGGCCGGTGCTTATATTCTAGGATTGGATGATGGTGACGGAAGGAAGAAGTTGTTGGTCGTTATCAGAGAACTAATGGACGATGATGTAGATGATCTTGAGTTATGGTATGAGACTTACAAGACAAAGAGTTTTCAAGTTTTTGAGTATGATTTAGAAAATGGAAAATGGTCGAAGGTGAATGATCTTGGTAAAAAAACTTTGTTTGTTGGATATAGTTCATCCTTTTGGATAGAGGACACTTCAGGGGTGATCATGGGCAATTGCATATATTATAGTGATGATGTGTTATACCGCCGTAGCAAATATGGAGGAGGGAGGGATATGGGGATTTATCATATGTCTCACGGAACCATCGAGCCTCATTTCACAGGAGAATCACGTAGCAAAATTACCCCACCAATTTGGCTTCAATCAATGTAAACGTTTATGCACATTGTGGTGCTTATGTTTGTTACAGTGAACTTTCAACATGTTTCTAACGAGAAATTTATTAAATAATTAGATTGGATTGTCAAGATGATGTACCATTGATTTGGAAAAATTGAATGGTTAAATGTATATGATTTACTATCTGACATATCAATTGCCAAGTAATAAGTTTTGTTGTATATTTAGTGCATTGGCGGATTAGTGGACACGGGGTTTGTGATGCGGAGTGCATACCAGGTTAAATTACTAAATACCGGGATCAACCAAAATTGCGGCGGCCAAGGGCCCATGCCTCCTTGTGGGTTATTATGGGCAACGCTATATTGATACTATATTGCATATATTGTTAACCGTCCATTTCATTTGATGGCTATATATATGGTTTTGAGATGATATGATTTTCTGGGTTTAGTTCTATGCTTTTTGGATCTGCAAGATTCTTATTAATTAGCAGTAAAATAGTTTTGGCGGTAACCGAAGTTGCCGTTTTCGGTTGTTCAAACACAAACCAGAAAATGAATTAAAGAAGTTCAAACGCTTGCATAAGGATTATGAAATAATTTTAATGAAGTCATTTGACTTTTATCTATTGCGATGCCTTAATAGCCTTCATTATTAAAAGGGTTAAGTTTCATCTTTAATATATTTCGTGTGAGTTGCAAGTACAACTTGCAAATTAAAGCATGTGAAACCCATTTTGATGAATCGTCTACTCGAAATCTACTAGACTCTATACCCGTGTATTACACGGGGTTGGACGAAAACAAATAGATTTTAAAAGTTGTTGATACGAATGATTAAATCAAATTGTGATATGATAATAGTTCTAATATATTACGAATACCTATTGTGATATGATAATAGTCCTAATGTATTACGAATACCTATTTGGATAAAGTTATCATAATTATTTTTCTTTATATAATAAATTAATTAATGATTTATGATGTCACTAAATCCTATAATTTAGCTAATTGGACAAAATTAAGAAATTCTATTGGTTGATTAAATTTTTGATGACATCATCACCTCTTTCTTATATATAATTTAAGATTTGGAATTTCGATAAGGCTATTAGTTGCAAAATAATTTATGATGCAGCTTTAATTATTACTAGATCAAGACCCGCGAAATTCGCGGGCTACATCATTAAAATGTTACAACAAAATTTATCAGTAGTGGACATTGAATACACAATCAAAAAAATGTATATTTTGGTGAAATTGACTTATTCCTGCATGACAGTATATGTGTTGATTTATTGACATACACCGATACCGAGTTTGCACAATTAATTGAGTATAATTTCAACAAATTCAAGAACTTAATAACATATATGAGGTGTACGAACATCTTCATGTAAAAATGTAAAAAATGGTAAAACAATTTAATATCATATATGTTTATCTTAATTATAGACATATTGGGGAAATTTAAAGTATTTGTAAAGTAGAAATTAAGGATTTGTTTATAATGGATGTAGCATTAATAGTGTAGCATGTACACCAAGTTAAACCTTAGTTAGACCTTCGTATCTTATTGCATTGAATAAAAAAATAAAGGCTCTCGTAAGACCGTAGCAAAACCTCAACTACTAATAGCAAACCCTAAATTTAAATGAAAATTTGTTGTAACCATTAACCCAAAGTTACATCTCAAAATTCCAACTGCAAAGAATCTTTTTAATAGTATAATTCTTTATATTTTTCTAGTGGGCCTACGATTATAGTTTGGGAAAATTATGGATGTAAATTAAATTTATTAATTGGATGTTCAAAAGATATAATATATCACGTTTAAAAAATATATAAAAATAAAATACTATAAAAACTAAGGTAGTTAAATTTTAAAATCCAAATTACATAAATTATTTAATTTGGATTACATTTAAACCATAAATCTAGCACTATAAAACAATATAAAAGACATTATTATAAGTTGCTTAGAAAAAAACTATTAGACATTATAATTAGAAATAAATGTGAAGTTGTGGTAATGTGTGTCTCATTACAATTATAATAATATTTTTTAGAATCAACTAATGATCTAATTAGTTTAAGGATGTTTTGGTAAATATTAGTTTTTTAATAACAGTTTTTTATATTTATAATGTGTAATACGGAATCAAATAGTTGAATACGCATAATCTAAAGCACATTTCACAAGCACCAGAACACCTTTTTCAAAAAACTCATTTGAAACCCTAGAAACCCTAGCTATGGCGGAAGAAACAGTCGTTAATGGCGGAGGCAATGTAAACGTCAAAATAGCATCATCGGGGAAAGATTCGGAAGATACAACGAATCAAAGTATACAAAAATTGATGCAAAAAATTTCGGGTGATATCATTATGTTTTATTCTTGGTACATTTACTTTACGGAAGCTACTTTTGTTGTGCATATTATAATGTTTTAGGAATTAAAGCGACTAAAGCTGTATGAATGTAAGAATGTTGATGAAAACATAAATAGTGCGCATCGATTACCACTTATAAAATATATGTTTTATCTGTTATAGATATTTAAAAATCTAATACAAATGAAACGTGCATTGATCATGTTGGTTGGGTATCTCATGGCCTTGCAACCCACAAAGTACTTAGAGCATTTAGACGTGCATAGTAGTCTGATATAGCTAACCATGCCATCGCAGATTATCGTGTTGTGAATATCTCATTTAGTTGTAATAAAGTTGTCTTTCGAAGTGAATCAACCTACAAATAGGAGACACAAATAAAGTCAGGATCAAGTAGAAATTTTGTATATATATGTGTGTTAACTATTATTGGCCAATAAAACATAACAATAATACAGTTTAGTATATGTAAAATAAGTTAATGTCGAAGTAAAACTGAGTAAAAATAGAAAACCTGATGTAGGTAATCTTCTACGACTCCTAAATTACCCATTACCTTGGACATCTGAGACATGTATGTGGACATTTTTGGTGATGTTGAGGAAGATGTCACAGTATCTCACATCATTATATTTGAAACATAGTCTTGCAATCTAGTCATCCCCTCAATTAAGACTTTTTCTTGAGTATAGGTCTTAGTTAGCAAATGACATCTCCATAAGATCTTCAAACAACACTCTAATATCACATAAAGCCACATCACAAAAGTCACAAACGGCATAAAAGACTTGCGAACACTTTAGTACCTTGTTACTGGTTAACAATGACATCTCCATAATCAACTTCACGATTCTTTTCTAGGTTAATTCTACCGATTTACATATACCATTTAAAAATATACATAGTAAAGTCGATTGGAAGATTTTGGTTGAAATTTAAAGATACAAAAATAGTAAGCGCGTAACAAAAAGTTAGAAGTTATATAATAAAAATATACAGAGTAACAGTAACCGCTAGATGTATACAAACCAAGAGTTAAGTATAGTGTCAGGAGTGTTATGAATTCCATTACAATTGCGCATTCGATAGCAAGTGTAATAGATGATTCGTACACCATTTCTTTTTAGGCGTATATCATGAAATGTGCTTCAGGATGCTGTAATTTACAATACTCTAAAGCACGTTAGTGGTGTATGATTAAAAAAAAAGTGATGTACGAATCGCTACTCATAACTTTTGGTGGTTGTGGGATGCCTAACATCTTATAATGTGATTATTATACAACCATCTTTGTTTGCTAAAAAAAGATATACAAGTCATATTTTGTAACCATCTTAGTTGATCATCCGTTAGTAGTTCATGCTCCTAACCATCTTTGCTTGTCAAAGGACTCAAACTTGGACCTTTTGTGACCAGTGGGTTCGATATCAAATAATTATGTACGATAATAATTATTTTTGCGAAGGTCAATATGACTAAAGATTTCTTTAAAACGTTTGTGCACATAGTCACTTACAAATATAGCAAAAAACATGTCACTTAAATTCAATGCATATGACACATTGTTTAAAAAATATCGACTCGTAAGTACAGAGGTTTATTTGACGGAAAATAAAAGTATAAGATTATTTGATTCTTTTTATGACTATAATAAATAATAATGTAAGTATATATTGTATGTATTAAATTTTTCATTAACTTATTTTCGGGCAATTTAGTAATGTAGTCATCAAAAAAAGATAAATAAGGGCATTCCACGTTGAATATAATTACATATATATTTGTAAGTAGCACAAACACAATCCAGGGCCTATTCAATAACACATATAGTTCCCGAAATGAGTTTCTAACGCATTAAACCTCCCAAGTCTTGTTATTCAATAAGTCAGACAGATTATTACAACAACGCAATTTGATAAAATAACTATTTATAGTCTATTAAAGAACTTTGATAATTAGTGTTTCAGATCAACCCGACCTATTATAAAGAGTACTGAAAACCACTCATTATGCTACCTCTGCTTGGAACAAAACAGATCTTGGTAATGTTAATTTCATTATAACAAAAGTAAAAAGCATAACGTTGATCCAGTCGGAAACTTAAAACGCAGATGTATGCTCAAAAAAAATTGTGTGTATGGTGGTCTGAGACTCTGAGTGTTCTGGACAAAAGAAGACAAAGATGGGATGCCATACTCCAAAAATCAGACTCCCTAACGAAATAGAAATCAATACCTAGTAAAATAAGCCCAGCTGCACCCTCCCGCTAAGCTTCATATAATGAGCGTCTTTCACATGATCATATTAGGTTAAGAAACATACAATATAAAGCAAATTGTGTATAAACCAAATGTACTTGGCATGCAACAACGTAAATTATATTGCGTCAAATCCCCTACTATGTTAAAGAGGTGCAATACCCCAAACGAAAAAGCAAATTGTTAAAACTAATAAAGCTTGTAAAATTCAAGGCAATCTGCATATTAATCAAAGAGAGTATATGTTGGTGGAATTTGTGAGCAATACTCTGAATTCAAGAAAAAATAGTTTATGGATTCATTAATGTCAATTTGGTGAACATACATTTGTATGTGTGAACGTACCTAACGTGAAGTTTTTAGTTTGGAATTATCTATGCCTATTGCCATATTCAAAATTTAAGAGAAAAAATGTCACAAACTTGAGCTATAATTAGAAAATAAAGTGCACCCAATTGAAAAACAAATCAAATTATCAAGAAAATTTGTATCACCCGGGTTGTAGTCTGCATTCAATCCGAAAAGATAACATTGCCACCACTTTCTTGAAATCTTCTTTGGTATGATGAAACCCAATCAAAAATCAGTAGGAACCTGAAAATAATAACATAAAGAAATCAAGAAACTAAAGCATATTTCATCTTAAAATCAGATATATTTCAAACTTGTCTTCCTTTGAACTTTCACTATCTGGACTGTCTTTCTGAAAAATATACCAAGTTGTTCCCTGCACCAAAACCAAACAAATCATGTGACACTATACCTTGGTCTTTATTTTTAGTGTTACAAAAGGTTGTCGTGAGTAATATACCTCAATTAAGATATTATTCATGTGGTTGAAAAACCACCTGTTAACCAACATTCAAAATCAAATAAAATCAAACTTTCAACTAATCATAAACCCACACAGAAATAATGAAACTCAAAGGTATCAATCCTTATTTTTTGAGATATTCCTAAATCACCAAAACCCATATAAACGATTGCAACATCACATGGGAATCAAGTTCTAATTAATAAACAGAAATAAATCTGGTAAAAATAATAACATTTAAAAAATTAAGCTAAACAGTACGTGACAGAGAGATGTATCCGAAAGAGCATCTCACATGTGCTCTATTTCCTGCATCACCACTCAAGTGAATTACTTTTTTGCCTTAAGAGTTGTTGATCTTCTGTAACCTGCAATCATAACATTCCAACGGCTTATAAGCAAACAAAAACTGACTCCAAGTATGACATTAGAGGTTATAGGTAGGTAAGGTAACTTGGATAAAGGTTCAAATGAGTTTGGTTAAAAAATGACAATAACATCATATCAAGCCATTTGCATTTCAAACATAAAAGTTTCATATATAGTTTAAAGATATACAAAAATAGATAATATGTTCTTTTAAATTTCGAAGGAAAGACTTGAAGTTCTTACCATCAAGAACCTGTAGAATATCAATACCTTCCAGGCTTCCATCAATCTTTTCATAGCAAAATCTCAAGTATTCATATCATGGTAATAAAGAATAATTACCTTGCACTCAAACAGGTTGGGTAACTACATCCTCTCAATAAAAAATAATTAATTTAGCAGACCCCATGACTTCAATAAACCGCTCATACCCCAGGATCAAAATAAACCGCTCACGAAAATAACCGAAACTCCTTGTGGTCAGCAGACCTTGGGCCTTTAGCATTGAAAACAGAAGCATTTCCGAAATCCCAAACTGGAGCTGCAGACTCCATCTGGAGGATGGTATGGATAGGTGTTTGGTATCATCAAATACAAATAGAAGGTCTCAAGGCACGTAGCTATCCATTTTCAACCCTCCATCTAAATTTATTTACAGAACTATATGTACCTGCAATAGATAAATCAAACCATTAGATAATAGCAAAACGGTCTGTGAACTTCACTTCACATCACATTTCATCCTTATATGTAGATCAACCGAAACTGAAATCACTTGTTTTTACTCTGACTACAGAATTAAAAAAGCTTGCGATCAGTAAAGTTGATTATAAACAAAGACTTGAATTCAAAACGATAAAACCAAACTAACTTTACAAATTTAGTACACTTCTGCAAATTGGGAATGGTAGAAAAGTATTGAAATTGCAAGCAAGCTCCACTTAATTAGCAAAAGAACCAACATATAAGCAAGCACTAAGACAAATACGATGAGTAGCTACAATCACAAAGAAGAAATTATAAATGGTTATCCCATAATCTCATAACCAAAATGTGAAAACAACAAAAGATATACTGTACTATTGCCCTATCGGCATAATAAGCAATAATAGTAAGTAACTTTAAGATTGTTAAGTCTGCATCTTACAAAGTAGCCATTAAAAGATTGCAAGATTTGAATACATGTAGAATTAATTTGAGCCAAAAAATTTTACAGAAAAAAATAGCAACCATAAAGGTCTGACCTTATAATGGTACAAAATTTCCATTGAGAAGATCCATGCTTGATTCAGTCCCTCCCAACTCCCAGGTCCCAATATAAACGCATCTGTGCTTTGTCCTACAATGACATCATTATTTTACCAATTCAAAAGAAAGATACATAAGCAAAATAAAATAGACGCCTATTGTTTGCTACTTTAAAAATATAAAAATGATTCGCTTAAGAGCATATTGCGACTCTAAGATGATAACTTAAGTTTTTCCATGTTAGTGTGATCGGTTTGTCCATAACTCTTGTCATTACAATAGTAAAGTAAAAGAATAACTTACTCAGACAGAAGCGAGACAACAGTCGGATTGTTGTGCATGATTTATCCCCATGTCCAAGCAGCCTATTCTGCACACACATACACACAAAGTGATTCTCCAATTTTCCCCCAAAGGTCTTTTAAAAAAAATTGATTTACATCATGCATACGTTTTTCAACCCATATGCATTTAATGTAAAAATAACATTTCGGAGCTTTATATTGCTTAAAAACTGAAAGGTACCTATTGATTGACTAAGGTTATAATTTAGGCTACAATGGATCAGAAGGGTAAATATGAAAGTATAAAAGAAAAAAAAGAGTAGATAGGTCAAAAGCCCCAAAAAGTGAAGCTTCAAAGGTCACAGTGATCAGATACCCGTTACTGTTCCCAAAAAGTTTACTTGTTTTCCAGATCTGTTTATCAGTCACTTTTGTTGTCTATGATGAGATTTGTACCATTTACAACAAAATTTAAGCCACTTTGAGTTAAACTTATCAACATGTATAAAAGGATCAAAGGTCTGAACTAACCAACCTGATGCTTCCCTTCTACTGTACCACAACTCCTTATGATACGTCTTCAACTGCTCCATGCCACTAAAACAGTAATAATATCTTCTTTTAAGATGCCCACCCTCATTTATTTAAGTTTCTTGGTCCTTAGCTTTAGTGGCAGTTTTACAGAAACTCAATGTTCAGTAATCAGTATTATATGGAGTTTCATGCCGTTCAGTTGGGCTAACAATCGCCACGACATGTTTACAAATATTATCCCCTGCATTTAAAACTCTATATATGAGATAATGAGATCAAAATCAGTCATATAGGTTTGTTGCACTCACATATTATTGAGCCATGGGTTAAAATCCAAAAAACGAAACAGTTATATTATTGAGCCATAGGTAATGCAGAAATGAATCCTCCGAGTTAAAAGTTCCATTAGTCACACCTGATATTTAGTATCTGAAATTCTGAATGATTTGGTCGGATCCTGTAATCAGCTTTGCATAAACTAAATGCACAACCCGCCCATTTCTCACCTTTGGTTTTGAATGATCGCTAAAAATAATTACCAAGAAGCAATAATTTATGGTGAACATTACAATGGTCACTAAGTAACCGCAATACGCGTGTTAATATGGTTGTTATTGTTTTCATCAAGAACCGAAATTAAAAAATTATGCGTTTAAATTTTTATCAAGGAGCACATTAGTAACTGATATGTTTATGCACAATCTTTATACTTGGTTCTTCATGGACACATGCAACCCTCTTTAATCTTATTCTATGTTCCTTTAATGTTGTTCATCAGTGCTTCTTTTAATCTCCAAAGATACATACATATCCTCGGCCCTAATTGCAATATGCAATGATGTGTCATCTCTGTTTCCACTGTTAGCCCCAATGCCTGCTAGCTACACAGCTATATAATTTAAAAGAGGAAAAGGTTCACTAATCGAACTTACATATAAAGTAAAATTAGGAGGAGAGTGACCAGTTTGACATTGAAAAGGGTGCGCCATTTATTCTGTTCATTTTTTTATGAAGAGTGCATAGTAATGTACTATATAGTAGAAGTTGCTATAGCAGCACACCTATGAGACTCGAACTATATAAAATATTGGACTTGCAGGGCAAAATTGATATTGGATATAAGCATGCCTAGCACATATTTTGTCCACAACTGAAGACCAACAGGTTGCTGTATAACAAAGTAGTCCGCAGCCATCATTGTCAAGATTCGTATAAACTTGAAGCTAATGATTAGTCTATTTTCTTTACATGTTGCCACAAATAAAACTTTAGATGTCTAACCTGGTGTGGGATTGTAGAGGATGGACTACACATCCATCAGAAGTGATAGGTTTGCTTCATACACTCCATTTGAAACTTCAACAAATCTTTATCGCTAAACAGACCATAAATCCTAAACAAAACAAAAAAATTGTTAATATACCAAGATTTTAAAAATCAATTGAAAGTTCCAAGCAATGAAACTTCAGATGTCTAACCTGGTGTGGGATTGTAGAGGATGAACTGCACATCCATCAGAAGTGATAGATTTGCTTCATACACTACGTTTGAAACTTCAACAAATCATCGCCAAACATACCAAAAATCCAAAAATAAAATATTTAATCGTTTTCCACAATCCAGTTAGATGCTTTTCGAGAATAATAAGCAGCTGAATTAGAGAGCCTCACAATATATTGAATGTCTTGATATATATGAAGACGTACCTTTTTAGGAGAACTCGAAACATCTGCATAGGACCGGTAGAGCATGATTAATTAGCTGCTGCAGCTGCTTGTAAAAGCTGAACATATTCGTCACCACCCATATACAGTTATAATATGCTTAATAATCTCACATGAATTCCTCAAAAGCTTCAGTAATTTATAGAGTTTGAATGCCACCTTGCCATATTCAAAAACAATTGTTAATCCACCACAACTATCATATTTGCATAGATGAATCAAGTAAGTTGATACATAAAAAACTATATCAAAGTCAAATGTACACCTCCTAACAATTCATCAATAGTTTGACTTCCAGTAGTGATGCCGACAACAGCCTTTCTCTAGGTCACAAAGGATAACAGGATACAATTTTTTCAAGTTGTATAGTTCTACATAATAATAGATAAGCAGCTGAAAAATGCAAGTTAATATGGTGCATGCGTTATTATGCCATACATCGAATTTCGATAGCATAGTTCATCAAGCACCTATACAAAGAAAAAAGCAGTATAGCACTCTTTATGTGTTGATTCAATGATGGTAAATATTGTACAATCCTCCATCTTCTTCAATTATGTGATTGCAATCAAAGCCAGATTAGGTTAACAATGAAAATAAAATATAAATAATATAAGACACAAAATTCTCTTTATCCATTGAAGCATATTATCAAGCACTTGGTGTGCATAAACATACTATCATTAAGTGCTAAAATGCTTATCACAACTACGATTTGTTTTATGGAAAAAGCCTGGGAAAAAAAATGATCTATTTAAGTCCCAGGCACATATAACACTCTTATTACAATCAACAATTCAACAATTATACATATGATAAGTGAAATTAAAATTGATAAACTTACAATTTTTTTCAACCATATCAGAATCGGAACTATTAGATAGTGATTTTCTGAGTGGTTCCCTATTACTGGCTCGATCATTGGTCCTTTCCCAGAAGAAATGTTCACACGCTGCCATTGATTAGTAATAGTGATTTTCGAGTGGTTCCCTATTACTGGCTCGATCATTGATCCTTTCCCAGAAGATCAAATGTTCACATGCTGCCATTGATCAGTAGGAAGGATTTGATTTGATTGTGAGATAAGTATCGAAGATAATTTCAATTAAGTTTCAGTTTTCTGTAAGTAGGAAGGATATGTTGGCAATTTATGAGAGGAAACATCGCTGCAAGTCTGCAACCGTATATCGGTGTATAATGATGGGGTTTTTGTGTTTGGTAAGCTTTTGAAGAGCTCATTATATTTATATATTTATATTTATTTAATTCTCTTATATTTATTTATATTTATATTTATTTTAGATATGAAAATAAAATATATGAATTTGAATTTGAAATTCAAACAAATAAGTTAGCTGAAAATTTCGGAACTGATATTTGAAATCGAGGGGTATTATGGTAAAAAAACGTTAATCACAGATTAGATATTACGTAAACACTGATGATAATCTAAATCAGCGGTTAAGATCAGTTTAACAAAATCATTTAAAGGCTAAGATTAATTCATTTCAAATTATTTTAAAAATGTTTACGCATTAACACTTCTCCAATTATATTAATAAAGATTTTTTGGGAAAATTACATACATATCCAATTTAAACTTGATAATTACACACATATCCACCCAATTTTTTATATTACACATATATCCAAATTCTAATTTTATTACGGAGTATAATTAATTTAATTTAAACACCTAATTAAATACCAATTAATTAATTCAATCACACGTTTACCTCTTTCTTGCTCACAAGAAACCCTACGGCACCAAAAAATAAATTTCCCGCTTAAAAAATCCAATGTTCCTCCCATGTTCTTATACATGTATAATTCATGTAGTTATATTCCTACTTCTCTTATCCTCATCAACAACTTTGAAGAAAAAGAAAACTACATTTGGCTCGTATAAATAAGGTTGGTTGATTTTTGTTTTTCAGGATTACATACAATTCTCTAATCTATTTGCTTTAATATGAATTAATAGGATGTTATTCGTACGATGATGATAAATATATACGTAATCTGTCAAGAGGTGTGTGTGTGTTGTGTATATTATTGAGATTTGGTTCAAGGTCAGTATATGTAGTAGTGGTGTGCAGTGTATATGTAAATTCTGATTTGGTGGCATGTGGTGTAAATATTTTGTTTAGTTTTAATAATACTGTTGCTTTTCAAGCAAAAAATATATGCGTAATCTTTGTAATTGTATCAGACATCATGATAGTAGTTTTTCTATAGTTGTTATCCTCTTTTACAAGAACTAACTGACTTTTTCTATCAAGCATGGATGATACTAATAGTACACCTATTATTGACGCATCAAGACCAACATGGGAAAACATGGTTGAATCACCCATAATTGAGTAAGTTTTTGAGATTTTCTTAGTGTAAAATAATGTTTTTGACAGCGGAAGGTACATTATTGTTTGTGTATGACAATTAAATTTCCAGGCATCTACCATTAAAGTACAAGCTTATACTGAGATATGGAGGATTTTTTCGACTTGTCAAGAACTCGAATAGGAAAAAGTATTGTTTTGGATCTCAAAAAAGTATCTACATGGAGACTGGCTCGTACAACTTAGATCAACTAATTGAAGAGGTGATAAAACGCTATCCGTCAAGGAACGATCTAGTTTTGTCAATAGTTTTTGTTGACAAGTACGCGGAAGAGCAATCTTTTATAGAGCTTAATTCTAATGAGAACTTCATGGTGATGCTTACTATGTATCAAAACGAGAAAGAAGTCACCATTTTTGTGACAGGGGATAATACTCTACAACAAAGGTATAATGAATTAAATTATATATTATATTGTTGTACGTACCTATTTTGTACAGACCTACACTTTATTAAATAGGCAAAAGTTTAACCCAAATTAATCAACCTTTTGGTATAGTGGTCACCATGAAGCTACTGATGAACCACAAGAGGATAATAATTCCGACTCTTGCCCGAGCATAGAAAGTTATCACAGTCTTCATAGTATTGATAATGAAGATGAAACTTACTCATACATCAAGGAAAACCCAAGCATGAAAGTGAATTCCAAATTTCGAAACGTGATTGCGTTTAGAAGAGCTTTGAACCATAATTCACTCATACATGAATTTGAGTATGTCATTGACAGAAGTGATTTGACCCGATTCATAGCATATTGTGCCGACAGAGAATGCAGTTGGAAAATTCATGCTTCGCGCATGGAAGATAAAGTTACATTCCAAGTAAGTATATAATTTGATACATATTTTATTTTTAAAATTTTTTTGTCAACAGGTCTATACATTTAAATGTCAATTGTGTAGGTGAAGAAATTGGTGGATACACATAGTTGTACTCGAAGTAATATGTGTGGTAATAAGCGTGCCACTCAAGGATGGGTTGCTAATGTTGTTGCTGAAAAACTAAAATCCGATGGGGATGTATCTCCTGCAAAGTTAAGAAAGTGGATTATGCAAGTTTATAATGTTCAAGTACCATATATTACAGTTTTTAGAGGAAAAGCACAAGCTTATACTGATATGTATGGTAAGTGGGTTGATTCATTTATGAGGATGGACGATTTTAAAGAGGAACTACGAAATCGGAATCCTGGAAGTGTTGTTGACATCGAGTTTGAGAGAAAGGGGGACAAGAAACATTTCCAACTTTTTTTTATTTCTTTGGTAGCATGTTCTCAAGGGTTGCGGGTTGTCGTCCATACATTGCTCTTGATGCTTGTCATTTGAAAGGTAAGTTTAATGGTGTACTTGCAGCGGCAACAAGTATTGATGGTAACAACGGCATATATCCAGTAGCTTACGGTGTGCTCGAATCTGAGAATACAAGATCTTGGACGTGGTTTCTAAATTCTTTAAAAAAAGCAATAGGATCACCAAATGGGTTGGTTATCTCATCAGATATGCAAAAAGGGTTAGAACTAGCTATCACTCAAGTCTATCCTACTGCTGAGCACCGAGAATGTATGAGGCATTTATATAGTAATTTCAAGAAGCACTTTCGTGGTGACTTCTTCAACTCCAACTTGTGGGGTGCTGCAAGAACCTACAACATCAATGAGCATGACCGATATTTACAGGAAATTGCTGATGTACGTGAAGAGGCAGTAAAATATCTTAATGAAAATCATAGTAAGATATGGAGTAGAAGCAAATTTGGCACAACAGCGAAGTGTGATTACATTACCAATAACATTTCAGAATCATTTAATATATGGATAGATGATGAGCGTTATCAACCGGTGCTTGATCTTCTCGATGCCATAAGAGAAAAGATTATGATACTATTTGATGAGAAAAGAAAGATCGTGAAGAAATGGAAGGGTACATTAGTTCCCAAGGCCAAGAAATATTTGAACAATATCTCTAAGGTAAACGTCAAGACTTATAACTATTGATATTTATTCGATTCTAGAATTACATAAATATATATTTCCAGAGTGTTTTCTGAATCTTTTTTTTTTCTTTTTCTTAATAGAACTTGGGTGGATTTGAAGTTTATAGAAGCAGCAACAATCGAGCTGAAGTAAAGTATAAGGGAAAACGTTGGGAGGTTATGCTAGGTGAGAGAACATGTACATGTCGAGTTTGGCAAGTCAAAGGGGTTCCATGTGTTCATGCGGCAGCTTTTATTGCATTCATGAGGGATGCTAATTGGGACACATATGTTGATCCGTGTTTTACGGTATATAAATTTAAAGAAGCATATGCTTTAGAAGTTGCGCCAATGCCCGGGAAGGATCAATGGGTGAGCATAGATAGTGAAGAGAAAATATATCCACCTATTATCAAACGTCCACCGGGACAACCCAAAAAGAATAGAGTCATACCTCCTGGTGAGCCCAAGAGAAGGCACAAGTGTCCACGATGCAGTGAGTATGGACATCATGAAAAGACCTGTAAAAATTCAGCACGGGGTGAGAGCGCATCTCAAGCATCCCAAAGTTCTAGTCCACATCAAGCATCCACAAGTACTAGGTTAATCAGCTCTCACTTTATATATTTGTTTGGTATTTCTTTTTTAAATATTGATCCCGTTTTTTATAGAATGATAACGGTTGTTTCTTATTACAGGGGACGCAGAAAGACAACAACAGCTCGTGAAAGCAAGAAAGCTAAGTTGAATCAATCTTATGATGGAGTAGAATAATGCAGCTTTATATTTTGTTGATTTATACAATTGCAATTGTTCACTGGGTGTTCATATTGGTTTTGGTCTCTTATTTGTGGATTTTAGTAGCTTATTTCATATGTTTTGGGTCTGGATTTTAAATGTTAGATTTCATGGTGCTACTGTTTCGTTTTAGGCTCAGTGAAGCATTTGTTCTCTGGATTATGTTTATGTTTCATTTATGGATCTTGGGTCCTCATTTGGTGATGTTTATGTTATAATAAAATTAGAATTTATATATGCTTTTTTCCTTCTGTGCTGCGTAGGAAGTTGGTTTCACAGATATGAACAATGCTCAAGCTGAACTTAGGTAGATTGGGATCCGACACATGCCCATTGACCCATTTTAAAATTATTAATTTTTTATTACTGTACGTGGTGTTTATCATATGTATATAATTGCTTTTCTAAAAATAAAAAAATTAGAATTTGGATATATGTGTAATATTAAATATTAGGTGGATATGTGTGTAATTATCAAGTTTAAATTGGATATGTGTGTAATTTTCCCTTTTTTGTAGCTATCTTTTCAAGCTAACTTTTTAGTTTAAATAGTTTCCTTTGTTTAGGGTTATGATGAGACTTTGATATTGATTAATAAAGATAAAGTTTTGTTTTTCTTTAAGAATTGTCTCATTGGAATTCTTATGATTATTCTTGTTATTTGATTGCTCGGCCATTATGATCCGCCGTTATTTGGTATCAGAGCTTCTGGTATTAATGGCCGAACAGCTACGTGGAAGACATCTAGTTCGTAGATCCGCCAAAGTAGGCAACGAACCCGATCCGTGTGACGTGGAGATTGCACGCCTCAAGCAACACATTCAAGAGCTTGAACACCGACGGAAGGTTACTAGATCTAAACGAACGTGGGAAACCCTAGATGGAGGAAATCCTAATTTTTTCGTTCGTGATCAATGAAATCACCGTGGAGGCGACCGGAAGGAACCCTTATGTTGTCTCGGGAAGCAAGTTGCGTCGTTTCCTGAGTGCGTCGGTAAGGTCCATCCAAACTATCATGGTTCCTCATGTAGTTTTGGGAGGCGAGTTTCGACTCCTAATTTCACCCATAAGGATCCAAAATATTATTCTTTGGAGACGGAGGAAACCGAATCTGAGCCTATCGTCTGGGACATAGGGGAGGAAGAAGAGGAGCATCCTTTTATAGACAATTATGAGTTTTTTTAGAACGACGAAGGCTCGAGGACGAGTCTTTTTCAAGAAGGGAAGAAGGAAGGATATGATGATAACCCTATTTCGGATATGTCTGTGGAAGAAAACATGTTGGTAGAAGAAGAGTCGTTGCCAGTTTATGATACTTATAACGAGGAAAAAGAAAACATTATTGAGGAAGAATCAGATCGTACTTATGATACTGATATCAATGAATAAGAAAAGTGTAACAATGATGATATTTTTTATGTTGATCGTGTCGTTATACAAAGATACTTGCCAAACATTATTTATCAAGATTCGTACGGGTTGATTAGGTTGAAAAAAGATGACATGATCGAGATGAGTATACATTATTTAGTTAGTATTTTTATTCGGGAAAATTATCGAGTTGGGAATACAATCTCTACACAGGTCAATAAACAATCAAGACACGTAGAAGAATACTTAAAAAGAAAGGGAATCTGATGCAAAGAGTACAAGTTTGGATGCTAAAAATCAAGGGAATGGTGAAGTTAAAACAAGACTCGAGGTCAAGTGTTTCTCAAGAAGAGGAGGATGATGCAATTTTAATTATTATTTTTTAGCTTTCTTTCCATGCTAACTTTTTAGTTTAAATAGTTTTCTTTGTTTAGGGTTATGATGAGACTTTGATATTGATTAATAAAAATAAAGCTTTGCGTTTCTTTAAGAATTGCCTCATTGGATTCTTATGATTATTCTTGTTATTTGATTGCTCGGCCATTACGATCCGCCGTTATTTTAATTATGGTTTACGGATCAAAGTGCCAACTGCGATGTTTTATTTTGATGATCATACAAATCAAATAAGCTTGGCTAGGCAATGATTCATGGGAACATATAAAAAAACTGGATACTTGCACTATCATCAATGTATTGTAAAAGTACATGGGTTTTGTACTTCTGTTGATGAGATTTGTGTGGCCATGCGATTGACGTATTTAATCAGTAAGTTTGAATCGTTTGTTTGTCAACCGGTCTTTCTTGAATTTATTGAGGGATTTCACATGTTTGAAACAATTTATATAAATTTTCTCGTTATTTCTAGTTATTTATTGGGCTTAGTCCCTCGAAATGCAACGAACTTTGCCCAAAAGTCAATTGTATGCGACCAACTTTCGACGAGGCATAAGAATGCAACCTACTTGAAAAAGTTGGGTTTTTGATGTAACTTGCTGATGTGGCGATGAGTTGTCAAACTCTCCGTAAGCCACGTGGCACATCCGTACGCCACGTGTCACCTTCAACGAACGACACATCAGCAAGTTACATAAAAAACCCCACTTTTTCAAGTAGGTTGCATTCTTATGCCTCGTCGAAAGTTGGTCGCATACAATAGACTTTTGGGCAAAATTTGTTGCATTTCGAATGACTTATCCCTTATTTATTTAATGGGAGTATTTGAGTTTGATGGTGATTAAATTGGTACAAGTAGGTACCTAAGTTTCATATGATTTGAATAATCGACTGTACAGTGAGGAGGAATTGTATACAGAACATAATTGGTATGATTTACCAAACATTTGAAAAAAAACAAGTTTGGTGGTCTCAAATTGTATACAGAACATAAATGGTATGATTTACTAAACATTTGAAAAAAAAACAAGTTTTAACACATCAGACTAGAGAAATGGTAGCCTCAAATACAATTGAAACTACCATCTCTCTAAATTAATATATTACAACTTGCTGAACTAGTAAAGACACAAACACTTATAAACAACCCAAATATTTGTTGCCGGGTCGATGTGGGACTTTTCCCAAAACCCAGAATACATTGTTTCATACACTTCACTTTAAGCTTTGATATCTCATTCATCTCTCAATAACTTTGGACATATAATATACCGTTTCGAAGCTCTTATCAAGAGCTACACATTAATATAATATATTACATATAATTTCTATATTTACTTATAGATAATTAAGACCAAAATTTGGTAAAAGCGCATATTTTAACCCAATTTTTTCCAACAGAAATAACGCCATCACTACTACTGATAATCAGTGATGGTGATACATAATGAGTATGATTCATTATTGTTTGGGTTAACAACTAGTAGTTGAAATTGGATTTGATTGTTGATTTTATTTTCTGAGTTTTTCTATTTTCTTGATTTTTGAAATGGGTATGTAAGGGTGGGGAAGAAGGAAGTATACATGGGAGCTATTTATATGCTGCGTAAAATAGTGATTACGTCATCATTACAGTACACGGGAAATGGGTAAAACAGTTTTATTTTACCTCATCATTACACTACACGGGAAAGGTTTTGTGTTATGAAAAATTTCGTTAAATTATACAACTTATGTAGTGGGATTTTATAAAGTCTTCAACTACAACTTATAATGCACTGTTTACATGTAACTAATGCATGGTTTTCGATGAAGGTAAAATGAGGTAGTAAAAACTTAGGATTTCTGACGATTAGTTAATTAGTTTATAAAAGGGCAAATAATGTGGCATAAACCTAAAATTAGTAAAGGAGTGGCAATGCTGCCATTGGTAGGGATGACGCTCGCAGGTCGTGGGTACCGATATGCCAAACCCATCACCCACCCGTGACGGGTTTTTTTACCCGCAAACCCGCGAATACCCACTAACGGGTTTATTTTTGCACCCATACCCACGACCCGCGGATACCCATGGGTCGCGGGTAACCCGCGGATTTTAAATAATATAAACCTTTTATCAAAATTTCAAGAGATTTTATATATTTTATATATTTTAATGTATAAAAATGTTTTAAATAATATATTGTGAAATGCTATATTGCGAAATGTTATTTCAGTCTTGCGAAATACTATTATGTGAAATTCTATTATTTCAAAACGGATATTGTAAATTGAAATTAAAATCTTGCGTTTTTCTCCATTCTTGCGATATTGAGTGATATTTTATGGAGATATAAAAAATAGTTGATATTAGGTAAACTAGGTAAATATCCCTTATATGAACCAGCAGAACCCAATGTACGGTTAGTCAACCACGGCCCAAGCCAACATTTGGCCCACCATTCTACCTTGTGACTCTTTTTTCTTTCAATAATCACGAAAAATTCAACAACATTTTCTTTCCAAAAAAAATACGTTGTAATTAATTCTACAATTATTATTCGATCTACGATAATACTCAAATTCAAATCATAGCATCATTTAATTATTCAATCTACAAAAGATCTACAATAATATATGTTTTCAATTTTGGACCATTCAGTCGACCTAAATATTTGTTTAAATATATATTTAGTCCAAATCTAGTACTAACAAAGATCTCTTAGTTCAAAATAAAAGAGGTGTCAATCTCTTATGTAATCATCATATATATTACACATATCACATTACTTGGGAAAAAATTGAAGGCCCTCGAAATTTAAAAGCCCTGGGCGGTCGACCACCTCGTCCACCCTCAAAGACGGCCCTGAGTATTAACAATAATACTAGTAAAATAATAGTAATACAGTTTAGGAATCAGTATAATAGAAATAGATTAGATAACAATAATACAGTTTAGGAATCTGCGTAACAGAAATAGATTAAATAGCTTATGGTTATCTACTCATATGCTTGAGGATGATCAGTTAGGAGTCGTTGAGTTATTAAGAATGGATGAAAATGAAGAAAATATGTTTGTTCGTAGGCCATTATCTAATATTGTTAATTTCAGTACGCAATTTGCTGAGGATGACATGCTTACACTTTTGAGTGAAGCTGGTAGTCTCTTTTCTTTTTTAAAAGAATCTGATGATGGTAAGGATTTCTCGTTAGCGGTAATTGATTTGTTTCGTAGAGATGGTTTTGGGACAAGTGTGGTTGAGATCCCAGACGGCTTGAACGTTGATAGGAATGCTCAAATCAGGTTGTCATTAGATAACAACATTGAAAATGTTCATCAGCATCAGCAGCACTTTACTATATCTCATCTTCGTTACAATGTAAACATGATTCCTACGTATTCTCAGTATCATTCGGTAACAAATCAGTGGGTATATCTTTTGCTATAGGCCATCCACTCGTCAAAAACTACTTTTTAAACACCCATGACCTTTCCGCCAACATTCATACACAACAAGGTAACAGTTACATGTGCTCGTTTATAAATGGTGGTCAATTTGTGTTTAGAGCAACTCCTACTGCTCAACTTATTGAGCTTGCTTATGAGGGACTCCAGTTGGTTGAACTGCCTGCTGGTTGGCACGAGTTCATCACTGTACATTATGATGGAATCTGGCTTTTCGTGCCTGTCAAACACAATCCTCCAAATGCACCACCAGAAATCTCACGTGTTACTACCGTTGCTATTGCAAAACTTAGATCAGATGGGACCCGTTACGATTTGGTTGCTTCACTACCTCCAGATCATCTCCCACAGGAGGTTATTGCTATCAACCTCATGGCTGGTTTTCGGGTCCAGCAAACTAGAAACCATGTAAACTTTGGCATGGCGTTCTTTCACTTGGATGCGGTCGACAAATGGGTTTTAAGGGTCCGCACATTCTCATATAATCTCCGTACCCGCAGATGGAGAGACATTATTGGAAAACTAGTCCACAACCCAATCATCGCTTTTACACCTCTATTATACTCATATATGCTCACACTCGCTGATGTGACTCAAATAGTCATGTTTTTAAGGGCAATATTTCGCACTTTTTGGACATATCTTTAGTGAAAACATTCCAAAATGATCATTATTTACTAAAATTCACTAAAGTGGTCTAAATATAGGCGTTGCTGCAAAAATCACCTAAAACGTCCAAATAACGAGCAAATCAGGACGAATAAACGTGCACAAAATCATCCGGCCTCATTTACCTTATATAGATCACATTCTAACTTCATCATATGATAAAACAGGTAAAATCGAGACGGGAAAATCAAGAATCATGCAAATCGGATAAAGAACGGAGAAGACTGAGCAGTAACAGACCCTATAAAGTCATTTCGGCTATGCTTGAGCTATACACATCCAATTTCAGTGAAGTTGGCATCATTAGAAGCGTAACGGAATTACGAAACCACAGGCGAAAGAATCAGGTCAAACGGACGCATAACGAAGGAGATACGCGCGTTTTAAGCAACGAACGAAATCAGACAGACACCGTATACGGCCCTGGGAACCGTATACGGCCTTGTATACACCGTATACGGCCCTACCAAGGCCGTATACGGCCCCCTTGCCCCCGTATGCTGCTTCGTTTGCTTGTACGTGCTGTTTCGCGAGTTGTACGGCTGATTTTTGAGCTTTGCCTATAAATAGGGGATCACTCCTCCTCATTTTACACACCTCAACACATTCACACATTTCTCATTCTCTCACTTTTCTTATTTCTCTCTTTTCTTTCACTTTCTCTCTCTAACTTTCTCTCTCTAGCACTACTCTTAGGAGTTAGAGGAAAATTGTTAGGGTTGAGCTTACGGTTCGAGTCTAGAGGAAGTTTTAGCTTGGTAATCTTGTTGTAACGAGTTTTTCAAGTTCAGACTATTTGTAATCCTCAGTATTACGCTGCTGTATTCCCGGTGATATCTAAACTTTACTTACTGTTATAATGCTTGTGCTTTATGTTATTTCAGTGTGTATTCTGCATATTGCCATGTTTATAGAGTAGTTTAATATTGTGATTGTTGAAATGTAGATATTAGGAGTAGGGATGATGTTAAATTAATGTTTCATTTATACGATTGGAAATTGTTATGCTGTGTATCTGGTTAAGCTTATCCTGAATATAGATCTAGTCTCTCATCACCCTTTCCAGACTTTCACGTGACAGTTGCCCTAGGATAGGATCTGATCAACCCTAATACTATGAATACACAGTTATCTCCAGTTACAGTATGAAACTATGAACTTTCCTTTAAAAGGCACGGTACTTCGTATAGCGTTGGAAACACCTCGTGTGGAGTACAAATACGTGGAAGCTAAGGAAATGCCATGGATTGTTTCATCGTGAATTACCTAGAAGTGATCCTTCTAGAACTGTGGTCTAGGAATCAAAGCTGTGGAAATGCTTGTTGCACTGTACACCGTTAGTACACCTAAGATCTGGAACACTGTGGAAATGCTTAAATGCCCAGTACACCGTCAGTACATCTAGGGTTTGGAACACTGTGGAAATGCCTAATTGCCCTGTACACCGTGATTATTCCTAGGGATGAACGCCTGACTGTAAAGGAGGGTCTATATTTATGATGGTTAAGTATGTGCTTCAATAAAAACAATACAGGGTAGTGTCAATCATATACCTAGACATGCAAAGCCCTAATCACACCAATAGTTTAACGTACACAGGATACAATCAGTATTTGCTATAATAAACGTAAATAGACGATTAGGTGTTAAGAAAGGTCAGTAAATACAATTGCGGTCTGTTGCCTTATGCCTGATCCCTAGAACATTTAGGGTGACTTTTTCTTAGTTAAGCAAAGGCTCAGGAGGGGTTGAAAACAGCCTGATCTGATCAGAATCATGATAACCTAGGATTCCAGTGACATATGTTTCTAGGGTTTCACCTGAACGTAGGGTCCTAGTGTTTACACCGAAAGTATGTCTACTCTTTATTTGGTAAATCTCCAATCAATTTCATAATGAACATCATCCCGAAACCCTAGTATCTAAGTTTCAGTAATCACATCTCTACCTGTCTGCTTAAACCCTAATTTCATTTCTCGTTATTTACTTTTCTGCATTTAGGATAATTAGAAAACCAAATCAATCCAAGATCTATCTACCTACCCCCATCCTAATTGCGACCATAATCTTTGGTGACCCGCTTTATTTCAATTCGCTCCGATTTAAGAACGACCTCGAGTTATACTTACTGCTTGCTCCCAAGGTAGGTAGTACTTATAGTTTGAGCCCCAGCTCACATAAATTTAAAACTCACTGTCGGCCGCTTCTGTTGCTGTTGGAACAACGACCGGAGTCAAATCCGACCGACCAATAGGGGTGACGACAAGTTTTTGGCACCACTGCCGGGGATCGTAGAGCGTTACGATTTGAAGCCGCCTTAGATATTCTAGCTTTTAGGAGATCCTTTCCAATTAGGTTTCCCAGACTTAGTTGGTAGTTATTTGCTTTCAGTAGTTTAATTTAGGTTAATTAAAAAAATGAAAAATACAAAAACATCTTTCTATGATTCAATTCCGTCTAGCCCCATTTCTCCACTCGCCCGCAAGACGTCCGAAGAAATGATGGCCATGGATGACGCTGAGTTCTTCGCCTGCTTAGAACAAGAGTTGGAATCTGACGTCTACTCTTCTTCTTTATCCTCTTCCGAAGTTATCTCCGCTAATTTAGACGATGAATCTAGAACCATAGGGCAATTCTTAGATCTTGACTTAGGAAACCATGATTCTCATCAGAAGATCTCAACTTCTGCATCTAGCATTCTAAGCTATCAGGTTATGCCTGCTCCTGAGATTTCATATTCCTTAGAAAACTTCTTTCAATTCCCTACTTCATCTGGTTTTGTCAAGAGTAACTCTGAACATCTTCAACCCTTTCGTTTTCCACTCGTTGAAGAACGTCTTCCACCATGGGACGAAGAAGTTTACCAATACCCTCCAAAATCACCAATCTTTTTAAACCTCGTACCCGAACCTGAGTACACCATCTATAGTGTTGTTGATAGGACTCTACCAATCAAACCTGAAGAAAATATCCGCTACGTAGGTAACTCTTTTGATCCTGATAGGAGATTGGATGTTTGTCGGGCATTTGCCAGACAACTCAAAACGTCTGACTTTCCTTTTTCAGTTGAACAAAGAGAAGTCGCTCGTAGGATAAAGAAACAGGTTGGTATTCTCCACCATCTTCCAAATCAAAAGGAGGAAGGTATCTTCACACATTATCGAGAGCAAGAACTAAAGCTTAAATCAGAAATAGACCTACTAATGGATCTATTCGCCTGCACCGATTATCAACCGATTTCCCAAACCCTAATTAATCGTTATGTTGCGGCTATGATTTATGAGCTTGAGTTCTGGATCAGCAAAGATCCCTCTATATCTCTCGTCATTTCTGATAAAATTCCATTTTTCGTTGACCCCACTACTTATATGATCGACAAGTTGTAAGAGATATTCCCTGGAGCCACTGACGATAACATGGAAGCTACTTTCTTTGCTGGAAGGAAGGATATTAACATCTCACTCACTTTGTTATTTGCTCAGTCAAAATTTCCTTTCACCGTTTCACAAACATCTTTAATCGAAGAAATCACGGAGTCAGTTCATACTACCACCGGAGATCCCGATTCGAGAGAAGAACGGAAATTTCAACAAACCCTAGGAATGCTTCTTCATGACTTAAACCATATAGATGACGGAACACGAAACGGAATTTCAAACCTTAAGAAAGTTAGAAAGGAATTTAACAAGTTTATTGACAATCTTCTAGATTTAGGCAAAAAGGAACGTATGTTTCTCACTGAACACGAACGATTCTCGTTACATCCCGCAGACCTAGTTGATTCTGTCATTAAGATTCTCACTTGTGACTTTATTCTTCGCTACACTTTCCCTCAACCAAGAGCACCAAATTCACTTAAACAATTGCTCTTGGGCAATATTCAATAAATTTGTCCAAAAGTCGAGCTACCGACTTTAACCAAGCGCTTTTTGGGAGGCAACCCAAACTTTAGTTAATTTAGTTTTATTTTAAGTATTTAGGATAAGTAATATTAGTGGTTTATTTTTAAATTTAAAAGCTTGCATTTTAAAATACAAGAAAACGTTCTTTTAAAATTCAAATTCGCACAACACAGTAACGAATTTCAGACATTTTCAGAAAGTTCGAAAAAGTTTATTTTTAAATTTATTTTGAATTTGTCTTGAATTTTAAAGAACACAAAAAGATTGTCTTGTTTTAAATAAAAACGTATACGATTTCGCATACGATTCGCAATATCTTTTCAGACTGCGCGTAAAGATTCAGAAAATTACGAACATACTTTTTAAAAATTGTTTTATTAAAAAATTTTAAACTTTGAAATTTTACTTGTATGTTTCGTATCTTTCGCAAATTTTAAATCGCGTGCGTTTGGAAGGATATAAAAGGGACTTTTGGCCACACACATAAGACAAAACATTAAAAACTTCATCTTCTTCCTCCTCCCCACACCCAAACCGTCGGCCATCACCTCCATCACCACCAAACCTTCATTACTCAACCATTTTGCATGATTCCAAGCTCAAAATTCATCATTTTGTGATCTTTCTTGCATCCACAACATCATTACATCAAGTTTAAGGTAATTCTTGACCTACTTTTGTGATTTTCATGAAACTTTAAAAATTAGGGCTTGTAACTCATTTTCATAGATTTCATGGTTAAAAGTTGCAATCTTTAGTGTTATTTCATGCTTATCTTGATGCTTAACATGATTACAAGCTTAATCTAGTGATTTGTTGGCTTGATTGCAAGATTGGGAATTAAAGTGTTGACTTTTTGATGAACTATGGCTAGTTTGACTTTTTGGATGATTAATTGCTTATGTTGACTTTTGTTGATTGAGTTATGCTTAAATATGATAGGTTAACATGTTTTGATTGATCATTTGCAATTAGAAAATGGTTAAGCTAGTTTTTGGTGATTAAAGTAAGCTCATTTTTGATAAAATCATCATAAACATCATTTTTACTTAAAACTTTTATTTTTAAACCATGTTTATGACTTTTCTAAACTTAAAAAGCTTACAAGATTATCAAAACAAGCTTCGGTTCATTTAATCATTTTTTAGGTTTATCACTTTAATTAATAAAGTGTATGACTTTGAAATGAAACCAACAAAAACGCTATTTTCTAAAATCTACCATTTTGTCAAATAAGTTTACTTCGTTTCTTTGCTTGAAATCATGTAAAAACGGCCTTATGTCTTTTGGAAATTGCGGAAAGTTGGATTGCATATTTAATTGGTAATATGCCCTTTTATGATTAATTGATTTACTTGAGGTAATTATATAACCTTGGATTTATCCAAAGTATTAAGCTCATTTAGATTGATTAACCATGAACATAAAGTATTTTAAGTTTTTAGTGCTTGGGATAATTAAGTTAGGTACCCTGTTGACTTGCTTTGATTATGCTAGAAACTTGAAGCTTTGTGCCACTTACCCTTATTTAGACATAAGTTGATAAAAGTTTTTGGATTTGTGATTGGTTGCGGTTAGGTTTAGCAATTTTAAAATTTCTGGATATGCCCATTTCTAAAGCCTACATTTCCAATTTTTTTCTGAAAATTTGAAAGTACTTTAGCATATCCATTAATATATCACTATTATGGCCTAATCTTTTCTTGTCTTTTATCACAGATGGAAAATTGCCCACCTTCACTCAGCTACTTGGCCAAATCTTTAAATGAATAGGTCACTCATTCGCCAGTGGTTGCAGCGACCGATAGGCAGTAATCGATATGTGGTATGGAAAGACATGATTAAGCTAGGGATCAGGGATGAGTTGAAGAGTTTGTTGATGTATGAGACCGATGGTCAAGTGAACAATGCCTTTCTCCGTCTCTTCGATATAGATGAGTATGCATACCGAGAAGTAGTGACAGAGTTCATGATGACTTACCAGCTGAACCCAAAAATGAGCGTATCCGACAAAAAGATTTCATTCAGGTTTCAGGAACAGATTCATCATATCTCAGTTGCCGACTTGGGAGTGTATCTTGGTTTATATACAGAATCTCAGGTCAACTCTGCATGGTTCAGGAACAGTGTTCAAGACATCTCCAGCCTACCAAACAGGAACCATAAGGATATTTGGATGGATTTAGCAGGATCAAACTTTAGGAGCTGTGTTAAGTCATCCACTTTCATCAAGCCGGTTCATCACATCCTTCACAAGTTGTTAGCATGTTCTATATTTGGAAAGAAGGAAGGTGGTGCTGTGAGTGCCGAAGAGTTGAAGTTCATGGAAGCAATCATAGGAGGAAAGAATCTGAATGTTGCTTTCTTGATCGCTGAGAGACTTGGAGCTGAGACAGACATGGATAGGCACATGTTCATGGGGTCGATTATTACTAGATTGCTTTATAGTATGGGATTGTTGACTGAGGCCCACACTGAGGAGTTTACTGTTTGTTCTCGTTCTTTGCCATTCAACTTGGACTACTGCAAGTTGATCCATCTTGTTGAGGTAGATGAGCAGAGACAGTGCCTATGGAAGAACACCAAACAGATCATTCCAGGATGTCGTCTCCCTGGGAAGCGTGTTAGAGGATCCTCACCTGTTGCAGATACTGAGGATAGCCCATCTGATAAAGCCCGAGCACCTACTACTCATACTAGTGTCCCGCATAGAGGAGCTGAGACAGCCGAGCCACCAGCTCAGGCTACTGTTCACTACACAGATCCAGTGACCTCGCTGACACAGTATTATCTTTTGCATGCTCTTCAGGTTAGCCGTTCCCATCAGCTGTTGATTTCCAGGAAACTTGGTATTCCTGACCCAGAGCCTTACATGTACCGATGCGGTCCACCACCACCAGCCATAGCACCACCACATACATCCATCCCATCACATACCACCCATACACCATCACCCGCTATCCGGACCACACCAGTACCAGAGCAGGTCCAGTCAGTTGAGACCGAGATACCGGTAGTTCAGCCAGTGATTTCTGCACCTGTGATTTCTCATCCTGCCCAGCCAGTCGCCAGTGGATCTTACCGTGCTGACACAGTCTACTTGGGCACGGACGCTGTATCTTTTGACACTTCCGGGATGCTATTAAACTTGGGACCGATCTCTTCCTCAGCTGTACCGACAGAGAGCATGCTACGTCAGGCTTACATGACCTTACTAGAGCAGGCAGGGGTTACTTCGGCTATTTTGCTAGAGTGGGGCTACACTGATCCGATGAGACTGCCAGCAGCTACCCTCAGAGACATATTGATTCAGCTCAAACTGATCAATGCTAAAGAACAGGGACAGAGAGTATCTAGTGGCCAGCAGTCAGTCGTAGGACCATCTACAGCACCAGCTCCTACTCAGCATATTGATGCACCTGACCAGGGATCCCCAGCCTCATAGTTCTACTCCATTTGCATCATTTGACTTTGGTTTCAGACATTATTATTATTATTATCTTGTGTTTGTTTGGCTACTGTTAAACCTTACTTTTGGAACTTATTTGTATCAGCCACTAGTTGGTTGATCACTCTATCCGTATTTACATTATGCTATTACTTATTATGTTTTATTTTCTTTATGTTTAATAAGTATAAATGTTGTGATGTATGAACGTGGAAAAAGGCGAGATGACGCACTTTCAAGAAGAAAATCCGTGAAGTCAAAAGGCAACCCGAACCAGTTTTCAATATTTGCAGACTGCGGAACATTCAAACATCTCATGGAGGGGCCTCGTTCTTCTCAAAACTTCCTTGTATCCAAGCACTTCAAAGAACTAAGTGTGGGATCACTCCCCACACTGCAAACACTTATCAAAATCACTCCAACTTCTTCAAAAACCTAAAGTATGGGATTCTACACCATAAGGATCCCCACTTAAAAGAATTGAAGTTGATTTCTGATAACGTTGGATACATGACACCGGATAACCCCGTATGAAGCTTGATGTCCTTCAAGAAGAATGCAGAAGAAAGCTCACTTCGACTCTCTCTCCTGCAAAATTTCACATGCTTCAAAACGTTATCTGGGGAGTTTCTTAACCTTCTATCCATTTCATGATCACATATATTCTGTCTCGTTAGCTTGTTATATTCTATACCCTATCTTGAGCTTATCACTAAGTGTGGGATTCAAACCCAAATTTAACACTTAAGAAACATTTTCTTACATGTTCAAACTCTAAGTGTGGGATTTTACCTCCAGTAAAAACTCAACTCAAGAGAACATTAGGGACAATGTTCCTCTAAGTGTGGGATAGCAAGGTATAGAATACCTTGGATAATTTTAGGCAATTTTTATGTCCAAAATAGCATTACTCAGAAAATGTTTTCCCAAATAACGAATTTTTCAAACAAATTTTTTCAAAAAAAAATTTAAAATTATGAGTTAAATTATGAAATTAAACTCTAAGTTTTTGAGTTAAATACTTTCGAAAAGAATCATGCTCGAAATATGAGTAAGGTATTTTGGAATATAGGGAAAATAAGGTAGAAATTTCTCGAGCAAGAAACAATAATCTGAAAGGAGCATGGCTAGGCACATACAACCCTATTTTGTAGTGAGGTATCTTGAGCCTAAAAGCATTCATCTTTAATGCTTCACTTTCATTTCTTGTGTGTGCCGATGCTTGCATCTCTGAATTAGAACTTGCTCCAGACATACGTTTCAAGACCACATTGGTGTGTACCGTACGCGGTATAGGTGCAGCTAGATGACCTTGACATTCCTTAGGATTTAAACCCAATTCTTACATATCTCTTCAAGCCCAAAACCCTTCCGATACTTACTTTCAGTATCGATGATCCGCCTAGTAAACCCTGTTGAGCCTAAACCTTTCATTTCTTAAAAACCCTCGTACAAAACCCATACTCACCCAAAATTCCCAAAACCTTATCTTAGAATTTCTAAGGTCGTGAAAAACATCTTTTGGAACATCCTCTTCAATTATGCTCTAAAGTCTTCCTCTTCTATGTACTCTAAAAAGTCAAAAGTGCGAAAAATTGGCACGACAAAAATTGAAGTTCAAGATCAAAGATTATAGTTCCGAAAAGGATTTCTGAAAGGATCAACATAAAATATCCTTAGAAATTCTCTGGCAAAGAAGTTCTGAAGAAGAAAAGAAAAAATAAAAAGTAGAAAAATCAAGAAAAGAAAAAGAAATAATTCCATCAAATAAAGCTGAGTGCTTCAAGTATCACCTTCTCAAGGAAAATTCGATAGAAAACGAGCAGCTACAAAATCCTCCGTTCCGTTCTGAAATAAAGTTTTTCACTATCTTTGAGTTTTAAGATAAGTCAAACCCTTACAACCAAACATATACCACTATCCATACCCTTAAAACCTCACCAAACACTACCACCCGTTGAATGTCTTGGGATAGTTAGCACCGTTCTCACCTAAGTGGTGGAGATCCGATTCTCGACCAAGCTTATGACGATAAGTGCTGCATGACTGGCTTATTTGAGCGATTTCAATTGTTCTAGATTGTTAGGGAACCCGATACACTTTGAGTGAATTGAGTGACCACCTTTAGTGAGATCGCCTAGTCATGTGTACTCCAAGATCACGAGAATTGGTAGTATGCTTGATGATAATTGCTTCTTGCTTCTGAAAAGATCATCTTATCCTTTCCCTTATTCTTAAACAATCTTAATCATATTAGAAGTGGTATCATTTTGAAATTATTTTGACTCGCCCCTTAAAAACCCATTTTAAATGTTTTTCTAACTGAGTGTTGCTTGAGGACAAGCAACGCCTAAGTGTGGGATAACTTGATGTGACTCAAATAGTCATGTTTTTAAGGGCAATATTCCGCACTTTTTGGACGTATCTTTAGTGAAAATATTCCAAAATGATCATTATTTACTAAAATTCACTAAAGTGGTCTAAATATAGGCGTTGCTACAAAAATCACCTAAAACGTCCAAATAACGAGCAAATCAGGACGAATAAACGTGCACAAAATCATCCGGCCTCATTTACCTTATATAGATCACATTCTAACTTCATCATATGATAAAACAGGTAAAATCGAGACGGGAAAATCAAGAATCATGCAAATCGGATAAAGAACGGAGAAGACTGAGCAGTAACAGACCCTATAAAGTCATTTCGGCTATGCTTGAGCTATACACATCCAATTTCAGTGAAGTTGGCATCATTAGAAGCGTAACGGAATTACGAAACCACAGGCGAAAGAATCAGGTCAAACGGACGCATAACGAAGGAGATACGCGCATTTTAAGCAACGAACGAAATCAGACAGACACCGTATACGGCCCTGGGAACCGTATACGGTCCTATACAGACCATATATGGCCTTGTATACACCGTATACGGCCCTACCAAGGCCGTATACGGCCCCCTTGCCCCCATATGCTGCTTCGTTTGCTTGTACGTGCTGTTTCGCGAGTTGTACGGCTGATTTTTGAGCTTTGCCTATAAATAGGGGATCACTCCTCCTCATTTTACACACCTCAACACATTCACACATTTCTCATTCTCTCACTTTTCTTATTTCTCTCTTTTCTTTCACTTTCTCTCTCTAACTTTCTCTCTCTAGCACTACTCTTAGGAGTTAGAGGAAAATTGTTAGGGTTGAGCTTACGGTTCGAGTCTAGAGGAAGTTTTAGCTTGGTAATCTTGTTGTAACGAGTTTTTCAAGTTCAGACTATTTGTAATCCTCAGTATTACGCTGCTGTATTCCCGGTGATATCTAACCTTTACTTACTGTTATAATGCTTGTGCTTTATGTTATTTCAGTTTGTATTCTGCATATTGCCATGTTTATAGAGTAGTTTAATATTGTGATTGTTGAAATGTAGATATTAGGAGTAGGGATGATGTTAAATTAATGTTTCATTTATACGATTGGAAATTGTTATGCTGTGTATCTGGTTAAGCTTATCCTGAATATAGATCTAGTCTCTCATCACCCTTTCCAGACTTTCACGTGACTGTTGCCCTAGGATAGGATCTGATCAACCCTAATACTATGAATACACAGTTATCTCCAGTTACAGTATGAAACTATGAACTTTCCTTTAAAAGGCACGGTACTTCGTATAGCGTTGGAAACACCTCGTGTGGAGTACAAATACGTGGAAGCTAAGGAAATGCCATGGATTGTTTCATCGTGAATTACCTAGAAGTGATCCTTCTAGAACTGTGGTCTAGGAATCAAAGCTGTGGAAATGCTTATTGCACTGTACACCGTTAGTACACCTAAGATCTGGAACACTGTGGAAATGCTTAAATGCCCAGTACACCGTCAGTACATATAGGGTTTGGAACACTGTGGAAATGCCTAATTGCCCTGTACACTGTGATTATTCCTAGGGATGAACGCCTGACTGTAAAGGAGGATCTATATTTATGATGGTTAAGTATGTGCTTCAATAAAAACAATACAGGGTAGTGTCAATCATATACCTAGACATGCAAAGCCCTAATCACACCAATAGTTTAACGTACACAGGATACAATCAGTATTTGCTATAATAAACGTAAATAGACGATTAGGTGTTAAGAAAGGTCAGTAAATACAATTGCGGTCTGTTGCCTTATGCCTGATCCCTAGAACATTTAGGGTGACTTTGTCTTAGTTAAGCAAAGGCTCAGGAGGGTTTGAAAACAGCCTGATCTGATCAGAATCATGATAACCTAGGATTCCAGTGACATATGTTTCTAGGGTTTCACCTGAACGTAGGGTCCTAGTGTTTACACCGAAAGTATGTCTACTCTTTATTTGGTAAATCTCCAATCAATTTCATAATGAACATCATCCCGAAACCCTAGTATCCAAGTTTCAGCAATCACATCTCTACCTGTCTGCTTAAACCCTAATTTCATTTCTCGTTATTTACTTTTCTGCATTTAGGATAATTAGAAAACCAAATCAATCCAAGATCTATCTACCTACCCCCATCCTAATTGTGACCATAATCTTTGGTGAACCGCTTTATTTCAATTCGCTCCGATTTAAGAACGACCTCGAGTTATACTTACTGCTTGCTCCCAAGGTAGGTAGTACTTATAGTTTGAGCCCCAGCTCACATAAATTTAAAACTCACTGTCCGCCGCTTCTGTTGCTGTTGGAACAACGACCGGAGTCAAATCCGACCGACCAATAGGGGTGACGACACTCGCCCCTAGTAATGTAACTTTCCTTAATAGGGATAAAAGGTTTTCCAGATTTACCTCCTCTGCCATTGTTGAAATGAGCACAGAACAACAAGCCTCCCCAGATTTTGAACACCCCATTTTCATTTCCTTACCCTTACATAGTTCAATAGTATTTAGGGTAATACATTTATATATTACTCCCTCCGTCCGAAATTAATTGTCTCACTATTTTGGGTTGTCTCAAAATAAATGTCCATATTTCATTACAGTCAATCATAAAATACTTTAGTGGGTAAAGATGAGATATTATTGGTAGATAGTGACTTTACTAAAACTGTGTGCATTTTGAAATGAGATACTTATTTTGAGACGGATGGAGTATCTTTTATCAATATTCATCAATATTAGTTCCTAATAATAATAATAAAATAAAATATTTAACTCACAGGTTGAGGAAACTCGATGATGTGCTTAAGAGAGGTAAATTCAAAGTCATACTTAACTTCAAGGTACCAAAAAAGTTGCAAAACGGGATAGCAGCTTACAATCAAGTTTTAACTTTGTTGTAAGACAGTAATTGTGAGTATACTAAAATCCAAATACTGAAGAAGGAGAACAAGGCTGGGGAGGAAATATTAGCAGGGTATATCTTTGTTTTGTTCTCATATAATTTAACTTAATTTAAATGTTGCAGAATAGCATTTGTTAGGTTTACAAAAGCTGGGGAAATGAATAAATGCTTACAACTTATTGCAAAATTGGGAGGGAAAACGTGAATCCATGGATATCAGAGACAAAAGAAAAAAAACTTGGAGGTAGGAGGGATGAGGGGGGTAGTTAGAGATAGAGCTGGAGGATGGATACAAATATTTTGTTAGGAATTTTGATAACATTATTATATGTTTATGTTTCTTATACTAGTCACAACTCAGGTTTGTTACTTTATTTTTTATAAACTTACTCAAGAAAGGAAAAAAGGCTGGTAGAGAGCTAAATTAGCTAGTATGATTGATAACAGTCTTGAATCGCGAACCGGACCAGCCTCCAATATTAAATAATTATAGTCTTTTATTAGTTTATATAGGCTACAAATATGTAATAGCAAGGAAGTTTTATGTCGCACCCCCAAATTCACTGTTTAGCGGAAGCAGTTACCGGGCGCGACTAATCAAGTAATCAAGCACAAAGGTACAATGAACGAATCTACATGAGACATTAGAAAAGTAATACATTACATTAGTATTCAAAAGTATACATAAGTGTTGAGTTCACGAGTAAATTCCTAGAGATTTTAGTACATAACATCTATTACAAAAGTAATGCAGAAAAATCTCCAAATGAGTAAATGCATGCGACTCGAGCTAGTAAGCAATCCTGCTGGGCAACCCTACTGTTGCTGTGTACCTGAGAATGCATCACTAAAAGCGTCAACCAAGAGGTTGGTGAATCTCACAGGTTTGTAGTAAATAATCAGTTTGAACACAATCATGTAGTAAATGTTGCACGAATGCAGTAGAGTATTAAGTGTGATTGCACGAATGTAATAGGGTAGATATACATTGCCATGAGCATCATAGTCGAAGCTTAACAAGTATGTAAGGTACAACCAAGCACCAAGTAATGTGCCCCCGTGAGTGCTAATCCAAAAACACTCATGTGTAACGAGTAAGAAACGCCCGTTTATACAAGTACGGTTCATGGTAGTGCGTGCTACCTCGGGCGGGGATTGTCAGTCCCAAATGGATCCATTTACTAAAACTCGTGCTTATCTTATAATTAACAACTATGATTCAGAGGACTTCATTAGATTAAAACGTAACCCATGCAATCAGTATATCAATAAGTCTGTAAGTCTGTAAGTCGGTAAAACATTACATGTGTTCAAGTAAAAACAAGCAATGCATCTCACCCATGAGTAAAAACAGTAAAAATAGGGGTTGTGAGACTCACCTGAGTCTAGTAGTGTAATGGAAGAAATCAAGCAATGTGGTTCTCCGAACCAGTGACCTCTAGCGTCCTAAACGCATAAGGTTAAGTAAGTAAATAGATATCTTAAAGATTATTCATGCTATTTGTCCACTCAACTAGTTAATGTCCAATTGTTTGTTTGTATATTTGTAATCGTCTGTATTTGTAGTTTGTAAATGTATGTACGGCCTGTTGGTGACGGTGTGTAATAATAATCCAAATATTATTATTATGTATTTCATTGTGTTGTATACTTGTAAGGTATATTCGTAAGTCTGTCATTTGTATAGCGATGCGATAGTGTTGTTCGAATGTAAGTTCGAGCGAGTGTAAACTCGTGCGAGTGCAAGCTCGTATGTATGTCGATTGATTCGAGTGTAAGCTTATATAGATATGAGTGTAATCTCATATAAGCGTGAGTGTAATCTCATATGTCTGACGTGCGAGAGTATTTATGCGACAGAAGCATTATCGCAGTGAATGCGACAATGTTGGTTTATCACGACAAAGTGTTGCGAAATTTAGAAATATTGCGACAATGGCTATTTCGCAGTCGTTGCGACAAGGGATTCAATTGTTTTCGTTTCCATTCAAGTGTTTTCGGTTGTCGTTTTTATGATTCGGGTTTAATTCATACGTGTCGTTTTTTACCCAAGTTTCATAATAAAACTATCAAGGTTTGTCGTCACCCCTATTGGTCGGTCGGATTTGACTCCGGTCGTTGTTCCAACAGCAACAGAAGCGGCGGACAGTGAGTTTTAAATTTATGTGAGCTGGGGCTCAAACTATAAGTACTACCTACCTTGGGAGCAAGCAGTAAGTATAACTCGAGGTCGTTCTTAAATCGGAGCGAATTGAAATAAAGCGGGTCACCAAAGATTATGGTCGCAATTAGGATGGGGGTAGGTAGATAGATCTTGGATTGATTTGGTTTTCAAATTATCCTAAATGCAGAAAAGTAAATAACGAGAAATGAAATTAGGGTTTAAGCAGACAGGTAGAGATGTGATTGCTGAAACTTGGATACTAGGGTTTCGGGATGATGTTCATTATGAAATTGATTGGAGATTTACCAAATAAAGAGTAGACATACTTTCGGTGTAAACACTAGGACCATACGTTCAGGTGAAACCCTAGAAATATATGTCACTGGAATCCTAGGTTATCATGATTCTGATCAGATCAGGCTGTTTTCAACCCCTCCTGAGCCTTTGCTTAACTAAGACAAAGTCACCCTAAATGTTCTAGGGATCAGGCATAAAGCAACAGACCGCAATTGAATTTACTGACCTTTCTTAACACCTAATCGTCTATTTACGTTTATTATAGCAAATACTGATTGTATCCTGTGTACGTTAAACTATTGGTGTGATTAGGGCTTTGCATGTCTAGGTATATGATTGACACTACCCTGTATTGTTTTTATTGAAGCACATACTTAACCATCATAAATATAGACCCTCCTTTACAGTCAGGCGTTCATCCCTAGGAATAATCACGGTGTACAGGGCAATTAGGCATTTCCACAGTGTTCCAAACCCTATATGTACTGACGGTGTACTGGGCATTTAAGCATTTCCACAGTGTTCCAGATCTTAGGTGTACTAACGGTGTACAGTGCAACAAGCATTTCCACAGCTTTGATTCCTAGACCACAGTTCTAGAAGGATCACTTCTAGGTAATTCACGATGAAACAATCCATGGCATTTCCTTAGCTTCCACGTATTTGTACTCCACACGAGGTGTTTCCAACGCTATAAGAAGTACCGTGCCTTTCAAAGGAAAGTTCATAGTTTCATACTGTAACTGGAGATAACTGTGTATTCATAGTATTAGGGTTGATCAGATCCTATCCTAGGGCAACAGTCACGTGAAAGTCTGGAAAGGGTGATGAGAGACTAGATCTATATTCAGGATAAGCTTAACCAGATACACAGCATAACAATTTCCAATCGTATAAATGAAACATTAATTTAACATCATCCCTACTCCTAATATCTACATTTCAACAATCACAATATTAAACTACTCTATAAACATGGCAATATGCAGAATACAAACTGAAATAACATAAAGCACAAGCATTATAACAGTAAGTAAAGTTTAGATATCACCGGGAATACAGCAGCGTAATACTGAGGATTACAAATAGTCTGAACTTGAAAAACTCGTTACAACAAGATTACCAAGCTAAAACTTCCTCTAGACTCGAACCGTAAGCTCAACCCTAACCTTTCTCATCTAACTCCTAAGAGTAGTGCTAGAGAGAAAGTTAGAGAGAGA
This sequence comes from Helichrysum umbraculigerum, assembly GCA_949592205.1. Taxonomy (NCBI): domain Eukaryota; kingdom Viridiplantae; phylum Streptophyta; class Magnoliopsida; order Asterales; family Asteraceae; genus Helichrysum; species Helichrysum umbraculigerum. The sequence goes on along the minus strand of CATIUR010000004.1, from coordinate 6,729,667 downwards.
AAGTGAAAGAAAAGAGAGAAATAAGAAAAGTGAGAGAATGAGAAATGTGTGAAAATGTTGAGGTGTGTAAAATGAGGAGGAGTGATCCCCTATTTATAGGCAAAGCTCAAAAATCAGCCGTACAACTCGCGAAACAGCACGTACAAGCAAACGAAGCAGCATACGGGGGCAAGGGGGCCGTATACGGCCTTGGTAGGGCCGTATACGGTGTATACAAGGCCGTATACGGTCTGTATAGGGCCGTATACGGTTCCCAGGGCCGTATACGGTGTCTGTCTGATTTCGTTCGTTGCTTAAAACGCGAGTATCTCCTTCGTTATGCGTCCGTTTGACCTGATTCTTTCGCCTGTGGTTTTGTAATTCCGTTACGCTTCTAATGATGCCAACTTAACTGAAATTGGATGTGTATAGCTCAAGCATAGCCGAAATGACTTTATAGGGTCTGTTACTGCTCAGTCTTCTCCTTTCTTTATCCGATTTGCATGATTCTTGATTTTCCCGTCTCGATTTTACCTGTTTTATCATATGATGAAGTTAGAATATGATCTATATAAGGTAAATGAGGCCGGATGATTTTGTGCACGTTTATTCGTCCTGATTTGCTCGTTATTTGGACGTTTTAGGTGATTTTTGCAGCAACGCCTATATTTAGACCACTTTAGTGAATTTTAGTAAATAATGATCATTTTGGAATGTTTTCACTAAAGATACGTCCAAAAAGTGTGGAATATTGCCTTTAAAAACATGACTATTTGAGTCACATCTAGTTATCCCACACTTAGGCGTTGCTTGTCCTCAAGCAACACTCAGTTAGAAAAACATTTAAAATGGGTTTTTAAGGGGCGAGTCAAAATAATTTCAAAATGATACCACTTCTAATATGATTAAGATTGTTTAAGAATAAGGGAAAGGATAAGATGATCTTTTCAGAAGCAAGAAGCAATTATCATCAAGCATACTACCAATTCTCGTGATCTTGGAGTACACATGACTAGGCGATCTCACTAAAGGTGGTCACTCAATTCACTCAAAGTGTATCGGGTTCCCTAACAATCTAGAACAATTGAAATCGCTCAAATAAGCCAGTCATGCAGCACTCATCGTCATAAGCTTGGTCGAGAATCGGATCTCCACCACTTAGGTGAGAACGGTGCTAACTATCCCAAGACATTCAACGGGTGGTAGTGTTTGGTGAGGTTTAAGGGTATGGGTAGTGGTGTATGTTTTGTTGTAGGGGTTTGACTCATCTTAAAACTCAAAGATAGTGAAAAACTTTATTTCAGAATGGAACGGAGGATTTTGTAGCTGCTCGTCTTCTATCGAATTTTCCTTGAGAAGGTGATACTTCAAGCACTCAGCTTTATTTGATGGAACTATTTCTTTTTCTTTTCTTGATTTTCTACTTTTTATTTTTCTTTTCTTCTTCAGAACTTCTTTGCCAGAGAATTTCTAAGGATATTTTATGTTGATCCTTTCAGAAATCCTTTTCGGAACTATGATCTTTGATCTTGAACTTCAATTTTTGTCGTGCCAATTTTTCGCACTTTTAACTTTTTAGAGTACATAGAAGAGGAAGACTTTAGAGCATAATTGAAGAGGATGTTCCAAAAGATGTTTTTCACGACCTTAGAAATTCTAAGATAAGGTTTTGGGAATTTTAGGTGAGTATGGGTTTTGTACGAGGGTTTTTAAGAAATGAAAGGTTTAGGCTCAACAGGGTTTACTAGGCGGATCATCGATACTGAAAGTAAGTATCGGAAGGGTTTTGGGCTTGAAGAGATATGTAAGAATTGGGTTTAAATCCTAAGGAATGTCAAGGTCATCTAGCTGCACCTATACCGCGTACGGTACACACCAATGTGGTCTTGAAACGTATGTCTGGAGCAAGTTCTAATTCAGAGATGCAAGCATCGGCACACACAAGAAATGAAAGTGAAGCATTAAAGATGAATGCTTTTAGGCTCAAGATACCTCACTACAAAATAGGGTTGTATGTGCCTAGCCATGCTCCTTTCAGATTATTGTTTCTTGCTCGAGAAATTTCTACCTTATTTTCCCTATATTCCAAAATACCTTACTCATATTTCGAGCATGATTCTTTTCGAAAGTATTTAACTCAAAAACTTAGAGTTTAATTTCATAATTTAACTCATAATTTTAAATTTTTTTTTGAAAAAATTTGTTTGAAAAATTCGTTATTTGGGAAAACATTTTCTGAGTAATGCTATTTTGGACATAAAAATTGCCTAAAATTATCCAAGGTATTCTATACCTTGCTATCCCACACTTAGAGGAACATTGTCCCTAATGTTCTCTTGAGTTGAGTTTTTACTGGAGGTAAAATCCCACACTTAGAGTTTGAACATGTAAGAAAATGTTTCTTAAGTGTTAAATTTGGGTTTGAATCCCACACTTAGTGATAAGCTCAGGATAGGGTATAGAATATAACAAGCTAACGAGACAGAATATATGTGATCATGAAATGGATAGAAGGTTAAGAAACTCCCCAGATAACGTTTTGAAGCATGTGAAATTTTGCAGGAGAGAGAGTCGAAGTGAGCTTTCTTCTGCATTCTTCTTGAAGGACATCAAGCTTCATACGGGGTTATCCGGTGTCATGTATCCAACGTTATCAGAAATCAACTTCAATTCTTTTAAGTGGGGATCCTTATGGTGTAGAATCCCATACTTTAGGTTTTTGAAGAAGTTGGAGTGATTTTGATAAGTGTTTGCGGTGTGGGGAGTGATCCCACACTTAGTTCTTTGAAGTGCTTGGATACAAGGAAGTTTTGAGAAGAACGAGGCCCCTCCATGAGATGTTTGAATGTTCCGCAGTCTGCAAATATTGAAAACTGGTTCGGGTTGCCTTTTGACTTCACGGATTTTCTTCTTGAAAGTGCGTTATCTCGTCTTTTTCCACGTTCATACATCACAACATTTCTACTTATTAAACAGAAAGAAAATAAAACATAATAAGTAATAGCATAATGTAAATACGGATAGAGTGATCAACCAACTAGTGGCTGATACAAATAAGTTCCAAAAGTAAGGTTTAACAGTAGCCAACAAACACAAGATAATAATAATGATAATGTCTGAAACCAAAGTCAGATGATGCAAATGGGGTAGAACTATGAAGCTGGGGATCCCTGGTCAGGTGCATCAATATGCTGAGTAGGAGCTGGTGCTGTGGATGGTCCTACGACTGACTGCTGGCCACTAGATACTCTCTGTCCCTGTTCTTTAGCATTGATCAGTTTTAGCTGAATCAATATGTCTCTGAGGGTAGCTGCTGGCAGTCTCATCGGATCAGTGTAGCCCCACTCTAGCAAAATAGCCGAAGTAACCCATGCCTGCTCTAGTAAGGTCATGTAAGCCTGACGTAGCATGCTCTCTGTCGGTACAGCTGAGGAAGAGATCGGTCCCAAGTTTAATAGCATCCCGGAAGTGTCAAAAGATACAGCATCAGTGCCCAAGTAGACTGTGTCAGCACGGTAAGATCCACTGGCGACTGGCTGGGCAGGATGAGAAATCACAGGTGCAGAAATCACTGGCTGAACTACCGGTATCTCGGTCTCAACTGACTGGACCTGCTCTGGTACTGGTGTGGTCCGGATAGCGGGTGATGGTGTATGGGTGGTATGTGATGGGATGGATGTATGTGGTGGTGCTATGGCTGGTGGTGGTGGACCACATCGGTACATGTAAGGCTCTGGGTCAGGAATACCAAGTTTCCTGGAAATCAACAGCTGATGGGAACGGCTAACCTGAAGAGCATGCAAAAGATAATACTGTGTCAGCGAGGTCACTGGATCTGTGTAGTGAACAGTAGCCTGAGCTGGTGGCTCGGCTGTCTCAGCTCCTCTATGCGGGACACTAGTATGAGTGTAGGTGCTCGGGCTCTATCAGATGGGCCATCCTCAGTATCTGCAACAGGTGAGGATCCTCTAACACGCTTCCCAGGGAGACGACATCCTGGAATGATCTGTTTGGTGTTCTTCCATAGGCACTGTCTCTGCTCATCTATCTCAACAAGATGGATCAACTTGCAGTAGTCCAAGTTGAATGGCAAAGAACGAGAACAAACAGTAAACTCCTCAGTGTGGGCCTCAGTCAACAATCCCATACTATAAAGCAATCTAGTAATAATCGACCCCATGAACATGTGCCTATCCATGTCTGTCTCAGCTCCAAGTCTCTCAGCGATCAAGAAAGCAACATTCAGATTCTTTCCTCCTATGATTGCTTCCATGAACTTCAACTCTTCAGCACTCACAGCACCACCTTCCTTCTTTCCAAATATAGAACATGCTAACAACTTGTGAAGGATGTGATGAACCGGCTTGATGAAAGTGGATGACTTAACACAGCTCCTAAAGTTTGATCCTGCTAAATCCATCCAAATATCCTTATGGTTCCTGTTTGGTAGGCTGGAGATGTCTTGAACACTGTTCCTGAACCATGCAGAGTTGACCTGAGATTCAGTATATAAACCAAGATACACTCCCAAGTCGGCAACTGAGATATGATGAATCTGTTCCTGAAACCTGAATGAAATCTTTCTTTTGTCGGATACGCTCATTTTTGGGTTCAGCTGGTAAGTCATCATGAACTCTGTCACTACTTCTCGGTATGCATACTCATCTATATCGAAGAGACGGAGAAAGGCATTGTTCACTTGACCATCGGTCTCATACATTAACAAACTCTTCAACTCATCCCTGATCCCTAGCTTAATCATGTCTTTCCATACCACATATCGATTACTGCCTATCGGTCGCTGCAACCACTGGCGAATGAGTGACCTATTCTTTGAAGATTTGGCCAAGTAGCTGAGTGAAGGTGGGCAATTTTCCATCTGTGATAAAAGACAAGAAAAGATTAGGCCATAATAGTGATATATTAATGGATATGCTAAAGTACTTCCAAATTTTCAGAAAAAAATTGGAAATGTAGGCTTTAGAAATGGGCATATCCAGAAATTTTAAAATTGCTAAACCTAACCGCAACCAATCACAAATCCAAAAACTTTTATCAACTTATGTCTAAATAAGGGTAAGTGGCACAAAGCTTCAAGTTTCTAGCATAATCAAAGCAAGTCAACAGGGTACCTAACTTAATTATCCCAAGCACTAAAAACTTAAATACTTCATGTTTATGGTTAATCAATCTAAATGAGATTAAATCCAAGGTCATATAATTACCTCAAGTAAATCAATTAATCGTAAAAGGGCATATTACCAATTAAATATGCAATCCAATATTCCGCAATTTCCAAAAGACATAAAGCTTTATTCACATGATTTCAAGCAAATGACGGAAGTAAACTTATTTGACAAGATGGTAGTTTTTAGAAAATGGCGTTTCTGTGGGTATCATTTCAAAGTCATACACTTTATTAATTAAAGTGATAAACTTAAAAAATGATTGAATGAACCGAAGCTTGTTTTGATAATCTTGTAAGCTTTTTAAGTTTAGAAAAGTCATAAACATGGTTTTAAAAATAAAAGTTTTAAGTAAAAATAATGTTTATGATTATTTTATTAAAAATGAGCTTACTTTAATTACCAAAAACTAGCTTAACCCTTTTCTAATCGCAAATGATCAATCAAAACATGTTAACCTATCATATTTAAGCATAACTCAATCAACAAAAGTCAACATAAGCAATTAATCATCCAAAAAGTCAAACTAGCCATAGTTCATCAAAAAGTCAACACTTTAATTCCCAATCTTACAATCAAGCCAACAAATCACTAGATTAAGCTTGTAATCATGTTAAGCATCAAAATAAGCATGAAATAACACTAAAGATTGCAACTTTTAACCATGAAATCTATGAAAATGAGTTACAAGCCCTAATTTTTAAAGTTTCATGAAAATCACAAAAGTAGGTCAAGAATTACCTTAAACTTGATGTAATGATGTTGTGGAGGCAAGAAAGATCACAAAATGATGAATTTTGAGCTTGGAATCATGCAAAATGGTTGAGTAATGAAGGTTTTGTGGTGATGGAGGTGATGGCCGACGGTTTGGGTGTGGGGAGGAGGAAGAAGATGAAGTTTTTAATGTTTTGTCTTATGTGTGTGGCCAAAAGTCCCTTTTATATCCTTCCAAACGCACGCGATTTAAAATTTGCGAAAGATACGAAACATACAAGTAAAATTTCAAAGTTTAAAATTTTTTAATAAAACAATTTTTAAAAAGTATGTTCGTAATTTTCTGAATCTTTACGCGCAGTCTGAAAAGATATTGCGAATCGTATGCGAAATCGTATACGTTTTTATTTAAAACAAGACAATCTTTTTGTGTTCTTTAAAATCCAAGACAAATTCAAAATAAATTTAAAAATAAACTTTTTCGAACTTTCTGAAAATGTCTGAAATTCGTTACTGTGTTGTGCGAATTTGAATTTTAAAAGAACGTTTTCTTGTATTTTAAAATGCAAGCTTTTAAATTTAAAAATAAACTGCTAATATTACTTATCCTAAATACTTAAAATAAAACTAAATTAACTAAAGTTTGGGTTGCCTCCCAAAAAGCGCTTGGTTAAAGTCGGTAGCTCGACTTTTGGACAAATTTATTGAATATTGCCCAAGAGCAGTTGTTTAAGTGAATTTGGTGCTCTTGGTTGAGGGAAAGTGTAGCGAGGAATAAAGTCACAAGTGAGAATCTTAATGACAGAATCAACTAGGTCTGCGGGATGTAACGAGAATCGTTCGTGTTCAGTGAGAAACATACGTTCCTTTTTGCCTAAATATAGAAGATTGTCAATAAACTTGTTAAATTCCTTTCTAACTTTCTTAAGGTTTGAAATTTCGTTTCGTGTTCCGTCATCTATATGGTTTAAGTCATGAAGAAGCATTCCTATGGTTTGTTGAAATTTCCGTTCTTCTCTCGAATCGGGATCTCCGATGGTAGTATGAACTGACTCCGTGATTTCTTCGATTAAAGATGTTTGTGAAACGGTGAAAGGAAATTTTGACTGAGCAAATAACAAAGTGAGTGAGATGTTAATATCCTTCCTTCCAGCAAAGAAAGTAGCTTCCATGTTATCGTCAGTGGCTCCAGGGAATATCTTTAACAACTTGTCGATCATATAAGTAGCGGGGTCAACGAAAAATGGAATTTTATCATAAATGACGAGAGATATAGCGGGATCTTTGCTGATCCAGAACTCAAGCTCATAAATCATAGCCGCAACATAACGATTAATTAGGGTTTGGGAAACCGGTTGATAATCGGTGCAGGCGAATAGATCCATTAGTAGGTCTATTTCTGATTTAAGCTTTAGTTCTTGCTCTCGATAATGTGTGAAGATACCTTCCTCCTTTTGATTTGGAAGATGGTGGAGAATACCAACCTGTTTCTTTATCCTACGAGCGACTTCTCTTTGTTCAACTGAAAAAGGAAAGTCAGACGTTTTGAGTTGTCTGGCAAATGCCCGACAAACATCCAACCTCCTATCAGGATCAAAAGAGATACCTACGTAGCGGATATTTTCTTCAGGTTTGATTGGTAAAGTCCTATCAACAACACGATAGATGGTGTACTCGGGTTCGGGTACAAGGTTCAAAAAGATAGGTGATTTTGGAGGGTACTCGTAAACTTCTTCGTCCCATGGTGGAAGACGTTCTTCAACGGGTGGAAAACGAAAGGGTTGAAGATGTTCAGAGTTACTCTTGACAAAACCAGATGAAGTAGGGAATTGAAAGAAGTTTTCTAAGGAATATGAAATCTCAGGAGCAGGTATAACCTGATAGCTTAGAATGCTAGATGCAGAAGTTGAGATCTTCTGATGAGAATCATGGGTTCCTAAGTCAAGGTCTAAGAATTGCCCTAAAGTTCTAGATTCATCGTCTGAATTAGCGGAGATAACTTCGGAAGAGGATAAAGATGAAGAGTAGACGTCAGATTCCAACTCTTGTTCTAAGCAGGCGAAGAACTCAGCTTCATCCATGGCCATCATTTCTTCGGACGTCTTGAGGGCGAGTGGAGAAATGGGGCTAGACGGAATTGAATCATAGAAAGATGTTTTTGTATTTTTCATTTTTTAATTAACCTAAATTAAACTACGGAAAGCAAATAACTACCAACTAAGTCTGGGAAACCTAATTGGAAAGGATCTCCTAAAAGCTAGAATATCTAAGGCGGCTTCAAATCGTAACGCTCTACGATCCCCGGCAGCGGCGCCAAAAACTTGTCGTCACCCCTATTGGTCGGTCGGATTTGACTCCTGTAATGTATTACTTTTGAATACTAATGTAATGTATTACTTTTCTAATGTCTCATGTAGATTCGTTCATTGTACCTTTGTGCTTGATTACTTGATTAGTCGCGCCCGGTAACTGCTTCCGCTAAACAGTGAATTTGGGGGTGCGACATAAAACTTCCTTGCTATTACATATTTGTAGCCTATATAAACTAATAAAAGACTATAATTATTTAATATTGGAGGCTGGTCCGGTTCGCGATTCAAGACTGTTATCAATCATACTAGCTAATTTAGCTCTCTACCAGCCTTTTTTCCTTTCTTGAGTAAGTTTATAAAAAATAAAGTAACAAACCTGAGTTGTGACTAGTATAAGAAACATAAACATATAATAATGTTATCAAAATTCCTAACAAAATATTTGTATCCATCCTCCAGCTCTATCTCTAACTACCCCCCTCATCCCTCCTACCTCCAAGTTTTTTTTCTTTTGTCTCTGATATCCATGGATTCACGTTTTCCCTCCCAATTTTGCAATAAGTTGTAAGCATTTATTCATTTCCCCAGCTTTTGTAAACCTAACAAATGCTATTCTGCAACATTTAAATTAAGTTAAATTATATGAGAACAAAACAAAGATATACCCTGCTAATATTTCCTCCCCAGCCTTGTTCTCCTTCTTCAGTATTTGGATTTTAGTATACTCACAATTACCGTCTTACAACAAAGTTAAAACTTGATTGTAAGCTGCTATCCCGTTTTGCAACTTTTTTGGTACCTTGAAGTTAAGTATGACTTTGAATTTACCTCTCTTAAGCACATCATCGAGTTTCCTCAACCTGTGAGTTAAATATTTTATTTTATTATTATTATTAGGAACTAATATTGATGAATATTGATAAAAGATACTCCATCCGTCTCAAAATAAGTATCTCATTTCAAAATGCACACAGTTTTAGTAAAGTCACTATCTACCAATAATATCTCATCTTTACCCACTAAAGTATTTTATGATTGACTGTAATGAAATATGGACATTTATTTTGAGACAACCCAAAATAGTGAGACAATTAATTTCGGACGGAGGGAGTAATATATAAATGTATTACCCTAAATACTATTGAACTATGTAAGGGTAAGGAAATGAAAATGGGGTGTTCAAAATCTGGGGAGGCTTGTTGTTCTGTGCTCATTTCAACAATGGCAGAGGAGGTAAATCTGGAAAACCTTTTATCCCTATTAAGGAAAGTTACATTACTAGGGGCGAGTGTCGTCACCCCTATTGGTCGGTCGGATTTGACTCCGGTCGTTGTTCCAACAGCAACAGAAGCGGCGGACAGTGAGTTTTAAATTTATGTGAGCTGGGGCTCAAACTATAAGTACTACCTACCTTGGGAGCAAGCAGTAAGTATAACTCGAGGTCGTTCTTAAATCGGAGCGAATTGAAATAAAGCGGGTCACCAAAGATTATGGTCACAATTAGGATGGGGGTAGGTAGATAGATCTTGGATTGATTTGGTTTTCTAATTATCCTAAATGCAGAAAAGTAAATAACGAGAAATGAAATTAGGGTTTAAGCAGACAGGTAGAGATGTGATTGCTGAAACTTGGATACTAGGGTTTCGGGATGATGTTCATTATGAAATTGATTGGAGATTTACCAAATAAAGAGTAGACATACTTTCGGTGTAAACACTAGGACCCTACGTTCAGGTGAAACCCTAGAAACATATGTCACTGGAATCCTGGGTTATCATGATTCTGATCAGATCAGGCTGTTTTCAAACCCTCCTGAGCCTTTGCTTAACTAAGACAAAGTCACCCTAAATGTTCTAGGGATCAGGCATAAGGCAACAGACCGCAATTGTATTTACTGACCTTTCTTAACACCTAATCGTCTATTTACGTTTATTATAGCAAATACTGATTGTATCCTGTGTACATTAAACTATTGGTGTGATTAGGGCTTTGCATGTATAGGTATATGATTGACACTACCCTGTATTGTTTTTATTGAAGCACATACTTAACCATCATAAATATAGATCCTCCTTTACAGTCAGGCGTTCATCCCTAAGAATAATCACGGTGTACAGGGCAATTAGGCATTTCCACAGTGTTCCAAACCCTAGATGTACTGACGGTGTACTGGGCATTTAAGCATTTCCACAGTGTTCCAGATCTTAGGTGTACTAACGGTGTACAGTGCAACAAGCATTTCCACAGCTTTGATTCCTAGACCACAGTTCTAGAAGGATCACTTCTAGGTAATTCACGATGAAACAATCCATGGCATTTCCTTAGCTTCCACGTATTTGTACTCCACACGAGGTGTTTCCAACGCTATACGAAGTACCGTGCCTTTCAAAGGAAAGTTCATAGTTTCATACTGTAACTGGAGATAACTGTGTATTCATAGTATTAGGGTTGATCAGATCCTATCCTAGGGCAACAGTCATGTGAAAGTCTAGAAAGGGTGATGAGAGACTAGATCTATATTCAGGATAAGCTTAACCAGATACACAGCATAACAATTTCCAATCGTATAAATGAAACATTAATTTAACATCATCCCTACTCCTAATATCTACATTTCAACAATCACAATATTAAACTACTCTATAAACATGGCAATATGCAAAATACAAACTGAAATAACATAAAGCACAAGCATTATAACAGTAAGAAAAGTTTAGATATCACCGGGAATACAGCAGCGTAATACTGAGGATTACAAATAGTCTGAACTTGAAAAACTCGTTACAACAAGATTACCAAGCTAAAACTTCCTCTAGACTCGAACCGTAAGCTCAACCCTAACCTTTCTCCTCTAACTCCTAAGAGTAGTGCTAGAGAGAGAAAGTTAGAGAGAGAAAGTGAAAGAAAAGAGAGAAATAAGAAAAGTGAGAGAATGAGAAATGTGTGAAACTGTTGAGGTGTGTAAAATAAGGAGGAGTGATCCCCTATTTATAGGCAAAGCTCAAAAATCAGCCGTACAACTCGCGAAACAGCACGTACAAGCAAACGAAGCAGCATACAGGGGCAAGGGGGCCGTATACGGCCTTGGTAGGGCCGTATACGGTGTATACAAGGCCGTATACGGTCTGTATAGGGCCGTATACGGTTCCCAGGACCGTATACGGTGTCTGTCTGATTTCGTTCGTTGCTTAAAACACGCGTATCTCCTTCGTTATGCGTCCGTTTGACCTGATTCTTTCGCCTGTGGTTTCGTAATTCCGTTACGCTTCTAATGATGTCAAATTCACTGAAATTGGATGTGTATAGCTCAAGCATAGCCGAAATGACTTTATAGGGTCTGTTACTGCTCAGTCTTCTCCGTTCTTTATCCGATTTGCATGATTCTTGATTTTCCCGTCTCGATTTTACCTGTTTTATCATATGATGAAGTTAGAATGTGATCTATATAAGGTAAATGAGGCCGGATGATTTTGTGCACGTTTATTCGTCCTGATTTGCTCGTTATTTGGACGTTTTAGGTGATTTTTGCAGCAACGCCTATATTTAGACCACTTTAGTGAATTTTAGTAAATAATGATCATTTTGGAATGTTTTCACTAAAGATACGTCCAAAAAGTGCGGAATATTTGTAACACCCCCAAATTTAACGGTTTGCGGAAGCGATGTTTTGGGTGTTACTAATCAATAATCACAAGCACAAAGGATACAGTGAACGACTCTAAATGAGACGTTCGAAAAGTTATTACATTAATACATAAATAGTTTCAAAATACAAGCTCGAGTTCAAGTAAATTCCTAGAGATTCTAATACATAACAACTAGTACAAAAGTAATGTAATAAAATCTCCAAGCTTGTAAATGCATGCGACTCGAGCTAAGAAAGCTTATCCTGCTGGGCATCGCTACTGATGCTGTGTACCTGAGAAGCATTACTAAAACGGTCAACCAAAAAGGTTGGTGAATCTCACAGGTTTGTAAGTAAGTAAACAGTTTGAACACACAAGTAGTATTTGTAAATCATAGCCAGCCAGTAATTAATGATCACAGGTTATGCTCATCATTAACTTAAGTTTAATAAGTGGGTGGTTGCAAGTCATGCTAACCGTTTGATACAATCGCCATGAGCCACCATAGTTGAAGCTTAACGTACAGTAAATATAGGTACCCCCTCATGAATGTAATCCAAAACATTCATACGAACGAGTAAGAAACGCCCGTTTCTACAGGAACGGTTCGTGGTAGTGCGTGCTACCCCGGGCGGGGATTGTCAGTCCCATATGGATCCATATACTAAAACTCGCGCTTATCACATAACTAACAACTATGATTCAGGAGGATTTCATTGGATTAGTCGTAAACTCATGCAATTGGCGTATCGTTAATCTCGTACAGTAAGTAAATCATGGCAGCAAGTAAGTTTTGTGTGTTCATGTAAAACAGTAATGCATCTCACCCCTGAGTATGAAACAGTAAAGTAGTGGCTGTGAGACTCACCTGAGTCTGGCAGACGATGTAATAAGTAAGCAAGTAGTATTCCCGAACTAGCAACCCTTAGCGTCCTAATACGCATAAGGTTTAGTAAGTAAATGGAATACTTGTAAAGTATCCATGCTAGTTGTCCCCAAACTAGTTAATGTCCATTAGTTTATTTGTACATTTGTATTTGTTTGTAAATCGTAGTTTGTATAAAAGTTGTACGGTCTGTTTGTTATCGTTGTATAATAATAATTCCATCCATTATTATTATGTATTCATAGTAGTTGTACAGTTGTAAAGTATACTCGTATGATCGTTTGTTTGTATTACAACATGTATCGTTTGTGTACGTTCCAATGGGCTTAGTCCCCAAAGGGTACGAGTGAAGCCTCGTAAGTATTCGAGTGTACGTTCGTATCAGTTAACGTGTAATCCAGCACGTAACTAGTGAGTGAACTTGTAAGTTCGTATCGGGTGCAATCCCGTGTAGTGTACAAGTGTAAGTTCGTTGGAGTGTAATCTCCTAAGTATTTCCGAGTGAAAACTCGTACGCGTGTGTGAGTGAAATCTCACGTTCAGTTTAGTATAGACTTGTACGTATTCAAGTATCGTTGTATACTCTCAAAAGTATAGTGTTTTCATGTATAAGTAACGCCGAGTAAAGTACGTTTACGTTTTAAGTATATTCCATACTTGTATAAAATGTAAGTTTCAATCAGCCTGTTATAGCGTCACTTGTATGCGTCACTTCTGTGTATCATGCGACACTTAGGTAGTGTCGTGTTATATTATCTGTTTCAATATGTATGCGACACTTAAGTAGTGTCGGTATTAAGATGGTGCGTCACTATGTAAGTGACGTTATCAAGTATAGTTTCTCATCAGTGCGTCACTATTATAGTGACGGTATTCAGTGTCGTGGTCAAACAGTGCGTCACTAACGAAGTGACGGTATAGGTGAGTAAATCAGTTTATGAGGCGACACTAGACAAGTGTCGGTATACGTAGTTATGCGTCACTGGTGAAGTGACGGTATGAGGGTCGGTGACGTCATCAGTAGTAACCGGACGTCATTCGTTTCTACTGAAAGTTATAAGTTTCTACCGATGATAGCGACACTAAGGAAGTGTCGCTTGTTTCTGCCGAAAGTTATATGATGGCGTCACTAAAGGAGTGACGCTCGTTTCTACTGACGCTCATTTCTACTGAAAGTTATATGGTAGCGTCACTATTGAGTGTCGTGTTGTTTCTGCCGAAAGTGTTTATGTTTGCGTCACTAGTGAAGTGACGGTATAGTGTTTTAGCGGCACTAATGAAGTGTCGCGTATGGACGGTTCGTGACATATGCGTCACTCAGACGTAGTGACGCATAACTGGCGTGAGCCATGCGACACTAGCGTCTGGCCAGTTTTTGATTTGTGTCGAAAACGTATTTAGCGAGTTCCGTTCAAGTTGAAACTTTTACACAAGTTCTAGTATGTTATGTAGAGTTCATAAAAATTGTTGGATGTCGTTTTCAATGTTTGTAGTGTCGTTTTATTTAAAATGACCAAAATCGACATTTTCGTAAAAGTGTTCAATAACGAGTTTAAGTTACATATTTGGGCATTACTAAGTTAGGGAAACAATAATCTAGCAAAATAAAAATAATCGGAAAAGTTTCGGGTCGCCGGAAAACTTACAAAGTTGTCGAAACGAAAATCCGAAAAGATAGGTTTGTAGCCCTCGTTCTCGTGATCACTCTTCTCCAAATCGAGCCTAGCTTCCAAGGTTTTTTAATGGTGTTTTTAGGGTGTTTTAGTGTTGGTTTTAGAGAGAGAGAGAGAGAGAGAAACCGTAGAGAGAGGGAGAGAGAGGGAGAGAATGATTGAGAGTGGGTTGTGTTGGAGTGTGTAAGTGAGAAAGAAAAACATGGGGGGTTTGTCCCCCTTTGACCTTGGCCGGTTTGGTGGGGCCACCATGGTGTGGTCTCACCAAACTTTGTTTCCTCCGTGTTTGCGCTCCGTGCGGTGTTTGTTTCCCCGGTCGTTTAAACGTTTAAATCATTTTATACGCGATTTAATATACGTTTTAAAATACGAATTATTACTCGATAATTAAGTTGTAGTATTTTACCAAAATACTAGTTTTCAAGTTATAAATCATAACTTTGTTTTGTTTTGTCGGTTGGTCGAGTTTTCGGAGAGTTCGGTAACGTTTTAATTAAAACGTACGTTTTTGTTATATTATAAACATAATATAATGTAGTAGTCAAAGTAATTAAATAATCTCACATTATTTAATAATTGTTTTATCGACGTACACAAGTTTGTACAATTGTTGTTTTATACGATATGTACGAATCGTATACGCGTATATATATATTCCATCCATATATATATAATAAGTAAATAACGTATATAATCCTATTTCATATTATATACAAGTAATAAACACGTAATTAGGAAAATTTTAAATTGGTCCAAATTTTGGGGTTGTTACATTCTCCCCTTGTTATGAAAATTTCGTCCCGAAATTTGTTCGAAGTAGTAATTGGTAGCTAGTTATTTATCAGGTAGCTACAATGCACACTAGTAGCCTACAGTAGTATGGTAGATCCTACAGTGTTTGAAATAAAGTAATTGTCAGGTGGTAACGTACCCTAATTTTTGTTGCCTGGAAGTAGTGAGCATTGGGCCTTGAGATGGCCAGCACTCCCACAGTTGAAGCAGGGTTTCACCTTAGGAGGGTTCGTACTTTTAGGGTAGGATTTGCATTGATCGGTGGGTATGGTACACGGTTTGTCGTGATGTCGAGTGCATCGAGCACAGTAAGGTTTATTTCCCAAGTACACTTTCACCCTTTTTGCTGGAGGTGGTGCACAGTCAGTGTCGGTATCCTCTTCAGTAGGAGTACTTTGTAATGTTGATGGTGGAGTAGGGTTTTCTAAAGCTATCAAACGTAGCTCGTACTCGCGCATACGTATGTCATTTTGGAAAGCAATTCGTCGTAGGTCATCAATGTCTTCCCGTGCTTCACTCAGTTGTTGTCGCAGCGAATCAATAGTTTGGTTAAGGTGGTTGACTGATTCAGTAGTCAAGGTTTCATCAACTGGTGCTTTTGCAGCAGTTAGAGCAACAGGAGAGGCAGGTGCTGTTGCTGATTCAATGAAAGGTTCGGTATCACACTCGAGTTCGAGGAGGTAAGGAAACATCTTCGGTTCCTCACTGAGCAGTTCATCATCCAAGGTAGGGTTGTTGACGGAGTGGGTTGTCATTTCCTACGAAATAATTATTCTATTTAAGAATTGTTACTAGTAAATGAAGTTCTATTGGATGACTTGTTTAAATTAACGAATAATATACGAGTTCCCGGTCTCAACCAGTGTGAGATACTTGGGAAAAGAGTTTGTTATTGGTAGTCCATGAGTAATACAAGTTATATGTTCGGAATTCGTATAGTCGGTCGTTTCCTAATCCTATTGGGTACTTAGGATCAAAGAAAACACATAGAACGTAAAGTAACATATAGAATTTGTTAAGCAAGAGATGTATGAGAAAACAGTTTCGGGTAATCAAAGAATGAGCGTACCCGGGTTAAGCAAATCACAAAGTCTCGGATTCGGGTCATCCTCCCTAGCATTAATAACATAAGCTCTACTCTTCGTGTAGTTGGTTCGGGTTTTCAGCTTTGGGCAATCCTTCCTGAAATGCCCGGTACCATTGCACTCATAGCAGGTTTTGGGTGCAGGAGTATCAGTACCAGTGGGGTTGGTTCGGCAGTCTTGGGCCAGGTGCCCGAATTTCTTGCACTTAGAACAGGGACAGGAGCCGTTATGATGACGACTACATTTGGAGCAGTAAGGCTTGCTCCCCTTGTAAGCCTTTGAGTCATTTGCGTTGACAGTTGCAGGCTTTTTGTCAGAAGTCGGGTTGGTGGAGTGGGGAATCACTTCCCATTTACGTTTGTTATTCGCAGACGGGGTTGAAGTCGAGCCACGGCGGACAGAATTTGCCGTTAACTCATGAGCCATACGAATGGCGCTCTGAATAGTTCCCGGTTTGGATGAAGTAACTAAATCTTGAAGTCGTTCGGGAAGTCCATCAACGTATTTTTCGATCCTTTTGTACTCGGGATCAACCATGGATGGGCACAGAAGTGCCAGCTGGTGAAATCGGTTGGTGTAACCGGTGATGTCATCACCCTGCATCTTGTGATTCCAGAATTTCATTTCTAGCTGTTTCAGCTCATCTCTTGGGCAGTACTCGCCCCTCAGCATATTCTTTAGTTCATCCCACTGTAGTTTGTAAGCATCGGCAATGCTCACAGTTTGCGCATAAGTGTTCCACCAGGTAAGGGCGGTGTCAGAAAAAGTACTGGCGGCGAACTTAACTTTATCCTCTTCCTTGCAGTTGCAGATGAGGAACACGGATTCGATTTTCTCGGTCCAACGAATCAGGCCGATCGCTCCTTCAGTACCTTGAAAGGTCAATGGTTTGCAGTTATGGAAATCCTTGTAGGTGCAGGTTTTGGGTTGTGGTCCAGTGTTAGCGGTATCTTCGCTACCAGGGGCTGTAGTCCGGGTAGCTAGAGCTTGGGCCACACTACGGGCAATTATACCCGCTACTTCGGCTTCAAAAAGAGTGATTTGTCGTCGAGGAGGCATGTTCCTTGAAACAATAAATAAAGAACATGTGAGGGTTTGAATAAGAATTATGACGGTGATGATTTAGTAAGTTCAAAGAAATTTCGTCAAAGGTTGAAATTTGTTTCGAAGTTTGTGGGTTATAAATAAGTTTATACAGTTTCGAAATTTTTTTTTTTTTTTTTTTTTTTTTTTTTGAGAATTTTTATAAAACATTTTGTAAGAAATTTTGTAACATGTTTGATAGAAATATATTTGTTATAAAATTTGATAGCAAGAGTTGGTGGTAAAATTTTGAAGTCTGATGGAGGCTTGGGTTGAAAATGATTTTATTATGATACATCTAATGGTATGGTGGGGCACGTAGTAAAATGTTATAAATGTCGAATTAAGTAGGAATAGTAAATGAAAACAAGGTCTCGATCTCCATATCGAAGAATGTTCGAGTGACTATGGTTGTCGTATATAATGGTGTGGAGATCTTCGGACGTATGTCGGTATTCGTGAATTAAAAAAAAATCGAATAAGGATGGAACGACGAGAGTCGGGTTGTCGTTTGTTTGATAAAATTTGAAAGTGAATTTCGTAGTAGTCGAGAGAGTATCGTATCGGGGAAAGAGGCCTATGTATATATATATATATATATCACATAACCGCCTAGTTCGTGTCTAGCACAATCAAGTAGGAGTCCCGGTTCTCTCGAGGTCAGAGTCAGCTAATGCATTCCGGTTCAACATAACCCCTTTCAGAACTCACATCATCTTCATTTAATTGTACATAGTTGATCAGGCTATGTTAAATTAAACTTGTATGCTGTAATTCCTGAACCAGTTATACCTAATGAGGAATACTGCCTAACGGTCATAGTCTAGGCCCACTAAATGCAACCTAGTTCACTATAACCTTAGGCTCTGATACCAATCTGTAACACCCCCAAATTTAACGGTTTGCGGAAGCGATGTTTTGGGTGTTACTAATCAATAATCACAAGCACAAAGGATACAGTGAACGACTCTAAATGAGACGTTCGAAAAGTTATTACATTAATACATAAATAGTTTCAAAATACAAGCTCGAGTTCAAGTAAATTCCTAGAGATTCTAATACATAACAACTAGTACAAAAGTAATGTAATAAAATCTCCAAGCTTGTAAATGCATGCGACTCGAGCTAAGAAAGCTTATCCTGCTGGGCATCCCTACTGATGCTGTGTACCTGAGAAGCATTACTAAAACGGTCAACCAAAAAGGTTGGTGAATCTCACAGGTTTGTAAGTAAGTAAACAGTTTGAACACACAAGTAGTATTTGTAAATCATAGCCAGCCAGTAATTAATGATCACAGGTTATGCTCATCATTAACTTAAGTTTAATAAGTGGGTGGTTGCAAGTCATGCTAACCGTTTGATACAATCGCCATGAGCCACCATAGTTGAAGCTTAACGTACAGTAAATATAGGTACCCCCTCATGAATGTAATCCAAAACATTCATACGGAACGAGTAAGAAACGCCCGTTTCTACAGGAACGGTTCGTGGTAGTGCGTGCTACCCCGGGCGGGGATTGTCAGTCCCATATGGATCCATATACTAAAACTCGCGCTTATCACATAACTAACAACTATGATTCAGGAGGATTTCATTGGATTAGTCGTAAACTCATGCAATTGGCGTATCGTTAATCTCGTACAGTAAGTAAATCATGGCAGCAAGTAAGTTTTGTGTGTTCATGTAAAACAGTAATGCATCTCACCCCTGAGTATGAAACAGTAAAGTAGGGGCTGTGAGACTCACCTGAGTCTGGCAGACGATGTAATAAGTAAGCAAGTAGTATTCCCGAACTAGCAACCCTTAGCGTCCTAATACGCATAAGGTTTAGTTAGTAAATGGAATACTTGTAAAGTATCCATGCTAGTTGTCCCCAAACTAGTTAATGTCCATTAGTTTATTTGTACGTTTGTATTTGTTTGTAAATCGTAGTTTGTATAAAAGTTGTACGGTCTGTTTGTTATCGTTGTATAATAATAATTCCATCCATTATTATTATGTATTCATAGTAGTTGTACAGTTGTAAAGTATACTCGTATGATCGTTTGTTTGTATTACAACATGTATCGTTTGTGTACGTTCCAATGGGCTTAGTCCCCAAAGGGTACGAGTGAAGCCTCGTAAGTATTCGAGTGTACGTTCGTATCAGTTAACGTGTAATCCAGCACGTAACTAGTGAGTGAACTTGTAAGTTCGTATCGGGTGCAATCCCGTGTAGTGTACAAGTGTAAGTTCGTTGGAGTGTAATCTCCTAAGTATTTCCGAGTGAAAACTCGTACGCGTGTGTGAGTGAAATCTCACGTTCAGTTTAGTATAGACTTGTACGTATTCAAGTATCGTTGTATACTCTCAAAAGTATAGTGTTTTCATGTATAAGTAACGCCGAGTAAAGTACGTTTACGTTTTAAGTATATTCCATACTTGTATAAAATGTAAGTTTCAATCAGCCTGTTATAGCGTCACTTGTATGCGTCACTTCTGTGTATCATGCGACACTTAGGTAGTGTCGTGTTATATTATCTGTTTCAATATGTATGCGACACTTAAGTAGTGTCGGTATTAAGATGGTGCGTCACTATGTAAGTGACGTTATCAAGTATAGTTTCTCATCAGTGCGTCACTATTATAGTGACGGTATTCAGTGTCGTGGTCAAACAGTGCGTCACTAACGAAGTGACGGTATAGGTGAGTAAATCAGTTTATGAGGCGACACTAGACAAGTGTCGGTATACGTAGTTATGCGTCACTGGTGAAGTGACGGTATGAGGGTCGGTGACGTCATCAGTAGTAACCGGACGTCATTCGTTTCTACTGAAAGTTATAAGTTTCTACCGATGATAGCGACACTAAGGAAGTGTCGCTTGTTTCTGCCGAAGGTTATATGATGGCGTCACTAAAGGAGTGACACTCGTTTCTACTGACGCTCGTTTCTACTGAAAGTTATATGGTAGCGTCACTATTGAGTGTCGTGTTGTTTCTGCCGAAAGTGTTTATGTTTGCGTCACTAGTGAAGTGACGGTATAGTGTTTTAGCGGCACTAATGAAGTGTCGCGTATGGACGGTTCGTGACATATGCGTCACTCAGACGTAGTGACGCATAACTGGCGTGAGCCATGCGACACTAGCGTCTGGCCAGTTTTTGATTTGTGTCGAAAACGTATTTAGCGAGTTCCGTTCAAGTTGAAACTTTTACACAAGTTCTAGTATGTTATGTAGAGTTCATAAAAATTGTTGGATGTCGTTTTCAATGTTTGTAGTGTCGTTTTATTTAAAATGACCAAAACCGACATTTTCGTAAAAGTGTTCAATAACGAGTTTAAGTTACATATTTGGACATTACTAAGTTAGGGAAACAATAATCTAGCAAAATAAAAATAATCGGAAAAGTTTCGGGTCGCCGGAAAACTTACAAAGTTGTCGAAACGAAAATCCGAAAAGATAGGTTTGTAGCCCTCGTTCTCGTGATCACTCTTCTCTAAATCGAGCCTAGCTTCCAAGGTGTTTTAATGGTGTTTTTAGGGTGTTTTAGTGTTGGTTTTAGAGAGAGAGAGAGAGAGAGAGAGAGAGAAACCGTAGAGAGAGGGAGAGAGAGGGAGAGAATGATTGAGAGTGGGTTGTGTTGGAGTGTGTAAGTGAGAAAGAAAAACATGGGGGGTTTGTCCCCCTTTGACCTTGGCCGGTTTGGTGGGGCCACCATGGTGTGGTCTCACCAAACTTTGTTTCCTCCGTGTTTGCGCTCCGTGCGGTGTTTGTTTCCCCGGTCGTTTAAACGTTTAAATCATTTTATACGCGATTTAATATACGTTTTAAAATACGAATTATTACTCGATAATTAAGTTGTAGTATTTTACCAAAATACTAGTTTTCAAGTTATAAATCATAACTTTGTTTTGTTTTGTCGGTTGGTCGAGTTTTCGGAGAGTTCGGTAACGTTTTAATTAAAACGTACGTTTTTGTTATATTATAAACATAATATAATGTAGTAGTCAAAGTAATTAAATAATCTCACATTATTTAATAATTGTTTTATCGACGTACGCAAGTTTGTACAATTGTTGTTTTATACGATATGTACGAATCGTATACGCGTATATATATATTCCATCCATATATATATAATAAGTAAATAACGTATATAATCCTATTTCATATTATATACAAGTAATAAACACGTAATTAGGAAAATTTTAAATTGGTCCAAATTTTGGGGTTGTTACAATATTGCCCTTAAAAACATGACTATTTGAGTCACATCAAGGTTCATTTAGGACTAAATTCTTAACGTTCTTCAAATCGTTTCGCGTTTATCGTTTTGGGGCTCGTTTTTGTTGACTTGGTCAAACGGGCTCGGTTTGACCCGAAACTTTTAGGGTAGTCTTAAATATGTTTCTAAGGATCGGGAAATTATCATTACGTTTAGTGTTTGGCCCGAAGTGTCGGTTTTATAAATTACACCCAATCAGTCCCTATATGTGTTCGGTTAAGTTTTCGGTTATTTCGCCTCTCATTTTAACTAAGTTCTAGTCCGAATTAGTTCATGAGAAAAATCATGGTTTCTACATCTTAAGTATTTTATGTAATTTTTCCATAATTGTTAGGGTTCATTTAGTTGGTTAAATAAAATAGAGAAACACTAAGGTCCATTTTCGGACTAAAACAGACCTTCTCACACAAACCAAATTTTCTGGAAGAATGGATATATTTTTAGAGGTCGAGTTCTAAATAAAAGTTGTAGATAACATCCATACGAAGATTTTGGCATAGGTTTCATATATTTATCATGTGTTTTCAATTTCATATGAATTTTATACCGAACTGATATTTTTTTGGCCAGGAAACTGTTTAAGCATGTGTGTTTGTATAAACGATTTTAAGCTTGGTTCTTGGATATTTTTTAGTTGAATAAGCATACTAACATGTAATAATACGAAAACAAAGGAAATCTAGCTAAAGAAAGTGGCTTACCAAGTATTGAAGTGTTTATCTAAAGCCGAAACGAAGTGGTGATGCTCGGTTTTGCTTCCTTCCTTCTTTTCCTTGTTTCTCCTTCAAGTAAATGATGATGAATGGGGGTTTTAGGTCTGGATTTTAGTGAGAGAGGGAGAGAGCCGATGGGGGGAGAGAGAGATTGAGAGGAAGATGAAAAAGTTGAAGAATGAAATGGAAATGGTGATGAGTTTGGTGTTGTAGTCAAAAGTCACAAAACAAGATCCACATTCTATGGAATGTGTTTGTGGGCTGGAATTATCAGCCCTTGTGGGCCCCCACAAGGGTGTGGTTGTCTCAATTTTTGTTCCCCAAGTTTGCGCTCCGTGCGGTGTTCGTTTCCCCGGTCGTTTCGTCGTTCGTTTAATCGTTAAACGTTATATCTAATACGTTTCGATAACGTTTTAAAACACGATATTTTTAACAAATGGTTTTACCCAATATAATATATTTTAGGTTGCTAAAATATAATTCGAGTCTTCACTTGGTCGTCGGTTTCGATTTGCGCGTCCATGTTGCGGTTATTTAATCACATGACGTTTTTAAACGTTTTTATTGTTCGCGTGTAATCACATTATTTTTAACTAAAGTATTTTATCAAAATACTAAATTTTGAGTTATGAAAATATAACTTGATCATGTTTCGTTTGTCGGGCGCGTTTCACAAGTTTTCGTCACGTTTTAAGTAAAACGTATACGTTTGTTATATTATTCAAATAATATAAAGTAAATACTAATGTTATTAAATAAATTAGATTATTTAATAATTGTTTCACCAACGTCCGTATTTGCTTTGTCAGGTATTTATCTAACACGAATTTGTACGATTTGGACGAATCGTATACGTGTATATATATAATTATCATATATATATATATATATATATATAAGTAATTATTGTACTTAGTCTTATTTCATACTAAATACATGTAATAAGCACATAATTAGGCACAATCATGACGTCCTAATTTAGCGGGTGTCACATTTTAGTTTATAGTTTTTGAAGAAATCGAATTTTCTCTCAAATTGTGTTGTTCAATTGAGTTGAATCTATCCTAACCGCGGTATTCTTGTGAATCAACGTGTGTTGGAAAATCCTAACCGCGATATTCTTTTGAATCAACGTGTATTATAAGGAATTATTTCTAGGTATTATTTGAATCAACAGGTTTAATTAATTCGTGTTTGTTATTTTCACCCTACATCAGTGTAACACCCGCTTTTGTGACTATCTGGTAATTTCCTTTAAATTTAAATGTTATTAGTTGTTATACTTTAAATATTGTGTTTATATATGTTTTGAATTAGAACTTAGTGAATTTGGTTAAAGATTTATTGTGACTAGTGAATTATTTACCGTTTTAAATAGTTGTAGCTCACGGTAAAATAAAATAGTTTTCTCGCGAATGTTTTTAGGTTCCAGACAATAGATTAAAAAGGGGACTATTTTAAGTGAATACGTAGTCGGTTTAAAACTTTGGTCGACCAATTTATTCTTTCCCAAAAAGGAAAGTTTCTATTTCTTCACAAACTTAAGAAACTAAACCTAGAACCTAAAACTCTGAAATCAAAAGAAGTAAAACAACAAGCTGTGATTATTTGATTCTAACTCTTGAGTTCACTATCACCATCATCATCAAACTCATAATCTTCAAAAGTGTAAGTATCCTATTTATATGTGATATTTGAGAAAGTGTAGAACATGTTAGGGTTAGAGAATTGTTTGTGAAATTGAAGCTTGAATGGGTATTGCTTGATATATACGATGATACTAGCTGATTCATAAGTTAGTGAATAGATTTTATATGGTTCATCTTAATTGTTTGGGGTTTTGGATCAATTAAGTAGATTATGAAGTATGTATATGGAATTAGTGTTTGAATTGAGGTTACATAATGGCTTTGTAATGTTGTATGCATATAGATGATGTTAGTTGTCGTATAAAACCGATTTGAGCAATCTGTTATTGGTATTTTAGATGATTAATTCGTCACAGGGCTGAAGTGAAATGAAGATGTTAAACCTTTGGCCTATGGCCGGCGGTCAAAATGTTTAGCCGGCGGCTAAATGGGCCCAACGCAGAAAATGATATTTTTAGTTATAAACCTCATTTCAAACGGTTTTGTTTTTGTTCTAGCCGCGACTAGTGAGTGAAGTAATATAATTATTTTGTTATGGCGCAGGTACATGTAAAGTAATTGTTATATGTTTGATTGTAATGTGGTAAATCGATAGTATGTGACCATGTTAACTAATTGAAGCGAGAATTGAATTCAGCTACTAACTAAATTGCTTTGTGGTGTTTACAGATACACCGAAGACTCAGTGAGTTAGTCAACTGAGTAAGTGGATTGAAGTTGACAGGTGAATAGACTTGGAACTTCAGTGTGGTTTGGTTGTGACTTATTGGTTACAACGATATAAATATAGTGATTGTTGATAATATTGCTGAGATATATATATATATATATATATATATATATATATATATATATATATATATATATATATATATATAACTGTGATGTGTTGCCTATGTGCATTCTGGTGATTCGGAGGTCAACAATTGTTGGACTGCTTGCTACAGGTTAGTCAACGTGAGATTTGTAATCATGTGTTGAGAATGGAACACATATTGATTAAAGGTAGCAATCTGTAACACCCCCAAATTTGTTGATTAGCGGAAGCACGATTTGGGTGTTACGAATCAATACTCACAGCACAAGGATATATAATGAACGACCACTATATGCGTCGTTTGAACTTGTATAAATAAAACAAAGTTTACATCCAAAAATATGTTTACATTAACTCCGTTTCTGAAATGGAGAGATTTACATCACATAATTACTTATACAAAATATAATAATGCAATCTAAATCTCTGATTTGTAATTCATGCTGACTCGAGCTAATGATATCCTGTCGAGCAGTCCAACCTACTGCTGTGTACCTGTGATACATGCTAAAATGGGTCAGCGAAACGCTGGTGAGCTCACAGGTTTGTATATCAATATTTGTTGTATGAACCGCAAGATTTATAATTGAATTTAAAATGCAATTAAGCAAAATAAAAGTTATACAGTCATGAGCACATAGTCTGAGCTTAACTTGAGTTGTCAGGCCCACTTAAGGAAACCTAACTTGAAGGCCCCCACGAGTGTCTAATCTACACTCGTCATCCCAAATGCTAATACGTCCGTTTAACCAGTTAGTGCGTGCTAACCCGGACGAGGATTGTCAATCCTATATGATATCATATACTAACATTCACGCTACAAATGTATTACCAGACTATGCTATGGAGGACTTTATTGATTAGTTGAAAACAACTCATGCATTATTTGTATTGATTTGTACTTGCGTTCAACATGTAAATAAAACGAGCATTGTAATCACACCCCAAATATGTAAAGCAGTAAAATAGGGGCCATGAGACTCACCTGAGCCTTATTTGTTTATCTAAAAAGACTTGAATTGATTAGCTTGAATCGTTGTCCGAAGACTTGTAACCTGAAGGTGTCCATGACACGCGATGGTTATTAATTGATCAGGTATCTCGAAAGACTACGCGTACGGCCCGTCGGTGATTGTTTGTAATAATAATCTCATCATTAAATTTTTGGTCTCGAAACATTATACTTGAATAGTATGTTTCAATGTGTTTTAGAAGTCGTATCGCACGAGTATTTGAAATTGTGCAAGTTCAACACTTGGTGAGAAATGTGCTTACGGAATCTAAGTACGGGGGTCCGGGGGCAGCGCCCCTGGTAGCGGGGTCCAAGGGGCGGCAGCCCCTGGCGGGGTCCAAGGGGCAGAGCCCCTGGCTGGGGTCGAGCTGGACTTGAATTTGGGTGAAATCAAGTGATAAAATTTTTGTCTCGAAACTTAGTAAAAAGTTGTAAATATTCTGTTTTATGCGACACAATATGCGACATAATAATTTGTTATGCGACACAAGGGTTGTGTCGCATAGAAGTGCGACACAAGAGCTTAGCGACACAAGGGTTGTGTCGCATAAGCGTACAATGCTGATTCAACAGCGACATAGCGATTGTGTCGCATGGTTTTTGCGACATAAGGTACGACATAAAATACGACACAATATTGTGTCGCATAAGGTACGACACAAAGGGTTTCATACGACACAAAATACGACACAAGGGATTTATACGACACAACATGCGACACAAGGCTTGTGTCGCAAAGATGAACACCCAGACAGTGAACAGCGACTGTCGCGATTTTCAATCCCAAAACCCAAATCTAACTCATTTTTAAGCTATAAAATCGTGTTTTACCTTTTGTAATGGACATATATAAACCCAAATAACCCGTAAACATGTAAGAATAAGCTAATATGTAACACCCCCAAATTTGTTTAGCGGAAGCATTTAGTTTAATTACTGGGGTGTCACAATAATAAAGCATGCATACGTATCAGAGCTTATGATTACAACAGAACAATATAAAGTAAGATGCCAAAAGTTATTAATTACAAAGTTTACGATTCCTCGAATCGTATAAGTTAAAAGTAATAAGTTTACAAAAGTAGATTTCTGAAATATGACTAAAGCATTTCAGTTATACTAAAGAAATCCATGTGTTTCCAAAAGTTGGCATCCTATACTTCACGGGTCGCCTAATTCTCCATGTGTGTTGGCGATTCTTATATGCGCAGCTAATTCCCTGAAAAACATAGTAAAAGTCAACAACTAGGTTGAGTGAATTCACAGGTTTTAAGTTTTCACAAATTGAATCAAGTTCGTAGCACAGTTGTTATCCAAATACGTTCACAAATAGTATTGCCATAATAGTCGAGAATAAGTTTAGTGGAATGTTATCCCACTACCAGTTTTGTGGGTTGTTCGCCCAAAGTTCAAGTTTAAAACACGTGCTGGTCGTTCTCCAGCGATTTACAGATAAACAGTACCGGTCGTTCTCCGGCCAAATACGCACGGGTCGTTCTCCCGTCCAACAAATGCATGGGTCGTTCTCCCATCCAAGACGCACGGGTCGTTCTCCCGTCCCTTGGCCAGTCGTTCTCTGGCACTAAAATACGTGGCTGGTCGTTCTCCAGCGTTTTACACAAAAGTACCGGTCGTTCTCCGGTATACCAAACAAGTTTAAAAGTTATGTTTGTGTCGGTCGTTCTCCGACAAGTTACCAAATGTACCGGTCGTTCTCCGGTAAGATACCAAGTTAGTGTCGGTCGTTCTCCGACAAGTTACCAATATGTACCGGTCGTTCTCCGGTAAGATACCAAAATAGTTTACAGTCGTTTGCAAAACAGTTTACCGGTCGTTCTCCGGTCTAGTTAAAACAGTTTGTCGATAATTTATCCCATTAGTTCAGTGTGTCAATATGTAAATGTTAATTCGCAAACACCAGTTTGTTCAACAGTTTAATAGTTCAAAGTACTCTAATAGTTCGAGTAAACAAGTATGATAAACAATCATATAAGTAAAAGCAGTTATGGCAATAAGTAAAATAGTTGACTATGTTTTCCACCCCTGTTCGAAAGCAGTTAAATCAGTAAAAGTAGGGGCTGTGAACTCACCTGTTGAGTTTAAGTAGTTGTGCGAGTGCTAGCAAACCTAAGCCCAAGTACAGTCTGAAATCTCCTAACGCCCTAACGTATGAGATTTGATAAGTATGTGGATGTCTAAACTAATCATCCATGCTAGTGTTTGTACAACCAAGTCACGTCCAAATCGTTCGTTTAATGTTCATGTTTGTATTTCGTTGTTTGTGAAAACGTATACGACTCGTTGGTGAAAGTTTGAAATCAACATTTCGATAAAACAAGTATTGTTTGAATTGTTTGTAAGGCTCGTGAATCGTATCGTATAAAGATATGCGTTTCCGGTTAGTTCGACACTTAGTGGAAACAAGTTTTTAAACTTCCTGTTTTTAGCGACGTAAGGTGCGACGCTGAGTGGTTATGCGACGTAGGGTGCGACGTACGGGTCTACGTCGCATTCAGGTTTTGCGACGTCATGGGTTGCGTCGCATAGGCGACGCTCGCAATTTAATGCGACGTAGTGGTCTGCGTCGCTATGTGCGACGTAAGGAAGGGTAATGCGACGTAAAGGCCTACGTCGCAGTACTGTTTTCGGTCCCAATGCGACGTAGTCGCCTGTTCGACGAACAGCGGGGAAAAGTCGGATTTTTGGTTGATTTGGAACGTTTTCGGTTGTATAAAACACTAAAACATGTTATTCTAAGTATGTTAAACACTAAGTAGCAATTATAACTTGGAAATCTAAAGATTTGCGGGATTTGTCGGAAACTTACGAGTGTCGGATTTGAAATCCGAAAAGGTAGAAAGATAGATCGTAGTCTCGTGGTCGTTTTCCTCTATTTTGTTTGTTGATTCGGCGTCGTTTGATGGTAGTTTTGTGGTGATTTGTGTGGTGGTTTTGGTAGGTGGTGGTGATAATAGAGAGAAAAGAGAAAGAGAAAAGAAAGAAAGTGAAAAGAAATGGAGAGAAAATAGGGAGGTGGAGGTGGTTTTGTTCCACTTCTGCCTCCGTGTTTGCGTTCCGTGTTTGTTTATCCGATCGTTAAATATTACAGTATTTCAACTAATGTATTTTTAAATTACATATTTCATTATATTTAATTAGGCTCTTTTTATGGAACCAAATTTATAAATTTTATAAATTTCAAACTTTGTTTGATTTTAATTATACGTTTTGACGTTTTGTGTTATAAAATAAATTGGTAAATATTTTTGACAAAATATTTATTAGTTACTACGTTATTTAATAATTTCGTTTTATTAAATAATTTTGTTCACCAACAGTCGTACGTTTTTGTCGCGTTTGTTTTCAAATTGTTCTGTACGTAATTACAACTAATTACGAATACGTAATACTGCGCGTACTAACTAGTTGGGCTATGCTAGGCTTACCTCCAAAATGTGTTGTGAATTCACTCAAGTAGGGAATTAGCCTAATAATGCAAGTGATAATTAATCGCGTTTAAATTTGCGAGTTGTTACATTCTCCCCATGTTAGAGAAATCTCGTCCCGAGATTTAAATCAAGTCGGATCGCCCACGGCGCATGTTCTCCGATAAATCGCGGTATAGTTTAAATAGTTCAAGTTCGTTTCGTGGTCAGCGTTTACCAAGTGGTACGTTTGAATTGACATTCGAATGAAAGAAACGTTAAATCGTAGCAATAGTTGGTAAGACATACCGTGCTTGCCATAGTCCGCAACAGTTTCCGGTGCACGAAGAATGTATGCGCGGCTTGGGGTGTAGCCTTTGTTAACGGCGCGGTTGTTGTTCTGATTGTTGTTCCCGGTGTTGTCCTGGTTGTTGTTCAGTTTTGGACATTGATTTCGAAAGTGTCCAGATTCACCGCACTCGTAACAGGCGTTTGATCGAGGAGGAGGGTTGGTTTTACAGTTTTGGGCCAAATGACCCCAGTTTTTGCAATCTTGGCAGAAAGCACAGTTGCCATTATGATGCATCCCGCACTTGTCGCATTTTGGTTTGTTGCCAAGATAGGTTTTGGGTCCAGAGTTGGTGATTGCGGCAAAAGCTCGGGTGTTTCCCGGGTTTCTGTTTTGTTGACCCTGACGGTCGTTACCCTCGCTGTTCCATTTGCGTTTGTGGGTTCCAGAGTCGCCCGCATCAGTACGGGTAAGTTCAGCTTTCCCTGCGATAGCTTTCAGGGTTCCAATTTCGACCGCGTCGTCAGTTAAGCTGTGAGCCAGATCCACTGCGCTCCTAAAAGTGGCGGGTTTGGAGGACATAACCATGCCTCGGATTTGTGGTGCCAAACCCCTGTTGTAACGCTCAATGCGTTTGCTCTCGGGGGTTACCATATGAGGCACCAGACGTGCAAGCTCCTGGAATCTAGTTGTATAACCGGAAATGTCAGCGCCGATCATTTGTATGTTCCAGAATTCGGTTTCAAGTTTCTGCATCTCGTTGGGAGGGCAAAATTCCTCCATCAGCATCTGTTTCAGAGTTACCCAGGTCATGGAGTAAGCAGCTGGGCGTCCCATAACCTGGACTTGAGCGTTCCACCAGGTTAGCGCTTTGTCGGCTAAAGTGCAGGTGGCGTATTTCACGATTTTGTCGGTGGCGCAGTCGCTGATGTCGATGACTGATTCCATCTTTTCAATCCAGTGGACCAGGCCAATGGCCCCTTCGGTCCCGGTGAAGGTGCTGGGTTTACAAGATTGGAAGGTTTTGTAGGAACACCCCTGTTGGGTATTAGTTGGAGTTTCGCTGTTAACTGGGGTGGCTCCACTATTGTTGGTTAGGTTTTCACGATTCCTGCTAGCCTCGTACTGAGCAATAGCCTCAGCCACGCGGCGTTCGATAATTTGTTCGGTTGTTTCTGGAGGTACAGGTGGAGAATTTCGTCGACTGTTTCGAGTCTTTCTTTGTTTAGGCGGCATGCTGACGTTCTGCGATGAAAAGATGCAGAAGTCAATGCCAAAGAAAAATATGTGAGAAATGAATTTTCACATATTTCTAGTTTTAAAGTATCAAGAAAAATTGTCGAATCCCCATCACGTATCTTACGACTATGAAACACCCATATGTACTTAGTATAATATAATCACGTTGGCCAGGCGTCATTATATGATGCCAAATACATACTTCTTTTCATCAACCGTTTAATCACGATCAGGTTCATATGAGATCAGAGTACAATGAACGAGTCGGATGTGGTGAACAGTTCACGCGTATCGAAGTATTGTAGCGATAGTTTAGATGTATGCAATTGTATGTATGCATGTGCGTTCTAGCCAAGGCTATAGTCTAGGTCTCTAGGTTTCTAAGTCACCTAAAGTTTCCTAGTTCGCTATAACCAATGGCTCTGATACCAATCTGTAACACCCCCAAATTTGTTTAGCGGAAGCATTTAGTTTAATTACTGGGGTGTCACAATAATAAAGCATGCATACGTATCAGAGCTTATGATTACAACAGAACAATATAAAGTAAGATGCCAAAAGTTATTAATTACAAAGTTTACGATTCCTCGAATCGTATAAGTTAAAAGTAATAAGTTTACAAAAGTAGATTTCTGAAATATGACTAAAGCATTTCAGTTATACTAAAGAAATCCATGTGTTTCCAAAAGTTGGCATCCTATACTTCACGGGTCGCCTAATTCTCCATGTGTGTTGGCGATTCTTATATGCGCAGCTAATTCCCTGAAAAACATAGTAAAAGTCAACAACTAGGTTGAGTGAATTCACAGGTTTTAAGTTTTCACAAATTGAATCAAGTTCGTAGCACAGTTGTTATCCAAATACGTTCACAAATAGTATTGCCATAATAGTCGAGAATAAGTTTAGTGGAATGTTATCCCACTACCAGTTTTGTGGGTTGTTCGCCCAAAGTTCAAGTTTAAAACACGTGCTGGTCGTTCTCCAGCGATTTACAGATAAACAGTACCGGTCGTTCTCCGGCCAAATACGCACGGGTCGTTCTCCCGTCCAACAAACGCATGGGTCGTTCTCCCATCCAAGACGCACGGGTCGTTCTCCCGTCCCTTGGCCAGTCGTTCTCTGGCACTAAAATACGTGGCTGGTCGTTCTCCAGCGTTTTACACAAAAGTACCGGTCGTTCTCCGGTATACCAAACAAGTTTAAAAGTTATGTTTGTGTCGGTCGTTCTCCGACAAGTTACCAAATGTACCGGTCGTTCTCCGGTAAGATACCAAGTTAGTGTCGGTCGTTCTCCGACAAGTTACCAATATGTACCGGTCGTTCTCCGGTAAGATACCAAAATAGTTTACAGTCGTTTGCAAAACAGTTTACCGGTCGTTCTCCGGTCTAGTTAAAACAGTTTGTCGATAATTTATCCCATTAGTTCAGTGTGTCAATATGTAAATGTTAATTCGCAAACACCAGTTTGTTCAACAGTTTAATAGTTCAAAGTACTCTAATAGTTCGAGTAAACAAGTATGATAAACAATCATATAAGTAAAAGCAGTTTATGGCAATAAGTAAAATAGTTGACTATGTTTTCCACCCCTGTTCGAAAGCAGTTAAATCAGTAAAAGTAGGGGCTGTGAACTCACCTGTTGAGTTTAAGTAGTTGTGCGAGTGCTAGCAAACCTGAGCCCAAGTACAGTCTGAAATCTCCTAACGCCCTAACGTATGAGATTTGATAAGTATGTGGATGTCTAAACTAATCATCCATGCTAGTGTTTGTACAACCAAGTCACGTCCAAATCGTTCGTTTAATGTTCATGTTTGTATTTCGTTGTTTGTGAAAACGTATACGACTCGTTGGTGAAAGTTTGAAATCAACATTTCGATAAAACAAGTATTGTTTGAATTGTTTGTAAGGCTCGTGAATCGTATCGTATAAAGATATGCGTTTCCGGTTAGTTCGACACTTAGTGGAAACAAGTTTTTAAACTTCCTGTTTTTAGCGACGTAAGGTGCGACGCTGAGTGGTTATGCGACGTAGGGTGCGACGTACGGGTCTACGTCGCATTCAGGTTTTGCGACGTCATGGGTTGCGTCGCATAGGCGACGCTCGCAATTTAATGCGACGTAGTGGTCTGCGTCGCTATGTGCGACGTAAGGAAGGGTAATGCGACGTAAAGGCCTACGTCGCAGTACTGTTTTCGGTCCCAATGCGACGTAGTCGCCTGTTCGACGAACAGCGGGGAAAAGTCGGATTTTTGGTTGATTTGGAACGTTTTCGGTTGTATAAAACACTAAAACATGTTATTCTAAGTATGTTAAACACTAAGTAGCAATTATAACTTGGAAATCTAAAGATTTGCGGGATTTGTCGGAAACTTACGAGTGTCGGATTTGAAATCCAAAAAGGTAGAAAGATAGATCGTAGTCTCGTGGTCGTTTTCCTCTATTTTGTTTGTTGATTCGGCGTCGTTTGATGGTAGTTTTGTGGTGATTTGTGTGGTGGTTTTGGTAGGTGGTGGTGATAATAGAGAGAAAAGAGAAAGAGAAAAGAAAGAAAGTGAAAAGAAATGGAGAGAAAATAGGGAGGTGGAGGTGGTTTTGTTCCACTTCTGCCTCCGTGTTTGCGTTCCGTGTTTGTTTATCCGATCGTTAAATATTACAGTATTTCAACTAATGTATTTTTAAATTACATATTTCATTATATTTAATTAGGCTCTTTTTATGGAACCAAATTTATAAATTTTATAAATTTCAAACTTTGTTTGATTTTAATTATACGTTTTGACGTTTTGCGTTATAAAATAAATTGGTAAATATTTTTGACAAAATATTTATTAGTTACTACGTTATTTAATAATTTCGTTTTATTAAATAATTTTGTTCACCAACAGTCGTACGTTTTTGTCGCGTTTGTTTTCAAATTGTTCTGTACGTAATTACAACTAATTACGAATACGTAATACTGCGCGTACTAACTAGTTGGGCTATGCTAGGCTTACCTCCAAAATGTGTTGTGAATTCACTCAAGTAGGGAATTAGCCTAATAATGCAAGTGATAATTAATCGCGTTTAAATTTGCGAGTTGTTACATAATACGAGAGGTTTCGGGATTTTGTCGGAAACTTACAAAGTGCCGAAATTAAATTCCGGAAAGATGAGAATGTAGATCGCGTTGAGGTGGTTCCTTTTCCATAATTATTTTTGCCGATTTGGTTGCGTTTTGTGGTAGTTTATAAGGGATTTAGGTGGTGGTGTGGTATGGTGATTGTAGAGAGAAAAGAGAGGAGGAGAGAGGTGAGAATGATGATTATGGGAGAAATGGGGAAGGGATCCCCACTTTTATTATATTATTTAATAAAAAATTTTCACTAACGTCCGTATTTAACTGACCGAATTACATTCGATTTGAACTTGTACGATTTAAATCAAACCGCGATACTTGTATATATTCAACAATATATATTAATCGATAAATTAATTAGCCTCACACAGAACTAATTACATGTATTTAAACTTGATTAGGCACCAATTACTAGTCCTAATTTGACGGGTGTCACACAATAAGTTATCGGTAAAATCACTGTATTGGCCTGCAATGATTGTAAGTGTTGCTTGGTGGGCCACCGCGGTCTGAGGGCTCCACAAGGACCACCGATCCTCTTGGTGATGTTGTGTCAAAGTGATATTGCTGTTAATTGATATTGTTATAGCTAAGTCAAACTGTTTGTAACAGGTTTATTCACTTAGCTATTGCTAATCCCGTTATTTACTCCTTGCAGGTTTTGATGTGACTGAGACTGGGCAAGGAGTGAGTGAGAGTTGTTTGACCAGGATTACTCTGATTTTGTTAGACACAATGGTTCATGTTTTGTTATATAATGATTATAATAAGCTAATGGTTTGTAAACGAGCAGTTAATACTTATAACTTGTAATATGTTTTGGTTGATGACATAATATCATCTGTGATAATATGAATGGGATTTCGCTTCCGAGTTTAAAAAAAAAAAATTGTCAAGTGAAATTGGTGCGTGTTATAATCAGTTGGTATCAGAGCCGAATTCATGTTCGAAAGAGAATCGTAATCTACGATGTTTATGAGGAGTTAGAGAAATCCGATGAACATGAGATTTTGTTTATAAACATAATTCTCGATGGCAAATTTGGGTTTTCTAGTTATGAAGAAACGGAAGACATATTCCATCCGAGTTGCAACAACAAAAATGACAATTGTGATGTCATTATTGATGGAGTAACATGTGCAAATATTATTTCATTGAATGTGGTGAATAAGTTTCTATTGGAGAAGAAAGAATATATGCATCGTTATAATCAATCTTTACTTAACAAAGAAAAAGATGTTAACGGTGTCACAAAGGTATTGCTTGTTTCACCTTCA
This sequence comes from Helichrysum umbraculigerum, assembly GCA_949592205.1. Classification (NCBI taxonomy): domain Eukaryota; kingdom Viridiplantae; phylum Streptophyta; class Magnoliopsida; order Asterales; family Asteraceae; genus Helichrysum; species Helichrysum umbraculigerum. The sequence goes on along the minus strand of CATIUR010000004.1, from coordinate 6,694,534 downwards.
TTGGCAAGTAATTATTAATATTTGAAATGGAAGATCAATAAACAAACATTTCAATTTTCAAGAAAGGAAAGTTTTTCTCACAATAATGTGAAACGGTTCTATTTGTCTACTACTACCCTTATTCTCTTTGGTTATGTTATTTTTATCTTTTAAGTTGTTAATGATGCTGATCTATCTCAAAATATTGAAGGAAAAATTCAATCAAGACTCGAGGACGAGTCGTTTTTAACCCCGGGAGAATGATACGAGACGCATGACCAAGACAAAACAAGTTTTCTGAATTTTTGGTCAACTTCAAAGAATAAACTGGAACAATTTAGACGTCCTTATTTAATGTGCGATATATGGTTGGAAAGCTCTATATGTCTATTTTCTTATTCAAAAAAACGGTGTCTCATTTGGAGTTTTCTAGAAGAAGTTATGCCATTTTTACTACATCATATTCAAGGGGAAGATTCATCCGAATTTGAACATGACTTTTGAGTTAGGAGTCTCTTGAGTTGTTGGTGTAATTTTAATGAGTTGGTTTCTTTAGTCATTTATTAGTTTTTAACTCTAGGCTTTTGATATTTCATATATTAGTGCATTATTGAATAATTATAGTCTTTTATTAGTTTATATAAGCTACCAATATGTAAAAGAAAGGAAGTTTTAGTCTATGGTTTTTGAAGAAATCGAATTTTCTCTTAAATTAATCTATCCTAACCGCGGTATTCTTGTGAATCAACGTTTGTTGAAAAATCCTAACCGCGGTATTATTTTGAATCAACGTGTATTAGAAGGAATTATTCATGGGTATTCTTTGTATCAATAAGTTTAATTCGTGTTTGTTATTTTCACCTTACATCAACTAGTCTACGTAAGCCATTTTTCCTACAAAACTATGCAAACCATATAAACTCCATATATTTAATGGTTACTAGGATGTGCGCCTAATGTGATCATATGGCAAGAACATGCCCTAATTCCAGTATTCTGGTTATATCAACTTAGTGTAAAACATAAGCGTATATGCATAGATGTTGTGGAAATAAAACCTCTTATTATATAGGATTTCATTATTTAATCGGGATCATGGGGTTTTGATTGATCACCTTAAAAGAGATCGTGGGGCATCTAGTGAATCTGACATCACCATGCAATATTATGATAGGAGTTCTGGACTCGATAACCCTATAGACTCGATACCCCACGAGAACCTGAACATAAGAACATCAAACTGGCGCATGAATCCTCAACAATAACAATGATCTATGAAGAACAACATGAGAGGTCGTCACAATGGGATTGGTTAGATGGTTCAACACACGAATTAAGTACATACAAAATTTGTCTATGATTAAGATATTGATACTTTTAATTCAAAAGTTCTAGGGCCGATCCATGTTGGATGGAAACAAAGTGATGTGGCATTAAATTTTTTTAGGAGAATATGATATAGACACAATAGAGTTTTGTTTCGTTGTCGATAGGAAAAGGTCGTCACGTTGGACATCTTCTATCCTCTATTAGGGAGATTAAGTTAAACAAGTTAACAAACATAAGAAAGATTTATTTAATTAATTAATTATTATTGATAGTTATAATGGTATAACTATTTATGAACTAAAACTTACAATATACACAAATGTGTATTTGATAGTTATAATTTATAAAAGTGGATGTAGCATAGGCCCAATTAGTAGCCCCTATTTGGGCCTGAAGCATGATGTATCGCAAAAAGTCACGTTTTTACATGCATTAATTGCCCCATATTTAGCTCTTTTCTAACAAATACATCTTAAAATCATAATTATTCATTAACTTTTGTTAGAAAGGTGTAAACTTGTCGGTCTTTTGAAAATCAAGCAAAAAGGGCAGAAAACTGACCTAAATAGGCACTATTCTGAGCCCAACCCTAATTCTACTGTAAACTTCATACCAGAACCTCATAATAGTCTTATTTTGTAGCTATGAAGATTACGAGAACGTGGATATAAGGATTGCTCAGAACGGATCAAGGACGAGAAAGTTATGCAAGTTACAGCGCAGCCGAAAGCTACAAAACGTATTCTGAACACACCCGGGCCCCATACATCCAATTTCTACCAAATTGGCATCATTAGAAGCGTAACGGAATTACGAAGCCGTAGGCGAAAGAATCAAGTCAATCGGACGAGAAACGAAGAAGATACGGCCTCCCGAAGATGCGAGAAAAGTCGGAAAAATCACACGGCCTAGCACACGGCCACCACCAAGCCGTGTACGGCCTTGATGTGACCGTGTACGGCCTATACATAGCCGTGTACGGCCTGTATAGGGCCGTGTACGGCCTACTTTGGTCTCACACGGCATCTTCCTTGCTTCTTTGGCTTGTACGTGTGCTTGTGGACTTGTACTCTTGGATCCAAGGCTTGCCTATAAATAGAAGACCTCATTCACCTCATTTCACACACCATTCTTCATAGAATTCTCTCACTTTCTCTCTCACACACATTCTCTCTCTAGCACTACTCTTAGGAGTTAGAGGAGAATTAGATTAGGTTAGCTTCTCTCTCTAGTTTCTCTCTCTAGAGAACTAGAGAGATGTAGGCACGGTTCGAGTGGGGAAGATAGCTGTAGCTTGGGAATTTTATTATATTGAAGTTTTCAAGATTCTAGCTTGTACTACTCAGTGTTACGCTGCTTAAATACTGGTTATTACTTATTCCTTTACTTACGGTTATTATGTTTTGTTTGCATGATATCTTTGTTTGTGTTGCGAATATTGCCATGCTATTTACGTAGTTTAATACTGTGATTGTTGAAATGTAGATATTAGGATTATGGATGATATTTAATTCAGTGGGATAAACATTATGAAATAACGGAAGTAACGTTATACGGCTTTCATTTGTATAGCACCGGAATCATCACGTATGTGTGTAGTACGGAACGTGGAAGCTATGAAAGTCGTGGGCACAATCCGTTATGGAATAATGTCCCCAGTATTATGATTGGTGATTGTTTTGTTGTGTATCTGGTTGAGTTTTACATGAATATAGATTTAATTCAGTGTCCACCCTTTCCAGTCTTTCACGTGACTATTGCCTTAGGATAGGATCTGATCAACCCTAATACTACGTAGATATAGTTATCTCATATTACAGTATGAAGCTATGAATATTCCGTAAAACGGCACAGTACTTCGTATAACGTTTAAATACGCGGGAAAAGCTAAGGAACTGCCGTAGGTTTATTTCATCGTGGAATACCTAGAAGTCACCCTTTTAGAATATGGGTCTAGGAACAATAAAACTGTGGAAATGCTCGCTGCACCGTACACCGTTAGTACACCAAGGTTCAAATACAGCTGTGGAAATGCTCGCTGCACCGTACACCATTAGTACACCAAGGTTAACATACAGCTGTGGAACTACTTTAACGTACAGTACACCGTTAGTATGTCTTGAGTCTGGAACACTGTGGATATGCCAAATGCACTGTACACCGTGAGTATACCTTGAGTCTGGAACACTGTGGATATGCCAAATGCACTGTACACCGTGAGTATTCCTAGGGATGAACGCCTGATAGCAAAGGAGGGTCTAATTCATGACGGAGTTAATTATGCTTAAACCAGTAATAAATGAGTTTTGAAAAGAAAGCAAGTATTCGGCTGTAATACAAGATGCTTAAACCGCTTAACTCAACATAACCGACAGCTCAACATATACAACATACAATTAGTACTTACCTAGATAAACTCAGATAGATTTAGGTGTTAAGAAAGGTCAGATAGAAAATTGCAGTTTGTTACCTTATGCCTACACCCAGGATATATCATCCGTAGAGGTCGCTTAGTCTTACAAGGCAAGTGAGGGGGGTTTGAACAACCTGTTTCTGATCAGCATCAGGATAACCTAGGATTCAGTGACATATGCTTTTAGGCTTTTAGACTAAAACGTAGGGTCCTAGTGTTTACACCGACTGTCCGTCTGATGTTTTGCCCAAGGTAGTCTCCAATCATCTGTCTAATGAATATCATCCAGAAACCCTAATTATCGAAGTTTCAGCAATCACGCTCTACCTGTTGCCTACTCTCTGTTTAATTTACTTGTTTTATTTAGTATTAGCTTAGATAACCAACCAAAACGTACCTACTTTTATTAACCCATCCTATCAGAAAGCTCATTTACGGTAAATCCCTTTTGGTTCCATTCGCTCCGATTTTAAGAACGACACTCGAGTTATACTTACTGCTTACTCCCCAAAAGTAGGTAGTACTTATAGTTTGAGCCCCATCTCATATAAATTTAAAACCTAACACGTTCACACGTTGTTGCGTCGTTGCCTGCAGGACCGTCGTGCCAACCCCCCTTGGAAAACGACCACGGCTGTGTCAGCACTCTGACGGCGCAACAGGTTTTTGGCGCCGCTGCCGGGGATCGGTTGAGCGTAGTGAACTTTAAGATTACCGTAGATAGTTGACTTTTAGGAGACCCTTCCTTAAGATTTTCATTACTTAGGAAGTTATTTGCTTTAGTAGTTAATTAATTTAGAGAAAATAAAAAAAAAATTAGAAAACCATAAAAACCCTAATTCTCCTTCCAATCTTATTTCTCCTATGGATGAGATAACGATCATGGACGATGCGGAATTCTTTGTGTCTTCCCACAAAGAGGTCTGTGTTAACCAGGAAGTTGAGATTGACGAATATTCATCCTTAGACCTAGGTTTTGATATATCTCAGCAGAAGATTCCACCTTCTGTCACTGTTGAATTAAGTGGTCAACCCACACTTGACCCTGAGATTTTATCAATCTTATCTAGATATCCACATTACCTTAGACCTGATACCCTACCAGAAGACGTTCCTTTCGGTATTGAAGTTTTCTTCTATCCATCAATGCCTTGGATGGATTTAAATGAGCGACTTCATTGCTTAGATGAATACTTCAGGTATGATCTTCCAGATATATTGCGAGCCTACCCCACTACTCTTTTCCAAAGTGAAGAAGTGGATGAGCGTCTCCAGTGTCCGGAGGATCCTGAACTAGAACCACCAACCTTGCCCAACACTGAACCAAGTAACAACCCACCAGAATCAAGTAATGAACATCACTTAGAAAACTTTCACAAGCCCAGTAGGAGAATAGATATCTGTGCTAATTTTCTTAGAAACCTTAAGATATCAGATTTCCCTTTTTCAACTGAGCAGAGGAAGACCTTTGTAGTGATTGATAGGATAATAACATGTCTACGTACTAATTACAATCAAAAAGACGAGTTATCACTGAAATCAGAGTTAGACCTACTAATGGATCTAATAGCTAGCACCGAGTATCCATCTGTTTCACAGATTAAGATTAATCATTATGTTGCTGCCCTGATTGACAAGCTCGAATTTTGGATTGAAAGAGCCCCTATCACTTATACTTTGATTCCATGCGTTAAACTGTTCTTTGTTGATCCTGCCACTTATCTGATTAATGAACTGAGATCAATTTTTCCTGATTCTACTGAGGAAGCCATGGATTCTGCTTTCTTTCAAAAGAGAAAAGAAATCCATGTTAAGCTTACTCAGTTGTTACTAACATCTAAATTCCCTTTTACTGAGCAACAAAGGATTTACATCAGAAAGATTTCACGAGTAGTTCACTCTACTTCTGGAAACCCTGATTCAGAAGAAGAAAAGGAATTTCAGCATGTTATCGGAGAATTGCTCTTTGATCTATGTTTTATAGACACAGGATTCAGGGATGGTATTTCGAATCCGAGAAAGGTAAGACGAGCATTTAACCAATTCATTGATGCGTTACTAGCATTAGGTCAAGAAGAAAAAGAATTCTGACGAGAATTTGAGCGTTATTATATAAATCCCGCTGACCTAATTCATAGTATCATTAAAGCGCTTCAAGGTACGTTCGTTCTTCGCCACACTTTCTCGCATGTTTCAGGCTTATCTGAAAGTGTCGTCACAAGCACTGACAGATAAATGGTGATGGTCTGATGTAAATAGGTTTGAATATTTCGTTAGTTAGGACAAAAAATAATTTTAATTAGATTTTCTTTTAATTTACTTTTATAAAAACAAAGAAAAACGTTCTTTAGAGTTTAAACGCGTAAGTTTTTAAACGAATTTTCGCGAACGGTCCAAACGTTTCAGAAATTTGACAAAGTTTTAATTTAAATTTTGGAAAATTTTATTTGGATTGGTTTTGAATTTTAAAGAACACAAAAAGATTTAATAAACGTATTTAAAAACGAAAATGTTTTCGCACGCGAATTAATGTTACGTTTTTAATATACGAATTTAAATACGAAAGTTTCGTGCGTATTTTGGTTGATTTTCATAAAAAAAATATTTTAACTTTAAAAACCCAAGTATACGTTTCGTTTCGCTCGCATTTAAGTTGAAATTGCATTTTAAAAATGCAATTTAAAAATACATAAAGCAAAGGAAGCTTCCACCACTTTTTACAAAAAGTAAAAAGCAACTTCTTCTTCCTCATTCTCCTTTCAAAACCGTCACCCACCTTCACCATCTCCATTTCTCCATTTTTTCATCATTTTTCTTCAAATCAAGCTTCAAATCTTCCATATCTTCATCTCTTTTGCATCTAGAACATCTTTACATCAAGGTTGAGGTATGATTCTAACCTAAAATCATCATTTTGAATATTTTTATAAAGTTAGGGTTTATGCTTAGATCTTGAGTTTTGATCATCAAGTTCTATGCTTTTTGCTTGCAAAGTGCTATATGCTTGATTGTTAACATGTTTGCGGAAGTAATTTGAGGTTTCCATGGCTAGATTTGATGTTTTGATTTTGAATGTTGACTTTTTGTTAGGGTTTTAGCTATTTTGACTTTCTTGAATGATTATTTGCTTATGATTGACTTTTCGGTGATTAATTTGCGCTTAAAATGATTAGTTTACATGAGTAATTGATTATTAAAGATTAGAGGATTAATTTGATTGCATGCTTATGAATTAAAGTAAGGTTTTTTATACAAAACTATTTAAAAACCATTTCTTTAATTAAAATCATTATCTTTTAAAATGGTATTTATTTTAAACTCTGTATAATTTGCTTCATGAAAATGCAATTAAATATATTTGGAGTAGCACTACTTTAATTAATAAAGTTAGTGAGATTTCGAATTAATTATCCTCTAACTAAAAGTCTTATGCTTAAACAAAATGATGGATGGTAAATAAAATCGCTTTGCTTGCTTGTTTTAATCATAGTAAGGTAATTATATGATTTATAATCATGATGCTTGCTTGATTATTCGATTACTTAGCATGTTTAGAAATATTCATCTTTAAGTAATCTTAGAAAAATAGGAAAGCTGCGGTTTTGTTTATTTGGATAAATTGCGGATTGATGATTGCGGTTTTTAGGGTATTCATAAAAATAATAATGGGATAATTGCAAAATCTAAAGCCTACATTTCGAATTTTTTCTGAAAATTTGGAATAAATATTATATTTTCCAATTATTGTTATATGATTTGTTTCCTTGTTTTTCTTAAACAGATGGACCCGATTCCACCTACTCTAGCTTATTTGGCCAAAACTACACAAGAAAAGACTTTGATTCGGAAATGGCTAAAGAGGACATTTGGAAGTAATCGGTACATAGTTTGGGAAGACATGGGGAAACTTGGAATCGAGGACAGGTTGAGGAATTTGATAGGATATGAGGTTCAGGAACATAAGTTCGACTCGTGGATCCAGCTTTTTAGCATTCGTGAGCCCATATACCCCGAGGTTGTCACTGAGTTTCTGATGACATTTGAGCTTAACCCAGAGTTAGGGATTGGAGATGACAAGAAGATATCATTCAGATACCGAGGGAAGAGCCAGAGTGTTTCTATTTCAGGCTTAGCTAGACATTTGGGATTATATTCAGCGGATCAGATTAGCTCAGATTGGTTCTTACATAGTCATCAGACGATTCCTCATCATCCCGAGAGGAGCCATAGAGTCATTTGGAGTGAGCTGACGGGCACACATTATACTTGTGGTGCCAAGTCCTCGGCCTTGATTCTACCTCAGCTACGTCTCCTACACAAGCTGATTGTTACATCTATTATGGGAAAGAAGGAGACCGGGCCGATAAATGGGGATGAGCTATATATCATTGATGCTATCATGAGCCGCCAGAATATCAATGTGGCTTGCATTATTGCTGAGAGGATGGCGAAGGAGAAGAACTTGGACCTGACGAAGCATGTGTTTATGGGAGCTTTCATCACCAGATTGTTGAGAGGGTTGCAACTCTTGAAAAAGAGTCATGAGGCCGAGTATAGAGTGTCTTCCACTTCATTACCATGTGACTTGGACTACTGCAAGCAGATCCATTTGATCACTGAGGGTTCTGAGAGACAGTGTTACTGGAAGGACACTGATGAGCTTATCCCTGGATGTTTCATGACCAAGAAGAGGGTCAGAGAGGAGGATGTTGAGACTCCGGTTGTTGATAGAGTAGATAGAGTACCGGCTGTGCCTAGGAGTACCAGGACACCAGTCAGGGATGCTGGGGTTGGGACATCAGGTCCCCGAGCTCAGATACGACATAGGGATCCAGTCACTCCCTTGACCCAGTACTTCATATTGCACGCGTTGGCTGCCAACAACGCGCATCAGGCACTTATAGCTAGGGCTTCAGGTATTCCAGCTCCCGAGCCGCTCCTGTACGAGTGTGTGCCACTACCACCAGCTCCACCATCCACTACCATTCCACCATCTACTACCATTCCACCACCTACTACCATACCACCATACACTACCCACATACCACCTACCACTACCATTCCACCCACACAGTCAGTCGAGCATTGTTTATCGGTTGATGCTGCATTCCCACATCCTACTATGTCAGCCCGTAGAGCCCGTTCTTCTCAGCAGTCCGCAGGAAGAGAGGCTGTTGGTTCCTACCGGCCAGATGTTGTTCATTTGGGCACTGATCCATTCACCTTATCAGAGTTTCAGGGATTGTTGGCATTAGACCCTATACCTTCTGATCAGCTTCCTACAGAGGAGATACTTAGGCACATCTACAGATCCAAGATGGAGCGAGAGGGGATGACTTTTGAGGATTTCAGACAGTTGGCATTAGATGATCCGATGAAGTTACCTGCTTGCTCCCTTAGAGATGTATTGATGCAGTATAGGCAGGTGAGGTCAGAGGAGCAGAGAGTCTCCAGTGGTCAGCAGTCAGTTGCCGGACCTTCCTCAGTTCCTCCACCGGTCCAGCCTTCTGTTCAGGACTCTGACCAGGGTTCTCCAGCACCCTAGATCTGTGCACCCATATCTACATACTTACTATTTCCTCTATTCCATACTTTTGACTTGTTGTGTGGTTGTGGAACTTTACTTTGTTATATTTTTGGAACATGAACTATCAGACACAGTCTGTTTAGTTTCTTTATCATTTAGTTATCAGTTATTTAGTTTACTTATTATGTTTTTATTTCTGTTTTTCTTCTTAGTTAGAATAAGTGAATTGTGTTTGTGCAAATGAGAATTGAGGAAAGGAGATGCCAATCATTCACGAAGAAACTGCTTTCTGCATGGATTCAACCAAGGAATTTCAGTCACCTGCAGACCGCCGCTTCTTTCTTAAAACCATCTCCACGTCTCTATCGTAGGGAAGTTCCTTTCTTTTTGTCATGATTTTCACCATTACCATATATCCAAATATGCCTAAATTCTAAGTGTGGGATTCCATCCCACCAAATTTTTCAAAACACTTAAAAATTGTTCCACTATTTCAAAACCTAAGTGTGGGATTTTTCCCGAAGAAAATCCTACGTCTTAGCAATGAACATTGAGGACAATGTTGTTTTAAGTGTGGGATACACGGTATATATATACCGCAAGTTTATATTTGCCTGTCCAAAAGTTTATATTTGCCTGTCCAAAGCAATACCTCCGTTTTCATTCAAACTTTTTCAAAAATTTTTCGCAAAACCAACCCAAAAGGTTGAGATTTTTAATCACCAAAACATTCGAAAACCCAACCTCGACGATGTTCGACATCCATTCGGTTGATTTCGAATATTTTCAAAAGATTTTAGTCTTAGAATATTCTTTTAAAGAGATAAACCTTCTGTCAAAATAAATAAATTGCTTTGGAAAGTAAGATAAGGCAAAGATAAGAACGTATCTTAAACTAAAACTGAGAAATCCTCTAGGCATCGCATGACTTGGTGCATATGACCCTTTGATTGTGAGGTACTTGAGCCTTTAATAAGCATTCACTTTTAATGCTTCACTTTCATTTCTGAGTGTGCGCCGATGCATGTGTCTTTGAATTAGAACTTGCTCCTGAATGCGTTTCGAGACCATACCAATGAGTGCCGTACGCGGTATAGGTGCAATTAGATGATCTTGGCATTTATTAGGATTAACCCATTTCTTTCATATCTTTTCAAGCCAACCCTTCCAACTTTCTTTTTAAAAGATTGTTGATGATCCAATTAGAAAACCCTTTGAGCCTTAGCCTATTTCATTTCCAAACCCTAAAACACTTCCCCACAACACAAACACTTTCCCACCAAACACCATTCCAGCTCGTGAATCTTCATAGATCATAAGTGAGGGCTACTTGAAATATCTTTCTATTGATGTCTCATCTTCAAACATCTCTCCGTACCTATCAAGAGTTTAAAGAAAGAAATCCAAAGTGAAGATACGGTACGAAAGCGAAGTTATTACTCATCACGAAGATATTATCCGCTAAAGACAGTACGAAAAATTGGTACTTGTCAAAAGAGAAGTCAAAGATGTCTCACTATATCAAGGATCTCCAAGGTCATAAAAATAAGAAAAAAGAAAAGAAAAAGAAAAAAAAGAAAAAAAAAAAAGCAGACCTTGGAGAGCTCCTAGAAGAAGAAGACTACTCTCCAAAGAAGAAAAATCTATCAGAACTCAAAAGAAACATCAAGAGAAGAGATTACTCCTCTAGGAGATGAGTCTACTCTAGAAGTTATCTCGAGAGAAACTTGCTTTGATCTTTGAAAGCTCCGAGTCTGAAGTTCAAAAACCCTAAAACCATTGACCAAACTACCCCTATCCTACCTTACCCTTACTCACACAACCCACTGAAATGCCTTGGGATAATTAGCACCGTTCTCAAAGGAGTGGTGGAGATTCGATTCTCGACCAAGCCTATGACGATAAGCACTGCATGACTGGCAATGAGCGATTTCGTTTCTATAGATTATAGGTAACCCGATACACTTTGAGTGAATTGAGTGACCCACTTGTGAGAATCGCCCAGTCATGTACATCTACGTCTCGAGAGTTGCAAAGTATGCCAACAAGGGTTGATCAATTTTATGTTTAAGTATAGTTAATTTTTGTTGATGCTTGCTTTCCGAAAAGATTTATCTACTTTGAAGAAAGTGACTTTCTGCAAAAAATACTCTAAGCATCCAAAATAATTTTTCAAAAAACTATTTTCCAAATGAGGTTTGCTTGAGGACAAGCAAAAGCTTAAGTGTGGGATATTTGATGTATCGCAAAAAGTCACGTTTTTACATGCATTAATTGCCCCATATTTAGCTCTTTTCTAACAAATACATCTTAAAATCATAATTATTCATTAACTTTTGTTAGAAAGGTGTAAACTTGTCGGTCTTTTGAAAATCAAGCAAAAAGGGCAGAAAACTGACCTAAATAGGCACTATTCTGAGCCCAACCCTAATTCTACTGTAAACTTCATACCAGAACCTCATAATAGTCTTATTTTGTAGCTATGAAGATTACGAGAACGTGGATATAAGGATTGCTCAGAACGGATCAAGGACGAGAAAGTTATGCAAGTTACAGCGCAGCCGAAAGCTACAAAACGTATTCTGAACACGCCCGGGCCCCACACATCCAATTTCTACCAAATTGGCATCATTAGAAGCGTAACGGAATTACGAAGCCGTAGGCTAAAGAATCAAGTCAATCGGACGAGAAACGAAGAAGATACGGCCTCCCGAAGATGCGAGAAAAGTCGGAAAAATCACACGGCCTAGCACACGGCCACCACCAAGCCGTGTACGGCCTTGATGTGACCGTGTACGGCCTATACATAGCCGTGTACGGCCTGTATAGGGCCGTGTACGGCCTACTTTGGTCTCACACGGCATCTTCCTTGCTTCTTTGGCTTGTACGTGTGCTTGTGGACTTGTACTCTTGGATCCAAGGCTTGCCTATAAATAGAAGACCTCATTCACCTCATTTCACACACCATTCTTTATAGAATTCTCTCACTTTCTCTCTCACACACATTCTCTCTCTAGCACTACTCTTAGGAGTTAGAGGAGAATTAGACTAGGTTAGCTTCTCTCTCTAGTTTCTCTCTCTAGAGAACTAGAGAGATGTAGGCACGGTTCGAGTGGGGAAGATAGCTGTAGCTTGGGAATTTTATTATATTGAAGTTTTCAAGATTCTAGCTTGTACTACTCAGTGTTACGCTGCTTAAATACTGGTTATTACTTATTCCTTTACTTACGGTTATTATGTTTTGTTTGCATGATATCTTTGTTTGTGTTGCGAATATTGCCATGCTATTTACGTAGTTTAATACTGTGATTGTTGAAATGTAGATATTAGGATTATGGATGATATTTAATTCAGTGGGATAAACATTATGAAATAACGGAAGTAACGTTATACGGCTTTCATTTGTATAGCACCGGAATCATCACGTATGTGTGTAGTACGGAACGTGGAAGCTATGAAAGTCGTGGGCACAATCCGTTATGGAATAATGTCCCCAGTATTATGATTGGTGATTGTTTTGTTGTGTATCTGGTTGAGTTTTACATGAATATAGATTTAATTCAGTGTCCACCCTTTCCAGTCTTTCACGTGACTATTGCCTTAGGATAGGATCTGATCAACCCTAATACTACGTAGATATAGTTATCTCATATTACAGTATGAAGCTATGAATATTCCGTAAAACGGCACAGTACTTCGTATAACGTTTAAATACGCGGGAAAAGCTAAGGAAATGCCGTAGGTTTATTTCATCGTGGAATACCTAGAAGTCACCCTTTTAGAATATGGGTCTAGGAACAATAAAACTGTGGAAATGCTCGCTGCACCGTACACCGTTAGTACACCAAGGTTCAAATACAGCTGTGGAAATGCTCGCTGCACCGTACACCGTTAGTACACCAAGGTTCAAATACAGCTGTGGAAATGCTCGCTGCACCGTACACCGTTAGTACACCAAGGTTAACATACAGCTGTGGAACTACTTTAACGTACAGTACACCGTTAGTATGCCTTGAGTCTGGAACACTGTGGATATGCCAAATGCACTGTACACCGTGAGTATACCTTGAGTCTGGAACACTGTGGATATGCCAAATGCACTGTACACCGTGAGTATTCCTAGGGATGAAAGCCTGATAGCAAAGGAGGGTCTAATTCATGACGGAGTTAATTATGCTTAAACCAGTAATAAATGAGTTTTGAAAAGAAAGCAAGTATTCGGCTGTAATACAAGATGCTTAAACCGCTTAACTCAACATAACCAACAGCTCAACATATACAACATACAATTAGTACTTACCTAGATAAACTCAGATAGATTTAGGTGTTAAGAAAGGTCAGATAGAAAATTGCAGTTTGTTACCTTATGCCTACACCCAGGATATATCATCCGTAGAGGTCGCTTAGTCTTACAAGGCAAGTGAGGAGGGTTTGAACAACCTGTTTCTGATCAGCATCAGGATAACCTAGGATTCAGTGACATATGCTTTTAGGCTTTTAGACTAAAACGTAGGGTCCTAGTGTTTACACCGACTGTCCGTCTGATGTTTTGCCCAAGGTAGTCTCCAATCATCTGTCTAATGAATATCATCCAGAAACCCTAATTATCGAAGTTTCAGCAATCACGCTCTACCTGTTGCCTACTCTCTGTTTAATTTACTTGTTTTATTTAGTATTCGCTTAGATAACCAACCAAAACCTACCTACTTTTATAAACCCATCCTATCAGAAAGCTCATTTACCAAAATCCCTTTTGGTTCCATTCGCTCCGATTTTAAGAACGACACTCGAGTTATACTTACTGCTTACTCCCCAAAAGTAGGTAGTACTTATAGTTTGAGCCCCAGCTCATATAAATTTAAAACCTAACACGTTCACACGTTGTTGCGTCGTTGCCTGCAGGACCGCCGTGCCAACCCCCCTTGGAAAACGACCACGGCTGTGTCAGCACTCTGACGGCGCAACAAAGCACTAGCCTTTAATTAACTCGAACAAACGTGTATTTGGGCCTGAATCATATTTTACTTTCTTTTTTTTTTGTGAGCGTTTGTTTTCTACAATTGCTCGCTCTCCCAAAAAAAAACTAAACAAAATCGATTCAAACTTGTGCGATATTTATATATTATGTGCTAGATTTTTAAACTTTGTGCAAAAAATTTCAATGGCGTGCCAAATTTGGATTGTATACTACGAGTAAATTTCTGAATTTTAATTGTTGATCCTATGCATCGTTATGGAATGACATCGAATGCTATGGAATTATGAGAACTAAACGCAACCTAATTATTATCAAAATGATAGATTGTGAAAAAAGTGTCCATCTATACAATCATATACTTATTTATTGATAGTCAAAACTGGAACTCTTAGACACCTCCTTATGGCGTCAGTCGGTGGGCGTCGGTTGGGACCGACGGGACCGATGCCATAGGTACGGCCCGTCGGTCTGTGTGCGTCGGTTGGCCTCGTCGGGAGAGCGACTGATGTGACGTAAAAAGTCATGTTTTTAGAAGCTTTATTCCTCACATTTTGAACCTTTCTTTAGTAAAAACATTCCAAAACATTGATTATTTACTAAAATACACTAAAGTGGTTCAAAAGTAGACGTTGTGATAAAAATCACTGAAAACACTCTAAAAATGCACAAAACACAGCATTTTAATACAGGCCGATTCCTCCGATCTCATTTTCCTGTCAAGACACACTTCCTAACTTCTACCATCTGTTGTACAGGTAAAATCGAGACGGAAAAATCTGGAATCAAGTGAAACGGCCAAAGGACGGAGAAACCACTACGCTTTCAGAGCCAATAAAAGTCATTTCGGCTACGCCTAAGCTCTACACATCCAATTTCTATGAGATTGGCATCATTAGAAGCGTAACGGAATTACGAAACCACAGGCGAAAGAATCAAGTCAAATGGACGCATAACGAAGGAGATACGGACGTTTTAAGCAACGAACGAAATCAGACGGAGACCGTATACGGCCTCAGGCACCGTATACGGCCCATATAAGACCGTATACGGCCTATACTACACCGTATACGGCCCCTGCAAGGCCGTATACGGCCCCCCCTACCCCATATCGTGCTCCGTTTGCTTGTACGTGCTGCTTCGTGAGTTGTACGTGCGATTTGGTGGTTTGCCTATAAATAGTGGACATCCCCAACACCTCATTCATACCAACTTTCTCATTTCATTTCTTCCTTACACTTTCTCTCTCACACACATCACTCTCTCTCTAGTTTCTCTCTCTAAGGGATTTTCTCTCTCTATAATTGAGCTAGTTAGAGAGATAGTTAGGTAGAGGTAGCTTTTAGCTTTTGTACGGAGGCACTCCAAGACATTGTATTTGCGAAGATCTGTCTGTAATAAATTCGTATCAGGTTCTATTTATATATCTCTTACTTTCCAGTTTTAAACATGTGTTGCTTTGTTTATGCTTGTTTAGGATTGTATGCTAGATATATAATGTTAGGCTAGACATTTCTTTGTGTTTACTATGATGTAGTTATGTTAGAATAGTCAAAATGTTTATGCCATGCTGTTACTCTGCCCGTGTTACTTTAAACTGTGTATGAACTCGTAAACTGAATCTCGAATGTTTATCTATCCAACCTATGCTGTGGTTAGAAGCTTCCTGCTAGAACTTGGCCAATTACTAGTGGTACGTTCTCTACCTATTCTATACTTGATGATCAATGAACTTGGTATGGCTGTGTTCTCTAGGTTGAAACAAATCATAAGAGACACGGAGCGTAGAATTAGAGATAGGTTAGATTCATGTTTATTTGTTATATATCTTTGAGAGAACTTTCGGGATATTTATGATTTAATTATTGGTTATCTGCTATGCTAGGATTACGGTGTTCTGTTATGTGTTACCATATCGCATGTTTGATTGTTGCCTTAGGATTGATGCATACTAGAGTTATCTCCTTGGTTCATATCAGTAACTGTATAATTAGGTTTTCAAACACAGAATATTGGTTTACACAGTAGATTAACATGCATGGAATAGTTGTGATGGTTTATATCTGTAATGCTGAACAATTTAACTGATCGTTAGCCCGATTATCCCAACTTGGTCCGCGGGATTATCCCCGTTCGTGTTCTTGTTCAATCAATAATTCACGCTACGATACAGACGTCTCTGATGACTGTGACTGGGGACCAGGATTCGAGGATAGTCGTCGGTTGAATTGGTCTGTACATTTGGGAGAACTTCCGGTGTATCTGACTTCTATAACTGCTATCCACGTGACATGTTACTTATCTGATTGCGGACAACTCTACGTTAGATATTTAATAGGATCGCAGTTGTAGCTCATTAGGATATAGGAAATCTGTGGGAGTAATGTGGAACCCTAATTAATGTAACGGAAAAACCATAAAACGCCCTATTACTCGGTATAGTGCTGGAAACACCCATTGGTGGAGTACAAACGTATGGAAGCCGCGGAACGGTCGTAGGTACAATACTTTGCATTAATTATGTTTCTATCCTCTCCGGATTAGTCATCACATCTAGTAGCCTTACCCTTGACTATTCATCAAATAACATTTAACGAAATCATAGTAAACACTCGCTTATCCTCTGTTGACCGAGTCTCCGTACAAACCTCTTTAGTTCTGTTTTCTTTATTTAATTAATATTTAGTTATAAAAACCAAACCTATCCAAAAGCTTTTAAAAAAACCTAGCTGAATCTCCAAAGATAATAAAACTTCCTAGACTCCCATGCCCGTTGTAGTTTGAAGAACGACACCTGAGTCATACATACAACTTGCTGCCCTTTTAGGTCTGTCAGTAGTATACAGCTTAGGATTCCCCTGCTCTACAAATTTAAAACTCACTGTTCGCCGCTTCTATTGCTGTTGGATCAACGACCGGAATCAAATCCGTCCGACCAATAGGGGTGACGACAGCGACGGAAGAGAGAGGGTGGGTGTGGGTCCCTAAGTCTGACGCGAGCCGTTTACATAAAAAAAAAAATAAATAAAAAATTGAAAATTTGTGAGGAACGGGCAAAAAAAAAAAACATTTAATTTTTATATTTTTTTTACTTTTTACACACTATAAATTCAAACCAAATCCAACCAATTTTTCAACCCATTCACTCTCCAACTTTTTAAATATTCCACTACTTTATATAATTTATACTTCCAATTCACCACTTTCAACCTACTTTCCACAACATTTACACCCCAATTCACCACTTTTATATACAATTTCACAACTTTTATATACAATTTCTTCAACTTCTTCAATCACCACTTTCAACTTCTACCACTTTTATATACCAAAAAATGAGGCCAACTCAACAATCTACCGCCGACGATATGTGGAACAACCTTATCAACAACCCGCTTCCGAATCCAACTTCACCAACATCCACTTTTTCGGCTCAATCGAGCAACTCATCACCTTGCCAACCCCCCGGTTTTGCAACATACGTAAGTCCACCCGGTCCATACCATAGTCCATCCGCACCATACCAAACTTATCAAACCTACCCAACGTATCATCATTATTCACCAACAATCCCATATCACCAATCTCCCGCGGCGTTCGGAAACCCACACTACATGCACCAACCTCATTCTTCGGCTTTCAACAGATATCCACCAACACCAATTAGCCTCCCACAATTTGGAAACATCAACACTCCGCCCCGAGCCGAACCCGAACCCGAACCCGAACCCGAAATCCAACCCGAACCCGAAATCCAAACCGAACCCGAACCCGAGCCGGCTCCAAAGAGAGGAAGATCTAGAGGAAAAGCCATGTCCACTGCCTCAACCCGGGTGCAAGTAAAATGGACCGATGAGGAGGCGGTTATCTTGGCCCAACGATGGATACACCGGTCTGAAAAAGACAAAAAAGGCAAGGCACAAGCTGGAGAAGTTTTCTGGAGAAAAGTTCATGAGGACTACAACTCGGTGGCTCCCCAAACCCGTTCCGTGAGCCAACTTCAAGGCAAATGGAAAAAGATCCGTTCGGATTGCAAGATCTTCATTGGAATTTACAAAGAGGTTACAAATCCTCGTCCGAGCGGTGCCAAAGAAGATGACATTGTGAAAGCATGTCATAAGAGGTTCAAGGACCGAATGGGAAGAGATTTCATATATGAAAGTTGTTGGGACGTAGTCAAGGATCATCCAAAGTTTCTGGCATCGTTTGGTGTTATGAGCAACCGAGAAATTCCATCCCAATCCGAGCTCGAATCCATCAATCTTAGTGACGACATGCCTTATTCCGATCCTCTTACGGCTAACATGCAACACTTGTTCACCGACGACCCCATTCGTCGCCCGCCCGGTCGTATATCTTCTAGGAAAAGCCAAAAAAGCTCGAGTTCAAGTGATGCCGCTATTGCTTCACGTTCTTTGAAAGAACAAGAACGTTTGGCCAACATACGAGCCGCGCAAACGTCAGAACGTACAATGGCGCAAATCGGAAAAGCCGCGGCCAAAATAACGATCATTAAATCGTGGAAAATGCTTCTTCAACCGATCCCGTCGTTTCTCAAAGGCAAGGAGAAAAAAATGATCAAGGAAGTAAGAAAAACCTTGGTTGACAACTATGAGTCGGACTACAAAACGTTCTTTGGTCACGACGCGGGTTCGGGTTCAACCCAAGTGCTAGATTCGGGTGAAGACGAGGACAACAATGAAGACGACAATGAAGACGACAACGAATCCGAGTAGACTACTAGTTGTATTTTTAAATTTCAATAAATGTATTTTTTTCATTTTTAGGATTTGTAACATTTTTCATTTTTTAGGATTTGTAACATTTTATTTTTTTAGGAATTGTAATTTTTTTTCTTTTTTTAGGAATTGTAATATTTTATTTTTTTAGGAATTGTAATGTTTAATTTTTAATTAATCCCTTATTTTTAGTTTTAATTTAAATGTGTTATTTAAGTTTTGTATTAAATAAATAGATTAAATAGTGTGTGGGGCGCTGAAAATAATGGAAGTGATGTTGCTGTTGGCAGTGGAGTGTCAGTTTGGGAAAAAGCTGACGTGACGCTGAGCTGGCAGGCAACTGATGCGTCAGTTCGCGTCACCATTGGAAGGAGTCTTATAAAGTAAGAAATCTTATACAGAGTACATATTTATTGGTAGTTTGGGAACTGATATAAAATAAGAGATAATAGATATGAATCTTTGATACACACATGATAACTAATCTTCAAAATCGTTTTTACTTCTAAACTTTTTCCAAAAAGTGGTTGATAATAACCACGTAGCTATATTTAAAACCTTTGGAAGTGTATTATTATAAAATTAAAAAGATTTTCACAATAGAAAAATAGAATAAAAAAATAAATAAGATATTAGGTAAACAGATCTTCTGCACGACGTATCGCATTGGGATTTGATGTTATCAACATTTTGATTCTCTAATGATTCCTCAAACTCAACTCCAAAAATTATTCATCATATAAATATGATCATTACTACACTTCTATTCACATAAGCTCACAATAATTTAAGTACTAAAAACTCAAGTTCATGAAGGGTGTACAAGACAAGAAAAGGCAAAAGTTTATTATTCAATTAAGCTTTTAAAAATTGTTTTAACACTTAGGTCTTAGCATGACTACATGCTTATATACTAATAAGACCAGCTAAATGATTAAACATTAAGCAAGTTTACAATATCTTATATTTTTATGGCTAACATAATTCCCGATGGGTGGCTAACTGATGGAGGCCCAAGTGTGGAGGAGCGGGCTCTTGAGTTTTTGGAGGTTCAAGATTGTGTAACAAAACAGGCTGCACGAAAATGGCCATAACTTGGGCTACAAGGCTCCGTTTCAGGCCCTTGAGTAGGCGAATCAAAGCTTAGAGTGAGGCCTACCAAGCCGCTAATAGCTGTAGGCGGTTAGTCCCACTCTCGAAGCCCAAAAACGCCTCCGTTTGGAAGATATGGGCCATTTTAGGATTTTTCTGTTCATATGGGTTTTTGTTTTGGGTTTTATGTTCGGCCCGTTTTGTTTTAAAGACCCATTTAAATTTCTACTTGTTATTTATACTTTCTTCTTCATTGTAATGAACTCAGTTTTCAATTTCGAGATTTTGGATTTCACTCTCAATTTTGTGAATCAAAGTTACCCATCCACGGCATTCTTTGTGAATCAACGTGTTTTGGAAGAATTATTTCTGGCTATTCCTTTGAATCAACAGGATTAATTTGTTATCTTAATTCTGCACTACATCACTAACATGGTTATCAATCTAGATAATTTTATTAAAAATAGTTATAGATTCAAAATTCTCCGGGTGGATAATAGTTGTAAGATCAAAGCAATTGTATACAGAATATATTTATTTAAAAATAATATAAATCATGTGTTACACTTTTTGACAGCTTGTTTAGTCTACATTTCTCTTGGTGACAAAATAATATAAAGTTACTATTTGGTATTTAACCAACAATACTCGAATGTTATTGGCAAAATAGACCTTTAAAAAGTTTATTGAGTGAGTACTCGGGCCAATGATTCTGGAGACTTGTCCTGTTGTCCAGACCTACTAAAGTTAAAGAAGGCCCACTAGTTTGTTTTTTTAGCCATTAGCTTTTTTAATTTCATTCGATAGAAATTCCATTAAAATCTTTTTTACATTGTCTAAATACTACTACCCTGTCCCATTACAAGTGTCAACTTTTGACTTTTTAACGTTTTTATTTTTCAACTTTGATCTTAAATATATTTGTTTGTATTATATAATATGATTTTGCTAAACAAAGCTCAAAGAGCTTTGGTTAAGATGTTAAGACATGTATAAAAATGTGTACTCAAACAATAACAAACTTTTTGGCCCCCTAAATTTTGGTTAATGTACAACCATTTTATGCATGTCCAAACAATTTAAACAAGGAAAATGATTAGTAGGCCTAAATTTCTAGGCCTAAAAAGAGAACTAAAAATGTGATTGGTTAATGTGAAAATTTGACTGGATGAGATTAGGAGAGAGAAAAAATTCAACTAATAAGAGAAGTAGGTCTCTTTTTAGGTCTACCTAATTAGGCTTGTATAGCATTACTCTTTAAACAAAGCCCTATGGGCTTTGTTTAGCAAAACCTTATACAATAATACCCGATGAAAATTATATCAATGAAAATACATTTAAAACTCATTACATTCATATATAATTAAGGTCAAAGTTATAAAAAAAAAAAGACCTTCAAAAGTCAAAACTGGACACTAATAATGGGACGGAGGCAGTACATTTTTCAAATTAAATAAGGAATGATAAAGTTGGTTTCGGATAGGTTTGTCTAATCAGGAGTAGTGTCTATCATCCTGGCGAGCTATCTAGTCCACACCATGGGGTTTCTAGTATGTGTTAAGGTTGCATTGCATCACTGGCATAGTTGTTAACTCGTGACTTGACTCGCGATTCGGAGTCTTGATTTTTAACTCGTGACTCGTAATTCGGCTCGACTCGTAAGAGTCACTATTTTACAATAAACATGTATTTTTATCTCTATATGTATATTATTGTTAAAGGTTTTTGCTTTTAAGTGAAGTAAAACATAGTATAAGTCGATAATTAAGTCGTTGACCGTCAATTAACATAAATGCTCAATTCAATACAGAGTATAGTCATTTATTTATCTATTTTATTCTTTTCTCTTTGATATTACATACACTATAAAGTTTGTCTGATTTTCTGACTCGTAAAAGTCGCACAAGACTCATAAGAGTCACACATGACTCGGAAGAGTCAATAAACGACTCATAAGAGTCAAAGTCATTTAAGAGTCGGGGTTCGAGTCGCCTCGTTTTTTTCATTTTCGACTCGACTTGTAAGAGTCGACTTGTGAATCGTAAGAGCTTAACAACTATGATCACTGGTCCATGGCTTAAATGAGCGATTAGTTAGGTAGATGTAAGGATCCTATATTTTACGGATTCACTTGCGTATTTAATCGATTTCATAACTTAGGATTTTATTTTAATTGGTACTCGTTTCCTTAATGTTTTCTACTAGTTTTTTTCACTCGCGCATTGCAGTGGGATTTAAAATCATACGTTTGAGGATTAATTTAGCTACACGGAATTAAAGATATGTAATCATTTCATAAAGAAATTTATACTTCTATATCATGATATATTTACCATCTTGAATATATAAGTGTATCGTTTTTTATATCCTTTTAACATTATTATAATTAAATTATAATGTGCTAGATCATATTTTCAAATCTTAAGCTAGTATAAGCTTTCATAAGCTCTAGAAGTTTTGATACTTCTTTTTCAAGAGCTAATTTTTTCAACAAGCTCCCAATAAACTCCTACATATTTGTGTTCCGAACAAAACTTATAGCTTTAGCTTATAAAAAATAAATAAACTTAAGCTACTATAAGCTCTCGTAAGCTACTCACCCAAATACACCCTAAAACTTTTTTCTTCTAACTCAAAAAAGTCTTGTTAGTGGACCCACCGCTAAAAGCCTTATATTTATCTTCAAAATTCGAAATTAACTAGGTGTAGTTACTTACTCCTCTGTAACAGTCAAATGTGACTTTAGACACAGTTTTAAGATTCTCCACTAATCAAATATCATATCTACCCATTAAAATCGTTTTCGATACTTATTTTGAATAACTTATTCTGGAGTAAAAAAAGTAATGATTTTATTTTTATTAATTAAATTATATATTTTTTATCTGGTAATAATTATTTAAGAATGTAAAATGCTACGGAGTAGTAGTTAAGTTGTGGATTAATAACACACCTTTGGGCTTGGGCCATTCGTAAATTTTTTCACATTAAAAAGTCAAAGCCTATTAGACGACCAAACCGCTTAAAAGTTAATCCTAATTCCAATTTCCAAACCAATTGGGATTGTATTTAAAAGAAGCAAAAAACCCACAAATAAAACACAAAGAACAAAAACACAACAACGTTCGTGGAGAGTCGAACACCAACTCCTTCTATTGGACGCGATTGAGGTATGATTTTGGTGTCCAATATTTGTTAACTAGCATAACGATAATATTGATGATAATGAATTAATATAATGCTGAATAATTTTAATATTATGATAATGATAAATTGACAATCGATTTATGTTGTGGAATGGTTTGTTTTACGGTTTTGTAGTTGGTCCGATAAAAGGAAAATAAATAAATTATAGCCTTGTCAATGTATCTTTAATTAGCAATTAACAATTATAATAATCTTGTTGTAGGTGCTGTGTTAAAAAATAATCCAAATCGTTAATTACGATACAATGGAATGGTCGGAGGCGTTGCCTGAATTACTTGATGTAGTCGCAAAGAAACATATGCATTATTATGAAGATTATCTTAGTTTCTCTGGCGTGTGCAAGTTGTGGCTAGGGATGGCAATGGGTCGGGTTCGGGTCGGGTTTTAGTGAACCCGTACCCAAACCCATTTAGAATATGCCTACCCAAATCCAACCCAATAGCTAGCGGGTACCCATTTAATATTGCCCATCGGTTTCGGGTTTCCCCACGGGTATCGGTTATCCCCGTTTGACTATTCCACAAATGAAATAGCAAGTATGACGATTATAAATGATGTCTTAAAACGGAAACGTGACAAAAAAAGAAGCAAACCAAGATACCCTAAATAATAGAATGGTTGTTCAAACTGATCATAATACAAACAATTACATGTTTTTGAAAGTACAAAATTCAAATGTCATGATCATTCAAATTCAAAGAAATAGATGCAAAATATATAGATAATATGATCATTTTTAATCTTCATTCTTCAATCTTCATCCACAAATTAATTGTGCTTTAATTATATTATATATATATTTTATAGATTACATATAATTAAGAATAATAATTATGCGGGTACGGGTACGGGTAATTGGATATGGGTACGGGTACGGGTAATCGGGGCGGGTATTACTAAAACCCGTACCCAAACCCAAACCCGCGAAGAAAAAAAACTTGTACCCAAACCCGTATCCAAACCCGTCCACCCATACGGGTACGGGTATTAATTGGGTCGGGTTCGGTTTTCCCCATCGGGTTCGGATGTTTTTGCCATCCCTAGTTGTGGCATTCTATTGCGGTACAAGCCGCAACCAAAGTTCCATACTCCAATGGACTTCCTTCGCAGTTTCCGTCTTTGTTGCTTGCAGAGAAAAAAGAAGATGATGAGTTTCGTGAATTGTTTCTTCTCTCAAACAACAGTATTCGCAAGATACGACTTCCAGAAGCGTATGGGAAATTTTGTACGTCTTCATCCGGGTGGCTCCTAACAGTTGGAGATGATACGGCTACTAAACTTATCAATCCGTTATCACGTGAAACCATCGATCTGCCAAAGATCGACACCTTTCCAGAATTCTTGGAATTTTCAGATTGGGATCTTGGAATACGTAAGCTACTCTTCCGAAGTCAATCACCCGTGGTGGTGGTGGTGTTATGGGGATGCTCTTGTAAGCTAGGGTTTTGCCGTATTGGAGATAATAAGTGGACATCTATTGAAACAGGTTGGGATGGGAAGATATTCGATATAACTTGTTACGACGGGAGAGTTTATTATTTTGATGGTAACTATCATATAAGATCATGTGATGTTTATGAAAAAGACCCAATGATCATTGTTGATGTTTCACGACTACCGAAGTATTTCTATAATGAAGATCTGGCCGGTGCTTATATTCTAGGATTGGATGATGGTGACGGAAGGAAGAAGTTGTTGGTTGTTATCAGAGAACTAATGGACGATGATGTAGATGATCTTGAGTTATGGTATGATACTTACAAGACAAAGAGTTTTCAAGTTTTTGAGTATGATTTAGAAAATGGAAAATGGTCGAAGGTGAATGATCTTGGTAAAAAAACTTTGTTTGTTGGATATAGTTCATCCTTTTGGATAGAGGACACTTCAGGGGTAATCATGGGCAATTGCATATAGTATAGTGATGATGTGTTATACCGCCGTAGCAAATATGGAGGAGGGAGGGATATGGGGATTTATCATATGTCTCACAGAACCATCGAGCCTCATTTCACAGGAGAATCACGTAGCAAAATTACCCCACCAATTTGGCTTCAATCAATGTAAACGTTTATGCACATTGTGGTGCTTATGTTTGTTACAGTGAACTTTCAACATGTTTCTAACGAGAAATTTATTAAATAGATTAGATTGGATTGTCAAGATGATGTACCATTGATTTGGAAAAATTGAATGCTTAAATGTGTATGATTTACTAGCTGACATATCAATTGCCAAGTAATAAGTTTTGCATAAATGACTCAATTGCCAACTCTGTTTTCTAGTGACTTCTTTGAGTTTGAACTTCGTATCACTTTTGTAGTAGTGAAAACAAAGGATTGTTTCTGAATGTTTTCCCATTCATTTCGAAGAGAGATGCATTGTATGTTTGATTCACTAGTAAATATTAAATCATAAATGTTACAACTAAATATATATTGATGGATCTTATAACTAAACATATATTGTATGTTGGTGAGAATCTTGAGTGATACTAGTTAGAGCTAATTTAATACCACGGAAGCTTATGTGAGTCAAAATCCTGTGAGACACTTTTGTGACTTTATGGATATGTATATATTGTTCTGACCTGTTACACAGTCCTTCCCACCCGCCCATATTACCTCGTCTACTTCTTAGAGATAATCTTATGTTTAGTGACTGGAACCTTATCTGAAGGCTCTTGATCATGGTGTCTTAAAAGTGGTCAAAGTAGTTACTGGGCATAATGCACACATTTACAGTGGGAACTTTTCAAGTGAATATGTGCTAAAATAACACCTCTATCTATTTTTTTTTTCAAGTGAATATTTATGGTGGTGATATACTGATCGACCAGGAAGATGGCTTTGCTTGTGTACATAGTGGGTGACTTTTGACATGTTTTATTTCATAGTTCAGCTAAGTTTATTGACTTACCCATTTGATCCCTTTGAGACGAAAATTTACTAATTTTTGCTTAAATGACTCAAAATTGCCACCTCTGCTATCTAGTGACTTCTTTGAGTTTGAAATTCATTTAAAAACACTTTGTAGTAGCAAACAAAAACGATTGATTCTGAAAGTTTCCCCATTCTTTTTATTAGAATGTTATCATTTGGATTTTGGGAAAGCGATGTACATGTCTCTTCTAGATAAGTATCGGCTTTAATCGTGAATACAGTTGTTATATTAGTTCCAACTAGAAAGTTGTATGTACAAACATCATAAGTGTGCAAGGAACTAGGAAATCATTGACCAATTTGATTAATGGTCACTACCACATTTAAAATATGACATAATTGTTTCCGTTAACCTGTCCATTTTGTTTAGAATAAGTGACGACGCTATAACCATGCACAAATAACTAATAGAGATTATGAGATACGGTTTAGTATGCTCGATTGCTGAATATCAACCTAGGCATCGTGGGAACCTTTCAAATGTAATAAATTTAAGGCGGAGTCTTCTAACACGGATGTATCAAGGTTCTTAACATGCTCCAACCTTTTAGCCAACTTTAACTTCCTTATGGTTGAACAACACTTTTGTCTATACTTACTTTGTGTAAAGTTTGTATATTAGCAATGTATTTATACATTGATCCTATTGTATTTAAAACGATAACTAAGCTACATATACTAGCTCATTCCGTGTTAATCATTCATCAAAAAGTTTTAATATATGAACAACCAACATAATTTTTGAGGAGGAGATACCCTAGCTCGCACCATATAACACTTGGTTTGATATAAATTCCAAAAACCAATACCATATACTTCAATCACCGCTATCCACGAAATACAGAACACAATACGGAAGTGTAAATTCAAATCAAAACATAGAAAATACCAACAATCAGAAGGCAACACAAATCAGAAGTATAAACTCAATCCAATTCTGAATACAAAAGACACTGCTGCATTTTGAGATTGGTCGAAAAGCTTCAGCAGAAACAGTCATACCTTCCTAAAGGAAAAAACACATACCGTAGGGCCAGTGAAGAATTTATATGGGCGTTGTAAATGATCAATTCCAGCTTGGTTGATTTGACCACTCCCATCTGACATACAAACAAACAATTTAGTTTATACAATTTAGAAATGAAACATGTATTAATTAGTACTAAATCTTACTTAAATGTAATACGGAGTATAACAACTTTATTATAGTAACATTATCTTGAACGAAAAAGGTTCAGTATTCCTTACTTGGGAAAATTCTTGCCATGAGATTGAAAACCATCCATGCGACCATGCCCATATCCTCCATCAACTGTAAGTCACCCTGCATTTCAACAATCAATACAAGTTAGACATCATAAAACTCCTTCCTCAAAACATTATAGTGAAGTTTTTTAGCACAGGTTGCAACATGATGAACAAAAAAATACCTTGCATGTTGATAGATAAACAAATAAAAAGTGAGGGAGGATGGGAGGAGTTACCGTGGCTATGATAGTTTGCGACGGGTTTCAAATTTATAGGCCGCATCTTGACTTGTATATATGTTTTTAGAGGTGGTTTGGCATTTGGTGTTCGGAGTATTATGTAAGCATAGTATAAGAAAGAACTTTTGCTTTGTTAATAATGAACATTGTCATTTTTTATAGATTCGTGAAATTAACGAAACTAGAAATCATGTAGTACAGAATACGAAAGCTCTCTTTTTAGGTGATTGACAAAACTGTAATTTGTTAGATTGGATATTGCAAATCATTTGTACAAAACATTTCACTCCTGCTTCAGCTATTCATTAAAGATGTAAAAAGCGTAGGATACAAGAAGGGGTAATGTCATACCTCTCTCTGTTAGCTCCATGGTTGATGTTTCACAATATGGTTGAGCATCAGCTTGATGTTTCACATATTCTGCAGAAAAGTACAGTTTTATAATACTTATTAGAACAACAGGTTCAAGTAAGTACAGTAGTCACAAGTTTATAACGTGTAAGAGTAAAACAATTTCGAATAGAGGACATACCCAAACAGTTGGTTCATACTGGTGTTATGTTCTAGTTCTAGTTCAACTTCTAGCTTATTGTACGACATACTGCTAGTAAGTAGAATAGAATTAATCACAAGTTTCATATCATTAAAACAGTTTAAAAATGAAAAGGACATACCCAAACAATACCGCTTTGACTTTAACTTGTGCCCCGCACCCCGTTTGACTTAGAACTCAAGCCACACCTCGACCCACCCATTTGATTCGTGAAAGATATATTATGTAGTTGATTTGAACTGCTGCTTCCAGAAAGTGAGTTGTTTTAGCCTGAGGAAGTCCACAACAGTTGGTTAAATCACCGAAAATTCCAAGTAAAAACATAAAGCCAAGGAAGAGAGCCACATGGCATAACTAATTAGGCACGATTTAAGTTGATTGATTCTGTTGTATAACTAGTTGAAGTATGGGCCTATCACCTATGGGGTCTATCAAACAAAAGCAATGAGGTTAAATTAAGGTCTGCAATTTAAAGATTTCCTATGGTGATATAGAAATCTACTGATGTTTTTCAATCAAAGGTGATTTGTTATCATCATAATTACATATATTTATTAAACAGGGCAGTCAAAAAAGATAATGGGCCAATGCTATCTTAGTCTTTCAATATAGATGAAATGAGAAAGGCGTAAACATCTTTTAAAGTAACCTTCAAAGTTTTGATAATTATACCAATTATAAATCAAGAAATGCATGAAAATAAATCAAGAAATCAAAAATATACCAAAACGACCCATATGAAATAAAGGGATTAAAGACTTAATTTTTTTGACCTAAATCATGATCTTGAGAGTTACCCAATTCAGATTACATGATAATTTTGGGAAAAGGAAATAAAGATTAGAAAGACACCACTTACTTGAAGGGTTTTTCGTAGTATAACTTAAAAGAACACGAATCACGTCAATTGGTGACGTGATTGTGCTCTCTCCTGTCTTTATTCCTCAAGAACAGTGTGTTGCAGACCCTGCAACGATCCTTTAGACGTGAATGATCGTTCTCATTGTGATGGATACTAAAACGCCTCAATCGAAATCTCAACCCGCATATTATGCACTGAAACTAGAACTCCTGGTCATCAGCATCACGATTGTTATTATTATCATTCTCCATTGTATCTAGAACACTAGTTGTGTTCGATCAAAAACTTTTCTGGGTGGGTTTTGGTTGAGTTCTTGTTCTTGATTGAATTTGATTTTGTGATTTTGCAGTGTCAAAATGAGGGGGGAAAGATAAATTGTTCCATTTGGGTTGTTTAAACAAGGGTCGATGATATTTCCACCCCACCTTTTGATAGTTCCATCATGATTATGTATTGATTATGTATTAAGAGCTTGTACTGTATAAATAAATATTGCACAGTTTTGATAGATCTATCAAAAGTGATGGTGGATATATCACTATCCTTTATATAACCTCAATAATAAATACAATTTTACAGAGTTGGTCCCTGTGGTTTGATAAATATCCCTCATTGGTCAAAATGGTTTATCTTCTTCTTTTTCGTTACTACTTTTTATCGATAAAATCTCTCGAATTATTCGACAATAGCTTAGTACTATTAAGATTGAATCTTTGTCCAAACTATTCTGAGCTGTAGCAGAGTGAGTTTTATCATGGCAAACAATATTCGAGTCGAATTACACACTCTTTCTAATACAAAATCTGTCTATTTGTAGTCATAACTTATTCTAAATTCGCTTGATTAGTAGTATAAAGCTTGAATCACTATCCTAACCTTATATAAATTTCTTGTTGAGTATTCATTTTAAACTTGCTTGGTGTTATAAAGATTCACTCTTTGGCTAATAAAATTGAAATTTATTGTTTTTTTTTTTAAACCATAAACTCGTGTTCATATATTCATCGAAAGATTACAATGTTTAGATGCACTATTGACTCCTAAATTCCAGCAAAATCGACTCAATACAATACGATTTATTCGATATTATTGACTCCTAAACCAACCAAAATCAACAAAATACAATTCATTTCATTTAGAAACTGAAACCGAAAATCACAAAGATATCTCTATCCTCATACAAGCGAGTAACAACTTGAAATCTTGTATGCAACACCACTAGCCATTTATGTTAATCTGTAGAAACAGTAGCCATTTTGTTTGATCAACATTTCGAAATGTTTTCCGCAACAACAACTCAAATCAAATTTTAAATCCCCATTCTTAACTCTCTCCACAGCTACACATTCATCTCGCCCCTCCTCCTCATCCTTTGGCTAATAAAATTGAAATTTATTGTTAATTATCATCACTTTAAACTCGTTTTATAAAATTGCAATTTTTTGTTAATTATTGTAGAGCTGACATATATACGACGGCAGTAACACATTTGATACCAATGATTTGAAAAATTTCGCGTGACAAATGTGTGATGTAACGCTGGTGCTATAGAGATAGAGTTTTTAGCCGTACCCTATTGAAATCTCTACTTGTCAATCATTCATTTAAATCTTTGCTTAATGTTATATAGGTTCACTCTTTAGGTTGATATTCGTTCTTGTTTGGTGTTATAAAGATCATGTCGTTAGCTTGGATATTTGTGGTTATAAGTTATTTTAAACTTGATTAATGTTGGGTTTTATGGATTTTACTAACCTCTGATTAATTTGGGAGTATGGTATCGGTGTTAAAATCATGTCTTAGATATACAAATTAAAGAGTTTCTTATTTAACATGTGTCAATGGATCGGTTTTCTTGTGCTATGACAATAACGTGGAAATGCCTGCATACAAGAACAACAACAACAATACCCAATCCCTCAAAAAGCAGGTGACTTAAGAGTAACGTGGAAATGCGTACATGTTTGTTCTACTTATCGTACATCATGTTTCATCTCTTTATAATTAAGACTTACTAGAATGGTGTTATATCTTATCGCTCCAGATGATCTGTCTCAAATCTTTAGGAGTACTCACTCTTTGAGACCCTACTAACTTGAATCCCTTGATTATTGCAATCTAAACAAAACCACATATTCATTTTAAAGTTTTACACGTTACAAACATGTATTGTTGTATGTACTATATATGTAAGTCGCGATAATACACGTACATGTAAGTAATGACATATATCATTTCTAAAACCGATGAATTAGATTAGATTACAAGGTGAAATCGATTTTTGTTTACAAGGTGGTGTGTGTGTGTGTGTGTGTGGGGGGGGGGGGGGGGGGGGGGATATATTTTTTAACAAAACATTATTTCATTGAAAGAGCTCAAACTACCAACACACCAAATTAACATAAAATACGACGCAATTAGACTACTTGACTCTGGTTACAATTCTACTCAATCCAATTAGCAATCCATAAAGAAGACATGAGTTTAAGCTTATCCCCAATTAGTTCACATCTCGGCTTTACATTGTTAAAGGGGAAGGCATTTCGAAAGCATCGAGAAGTCTCTTGCAACCAGCACCCCCATTGGAATGATCAGCGAACCTTATGTGCGATTGAATATCAACGGGATGGTCGAATTCGATTTGCCACCGTGTCTCTGTTGAAATATTTCAGATCACTACTAATATAAAACGCAGATTGAGGACGTGTTAATCACTGTCCTTAAAGAATATTAGCCCCCACTATGAAACGCTGGTGGGTCTCGGACTAACTTCTTCCCAGGATTCGACCTCAATTAAAGAACTTTATGCAGCGTACATAAAGTCCACATGAACATCAAAGAATTGCATTTGTGAAAATGAAAGTGTATCAGATGATTTCTGTGTGTATGGAAACTGATGGAATTATACACCTATTTATAGTTGGGTTCTTGGCAGTTAACACCAACCATCATGTTTATTCACTAACCATCATATCTGTTTAATTACTTCCGAAAATCAACCAACATGACTGTTGGTTCACACCCTTTGGAAATAACTGTCACATAACTGTTTTTATAATTCTGTAGGAAATAATAAAAACAAGTATAAGTGCTAAGTCTATGATATAATTATATATATCATTATAGATAAACTAGCACTTATAAACTCACTTTCATATCTGTCTGCAAGCAATGTGGGATAAATAAGACCACAAGTTCTAACAATCCCCCACTTGGGCTTATTTATCATTATCAAACAAATTATGCATAAGCTAAGGTAGCTTTCGCTTTGAACCTTAACATAGTGTATATCCCTCAAGTAATTTAACGAAATCATAGGCGGCTTGCAGCGTTTGAGCCATGATTCCTTTTGTTAAATTCGGAAAGATAACACACATAACATGTTATTTTGATGTTCATAACATGGTAGCACTATTATGGCCATGTGCTGATCCCAGTTTCGTGGACATCTCCAAAAGTATTATCTACTTTTGCTGGAGCGGCACCACTCCTTATGCCCATATAGGTGAAATCCTTTAATTACCAAAGGTGCATTTCATTAAGAGTATGTATAAATACTCGCCCTAAATTGCTCACTAGTAATTAGTAACAAGACTACTAGTATCCAAGTTGGTTATCAACAACTTGTTTTTACCACATTGAACCTTTAGATAGATTTTGGTCTAAGTAAAGGTTGGGTTCCCATTGTTGCCAACTCTATTCAATGGGTTTCAAACCCATCTCTCTTGTAGTTCCAAAGATTACATCTTTTGGAAGACCTTTTGTAAACGGATCCGCTAGATTCTTACAAGAGCGTATGTATTCAATAGTTATTATCCCATTTGATATTAACTCTTTGATATAGGCATGTCTAAGGCTAATGTGTCTAGACTTTCCATTATATACCTTATTATATGCCCTCGATAGTGTTGCCTCACTATCACAATGTAAGGAAATAGCTGGCATGGGTTGTGGCCACAACTCTATGTCTAACAACATGTTTCTTAGCCATTCAGCTTCCTTACCCGCGGCTGCAAGTGCTAAAAACTCAGCCTCCATGGTGGAATGAGTAATGCATGTTTGTTTCTTTGAGCCCCAACAAACAGCACCACCACCTAGTGTAAAAATCCAACCCGTTGTGGATTTATTATCACTATTCCCAGTTATCCAACTGGCATCTGAGTATCCTTCTAAAACAGCAGGAAAACGTCCATAATATAATGCTAGCGTCCTAGTTCTTTTAAGATAACCAAGAACTCTTCCAATCGCTTTCCAATGATCATGACTAGGATTACTCGTATATCTTGAAAGTTTGCATACAGCAAATGCAGTATCAGGTCTAGTACAATGTGTAGCATACATTAAACAACCTATTGTACTCGCATATTCAATTTGAGCAACGGCTCTTCCAGTATTTTCAATCAGTTTAGAAGATGAGTCATATGGGGTATTAGCTTCCTTAATATTTAAGTGTTGAAACTTATCTATAATCTTTTCAATGTAATGACATTGATTTAATGAATAACCCCCACTATGCCTTTTAACTTTAATCCCCAATATGGTATCAACTTCGTTCAAATCCTTCATTTGAAAACATGAGGTCAGAAAGTTCTTTGTTTCATTGATGCCATTCATATTGGTTCCAACAATAAGAATGTCATCAACATAAAGGCATAGAATGATACCGTAATCTTGAGTAAACTTTGAATATATACATCTATCGGATGAATTATGGGTAAAACCATTTGAGAGTATTGACTTATCAAACTTCTCATGCCATTGCTTAGGTGCTTGTTTTAACCCATACAATGATTTCTTCAACTTGCAAACTTTATTGTCATGACCAGGCAACACAAACCCTTCGGGTTGTTTCATATACACTTCTTCGTCTAAATCACCATTTAAGAAGGCTGTTTTAACATCCATTTGATGTATATGTAAATTGTAGATAGAAGCTAATGCAAATAATACTCTAATTGAAGTGATTCTAGCTACCGGTGCATATGTATCAAAGTAATCAACTCCTTGTCTTTGACTAAAGCCTTGAATCACCAACCTAGCTTTAAAGGTTTGAATGGATCCATCAGTATTATGTTTTATCCTAAATACCCATCGACACCCTATAGCCTTGGAACCAGGAGGTAGATCAGTGATTTCCCATGTATTGTTAGAAATCAAAGAATCCATTTCATCAGTGATAGCCTCCTTCCAAAATGCAGAGTTTCTAGAGGATATGGCCTCTTTATAAGTCTTGGGTGCATCTTCTACGTTTAGTAGAATAGGTATTTTGTTTAAAACATTATTTTCTCTATCACCTTCAACTAAGAAGATTATAGCTTGAGAATCAATAAAATCGGGATCCAAGTTTCTTTCTTTTCTTGTGTAACACCCGCCAAATTAGGACTAGTAATTAGTGCCTAATCATATGTTAATACATGTAATTAGTTCCTTGTTAGGCTAATTAATGTATCGAATTATATATATTGTTGAATATATACGAATATGCGATTTGATTAAATCGTACGCAATTTAAATCGAATGTATTTCGATTCTATTTTATATGGACGTTGGTGACAAATTTTATTAAATAACGTTGTTATGTCAAAAACATTATTATAATAATATTTAGTATTCATACGTATCGTACAAACTGAACCCACACGATTTAAAAGCTTTAAAACGCGCAAGTTAAATAAACCAAATTACATTTATAATTCAAATATAAACTGATTTGTAAAATAACTTAATAAAATATCGCGTAATAATTTGTATTTTAAAACTTACCAATTAATATATATAATAATTTATTTAACGTTTAAACGACGGAGCAAACGAACACCGCACGGAGCGGGAACGCGGGCGAAAAATGGGAGGATAACCTCCCATTCCCACCTCATTTCTTTCATTATTTCTTTTCCTCTCTCTCTCCTTCATCTTTTTCTCTCTTTCTTTTTAATCACCACCAACCACCTCCACCCCCAAAATCTTCACAAAAACGCAAAATAAACATACCAAACGACTTCGGATCTTCAAGATTTTTAGAGATTCACGACCACCGCGACACGATCTATCTTCCTATCTTTTCGGATTTCTCATCCGACAATTTGTAAGTTTCCGACAAAATCCCGAAATATCTCGTTTTTAAGTGTTTTCACTTTCTAGTAGTTTGTTTATACTTATAATGTCCCTAGAAGGGTTGGGTAAAAATATTGGACCGATCGGAAACCCGAAAACACGATTTTTGCTCGAAATCCGTCGAACAGGCTTAAGTGTCGCATAGATGCCAAAAACAGTACTAGCGTCACTTAGTGTCGCTATGTCTAGTGCCGCCCTATAGCGTCACTACTTAAGTGCCGCTATCACACATACACCGTCACTTCTTTAGTGACGCAAGCATATAACTTTCGGTAGAAACCATGAGACACTTCGTAAGTGTCGCTATCCTCTGTACAAACCCGAACCTCATACCGTCACTACCATAGTGACGCATATACTATTTAACGGCACTTCTCTAGTGCCGCATTATATGTTACCCGACACTACTTAACGTCACTCCCTGAGTGCCGCTATACTCTTTTACCCGACACTTCCTTAGTGTCGCTATATTGCACGCCACTTCTTAAGTGACGCCTAAATCTCAGAAACTATTATTTTTCACGACACTGCTTAAGTGCCGCAATGTTACGGACCCCGTCACTTCTGAAGTGACGCATAAGATGTTACACGACACTATCTCAGTGACGCATACCCATACACTGACACCAGTACCCGACACTCCACAAGTGACGCATAGAACTTAGAAGTGACGCAGGTAGTGTCGCATAAAACAGCAGGTTTTCAAACTTAAATTTCACTAAGTGTCGAACTTATACGACCTCAAATCCTTATACGATACGACTTATAAAACACTTTGGAACACTTTTGTAAGTGCAAAACATCAATAAATCGATAATAATACTTAAAGTTTATTATTTCAAACTCGTCACCAACGGGCCGTACACTTTTCAAACACTTAAACATATCAACCAAATAGTGGAGATTTGGACATTATAGTTGGACAAACAACTGCAGGGGTGATCTTTTGAGATACCCAATCATATTTATAACCATCGCGTGTCGTGGACACCCTCAGGTTACAAGTCTTTGGACTTCGATATTGGCTAATCAACTTACGTTTGTTTAAACGCTTACAGACTCAGGTGAGTCTCATAGCCCCATCTTTTACTGTTTTATACAGGGGTGTGATATACTGCTCAAACTTTTAACATGTGAACGCAAGTACCAAACTTTTCATATACTACATGAGTTTTTCGAAACTAATCATTTAAAGTCCTCCGTCAGCATAGTTGTTAATACGTTGTAGCGTGAATATTAGTATATGGTACCATATAGGATTGACCCACCTCGTCCGGGTTAGCAAGCACTAACCGGGTAAACGGACGTACTAATATTTAGGAAGACGAATGTGGATTAGGCATTCGTGGAGGCACCTCGCCCGGAATTCTCTATAGGGGACCCGGCCCTCGAGTTAAGCTCAACTATGTGCTCATGGCTGTATACACGATGATTATCATTAAATTGCTGGATGCAATTCATTATTTTATTGCTGGATGCAATACATTATTTAAATCTTGCGGTTCATACGATATTACTTGATTTCAAACCTGTGAGCTCACCAGCTTTATAGCTGACCTTTTAGCATATATCGCAGGTACCCAGCAGTAGGATGTGTCTGCTTCAGGATTTAGCTCGAGTCAGCATACAGAAGTTTGAGATTTTCTTGCATTAGTATATTTTGTAAAAGTACTTATGTACTGAAATCTCATTTTATTTAACTCGAGCTATGTAACGCTTTAAATGTTGTAAACATTTCAGTAATCAATATATTTTTGTTAAAACGACGCATATAGAGTCGTTTGCTATTTATCCTTGTGCTTTGTTATTGATTAGTAACACCCAAATCAAGCTTCCGCAAATCATCAAATTTGGGGGTGTTACAGATTGGTATCAGAGCCTAAGGTTATAGTGAACTAGGTTGCATTTAGTGAGCCTAGACTATGACCATTAGGCCGTATTCCTTATTAGGTATGACTGGTTCAGAGATTACAGCATACGAGTTTAATTTAACATAGCCTGATCAACTATGTACAATTAAGCAAAGATGATGTAAGATCTGAAAGTAGTTATGGCTGAACAGGATACAATAGAAGACTCTGACCTCGAGAGAACCGAGACTTAAACATGTTTATGCTAGACACTCAATAGGCTATATTATATAGGAACTATATGAATATAGGCCTCAATCTTACTAACGCTTTGTCTCAGAAATGGCAAACATTCCATCAAATTCATCTCGTTCTCAATCCGGGTCGCAGAACCCAAGGGTAGCAAGGAGGTTCTCCAGGTTGCCTCGAACTGGCCCGTATCCCACTCACTCCACCTTGCCGGCCTTAGCCGCCAGAGTGAATCAACACGAACAGCGACTTCGCACCATGGATGTCGTGTTGCAGGAAACAAACGAAAACTGGAGACTTACATCCCTTGAACGCATCGAACAAGTCTCCGATGACCTTGAAACCACAAACAACAACATGGATGTCCTCCGTAACCAAATAATAGAAATAAGGGTGGAAAATGCCCTTCTACAACGAAGGATGGAAGAATGTGAGCAACGCTCACATGAAGCAGAAGAATATGCGCGTGGACTAACACAACGACTAGCACTCGCAGAAGACAACGCCCGACAAGCCAGCAGGCTTGCAAACACTGTGGACCGTCTTGTCTCGATGATGGAACAAATTAATCTACGTTAAGACTAGTGTAGTCTTTGTCTTGTAATCTATCCTGTAATCTAGTAACTATCTACGCGCTACTCTATAATTCAGTCGGATGTAACAGTTCCCGACATCTTTTGTAATACATCTGTAGGATGTAACCTTTGAACTCGTACTATCTATTAAATGTTCCTTGCTGTTTCAACTCATATCGATTGCCATTATTCCTGTTGATGTTATGTATTACTGCTTTTATACATGTACATCTGAGATAAATACAACTTTCTTGCAAAATCTCATGTATCTTCATTTCTTTTATTGAAGAATCATGCCGCCAAAGTCAAGACCTTACACCGATGCACAGATTACTTCACTCATAACCCAGGCTGTTACTGAAGCCTTGGCTCGCAATACTCCACCCAACTCCACAAGAAACAGCGATACCGCTGGAACCTCTGCCACTAAACCTTGTTCTTACAAGGACTTCCAAAGCTGCAAACCCTCGAGCTTCAAGGGTTCTGAAGGAGCCATCGGACTGATCAGATGGTTCGAGAAAATGGAAACTGTTTTCCGTGTCAGTAAATGCGCGGAGAACGACAAAGTAAACTTTGCCACCTGCTCTCTTGAAGATGATGCCCACTCTTGGTGGAATTCATATACCCAATCAGTGGGTGCTGACATTGCCTACCAAATCACTTGGGAGGAATTGAAAGCCAAACTCACTGCCAAGTACTGCTCTATCGCCAAACTCCAGAAGCTAGATGAGGAGTTCTGGAACTTAAAGGTTCAGGGTGGCGACATCGATGGTTATACCACCAGATTTCAACAATTAGCTGCCCTCCGCCCAGCTATGGTAAGCACTGAACCTGATAAAATCAGGAAGTACGCCCTTGGTCTCCCTGATTTTGTTCGGGGACACGTCATCTCTTCAAAACCAGCCACCATTGACGGTGCAATCTCATTGGCCCAAGACCTGATGTCTATGAGCCAAGATTCTGAACCACCCACTTCATCCTCCCAAAACAACAAACGCAAGTGGTCTGACTACCACAACAACCACTCCAACCAACAAAACAAGAAACCTGACACCATCAAAGCCTACAACACCACCACTGATATCATCCGGGGTTACACTGGGAGCAAGCCATATTGTCCCAAGTGCAACCATCACCATGAGGGTTCCTGTGGTTCCTTTTGCAACAACTGCAAGAGATACGGCCACCTTACCAAAGATTGCCGCTCTCCTACTAACAACAACCCCAACAACACCAGGCCACCCAAAGTCTGCTTTGAGTGTGGAAACCCCGGGCATTTCAGGGATACGTGCCCAAAACTGAAGAACCGCAACAACAACAACAACAACAACCGCAGCAACAACAACAACAACAACAACCGCAGCAACAACAACAACAACAACACCCGCAGCAGAGCTTTCGTCATCAAATCTGGGGACGCCCGCCAGGACCCGAATGTGGTCTCGGGTATGTTCCTCCTCAACAACTTAACTGCTTCTGTTCTATTTGATACTGGTGCTGATAGAAGCTTTATCTCCGATGATTTTTGCCCACTACTTGACATCACTCCTGTTGCCTTAGATGTTAAGTACACTGTAGAGCTAGCAAATGGAAAA
The DNA here is from genome assembly GCA_949592205.1 of Helichrysum umbraculigerum. NCBI lineage: Eukaryota > Viridiplantae > Streptophyta > Magnoliopsida > Asterales > Asteraceae > Helichrysum > Helichrysum umbraculigerum. The sequence goes on along the minus strand of CATIUR010000004.1, from coordinate 6,655,049 downwards.
CTCGTAGAAACCACCAGTGTGATACCTAATTGCACACTAAACCTAGCCGATGAGACCTTTTCGATCGATCTTATACCCATCGAAATTGGCAGTTTCGACGTCATTATTGGAATGGACTGGTTGTCCAAACATCGAGCTGAAATTGTTTGTCACGAGAAAATTGTCCGTATCCCACTCGCCGTTGGTGGAACCTTGATCATACAGGGGGAGACCGGTGGGACGGGGCTCAATATAATCTCCTGCTTAAAAACCCGAAAATTTCTGAGAAAGGGTTACCCTGCCATACTCGCACACATCATGGAGAAGAAGTCGGAGGAGAAGCGACTTGAAGATGTGCCAATTGTTAGAGACTTTCCCGAAGTCTTTCCGGAGGAATTACCTGGTCTACCTCCGCCTAGACAGGTTGAGTTCTCGATTGATCTTGTGCCGGGTGCCGCACCGGTGGCCCGCGCACCGTACCGTTTAGCCCCATCCGAACTTCAGGAGTTGTCCTCTCAGTTACAGGAACTTCTGGATCGAGGATTCATTAGACCGAGTTCTTCACCTTGGGGAGCTCCGGTCTTATTTGTCAAAAAGAAGGACGGTTCATTCCGAATGTGCATCGACTATCGAGAGTTGAATAAATTGACCGTCAAGAACCGTTATCCACTTCCTCGCATTGATGATTTATTCGACCAACTTCAGGGTTCAAGTTTCTACTCAAAAATCGACCTGCGATCAGGCTATCATCAGTTACGAGTTCGCGACACCGATATCCCAAAAACTGCTTTCAGAACTCGTTACGGACACTACGAATTCCAAGTGATGCCCTTTGGTCTAACCAACGCACCGGCTGTATTCATGGACCTCATGAATCGGGTGTGCAAACCTTACCTCGATAAATTTGTCATTGTCTTTATCGATGACATACTCATTTACTCGCGCAACGAGCAAGAACATGCGCAACACCTCAGAACTATCCTGGAACTACTTAGACACGAGGAGCTTTATGCTAAATTCTCTAAGTGTGAGTTCTGGATCCAAACTGTTCAATTTCTTGGTCACGTGATCGACAGTCAGGGAATTCACGTGGATCCATCAAAAATCGAGGCTATCAAAGACTGGCAAGCACCCACCTCTGCAACTGAAGTACGACAATTCTTGGGTCTTGCTGGGTATTATCGACGATTTATTGAAAATTTCTCCAAAATAGCTCAATCACTCACGGTACTGACTCAGAAGGACAAAAGGTTCGATTGGACCGAGAAACAGGAGTCAGCGTTCCAACTTCTGAAACAAAAGCTTTGCAGTGCTCCAATTCTTTCACTACCCGAAGGCACCGATGACTTCGTGGTATACTGCGATGCTTCTCACCAAGGTCTTGGTTGTGTGTTGATGCAACGAGACAAGGTCATTGCCTATGCCTCACGACAGCTAAAAATTCACGAAAAGAACTACACCACTCATGATCTCGAGCTTGGAGCTGTCGTTTTTGCTCTCAAAATCTGGAGACATTATCTCTACGGCACTAAGTGCACAATCTTTACCGATCATAAAAGTCTCCAACATATCTTTGACCAGAAGGATCTCAATATGAGGCAACGTCGATGGGTCGAGTTGCTTACCGATTACGATTGTGAGATCAAGTACCATCCAGGGAAGGCTAATGTTGTAGCCGATGCCCTCAGTCGAAAGGAACGACCTAAACCACTTCGAGTCAGAGCCCTCAGTATGACCATTCATAACGATCTTACCATTCAAATTCATACAGCTCAGATCGAAGCCTTGAAAGCTGAAAATATCAAAAATGAAGCCTTGCGGGGCATTGACAAACAATTTGAAATCAAACCTAACGGGATTAGGTATTTCTCAAACCGAATCTGGTTGCCTAGTTTTGGGAACCTAAGAGACTTGGTGATGGACGAGGCTCACAAGTCTAAATATTCTATTCATCCGGGATCCGATAAGATGTACCATGGTATCAAGGAATTTTATTGGTGGCCAAACATGAAAGCCGAAATCGCCACTTATGTCAGCAAGTGTCTTACTTGCTCGAAAGTCAAAACCGAACATCAGAAACCTCCTGGTTTACTTCAACAACCGGAAATCCCTGAATGGAAATGGGATCAAATTTCCATGGACTTCATAACCAAACTACCAAAGTCGTCGAGCGGTTGCGATACCATTTGGGTGATCGTCGATCGTCTCACCAAATCTGCTCATTTCCTGGCAATCAAAGAAAACGATAAAATGGAACGCCTTACACAAATCTACATCAAGGAAATCGTTTCTCATCACGGTGTTCCAATCTCGATCATCTCGGATAGAGATGCCCGTTTCACTTCTCACTTTTGGCAATCACTTCAAAAATCTTTGGGTACCCGTCTCGATATGAGTACCGCATACCATCCTCAAACCGACGGCCAAAGTGAACGAACCATTCAAACACTGGAAGACATGCTACGAGCCTGCGTAGTTGATTTCGGTACAAACTGGGAAAAACATCTACCGTTGTGCGAATTTTCGTACAATAACAGTTATCATGCCAGCATTAAGGCTGCACCTTTTGAGGCACTGTACGGTCGTAAGTGCCGATCACCGATCTGTTGGACTGAGGTGGGAGATAGTCAACTCACCGGTCATGAACTCATTCACGCAACCACTGAGAAAATTGTGGAAATCCAAAACAGACTCAAAGCCGCACGTGATCGTCAGAAGAGTTATGCTGACGTGAGACGCAAACCACTCGAGTTCCAAGTTGGGGATCGAGTTCTCTTAAAAGTATCGCCTTGGAAAGGCGTCATCCGTTTTGGCAAACGCGGGAAGTTGAATCCCCGGTACATCGGGCCTTTTGAAATCCTTGAAAGGATTGGCCCCGTAGCTTATCGATTGCAGCTGCCATCCGAACTTAGCAGCGTGCACCCTACTTTTCATATCTCAAATTTGAAGAAGTGTCTGTCTGATGAGACACTTATTATTCCACTAGATGAAATTCGTGTTGACGATAAACTTCCCTTCGTTGAGGAACCCGCTGAAATTATGGACCGTGAGGTCAAACAACTGAAACAAAGTCGTATTCCCATCGTAAAGGTCAGATGGAATTCGCGGCGTGGTCCGGAATTCACCTGGGAACGGGAAGACCAAATGCGACTCAAATATCCTCAACTCTTCACTGATTCCACATCAAACACGACTTCAAGCTAAATTTCGGGACGAAATTCTTCTAACAGGGGGAGAATGTAACACCCGCCAAATTAGGACTAGTAATTAGTGCCTAATCATATGTTAATACATGTAATTAGTTCCTTGTTAGGCTAATTAATGTATCGAATTATATATATTGTTGAATATATACGAATATGCGATTTGATTAAATCGTACGCAATTTAAATCGAATGTATTTCGATTCTATTTTATATGGACGTTGGTGACAAATTTTATTAAATAACGTTGTTATGTCAAAAACATTATTATAATAATATTTAGTATTCATACGTATCGTACAAACTGAACCCACACGATTTAAAAGCTTTAAAACGCGCAAGTTAAATAAACCAAATTACATTTATAATTCAAATATAAACTGATTTGTAAAATAACTTAATAAAATATCGCGTAATAATTTGTATTTTAAAACTTACCAATTAATATATATAATAATTTATTTAACGTTTAAACGACGGAGCAAACGAACACCGCACGGAGCGGGAACGCGGGCGAAAAATGGGAGGATAACCTCCCATTCCCACCTCATTTCTTTCATTATTTCTTTTCCTCTCTCTCTCCTTCATCTTTTTCTCTCTTTCTTTTTAATCACCACCAACCACCTCCACCCCCAAAATCTTCACAAAAACGCAAAATAAACATACCAAACGACTTCGGATCTTCAAGATTTTTAGAGATTCACGACCACCGCGACACGATCTATCTTCCTATCTTTTCGGATTTCTCATCCGACAATTTGTAAGTTTCCGACAAAATCCCGAAATCTCTCGTTTTTAAGTGTTTTCACTTTCTAGTAGTTTGTTTATACTTATAATGTCCCTAGAAGGGTTGGGTAAAAATATTGGACCGATCGGAAACCCGAAAACACGATTTTTGCTCGAAATCCGTCGAACAGGCTTAAGTGTCGCATAGATGCCAAAAACAGTACTAGCGTCACTTAGTGTCGCTATGTCTAGTGCCGCCCTATAGCGTCACTACTTAAGTGCCGCTATCACACATACACCGTCACTTCTTTAGTGACGCAAGCATATAACTTTCGGTAGAAACCATGAGACACTTCGTAAGTGTCGCTATCCTCTGTACAAACCCGAACCTCATACCGTCACTACCATAGTGACGCATATACTATTTAACGGCACTTCTCTAGTGCCGCATTATATGTTACCCGACACTACTTAACGTCACTCCCTGAGTGCCGCTATACTCTTTTACCCGACACTTCCTTAGTGTCGCTATATTGCACGCCACTTCTTAAGTGACGCCTAAATCTCAGAAACTATTATTTTTCACGACACTGCTTAAGTGCCGCAATGTTACGGACCCCGTCACTTCTGAAGTGACGCATAAGATGTTACACGACACTATCTCAGTGACGCATACCCATACACTGACACCAGTACCCGACACTCCACAAGTGACGCATAGAACTTAGAAGTGACGCAGGTAGTGTCGCATAAAACAGCAGGTTTTCAAACTTAAATTTCACTAAGTGTCAAACTTATACGACCTCAAATCCTTATACGATACGACTTATAAAACACTTTGGAACACTTTTGTAAGTGCAAAACATCAATAAATCGATAATAATACTTAAAGTTTATTATTTCAAACTCGTCACCAACGGGCCGTACACTTTTCAAACACTTAAACATATCAACCAAATAGTGGAGATTTGGACATTATAGTTGGACAAACAACTGCAGGGGTGATCTTTTGAGATACCCAATCATATTTATAACCATCGCGTGTCGTGGACACCCTCAGGTTACAAGTCTTTGGACTTCGATATTGGCTAATCAACTTACGTTTGTTTAAACGCTTACAGACTCAGGTGAGTCTCATAGCCCCATCTTTTACTGTTTTATACAGGGGTGTGATATACTGCTCAAACTTTTAACATGTGAACGCAAGTACCAAACTTTTCATATACTACATGAGTTTTTCGAAACTAATCATTTAAAGTCCTCCGTCAGCATAGTTGTTAATACGTTGTAGCGTGAATATTAGTATATGGTACCATATAGGATTGACCCACCTCGTCCGGGTTAGCAAGCACTAACCGGGTAAACGGACGTACTAATATTTAGGAAGACGAATGTGGATTAGGCATTCGTGGAGGCACCTCGCCCGGAATTCTCTATAGGGGACCCGGCCCTCGAGTTAAGCTCAACTATGTGCTCATGGCTGTATACACGATGATTATCATTAAATTGCTGGATGCAATTCATTATTTTATTGCTGGATGCAATACATTATTTAAATCTTGCGGTTCATACGATATTACTTGATTTCAAACCTGTGAGCTCACCAGCTTTATAGCTGACCTTTTAGCATATATCGCAGGTACCCAGCAGTAGGATGTGTCTGCTTCAGGATTTAGCTCGAGTCAGCATACAGAAGTTTGAGATTTTCTTGCATTAGTATATTTTGTAAAAGTACTTATGTACTGAAATCTCATTTTATTTAACTCGAGCTATGTAACGCTTTAAATGTTGTAAACGTTTCAGTAATCAATATATTTTTGTTAAAACGACGCATATAGAGTCGTTTGCTATTTATCCTTGTGCTTTGTTATTGATTAGTAACACCCAAATCAAGCTTCCGCAAATCATCAAATTTGGGGGTGTTACATCTTGCCCTTTCACTTCTTCTAGCTGCACTAGAAGATTCTGCCATATTCCTCTTATTATTGGAGTTCAATTCGGGGCCTGAATCACTTTGTGGCTTCTGAATGACAATCTGTTCCATGTTAGTTGAATCACAGCGGAATTTATTTTCAAAAAATTCTACATCCCTTGATTCAACAATAACATTCGAGTCTAAATCTAGGCAACGATAAGATTTAGACTTTTCTGCATATCCCACAAATACACTCTTTAAAGCTTTGGGTCCTAATTTAGACATTTTAGGTAAGGGAACCTTATAATAGGCTAAACAGCCCCAAACTCTAAAATAATTTATGTTTGGCTTTCTTCCTTTCCAAATTTCATAAGGAGATACTTTCAGTTTCTTTGCAACTATCCTATTACTTACATGACATGCAGTAAGTAACGCTTCACCCCACAGATTCTTTGGCAAGTTTGCGTTTACCAACATGGAATTAACCATATCTTGCAAAACTCCATTCTTCCTTTCCGCGACACCATTCTGTTGAGGCGTATATGGTGCCGTTCTTTGATGAATCAAGCCATGTGATTCACAGTAGGAAGAAAATTCTGTGGAAAAGTATTCACCACCTCTATCACTTCTTAGAATTTGTATCTTTCTACCCTTTTGATTTTCTACTTCAGCCTTGTACACCTTAAATGTCTCGAAAGCCTGATCTTTAGTTTTCAATAGGTACACATAAGTATATCGAGAGCAATCATCTATGAAAGTTATGAAATACCTATTTCCACCTCTAGTTAATTGGCCATTTAATTCACATATATCGGAATGTACCAATTCTAAAATTTCAGTATGTCTATCCACCTTAGGGAATGGTTTTCTTTTCATTTTTGCTTGAACACATATTTCACATTTGTCTTTATGTTCACCATTATAGGATATGATTCCTTGTTTCAACATGTCTTTCATAGTCCTATAATTTATGTGTCCTAAACGATTATGCCACAAATTGAAAGTAGAAGATTCAATATTAAAACTAGAAATAAAATTGCAATCAAGCAAGTAAGTAGAACTAGTAATTTTATTGATATTGAGTTTGAACATGCCATCACAAGCGTATGCTTTTCCCACAAATACATTGGCCTTTGACAGAATTATTTTGTCCGATTCTATCACAGCCTTAACCCCACTTTTACATAGTCTAAAACCAGACACTAGGTTCTTCCTAATACTAGGAACGTGAAGAACTTTCAAGAGAGTTAACTTCTTTCCGGATGTGAATTGGATCTCCACGTTTCCTGTTCCAACAACCTTAGAAGTGTGATGATCACCCATCATTACTTCATGTCCTTCTCCAGATTCTTTGTAATCCTTGAATAGTGCTTTGTTATTGCAAACATGAGCAGTTGCTCCCGAATCATACCACCAATCATCAGTTGTAGTCACAGTAGCCATATGAGTTTCTTGGATCATGCCAATGTTCAATTCTGAAATCATGGCTGTGATTTCTGTGGTATCATCTTGTTCTACTGTATTTGCACTTTCATCTTGTTTGTTGGAATTCTGATTTTTCTTCTTTGGGTTTTTGCAGTAACGTTTGATATGTCCTTTTTCACCACATTTGTAACATATCACTTCAGACAAAGGTTTCTTGCCTTTCTTGTTTTCATTGGAGGAATTCCAATTACCCTTTCTCTTCTTGTCATTTCCTTTGTTGTTTCCTTTGTTATTTTTCCCAGAATCAACATGATTAACCTTGGAAGTTGATGCACCATTAAGATTCTTTTCACGGATTCTTGTTTCCTCTTCAATTCGAAGATGTTTCTGAATTTGATCCAAATTGAAATCTTCCGATGTATGCATCAATTTCTTCCTATAGTTATGCCAAGAAGAGGGTAACTTAGTGATGATGGCACCAACCAATAACTTCTCTGGTATTTCAATATTTAGATTTTTGAACTTTGAAACCAGAATCAGAAATTCATGAACTTGATCTAAAATAGAGATATCATCAACCATTGCAAATTCAAAGAATTTGAAAGTGATAAACTTATCTGCCCCTTCCTTTTCAGCGGTGTATTTTTCTTCAAGAGAAGTCCAGATTTCTTTGGCAGAAGTCATTGGTGTGTAGAGATCATATAGGCGATCTGTGAGGGTGGACAGAATATACCCTCTGCATAACGTCTCATCTTGTACACGCTGCCTTTGTTCTTCTTCAGTTAATGGCCCGAGTGGTTGATCATCCAGAACATAGTAAACCTCGAGGGCTGTTAATAGGAATTTCATCTTTTCTTTCCATCGAGTGAAATTCATCACATCCATTCTGTCCAATTTGATGGTGTCGCTACCAAACATCCTTAAAACAGTGCTTGAAGTATCCATTGATAATATTCTTTAAGTTTGTTGAAATATTTCAGATCACTACTAATATAAAACGCAGATTGAGGACGTGTTAATCACTGTCCTTAAAGAATATTAGCCCCCACTATGAAACGCTGGTGGGTCTCGGACTAACTTCTTCCCAGGATTCGACCTCAATTAAAGAACTTTATGCAGCGTACATAAAGTCCACATGAACATCAAAGAATTGCATTTGCGAAAATGAAAGTGTATCAGATGATTTCTGTGTGTATGGAAACTGATGGAATTATACACCTATTTATAGTTGGGTTCTTGGCAGTTAACACCAACCATCATGTTTATTCACTAACCATCATATCTGTTTAATTACTTCCGAAAATCAACCAACATGACTGTTGGTTCACACCCTTTGGAAATAACTGTCACATAACTGTTTTTATAATTCTGTAGGAAATAATAAAAACAAGTATAAGTGCTAAGTCTATGATATAATTATATATATCATTATAGATAAACTAGCACTTATAAACTCACTTTCATATCTGTCTGCAAGCAATGTGGGATAAATAAGACCACAAGTTCTAACAGTCTCCACAGCCATCCACAATTCTATAGCAAACTTGCAATCAATGAAAATACGTTGAACCGTTTCTTTATCGTTATCGCACATTGGACTGATTGTATATTTTTGGACAAGCGAATTCTCCCTGAGAATTAGCGGGAAGAGGGCGATACACTTGCTAGAAGTCCTGGAGTCAAGCATCTCAACTTCCTTGTACTTATCTAGGTCTTCCAATTAGTGATAAAATGTGTAGATCCTCCTCATCTTGGGAACCAATTATCTATAAATTTCGGATAGAAGTTATCACTGTAGTTTTTATGATAAATGTTGCACCATGATATCTAATATGTTTCGAAAGAATTGTATAGACAAACATGATTTTTGCTTCAACTTTTCTTTTGTTGTAACATACATATATGCATGCTCATGTATGCTTGTTGCAAACTTACAATCATACAATTTTTAATTTTAACATTTAATATATTCTTCTTCTATGTAACTATGAAAAGTTTACAATATGTAGTATTATATACGACACTAAATTATTAATTTGATAAAAACATTCATCATGGTTCCTTTACTCTATACGGTGTGTTGATTGTTGAGGAGTTGAGGTAGTAGCCAAAGGCCCAACTTTTTTGGGCCCATATTACCAGTCCGTAACTATCTAATCGGGCCCAAGTCCCTAGCCCGTATTTGAACGTTGTTTCTTTCCATCCATAGTGAATGTTCGATTTTTTCTGCAATTGCTTGCTCTCCGGAAAAACTTTAAACAAAATCGATTCCGTAAATAGTAAATTCCGCACAACCATTCATGAATAACGAATTTCTCACAACCATCCATAGTTACAGTTCCAACCAACCTATGCAATATAATGTACTTATAAGTTTGGTGCCAAAATGTAAATAATCAAAAGTACAAGGGTGTAGTTTGTAACTCAGTTTAAGAAGTTCGTTAGACGGGTATTAAGTTGTTAATAGCAGCTTAGTTAGGTACCGTACATATATATGAGCTTATTGTCTTTAGGGCATTGGATAAGATTACTAAAAAAACTTTTAAACAATAAATAAACAAGATTATTACCATAATAATCACCAATCTATCAATTATATATGGAAAGTGACTTTGTGATTACTTATAAACATAGAAGGTTAGATGTTCATTTAATGTTTACGTATTATATATAGTAACCTTAAATAGTGCCCTTAGGGTATTTGTTATCAAAATCGATGAATGAAATCATCACAACTGTTATCAAACTACTATAAATGCTTCCGCTTCATACAACTATTCATAATTATAATTTTATTAACATACCATTAATTTTATTTCAACAAATTTCGCATTTCCGAGTTTTGAATACGCTGTATGTAAAATTCCTGATAGTATTCGACTATCTTATGTTTTTGGTGCGATATTTTTATTTGGGAAATGCTATTGACAGCTCTAAGGGCTGTCAATAAGAACTCTTGAACTTATTTATTAAACTCAAAATTTCCTTTATTATTAAAAATCATAATTAATACATCACATATAAAAGGAAAGTTTCAATGAATTAAATACAAAACTTCAGTATATTAATTATAATTTTGATTATATAAAGAAACTTTGAGTTCAATAAATGCATTTATTGACAGCCCTTAGGGCTGTCAATAGCATTTCCCTTTTTATTTTATGCAAATCTTCTTTACTTTGTACAATATGCATGTTTGGGTCATATTTTCAGAAATCACGCATACCCTTCAATAATTCCGCACAACAAACAACCAAAGTAGTAGAAAGCTTATTTGAACATTATTTTGCTTAACTTGAATTGAGTTATTGGTTGAAAAAAAGATAAACTATACTTGTTACAATAGGGGTATTATGCGACATATTTAAGGTTTTATACAATATTTTTTGGTTTGTGCAATATTTTTGAGTTTTGTACAAAATTTGTGAATATGTGGATTTATGATGTTTTGAGTGTTCTAATTGGTCAGTTTTTAAAGGTGGGTGAGAATTAATGTTAGAAACACATATTAGATATCTACTCATAGGAAAGGAGAAGTTAATTAGTAGAATGAACTTAATTGGATTTTATATATAGTTTTTACTAACCTATGATTGATTTGAGAGTATGGCATTGGTGTTAAAACCATATCTTGTCTGTACAAATTAAAGATTTTCTAATTTCACACATGTCAAATATTTTGTTAGTAGACAGGAAATTCACCACTTGGGATTTTCTACAAGATAATATTTACCATTGTGTGCTTTATTTCTAGGGTGATGTATAGTGTAGAAATATATCAAGAAAAAATAGAACGAGGTTTAGTTGGCCGCAAGTTCTTCACGGGTTTGTTTACGTGTAAAAAACTTCGGTTACTTGAAAAATTAACTAAAACTTGAAGATGTGATGATGATTGGTGTATATTTTTTTCGCAAGAAATTTCTATGATGTGTATATGAGTGATGCACCTCCACTCTTTAAGGAAATACCAATATTAGTAGCTATAGGGTTGTTGACAGGGGCGGAGCTAGGATATTTCGTATAGGGGGCAAAAAAAAAAAAGTTTCCTATCATTTTGGGGGGCAAAATTCCAGTAGCTATAGGGTTGTTGATAGGGGCGGAGCTAGGATATTTCGTATGGGGGCAAAAAAAATTTTTTTTTTTTCTATCATTTTGGGGGGCAAAATTTTAAAACCGTCACTAATAACCTTAAAGAATTTATTTTTTTCCACAATTCTAGATTTTTAGGGGGGGCGACTGCCCCCCATGCCCCCCTCTAACTCCACCCCTGGTTATTGATGTAAGAAATTATGTGACTCAACATAACATATAGGTCTTACACGCTTCATATAACTCGTGCAACATTTTATTTAGTTCATTACTTTAATTATTGTATGTATTTGTTGCATTGCCGGTGTCATTAATTTTCCGCACATGACCCGGGGAATTATGAATTAATTGGTTTAGGGTTATGTATTTTTTTTATTTTTTTTTTGCTGACAATATTCTTGCATTTGCTCTAGTTTTTCGGACTACAAGCCTTAAACCTTCTATGCGAACCAAAAAAAATTATTTTGTACAACGCATAAGTGTAGGGGCATGTTGTGGAAATTATTATTCATGAATCAGTGTGGTGGAACAACTATCAATTTGAATCAAGTTTCTTTATTTTTAGGGATTTTGCTTTTAGATTTCATATAAACACGGAAGATGGTCAGAATGAACACTATATATAACAGACAAATTACGTCATCACAAAAAAGATCACGATTTCATGGGAAAAGGGGTACAATTGGTTTGATTTAATATAATGATATGACAATTTCAAGTACATGATTTTATTCTCAATCTTTTAGTTATGTAAACTAATCAATTATATTTGTTTGAATGAATTCACATTGTATATGATCTTTAGGTTACTTATAAAAAATTTTTGATCAAATTCAAATGTTGTTTTGAAAATCAGGTGGTCAAGGTGGTTAAGAAACAATGGGCGAAACTGTTCATAATGGATCGATCAAATTTGTCTAAATCGGTTAGACTGAAATGAATAGGTTCATGTTTATATATATATATATATATATATATATATATATATATATATATATGAACTAAATCATGTACCTTAAATCGGTTCAGCTATTTGTGTGTGCAGATCCTGCTAATGTTTGACTTTCATGTTTGGTTCAAACAAAGTAATTATGGTTTGTTTCCTCATAATTTATTCAAGTCATATACAAAAATCCAAACTCCAATTACTGTATATCAAAGTATCAAATTGAAAACTTGAAAGAAATGGAGTAGCTAGCTTACGTGCAGTTTATAAACATTGACACTTGTTGCATCCACCTATGATGACTCTCATACTCCATTATTATTGAGTTGGTATAGTGGTTTTTTGAGTTTAAATAGATTGTGAATAGTAAAAAAATCATTTTGATGATTGTATGTATGTAATTAATGGAAAAATAAAAAATAAAAGGGACCAAGAACAAGATTCACGCGCCACCGGAGTATTAGGGAACACTACCCAATTCCTACCAAGGGTCTCGTCTATCTATAAACACCGACACTTGTGACACCCACCTATGGTGACTCTCATACCCGATTCCTACCAAGGCTCTCGTCACTTGATCCATCAAATCATAGTTTTGAATTCGATGATTCCATTTATTCTTTTGTTGAAAATTAAGAATCTTTTGAAGATGATAGAAGAAGCAGGGAAGCGAATATGACTTAATGACTTTCCATCTTCTCTTTCATTTTTCGGTGTGGTTCATGTTTATTATATGTTGCTAGTTATACCTCTTGAAACTAACAATAATTCAAAAATAAACTACATTAGACATACCACACTTGGTTTCTTTTTTTCAACGGCAAAAATGTAACACCCTTCATTTCCAAAGCCATTTTTTTTTTTTAACCGGAAGCGAAAGTCCAACAAACATTAATGATTGTACATTATACAATACTCATATTAGTCAATCTATTTCAAAACATGATTTAACATTTTGGGTGTTACATAATTTGAAAGACAACAATGATTTTATGAAATCAAATATCAGAGTAAACATCGGGTCATCAAACATTCCATCCAGTCAAAAGCTCCTTGCTCATCCCATAATCTAATCATAACCTGCAAGGAGTGGTAATGTGGGGGATTAGCTCAACGCTAAGTGAATGAACTAATAACCATCAACACAGCTTAGCCTAACAAATATGTTTACAACTAAGCTTAGCATACTAAACGAGTTTACAGCAACAGCATCGTAAACACACAATCATTTGTTTACAGCATAAAGCATCGCAAACAAATATCATCCAAGAGGATCGGCGGTCCTTGAGGCGCCCTCATGCCCGGGTGGCCCCCAAGCAACCTCACACCAACTGCAGGCCAATACAGTGGTAAACCGATAGCCTAGGTACTATTTACCCACACAACACAGTATTCCTATAACCATCCGTGTACAAGGACCTGTGTTGGCAACTCAATAGTAACCTTAAGCCCAAACCATGTTGACCTCTGAAAACACATATGCCCAAAGGCCAGATATCACAGAATCTATATCTATCAAGGCAACATGTCAATCAACAGTTTATAAGCAATAAAACCACGTTTACCCGTTGTAACCAATCTGTTACAACTAAGTTACGCTGAAGGTTACAGGTCCACTCACCAATACCTCCGCCGTCCACTCAGTAGTCTAATGTCACTGAGTCTTCTCCATATCTACGAACATTATAAACAATGAGTTAGTAATTAATTCATATCATATAACTCATTTAACATAATAATGTTAATCACCATCATTAATCCCTTATAATATAATCATTAACAATACTTATCAATTATACACTAATAACATCAACTTAACACATGGATTCTTCAAAATCAACCAAACTCATAAACTTTATTAATGATCATATATCAACTTCATCATTTCTAAGTTAGGCTTACGTTATAATCATGAATTAAACACTAACTAACAACTCTACACAACACCAAGCTTCAATCCATGAATATTCAACTAAACCCATAACTATCCATATGATTATCTCTTCATTCTTAAACTAAGATTAAGGTTATAATCCACATATAAACATCAACTAACTATCATGCAAGTATTTCAAACTTCAATTTCAAGTAAATCATGCTAATTCCATCAATTACCCAAAAACCCATTTTGATTACAACTTGTATAACATGATTACTTCATTTCTAGGTTAAATTAATATTACTGACCATCTTATAAACACTTATTAACATCACCTTAACCAATTTCATACTTTAAATTCGGATTAAAGTCATTAACCATCAAAATCATCATAAACCCTATGAATCACCATAAATCTATAATCTTAAGCTTGAATCTTGTTAGTAATCAACAATAACATGTTTAACTAACAACAATTTCACAAAATCAAACCCTAATTTCGGATTAAACCAAGAACATCAAAAACCCCTAAATTCTAGGTTATGAAAAATGAAGAACATGTGATTATACCTTGTTTTGATGATGAAGGAAGCTTGAATCCAAGCTTAGAAGCTTCAATTTGATGATTTCTTCATGTTTTGATTTAGGGTTTCACATAGCTAGTATGTATGCATCGTACGTATGTATGTATGTGGAGGAAATAAAGACCGACTCAATTATTGAGTATAACATATAATTGGTTAATTTCATTCCCCGTACTTATTATTGTCTGGAACTTAAAAACCATTTGCGGGGAAATACAATTTTGTTTTACCGTCAATTAAATAAATTTAAAACGAGTAATATTTTACTATCCACAATAACTCATTTAGCTAATGGACCTATTAAATTTATAATTATTCAAAAGACATTAATTATTTAAAAACACACTTAAATAATTAAATAAATAAAGAAATTACCGATTTCGACTAGGCCCAAAACGAGGATGTTAGAAATCTCTCCCCCTTAAAGAGATTTCGTCCTCGAAATCTAATCGCACCTAGTTAACCTATTGTAATCAAATCACGTATACAATAACTAGTATATGTACATACGACATGTGCGTACATTAGTCTAAGTATCTATGCATCCACATAAACACTAAACGAGTACTCTTTATAATATACTTACATGGTATATTTTAATTCATCTACTTACACATCACCAGTGTGTATTACAACTTAAATTCACATAAGTCTTGATAAACCTATATAAGCATAACCGCATATATAGCAAAAATAATAGTAGTTATAAACACCACCACATGCACATTTGTAATAAAAGTTTAACTCAATTCATAACTAACCATTTAGCTAATAACCATGTATCTCTACTTTTTGCAATTAGTTAAATACTGATTTACGGCTTGTAAATGTAACACCACCAGGTTACATGAAGCCCTATGCTTAACCATATAAACACTTTGGATCACACAATTACTTAAAATGAGTGAAACACATAATCCTTTATTTTAATCTTAATCAGAAAACTAGCGACATGCTAGGATCTTTAAACCGAATATAAATACTTACATTCCTTTCTCTTAACAAAACCACCACAATGTTTATAAAACTTCAATGTTCATATTCACAATGAGAATTTAATTCAGATCATGTAAGCAATTAACCACATACATCATCCTTAAATGATGAAATATCAATAACCTTATCCATCACAACTATTTATCTTAAGGTCAGTTTTATCAATTGAAACACTATTTGATCCTGTAAAGTCACATCATACTACTTTAATCCCACCTTTTAAAGTAAAGTACAAGTCAATTCCTATGATAAAATCATAATCTTCAAATTCAAGTATCACCAATCTCAACAGATAATTGCTATTATACATCAATGGGTACTTGCTATCTCAGCACACGTACCACATTATCAAAATGTGCTAATCATCAACACATTTTCAACAATATTCACCTATTTAATCCATTTTAGCTGACCTCTTACTTAACTGATTTCATCACATAACCTTTTCAAATTGCAAATTACCACTTTATCTAGCCATAAGATATACAACAACACATAAAATCACATGTAATTCGCACTTAATGATAATAAAATTATCAATTTGTCAAATTTAAACTCTTATTTTATAACTATTTCGTCTTTCACATAGGCATAATTTCGCACATTTTTCTAACCATAAACTATCCGTGCATGGCAGCCCTTACCTAACCTTTATTACCATAAATGAAGAATCACGTACTCATCTTAACAAGTAGTATAAACAGTTCAAATTCTTCTTTTACCCCGTTTCCACATTAAACACTAGTTAAATAGTTTACTACCACCTTATTTTAGCCAATCAATAACTATTTCATAACTGCAGGTCAATACATGTTACCCGTTAATTTAAAATCATTTAACTTCATTTGGTACTTAGTAGCCTCAACAACTCCATGTGAAATGGCATAATATGAATACGTTGGCCAGACGTCATCATATTATGTCAGTCACACTTTATTCTCAGGCTAGTTCATACCATTGATCTCTCAAAATTTATTAGTCCCT
Source organism: Helichrysum umbraculigerum (assembly GCA_949592205.1). Classification (NCBI taxonomy): domain Eukaryota; kingdom Viridiplantae; phylum Streptophyta; class Magnoliopsida; order Asterales; family Asteraceae; genus Helichrysum; species Helichrysum umbraculigerum. The sequence goes on along the minus strand of CATIUR010000004.1, from coordinate 6,638,323 downwards.
ACCCTTACTTAAATCATAACCATGATATCAACCATTTGCACAATTATAACTACCCATAGTAGCAGGTATATCATCAAGTATTAGTTTACTACTGTTTTCAACTTATCATTTTGAATGTACATTACACATATCATCAAGTTTACACAAACAACACTGACATTCAACACCTCTTTTTATTATATCTTTAACTCAGGTGTAATGTCTAACATCATTATTACAAACAACTTCTTTATTACCTAATTCAAGGTCATTTACTAACTACATCACTCAACATTAATTGTACATCTGGTACTAAACACCTCATCCATACTACGTGTAATATTCAATATGTTCTCTCCAATCTTTACCTCTTTAGTTGTAATATAAGTAAACCCTTCATGCCACACATGCGAATTATTACTCTACTGTCAAATATCAATAAGTATAGACCCATGTATTCCTTTCAATCTCTAAGAATACTTATTTTAACCATTTCCAATATTTTAGATGACTCATTTACTTCATCCTATTTCACTTAGTCCATATAACTCAAGAATTTAAATCACCACCAACAACAGTTGGCCACAATCGACAATATGACGAATACACAGCTTGAAAATAACTTATACTCACTAAAATATGAGGACCTCTTAAAACAAGTTATAACGTCATATTTAGTCATAGGGATGATCCCAGGGTTCAAATAAACAAAAGCCCAATTTAAAACGTAAGTCAAAAGTTCAAAATAAAGTCCGAAAAACAGTAAAATGCCATTTTCGGGCCCCAAACGACCCCAAAGTGCCCAAAGCTGACAGGGCTCATAGCAAAGCGATGAGCTTTGACCGTTGGGCCGTTTCCGAGTGACCCTGTAAATTTCGTCTTAATCGGACACCGAAATTTTCTAAAAATTTTCTACGTCAAGTATTACGTCGAACGTCGCAAGATTTTTTTTTTTTTTTTATACTAACGCGATCCGGGAAACAGGTCAGGATCGCGTTCCCTAGTGAAAAATATTATGTAACCAAATTAGGCATACAAACGCGATCCGGAGAAGTGAGCGGGATCGCGTTCCCAAGAGAAAACGCATCTGAACACGAAATACACACACAAACGCGATCATGGAAAATGGCTGGGATCGCGTTCCCAAGCATAAAAATAATCTGTGACAAAATAACACGTACGAACGCGATCCAGAAAAACTTGTTGGGATCGCGTTCCCAAGCAGAAATCTGAGGTTCAGAAAAATCATATTTTTAGCCAATTTCAAACGCGTATAACTTTTTACTCATTTAGAGTTAGACTCTAAAATTTTGCAGGCACGTCCACTATGCCAAAATGAAACTTTCCCTTTTTACACTTTTTCAATTTACACGTTTTACGAGAAAACGGACGTACGACTCATTTTTGACCATTTTCGACCATTTTGGTTGACACGCTATATTTCAAACGACTTGGTTTCTGACTTCCACCTTTTACCAACATGTTTCTATGTACATTAACGACGTGTGGCCATATTCGTCACCTACAAACACTCATTCTACATTGTTTTGACACGTTGATCCGTTTAGGGGTCCAAATGGACATTTTTCCCAATTTCATTCATAATGACCACATTAACACTTTTAATCCACATTTTATCTATACTTATGACTGTAAGTCACTTTAAAAGTCATCATACACAGACCACATCAAGTTTTAACCGTTTTATCACTAAATGACCCATTTGGGCACCTAAATGACCCGTTTGGGTTTATGACCATATAATCACTATTCTATCACCCATTCCACATAACTTTGACTAATTTAAGTCAAACCCAACCATTATCACTATCGGTGGCACAACATAACCTTAAAACACCAATTTCACATATTATCTACATATTTACACAAATTACATCAAGTATTCAACATTGACCTTCCTAAACTTGTCAATACATACAAAAGCTAGCTGACCACTTTGACTTTACTACTAAGCATATAATCAACTATGCTAAAAACATAGGCAAAATTAACTTATTCAAAAATGAGAAATCATATCAATCTAATTCAATTTACTTCACTAATCATAGTCCTCATAGCAAGTAAACAATTCAAACTTATTTAATTTAAACAAGCTTATAGAGAATTACCTGATGCTTTTACACCAACGAACATAGAGGAATCATTGAGAGTACCAGTCGGTTACTCATGTTCCTCCTTCTCTGCATTCAAACACAATCTCACATCTTGTTAAGCTTTAGTACATATCCTACTACCCAATTCTCATGCAACAACTAACCCCACCTTCTGGAATGTTTGACTTAACAAAAATCCAGATTTGGGATTGAACACCATAAATGTTCAATTCACCCAAACCTATGCTTTGATACCAATTTGTAACACACTTCATTTCCAAAGCCATTTTTTTTTAACCGGAAGCGAAAGTCCAACAAACATTAATGATTGTACATTATACAATACTCATATTAGTCAATCTATTTCAAAACATGATTTAACATTTTGGGTGTTACATAATTTGAAAGACAACAATGATTTTATGAAATCAAATATCAGAGTAAACATCGGGTCATCAAACATTCCATCCAGTCAAAAGCTCCTTGCTCATCCCATAATCTAATCATAACCTGCAAGGAGTGGTAATGTGGGGGATTAGCTCAACGCTAAGTGAATGAACTAATAACCATCAACACAGCTTAGCCTAACAAATATGTTTACAACTAAGCTTAGCATACTAAACGAGTTTACAGCAACAACATCGTAAACACACAATCATTTGTTTACAGCATAAAGCATCGCAAACAAATATCATCCAAGAGGATCGGCGGTCCTTGAGGCGCCCTCATGCCCGGGTGGCCCCCAAGCAACCTCACACCAACTGCAGGCCAATACAGCGGTAAACCGATAGCCTAGGTACTATTTACCCATACAACACAGTATTCCTATAACCATCCGTGTACAAGGACCTGTGTTGGCAACTCAATAGTAACCTTAAGCCCAAACCATGTTGACCTCTGAAAACACATATGCCCAAAGGCCAGATATCACAGAATCTATATCTATCAAGGCAACATGTCAATCAACAGTTTATAAGCAATAAAACCACGTTTACCCGTTGTAACCAATCTGTTACAACTAAGTTACGCTGAAGGTTACAGGTCCACTCACCAATACCTCCGCCGTCCACTCAGTAGTCTAATGTCACTGAGTCTTCTCCATATCTACGAACATTATAAACAATGAGTTAGTAATTAATTCATATCATATAACTCATTTAACTTAATAATGTTAATCACCATCATTAATCCCTTATAATATAATCATTAACAATACTTATCAATTATACACTAATAACATCAACTTAACACATGGATTCTTCAAAATCAACCAAACTCATAAACTTTATTAATGATCATATATCAACTTCATCATTTCTAAGTTAGGCTTACGTTATAATCATGAATTAAACACTAACTAACAACTCTACACAACACCAAGCTTCAATCCATGAATATTCAACTAAACCCATAACTATCCATATGATTATCTCTTCATTCTTAAACTAAGATTAAGGTTATAATCCACATATAAACATCAACTAACTATCATGCAAGTATTTCAAACTTCAATTTCAAGTAAATCATGCTAATTCCATCAATTACCCAAAAACTCATTTTGATTACAACTTGTATAACATGATTACTTCATTTCTAGGTTAAATTAATATTACTAACCATCTTATAAACACTTATTAACATCACCTTAACCAATTTCATACTTTAAATTCGGATTAAAGTCATTAACCCATCAAAATCATCATAAACCCTATGAATCACCATAAATCTATAATCTAAAGCTTGAATCTAGTTAGTAATCAACAATAACATGTTTAACTAACAACAATTTCACAAAATCAAACCCTAATTTCGGATTAAACCAAGAACATCAAAAACCCCTAAATTCTAGGTTATGAAAAATGAAGAACATGTGATTATACCTTGTTTTGATGATGAAGGAAGCTTGAATCCAAGCTTAGAAGCTTCAATTTGATGATTTCTTCATGTTTTGATTTAGGGTTTCACATAGCTAGTATGTATGCATCGTACGTATGTATGTATGTGGAGGAAATAAAGACCGACTCAATTATTGAGTATAACATATAATTGGTTAATTTCATTCCCCGTACTTATTATTGTCTGGAACTTAAAAACCATTTGCGGGGAAATACAATTTTGTTTTACCGTCAATTAAATAAATTTAAAACGAGTAATATTTTACTATCCACAATAACTCATTTAGCTAATGGACCTATTAAATTTATAATTATTCAAAAGACATTAATTATTTAAAAACACACTTAAATAATTAAATAAAGAAAGAAATTACCGATTTCGACTAGGCCCAAAACGAGGATGTTACAAAAACCATTGAATTGAATTGATCTGAATTTGGTGTTGCAAATAATGTGATTTGAAGAAGAAGAAGAAAAATGGCGGGGAAATTTTATCTTAGCCACCGGTCCGATTTTCAAAGAAAGGATTACATTTAACCAAAATGTTTTAACAAGTAACCTAAAGATCAAATACAATGTAAATTCATTCAAACATATTGTAACATCCTCTCCAGTGGCCTGGTATTTTTCTAATTATAATTGAGTATTTAATAGTTTTAAATAATTTTGTTATAAATTGTGCTTATTGTGAAACTTGGTTAAATAGGTCTTAGGACTTAGTGTGGTCAATAAAATGTTGTTTGATTTAAAATATGAAAGTTGACGGTAATATAAAATGAATTTCTCGCATTTAGTGATTAAGTTCCAGGCAATAGATTTAGAGCGGGTATTAAATAACCAATGTTGTAGGTCGGTTAAAATGATGGGCCGACATTTGGTTTGATCACTTTACCAATTTTTCCTTTCCTTTCCATCTCCAATAGAACCATAAACCCTAAACTAAATATATGATCAAATCATTAGTTTGAAGTGAGAATCGAAGTGTGATCTTTTACTAGCTATCATCATCATCATCTTCCTCTTCTTCTATTCATCATCATCTTCATTTTAAGGTAATGAAGCTTATAAGTTCATATGTTAGGTTTGATGAATAATTGATGGATTGAATTGATTCTTGAGTTTATGTGATGTTTATTTGTGATATATGATGATATGTGATGTTATTAGGGATGTTTGTTGCATTAGAATCGAGTTTGATGAGCTTGAATTATGAAAATGGAATTTGTGTTCGTTCAGGTCTGTTCTTGAGCTGAAGAACAGATGAACGCGATCCCGGCTATGGTTCCGGATCGCGTTCCCTTGATGAAAACGACCTATTCGAGTTTTTGGCCTTAGAAACGCGATCCAGGCCAAGTATCCGGATCGCGTTTGCTAGTGTTATTCGGTCACAGAATTTTTACTAAAGGACGAACGCGATCCAGCCTGCATAGTCAGGATCGCGTTTGCATGTTAAATTTTGATGGATTTTTATAAATTTCATATATGCACAGGTGCTTAGAGGTTGTGTTAATAGTGACATTTATTGGATGCTATTGTGGCATTTTATAATAATGTTCATTTTGACATTTACGAATTATGAGGTAAAGTACTAACTTATGTTGAATTATTGATTCTCAGATCCTCCGAAAGATAAGTAATCTCTGGAATCGGAGATTTTGAAGACAGAGGTATCGGTGAGTGGATTCAGAGCTCACCATTTAATTTAGTTGTGATCATTTGATTGCAACGAATAAACGTGAATATGTTTTGTTGAGTAGTTAATATACCTTGTTGACTGTGAACCTATGTGCTATGTGTTTGGCCTTCGGGCATCAGTTGTTAACGAGGTCAACAGGTTGTTAAATGGTTGGTTGAACTAGGCAGGGGTTGAATGAATGATACAGAGTCGTACTTCATTTGTTGTGTGTTTGATTCTGTATTTGAGTTCAACTACCACTAGTTATCGGTCTCGTCCGTATGGCCATACGGATATGGTTGGGTAAGTGTTCTTGGGAAGCCACCCGGGTATTACGGTTATCCCCAGAGCCACCGATCCTCGTTAAGTTGTTGTTGATTTGTTGAATATCGTATTGCGGTTGTTTGAAGCAATTATATGATTATGCTAAGTTAGATGTTGTGTTATGAACTCACTCACTTAGCTTTGTGCTAATCCCTTGTATTTACTTTCTGCAGATTATATTTTGAATAGGTGAGTAGCAGAAAGTAGATGCTCTAGGAACTGGGGAATGTTTTGACGGCTTGCTACTCTGATAATGTTTTGTAACAATTAATGCTAAGTTTTATATAATACCCCGTATTATGTGTTTGTTAACCATGTTTAACTTGAACTTATGATCGGTTTATAATTTTGTTCTAACGTATAGTAATTAAATATGTTTTTAAATCTCTTCGCTTCCGTGTTTTCAATATAATAATATTATGAAGATTGAGGGGTGTTATAAGTTGGTATCAGAGCATAGTTTTGGGGTAATTGAGCATTGTAGAATGTTCAATCCCAAAACTGTAGCGTGGTATGTCAAACATTCCTGGGTAAGGGATTTAGCATTGGTTGTGAAATTGTTAGTAGATAGGTACTAACGATTAACAAGTTTCAAGTGTTGTGTTGATTTCAGAAATGGCAGATGACGAACAACCGATCCCCAACCCCAATAATGCCTCTCGGTATGTTGTTCCTCCTGTTGTGACAAATGTTCGGGAAGGTACATCTCATCAAGGCGGTGAAGAAACCAATAGGGATGAGTATATACATGAGATAGAAGATGAATTGATATTTCTGAGAGAGTTTAAAAGGAAAGCTGAGGAAGCTGCAGCTAGACAACTTTTGCAACAACAATCTTCGGTGTTTGGTGCTAGTCCATCTTCTCAGACTAATAAGATGTGTACTTTTAAAACTTTTATGTCTTGCAAACCACCGGAATTCCATGGAAGTACCAATCCAACTGTGGCTTTGAATTGGTTAAGAGATATGGAACGCAAGTTTGATGTGATTAGCTGTGAGGAAGAATCCAAGGTCAAGTTTGCTGTGCAGTGCCTGAAGGATGACGCTATGGTTTGGTGGGATTCAATTACTGGGCATTTTACTCCACAACAAAAGGAATCTTTACGATGGAATGAATTTCATCAAGCAGTGCGTAATCAATATTGTTCTGATTTCCATATGGCACAAATTAGGAGGGATTTTGTGAATCTTCAATTAACGGATAATATGACCATGGAGGAGTTGATAGCTCAATTTACGGAAAAACTTCGATTTGTACAACAATGGGTTCCGGAGGAGAAGACAAAGATAGAGCAGTTTATGGATACTTTACCCCCCAACTATCGTACTACCGTGAGACTAGCCACTAGTTTATCTCAGGCTTTTAATCTTGCTCGATCCGTGGATAGTGACATTAGAGGGTCTCGTGAAACACGATCTAGAGATAATTCTTCAAAGTCTAGAGCGGAGTCCTTTAGTAAAGGGAAATCAAATTGGCAAGGAAATCGTCAGACAAAGAAGTATGTTAGTAAGAGTAGTTCGTCGGGAAGTTCGAACTGGTGTAGTACATGCAAATCTAGACATTCAGGGCCGTGTACTCCGCAAACAAATAAGTGTCTGAAATGTGGTGATCTTGGTCATGAGATAAGAAATTGTCGTTATCCGAACTTTGTGTGTTGGACTTGTAAGAAGGAGGGACATCGAGTGGGGCAATGTCCAGAGGCGGGAAAATCGGGGCTTGGTTCGGTCGGGAGTTCGGCATCTTCCGGTCAGAAAAGGAAGAATCCTCCACCAGCAACCAGTCGGGCTTTTCAAATGACAGTCAATGAGGCTGTGCATACAGAAGATGTTATAACTGGTACATTCTTTATAAACTCTGTACCGGCTCGTGTTTTATTTGACTCTGGTGCTACTTGTACTTTTATATCTGTATGCTTCTGCGACAAGTTGAAATTAGTGCCTACTGTGATAACCAAACCCGTAGAAGTAGAAATTGTTAGTGGTAAATTAGTTCCTGTTACCACCTCGGTGACTGGAGCTAATATTGTGATTGATGACCGAACTTTTCCTATTTCATTCTTGTTGATGCCAATCCCTAGTTTTGACGTAATCGTTGGTATGGATTGGTTAAGTCAGAATAGGGCTAGCATTGATTGCCACCAAAAGTTGATTAGGATCCCAATCTCCGACGGGTCACATGTTGTGGCTCGAGGAGAACGGGATGGTATGTCTATTCCCCTAATTTCGATGATGAAGGCTAGGAAGTCATTATCCAAAGGTTGCGAGTCCTACTTAGCTTATGTAGTTGATGCTAAACTTGAAAGAAAAGTTATTTCCGATGTACCGGTTGTGTGTGAATACTCTGAGGTATTTCCTGATGAGTTACCTGGGTTGCCACCAGTTAGGGAAGTTGAGTACCGTATTGATCTTGTGCCGGGTTCGTCGCCTGTAGCTAAAGCTCCTTATAGGTTAGCGCCTTCTGAGATTCGTGAAATGATGAATCAGATACAGGAACTGTTAGATAAGGATTTTATTAGACCAAGTTCTTCGCCGTGGGGTGCACCAGTATTATTTGTGAAAAAGAAAGACGGGTCTATGCGCATGTGTATCGATTATAGAGAGTTGAACAAGAGAACGGTAAAGAATAAGTACCCTCTTCCTAGAATAGATGACTTATTTGATCAGTTGCAGGGTTCTTCAGTGTATTCTAAAATTGATTTGAGATCGGGTTATCATCAAGTCCGGGTTCGTGAAGAAGATATTCCGAAAACTGCTTTTCGTACTAGGTATGGGCATTATGAATTTTTGGTTATGCCTTTTGGTCTGACGAATGCTCCAGCTGTGTTTATGGATTTGATGAATCGGGTTTGTCGACCTTTCTTGGATAAATTTGTTATTGTTTTCATTGACGACATCCTCGTGTATTCGAAATCTGAAGAGGAGCATGCCATGCATTTAAGATTAGTTCTGGACACGTTGAAGCGAGAACAGTTGTATGCTAAGTTTTCTAAATGCGAATTTTGGATTCGAGAGGTTCAATTCTTGGGTCACATAATTTGTAAGGATGGTGTGAAAGTGGATCCAACTAAAGTCGAGGCTGTGATGAAATGGAACGCCCCAAAGTCTGCTTCGGAAATAAAGAGCTTTCTTGGATTAGCGGGTTATTATCGGAAGTTTATAAAAGATTTTTCTAAGATTGCGGGTCCGTTAACCAAATTAACCCGTAAGGATGAGAAATTCATATGGACTGATCGTCAGGAGCATGCATTCCAAACGTTAAGACAAATGTTGTGTCAGGCACCGGTGTTAGCATTACCGGAGGGTTCAGATGATTTCATTGTTTATTGTGATGCTTCTTTTTCGGGCTTGGGCTGTGTTCTTATGCAAAGGGATAAAGTTATTGCCTATGCTTCTCGTCAGTTGAAACTGCATGAAAAGAATTATCCCACTCACGATTTAGAATTTGCAGCGGTTGTATTTGCCTTAAAACTTTGGAGACATTACTTGTACGGGACTCGATGTGTTGTTTGTACTGACCATAAAAGTCTGCAATATGTGTTTTCCCAAAAAGAGTTGAACATGCGTCAGAGACGATGGCTTGAATTAATCAAAGACTATGATTGTGAAATTAGATATCACCCAGGCAAAGCTAATGTGGTTGCGGATGCTCTAAGCCGAAAGGGTGCTTCTGATCGAATCTTTTATCTCAAGGTAAATGTTTCCTCTGACTTGATTGATCGAATCAAAATTGTACAATTAGAAGCTTTGTTGGATCACAACTTAAAGTCCGAGATTATGTTGAAGAGAAAAGATGAATTAGTGGATGATTCTAGAGGATTGAAAACTTTTAAATCTCGGGTGTGGATTCCTTTAATTGGCGGAATTCGGGATACGATTTTGAATGAAGCTCATAAGTCTAAGTTAACTGTTCATCCAGGTAGTACTCGAATGTATAACGACTTAAAACCTTTGTATTGGTGGCCCACGATGAAAACTGACATTGCACGGTTTGTTGGTAATTGTCATATCTGCGCGCAAGTTAAAGCTGAACATCAAAAACCGTACGGATCACTGAAACAGTTGGAAATTCCCGAGTGGAAATGGGAACATATAACCATGGATTTTGTAACTAAACTGCCGCGTACCATTCGAGGTAATGACATGGTTTGGGTTATCGTTGATCGGTTGACAAAAAGTGCACATTTTCTTGCTGCGAGTGAGACCACCTCTTTGACTAAGCTCGCCCAGTTGTATCTTAATGAAATTGTATCACGACATGGTATTCCAGTGTCAATTGTGTCAGACCGAGATTCCCGTTTTGTTTCGCATTTTTGGCAAAGTCTCCAACAAGAATTGGGTACCCGTGTAAATCTAAGTACAGCGTATCATCCTCAAACAGACGGTCAATCAGAACGCACAATTCAAACATTAGAGGATATGCTTCGTGCGTGTGTGTTGGAATATGGAGGTTCATGGGATTCACATCTTCCGTTGGTCGAATTTGCTTATAACAATTCGTATCACTCGAGTATTGGTATGCCTCCGTATGAAATGTTGTATGGCCGTCGTTGTAGAACACCGACATGTTGGTTGGAAGCCGGTGAGAAACAGTTTGCTGGACCTGACATTGTGCAAATGACCGCGGATAAGGTAGCAATTGCACGTGAGAAGTTGAAAGCCGCACGCGATAGACAGAAAAAGTATGCGGATCCGAAAAGGCGACCGGTTGTATTTTCTGAAGGTGAACTAGTCTACCTTAAAGTTTCCCCGTGGAAAGGTGTAATTCGTTTTGGAAAACGGGGAAAATTGGCACCTAGATACATTGGTCCGTTTAAGATTCGACAAGTGGTTAACGAACAGTCGGTGACGTTGGATCTTCCTCCGGAGCTTTCGGGTATTCATAGTACGTTTAACGTGTGTTATTTGAGGAGGTGTAACATTGAGGACCAGTCACAAATACTTCCTTTGAAGGATTTAAAAGTTGATAGAACTCAAAAGTTAGTTGAAGAACCGGTAGAAATCCTAGATAGGAAGGTTACCAAACTTAGGAAGAAACAAATTCCTATGGTGCTTGTAAAGTGGAAACATAGTTTAGGGTCCAATTTGACTTGGGAGTCCGAGGAGTCGATGAAGTCCAGATATCCTGGATTGTTTGATGGTGTTGAGATTTCGGGGACGAAATCTCCTTAAGGAGGGGAGATTTGTAACATCCTCTCCAGTGGCCTGGTATTTTTCTAATTATAATTGAGTATTTAATAGTTTTAAATAATTTTGTTATAAATTGTGCTTATTGTGAAACTTGGTTAAATAGGTCTTAGGACTTAGTGTGGTCAATAAAATGTTGTTTGATTTAAAATATGAAAGTTGACGGTAATATAAAATGAATTTCTCGCATTTAGTGATTAAGTTCCAGGCAATAGATTTAGAGCGGGTATTAAATAACCAATGTTGTAGGTCGGTTAAAATGATGGGCCGACATTTGGTTTGATCACTTTACCAAATTTTCCTTTCCTTTCCATCTCCAATAGAACCATAAACCCTAAACTAAATATATGATCAAATCATTAGTTTGAAGTGAGAATCGAAGTGTGATCTTTTACTAGCTATCATCATCATCATCTTCCTCTTCTTCTATTCATCATCATCTTCATTTTAAGGTAATGAAGCTTATAAGTTCATATGTTAGGTTTGATGAATAATTGATGGATTGAATTGATTCTTGAGTTTATGTGATGTTTATTTGTGATATATGATGATATGTGATGTTATTAGGGATGTTTGTTGCATTAGAATCGAGTTTGATGAGCTTGAATTATGAAAATGGAATTTGTGTTCGTTCAGGTCTGTTCTTGAGCTGAAGAACAGATGAACGCGATCCCGGCTATGGTTCCGGATCGCGTTCCCTTGATGAAAACGACCTATTCGAGTTTTTGGCCTTAGAAACGCGATCCAGGCCAAGTATCCGGATCGCGTTTGCTAGTGTTATTCGGTCACAGAATTTTTACTAAAGGACGAACGCGATCCAGCCTGCATAGTCAGGATCGCGTTTGCATGTTAAATTTTGATGGATTTTTATAAATTTCATATATGCACAGGTGCTTAGAGGTTGTGTTAATAGTGACATTTATTGGATGCTATTGTGGCATTTTATAATAATGTTCATTTTGACATTTACGAATTATGAGGTAAAGTACTAACTTATGTTGAATTATTGATTCTCAGATCCTCCGAAAGATAAGTAATCTCTGGAATCGGAGATTTTGAAGACAGAGGTATCGGTGAGTGGATTCAGAGCTCACCATTTAATTTAGTTGTGATCATTTGATTGCAACGAATAAACGTGAATATGTTTTGTTGAGTAGTTAATATACCTTGTTGACTGTGAACCTATGTGCTATGTGTTTGGCCTTCGGGCATCAGTTGTTAACGAGGTCAACAGGTTGTTAAATGGTTGGTTGAACTAGGCAGGGGTTGAATGAATGATACAGAGTCGTACTTCATTTGTTGTGTGTTTGATTCTGTATTTGAGTTCAACTACCACTAGTTATCGGTCTCGTCCGTATGGCCATACGGATATGGTTGGGTAAGTGTTCTTGGGAAGCCACCCGGGTATTACGGTTATCCCCAGAGCCACCGATCCTCGTTAAGTTGTTGTTGATTTGTTGAATATCGTATTGCGGTTGTTTGAAGCAATTATATGATTATGCTAAGTTAGATGTTGTGTTATGAACTCACTCACTTAGCTTTGTGCTAATCCCTTGTATTTACTTTCTGCAGATTATATTTTGAATAGGTGAGTAGCAGAAAGTAGATGCTCTAGGAACTGGGGAATGTTTTGACGGCTTGCTACTCTGATAATGTTTTGTAACAATTAATGCTAAGTTTTATATAATACCCCGTATTATGTGTTTGTTAACCATGTTTAACTTGAACTTATGATCGGTTTATAATTTTGTTCTAACGTATAGTAATTAAATATGTTTTTAAATCTCTTCGCTTCCGTGTTTTCAATATAATAATATTATGAAGATTGAGGGGTGTTATACATATAGAATTGATTAGTTCACATAATCTTAAAATCAATAATTAAAATCGACTTAACGCACAAGAAGTGAATAAAAAGGAGAAAAAATAACATCATTGATACATGAATGAAAGTATGTGTTATTGGAACATAAAAAGTTCCATCCGTGTCACTTGAATAATGACACACAAGTTTTGGACCTTTAGATTATGTTATATCTTTGAACAACATTCTATCCCAAATACATATATTAATTCATACAAAGTAAAAATCATGTATAAAATCGTACTCACCACGAAAAAATGAAAACAAAAGGAAAAAACACCTATATTTATTTTTAAGAAAATGTGTGTTGCAGACTCTACATGGGTCTTTAAGTCTCTTATGTGCCGATTTGTTGTGTTCTTCTGTTTTCTTAATTTTTGAAATGGGGGCTATTTATATGCTCCGTAACACACTAATTATGTCATCAATATACGTCATGATTAGAAAAAGATAGTTTAAATTTATACTAGTATTATAGGCACCATCTTTCCATACCACAAATATTACTCATCATATCACAAATAGTACAGAATAGTATAGAATGTAAGAAAAAGTGATGGAATAAAGTACAGAATGTAAGAAAAAGTGATGGAATTGAATAAAGTACAGTGAAAGTACACAAAAGTTAATTTAAAAAAAGTAAGTGATATGGATAGTAGGAATCGTATTATATTAGTAGTAAATAGTAGTAATAAATATAGTTCAGATGTATATAAGAATTTTGTCTTATGAGAAATTTCTTAAATTGTTATAAAGTTAGTAGTTGTATACATTATTAATTAATCAATTAATTAAACAAATTACGTAGTGGGATTTTATATAATCTTCAATTGCAACTTATAGTGCATCATGTACATGTAACTAATGCATGGTTTTCGATGAAGGTAAAATGAGGTAGTAAAAACTTATGCATTTCTAACAAAACTATACAAACCATTTAAACTCCATATTTTGAAAAGATATTAATATTGAAATAATATAATTTTCTTAATCATATTTATTATTAATTAATTAAAAAAATTACGTAGTGGGATTTTATAAAATCTTCAATTGCAACTTATAATGCATCATGTACATGTAACTAATAATGGTTTTCGATGAAGGTAAAATGAGGTAGTAAAAACTTATGCATTTCTAACAAAACTATGCAAACCATTTAAACTCCATATTATGAAAAGATATCAATATTGAAATAATATAATTTTCTTAATCATATTTGACATGCCAGTTCTCATAAAAATAAACATCGGGCAAAAAGTATTTCCGGTCATTCAAATCGTACACAATTGCTAGTTTTAGCCCGATCCCGTTTCCACCTGTTACCATGTCCCTACATGACGTGACCATTTTGCTACCTCTTCACTAGTCTACGTAAGCCATTTTTCCTACAGCACTATGCAAACCATTTAGACTCCATATTTAATGGTTATTAAGATGTGCGCCTAATGTGATCATATGGCAAGAACATGCCCTAATTCCATTGTTGTGGTTATATTAACTTAGTGTAAAACATAAGCGTATATGCATAGATGTTGCGTAAATATAAAAGCTCTTATATAGGATTTCATTATTTAATCGGGATCATGGGTTTTTGATTGATAACCCTAAAAGAGTTCGTGGGGCATCTAGTGGATCCGACATCACTATGTCATAGTATGATAGGAGTTTTGGACTCGATACCCTATGAGAACCTGAACATACGAACATCAAACTGGCACATGAATCCTCAACAATAACAACGATTGATGAAAAACAACATGAGAGGTCGTCACAATAGGATTGGTTAGATGGTTCAACACACGAATTAATATACATACAATTATTCTATGATTATGAGATTGATATTTTAAATTTGAAAGTTCTAGGGGCCGATCAATGTTGGATGGAAACAAAGTGATGTGTCATTAAACTTATTAGAGTTTTGTTTAGTTGTTGATAGGAAAAGGTCGCCACATTGGACATTTTCTATACTCTATTAGGGAGATTAAGTTAAACAAGTTAACAAACATGATTTAATATATTAATTAATTATAACTATTGATTATTATTATTATTATTATTATTATTATTATTATTATTATTATTATTAATTATAACTATGCATCATCATGGAATGACATCGAATGCTATGGATTCTGCGAACAAAACTCAACCAAAATATTACTCCGTATCAAAATGATAGATTATGAAAAAAGTGTCCATCTATACAATCGGATACATATTTATTGGTAGTCCAAACTGGAACTCATATAAAGTAAGAGATCTGATACTAAGTACATATTTATTGGTAGTCCAAATTGGAACAGATATAAAATAAGAGATGATTTGGAAGAAAAGAAAATGAGCCCTTTCCTTCCTCTTCTCTTCACTTCATCTTAGTTGTAAACTGGGGAACAAAGCCTAAGATCTATGTATAAGATATGAATCTTTGATATATATAAAAAAAAAAAAAAAAAAAAAAAAAAAAAAAAAAAAAAAAAAACTAATCTTCAAAATCGTCTTTACTTCTAAACCTTTTCTAGAAAGTGGTTGATAATAACCACGTAGTTGTATTTAAAACCTTTGGAAGTGTATTATTATAAAATAAAAAAGATTTTCACAATAGAAAAATAGAATATAAAAATAAATAAGATATTAGGTAAACAGATTTTCTGCACGACGTATCGCATTGGGATTTGATGTTATCAACATTTTGATTCTCTAATGATTCCTCAAACTCAACTCCCAAAATTATTCATATAAATATAATCATTATTACTACATTTCTATTCAGATAAGCTCAAAATACTTTAAGTACTAAAAACTCAAGTTCATGAAGGGTGTACAAGACAAGAAAAGGCAAATCATCGATATGAAATTGTTTGCGTTTCTAGCTATAGTAACTGCGTCGCTTTTGGTCGTGCCACCAATGCTACCACCGTTGCCACCACCACCGATGATGTTGATGTTCTTTCCTGTTGGGATTATGGCACTTCTTATGTTAATGGTGATCCAGCCTGTTGAATCGTCTACTAATACTTTACATAATCGCATTCGGTTCTTGTAGCTAGGTTTGATTATGCAAGTTCTATTTGAATGTTGGTTTTGGGATATTGTGGTTTGGTTAATCAGGATTGATACATGTAACACAATGATAGTATTTTGATTTTTGTTTTTCGAGTTTTTGTGAATATATAACGAGAGCTTCGTAGTTTATATCATGACTAAACTTTCATGTAGGAATGGCAATGGGGCGGGTTCGGTGCGGGGGTATCAGCCCCAACCCCACCCCCATTATTTTAAGCAATCTCCATCCCCACCCCAAACCCCAGCGGGGTATTATCGAGGCGGTCCATCCGGGGAATTGCTTACCCTAATGTCCAACAGGGTCTTATCGGGGTAACTTATTAAGGATTTGGCTCTTTAAATCGTAACCCAGTACTCGAAGAGACCAATTACTACATTGTAAATATTATTGTAATTCAAAAAGGTATATATAAATATATTTATCGATGATATTAGTTATTTATAAATATAAAATAATTATTATATATACATATATTGTAATTATTATATATACATATATATATCGGGGCGGAGCGAGACGGGGATGATACTACCCAACCTCAACCCCAAGCAATCCCCAATCCGATCCAAAAGTGCGGGGTTCGAGGATCCCCATCGGGTTCGGATTATTTTGCCATCCCTATAGTTTCATGTTAAATTATGTGGTGATTGATAAACTTTAGTTATTAGAGTTTCTTTGTGAACTATAGTAGTATAGTATCGTTTAAGAGGGTGTTTGGGATTGCAAATCGTCTACTAATACTTTACATAACCGCATTCGGGAGATATACATGGCATTTTTATTAGAAATAATCATATAAGGATCGAATATCGGATCTGGATCTCTGTAAAAATTGGTTGATTCAGTGATCGAACACCCAAGATCGGTTTTCCAACTGGTTAATCGTTAGAAGATAGATTGAACCATTAAGTGATGCAAATGAGAATGTTCAATTACAACCATCTAATGTATTTTCTGAAAGACAACAAACATTTGATCATTAAACATGACGACATTACTCTAATGTATTACATTAATCAATGTTTTCTATCTAAAGTGTTCTCAAATCAAATAAATGTAACAACACTGTTTTCTAAAAATTAATGTCATAATTCCCAATGGGGGGCTAACTTGGTTATCAATCTAGATGATAGTTGTGAGATCAAAGCAATTGTATGCGGAATGTATTTTTTTCAAGACAACTGATAATATTTTAAGACAAAATCTTTTATTATTATTATGGCTTTTGAAAAGAATATAAAATCGTATGTCACACTTTTTGACAACCTTTTTAAGAGCACACGGAGTGGTGACGGCTCTGAGTGAGAATTTTGTGGTGAGGATTTTGTGGAGTGGTAACAGTGTTCTGGACATAATTTTTTTTTTTTTATATTAAAGTTTATACCTTTGAAATAAAAAAATAGAAAAAAAAAATAATAAAAAAGTGAGGATACCGTTTGATACAGCGTCTGGAAGAGGATTTTGAAGCAAGAACGCTGACGAGAACGCTGTCGAGAACGCCGTCACGGAGTGGTAGAACGCCGTTTTACGGCGTTCTCGATGAAGAATTTTGATGAGAACACTGCCACTCCGTGTGCTCTAAGTCTTCATTTGTCTTGGTAACTTTCACTTTAGTGGCAAATTAAACCTTTAAAAAGTTTATTTAGTGAGTACTTGGGCAGTTGGGCCCATGATTATAGAGACTTGTCCAGGCCTATTAAAATTAAAGAAGGCCCACTAGTCTGTCTTTTACATTAGCTTTCAATTTCATTCAAAGAAATTCCATTAAAAATCTAAAAAAGTACGTTTTATATAGTACACACTACACAGATACAGGTGGACCAGTGTAGAACGTAGAGGTAGCAGTTGATACGAGTCCATTTGGTATACTGTTTTAGTTGCATTCTTTGTATGTGCTAGAGGTTCACAAAAATAATGATACCAATTGCTATAGGCCACTTAAAATTAAGGATCAGACACTGATACAAAATTTGTCTTAATATGACAAACAAATGTATCAAGGTCGACTTTTTTATTCTTTTTTTGGCACCTTTTAGTGTGAAATTATTTTAAGTTATGACTACATAAGTAAGGTTCTTAAACAGTGTCACAATAATAAAGTTTGAATTCTAACAATTAAGTTTCGGAATAAATAAGAAGGAATGATAAGTTAGTTTCGGACCGGGTTTTCTAATTAGGAGTAGTGTCTAGGGCTGTAAACGAGTCGAGCTTTTATCGAGCAACTCGAGCTCGGCTCGAGCTTGAGCTCGTTCGAGTCGAGCTTTTATCGAGTTCGAGCCCGAACTCGAGCTTAAAAGTAGAGCTCGAAATATATATCGAGCCGAGCTCGAGCCTTTAAGAGCTCGGCTCGAGCGGTTATCGAGCTTTTCGAGCTTTTATTGATATGTACATTTTTACATTGTATATATGTAATTTTGAATCTAAAATGATTTTATTGTTACACTTTAAATATTATTATACTACTTTACATATGTTATAAGTAATTTTCACACTTTATACTTATTTTATATATATATTTCAAATAATTTTTGGTATTTATTCATATATATAAAATAATATAAAATAAGTTTGGGTATTCAAAATTATTTTTTATAAAAATATTCGAGCTTTTCGAGCCGAGCTCGAGCCATCCTAAAACATTTTCGAGTCGAGCTCAAGCTTCCGTCATGAAAGCTTGTCGAGCTATCGAGCCGAGCTCGAGCCTATTATAAATGAATCGAGCCGAGCTCGAGCCCTGTCGAGCTCGAGCTCGGCTCGACTCGATTACAGCCCTAGTAGTGTCTATGGTCCTGGACTCCTAGGTAGCCATGTGGTCCACACCATGTGGTTCTAGTATGTGTTAAGGCTGCATTGCATCACTAGCCCATGGCTTTGATGAGCGATCAGTTAGGTAGAAAGACGAATTTTACTCATCAAGTAATTTTGGTACCATGGTACCTCTTTTTTCTATCCCACAAATTCGTATGAATTATCATTTATGTAAACATTTTCCGTATGAAAGAAATTGAAGCAATTTAATGGTTGACTACTTTATAGTTTTTAATATACGGGTTAATTATGAATTTTATTTGAGGTTTGGACTAATACATCAAAGAGCATGAGTTCATCTTGTAAGACTTAAGTTGCGGACTAATACTATCCTTCAAAATAATTTTGAATCTATCTCAAAATTTCCGAACAATAGGATCAAATAAGAACATCTAAAAAATAAGAACGATATAAATGCACTAGATTCTCAAATACAGTGAAAAAAATCAATAGATTTATATTCATACATTTCAAATGTATAAAGAAAAAAATCGTGCATTTATAGCAATGCATAAAATCAAAAATAAAAATATGATAAATACATAATTGTGCGCCCTTAATCTGAAATTGTGAAATTTATTGTTATTCGAATTTTATGCATTTTTAAGAATGCGCATACGGTTTTGCACATATATATTTGATTTTGTACAAATTAGTTTATCATCTATATATGTAAATATGAAGCTTTATTATTGTTCCAATAACAATAATAAATTTTTCTTACTAAAATAAATACCCATAACCCATTATTGCTATTATTATTATAATTGATAATTGATGGGGTACTCAAGATACAATGAGTTGAACTCATGCATGATGCATGTGCTTCTTGAATTATTCATTGCAGGTGCATTTTGAGAGTGACCAAATTGTACCTTACTCATAAAAGAAAGTAGCTTATTTATGTGAGGCCATAGTACATCAAGCATGAGTAGTATGTATCCCAACCTTATACTTTTCTTGTAATTTACTAGTCATGTTATATATTGTCACTTTAAATGGCAATCGAATAGTTTTAGTATAAGATTGCGTCTTTTATTTCCAAGAGAAAACGTATATTGGCGCATTAAAAATGTAGAACAACGACTATCATATGTGATAAATAAAATTAAATTTGTACGTATAGTTAAATAGATATTTTGTTGTCACAAACTCAAGCTTTTTAACTATACTGCAAAAGTGTGTTGATTACATGAACTAAAAAGCGTTAGGTATTCTGTTGGACGATTTCACGTGAAAAAGTTGATGACAATCACATTGGACACAGGGGACCAAGGGGATATGGGCCAGCCCACCAGGAATTGGCAAATACATAACATAACACTTGAAATAAAATAAAATGAAAAGTTCAATTATTACTCAAATAGACAAACATAAGACATAAAAATGTATTAAGCAGTGTCGTCTCTGAATTTTCGTAGACTCTTGATAAAAACAAATTGATTGCTAGTAAGGCGGCCTTATATTTAGTTATAAGAACTTTTTTTTTTTGCGGCTTAAATAAATTTGAAACAACTAAAACGTGTTTCATTTTTTCTACTTCTTGCTATAACAATCAAATTGCATGTACGTGCTCGCACGCACACACACACATACATATTTTGAGACATATAATGCTACACATACATATTTTGAGACATATTCAGAGGCTTTGGATAGTCGCCCACGACTGCCCAGATATTAAGTACTCGAAAAGCTTGAGATGATGTAGCTTAACTATAATGATTATTTCCTTGGGTATTATAATAATATTATTGCTAACATCATAAAACTTGAAGCTATTAGAATATTATGAAAAGTTGTTAAATATTTGTGATGAAATGAATAGAGTTTAAAAAGTGAAAAAGGCAGCAGAAGAGTAATAAGGTGGTGAGTCTGGTATGGTTTGGTCCAAGAACAAGGATATGACTGCTCATGTACGTTTTAAGGAGTCGCATGCATGTTTTGCTGTTGGGTGTGGGTTGAGCCTTGTTGGGGTTTGTCTGTTTTGGCTCCTAACCCATTTGGTTCTTTGACCATCTTTGAAGCAACGCCATTGGTGGTTAGTGGTAGATACACCATATCAAGGGGGTTAAGTGAATTTTAATGCTACTTTTTGTTTGGTCAAATTCCACCCTCTGTTTTCTATACCTTTTTCCACTTAACTTATATTCGAAATAATAATAATAACAACATTAATAATCTAGTTTAGGTACGTATTATTTTGATAATTAAAGTGAATTCTAACATAAAACAGTATTTTTTTTCGTTTTATTTTTATTATCCATCATAACAGTTACTTAATAGAGATCTATTTATTTTACACATGCATTTAACACAAGATTGAATTGTAAAACTTACAAGAGTATAAACGTGAGCAATAAAAATAATAACGTGTACAATAAAAATGAACCGAACGAATACATTAAAGTTACAATCATGACATACGAAAAAAGGGTAAAACTTAGCAAATTAAAATATGAAAGTTGTAAATTGATAAGTCCGAATTTATATGTACGTGTTTCTTTTATTACGACTTAATTAAGTAGTCGGTCTCGTACCGTATTTGAAAGTGACGTAGCGTCTATTTCCTACCCTTTTCAAAATACTAGTAGTAGGGATAGAGATGTTACTCTATTTTAGGCCTTCATTTGTGTCCTTATCTTCAAATCATTTCTTCACTTCCTACGAACATAGATTATTTTGTACTATCTATATATATTTCCTTTTCATCAAATACACAAACTTAGGGTTACATGTTGGGAGTTGATATATACAACACAAAAGTTGATGCTTACACCGTACTATATAAGCATTTAAGCACACAGTACAAGTACATTATAACACAGTTTGGGTGTATGTATCAAATTGTGTGTTGTAGATATCATCACCCTTACGTGTTACTAGTAGTATCATTTAGAGCGTTATATGTGTAGTCAATGGTACAAGACTACATGTTGTGGATCAATTAGTAATCATACAAATACTTGTTATATTTATTAGTAACCATCGGGGTTTTTTTTTTATAGATATATACGGAATAACTCTCTCTTTAAAGCTAATACACTACATAATCATCTGTGCACGAAGAATTATTCTATTATTTTATCAAGAAAAAAAGTTTTACCGGTTCAAAATGCACATGATTGTAGATTGATCACTTGATATCGTCAGCTTAACTAATCGTATTAGCCTGATACAATTTAGAATATGATGAACAATTCAATTATGAAACTGATTTCAATTCCATTGATGAAAGCTTGAATCGTACACTTTACAGAGAAAAATGAAGAAAACGTATTATCTGGTACATCCTTAATTCTAACTGCCTATACGTATATAACTAGTTCTAAATCATTTCTTTTACATAATAGATGCAAACTTGGTGTGTAGTGGTAAAGGAGTAGCAGTAGAAGGCTGATGCAAAAAACCAGAATCTTCTAAAAGTTCATGAGTAAACTTTCTTTGAGTAAGAACTATGCCATTAGCTACATAATGCACTTCAAGTCCCAGAAAATAATGCAATAAACCCAAGTCTTTGATAGTAAAGGTAGTGTGTAAGAAGTGCTTTAGATGTGCAATCTCAGAAGGATCAGATCCAGTAACTATTATATCGTCCACATAAACAGCAACAATGGTAATATGTTGTGCAGACTTCTTTAAAAACAAACTGTAATCATTTTTGGACTGAACAAAGCCTTGGTTAAGCAAAGAAGTAGACAGTTTTTGAAACCATTGCCGACTAGCTTGTTTCAAGCCATAAAGTGATTTTTTAAGTCTGCATACCTTATTATCAGGATTGGGAAAACCCGGAGGGACTTTCATATATACTTCTTCTTCTAAATCACCGTGAAGAAAAGCATTATTTATGTCCATCTGATGAATAGACCACTTTTTGGAAGCAGCTAAAGCAAGAATACTCCTAATAGTGGCTATTTTAATGACTGGAGAAAAAGTGTCAAAATAGTCCAAACCATATTTTTGATGGTTGCCTTGAATAACCAATCTGCCTTTCAGTCTTTCTAGAGAACCATCAGATTTCAACTTGACCTTATAAACCCACCTATTCCCTAAAGCCTTCTTACCATAGGGTAAATCACACAATTCCCAAGTACCATTTGCTTCTAGAGCATCTAATTCCTTGTTCATAGCTTCTACCCAAGAAGGGTTTGAAGAAGCTTCTTTATAAGATTTTGGTTCAGTAAAAGAAGAAAGATGAAGAGCAAAAGCTTGATGAGAAATGGATAAGGCAGAAAAAGAAACCATATTACAAAACTTAGTAGAAATGGAGTTGGGACATACAAAGTGTTTCAAGTGAGCAGGTGGATGTGAAGGTCTGTTTGACCTTCTTAAAATAGGAACAGAATGAGAAGAGTCGGTTGTTGTTGCAATAGGAAAAGCAGAGGAAGAAGGAATCGAAGTGGATGAGGCAGATTGAGAAGAAGTGACAGAAGGTAAAAACACAGGATTAACCTCATCTTGAAATGAAGGAAATGGAGTGGAAAAATCATGTTTTGGTAAATGATGAAAAGGAAAATGTGTTTCATGGAAAATGACATCCTTACTAAACAAAACTTGTTTAGTAAGAAGATTTAAACATTTATAAGCTTTTTTATCAGGAGGATAACCTATAAAAACACAGGGAATGGCTCTGGGATCAAACTTGGATCTGTGATGTTTTAAAGTAGAGACATAACATAGGCAACCAAAAGCTTTTAAATGTGAATAAGAAGGTGGTTGGCCATGCAAAAGCTCATAAGGATTTTTATTGGAAATGGAAGTAAGAGGAAAACGATTAATCAGGTATGATGCTGTTAAAATGCAATCTCCCCAGTACTTAATTGGAAGATTAGCTTGAAAGAATAAAGCTCGTGCTGTTTCAAGTAAGTGTTTGTGTTTCCTCTCAACAACACCATTTTGTTGAGGTGTGTCATTACATGTAGTTTGATGTAATATGCCTTTAGTTTCATAAAAGGCTGAAGCAAAGGTATCTTTGAATTCAATACCATTGTCAGATCGAATTATCTTAACATTGGAATGATATTGTTTTTCAATAAAAGTAATGAAAGAAACCAACACATGAAAGGCATTATTCTTAGCAACTAAAAGATGAGTCCATGTAGTTCTTGAAAAATCATCTACAATGGTAAGAAAATATCTAAAACCATTATATGTTGGATGTCCATATGGACCCCAAATATCAACATGTAGCAACTCAAAAATAGCACTAGACTTAATGGAACTACAAGGAAAAGAAGTTCTATGCATCTTTGCTTTTGGACAAATGTCACAAATGCCAACAGAAGAAGAATTACATGGAATTTGAGATATGCATTTTATTCTATCAAAAGGAAGATGACCAAGTCTGCAATGCCAAATTTCAGTTTGTAACTTGGCATTTTGGAAGGCAAAATGAGAAGCATTGTAGACAGGAGTAACCTTCTCTGAATTGTCCACAATGTAGAGACCATTATGTGCTTTGCCAAGTGCCAGCAGATGGCTCATGGAAGGCACCTGGATGAAACAAGAAGTAGGTGTGAAAATAATGTTGGAAAACAATTGTTTGGCTAACCTATGCACAGAGATGAGATTAAAATGAAATTCTAGCACATGAAATACATTGTGAAGAGTGATTTTTGAAGTGAGTTTTACTGTGCCAATGTGAAGAATTTTAGCTTTCAAACCATTTGGTAAAATGATAAAAGCTAAGGAATCAAGTGCTTTGTAACTGGAAAACAAGCCCAAATGTGGAGTAACATGATCAGTTGCTCCACTATCAATGATCCACCTATTATTCAGATAAGTAGTTAGAAAGCAAAAACGTGTACCAGCCATGAAAGCAGATGACATCTCAGCTGTAGATGGAGAATTCAGATTCTGATTGTTGAGCAGAGACATCAATTGAGAGATTTGTTCTTGACTTAAAGAAAGCTGAGATGCAGAATCATTAGTGTGACACCCCCAAATTTAATGCTTTGCGGAAGCGAGTTTTGGGTGTCACTAATCAAATATCAAAACACCAAAGTACAAGCAAACGACTCTAAATGAGACGTTTTAGAAATACATTACAGTATAACAAAAGTAGTACCAGGTTTTAAGTTATAAGTAATACATCATTGCGAGTTCGCAAAGTTAATCAAAAGATTTTAAACACATAATCAAAGTACAAAAGATTATGCCAATAAAATCTTCAAGTGTTTATGCATGCGACTCGTACTAGCTTAGCATACCATGCGGGCCATCCTACTGTTGCTGAGTACCTGAGAATACATCACTAAAAGAGTCAACCAAAAGGTTGGTGAATCTCACAGGTTTGTAGTATACAGTTATAAACAGTTTGTGTAAATCAGTAAGTAAAACATTTACAATCAGCAAAACAGTAATGTATAATTTGTACAACAGTAGTAAGTCAGTAAACAAGTATTTCACAAGTATAGTAAAGTCGGTGTAGTCGGTCAATTTATTGCCATGCCATGAGCCATTATAGTCGAAGCTTAACACGTCAGTAGTTTTTGCCCCCGTGAGTACTAATCCAAAAATACTCATATGAAACGAATAAGAAACGCCTGTTTAGACACTTGCGGTTCGTGGTGGCGCTACCACCCCAGGCGGGGATTGTCAGTCCCATATGGATCCATATACTAAAATTCGCGCTTATCGTATAACTGACGACTATAATTCAGAGGACTTCATTGGATTAAATAGAAACTCATGCAGTTCAGTAAGGCAATACGTGGGTAAGATAATACATTGTGTATTTGTATTAAAGTCGGTAAAAGAATACATTTTGTACTTGTATTCAGATCGGTAAAATAATACATTGTGTACTTGTATTATAGTTTGTAAAATAATACCTTTTGTACTGGTATTAAAGTCAGTAAAGAAATACAGTTTGTACTTGTATTCAAATCAGTAAAATAATACATTTTGTACTTGTATTATAGTCAGTAAAGTAATACAGTTTGTACTTGTATTCAAATCAGTAAAATAATACATTTTGTACTTGTATTATAGTCAGTAAAGTAATACAGTTTGTACTTGTATTCAAATCAGTAAAATAATACATTTTGTACTTGTATTATAGTCAGTGAAGTAATACAGTTTGTACTTGTATTCAAATCAGTAAAATAATACATTTTGTACTTGTATTAATATTTCAAGTAATTTCAGTAAACAATTACTCACAGTAAACATGTAATAGCAGTAACAAATATATTTTTGTAAACAATATATTCAGTAAACAAGTGATGCACCTCCCCCAAAGTAAAACAGTAAAAAGGAGCCGTGAGACTCACCTGTTGAGCAAGCAATCCTAATGTGCGCACGTATTCCAAGTGTAATCCCCTAGTGTCCTAAACACGTGAGATTATATATTTGTAAGTGTACGCGTAATAATTCGTTTGTTTAGTTGTTCGTTAAGTTAATTACGTTCAATGTATTCGAATTGTATTACATTTGAAGTTTCATTATATCCGTTACTCTTTATTTCATAAGTTACAAAATTTGGCACGAGTCCGAAAACCAAAATATGCCATTTTCGACCCCTAGACGACCCCGGACGGCCTAAAACTGGCTAGGCTAAGGTACTTAGCTTTGACCATTGGGTTGTTTTTGAATGACCGAGCGATTTTGAGCCCAATCCGTTACAATAAATTTTTCATCGAAAATTTACTTGTTCTGTTTTAGCTAGAATTCGTCGGGCTAGTTTATTGATCCGTTGGATCATGAAATATAACGGGGGAATCCGCCGGATTCAAATGAATCCGCCGGATTGGCGAGTTTTGAGGGGAATACGCCGTATTGGGTTGAATACGTCGGATTCAGTGATTTTTAGGGGAATACGCCGTATTCCCTTGAATACGCCGTATTCAATGTCTCATCAGTCGGATTGGGTTCAAGGTGTGGGGAATACGCCGTATTCACCCGAATACGCCGTATTCATTGGGTTTGGGCAGGAATCCGCCGGATTCACCCGAATCCGCCGGATTCACGTTTCTGGTTCGACTCTGTTCGTACAGAATGTTTACAAAACCCGTTTTAAATCCAAATTCCGCAACCAATAACTTAATGTAACAACCGGCAAATTAGGACTAGAATTAGCGCCTAATTCTCTGTTAATACATGTAATTAGTGCCGCGTTAGGCTAATTTATGTATCGGATTATATATTGATAAATATATACAACTTTGCGGTTTGACTTAAATCGTACGCAACTTAAATAGAAAGAAATTCTATTCGACTAAAATGGACGTTGGTGAACAAATGTTTATAAACTAAGATAACGCAATTTTGACCAAAATACTAATTTATAATAATTAGTAATTATCTCGTATCACTCGATAAAAGCTTACACGAATTAAAAACAAAAGTAATTAAATTTATACAAACTATATTACATTTCAGACTATTAAGGATTTAAAGAAATAATACAAGTAAATCTTTTTAACAAAAGTTTGTAATTTTAAAATGTATAATTAAACGCGTAAAATAAATATTTAACACTTAAAAGACGGAGAAAACGAACACCGCACGGGGCGCATTGACGGAGACCGAAAATGGGAGGTTAAACCTCCCACTTTCTTCTCTTTTTCCTCACTTTCTTCACCTCTTTCTCTTTCTTCCTCTTTCTTTTCTCTCAAATCACCAAATCACCTCCATCTCACAAAATCATCAAATAACACCATAAAACGACGCCGAATCATACCACTCCTTTGGAGAAAAGTGACCACGACAACACGATCTACATTCCTATCTTTCCGGATTTTCGTTTCGGCATTTTGTAAGTTCCGACAAATTCTCGAAACCTCTCGGTTTTACTTATTTTTGACTAATGGTTGTTTATTTACACTTGATATGTCCATATAAGGGTTGGGTAAAAGATTTGGACCCAACGAAAACCGGGAAACTCGTTTTCGACTAAATTTCCGGCCATCAGACCGCAACGTCGCACCTGGCCAGGGGCCTCTGCGACGTCGCGGCCTACGTCGCACAAAAATCTCAACGTCGCACTAGCGATGCAGCCCCTTACGTCGCATTAATTTGCGGATGTCATACATGGCGACGTAGACTTTAACGTCGCAAACCGAACCAACGTCGCATTAGCGACGCCACCCCCTACGTCGCATTGATTTGCGAAGGTCGCATCATGCGACGTACATGCCCACGTCGCACCTTACGTCGCTTGCAACGTCGCATGCGACGTCGCACAAACCAGAACCTTGAAAACTCAGATTTTTACTAAGTGTCGGAACCAAGATTTTAACACCTGATTTTACCCAAATTCGGATCCAGATGCGTTTTTCGTCAAAGCAATATAGTAGAAATAAAAATTTTCCAAGCTGACTTGGCAGCTCGACCCCAGCCAGGGGCTCTGCCCCTTGGACCCCGCCAGGGGCTGCCGCCCCTCGGACCCCGCTACCAGGGGCGCTGCCCCCGGACCCCCGTCATTAAATGTTGTAAATACTTTTCACACTTAGTGTTGAACACTTACAAATAACGAAACCTGATTCAACGATACATGTAAGGATAACACTTTGAATCATTATTACAAACCGTCACCAACGGGCCATATTTGTTTTCAAACTACAAACGGATTACTAAACAAACACTTGGACATAATGAGTTGTGTAGACAACTAGCCTAGATGGTCTTGCGAGACATCTACTTACTTAACTTTATATGTTTAGGCATTTGAAGGTTACGGGTTCGGAGAACCTACGGTTGATATTACTTACTCGTTTATTGATATAAACGTACTTGCAAAGACTCAGGTGAGTCTTACAGCCCCACTTTTACTGTTTATATACGGGGTGAGATACATTGCTTGCTTTTCTTGAACACAAGTACTAAAACTGTTTACTATACCAAACGGAATTGCATGAGTTGTTTACTACTTACAGAAGTCTCTCCATCATATATCGTTAGTTATGGACTTAAGCGCGAACACTAGTTAATGGATCCATTAGGGAAATGACCCTCCCCGCCCGGGGTAGTAGCGCTACCACGAACCGTTCTGTATAAACGGGCGACTATTATTTCGTTACTTATGCTTGCTCAGTTACGAGCATGTCACGGGAGCAACTTATTACTTACGGGTTAAGCTTCGATTATGAGCCTCATGGCAACGGTATAACTTAATTACTTTACTTTTGCTGGATTTGCAAATACTTGATATACGCCTGCGGGCACTACTGATGAAATCTTGTGTTCAAACTGATTATTTACTGATAAACCTGTGAGATTCACCAACCTTTTGGTTGACCATTTTTAGCATGTATTCTCAGGTACACTTACGGAGTAGGATCACTCCAGGATCACTAGCTAGAGTCGCATGATTTCCAAACTGCATTTAACGGAGATTCTTTGGCATTATCTTTTGTAGCTATGGTTATGTAATAGAATCTCCCGCCACATACGCGGACTCTAGGCTTACATATTTTTGTAAAGAAAACTATATGTTTTCAAACGATTAATTTATGGAATGTAACTATTTTACAAGACGTCTCATTTAGAGGTCGTTTGCTGTATATCTTGTGCTTTGTATATTGATTAGTAACACCCAAGTATGCTTCCGCAAATCACTAAATTTGAGGGTGTTACAGATTGGTATCAGAGCCTAAGGTTATAGTGAACTAGGTTGCATTTAGTGGGCCTAGACTATGACCGTTAGGCAGTATTCTCTTATTAGACATGACTGGTTCAGGAATTACAGCATACGACTTTAATTTAACATAGCCTGATCAACTATGTACAATTAAGGAAAGATGATGTAAGGTCTGAAATAATTATGTTGAACGGGCATACGTTAGTTGACTCTGACCACGAGAGAACCGGACCATTACTTGATACGTGCTAGACACTAGGCTGGATATGATATATGTATATATATTAGCCTCGTCTTACTTACACTCTGCCACAGGAATGGCAAACACACCACCTAATCCGTCACACTCTCACTCACACGGGTCACGGAACCCACGAGTAGCCAGGAGGAACACAAGGCCGCCTCGAAATAGCCCCTATCCTGTTCATAACTCTCAGGAATCGGCACATCTCACGTTGCCAGTGTTGGCTACCCAACTCCGCCGTCAGGAGCAAAGGCTTGAAAATCTCGAACGGGAACAACACCGAATGATCTACCTGCTTCGCCAAGCTCTTGATCACATATCCCAACTCCAGCAAGAACAAGAGGACACAAACCTCTCTGTAAGCATAATTCAGGATTCAATGACCGCTGAATTAGGCGCGGGTGAACTCGTAAGAAACCGACTAGAGGAGTATGAACAGCGTTCACAGGAGACTGAGGACCACTCTCGAGCACTAGTACAGCGACTAGCCTTGGTCGAAGACAACGCCAGACAAGCCAACAGACTAGCAGAAACCGTGGACCGCCTTGTCACGCTGATGGAGCAGATTAATCTGCATCAAGATTAGAACAGTCTATAACTTGTAACCAGTTAACTACTTAATTAGGACCTATGTAATTCAACCGGATGTAACCATTCCCGGTACTTTTGTACTACTACTACTACTCTTTAATCTTTTGGAAACCCCGAACTTTGTATCCAACTTGTTTACCTAAATGGAATATGATTATCACCTCGTACTGTTATCGTGTATCTCATTATATACACTTGTGATATATCATAGTTTCATGCAAATAACTTATTCCACTTTCCTTGTTCTTTCCTTGATCAGCAGCATGCCTCCTCGTCGACAAATCACCCTCACTGAAGCCGAAGTTGCAGGTCTGATTGCCCGTAGCGTGGCCCAAGCCCTAGCTACCCGGACTTCAGCTCCTGGTAGTGAAGATACCGCTAACAATGGACCACAACCCAAGCCCTGCTCATATAAGGACTTCCAAAACTGCAAACCTCTGAACTTTGCAGGTACTGAGGGAGCAATCGGTCTAATACGTTGGATTGAGAAAGTTGAATCGGTATTCCTTATCTGCAACTGTGCGGAGGGGGACAAGGTTAAGTTCTCTGTTAGTACTTTTACTGATACCGCACTCACTTGGTGGAACACCTATGCCCAAACTGTGGGCGTTGCAAATGCTTACAAACTCCCGTGGGAGGAGTTGAAGGAGATGTTGAGGGGCGAGTATTGCCCCAGGGATGAATTGAAACAATTGGAGTTGGAATTCTGGAACCACAAGATGCAAGGTGATGATATCACCGGTTACACCAACCGTTTCCACCAACTGGCACTTCTGTGCCCAACCATGGTCGATCCCGAGTACAAGAGGATCGAGAAATACATTGATGGACTGCCCGAGAAACTCCAGGACCTGGTGACTTCATCCAAACCAGGTACTATCCAGAACGCCATCCGTATGGCCCATGAACTTACGGCAAACGCTGTCCGCCGTAACACAACCTCAGCCCCACCTGCAAACAACAAACGAAAGTGGGAAGGAAACCCCAACTCATCCAACCAAATCACCAACCGAAAGCCTGAGCCCCTTAAGGCTTATTCATCTGGCACTTCGGAAAGGAAAGGGTACGTTGGAAGCAAGCCCTACTGCCCCAAATGCAACCGTCACCACGACGGTTCCTGCCCGTGTACAAACTGCAAACGTTTTGGGCATCTGGCCAAAGATTGTCGAAACATCAGTGCCCCAAAGACTTGTTATGGGTGCGGAAGTCCTGGACACTTTCAGAATAATTGCCCTAAGCAGAAAAACAACAACAACAACAACAACAACAGCGACAAACAGAACAACAACCCTGCTCGTAGCAGAGCATTTGTCATCAAAGCTGGGGAAGCTAGAGAAGACCCGAATGTTGTAACGGGTACGTTTCTTCTCAACGATCTTACTGCTTCAGTATTATTTGATACCGGTGCTGATAAAAGTTTCATATCTGATGAGTTTTACCCATTACTTAATGTCACCCCTTCGGCCTTAGATGTTAAGTACACCGTAGAACTCGCAAATGGTAAACTCATAGAAACCAATAGTGTGATACTTAATTGCACTTTAAACCTAGCAAACGAAATCTTCTCAATCGATCTAATGCCTGTTGAACTAGGAAGCTTCGATATCATCGTGGGTATGGACTGGTTGTCCAAGCACCGTGCCGAAATTGTTTGCCATGATAAAATCGTCCGAATTCCTCTCGCCGCCGGTAGTACTTTGATCATACAGGGGGAGACTGGTGGGTCGAGACTAAACTTAATATCCTGTTTAAAAACCCGAAAATTTCTGAGAAAGGGTTACCCAGCAATACTCGCGCACATCACGGAGAAAAAGTCGGAGGAGAAGCGACTTGAAGATGTGCCAATCGTTAGAGACTTTCCCGAAGTCTTTCCAGAGGAACTACCTGGTTTACCTCCACCTAGACAGGTTGAGTTCTCGATTGATCTCGTGCCGGGTGCCGCGCCGGTGGCCCGAGCATCGTACCGCCTAGTCCCATCCGAACTTCAGGAGTTGTCTACTCAGTTACAGGAACTCCTGGATAGAGGATTCATCAGACCGAGTTCTTCACCTTGGGGAGCTCCGGTCTTGTTTGTTAAAAAGAAAGACGGTTCGTTTCGAATGTGTATTGACTACCGAGAGTTGAACAAACTAACCGTCAAGAACCGATACCCACTCCCTCGAATCGATGATCTATTCGATCAACTCCAAGGATCAAGCTGTTATTCAAAGATTGATCTTCGATCAGGTTATCATCAATTGCATGTTCGCGATGCTGACATTCCAAAAACCGCATTTAGAACTCGTTACGGGCACTACGAGTTCCAAGTGATGCCATTTGGTCTAACCAACGCACCGGCTGTATTCATGGACCTTATGAATCGGGTGTGCAAACCTTACCTTGACAAGTTTGTCATTGTTTTTATCGATGACATCCTTATCTATTCGCGAAACGAACAAGAACACGCACAACACCTCGGAACCATCCTAGAACTACTTAGACAAGAGGAGCTTTACGCCAAATTCTCTAAGTGTGAGTTCTGGATAAACACCGTTCAATTCCTTGGACACGTTATCGACAGTCAGGGAATTCATGTAGACCCGTCAAAAATCGAGGCAATCAAGAACTGGCAAGCGCCAACCACTCCCACCGAGGTACGCCAATTCTTGGGATTGGCCGGTTACTACCGCCGTTTCATCGAAAACTTTTCAAAAATTGCCAAACCCCTCACGGTGCTGACTCAGAAGGAAAAGAAATTTGATTGGACCGATAAACAAGAGTCGGCATTTCAACTGTTGAAATCCAAGCTTTGCAGTGCACCTATTCTATCCCTACCCGAAGGCACCGATGACTTCGTGGTATACTGCGATGCTTCGCACCAAGGTCTCGGTTGCGTGTTGATGCAACGAGACAAGGTCATTGCTTACGCCTCCCGACAACTTAAAGTTCACGAGAAGAACTACACAACCCACGACCTCGAGTTAGGGGCCGTGGTATTCGCTCTCAAAATCTGGAGACACTACCTTTATGGTACCCGAAGTACTGTATTTACCGACCACAAAAGTCTCCAACACATCTTCGACCAAAAAGATCTTAACATGAGGCAACGTCGATGGATCGAGTTGCTCACCGATTACGACTGTGAGATCAAATATCATCCGGGTAAGGCTAACGTGGTTGCCGGTGCTCTCAGTCGTAAGGAACGAACAAAACCGCTTCGAGTCTGGGCCCTCAGTATGACCATTCACAACGATTTGAATATCCAGATTCTCACCGCTCAACTCGAAGCTCTCAAACCCGATAATGTCAAAAACGAGGCCTTACGAGGCATGGATAAACAGTTCGAAATCAGACCCAACGGAGTTAGGTACTTCTATAACCGAATCTGGTTGCCTAGTTTCGGGAACCTTCGGGACTTGGTAATGGATGAAGCTCACAAGTCCAAGTATTCTATCCACCCGGGATCCGACAAAATGTATCACGGCATCAAGGAGTTTTACTGGTGGCCGAACATGAAAGCTGACATTGCCTTGTACGTCAGCAAATGCTTAACTTGTTCCAAGGTCAAGGCCGAGCACCAAAGACCTTCCGGATTGCTCCAACAACCTGAAATTCCTCAATGGAAATGGGAGCAAATTACTATGGATTTCATAACCAAACTACCTAGATCGGCGAGCGGTTGCGATACCATTTGGGTGATCGTCGACCGTCTCACCAAATCGGCTCATTTCTTGGCAATCAGAGAAACCGACAAAATGGAACGTCTTACACAAATTTACATCAAGGAAATCGTTTGCCAACATGGTGTCCCTATCTCTATTATCTCTGACAGGGATGCTCGTTTCACATCTCGCTTCTGGCAATCACTCCAAAAATCACTGGGTACCCGTCTCGATATGAGTACCGCGTACCATCCTCAGACCGATGGCCAGAGCGAACGAACTATTCAGACACTGGAAGACATGCTACGAGCCTGCGTAGTTGATTCCGGTACAAATTGGGAAAGACATCTACCGTTGTGCGAATTCTCGTACAACAACAGCTATCACGCCAGCATTAAGGCTGCACCTTTTGAGGCACTATACGGTCGTAAGTGCCGATCACCGATCTGTTGGACTGAAGTGGGAGATAGTCAACTCACTGGTCCTGAACTTATACATGAAACCACAGAGAAAATCGTCGAAATCCAAAACCGACTCAAAGCCGCGCGTGATCGTCAGAAAAGCTATGCTGACGTGAGACGCAAGCCACTCGAGTTCCAAGTTGGGGATCGAGTACTCTTAAAAGTATCGCCTTGGAAAGGCGTAATCCGATTCGGCAAACGCGGAAAATTAAACCCTAGGTACATTGGGCCTTTTGAAATCCTCGAGAGGATAGGTCCAGTGGCATATCGACTGCAGCTGCCCTCTGAACTCAGCAGCGTGCACCCTACTTTTCACATTTCTAACTTAAAGAAATGTCTGTCTGACGAGACACTTATTATACCACTTGACGAGATTCGCATCGATGACAAACTACATTTCGTTGAGGAACCAGTCGAAATTATGGACCGTGAGGTCAAACAACTGAAACAAAGTCGTATTCCCATCGTCAAAGTCAGGTGGAATTCGCGGCGCGGTCCGGAATTCACTTGGGAACGGGAAGACCAAATGCGACTTAAATATCCTCAATTGTTCCCTGATTCTACCCCAAGCGCGACTTCGACTTAAATTTCGGGACGAAATTCTTTTAACAGGGGGAGAATGTAACAACCGGCAAATTAGGACTAGAATTAGCGCCTAATTCTCTGTTAATACATGTAATTAGTGCCGCGTTAGGCTAATTTATGTATCGGATTATATATTGATAAATATATACAACTTTGCGGTTTGACTTAAATCGTACGCAACTTAAATAGAAAGAAATTCTATTCGACTAAAATGGACGTTGATGAACAAATGTTTATAAACTAAGATAACGCAATTTTGACCAAAATACTAATTTATAATAATTAGTAATTATCTCGTATCACTCGATAAAAGCTTACACGAATTAAAAACAAAAGTAATTAAATTTATACAAACTATATTACATTTCAGACTATTAAGGATTTAAAGAAATAATACAAGTAAATCTTTTTAACAAAAGTTTGTAATTTTAAAATGTATAATTAAACGCGTAAAATAAATATTTAACACTTAAAAGACGGAGAAAACGAACACCGCACGGGGCGCATTGACGGAGACCGAAAATGGGAGGTTAAACCTCCCACTTTCTTCTCTTTTTCCTCACTTTCTTCACCTCTTTCTCTTTCTTCCTCTTTCTTTTCTCTCAAATCACCAAATCACCTCCATCTCACAAAATCATCAAATAACACCATAAAACGACGCCGAATCATACCACTCCTTTGGAGAAAAGTGACCACGACAACACGATCTACATTCCTATCTTTCCGGATTTTCGTTTCGGCATTTTGTAAGTTCCGACAAATTCTCGAAACCTCTCGGTTTTACTTATTTTTGACTAATGGTTGTTTATTTACACTTGATATGTCCATATAAGGTGTAACACCCCCAAATTTGATGATTTGCGGAAGCTTGATTTGGGTGTTACTAATCAATAACAAAGCACAAAGATAAATAGTAAACGACTCTATATGCGTCGTTTTAACAAAATATATTGATAACTGAAATGTTTACAACGTTTAAAGCTTTACATAGCTCGAGTTAAATAAAATAAGATTTCAGTACATAAGTACTTGTACAAAATATACTAATGCAAGAAAATCTCAATCGTCTGTATGCTGACTCGAGCTAAATCCTGAAGCAGAAACATCCTACTGCTGGGTACCTGCGATATATGCTAAAAGGTCAGCTATAAAGCTGGTGAGCTCACAGGTTTGAAATCAAGTAATATCGTATGAACCGCAAGATTTAAATAATGAATTGCATCCAGCAATTAAATAATGAATTGCATCCAGCAATTAAATGATAATCATCGTGTATACAGCCATGAGCACATAGTTGAGCTTAACTCGAGGGCCGGGTCCCCTATAGAGAATTCCGGGCGAGGTGCCTCCACGAATGCCTAATCCACATTCGTCTTCCCAAATATTAGTACGTCCGTTTACCCGGTTAGTGCTTGCTAACCCGGACGAGGAGGGTCAATCCTATATGGTACCATATACTAATATTCACGCTACAACGTATTAACAACTATGCTGACGGAGGACTTTAAAATGATTAGTTTCGAAAAACTCATGTAGTATATGAAAAGTTGGTACTTGCGTTCACATGTTAAAAGTTGAGCAGTATATCACACCCCTGAGTAAAACAGTAAAAGAGGGGCTATGAGACTCACCTGAGTCGTTGAGTTTATGAAAATAAACTGAGGATGATTAGCCGAGAATCGAAGTCCAAAGACTTGTAACCTGAGGGTGTCCATGACACGCGATGGTTATAATATGCGAAGGTATCTAATAAGACTACCTTGTAGTTGTTCGTCCAACTATAATGTCCAAATCTCCACTGTTTGTTGATACGTTTAAGTGTTTGAAAAGTGTACGGCCCGTTGGTGACGGATTTGTAATAATAATCCCAATTATTACCATTTCGATTTCGTGGCGTTTTACTTGAAAAATGTGTTTTGATTGTGTTTTATAAGCCGTTACGAAATCTAAGTACGGGGGTCCGGGGGCAGCGCCCCTGGTAGCGGGGTCCAAGGGGCGGCAGCCCCTGGCGGGGTCCAAGGGGCAGAGCCCCTGGCTGGGGTCGAGCTGCCAGGTCAGCTTGGAAAATTTTTATTTCTACTATATTGCTTTGACGAAAAACGCATCTGGATCTGAATTTGGGTAAAATCGAGTGATAAATTTCGAGTCTCGACACTTAGTAAAAATCTGTGTTTTTGAGGTTCTGGTTTGTGCGACGTAGGGTGCGACGTCGCAGGTAGGATTGCGACGTAGAGCATGACGTCGCTAAAGGCGACGTTTCGCAATTTAATGCGACGTAGGGTGCTACGTCGCTAATGCGACGTAGGTGATTTCTGCGACGTAGGGGCTTGCGTCGCTAAGTGCGACGTGGCGAGGTATTGGCGACGTTAAGGCTGACGTCGCTATATGCGACGTCGCAATTTAATGCGACGTTGTGACTGACGTCGCACTATGCGACGTCACGAGGTGTTTTGCGACGTAGAGGCTGACGTCGCATAAATTCCGGGCCAAATGCGACGTAGCGGTCTGTTGGCCGGAAAATGGGTCGAAAACGAGTTTTTCGGTTTCCGTTCGGTCCAAAACTTTTACCCAACCCTTATTTGAACATTATAAGTCGATACAAACCGCAAACAAGTAAAAACACTTAAAAACGAGAGGTGTCGGAAACTTACAAATCGCCGAAATGAAATTTCGGAAAGATAGAAAGATAGATCGTGTCGCGGTGGTCGTGAATCTCTAAAAATCTTGAAGATCCGAAGTCGTTTGATATGTTTATTTTGCGTTTTTGTGAGATTTTTGAAGGTGGGGGTGGTTGGTGGAGTTGAGAGAAAAGAAAGGAGAAGGAGAAAGAGAGATGAGAAAGTGAGAAAAAGAGAGTGGGAAATGGGAGGTTATCCTCCCATTTTTCGCCCCGCGTTCCCGCTCCGTGCGGTGTTCGTTTGCTCCGTCGTTTCAACGTTAATTAATTATTTTAAATATTAAATGGTACGTTTTAAATACAAATTATTACGTGATATTTTATTTAATTATTTTACAAATAAGTTTACGTTTGAGTTAATAATGTAAGTTGGTTTATTTAGTTTGCGCGTTTTACATTTTAAATTGTATAATTTCTGATTGTATGATACGAACGATTACGAAATATTATAATAATAATATTTTTGACATAACAACGTTATTTAATAAAATTTGTCACCAACGTCCATATTAAATTTGAATCGAAATACATCCGATTTAAATTGCGTACGATTTAATCAAATCGCATATTCGTATATATTCAACAATATATATAATTCGATACATTAATTAGCCTAACCAGGAACTAATTACATGTATTAACATTCGATTAGGCACTAATCTCTAGTCCTAATTTGGCGGGTGTTACATTCTCCCCCTGTTAGAAGAATTTCGTCCCGAAATTTAGCTCAAAGTCGTGTTTGATGTGGAATCAGTGAAAAGTTGAGGATATTTGAGTCGCATTTGGTCTTCCCGTTCCCAAGTGAATTCCGGACCACGCCGCGAATTCCATCTGACCTTGACGATGGGAATACGACTTTGTTTCAGTTGTTTGACCTCACGGTCCATAATTTCAGCGGGTTCCTCAACGAAGTGAAGTTTATCGTCAACACGAATTTCATCTAATGGAATGATAAGTGTCTCATCAGACAGACACTTCTTCAGATTTGAAATATGAAAAGTAGGGTGCACGCTGCTGAGTTCGGATGGCAGCTGCAATCGATAAGCTACGGGGCCAATCCGTTCGAGGATCTCAAAAGGCCCGATGTACCGGGGATTCAACTTCCCGCGTTTGCCAAAACGGATGACGCCTTTCCAAGGCGATACTTTTAAGAGAACTCGATCCCCAACTTGGAACTCGAGTGGTTTGCGTCTCACGTCAGCATAACTTTTCTGACGATCACGTGCGGTTTTGAGTCTGTTTTGGATTTCCACAATTTTCTCAGTGGTGGCGTGAATGAGTTCAGGACCAGTGAGCTGACTATCTCCCACTTCAGTCCAACAGATCGGTGATCGGCACTTACGACCGTACAGTGCCTCAAAAGGTGCAACCTTAATGCTGGCGTGATAACTGTTATTGTACGAGAATTCGCACAACGGTAGATGTTTTTCCCAGTTTGTACCGAAATCAACTACGCAGGCGCGTAGCATATCTTCCAAGGTTTGAATGGTTCGTTCACTTTGACCGTCGGTTTGAGGATGGTACGCGGTACTCATATCGAGACGGGTACCCAATGCTTTCTGAAGTGATTGCCAAAAGTGAGAGGTGAAACGGGCATCTCTGTCAGAGATGATCGAGATTGGAACGCCGTGATGAGAAACGATTTCCTTGATGTAGATTTGTGTAAGGCGTTCCATTTTATCGTTTTCCTTGATTGCCAGGAAATGAGCAGATTTAGTGAGGCGGTCAACGATCACCCAAATGGTATCGCAACCGTTCGACGACTTGGGTAGTTTGGTTATGAAATCCATGGCAATTTGTTCCCATTTCCATTCAGGGATTTCAGGTTGCTGGAGTAAACCAGGCGGTTTCTGATGTTCGGTTTTGACTTTCGAGCAAGTAAGACACTTGCTGACATAAGTGGCGATTTCGGATTTCATGTTTGGCCACCAGTAGAATTCCTTGATGCCGTGGTACATCTTATCGGATCCGGGATGAATAGAATATTTAGACTTGTGAGCTTCGTCCATCACCAAGCCTCTTAGGTTCCCAAAACTGGGCAACCAGATTCGGTTTGAGAAATACCTAATCCCGTTAGGTCTGATTTCGAATTGTTTGTCAATGCCCCGCAAGGCTTCATTTTTGATGTTTTCGGATTTCAGGGCTTCGATCTGAGCGGTATGAATTTGAATGGTAAGATCGTTGTGAATGGTCATACTGAGGGCTCGGACTCGAAGTGGTTTAGGTCGTTCCTTTCGACTGAGGGCATCAGCTACAACATTAGCCTTCCCTGGATGGTACTTGATCTCGCAATCGTAATCGGTAAGCAACTCGACCCAACGACGTTGCCTCATATTGAGATCCTTCTGATCGAAGATATGTTGGAGACTTTTGTGGTCGGTAAAGATAGTGCACTTAGTGCCGTAGAGATAATGTCTCCAGATTTTGAGAGCAAAAACGACAGCTCCAAGCTCGAGATCATGAGTGGTGTAGTTCTTTTCGTGAATTTTTAGCTGTCGTGAGGCATAAGCAATGACCTTGTCTCGTTGCATCAGCACGCAACCAAGACCTTGGTGAGAAGCATCACAGTATACCACGAAGTCATCGGTGCCTTCGGGTAGTGAAAGAATTGGAGCACTGCAAAGCTTTTGTTTCAGAAGTTGAAATGCTGACTCTTGTTTCTCGGTCCAATCGAACCTTTTATCCTTCTGAGTCAGTACCGTGAGTGGTTGAGCTATTTTAGAGAAATTTTCGATAAATCGCCTATAGTACCCAGCAAGACCCAAGAATTGTCGTACTTCAGTGGCAGAGGTGGGTGCTTGCCAGTCTTTGATAGCCTCGATTTTTGATGGGTCCACGTGAATTCCCTGACTGTCGATCACGTGACCAAGAAATTGAACGGTTTGGATCCAGAACTCACACTTAGAGAATTTAGCATAAAGCTCCTCGTGTCTAAGTAGTTCAAGGATGGTTCTGAGGTGTTGCGCATGTTCTTGCTCGTTGCGCGAGTAAATGAGTATGTCATCGATAAAGACAATGACAAACTTATCGAGGTAAGGTTTGCACACCCGGTTCATGAGGTCCATGAATACAGCCGGTGCGTTGGTTAGACCAAAGGGCATCACTTGGAATTCGTAGTGCCCGTAACGAGTTCTGAACGCAGTTTTTGGAATATCGGTGTCGCGAACTCGTAACTGATGATAACCTGATCGCAGGTCGATCTTCGAGTAGAAACTTGAACCCTGAAGTTGGTCGAATAAATCATCAATGCGAGGGAGTGGATAACGGTTTTTGACGGTCAATTTGTTCAACTCTCGGTAGTCGATGCACATTCTGAATGACCCGTCCTTCTTTTTGACAAATAAGACCGGAGCTCCCCAAGGTGAAGAACTCGGTCTAATGAATCCTCGATCCAGAAGTTCCTGTAACTGAGAGGACAACTCCTGAAGTTCGGATGGGGCTAAACGGTATGGTGCGCGGGCCACCGGTGCGGCACCCGGCACGAGATCGATTGAGAACTCAACCTGTCTAGGCGGAGGTAGACCAGGTAGTTCTTCCGGAAAGACTTCGGGAAAGTCTCTAACAATCGGCACATCCTCAAGTCGCTTCTCCTCCGACTTCTTCTCGGTAATGTGTGCGAGTATGGCAGGGTAACCCTTTCTCAGAAATTTTCGGGTTTTTAAGCAGGAGATTATATTGAGTCCCGTCCCACCGGTCTCCCCCTGTATGATCAAGGTTCCACCGACGGCGAGTGGGATACGGACGATCTTATCGTGACAAATGATTTCAGCTCGATGTTTGGACAACCAGTCCATTCCAATAATGACGTCGAAACTTCCGATTTCAATGGGTATAAGGTCGATCGAAAAGATTTCGTCAGCTAGGTTTAAAGTGCAATTAGGTATCGCACTGGTGGTTTCTACAAGTTTTCCATTGGCTAGCTCTACAGTGTACTTAACATCTAAGGCAACAGGAGTGATGTCAAGTAATGGGCAAAAATCATCGGAGATAAAGCTTCTATCAGCACCAGTATCAAATAGAACAGAAGCAGTTAAGTTGTTGAGGAGGAACATACCCGAGACCACATTCGGGTCTTGGCGGGCGTCCCCAGATTTGATGACGAAAGCTCTGCTGCGGGTATTGTTGTTGTTGTTGCGGTTGTTGTTGTTGTTGTTCTTCAGTTTTGGGCACGAGTCCCTGAAATGCCCAGGTTTCCCACACTCAAAGCATACTTTGGGTGGTCTGGTGTTGTTGTTGGAATTGTTGTTGGCAGGTGAGCGGCAATCTTTGGTGAGGTGGCCGTACCTCTTGCAGTTGTTGCAAAAGGGACCACAGGAACCCTCATGGTGACGGCTGCACTTGGGACAATATGGTTTGCTCCCCGTGTAACCCCGGATGATGTCAGTGGTGGTGTTGTAAGCTTTGATGGTGTCGGGTTTCTTGTTTTGTTGGTTGGAGTGGTTGTTGTGGTAGTCAGACCACTTGCGTTTGTTGTTTTGGGAGGATGAAGTGGGTGGTTCAGAATCTTGGCTCATAGACATCAGGTCTTGGGCCAATGAGATTGCACCGTCAATGGTGGTTGGTTTGGAAGAGATGACGTGTCCCCGAACAAAATCAGGGAGACCAAGGGCGTACTTCCTGATTTTATCAGGTTCAGTGCTTACCATAGCTGGGCGGAGAGCAGCTAGTTGTTGAAACCTGGTGGTATAACCATCGATGTCACCACCCTGAACCTTTAAGTTCCAGAACTCCTCATCCAGCTTTTGGAGTTTGGCGATAGAGCAGTACTTGGCAGTGAGTTTGGCTTTCAATTCCTCCCAAGTGATTTGGTAGGCAATGTCAGCACCCACTGATTGGGTATATGAATTCCACCAAGAGTGGGCATCATCTTCAAGAGAGCAGGTGGCGAAGTTTACTTTGTCGTTCTCCGCGCATTTGCTGACACGGAAAATAGTTTCCATTTTCTCGAACCATCTGATTAGTCCGATGGCTCCTTCAGAACCCTTGAAACTCGAGGGTTTGCAGCTTTGGAAGTCCTTGTAAGAACAAGGTTTGGTGGTAGAGGTTCCAGCGGTATCGCTGTTTCTTGTGGAGTTTGGTGGGGTATTCCGAGCCAAGGCTTCAGTAACAGCCTGGGTTATGAGCGAGGTAATCTGTGCATCGGTGTAAGGTCTGGTCTTTGGCGGCATGATTCTTCAATAAGAGAAATGAAGATACATGAGATTTTGCAAGAAAGTTGTATTTATCTCAGATGTACATGTATAAAAGCAGTAATACATAACATCAACAGGAATAATGGCAATTAATATGAGTCGAAAACAGCAAGAATACTTGATAGATGATACGAGTTCAAAGGTTACATCCTACAGATGTATTACAAAAGATGTCGGGAATTGTTACATCCGACCGAATTATAGAATAGCGCGTAGATAGTTACTAGATTACAGGGTAGATTACAAGACAAAGACTACACTAGTCTTAACGTAGATTAATTTGTTCCATCATCGTGACAAGACGGTCCACAGTGTTTGCAAGCCTGCTAGCTTGTCGGGCGTTGTCTTCTGCTAGTGCAAGTCGTTGTGTTAGTCCACGCGCATAT
Source organism: Helichrysum umbraculigerum (assembly GCA_949592205.1). Taxonomy (NCBI): domain Eukaryota; kingdom Viridiplantae; phylum Streptophyta; class Magnoliopsida; order Asterales; family Asteraceae; genus Helichrysum; species Helichrysum umbraculigerum. The sequence goes on along the minus strand of CATIUR010000004.1, from coordinate 6,595,054 downwards.
TCTTCTGCCTCAAGTGAGCGTTGCACACATTCATCCATCCTTTGTTGCAGAAGGGCATTTTCCACCCTTATTTCTATTATTTGATTACGAAGGATATCCATGTTGTTGTTAGTGGTTTCAAGATCGTCGGAGACTTGTTCTATGCGTTCGAGGGATGTAAGTCTCCAGTTTTCGTTTGTTTCCTGCAACACGACATCCATGGTGCGAAGTCGTTGCTCGTGTTGATTCACCCTAGCGGCTAGAGCCGGCAAGGTGGAGTGAGTGTGGTACGGGCCAGCTCGAGGCAATCTGGAGTTCCTCCTTGCTACCCTTGGGTTCTGCGACCCGGATTGAGAACGAGATGAATTTGATGGAATGTTTGCCATTTCTGAGACAAAGCGTTAGTAAGATTGAGGCCTATATTCATATAGCTCCTATATAATACAGCCTATTGAGTGTCTAGCATAAACATGTTTAAGTCTCGGTTCTCTCGAGGTCAGAGTCTTCTATTGTACCCTGTTCAGCCATAACTACTTTCAGGTCTTACATCATCTTTGCTTAATTGTACATAGTTGATCAGGCTATGTTAAATTAAACTCGTATGCTGTAATCCCTGAACCAGTCATACCTAATAAGGAATACTGCCTAATGGTCATAGTCTAGGTTCACTAAATGCAACCTAGTTCACTATAACCTTAGGCTCTGATACCAATCTGTAACACCCCCAAATTTGATGATTTGCGGAAGCTTGATTTGGGTGTTACTAATCAATAACAAAGCACAAAGATAAATAGTAAACGACTCTATATGCGTCGTTTTAACAAAATATATTGATAACTGAAATGTTTACAACGTTTAAAGCTTTACATAGCTCGAGTTAAATAAAATAAGATTTCAGTACATAAGTACTTGTACAAAATATACTAATGCAAGAAAATCTCAATCGTCTGTATGCTGACTCGAGCTAAATCCTGAAGCAGAAACATCCTACTGCTGGGTACCTGCGATATATGCTAAAAGGTCAGCTATAAAGCTGGTGAGCTCACAGGTTTGAAATCAAGTAATATCGTATGAACCGCAAGATTTAAATAATGAATTGCATCCAGCAATTAAATAATGAATTGCATCCAGCAATTAAATGATAATCATCGTGTATACAGCCATGAGCACATAGTTGAGCTTAACTCGAGGGCCGGGTCCCCTATAGAGAATTCCGGGCGAGGTGCCTCCACGAATGCCTAATCCACATTCGTCTTCCCAAATATTAGTACGTCCGTTTACCCGGTTAGTGCTTGCTAACCCGGACGAGGAGGGTCAATCCTATATGGTACCATATACTAATATTCACGCTACAACGTATTAACAACTATGCTGACGGAGGACTTTAAAATGATTAGTTTCGAAAAACTCATGTAGTATATGAAAAGTTGGTACTTGCGTTCACATGTTAAAAGTTGAGCAGTATATCACACCCCTGAGTAAAACAGTAAAAGAGGGGCTATGAGACTCACCTGAGTCGTTGAGTTTATGAAAATAAACTGAGGATGATTAGCCGAGAATCGAAGTCCAAAGACTTGTAACCTGAGGGTGTCCATGACACGCGATGGTTATAATATGCGAAGGTATCTAATAAGACTACCTTGTAGTTGTTCGTCCAACTATAATGTCCAAATCTCCACTGTTTGTTGATACGTTTAAGTGTTTGAAAAGTGTACGGCCCGTTGGTGACGGATTTGTAATAATAATCCCAATTATTACCATTTCGATTTCGTGGCGTTTTACTTGAAAAATGTGTTTTGATTGTGTTTTATAAGCCGTTACGAAATCTAAGTACGGGGGTCCGGGGGCAGCGCCCCTGGTAGCGGGGTCCAAGGGGCGGCAGCCCCTGGCGGGGTCCAAGGGGCAGAGCCCCTGGCTGGGGTCGAGCTGCCAGGTCAGCTTGGAAAATTTTTATTTCTACTATATTGCTTTGACGAAAAACGCATCTGGATCTGAATTTGGGTAAAATCGAGTGATAAATTTCGAGTCTCGACACTTAGTAAAAATCTGTGTTTTTGAGGTTCTGGTTTGTGCGACGTAGGGTGCGACGTCGCAGGTAGGATTGCGACGTAGAGCATGACGTCGCTAAAGGCGACGTTTCGCAATTTAATGCGACGTAGGGTGCTACGTCGCTAATGCGACGTAGGTGATTTCTGCGACGTAGGGGCTTGCGTCGCTAAGTGCGACGTGGCGAGGTATTGGCGACGTTAAGGCTGACGTCGCTATATGCGACGTCGCAATTTAATGCGACGTTGTGACTGACGTCGCACTATGCGACGTCACGAGGTGTTTTGCGACGTAGAGGCTGACGTCGCATAAATTCCGGGCCAAATGCGACGTAGCGGTCTGTTGGCCGGAAAATGGGTCGAAAACGAGTTTTTCGGTTTCCGTTCGGTCCAAAACTTTTACCCAACCCTTATTTGAACATTATAAGTCGATACAAACCGCAAACAAGTAAAAACACTTAAAAACGAGAGGTGTCGGAAACTTACAAATCGCCGAAATGAAATTTCGGAAAGATAGAAAGATAGATCGTGTCGCGGTGGTCGTGAATCTCTAAAAATCTTGAAGATCCGAAGTCGTTTGATATGTTTATTTTGCGTTTTTGTGAGATTTTTGAAGGTGGGGGTGGTTGGTGGAGTTGAGAGAAAAGAAAGGAGAAGGAGAAAGAGAGATGAGAAAGTGAGAAAAAGAGAGTGGGAAATGGGAGGTTATCCTCCCATTTTTCGCCCCGCGTTCCCGCTCCGTGCGGTGTTCGTTTGCTCCGTCGTTTCAACGTTAATTAATTATTTTAAATATTAAATGGTACGTTTTAAATACAAATTATTACGTGATATTTTATTTAATTATTTTACAAATAAGTTTACGTTTGAGTTAATAATGTAAGTTGGTTTATTTAGTTTGCGCGTTTTACATTTTAAATTGTATAATTTCTGATTGTATGATACGAACGATTACGAAATATTATAATAATAATATTTTTGACATAACAACGTTATTTAATAAAATTTGTCACCAACGTCCATATTAAATTTGAATCGAAATACATCCGATTTAAATTGCGTACGATTTAATCAAATCGCATATTCGTATATATTCAACAATATATATAATTCGATACATTAATTAGCCTAACCAGGAACTAATTACATGTATTAACATTCGATTAGGCACTAATCTCTAGTCCTAATTTGGCGGGTGTTACATAAGGGTTGGGTAAAAGATTTGGACCCAACGGAAACCGGGAAACTCGTTTTCGACTAAATTTCCGGCCATCAGACCGCAACGTCGCACCTGGCCAGGGGCCTCTGCGACGTCGCGGCCTACGTCGCACAAAAATCTCAACGTCGCACTAGCGATGCAGCCCCTTACGTCGCATTAATTTGCGGATGTCATACATGGCGACGTAGACTTTAACGTCGCAAACCGAACCAACGTCGCATTAGCGACGCCACCCCCCTACGTCGCATTGATTTGCGAAGGTCGCATCATGCGACGTACATGCCCACGTCGCACCTTACGTCGCTTGCAACGTCGCATGCGACGTCGCACAAACCAGAACCTTGAAAACTCAGATTTTTACTAAGTGTCGGAACCAAGATTTTAACACCTGATTTTACCCAAATTCGGATCCAGATGCGTTTTTCGTCAAAGCAATATAGTAGAAATAAAAATTTTCCAAGCTGACTTGGCAGCTCGACCCCAGCCAGGGGCTCTGCCCCTTGGACCCCGCCAGGGGCTGCCGCCCCTTGGACCCCGCTACCAGGGGCGCTGCCCCCGGACCCCCGTCATTAAATGTTGTAAATACTTTTCACACTAAGTGTTGAACACTTACAAATATCGAAACCTGATTCAACGATACATGTAAGGATAACACTTTGAATCATTATTACAAACCGTCACCAACGGGCCATATTTGTTTTCAAACTACAAACGGATTACTAAACAAACACTTGGACATAATGAGTTGTGTAGACAACTAGCCTAGATGGTCTTGCGAGACATCTACTTACTTAACTTTATATGTTTAGGCATTTGAAGGTTACGGGTTCGGAGAACCTACGGTTGATATTACTTACTCGTTTATTGATATAAACGTACTTGCAAAGACTCAGGTGAGTCTTACAGCCCCACTTTTACTGTTTATATACCGGGTGAGATACATTGCTTGCTTTTCTTGAACACAAGTACTAAAACTGTTTACTATACCAAACGGAATTGCATGAGTTGTTTACTACTTACAGAAGTCTCTCCATCATATATCGTTAGTTATGGACTTAAGGGCGAACACTAGTTAATGGATCCATTAGGGAAATGACCCTCCCCGCCCGGGGTAGTAGCGCTACCACGAACCGTTCTGTATAAACGGGCGACTATTATTTCGTTACTTATGCTTGCTCAGTTACGAGCATGTCACGGGAGCAACTTATTACTTACGGGTTAAGCTTCGATTATGAGCCTCATGGCAACGGTATAACTTAATTACTTTACTTTTGCTGGATTTGCAAATACTTGATATACGCCTGCGGGCACTACTGATGAAATCTTGTGTTCAAACTGATTATTTACTGATAAACCTGTGAGATTCACCAACCTTTTGGTTGACCATTTTTAGCATGTATTCTCAGGTACACTTACGGAGTAGGATCACTCCAGGATCACTAGCTAGAGTCGCATGATTTCCAAACTGCATTTAACGGAGATTCTTTGGCATTATCTTTTGTAGCTATGGTTATGTAATAGAATCTCCCGCCACATACGCGGACTCTAGGCTTACATATTTTTGTAAAGAAAACTATATGTTTTCAAACGATTAATTTATGGAATGTAACTATTTTACAAGACGTCTCATTTAGAGGTCGTTTGCTGTATATCTTGTGCTTTGTATATTGATTAGTAACACCCAAGTATGCTTCCGCAAATCACTAAATTTGAGGGTGTTACAGATTGGTATCAGAGCCTAAGGTTATAGTGAACTAGGTTGCATTTAGTGGGCCTAGACTATGACCGTTAGGCAGTATTCTCTTATTAGACATGACTGGTTCAGGAATTACAGCATACGACTTTAATTTAACATAGCCTGATCAACTATGTACAATTAAGGAAAGATGATGTAAGGTCTGAAATAATTATGTTGAACGGGCATACGTTAGTTGACTCTGACCACGAGAGAACCGGACCATTACTTGATACGTGCTAGACACTAGGCTGGATATGATATATGTATATATATTAGCCTCGTCTTACTTACACTCTGCCACAGGAATGGCAAACACACCACCTAATCCGTCACACTCTCACTCACACGGGTCACGGAACCCACGAGTAGCCAGGAGGAACACAAGGCCGCCTCGAAATAGCCCCTATCCTGTTCATAACTCTCAGGAATCGGCACATCTCACGTTGCCAGTGTTGGCTACCCAACTCCGCCGTCAGGAGCAAAGGCTTGAAAATCTCGAACGGGAACAACACCGAATGATCTACCTGCTTCGCCAAGCTCTTGATCACATATCCCAACTCCAGCAAGAACAAGAGGACACAAACCTCTCTGTAAGCATAATTCAGGATTCAATGACCGCTGAATTAGGCGCGGGTGAACTCGTAAGAAACCGACTAGAGGAGTATGAACAGCGTTCACAGGAGACTGAGGACCACTCTCGAGCACTAGTACAGCGACTAGCCTTGGTCGAAGACAACGCCAGACAAGCCAACAGACTAGCAGAAACCGTGGACCGCCTTGTCACGCTGATGGAGCAGATTAATCTGCATCAAGATTAGAACAGTCTATAACTTGTAACCAGTTAACTACTTAATTAGGACCTATGTAATTCAACCGGATGTAACCATTCCCGGTACTTTTGTACTACTACTACTACTCTTTAATCTTTTGGAAACCCCGAACTTTGTATCCAACTTGTTTACCTAAATGGAATATGATTATCACCTCGTACTGTTATCGTGTATCTCATTATATACACTTGTGATATATCATAGTTTCATGCAAATAACTTATTCCACTTTCCTTGTTCTTTCCTTGATCAGCAGCATGCCTCCTCGTCGACAAATCACCCTCACTGAAGCCGAAGTTGCAGGTCTGATTGCCCGTAGCGTGGCCCAAGCCCTAGCTACCCGGACTTCAGCTCCTGGTAGTGAAGATACCGCTAACAATGGACCACAACCCAAGCCCTGCTCATATAAGGACTTCCAAAACTGCAAACCTCTGAACTTTGCAGGTACTGAGGGAGCAATCGGTCTAATACGTTGGATTGAGAAAGTTGAATCGGTATTCCTTATCTGCAACTGTGCGGAGGGGGACAAGGTTAAGTTCTCTGTTAGTACTTTTACTGATACCGCACTCACTTGGTGGAACACCTATGCCCAAACTGTGGGCGTTGCAAATGCTTACAAACTCCCGTGGGAGGAGTTGAAGGAGATGTTGAGGGGCGAGTATTGCCCCAGGGATGAATTGAAACAATTGGAGTTGGAATTCTGGAACCACAAGATGCAAGGTGATGATATCACCGGTTACACCAACCGTTTCCACCAACTGGCACTTCTGTGCCCAACCATGGTCGATCCCGAGTACAAGAGGATCGAGAAATACATTGATGGACTGCCCGAGAAACTCCAGGACCTGGTGACTTCATCCAAACCAGGTACTATCCAGAACGCCATCCGTATGGCCCATGAACTTACGGCAAACGCTGTCCGCCGTAACACAACCTCAGCCCCACCTGCAAACAACAAACGAAAGTGGGAAGGAAACCCCAACTCATCCAACCAAATCACCAACCGAAAGCCTGAGCCCCTTAAGGCTTATTCATCTGGCACTTCGGAAAGGAAAGGGTACGTTGGAAGCAAGCCCTACTGCCCCAAATGCAACCGTCACCACGACGGTTCCTGCCCGTGTACAAACTGCAAACGTTTTGGGCATCTGGCCAAGGATTGTCGAAACATCAGTGCCCCAAAGACTTGTTATGGGTGCGGAAGTCCTGGACACTTTCAGAATAATTGCCCTAAGCAGAAAAACAACAACAACAACAACAGCGACAAACGGAACAACAACCCTGCTCGTAGCAGAGCATTTGTCATCAAAGCTGGGGAAGCTAGAGAAGACCCGAATGTTGTAACGGGTACGTTTCTTCTCAACGATCTTACTGCTTCAGTATTATTTGATACCGGTGCTGATAAAAGTTTCATATCTGATGAGTTTTACCCATTACTTAATGTCACCCCTTCGGCCTTAGATGTTAAGTACACCGTAGAACTCGCAAATGGTAAACTCATAGAAACCAATAGTGTGATACTTAATTGCACTTTAAACCTAGCAAACGAAATCTTCTCAATCGATCTAATGCCTGTTGAACTAGGAAGCTTCGATATCATCGTGGGTATGGACTGGTTGTCCAAGCACCGTGCCGAAATTGTTTGCCATGATAAAATCGTCCGAATTCCTCTCGCCGCCGGTAGTACTTTGATCATACAGGGGGAGACTGGTGGGTCGAGACTAAACTTAATATCCTGTTTAAAAACCCGAAAATTTCTGAGAAAGGGTTACCCAGCAATACTCGCGCACATCACGGAGAAAAAGTCGGAGGAGAAGCGACTTGAAGATGTGCCAATCGTTAGAGACTTTCCCAAAGTCTTTCCAGAGGAACTACCTGGTTTACCTCCACCTAGACAGGTTGAGTTCTCGATTGATCTCGTGCCGGGTGCCGCGCCGGTGGCCCGAGCATCGTACCGCCTAGTCCCATCCGAACTTCAGGAGTTGTCTACTCAGTTACAGGAACTCCTGGATAGAGGATTCATCAGACCGAGTTCTTCACCTTGGGGAGCTCCGGTCTTGTTTGTTAAAAAGAAATACGGTTCGTTTCGAATGTGTATTGACTACCGAGAGTTGAACAAACTAACCGTCAAGAACCGATACCCACTCCCTCGAATCGATGATCTATTCGATCAACTCCAAGGATCAAGCTGTTATTCAAAGATTGATCTTCGATCAGGTTATCATCAATTGCATGTTCGCGATGCTGACATTCCAAAAACCGCATTCAGAACTCGTTACGGGCACTACGAGTTCCAAGTGATGCCATTTGGTCTAACCAACGCACCGGCTGTATTCATGGACCTTATGAATCGGGTGTGCAAACCTTACCTTGACAAGTTTGTCATTGTTTTTATCGATGACATCCTTATCTATTCGCGAAACGAACAAGAACACGCACAACACCTCGGAACCATCCTAGAACTACTTAGACAAGAGGAGCTTTACGCCAAATTCTCTAAGTGTGAGTTCTGGATAAACACCGTTCAATTCCTTGGACACGTTATCGACAGTCAGGGAATTCATGTAGACCCGTCAAAAATCGAGGCAATCAAGAACTGGCAAGCGCCAACCACTCCCACCGAGGTACGCCAATTCTTGGGATTGGCCGGTTACTACCGCCGTTTCATCGAAAACTTTTCAAAAATTGCCAAACCCCTCACGGTGCTGACTCAGAAGGAAAAGAAATTTGATTGGACCGATAAACAAGAGTCGGCATTTCAACTGTTGAAATCCAAGCTTTGCAGTGCACCTATTCTATCCCTACCCGAAGGCACCGATGACTTCGTGGTATACTGCGATGCTTCGCACCAAGGTCTCGGTTGCGTGTTGATGCAACGAGACAAGGTCATTGCTTACGCCTCCCGACAACTTAAAGTTCACGAGAAGAACTACACAACCCACGACCTCGAGTTAGGGGCCGTGGTATTCGCTCTCAAAATCTGGAGACACTACCTTTATGGTACCCGAAGTACTGTATTTACCGACCACAAAAGTCTCCAACACATCTTCGACCAAAAAGATCTTAACATGAGGCAACGTCGATGGATCGAGTTGCTCACCGATTACGACTGTGAGATCAAATATCATCCGGGTAAGGCTAACGTGGTTGCCGATGCTCTCAGTCGTAAGGAACGAACAAAACCGCTTCGAGTCCGGGCCCTCAGTATGACCATTCACAACGATTTGAATATCCAGATTCTCACCGCTCAACTCGAAGCTCTCAAACCCGATAATGTCAAAAACGAGGCCTTACGAGGCATGGATAAACAGTTCGAAATCAGACCCAACGGAGTTAGGTACTTCTATAACCGAATCTGGTTGCCTAGTTTCGGGAACCTTCGGGACTTGGTAATGGATGAAGCTCACAAGTCCAAGTATTCTATCCACCCGGGATCCGACAAAATGTATCACGGCATCAAGGAGTTTTACTGGTGGCCGAACATGAAAGCTGACATTGCCTTGTACGTCAGCAAATGCTTAACTTGTTCCAAGGTCAAGGCCGAGCACCAAAGACCTTCCGGATTGCTCCAACAACCTGAAATTCCTCAATGGAAATGGGAGCAAATTACTATGGATTTCATAACCAAACTACCTAGATCGGCGAGCGGTTGCGATACCATTTGGGTGATCGTCGACCGTCTCACCAAATCGGCTCATTTCTTGGCAATCAGAGAAACCGACAAAATGGAACGTCTTACACAAATTTACATCAAGGAAATCGTTTGCCAACATGGTGTCCCTATCTCTATTATCTCTGACAGGGATGCTCGTTTCACATCTCGCTTCTGGCAATCACTCCAAAAATCACTGGGGACCCGTCTCGATATGAGTACCGCGTACCATCCTCAGACCGATGGCCAGAGCGAACGAACTATTCAGACACTGGAAGACATGCTACGAGCCTGCGTAGTTGATTCCGGTACAAATTGGGAAAGACATCTACCGTTGTGCGAATTCTCGTACAACAACAGCTATCACGCCAGCATTAAGGCTGCACCTTTTGAGGCACTATACGGTCGTAAGTGCCGATCACCGATCTGTTGGACTGAAGTGGGAGATAGTCAACTCACTGGTCCTGAACTTATACATGAAACCACAGAGAAAATCGTCGAAATCCAAAACTGACTCAAAGCCGCGCGTGATCGTCAGAAAAGCTATGCTGACGTGAGACGCAAGCCACTCGAGTTCCAAGTTGGGGATCGAGTACTCTTAAAAGTATCGCCTTGGAAAGGCGTAATCCGATTCGGCAAACGCGGAAAATTAAACCCTAGGTACATTGGGCCTTTTGAAATCCTCGAGAGGATAGGTCCAGTGGCATATCGACTGCAGCTGCCCTCTGAACTCAGCAGCGTGCACCCTACTTTTCACATTTCTAACTTAAAGAAATGTCTGTCTGACGAGACACTTATTATACCACTTGACGAGATTCGCATCGATGACAAACTACATTTCGTTGAGGAACCAGTCGAAATTATGGACCGTGAGGTCAAACAACTGAAACAAAGTCGTATTCCCATCGTCAAAGTCAGGTGGAATTCGCGGCGCGGTCCGGAATTCACTTGGGAACGGGAAGACCAAATGCGACTTAATTATCCTCAATTGTTCCCTGATTCTACCCCAAGCGCGACTTCGACTTAAATTTCGGGACGAAATTCTTTTAACAGGGGGAGAATGTAACAACCGGCAAATTAGGACTAGAATTAGCGCCTAATTCTCTGTTAATACATGTAATTAGTGCCGCGTTAGGCTAATTTATGTATCGGATTATATATTGATAAATATATACAACTTTGCGGTTTGACTTAAATCGTACGCAACTTAAATAGAAAGAAATTCTATTCGACTAAAATGGACGTTGGTGAACAAATGTTTATAAACTAAGATAACGCAATTTTGACCAAAATACTAATTTATAATAATTAGTAATTATCTCGTATCACTCGATAAAAGCTTACACGAATTAAAAACAAAAGTAATTAAATTTATACAAACTATATTACATTTCAGACTATTAAGGATTTAAAGAAATAATACAAGTAAATCTTTTTAACAAAAGTTTGTAATTTTAAAATGTATAATTAAACGCGTAAAATAAATATTTAACACTTAAAAGACGGAGAAAACGAACACCGCACGGGGCGCATTGACGGAGACCGAAAATGGGAGGTTAAACCTCCCACTTTCTTCTCTTTTTCCTCACTTTCTTCACATCTTTCTCTTTCTTCCTCTTTCTTTTCTCTCAAATCACCAAATCACCTCCATCTCACAAAATCATCAAATAACACCATAAAACGACGCCGAATCATACCACTCCTTTGGAGAAAAGTGACCACGACAACACGATCTACATTCCTATCTTTCCGGATTTTCGTTTCGGCATTTTGTAAGTTCCGACAAATTCTCGAAACCTCTCGGTTTTACTTATTTTTGACTAATGGTTGTTTATTTACACTTGATATGTCCATATAAGGGTTGGGTAAAAGATTTGGACCCAACGGAAACCGGAAACTCTTTTTCGACTAAATTTCCGGCCATCAGACCGCAACGTCGCACCTGGCCAGGGGCCTCTGCGACGTCGCGGCCTACGTCGCACAAAAATCTCAACGTCGCACTAGCGACGCAGCCCCTTACGTCGCATTAATTTGCGGATGTCATACATGGCGACGTAGACTTTAACGTCGCAAACCGAACCAACGTCGCATTAGCGACGCCACCCCCTACGTCGCATTGATTTGCGAAGGTCGCATCATGCGACGTACATGCCCACGTCGCACCTTACGTCGCTTGCAACGTCGCATGCGACGTCGCACAAACCAGAACCTTGAAAACTCAGATTTTTACTAAGTGTCGGAACCAAGATTTTAACACCTGATTTTACCCAAATTCGGATCCAGATGCGTTTTTCGTCAAAGCAATATAGTAGAAATAAAAATTTTCCAAGCTGACTTGGCAGCTCGACCCCAGCCAGGGGCTCTGCCCCTTGGACCCCGCCAGGGGCTGCCGCCCCTTGGACCCCGCTACCAGGGGCGCTGCCCCCGGACCCCCGTCATTAAATGTTGTAAATACTTTTCACACTAAGTGTTGAACACTTACAAATAACGAAACCTGATTCAACGATACATGTAAGGATAACACTTTGAATCATTATTACAAACCGTCACCAACGGGCCATATTTGTTTTCAAACTACAAACGGATTACTAAACAAACACTTGGACATAATGAGTTGTGTAGACAACTAGCCTAGATGGTCTTGCGAGACATCTACTTACTTAACTTTATATGTTTAGGCATTTGAAGGTTACGGGTTCGGAGAACCTACGGTTGATATTACTTACTCGTTTATTGATATAAACGTACTTGCAAAGACTCAGGTGAGTCTTACAGCCCCACTTTTACTGTTTATATACGGGGTGAGATACATTGCTTGCTTTTCTTGAACACAAGTACTAAAACTGTTTACTATACCAAACGGAATTGCATGAGTTGTTTACTACTTACAGAAGTCTCTCCATCATATATCGTTAGTTATGGACTTAAGCGCGAACACTAGTTAATGGATCCATTAGGGAAATGACCCTCCCCGCCCGGGGTAGTAGCGCTACCACGAACCGTTCTGTATAAACGGGCGACTATTATTTCGTTACTTATGCTTGCTCAGTTACGAGCATGTCACGGGAGCAACTTATTACTTACGGGTTAAGCTTCGATTATGAGCCTCATGGCAACGGTATAACTTAATTACTTTACTTTTGCTGGATTTGCAAATACTTGATATACGCCTGCGGGCACTACTGATGAAATCTTGTGTTCAAACTGATTATTTACTGATAAACCTGTGAGATTCACCAACCTTTTGGTTGACCATTTTTAGCATGTATTCTCAGGTACACTTACGGAGTAGGATCACTCCAGGATCACTAGCTAGAGTCGCATGATTTCCAAACTGCATTTAACGGAGATTCTTTGGCATTATCTTTTGTAGCTATGGTTATGTAATAGAATCTCCCGCCACATACGCGGACTCTAGGCTTACATATTTTTGTAAAGAAAACTATATGTTTTCAAACGATTAATTTATGGAATGTAACTATTTTACAAAACGTCTCATTTAGAGGTCGTTTGCTGTATATCTTGTGCTTTGTATATTGATTAGTAACACCCAAGTATGCTTCCGCAAATCACTAAATTTGGGGGTGTTACACTTAATACTAAGCTAGTACATGTTATACTACGTAATTTAAACATGAATTAGAAAGAAAAACGAAATGATTCCTTACAATTTTTGAAAACGAAACCGTGAGGTGGTGATGATGAAGAACACGATGATGATGATGATGAACAAGGATGGAGATGATGATGATCCAGATTATGATTATGATTGTTGTTGATGATGTTGTGTTGTTGTTGTTTGGGTTTGAACCGAGAGAAAAGAGAGCGAGAGATTGAGATTGAAATGTGAGCGTGTGTGTGTATCAAATATGTAACACCCCCGAAATTCACTGTTTTGCGGAAGCATAGTTTGGGGTGTTACTAATCAAATATCACAGCACAAAGATAAAGTAAACGACATCTATATGCAACGTTTGTAAATTAGTTACATTCCATAGATATATTGTTTGAAAACTTAGTGTTTTCGTATACAAAAATGTAGTTTCCTTAGAGTCCGCGCGTGTAGCGGGAGATTCTATTACATAATCGTAATATACAAAAGATAATGCTAAGAATCTCCGTTAATGCAGTCGTGTTGAAATCATGCGACTCTAGCTAAAATCCTGGAGTAATCCTACTCCATCCGGGTACCTGAGAAAACATGCTAAAAGTGTCAACCAAAAGGTTGGTGAATCTCACAGGTTTGTAAGTAATATCGGCTTTGTACACGAGATTTCATCAGTAATGCCCGCAGGCGTAAAATCAGCAATTTCAATCCAGAAATCGTAAACCAGTATTTGCAATCCCGCAAATGTAAGTAAGTAAGTAAGTTTATACCGTTGCCATGAGGCTCATAATCGAAGCTTAACCCGTAAGTAATAATTTTGCTCCCGTGACATGCTCGTAAATGAGCAAGCATCAGTAACGAATAATTAGTCACCCGTTTATACGTGTAAATCAGTACGTGGCAGCGCTACTGCCCCGGGCGGGGAGGGTCATTTCCCTAATGGATCCATTAACTAGTGTTCGCACTTAAGTCCATAACTAACGATATATGATGGAGAGACTTCTGTTTGTAAGTAAACTCATGCAATTCCGTTTGGTATAGTAAACAGTTTAGTACTTGTGTTCAAGGAAAAATAGTAGCATGTATCTCCCCCAATAAGATAAAACAGTAAAAGTGGGGCCGTAAGACTCACCTGAGTCTTGTAGTAATCAGTTGCAATTAGCAAGTAGTAAGTAAAGCAAGTAGGTTCTCTGAACCCGTAACCTTCAAATGCCTAATCATATGAAGTTATGTAAGTATGCGTCTCACGAGACGTTTCGTTTAGTTGTACACAACTAGTATATCCAGTGTTTGTCCGTATGTTTGTAATTGTTTGTTTGTTGGAAAACATGTTTGGCCCGTTGGTGACGGTTTGTAGCAAAAATTCTAAAATGTTGACTTTGCTACAGTAGATTTGCTACAGTACTGCTACAGTAAAATTTGACTTTTTTGTACAGTAACTTTGACTTTTTCTATAGTGAAAATCCTTTAAAATTTCCAAGTTTTCTGTTTTCTGCGACATAATATGCGACACAAGGGTTTATATGCGACACAAGGGTTGTGTCGCATGAAGGATGCGACACAAGATCTCTGCGACACAGTGGTTGTGTCGCAAAAGCTTGCGATGCTAATTCAATAGCGACATAAGGGTTGTGTCGTATAAAAATACGACATAATATGCGACATAGAGTGCGACACAATATTGTGTCGCAAAGATTACGACACTAAAGGATCAGTACGACACAAGGTGCGACATAAACGGGTTTATGCGACATAGCATGTTACACAAGGCTTGTGTCGCATGTATGAACACCAGCCCAGAAACTTTCGGGTTTCAAGAATTTCCGACCAAAAACACAAATCTAACCCATTTTTGAGCTATAAAATCGTGTATTCTTCATGTATTAGGTTATATCTAAGTTGTGTACACATCAAAACATCAAAACATTACACCAAATTGAATAGATCTAAGATTTTAGAAATTTCTTACTTTTGCAAATCGAGCTAAATGGAGGATGAGATGATGAAAACGATCTTGATATTCTTGTTCCACTCGTGTTGGTGATTCCGAATATGTAATTTTCGTGGGTCGGTTTGTATTCCGAAAATTTGGTGTGGATTTGGTTGAGAGTGTTTGGAAGATGTGTGTGTGTTTGAAATGGTGAAAATGAAAGAATGGGAGTAGGGGTTGGTTGGGGTTGGCTGATCCAAAGGGGGAGGGAGGGGAAAACGCTCCCTAAAACTCAGTGTTTACACCGTGTCCTAATCGTTTTATCCTTTGTTTTTAGTATTTTAACCAAACCGTTATATTTTAAAATGTAACTGGAATATTTAAATAAAAATACTTTGAAATTAATAATAAAACATTTGTCGAAGTATTTAAATTATTAATTCGCGTTTAATACGTTTTGTTGCATTATTTAAAATGTCGTCGCGATAATATATAAATAGTGTTCGTTCAATTGCGTATTTAATATAACAAAATACGTTCTCATTATTTAAGTAAATTTCTGTCACCAACGTCCAAGTAAACTGTGTCGGACTCCGTCCGGTTAATTCGCACGATTTATCCAAATCGCGTAAGTACACACATATATATATAAATCACCTTATATATATATACAAATAGAGCATGTAATTAGTCCTATTACATACTAATTACAACTAGTTACAAACAATTAGGCATAATTAATTATCCTAATTATGCAGGTGTTACATTCTCCCCTTGTTAAAGAAATTTCGTCCCGAAATTAGCTTGAGTGCACGGACGGTGCGTTATCTGGGAAGAGATGTGGGTATTTCTGTCGCATTTGGTCTTCCCGTTCCCAGGTGAACTCAGGGCCGCGCCTAGAATTCCACCTGACCTTTACGATGGGAATACGACTCTGTTTCAATCGTTTGACCTCACGGCCCATGATTTCCATAGGTTCCTCGACAAAATGAAGCTTATCATCGATTTGAATTTCGTCGAGCGGTATAATCAGTGTCTCGTCAGACAGACATTTCTTCAAGTTAGAAATGTGGAATGTGTTGTGTACGCTGCTAAGTTCAGCAGGAAGTTGCAGGCGGTATGCCACTGGACCAATCTTTTCTAGGATTTCGAATGGTCCGATGTACCTAGGATTTAGTTTGCCTCGCTTTCCGAATCGAATGACACCCTTCCACGGTGCCACTTTGAGAAGTACCTTGTCCCCTACCTGGAACTCAAGGTGTTTGCGTCTCACGTCAGCATAGCTTTTCTGACGATCACGTGCGGCTTTCAGCCGGTTTTGAATACCGATGATTTTCTCAGTAGTTTCCTGAATGATTTCTGGACCCGTGAGTTGGGAATCTCCTAACTCAGTCCAACAGATGGGTGATCGGCACTTACGTCCGTAAAGTGCCTCGAAGGGTGCAGCCTTTATGCTGGTATGGTAACTGTTGTTGTACGAAAACTCGCACAACGGTAAGTGATTTTCCCAAGAAGTACCGAAGTCAACTACGCAGGCTCGTAGCATATCCTCCAGTGTTTGAATAGTTCGCTCGCTTTGGCCATCGGTTTGCGGGTGATAAGCAGTACTCATATCCAGACGAGTACCAAGAGATTTTTGTAGCGATTGCCAAAAGTTAGAAGTAAAACGGCTGTCCCTATCCGAGATGATCGAGATAGGTACACCGTGTCGCGAGATGATTTCTTTGACATAGATGCGAGTCAGACGCTCCATCTTGTCGGTTTCCTTGATGGCCAGAAAATGAGCAGATTTCGTGAGACGGTCCACGATCACCCAAATGGTATCGCAACCACTCGAAGTTTTCGGTAGTTTGGTAATGAAGTCCATGGAAATCTGTTCCCATTTCCATTGAGGAATTTCAGGTTGTTGGAGCAACCCAGAGGGTCTTTGGTGTTCGGTCTTTACTTTGGAACAGGTTAGGCATTTACTGACGTACAAGGCGATGTCAGCTTTCATGTTAGGCCACCAATACAACCCTTTGACGTCATGATACATCTTATCAGAACCAGGATGTATAGAGTATCGAGATTTGTGAGCTTCAGCCATCACCAAATCTCGCAAGTTTCCGAATTTGGGTAACCACACCCGGTTAGAGAAGCATCGAGTTCCATCGGGTTTGATTTCGAATTGTTTATCCAAGCCTCGCAAGGCTTCATTTTTCAAGTTTTCATCGTTGAGTGCCTCAAGTTGAGCGGTAAGGATTTGAGCAGGAAGCTCGTTACGAATTGTCATAGAAAGTGCTCGGACTCGAAGGGGTTTCACTCGTTCTTTTCGGCTTAAGGCATCGGCCACTACGTTAGCCTTGCCCGGATGGTATTTGATCTCGCAGTCGTAGTCACTAAGTAACTCAACCCAGCGACGTTGTCTCATGTTTAGATCTTTCTGATCGAATATGTGTTGGAGACTTTTGTGATCGGTAAAGATAGTGCTTTTCGTACCGTAGAGATAATGTCTCCAGATTTTCAATGCGAAGACCACAGCACCTAACTCAAGGTCGTGGGTCGTATAGTTTTTCTCGTGGATTTTCAGTTGTCGTGAGGCATAGGCAATGACTTTTTCCCGTTGCATCAACACACAACCAAGTCCTTGGTGTGAGGCGTCGCAGTAAACTACGAAATCGTCGGTGCCCTCGGGTAAGGACAAGATTGGTGCACTGCAAAGTTTGTTTTTCAATAGCTGGAAGGCTGACTCTTGCTTATCCGTCCAATCGAACTTCTTATCTTTCTGAGTCAGTGTGGTTAGAGGAACAGCTATTCTTGAAAAGTTTTCGATGAATCGGCGGTAATAACCAGCAAGACCTAAGAATTGTCTCACTTCGGTTGGAGTGGTCGGTGACTCCCAGCCCTTGATTGCTTCAATCTTGGCGGGATCAACATGAATTCCTTGGCTGTCAATCACGTGCCCGAGGAATTGAACGGTTCGAATCCAGAACTCACACTTAGAGAATTTGGCATATAACTCTTCGCGTTTCAGGAGTCCTAGAATGGTTTTCAGATGTTGAGCATGTTCCTGCTCGTTGCGAGAGTAAATCAAGATATCATCGATGAACACAATGACGAATTTGTCAAGATATGGTTTGCACACCCGATTCATAAGGTCCATGAATACGGCCGGTGCGTTGGTCAACCCGAATGGCATCACTTGAAATTCGTAATGCCCATAACGAGTTCGGAAAGCTGTCTTTGGAATGTCATTGTCACGGACTCGGAGTTGATGATAACCCGACCGTAGATCAATCTTTGAGTAAACACTCGATCCTTGGAGTTGGTCAAACAGATCATCGATTCTAGGAAGTGGGTACCGATTCTTTATGGTTAGCTTATTCAGCTCTCGGTAGTCAATACACATGCGGAAAGATCCATCTTTCTTTTTCACGAATAAGACTGGAGCTCCCCAAGGCGAGGAACTTGGTCGAATGAATCCTCTGTCCAGGAGTTCCTGTAGTTGGTTAGACAACTCCTGCATTTCGGATGGTGCTAAACGGTAAGGGGCTCGTGCCACGGGTGCAGCTCCGGGCACAAGTTCGATTTGGAATTCAACTTGTCTAGGTGGCGGAAGTCCGGGCAAGTCTTCAGGAAAGACTTCCGGGAAATCCCGCACGATCAGAACATCCGCAAGTCGCTTCTCCTCCGACTTCTTCTCCGTTACATGTGCGAGGATGGCTTGATACCCTTTTCGTAGATATTTTCTAGTTTTCGGACAAGATACAATATTCAGATTCCGTCTACCGGTCTCCCCTTGTAGGACTAAGGTTCCACCGGAGACAAGAGGTATGCGAACGAGTTTGTCATGACAGATGATTTCAGCTCGGTGCTTGGATAACCAATCCATACCGACAATAATATCGAAGCTGCCGATCTCGACAGGGATTAAATCAATGGAAAACGTTTCGTTCGTGAGGTTAAGTGTACAGTTGTGTATGATGCTATCAGTCTCAATCAGTTTGCCGTTAGCTAATTCTACAATGTATTTAGCATCTAAGGCAGTGGGAGTTATATCAAGTAAAGGGCTAAATTTCTCAGAAATGAAGCTTCTATCGGCACCGGTATCAAATAATACAGAAGCAGTAAGGTCGTTGAGAAGGAACGTACCCGTCACGACATTCGGGTCTTGTCTGGCTTCCCCAGCCTTGATAACGAATGATCTGCCGCGAGCAGGGTTGTTGTTGTTTTTCAGCTTTGGGCAATCTTTCTTGAAGTGCCCTGAATTTCCGCACCCAAAGCAGGCCTTTGGTGCATTAGTGTTGGGGGTAGAAATGTTGGTTCGGCAATCCTTGGCTAGATGCCCGAACCGTTTGCAGTTGGAGCAAGGGCAAGAACCGTCATGATGGCGGCTGCATTTGGAACAGTAAGGCTTGTTCCCGCTGTACCCTTTCTTTTCCGAAGTCCCCGATGAATAAGCCTTAATGTACTCAGGCTTTTTGTTGGAGGTTTGGTTGGATGAGT
The DNA here is from genome assembly GCA_949592205.1 of Helichrysum umbraculigerum. Taxonomy (NCBI): domain Eukaryota; kingdom Viridiplantae; phylum Streptophyta; class Magnoliopsida; order Asterales; family Asteraceae; genus Helichrysum; species Helichrysum umbraculigerum. The sequence continues at coordinate 6,575,576 of CATIUR010000004.1, read as the reverse complement.
TGGGGTTACCTTCCCACTTGCGTTTGTTGTTTGCAGATGGGGTTGAAGTTGTGCCACGGCGGACAAAATTTGCCGTTAGTTCATGGGCCATACGGATGGCGCTCTGAATAGTACCCGGTTTGGATGAAATCACCAGGTCCTGTAGTCTCTCGGGAAGTCCATCAACGAATTTCTCGATCCTCTTGTACTCAGGATCGACCATGGTTGGGCACAGAAGTGCCAGTTGGTGGAAACGGTTAGTGTATCCGGTGATATCATCACCCTGCATCTTGTGGTTCCAGAATTCCATTTCCAGTTGTTTCAATTCATCCCTGGGGCAGTACTCGCCCCTCAACATTTCTTTCAACTCCTCCCACGGGAGTTGGTAAGCAGTAGCAACACTCACAGTCTGGGCATAAGTGTTCCACCAGGTGAGTGCGGTGTCAGTAAAAGTACTAACGGAGAACTTAACTTTGTCTCCTTCCGCACAGTTGCAGATCAGAAATACGGATTCGACTTTCTCGATCCAGCGTACTAGACCGATAGCTCCCTCAGTACCTGCAAAGTTTAGAGGTTTGCAGTTCAGAAAGTCTTTGTATGAACAGGGTTTAGCAGTAGTGGTTTCAGCGGCATCGCTGTTCCTCGAGGAATTTGGTGGAGTATTCCGAGCCAAGGCTTCAGTAACAGCCTGGGTTATAAGGGAGGTAATCTGGGCATCGGTGTATGGTCTTGTCTTTGGCAGCATGATTCTTCAATAAAAGAAATGAAGATACATGAGATTTTGTAGGAACTTGTAATTGTCACAGATGTACATGTATAAAAGCAGTAATACATAACATCAACATGGAAAAATGACAATTATTATGAGTTGAAATATCAAGGAATATTTGATGGATAATGTGAGTTCAAAGGTTACATCCTACAGAGATATTACAAAAGGTGTCGGGAATTGTTACATCCGACTAGTTTATAGAATAGCGCTAGATAGTCATTGGGTTACGAGATAGATTACAAGACAAAGACTACACTAGTCTTAATGTAGATTAATCTGTTCCATCAGCGCGACAAGGCGGTCCACGGTTTCTGCCAGCCTGTTGGTTTGCCTGGCGTTGTCTTCAACTAAGGCCAGTCGTTGTGCTAGTACACGAGAGTGATCCTCAGTCTCCTGTGAACGTTGTTCACATTCCTCTAGTCGGTTTCTTACAAGTTCATCCGCACCTAATTCGGCGGTCATTGAATCCTGGATTATGCTTACAGAGAGGCCGGTATCTTCTTGTTCTCGCTGGAGTTGTGATATGTGGTCAAGAGCTTGACGAAGCAGGTAGGTCATTCGGTGTTGTTCCAGTTCAAGATTTTCGAGTCTTTGCTCCTGACGGCGGAATTGGGTAGCCAATACTGGCAACGTGAGATGTGCCGAGTTCTGAGAGTTATGTACAGGGTAAGGACTGTTTCGAGGCGACCTTGTGTTCCTCTTGGCTACTCGTGGGTTCCGTGACCCATGTGAGTGAGAGTGTGACGGATTAGGTGGTGTGTTTGCCATTCCTATGGCAGAATGTAAGTAAGACGAGGCTAATATATATACATATATCATATCCAGCCTATTGTCTAGCACATATCAAGTAATGGTCCGGTTCTCTCATGGTCAGAGTCAACTAACGTATCCCCGTTCAACATAATCATTTCAGACCTTACATCATCTTTCCTTAATTGTACATAGTTGATCAGGCTATGTTAAATTAAAGTCGTATGCTGTAATTTCTGAACCAGTCATGTCTAATAAGAGAATACTGCCTAACGGTCATAGTCTAGGCCCACTAAATGCAACCTAGTTCACTATAACCTTAGGCTCTGATACCAATCTGTAACACCCCCGAAATTCACTGTTTTACGGAAGCATAGTTTGGGGTGTTACTAATCAAATATCACAGCACAAAGATAAAGTAAACGACATCTATATGCAACGTTTGTAAATTAGTTACATTCCATAGATATATTGTTTGAAAACTTAGTGTTTTCGTATACAAAAATGTAGTTTCCTTAGAGTCCGCGCGTGTAGCGGGAGATTCTATTACATAATCGTAATATACAAAAGATAATGCTAAGAATCTCCGTTAATGCAGTCGTGTTGAAATCATGCGACTCTAGCTAAAATCCTGGAGTAATCCTACTCCATCCGGGTACCTGAGAAAACATGCTAAAAGTGTCAACCAAAAGGTTGGTGAATCTCACAGGTTTGTAAGTAATATCGGCTTTGTACACGAGATTTCATCAGTAATGCCCGCAGGCGTAAAATCAGCAATTTCAATCCAGAAATCGTAAACCAGTATTTGCAATCCCGCAAATGTAAGTAAGTAAGTAAGTTTATACCGTTGCCATGAGGCTCATAATCGAAGCTTAACCCGTAAGTAATAATTTTGCTCCCGTGACATGCTCGTAAATGAGCAAGCATCAGTAACGAATAATTAGTCACCCGTTTATACGTGTAAATCAGTACGTGGCAGCGCTACTGCCCCGGGCGGGGAGGGTCATTTCCCTAATGGATCCATTAACTAGTGTTCGCGCTTAAGTCCATAACTAACGATATATGATGGAGAGACTTCTGTTTGTAAGTAAACTCATGCAATTCCGTTTGGTATAGTAAACAGTTTAGTACTTGTGTTCAAGGAAAAATAGTAGCATGTATCTCCCCCAATAAGATAAAACAGTAAAAGTGGGGCCGTAAGACTCACCTGAGTCTTGTAGTAATCAGTTGCAATTAGCAAGTAGTAAGTAAAGCAAGTAGGTTCTCTGAACCCGTAACCTTCAAATGCCTAATCATATGAAGTTATGTAAGTATGCGTCTCACGAGACGTTTCGTTTAGTTGTACAAAACTAGTATATCCAGTGTTTGTCCGTATGTTTGTAATTGTTTGTTTGTTGGAAAACATGTTTGGCCCGTTGGTGACGGTTTGTAGCAAAAATTCTAAAATGTTGACTTTGCTACAGTAGATTTGCTACAGTACTGCTACAGTAAAATTTGACTTTTTTGTACAGTAACTTTGACTTTTTCTATAGTGAAAATCCTTTAAAATTTCCAAGTTTTCTGTTTTCTGCGACATAATATGCGACACAAGGGTTTATATGCGACACAAGGGTTGTGTCGCATGAAGGATGCGACACAAGATCTCTGCGACACAGTGGTTGTGTCGCAAAAGCTTGCGATGCTAATTCAATAGCGACATAAGGGTTGTGTCGTATAAAAATACGACATAATATGCGACATAGAGTGCGACACAATATTGTGTCGCAAAGATTACGACACTAAAGGATCAGTACGACACAAGGTGCGACATAAACGGGTTTATGCGACATAGCATGTTACACAAGGCTTGTGTCGCATGTATGAACACCAGCCCAGAAACTTTCGGGTTTCAAGAATTTCCGACCAAAAACACAAATCTAACCCATTTTTGAGCTATAAAATCGTGTATTCTTCATGTATTAGGTTATATCTAAGTTGTGTACACATCAAAACATCAAAACATTACACCAAATTGAATAGATCTAAGATTTTAGAAATTTCTTACTTTTGCAAATCGAGCTAAATGGAGGATGAGATGATGAAAACGATCTTGATATTCTTGTTCCACTCGTGTTGGTGATTCCGAATATGTAATTTTCGTGGGTCGGTTTGTATTCCGAAAATTTGGTGTGGATTTGGTTGAGAGTGTTTGGAAGATGTGTGTGTGTTTGAAATGGTGAAAATGAAAGAATGGGAGTAGGGGTTGGTTGGGGTTGGCTGATCCAAAGGGGGAGGGAGGGGAAAACGCTCCCTAAAACTCAGTGTTTACACCGTGTCCTAATCGTTTTATCCTTTGTTTTTAGTATTTTAACCAAACCGTTATATTTTAAAATGTAACTGGAATATTTAAATAAAAATACTTTGAAATTAATAATAAAACATTTGTCGAAGTATTTAAATTATTAATTCGCGTTTAATACGTTTTGTTGCATTATTTAAAATGTCGTCGCGATAATATATAAATAGTGTTCGTTCAATTGCGTATTTAATATAACAAAATACGTTCTCATTATTTAAGTAAATTTCTGTCACCAACGTCCAAGTAAATTGTGTCGGACTCCGTCCGGTTAATTCGCACGATTTATCCAAATCGCGTAAGTACACACATATATATATAAATCACCTTATATATATATACAAATAGAGCCTGTAATTAGTCCTATTACATACTAATTACAACTAGTTACAAACAATTAGGCATAATTAATTATCCTAATTATGCAGGTGTTACAAAATAATTGAGGTCGGGTATTATAACCGGCCTCAATTATTGAGGTAGATAGGTAATTCTCGACCCGTGTTCGTGTACCCGATCGTAATGTAGTATAATATTTTAAAATGGAAAATTTCTAAATATTATATCGTATACATTTTTAATCAAAGCATTTTATAAAAATACTTTTAACGGGGTATAAAAATATATCTTTGTTTTACTTAAAATGTACGGATAGTTTTCAGTATCTAAAATGTATTTAAATTTCGAACGGAGTACGTAATTATTATCCTCAATAATAATACTTGATTTAAAAATGTTTTTCGCTCGCTTTCATTTTGAGTTTCTACGTTTTGTTAAATTCATGTATTTGCGATTATTAATTAATCGTTTCGGTTTATATATATACATATATATATATATATATAATACTTGTGTAACATCCGTAAAAATACCATTAAATATGATATTATTATTATTATTGTGTGTAAAATAACACTTAATAATTAGTTAAATTACTTTTTAAAGTTTTAAAATTTGATTTTACATACAGTTATGTATTTAAGATTAATATATAACCCAACTTAAAAATATATATATAGTCATTTCTAAATTTTGGAAGAAAGTAAAATGTATCATTATAAATATACGTTTTTATGAAAGTTATAATAAAAGTATTAGATAGATATTATATATAATAGGATAATTGTATCCTTGTCATCAAATACTTAAAACCCTATCTAATTGTATGACTAAGTTGTTAAAAATGATGTGTAATATTTCTTGATTGTTAACGCTTCAAGAATTGTTAGACACCTAATTGAGCCTATATGTAGGTATGCTTACAAGCACCTCAATTTGTATAGTATAAATAGAGGTCCAAGACATAAGTTCAAACTCACACCTAAAATCTCTACACTCTTTACATACACAAGTACATACACCCCACGTGCATCCATACTCTCTCTAGCCAATCAGGTAACATCTCCTTTGTATTAATATTTAATTAATATTCAATTAATTTAAATTTAAATATGTAAGTTTTGTTTACGTAGAACTCCTTTTATGTAGCCATACATAATAATATAATAGAATATAGAAAATGTAGTGGCAGCTTGTTTTCATTTCAATAATAGTTATAATATTATGCTAATAACATTATAATGATGATTTAATAACGTTTATAATTATATTATAATGTCTAAATATTAATTCAATCTTTCATGTGTATAAATCTAATAGGTTGAAACAACAATCTCAGTTTAAACTATCGAGGTGAGTTTCGTGTTATTTTCAAAACTGAGATATATGCAATATACCACGTGATTACCTGATCACTTGATTATCTGTTTAAATTGCATTTAAGTACGAATGTTGATTTTTAAATATATTATGTCACGTTAGTCGTCGGGTAACCAGGAGCTGAAACGTAACGGTCGTTGGCTCATTAATATATATGTATTTTAATTAATTAATGGCTGAAACATGATGGTTGTTGGCTCACATATATATTAGTACGATTAGTACACAAGCGGCCACTTGTTTGTACTAAGTCAGTACTAGCAGATACTTGTCACTATCGAAAGTGCTGGTATAGATAGTCGTAACATTGATAGTATGCATGCTTATCAATGTCGGATAACGACTTGACATCTGGTTAACCTTGACAGACATAGAGATCTCGCTATATTTTCTATATTTTACATTTTCACGTTACACATTATCGTTGCATATTGTGTGTGATATTTTTGTACACAAACACACGAAATCACTAAGCCTTTAGGCTTATGCATGTACGTGTATATCTCAGGACACAACTAGTTGGCTCGCATGAAGGGAACTCGTAGGACCAGATGATACCCGGAGATGTTGTTGATTGTTTATATTTATCTTTTAGACTAGTTTAAACCTTGTATCACTTCCGCTTGTAATATAAAACTCTTGTTCATAAATAAAATTGTCGTTTTGTTGGAATAAATCTCGGGTGTCATAAGTTGGTATCAGAGCCTTAGGTTTAAGTGAATTAGGTATAATGTACCTAGTCTTAAACCATTAATGCATCACTATAAACCGTTCATGCATCATTTAGTCACACTTAAGACAAACATTAACCAAAGTCTATGTTTTGGCTGTAGGAACCATGCCTATTCCGTACGTTATCCTAAGTGACGATGAAGATGAGGATCCACAGGAAATAATATACGTTTCAGTACCACTAACGCACTATAATGACCTTCACCATGAGATACACTTGTACCAGGAAGCTTTAGACACGGAATTCAATCATATTAAACAACTCGAAATAGCCTACATGATAGCAAGCAGACCTTGGTATAAAAAAGTTAGAGACGTTCTTCATTTTGCGTTTGTGAAGACTCCAGACTGGATTCGTTTTGTTAGATGGGCTTCACGTAAAGTCTGGATATGGCTGAAGTTTACCCCCTTTATCGGAAACTACCATGGTTATCCATTCCGCCCTCTTTATCCAAGCTACCCAGCCTGGATAGCTCACCAGTACGCTCCTTAGTTGAAGATATGATCAAAAGAAACTCTTAGAGATGGTTTTGTAAAATAGATGTTGGCTTGTAAAATATGGGTTGTCAGACTTAGATGCTTGTAGATAGTGTGTGCTCTATGAAACTTTTAGTTTGTGATGTAATATATAATCTAACGCTGTAGTATGATGTAAGATAAAACTATTATGTACATTATGATGGATATTATTGAAAGTTTTGATTGTACATACATGCAACTTGTTAGTGTTTTCAAATACGTGATTTACTTGTTTCGAGCTTTGATAAATTTCTTACTTATATGGTTATGTTGATAAAGAAATATTATATTATCTTAAACACTCTTCTAATGAAAGAGTACGGTGTTTAGAAAATAAGACTTGTCCGAAAGGGGATAAGCAATAAATTAAGACTTGTCCAAAAGGGATAAGCAACAATATAAAACTTGTCCAAAAGGGGATAAGCAAAGACTTGTCCAAAAAGGGATGAGTAATATTCTTACTATGATTGGAGAATGCTAATCATAAGTAATTACGTGAAGTAATAATAATTTAAAGCAATATTATGTTGCAGATAAGAATAATGACTACTCAAAGATCTGGAGCAAATAACTTCCCTATTAATGTTAATACTGAAATACCTATACCTGAAAATACGATAGGACAAGGTAGTACTGCAACCAGAGGTAGAGGCCGTGGTCGTGGTCGTGGTGGAGCAACCTCTGCTCGCACGACACGAGACCATGAAGTTGATATTGCAGAGATGGTCGCTAGAACTATCCAAGCAACTGTACCTCAGATGTTACAACAAAATAGGGACGAAATCTTAAAAGCCACTGAAGAAAATACAATTAGGATAATTGACACAAGGATTGAAAGAGAAACTGTCGGTGATAATGCACCACCACCTGAACACCGCGAACATCCTGAACATCCTGAGCCTAAGGAAAAAGAATGCAGCTATAAAGAATTTATGGGAACAAAGCCTACTGTCTATCATGGAAAGGGAGGTCCAGTGATTGTTATGGACTGGTTAAGCAATATAGAAGTTTGCTTTGAAACCTGTAGGTGCCCAGCTAATCTCAAAGTGAGATATGCAACGACTTTATCTCAAACCGCAGCTCTACACTGGTGGAATGGAGAAAGGGCTGCATATGGAATTGCTGAGGCAGCTGAACTTCCATGGGAAAAGTTCAAAGAAATGATAAAGGAAAAGTATTGCCCTAGGAGCGAAACTCTGAAATTAGAAATTGAGTTTCTACGTCTTGAAATGGGGAATGGTACTGTTCAAGAATACACTGAAAAGTTTATAGAGAAATCAAGATTTGCCCCGTTTCATGTGGCAAATGAAGCTAGGAAAGTTGAATTGTATACTGAAGGGCTAAGGCCTGATCTCAAAAGGATAGTACAAGTGACTATGCCTAAAACATTTCTTGAAGCAGTAGAGGCAGCAAAGATTGCTGACAAAGATCATGCGAAGACACGTCAAGATTATAATAATCAGAAGAGACGATATGTTGATTTTAACAATGGTGCAAAGAAAGGTAGATTTGCACCAATGCCAAATAGAAGGTTTACCGTACCCAAGTCTTGTACCACATGTGGGAAGGTACATGCAGGAGTTTGTAAGTTTGAAAACACAAAATGCTCTAATTGTGGGAAATTTGGACACATCACACAAAACTGTAGGGCAACTGAGAAAACGTGTTACTATTGCGGAAAGTTAGGACATGTCAGACCAAACTGTCCTGAACTAGCAAAGGGAATAGCTGGAACTAGTAGAAATGAGAATAATGAGGCACCAAAGGCTAAGATAAGAGCATTCAACATGACGATGGAAGAGGCCAAAGACACACCCGACGTCGTGTCAGGTACTTTTCTCGTCAATAATATAAATGCTCAAGTTTTGTTTGATTCTGGTGCAAATAGAAGTTTCGTTTCTACTACTTTCTGCAAATATTTTGATCAATGTGTTGAAAAGTTGGATACTGTACATATGGTAGAAATAGCTGATGGTAACCATGTTCATGTAGAAGATGTGATCAATAATTGCACTATCACCATAGGAGAAACACAGTTTCCTATTACACTAGTACCCATACAATTTGGTGAATTTGACATCGTGGTAGGAATGGACTGGTTATCTGAAAATCAAGCTAATATCATCTGTGATAAGAAAGTGATTAAGGTCACATCACCAAATCATGAAGTGATTTGTATATATGGTGACAAAAGAGATGAAGAAATAAATTTGATATCACTGATGAAAACTAGGAAGTACTTGAGAAAAGGATATGAAGCATACATTGCGTATGTAATAGATACGAAGAAGGAAAATAAGAATGAAATCAAAGATGTGCATGTAGTATCTGACTATCCTGATGTTTTTCCCGAAGATTTGCCAGGAATTCCAACTGAAAGGCAAGTGGAATTCAAGATAGATCTAGTACCTGGAGCAACACCAATAGCACGATCACCGTATCGTCTAGCTCCTACTGAATTGCAAGAATTGATGAAACAACTTCAAGAGTTGTTAGACAAGGGATTTATAAGACCTAGTTCATCTCCATGGGGAGCGCCAATTTTGTTTGTCAAGAAAAAGGATGGATCAATGCGGATGTGCATTGATTATCGTGAGCTGAATAAAGTCACGATAAAGAATAAGTATCCATTACCTAGAATAGATGACTTGTTTGACCAATTGCAGGGAACAAGTTACTTTTCAAAGATTGATTTAAGGTCTGGATACCACCAACTTAAGGTTAGAAATGAAGATATCCCAAAAACAGCATTTCGAACAAGGTATGGGCATTATGAGTTCCTGGTGATGCCATTTGGTCTCACAAATGCGCCTGCCATATTTATGGATCTCATGAACAGAGTATGCAAGCCATATCTTGATAAATTCGTAATAGTTTTCATTGATGATATTTTGATTTACTCGAAAAATCAAAAGGATCATGAATGTCATCTTAGATCTGTTTTAGAATTGCTTCGAAAAGAGAAACTATATGCCAAATTTTCTAAGTGTGAATTTTGGATCAGAGAAGTTCAATTCTTAGGGCATGTAGTTAATGAAGAAGGAATTAAAGTAGACCCGGCAAAGATAGATGCAGTAATGAAATGGGAACCTCCTAAAACACCTAAGGAAGTTCGTAGTTTCATTGGTCTAGCGGGATACTACCGACGATTTATTCAGGACTTCTCTAAGATTGCAACGCCTTTAACTAAACTTACAAGAAAGAATGCTAAGTTTGAGTGGGGTCCTGAACAAGAAAAATCTTTCCTAACGCTAAGACAAAAGTTGAGTAGTGCACCCGTCTTGACGCTACCAGAAGGAACGAATGATTTCGTTGTATATAGCGACGCCTCAAACCTAGGGTTGGGTTGTGTACTAATGCAACGAGATAAAGTTATAGCTTATGCATCACGGCAGTTAAAAGAACATGAAAAGAAATATCCAACGCATGACTTGGAATTAGCTGCAGTAGTGTTTGCATTAAAGCTATGGAGACATTATTTATATGGAACGAAATGTATGATCTATACAGATCACAAGAGTTTGAAATACTTGTTTAAGCAGAAAGAGCTAAACATGAGACAACGACGCTGGATGGAATTAGTAAGCGATTATGATTGTGAAATTCTTTACCATCCAGGAAAGGCAAATGTTGTCGCAGATGCCTTGAGTCGAAAAGAGAGAAAAGAGCTAACTAAAGTCAGGGCTATGAGAATTGAACTGACTTTGGATTTAAATAACAAAATCAAAGAGGTGCAACAAGTAGTTGTTCAAAATGGAAGTTTGAACGAAGAAAGAATGAAAGGTCAATTCAAACTACTTGAAAATGACAATGATGGGATCAAAAGGTTCAAAGGAAGAATTTGGATCCCTAAGCATGGAGATCTTAGAGAAATAATCTTAAGCGAAGCTCATAAATCAAGATATTCAATTCATCCTGGAAGCACTAAAATGTATAAAGATTTGAAGTTAATGTATTGGTGGCCAGGAATGAAGAGGTCAATTGGAGATTTTGTTGAGACATGTCATACATGTCTCTAAGTCAAAGCTGAACATCAGAAGCCATATGGTAGTTTACAATCTTTAGAGATTCCTATTTGGAAGTGGGATCACATCACAATGGATTTTGTTGTTAAACTACCCAAAACTCAAAAGAGTCACGATGCCATATGGGTAATTGTTGATAGATTAACCAAATCTGCACATTTCCTACCCATTAGAGAAACATATACCTTGGAGAGACTAGCAAGGTTGTATGTCAATGAAATAGTAAGTAGGCATGGTATACCTCTCTCTATTGTCTCAGATAGGGATAGACGATTCACATCGACATTTTGGAGAAGTTTTCAGAAAGAAATGGGTACTCGAGTCAACTTAAGTACTGCATATCATCCACAAACGGATGGTCAGAGTGAAAGGACTATACAGACCTTAGAAGATATGCTTAGGTCATGTGTAGTTGACTTTGGAGGTAATTGGGATGATCATTTACCATTGGTTGAATTTGCTTATAACAATAGTTATCACTCCAGCATCAAAATGGCACCATATGAAGCATTATATGGTAGGAAATGTAGAACGCCAATATGTTGGAATGAGGTTGGAGAAAAGCAAATGGCCGGCCCAGAAATTGTACAACAAACAACTGATAAAGTTGTTCAAATTCGAGATAGGATTAAATCTGCACAAGATCGACAGAAATGTTATGCAGATAGAAGGAGAAAACCTATCGAGTTTAATATTGGTGATAAGGTTATGTTAAAGATATCACCTTGGAAGGGAATCGTGAGATTTGGAAAACGAGGAAAACTGAGCCCTCGTTATATAGGACCTTTTTCTATTACCGGAAGGATCGGTAAGGTTGCCTATAAACTAAGCCTTCCTACAGAACTACAAGGAATACACGACACATTTCATGTGTCAAACCTCAAGAAGTGCATTTTAGATGAGTCAACTATAATTTCCTTGGATGAATTAAGTGTTGATGAAAATCTTAGTTTTATAGAACAACCACAATCAATCCTTGATAGAAAGATTAAACAACTTAGGAATAAGTCTATTCCTTTGGTCAAAGTCCAGTGGCAATACCATCATGGTTCAGAGGCTACTTGGGAACCTGAATCAGAAATGAGATCAAAATTTCCCTACCTATTTGAGTGACTGAATTTCGAGGACGAAATTCCTATAAGGTGGGTGGATTTGTAACATCCGTAAAAATACCATTAAATATGATATTATTATTATTATTATTGTGTGTAAAATAACACTTAATAATTAGTTAAATTACTTTTTAAAGTTTTAAAATTTGATTTTACATACAGTTATGTATTTAAGATTAATATATAACCCAACTTAAAAATATATATATAGTCATTTCTAAATTTTGGAAGAAAGTAAAATGTATCATTATAAATATACGTTTTTATGAAAGTTATAATAAAAGTATTAGATAGATATTATATATAATAGGATAATTGTATCCTTGTCATCAAATACTTAAAACCCTATCTAATTGTATGACTAAGCTGTTAAAAATGATGTGTAATATTTCTTGATTGTTAAGGCTTCAAGAATTGTTAGACACCTAATTGAGCCTATATGTAGGTATGCTTACAAGCACCTCAATTTGTATAGTATAAATAGAGGTCCAAGACATAAGTTCAAACTCACACCTAAAATCTCTACACTCTTTACATACACAAGTACATACACCCCACGTGCATCCATACTCTCTCTAGCCAATCAGGTAACATCTCCTTTGTATTAATATTTAATTAATATTCAATTAATTTAAATTTAAATATGTAAGTTTTGTTTACGTAGAACTCCTTTTATGTAGCCATACATAATAATATAATAGAATATAGAAAATGTAGTGGCAGCTTGTTTTCATTTCAATAATAGTTATAATATTATGCTAATAACATTATAATGATGATTTAATAACGTTTATAATTATATTATAATGTCTAAATATTAATTCAATCTTTCATGTGTATAAATCTAATAGGTTGAAACAACAATCTCAGTTTAAACTATCGAGGTGAGTTTCGTGTTATTTTCAAAACTGAGATATATGCAATATACCACGTGATTACCTGATTACTTGATTATCTGTTTAAATTGCATTTAAGCACGAATGTTGATTTTTAAATATATTATGTCACGTTAGTCGTCGGGTAACCAGGAGCTGAAACGTAACGGTCGTTGGCTCATTAATATATATGTATTTTAATTAATTAATGGCTGAAACATGATGGTTGTTGGCTCACATATATATTAGTACGATTAGTACACAAGCGGCCACTTGTTTGTACTAAGTCAGTACTAGCAGATACTTGTCACTATCGAAAGTGCTGGTATAGATAGTCGTAACATTGATAGTACGCATGCTTATCAATGTCGGATAACGACTTGACATCTGGTTAACCTTGACAGACATAGAGATCTCGCTATATTTTCTATATTTTACATTTTCACGTTACACATTATCGTTGCATATTGTGTGTGATATTTTTGTACACAAACACACGAAATCACTAAGCCTTTAGGCTTATGCATGTACGTGTATATCTCAGGACACAACTAGTTGGCTCGCATGAAGGGAACTCGTAGGACCAGATGATACCCGGAGACGTTGTTGATTGTTTATATTTATCTTTTAGACTAGTTTAAACCTTGTATCACTTCCGCTTGTAACATAAAACTCTTGTTCATAAATAAAATTGTCGTTTTGTTGGAATAAATCTCGGGTGTCATAACTTGTGTACTTGAGTATTGACACGTATGTAATTACGTGTTTTAAAAGTTTAAATTAGGAGCTAATTTCGGGTTATTTTGACCGGGTGTCACAATTAGTCTGTGTAACAGGATCACTGTTAGAAGCTTGTACACAATTCACACTTTTCTTTGCCTTCTCTTTAAAACACCTATCTAAACTATGTCCCCAAATTTTGCAACTGCTGCAAAAGAATTTAGATCTTCTACCAGAAGGTGAAATCCCGTAATACGTGCCTTGGTTATTGTTGCTTGAACCAGAATTGAATTTGGAATCTGCAGACCTATTAGTTGAAGTTGATTGAGTAAAACTCCTTTGTGCAGCCAATGCAGTAGATTCAGAACCCAAAGAAATAGAGTTATTACATTCTCTTTGTTTTTCTTCTTGTAAAACCAACCTATAAGCTTGACTAAGAGACGGTAAGGGTTGCATCATGAGAATGTTCCCTCTAACATGTTTGTAGTCATCATTCAAGCCCATAAGAAACTGCATAACCTGTTGTTCATGTAAAATTGCAAGAAATGCAGAGCCACTTCCACATGAACAAACAGGTAGAGAAAGCATAGACATATATTCATCCCATCCGGTCTTCAATTGAGTGTAATAATAAGCAACAGAATTATTACCTTGAGTAATAGAACAAAGTATCTTATGAACTTGAAACTTTCTAGGTGCATTAGACTGAGCATACCTTTCTCCTAATTCAGTCCAAACATCAGTAGCTGTCTTATAGTAAAGTATACTTCTTCTTATTTCCGACTCTACAGAGTGAAGAATCCATGTCAAAACCAGATTGTTACACCTTTCCCATTGGTTATACTCACTGGAATTAACCGACGGTTGAGTACACTTTCCGTTAACAAACCCTAGCTTATTTTTAGCACTCAGAAATATCTCTGCAGCTCTCTTCCATTCTGCATAATTGTCTCCATTCAATTTTTGTGTAGCAAGCATAAAATTGCTTGAAGTATCTCCATTATGTATGTACAATTCAGAATTCGAATCAATTGTAGTAGAATCTGAATTCGACGATGCACCAGAATCATTCGCCATTTCAACCGTACAATAGAATCAAATGTGTATGCGGAAGCGAAATTGAAACAAGAATTGTACAAATTTGCTAACAAAAATAACAGATTAGGGCACGAATCGAGAAATTACGAAGAACAACTAAAAATTGGGGAAATTTTGAGAAATTACCACAAGAATATGGATCATTTCGCTCTGATACCATGATACAATTTAGAATATGATGAACAATTCAATTATGAAACTGATTTCAATTCCATTGATGAAAGCTTGAATCGTACACTTTACAGAGAAAAATGAAGAAAACGTATTATCTTGTACATCCTTAATTCTAACTGCCTATACGTATATAACTAGTTCTAAATAATTTCTTTTACATAGAGCATCCTCCAACTATCTAATAATTACAGAATAGTCCCTGTAGTATAAATAACACAACATAGCCAACCAAGATCAAAAACAATGGTTACTAAAAAAAGTGATTAACGTAATTTCATACAGCTTAGACTCCTCCCATTCGTGACTAAAACTGACTGAGCCACGTCAGCGCCACTTCAGCTTTTTCAAAAACTGACTGAAACTGACGGACCCCTGTCATCAGTGACTCGTCACTTTAATTTTTGAGTCCCACATTTACCTTTAATATTATACACACAAAAAAAAAGTATGCATCGGATATCCGACTAAGAAAAACGACTGGAAAAACCGACACGACTGTAACATTGCCGTCGGCCTCGTCGGTATAAACCGACCCAAACCGACGGCATGCGATAGGAGTTGCCTTAGGCCATTCCCAACCCAAAAACTAACTGACTGAAACCGACAGAGCCACGTCAGCTTTTTCAGAAAACTGACTGAAACTGATTGAAATTAACTGATCACTCCCATCCATACTCCGTCACTTTAAATTTTGCGTCCCGCATTTACCAATTTACTTTTAATATTAGACACCTCCCAACGGGCCTCGTCGCTTGCCCCGTCGGTTGTGTCACCAAACCGACATGGATGGGAGTGGTACTTCGGTTTGTTCGTCGGTTGCGTTTACTTCGGTTATCCGACGAGCTTCGTCAGTTTTTCTTTTTTTTTAAATTTTTTTTTTTGTGTGTATAAAATAGAAGGTAAATTGGTAAATGCGGGACCCAAAAATTAAAGTGACGGAGTAGGGATGAGAGTGGTCAGTCAGTTTCAGTCGGTTTCTGTCAGTTTTCTAAAAAAGCTGATGTGGTGCTGACATGGCTCCGTCAGTTTCAGTCAGTTGGTTTTTGGGTTGGGAATGGCCTTATACACACAAACGAAAAAAAAAAACCGATGGATACCAAACCTCACGTCGGAATACCGAAGTAAAGGAACCGACGAACCAACCGATGGATTGGTACCATCCTTGTCGGTTCGTCGGATGAAAACCGACGAGAACCGATGGGGTGGGTTGGGAGCCGCCTCAGTTATACTTCAAATTTAGTATGAGCACAATTATCAATGTAAACAACAATTAATATACGGAGTAGTTACTATTTTTAAAATAAAGTACGTGAGAAGCACGCGATGATGCGTTATAAATCAAATTTTAAATGTTTTTTACATGTTCTTGCTGCTTGTTGCTTAAGTTATGGAATTTTTGTGTAATTAATTAATTACTTCTATTAATAACTTCCTCGTGACATCTTAAATGCGACGAATGTCATGACTCATGAGTATGTATGAGATTTTTTTAAATATTTTGAATTAATCACCAGAGACACGTCGATCAAGATCATTACACCTAGCCGAACATAAGATGAAACCGAACTAAAACTCGGTGAATGGAATTGATCTAGATATCATTGAATAAGTTGTTGCACACGAAGCTCGTACAAATTAAGAACTTAAAATATGGAAATTAAGGAGTTCGAGATGGCAGAGAATAAACATAACAAACAAAATCATTCATACAACAAACTGTACAACTATTGAAGCTGACATTACAAACATAATGTGATATAACTTGGTATGTAAATTAAGTTTTTGCTATGGAAAATGATAAAGACAGCCCTTAAGGCTGTCAATAAGAATTTGAAACACGCATTAATACTTGTACACAAATCTCTGACCCCCTGATTTTAAGTTGACCCTAAAAAATATCAATTATAGTACAACCAGTTTATGCATGTTATTGACCAGCCCTAAGGGCTGTCATTAACAATACCCCTCTCTATCTATATAAATTTTCATTATTGAGAAATATCTATAAATAGTATTTCTAAAAAAACTATATTAAAATACATGTTGTGAGTTTTGTATATTGGAAAAGAATATGTTGTTAAGGGGTGTTCTTCATATCACCTAATATATTCATAAGAATCTTACACGATATTTAAGTCTTCTATTTTATTAATAAAATAACATAATGAAACTTAGAATATCTATTATCATAAATGAGAAAAGTTGTTAGTCCATATTTTCTAATCTTGAAAAGAATTGAATTAATAATTTATTGAAAGTTTCCGTTTGGTGATAACTAATTACTAAATAAATAATTGATGGTAGTAGTGACATTTTACCAATCTTAAACTTGACGTGGCTAATATTTTAGATCATTATTAATCTCAACGATACGTATTCAAGGGTTATTTTGCGTTATAATACGAATTCAAGTCGTTGAAAAAACTCTTTTGTAAAACATACAACGACTAAATGGTCCTTGACATAGAGGTACGAGAGGATACCTTCAATCAAGAGGGTTAGAGGTTCAAGCATCGCTTGAGGCAATAATAGATTATTAATATAGTATGTGTATTAAATTGTCTGTTTGTTCTTCTAAACATATAAACGCAACAAATTTTGAAACTTTAACACAAATCTATAATTTCATAAGAAGCAAGTGAGAGCATGTGACTGATAACTTTTGTAAAGTAATAACATCACTTGCAATATTATAATTTGGGTGTGGGGAAGAAATTAACAATTTTAAAATGCAAAAAAATGTCATATGGGAATAGCAATTTGGAATCTCTTGATTAGACTTGGATCTTTGGGTGAGGTAAGTATTTGGTGATAATTCATTATTGGTGGGCATTTGTTGAATTGAGGGCCCGTACATACAAACAAATACATAAACACACACATAAACCAAACCGCATATGCTTAGGTCAACTTTTGATTACTAAAGTTTTGATGGTAATTAAAGTATTATTAAAGTATTAATTATGATTTTCAGTAATTAAGTTTGATAAGATTGAGATTTTATGTTGTCTCGTTTTCGTATCCGCAAGATTAGAATCATAAAATCCTATCGAAATCGATGTAGAAAGATCTTACTTAAGTACTATCAAATTGAAATCGAAAAATCTTACTTACATAAAATATTGTAGCTACTATAATCGTATAGTAGTTATCGGACAAATTTTGAGATGTTACTTGTCTTATTTAGTTATTTTCGAACAAATTTATAATAAATTTGATTCCATTTATATATGAATCACCCAGGTTATATAAACTTATTACTTATTTGAATTTTATGATTAACAGGAAACATACTATTTCTTACTAGCAGACACCTGCGCTTAGCGGCGAAATTTGAATTTTATTATGAATGATGTAGGTATTTCACTTATTGTATGCTCATATGACAATTATTGTGATATTAAAAAGATTCGATATGGTTAATGTGTAATAGTAGATGAATCAACTACTTATGATTCATGTACTTTCCATAATTCTAATATAAAAAGTGTTTTAATTTGTTGATCATGCAATTAATGGTTATAGTTGTGGTTTATAATTTGATAAAAGGGGTATAATAAGAATTTTGCATCTTTAAACACTAAGTTATGTGAAGAAAGGGTGTAAAGTGTAAACCCTTTATAAAGGTGTTAGATGTCTAAACGTACTGTTTCTTTTAATGGTAGTCTACTTTGTTCACAAAAACATAAAAACAAAAAAAACAAATTAACGCATAATAATAATAGGTAGATATCAAAAATACAACAAATAAATGGAACATGAAGAATTCATAATTCAAGTACTTGAGTGACTTGACTTTGCTTCCCACTTTTAATAGTTTATTTCTTTTATTAACATGCCACTTTAATGTTGTACGTAATAATATTCAAAGGGAATTCATTAAAATTAATGCATGATGACTCGCATTAAACGATATTTATAATTTTTTTTATAGCACCTACAAACCAAACTTCAGCCAACATAATTGACTTTTAAAACATTAGTATTTGTAAGACTCATTTTTGTTTTTAACGTTCTCAAAAATAAATAATTCTAAAAAAATAAAATAATTAAGGACTATTAAGATCTCATATCATTATATTAATGACTATAAACTTTACATAAGACAATTTATTTGAAAATAATGCAATGCTTAACTTTCAAATTTCCATATGTTAAGTATAAAATTGACCACAAAACTAGTGATAGAGACCGAGGAAAGCTAGATTATTGTTTAGGATTGTGGTATGATATTATCTAATTACGTTGTTGGTAAAATGCAAATAATTTTGTAAGTATTAAATAAACACAATGCTGCAAAAAAGGAAATAATATATGTTTTTTGAGCATTATATTTTACACATGATATTGGTTCATGAACGGAAAGCTTATTTTGGACGCAAGTGGAGGAGTGAATAGGGTGGTGCCACGTATGCTTCTTCATTTCCCCACCTTCATTTCTCTAATTTTATCATTTCTCCTCCAACCTTATCATTTCTTCTCAACTTTTTTTCTTAAATTTTTTTAGTGTTTTATTTTTTTACATTAATCTTGTTTCTTATATATATATATATATATATATATATATATATATATATATATATATATATTGCATTTTTTAAGTGTTTGTTATCATTGTTTTTGTTTTTTTTTTCGCGTTTTCAACCTTTTTTCTGTTGTTGTTTTACTTCACGTTGTTATATGTAAATGCAATTTTATATATAGTATTACAAAAATATATATATTTATTTGATGCACCATATTCATACCTTGAATAAAATAAATTTTGATATAACAAAGTTATAACTTCAATACATTGTAAATTTAAAATTATGATGCACCATATTTTATAACTATGATGCACCAAGATTTATACACTAATAATGTCTATCGTATATTTAAAAGTCGGAGCGTCATATTTATAACTATGATGCATCATATTTTATAACTATAATGCACCATGTTTTATAACTATGATGAACCATGTTTTTATAACTATGATGCACCACTTTTTAATTCAATAACTATGTTTTATAATATATTTTAAAAGTTGATGCATGATATTTTAAACACTCGATGCACCATGTTTTATAATTATGATGAATCATGTTTTTATAACTATGATGCACCACTTTGTAATTCAATAACTATTTTTTTAGTATATTTTGAAAAGTTGATTCATGATATTTTAAACACTCGATGCACCATATTTTTATAACTATGATGAATCATGTTTTTATAAATATGATGCACCACTTTTTAATTCAATAACCATGTTTTATAATATATTATGAAAGTTGATGCATGATATTTAAACACTCGATGCATCATGTTTAGAGAAAATCAGTGTATCATAGTTTATTATGTTAGTGAACGCAATATTAATTTACTTTTATTACATCTTGTTTTTTTATATTCAGCTGCATCATACTACGTAATATATAATATCTGGTGCATCATAAATGTGAAGATGATATAAAAAAGGAAAAACTAAACAGTAAAAAAGCTTTTTAAAAACCGTTAAAAACTATTTTTTTTTAATTTTTAATTTTTAATTGTTAAAAATGATATTTTTTTTCCTAAACAAGGTTAACAAATTTTATTTTAATTATTTATTTTTGATAAAAGTGTTATAGAAGTTCTTATAAGTGAAAAGAAAATAGTTTTTTTTTTTAAGTTTAAAATGTTTTTTATTATTTTTTTGTAAAAATAACTTTCTTAACAAAAGTTTTTAGAAAAAAATGAAATAAAAACAAACAAAAAACAAAGAAATAGGAGAAATTGATAAAAAAAAAAAAAAAAAGTTGAAACAAATGAGACAATGGGAGGAAATGGATAAAAAGGTGGAGAAATAAGGAGCACACTTGTCCCCTCCTCATTGGCTTCTCTTCCTTCCCTCCTTTTTTACCTCTTCTTCCAGGAACCATAAAGATCTGTATTTGTAACCACAAATTAAGTTACAAATATTTATCTGGATAGATTTGTTTAATTCCACTCGATCAAATTGAGATGAATCGGTATTATATCAGGTTAACACATCTCGTTTTACTTGTAAATTCACTAAAGTATCCACATTGATATACGTTTAACATTTAACACATTGTCTTAAATATTTGAAAGTAAATGTGAATGTAATGTTAAACTTGACAAGTTCTTGATGAAAAAAATCACGCTATTAAATAGTGTAAGAGGTGACAATTTTAGACTCATTGGTTATTTATGGGTCAACTTGGTTAATAGTTATGAGGGGATGAGTTTGTTGGGTCTCCCCCATTTTTATGGATGAGTTTAAATGAGTATTTAATATAACCTCCAATTGTATAACAATTAACCAACAGGTCTAGCGGGTAATTTTTCTTTTTTCACCTCATTTCATTTTTTTCATTTCTAATTCAAATATATATAAAAAAATTTGGTGGAAACCCAATGGGCCGACCCGACCCGAGACCCATTTGACCCGGACCCGTTTAGACTCATCATCCTAAATGACCCATCTAGATCCGAATCCATTTAAACCCAAACCCATCTAGACCCGTAACCTGACCCAACCCTTTCATTTTGCCACTTATAAGTGTAACCCTGCTGGTACTTATCGTCTAATAAGGCTTCTTTATAAGAAAAATAATACTCCGTATGTGATTGTTAAACTAGTCATCAAAATTGTCGTCAACAAAATGCTTATATAGTTTTTTTTTTTTTTTTTTGTAATTTTCTTCTATAAATCTGTGAAGAAATCATGAAACAATTTTCTTTATTTTTGAAGACTCACAAATAACAATTTTAGAGACATAAACATAAAAATCTAAGAGAAGCTTCCCTTTTCACTTTAATGTAATTTTGTCTCCAAATCCCTTTTTTATTAATTATGATAAAGGCCACACCACCATTTAATAATTTCTTCCTTTCCAACAAACTATAGATATTAGATACACACAAATACTTTAATTTTTGTATACATTAAATTATTCAGACAGAGAGAGAAGACCTCATTTTTTCTTTCTTTAGATCTGCTGTGTTTGCTTGTGAGAGCTTTTAAGCTCCTTTCATAAATACATTCACAAGTTCTTCATTTCTTCTGACCCCCCAATCATAATATTAACCTCAATTTTCACTGGCATTGTTTTAAATTGTGTATTTTGAGCCTTAAAATTCATAAATTCAGTTGTGTTTTTTATAACTTGAAGATGGGTGTGTTGTAAAAACCATAAAGTATTGATTTTTATTCTTAAAAATGTTCAAGTCTGCAAGATGGAGGAGTGACAAGAACAAGATTAAAGTTGTGTTTAAATTGCAGTTTCATGCAACTCAGGTGATTATATTCTCCATCAATAAAATGTGTATATGTGTGTATGTATATATTGGAATTTTGTTTTTTGTATTGCATATAATGTGTTTGATGAATTGCCTAAAAGAGATGAATTTTTCAGGTTATCTTTTGTTGGGCTTTATTTTTTCTCCAAAAATTAAATTATCTAATCTAATTAAGAAGTTATAATAGAATGGAATATTTCAGTATCCTTTTAATTTTTTTATTTCCAAAAAGAGCAAAACATATAAACAATAAAATTGATGGGTGCTCTTCTTTTTCATCTCTTAGGGTTAACTACAGTAAGTTTGAATTGGGTTAGTACTTATTATTTTTTTCGTGTTCATTCAATTGTGACAATTAGGAGATCCTGTTCATAGCTAATTAAATTCATAGAACTGTGATTGTGATCTAACTTTTGTTTCGAATTTTAGTACTTTTCCCAAATGGGGTCAAATTATTCGGTTTCAAGAAAAAAATAGATTTATACTATAGCTTGTTTTGTTACATTTTCTAGTCTACTAAAAGGTGAAAAAGATTCTTCATTGCATTTGTTGATTGCAAGATCCTGATTTTATTCGTCTGTTGTTTCTGTATACACAGCTAGCACAGATTGGTGGAGATGCTTTAACTATAGCTGTGATTTCTGGTGATTCTGGAAAGCCAACAGCAAGATTAGAGAAAGCAAAAGTTAAAGATGGAAGTTGCTACTGGGAGAAACCACATTACGAAACCGTGAAGTTCACTCAAGATCAAAAAACCGCAAAATTCAATGAGAAGATCTATCGTTTTGTTGTCGCAACGGTACTAATTATTGCAAGTCATTGAGATATCTTCTATGCATCCAAATCAAGAAACTTGATAAGAATTACTTTTATAGGGATCTTCGATTTTTGGTGTTGTTGGAGAAGTTTCGATTGATTTTTCAGTGTATGCTGAGGCGACAAAGCTTTCTTCTCTTTCTTTGCCTCTCAAAAATGCGAAATCCACGAGTTCTTTGCATGTTAGTTGCTTCTCACTATTTTTTTCTAGAAGTTTACGAGTGCATTCGTTCGTCTAAGTTTAACACTTGTAGATGTTGTTTGTTTAGGTATCGATTCAAAGAGTGCAAGATCAAAGGTAAACTGTGGGTTTATAATGTTTAACCTTGTTGATATTATTCGAAATGTTGAATGCTTGAACGTATGTTTGTGAAAATTTACAGGGCCGTTGATGGAAGCGAAAATGTGAATGAGGACAATAAGACTTTGAGGACACAATTCAGCAATGGTGATATAGAAGGAAGCATCCGAAGTGATCCTTCTGAAGTACGCTTCAATCTCACCTTTGCTAACAGTTAAATGCAAACCAATGCTTTTTTTGTGGCAATTCTCCCTTTTTCCTCATGAATGGGCTGGTTTGGGTTATCTAAGTCTCTAGACCATGGGTGAAATTACAAATTAGCTTAAATGGAAACATATCATATGAGTTAAAGTGTCAGACAGATCGACAGTCGCCCACAATGTATTTTTGATGCATTAAAATCTCATTAATCAATTTATTAAGAGAAGACATCAGTATTGAAATAATATAATTTAGTCATATTTGACATGCTAGTTCTCGTAAAAAAAATTTGGGCAAAATGTATTTTGGATCAACCCAACCGTACAAATTGCTTGTTTTAGCCCGATCCCGTTTCTACCTGTTGCCCCTACATGGCCTGACCATTTTATTACCTCTTAACTAGGCTACATAAACCAGTCTTTCCTGCCAAACTATGCAAACCATTTAAACTCCATGTTTAATGGTTATTAGGATGTGTGCCTATGGCAAGAACATGCGCTAATTCCATTTTTCTGATTATCTAAACTTAGTGTAAAATATAAGCATATATGGATAGATGATGTGTAAATATAAAAGCTCTTATATAAGATTTCATTATTTAATCAGGATCATGGGGTTTTGATTGATAACCCTAAAAGAGATCGTGGGGCATCCAGTGGATCCGACATCACTCTGTCATATTCTGATAGCAGTTCTGGACTCGATACCCCACGAGAACCCGAACATAAGAACATCAAACTGGCTCATGAATCCTCAACAACAACAACAACAATCTACGAAGAACAACATCAGAGGTCGTCACAATGGGATTGGTTAGATGGTTCAGCACACGAATTAAGTACAGATGATTTGTCTATGATAAGTCGAGGGGAGATGGAAGAGGCTTCTCCTGATGATGTCATCAAAAAGCTCAAGGAGGAACTTGTAAATGTATCAAGGCAAGCCGAGGTCGCGGAGATGGAATTACAAACCCTTCGCAAACAAGTCATGAAGGAGAGCAAAAAAGGTCAGGATCTTTCAAGGGAGGTAGCCGCCCTAAAGGAAGAGAGAAATGAATTGAAGGAGGAGTTTGGAAAGATGAAAGTCAAAGTCAAAATCGATAGTAACTTGTTAACTGAGGGTGGGGATCCGCGGGCTCTTGCGGATGAACTAAGACAAGAACTGAGTTATGAAAAGAATTTGAATTCCAATCTCCGGTTACAACTTCAAAAAACGCAAGAATCAAATGCAGAGTTAATTCTTGCTGTTCAGGACCTAGATGAGATGCTTGAGTCAAAGTCAAAATGTTCTACTGCTCCAAAGCTGCAAGAAGTCAACTCTAAACTCGACATAGATGATGATGAAGATCAAAAGGCTTTAGAAGAGATCGTTAGAGAACATAGTGGCATGAAGGATGCATATTTACAGGAGCAAAAAATTATCGATCTTTATAACGAAATAGAGTTATACAAAAGAGATAAAGACGAGCTCGAAATGCAAATGGAGCAGATTGCTCTTGATTACGAGATATTAAAGCAGGAAAACCACGACATGTCTTACAAGCTGGAACAAAGTCAACTTCAGGAACAATTAAAAATGCAATACGAATGTTCAACGTCTTATGCTACTGTAAGTGAACTCGAATTCCAGATAGAAAACTTAGACAACGAGCTCAAAACAAAATCAAAACAATTATCAGAATCAATTCTTGCAATAAAAGAGCTCGAAACCCACATTAAGAATCTTGAGGAGGATTTAGATCTTCAAGCTCACGGGTTTGAGGCGGATATGGAAGATCTCATTTGTGCAAAAGTCGAGCTGGAGCAAAGAGCCATTCGTGCAGAAGAGAATTTAAGAAAAGTGAAACTACAAAATGCTAATACAGCAGGAAAACTTCAAGAAGAGTTTAGAAAATTGTCCACAGAAATGTCTTCGGCTTTTCAAGAAAATGAGAATGCAGCCATGAAAGCCATGGATGAAGCCAACCATCTCCGGCTGGAAAAACGAAATCTTGAAGAGATGGTCAAGAAAGTCAAAGACGAGTTTGACTATCTTGGGGAACAATATGAACACAAATTGGGTAATCTTTCAAGCCAAATAATATTAAAATCAAAACAGGTAGAGGATATGGAGAAACAGATTGATAATTTATCTCATGAACTTGAACATCAAAAAATTAGTTACGAGGCCAAGATTGAAAATCTTGATGGTGAAAGAAACAATCTTGAAAATGAGATTTGTTCAGTTAATATGGAACTTGAGAGTTCAAGGCGGGAATTGAGTGAGCTCAGAAATGCTAAAGGTGCTAAGGATAATGAGGTTAAAAAGCTGCAATCAGAGATAGAACGTTTAAAAACCCGATGTAATGACATGAAACAGTTCTTTAAAGAGTGTGAATTGGAGAAAGAAAATATGAAGAAACAGGTGTCTCAGCTAAAAGGTGATCTCAAGAAGAAAGATGAAGCAGTTAGTATAGAGAAAAAGCTCAAAGAAGGCAGCAAACTAACTCCCAGAAATAATAAATCTCTTCCTGTTCCTCGTAGCGTGAAAGAAGTCACCAATATGAAGGACCGAATCCAGTTACTCGAGGTGAGTCAAAACTGTGAATATAATACCAGTCTACTCAAAGGGTCCTTTAATTGCGGAATTTTTTCCCCTAATTTTTAATCTCCATTTTTCTATAATATTAGGTGTTTTTTATCCATGAAAAACTAGTGAAAATTTTGAAAACATGTTCAAATGTTTCTGTTTTTAGTTGGAAATCAGGAGTTTTTTTATATCTAGATTCTAGAAAGGAAAATGGTTAAAAACTATAAAAAATGGAGTTTTCAATGGTGTAGTTGAAAGGTGGAGTTTTCATTTACAGAGAATTCTTTCCGGAAAGATCATATTTGAACACTTTTATATATTTTTCTCACTTTCCATGATCTATATGGAAATTGCCTCCACTTTTCTGCAACTAACCGCAACATAAATTCTCCCTTTTTTATATTTGGGTTTGCATGGTATTGTGTACGCTCGTGTCTTATTTTGAAAGTTGACAGAACTGAGATGCTAATCTTGGATTATTTTCTTTTTACAATCATTAGGGTCAAATTAAGCTAAAAGAAACTGCATTAGAATGCTCTGAAGCTTCGTTTCAGGAGAAAGAGAAAGATCTTCAACATAAAATCGAAGAGTTGGAAAAAAGATTGAAGGTTCTTGATCAAAACATTGAAAATCCACAGGTAAATCTTTTTAAGATGATCAATATCTTTTCCATTTCAAATTTCCTGCATTATTCTCTTTATATGACAAGAGCTATTCTTCTTCTTTAACCATAGGTATCTACAGCTGAAAAAGCAAAACCTGCATCCTTAAGGTACATATTAGTTAAACATTTTATTCTATCTATGAGTTTCCCCAATTTTCTGTGGAACCATTTTCCCCTTAAATTATGAAAGAGAATTAGACTGAAATCTGATGTCTTATCTCACTGGTGTAGTGATGGTGTCATGAATCCCGAGAGTAACAAGTCTGCATATCAAGAAAACTTGAAGGCTTCATCAAACGAAATGGAATTAATGAACAGAAACAAGTTGATGGAAGTAGAATTAAAGGAAATGCAAGAAAGATATTCAGAAATAAGTCTAAAGTTTGCAGAGGTAGAGGGTGAGAGGCAACAGCTTGTAATGACCCTACGAAATCTCAAGAACGCGAAAAGATGCTAAAGATGGTACACAGATCTTCTGCATCATACAAAATATGTAAATTGGTATAAATGATTTATTTGTTCTTTTTCTTGTTTGTTTTTCTTGAAGATATGTATCATGTAGATTAGCATGCTAAGCCTCCCAAGAATAAACACATGATTTTGTTCTACTCTTGTTTACATATAAATGTCTATAAGATTACATCAAATCTTGAATGAATTAACTGTATGCCTGTAGTGGTGAGTTGATTTGAGACCTTAGAATTGTTACCGATGGTGCACATTACCTCATCATACAAAATGTGTAAACTATAGTATAAATGAATTATTTTGTTCTGTTGTTTGTTATTTGGTAAAGATGGTACATTTGTCATGTAGATTAGCATGCTAAGCCTCCCAACTGATACATCGACGATTTTTGTTCTAGTTCCATCAGATCTTGTTTACATAAGATCTTGAATGACATGGTTGTAATTGGTAAGGGGTGTGGGAAAGAGGGAACAGGTTTGATACTTTGATGACCTGTTGTTTGGTTAACGGGTATGGTTAACAGGTACGATTTTAAAACACATCAAACCCACCAATACAGACATATTCTAAAGCCAATAGTAAGATGGTGGGTTTGGAAATTCATTTTCATTCCCAACTAGAATCATACCCATAGTGATTCTAACCTTCAAACCAAACACACCCCTTTAGTCTGTGTTATGTTTTTGCAAAATTTGGATCCTTTACTCAATATTTGTTGTATATTTTTGTATGATGGGATGATGTTTCTTGATGGAGTAGAAAATGATAAGGCATGGAGCTAAAAAGTATTGATTAAAAGCATGTGAAAGTTCATACAATACCTTGCCTGTTTGATAAGGTTGCAGGCTTGTACATGCCTTTCTTTCTTTAATCACTCATTGTCTCTCTCTAAAAGGGTAATTTAGTAATATCTAACTTCCCAATGTTAAATTCTGAATCAAAACTATGGAGATAACATAGATGCCGTTATTTGCACAACGAATGTATACTAAGGGCAATTTATGTTTTTGCCGCACGCAAGATCTATGCATTAACTGTATGGAACAAAAATGAGTTTCCGTTACTACTTGTAATTTGGCTTTGTTTTTGTCTTTGTTTAATCCATCGATGTTACAAAATGCGAACTTAGAATAGTTCGCCGAAAGACGTTTGAGTAAGTAGGGTGTCTTATGATTAAAAACTGACGAATATTAGAATACTTGATCGATAAATGATTCAAACGACCTTTAATTTGTTTACTCGTTAACCGTAAGCTACGAGAGTTATGATTTATGTACGGATTTCATTGATGCATTAGTTCAATTAGATGACACATATCAAGTCTTAAGTCTTAACCATTTGGATAAGTTTAATAACAAGACACCAAATTAGTATTCTTACATTGTTTACGTATCTTGTAATCTACAATTTGGGTGAAATGAGTTATGTTTGTTTGCAACTACAACCTTTTCGGCCATTAAAAAGTATCTAACTTCATATCAACTAACATATAAGCAAAGTCGATTAATAGCATCATAATTATTTAATTTGTTATTAAATTTGGTATTCTACTTAAGTTGACTGTCTAACTTTATATATATACTTGTATTTGGAAAGGCAAATACCACATGAACATTTTTAAATTAATTTAATAAATTATGATACCATACATCTAAAAGAAGACAAACATCATATCCAAACAAGGATGGTGCACCCCACGTCTTCGCACCTTAGTTGTAGTTGTCTCTTAACTCAATTTTTATTACTATTTAATCCATAAATCTATACATAATTAGTAGATATGAAGTGTAAACTAAATATGTTAATATTCATTATTTATTTATATATAAGTTTGAACGAATATAGCTACATCACTAATTTGTTGTTAGGTGATCGTTGACAATTAACAAACACAAAAAGTACAAGATTGAAGACTTTAATTCACTCAATATATGCTTCTTTTGTTCGAAGTACAAAACTGTTCTTTTTACAAAGTACAAAAAAATGGATATAAATAACTAGTCTTGATAAGTTACCATTTGGACAAAGACCAAAGGTAAAAAAAGATATTTATGTTATTCCTGGCTAACAGGGTATGGAGCCGCGTCGGTCAATATGGCTGTTTATGATGGGTCACCACTCCACCATAAACGAACTAGAAGTCGGTAGTTTCATCGTGTCTACCCAACGCTTTTGCACCTCTAGAAATCTAGTCCAATCAGTGCCTTCTTGTCTATCTTTATGAAAAGTTCAAAACTTTCTTTTGTTTGCATTTTTTTCCATGTATGAACACCAAAAATGACATAAAACTATGATCTACATTTTGCGATGGATTAATCCATGTATCGCGACTAGAGCCATTACAAATATATGATCCACATGAGGCTCGATGGTCACACACAACACGTCGTCACCCAACACGACCCCTGAAGATGATCGTTTTCTTTGTACCTAAATCACAAAATGATACAAATTATTATTCATGATATCAAAAAAAACATACACAATGAATATAACATGAAGTTTTTAGTAACGAAAGATCACCTCAGCCGCGACTTTTCCTTCACCATCTAAAATCTTGAACTCTAACTTATGAAAGGATCCTTCCATTGTATGATTCAAGCTACATAAACTTTGTGCCTCACTGGTTCCAACTAAAACGTCGTAAATTGATTCTTTATTGAAAAAACTGAAGTTTTTCCCTACTTTAAACCAAGGTCTACGCGAATCTTTATCGTTATAACAATCCCATAGCCCAAATCTCAGTAGTTTCTGTAAATTTGGGAAGAAAATAAAGTATTAGTTTCATTATTACTTAAGAAATATCAACATAAAATGTTAACAAGAAAATGTGCCGTGTACCTTTCGAAGTATTGTGCATACAACGTTTCCACGAAGATCCATCAAATAAACTTCATTGCTACACTTACTATCGTAATTATCTATTCGAAAAACGACTGATCCATTAGAATTGTATACTGTATACCCATTCGAGTTTAGCACGAGCGATTTCATCCATATTGTGTACGTTTCTCTTTGGTTCGAACTAAATGATGATGATGAAGAAGATGAAGATGAAGGTAAACAAGGATGTATTTTTGCCATTTTTGGAAGAAACTTTATTATTGTATGTTTGCATCAACTTGTAAATCCAATATATAGATCACTTTCGAAAACAGTTTGGTGATAGGCTTCAACTTATTATTACGGAGTATAATAAAATATAATTATTATTGCACTTTTTGTCTTAAGGGAACTTAACGACGACCGTGTTTGTTTAACTGTATTCAATAAAATATTGTACTGTACGTACTTGATTGGGAAAAACAATATACCACCGCCGGTATTAGTGAAAAATCGTTATATTTTCATATTTCTAGAGAAACATAACTACAAAATTTTCACCAAAAATAATTGAACCATGAAAGAAAATAAAATATTAATTAGAGAAATTACTAAACGTATACAAATGGGCTGGTAATTGGAGGAGGTTTTTTTCTTGTCCAAATTATCCGAGTAGATCGAGTAGGTCTTTTTTTTCTACCCGGGCTATCTCTATGACCATTTCAGACCCTTTCTCTGGCCTTCTATCTATATTTAGATTTACAAACCAACATGAATTAATTATAAAATGTTGACATTCATTTTTAATACTCACTTCCCTTTTATAAATATGATAAAAGTATTTATTCATAATTTCTAATATTGAAAGAAATGTATATCTTAAAGTCTAATTATAGCCCTAAGGGTTACAATTAGCGTTTTCTTTTAATTTTCATAATAAGAGGAGAGTAGGAGACAAGTTTGACTTGCTAGCTACATTAATGAAAGAATCATCAATCTGAGATATATAATTACTCCGTATAACTCGACTGTAATAAAGTTAGCATATATAACATCTTATATTATATTGGTGTATTCATAATATTAAACCCATGGGATTTATATAATTGTTTCAAACACATAAAAATCATTTTGGACCACACTAACGCGCAATTCTAACATGCATGTTTAAGCCGGACCACGAATTATTTTTTCCGTATTTATAAAAAAACTTTGATGCATGATTGGTGCGACTTTTCTTTGAAACTAAATGTATATACGGAGTATAATTGATAGAAATGCTTGTTTTATTATTATTATTTTTGTTTCCACACGTTTACAACATTTATTATTATTATAATTAGTTTGTATATATAAAAAATAGAAACTTACGTATTTTGATACCTTGAAGATAATGGAAGATTTTAATCATTTATTTAAACTTGATGATTTGATTTGAAGAGTGTATGATTGCATCATCTACAATTTTAATATGATTTCGTGGTTTGAAGCTTATCTCTCCACACACATCTGGTACTATTTTGGTGAAAAGACATGTCCGACGTTGTCATAATTTTTAAAAAATCACTAGCAATTAAATGTGGATAAACGTTGAATTAGGTAAAAAAAAAAAAAATAATAGAGTGATTAGGAGGAGGCTGCCAACGGTTTCGTCGGTTTCCTTTTCTTTCGTCACTTTCAAGCGGCACGCTTTCATCCTTTGTTTTCGTCGCTTGCATTCTTCGGCTAACCGAAGGGAAACGAGTTTGTATATGGGTCAACTTAATTTTTTATGTATTGTTAATTATTGTTTAGTGTATGTAAATGTATGTATATTGGTAAATTTAGGGCCCAAAAATTAAAGGAAGGAAAAGATTGTTGGCAGTGTTTTGTCAGTCTTTCATCAGTTTTGGATGTGCTGACGTGGCGCTGAGCTGACACAAGGGAAGAAGGAAGTGACCAAAGCACTGTTGGGAGTGGTCTTATAATACGGCGTGGTAATTTACGGCATTTGTAATTTGTATATTAAACTAGATTATAACCCGCAAAATTTGCGGGCTGCTTCATGCTTTTGATACGAAGGTTTATATTATATAATTTTGTTTTTTGACACTTTTTCACGGATGACATTGGATAAATGTTTTGAATTGAAGGAGATATGTTTGTTTTGTTAATAGTAACTTTAAATATACATTATTAAGAACGTTTATAACATTGACAATAGTGATTTGAAGTCTAAACATTAAAGAGATAACATAAAAAGACAAATGGCAAAACATGATCAAGTTGATGTGCGACATCCGAATAGCAAGCATATAGATACTATATGCATGTATTGCACAACTTAGAATGTTTGACTTATTCTTATAATGGTAGGTTTCGTATGTCTGGACGGTGAACTAAGAAAACGTCTAGAACGCAATGACTTTCACATATGGAAAAGAGATTTTGAAGATCACCATTTTGTTGTATTCTTGTTAGGAAACCCCTTTCATTCAGATTTTGCGGTGGGTGTCAAGCTACGTAAGTTGAAGATAAAATTTAAAGTGTTGAAATTATATGCCCATCAATCATTAAATCCAAGTAATCTGAAGATAAATTCACTACATAGTGAGAGAAATAAAATACCTAATAAATTATGTGTCTTCTCAACATACAATTCTCATGAGATGATGCATAAATCGCAATGTCTATGCCAACAAATCAAGATCAATATTTATCTTTTTATATAAAAATCAAGATAAACAAATCAAGAAAATTTATTAATCCAAAAGGGTAAAATGTAAAACTTAAAACAAATACTATTATTACTTTAGATAAGAATTTATGATCAATAATAAGAAAACATCAATACCTGAAAACGAAATAGCCATCACTAATGAACTATATGATAAATCACGTCTGTTGCCAAAATGGTAAATCTAATTGTTCCGATTCAATTGACTCTCATCATGTATCTCTGCATATAATTCGATTACGTGCACGTTGGTGTGAGCATCCGTAACTAAAGTCGTAGAATTGAATTCTGATGGAGTTTGATTTTAAAGTAGTTATTTTTTCTACTACAAATTAAAGCATAATTATAACATAGTTAAAAAATTGTAGCATAACGTTATATATCTCTTAATCAGTTTATTAATATTTCTAAATAAGTCATCCAAAAAATAAGTTTGTCAATAATAATAATATATAATAA
The DNA here is from genome assembly GCA_949592205.1 of Helichrysum umbraculigerum. NCBI lineage: Eukaryota > Viridiplantae > Streptophyta > Magnoliopsida > Asterales > Asteraceae > Helichrysum > Helichrysum umbraculigerum. The sequence continues at coordinate 6,542,460 of CATIUR010000004.1, read as the reverse complement.
CAAATAAGTTGACAAAAAGTAAACACCTTATACATTACTTAAAGACTGATGCCTTTAATAATTAGGGGTGTGCATGGTCCGGTTCCGGAGCAAACTTTCTCGGTTCGGTTCGGTTCTGATACCCGATTTGTAGCAGATTCTTGGACCGAGGACCGGACCATATGTCATCGGTTTGGTTCGGTTCGGTTATAAAATGGTCCTGCTCGGTTCGGTCCAAAAGACCGACACTATTGTTTATGTATGATTTCATTGTCATTTTGTGTCTAGCTGATGTTTAATAACCGTTGATGTGAGAAATATTTATCATCAGTTTACATGAGAATTATTTGTTAGATTCGTGTATTTAGGTCCTTTTTTTGGGCCTACTTTAAAGCCATATATCATGTGTATAATTGTAATTTGAAAATGAGGTTCAAGGGGTAAAAAGTTACAGAAACATTTTCTCATGTAATTTTTTCAGTTGTGAGACAGTCTATATTAATGGCGGTTGAAGCTTGAAAAATAATAATTAAATAAAGGAGATATATATTTTGGACATAAACAAATCCAAGTATGAAGGTTTAAAGAAAATAAACAATAGACCACCTTGGTTAAATTAATAATAACCACCACAAGATATACTGTTATAGAGGTTTGAACCCGATACCTCTTATAATCAGGTATCAGGATGTCAACCAATAGACCACCTTGATGATGGTTATGTTGACCATTATATAATATAGATATAAAATTTATAAGGGAATTAAATATGAAGTCATGAATGTGTTTAAACATATATACACATGATTTAAATAGCCAACTGAGTCCAACATAGGTAACAAGGAATTTGGATGAGTAGTTATTTTTTGACGATACATAAGGAAGTTATATGAAATTATATGCTATATCTAATGAATGTATATGAATATTCGGTTCGGTCAATTTCCCATTTTTCTTGGGTTTGGTCCAGGACCGGACCGAGTCCCAAATATCTTAAAAACTATGGACCATGGACCGTACCATCTATTCTCGGGAATTTCGGTTACGGTCCGGTTCCTCCTCAGTACTCGGGAATTTTCGGTTCTTCCCATAAAATGCACAGTCCTTTTAATAATGAATAATAGTGATAATGAAAAAAATAAAATAAAAAACGAAGTGAATGTAGATAAATGATCTTGAATGTGAGATTAGTAAGTTTTTTCCATTAAGCTAGCTTTAAATACATTATTTAATGCTTAATTAAATAAGATTTCCTAAATTATTTGAAAACATTAAATGTTGATTATAAAGAAGATTGGATTTTTAATTAATTGCTTATTAAAATGGTAGGGGTAATCTAGTCTTTTTATCACCTCATCTCTACTATTTAGGTAGTCATCCTTTTCAATTTAAGATCAATGGTTCACATTTAATATATTAAATTATTTAAAGGTGAGATTAAGTTTGATTACCTAATTATCACTTTCTTATAATATATAAAGAAGAAGAAGATTAGGATTTTTTGAAAGAAGCCCTTAGGTTTTTTATTAATAAATTTGTACATGCATAAATGATTATATGAGAAGAGTTCAATTGAGACCATTTATTTTGTATGAGAATGGGAGAACCAACCACAATATGCTATGTGTCATTTTTTTCTCTCTCATCCACGTTTTTAAAAATTAAAAATCTCACAAACGACAAGTCGAAAAATCATGAAAATTGCACCATATTTTTCAGCGTTTTATCCTCTTCGATTTGCCGTCCATCAAGGTATACTTTCGACGAACTTTTTTTTTCCATTTTTTTGGTGGGTTTTACATATTAGTAACACATGTGTTAGTGATTGATTATATATTTGATTTAGGGTTTAGGGTTAGGGTTTAGCAGAGTTTAGTGTTAGGGTTTAGCAGGGTTTAGTGTTAGGGTTTAGCAGGGTTTAGGATTTAGGGTTTAGTATGATTTAGGGTTTAGAGCCCGAAACCCCAAACTCCCAACCCTAAACCCTAAACCCTAACCTTTGGGAGGCGACCTAGTGGTAAAGGCTTGGTCTCTAAGGTGTAATACCTAGAGGTCCCAAGTTCGAATCCTAGGAGCAGCAAAAATCCTCCTTATGGCCACGGAGGTTCACCCGCGATGACTCCGGGCTACTCGCAAAGCGAGTAGTCGCCCTGGGAGTCAGCTCGCAAAGCGAGTTGGATACCCAGGTATACAAAAAAAAAAAAAACCCTAAACCCTAAACGCAACACTGTAACACACGTGTTAGTAATGTGAAACCCACTAAAAATAATGAAAAAAAAAACTCTTCGAAAGTATGCCTTAATGGACGGCAAATCGAAGAGGATAAAACGCTGAATCTAATGGTGCAATTTTCATAATTTTTTGATTTGTCGTTTGTGAGATATTTAACTTAAGGGGTAAATGGATTTTGTATTCTCTTTGTACACATGGCACCATATCATTGATTACTCTATTCTCACACAAATTTTTAGTCTCATTTGAACCTTACCCATGATTATATGTATAATGAAAATTTAAATGGTCAACATATATTTAGGAGAGACACAAAGTTTGTTAAGGTCTTCTTAATGTCTTATTGAAAGCTCTCAGGTTTTTTCCTATCATTTTGAATAAAAATAAAATGCTCCTGCCTCGATCAGCTAAAGAGTTATGAAGTACAAGATGTAACGATAGAAATCGTTTATGATAAACGATTTCTCTTTTCTATAAAAAGAGAAAATTGAATTCTTTAATGTAATCATTTTCTAACTTATGTTACATGCGAGTTTTTATTTTTGCAATTTTTTATTGTTCCATTTAAATTGAGATTACTTTTGTCATTTAAATTGTGCAAATTGACCAAAATACCCTTTATCTTCTTCCCAAAAATAAAATAAGTTACTATTTTTCGAACTCTGGATTTATCGATCTTCTTATTCTTCTTCTTACTCCTATAACCATACATATTCATATGAGTTTAGTGCGCACAAATGTAACAAACTATAATATGATATTCGTAGTATATAGTGAACTATTCAAAGTTACATTGTATGTAACGAACTTATAATTTATTTACATTGTATGTATTTTCGTCAGATTTAAGGTCCAAAGGGACGCTACGTAGCAGCGTATAAAGTCGACACATGGAAAAAGTAAAATAAATTACATACAATGTAAAGAAATTACAAGTTCGTTACATACAATGAAAGCCCGAGTAGTTCGTTACATACTATGAATGTCAGACTATAGTTTGTTACATTTGCGCGCACTAAACCCTGTTCATATTTTAACCAAAATCACAACCACCCCTGACTCAATTCTTTAAACGACCGCAAAAACATAAATATGTGTTTTTAATATTCATACTTTAGTCATTTGACGTAAATTTGTAGATGTAACATTTTTGGAATCATGTATTTCTCAATCAGAATGCGACACGTCACAATCCTGAAGACAACTTTACAAACGTCCACCAGCTATAAAAGAGAATGTTGGTTTGAAGTAATTGCTAATCTTTTTCACTTGTATTAAATTCATTGATATATATATATATATATATCATAGTGCATTTACTTTCGTTTGAACCCACCGACTATTCTAGTGCGTCTTTATGTTCATATACGTAGTTAAGTTAGCATGTGTTAAATTTATTTGTGAATTACACTAATATAGTGAAAAATTACTAGCCTTCATATTAAATGTTTCAATATTTACAAAGTAAGCAATTGTGTAGCCAATCAAGTGAAAGGTAACTTTAATAACTATGGTTTATGGATCAGATCGCCAACGTACTTTACTTTTTGTCCCAATGTCACCAATGAACCGGTTTTATTACCAATGTCGACACCAAACTTTTTACTTTTGTCTTAATGTCACCAACGAACTAATTTTATTACCAATGTCGACAACGAACTTGTTAAATATGTTTTGAGGTCACCAAAATACCTTTTTTTTAACGAGCTACGTTTTGAATTTGTTGATGTGGTGTTGCCATGCATTTCATTTATGTGACCAGGCTTCCACGTAAGCTAAACTTTACATGTATTGTTAATTCTTCTTCTCCTATCGAATAACATGTAATTTTTGATTGCTTTACGATAATCATCACTTTTCCAGTGAATCTAAACGCAATTACTACTTTTTTTTTATTATAAAAAATGTAACCCAAAATTACATGTTAGTCGGTCGGAGAAGATGAAGTTAACCATACGTGTACATGTTCAGCTTACATGGAAGTCTGGTCACATAAATGAAATGCATGGCAACACCGTATCAACAAATTCAAAACGTAACTCATTAAAAAAAGTATTTTGGTGACCTCAAAACATATTTAACAAGTTCGTTGTCGACATTGGTAATAAAATTAGTTCGTTGGTGACATTGAGACAAAAGTAAAAAGTTTGGTGTCGACCTTGGTAATAAAACCGGTTCATTAGTGACATTGAAACAAAAAGTAAAGTACGTTGACGATCTAATTCATAAACCCTAATAACTAATAACTGGAAACATGCTAATGTTGATTGAGTTAGAGTTTATCGTTTGGGAATAAGAGAAAGGGTACGTGTATCATTTAGTTAGATTTAACGGATAAATCTTATTATAATTGAACGAAACCACGAAAGGGTAAGATTCGACAAAAATTAAAACTATAGAAGAAGACGGGAAAAATTCAATTTCCCTTGTAAAGACACACGTCATTAATCTTTGACCTTTTTAATTAATTTACTTAAAAAATTTTAATTATCTCAGTACACTTAACTTAGCACAATTATTAGTAAATCTATTATTATTATTGTTATTGTCGTGGTTCGGTTGTAGTCGTAATGACACGTGCGTATTGCAAAATGCAAATGACTTTTTATGTACCACTTTAGTCACTAAGAGCACAGGGTGTGGGGAACGGTGTTCTGAACAGTGTTTTGAAGAATGTTGAAAGTGGAGATTTTGTGGTGTGGGGAACAAAAGAATGTTGACAGTGTTCTTAATATTTTGAACCAATGAAATAACAGGAAACAAAAAGAAAAAGAAGTAAATCGGCGTCCTAACTTGGACGGTGATGCGGGAACACCGTCGGGAACATTGTGGGAACACTGATATGGTGTGGGGAACGGTGATGTGCAACATTCTCAATGTGGGAACGTTGTGAGAACATTGCCCACACCCCCATGCTGTGTAAATAATGCCTACTGGGCTAGCAATTTTAATATATGCATGATCGTTGGAGTACTATGTTATAGAATAAACACTTAGATAATCTATCTAAATATTCTTCTTCATCGGTCTCAAAATAAAAATCTATTTTTTTAAAAAATAAAACTACTAAAAAAAAGTTTGTGACCGGTAAGGATGATAAGAGCACACGGAGTGGTGACGGCCTAAACACAGTGTTCTGAGTGAGAATTTTGTGGTGAGGATTTTGTGGAGTGGTAACAGTGTTCTGGACAGTGTTCTGGAATCTAATTTTTTTTTATTCAACTTGATTGTTACCGAAAAAACAAAAAAAATTAATTAAATAATGAAGATTTCGTTCGAAACAGCATCGGGGAGAAGATTTTGAAGCCTGAACGTCGTCGAGAACGCCGTCACGGAGTGGCAGAACGCCGTTTTACGGCGTTCTCGACGAAGAATTTTGACAAAAACGTTGTCATTCCGTGTGCTCTAATAGTAGTGATTACACATTCTTAGAAATATGTGCATATCTAAAATTGACACCTTTACTGGGAGTTCGGAACTGAAGATGTATATGAATGATGAATTGCGAGTTATTACTCTTAATTTCAATCATATTTAGTATTTTCATTGTCTTGTATTGGAATCCTCTCATATAAATATCGACATAAAACGTTATATATTGTTTTACAATGCATATAGTTAACTTATAAGTTAAATAATCCGTTTTTATTTTACTTTATTAAGTTTTGCGAGGATACATAACCTCTCATATTGACTTTAACACGAGGATTCCAATCTAATGTCTTTCGTGGTAACGCATCCAAGTAAGTACATGACAAATGACTCTTCATGCAACAATTTAGTCACCAGATTCAAACAAATGCCTACTGGGATTACTATAATCATCATTATACATATATAATTGTTTCATAATATAACATGTATGCGTATTATATTTTTTTTTGCATTTATGCTTTCATTAATCGTACCTTTTCTTATTAGTTAAAACAAAACTTTGATTAATTGATCATCTACTCTAGAAGAAATACGGTTTTGATTATAGAACAAAATTATAATTAATCTATATTCTATATTATTACTTAAAAGAAAAACCTTGAATTAAATATGGCCATTAGATGAAATAGTAACTTGATTAATCTCACCATTAATCTATTTAATGACATCATATATCTCTAACCACTTAAATGGAAAGATTAATCTACCCTTAATGAAATGTTCTCTATAAGTCCTTTATCATTCCTAATTCTATCGCATTGACTCCTTATATTATATAGCTAAATACATGCTACACTTATTATATATAGCTAAAGATATATCACAAATATACAGAGGCTTTATTAAAACTCAATCACAACAACGATTTAATTTATTTCGTTGACATATACTTTTTGTTTATTATTATTATCATTATCATTTTACATATACTAAAAGATTCAAAGATAATAAGATAGTATATACGTATATCTATTTTAAAAATTCACGTATACAACTTTTATGCATATGAATATGAATCGATAACATATTAAAATTGACCATACTAATAGTATAATATCTAAAAGACACCATTTGCATCATTCATACAAGTTATTAGGTCACTTCTATGCTAACAAAATTAATGTCGAAATTCATGCTAGGATATGAATTAAAAACTATGAGGAGTAAATACTTTGAGTCAAATAAGAAGTTTCGTAATTTCGTAATTCCAAACTTATCTACAAAACGATTTCATATATTTTAGGTAATCTTCTATTTATTTATCAAATAAAATAAAATTAGGTATCATTTTATGCCATCTAATTACATATGATAGATACTATCCATAAATAGTAGGAACATATACCACTTTCATTTTTGACATTCATGATTATATTTATTTTTATTTTACATTGATTTCTCGCCATAAATTGCCACAATTAAGGATACGTATTGAGACATAATATGTAACATCCTCTCTTTTGGTCCGGTAATTTCTAATTTTAAATTGATATATTTAATTGTATTAGAAATTATTTGATATTATTTGTTTAATTGCGAAACTTAATTAAATAAGCCTTAGGACTTATTGTGTTTAGTAAATTATTGATTGTTATAATTTACTATAGTTGACGGTACAATAAAATAAGTTCTCGCAAATGGTTTTTAGGTTCCAGGCAATAGATTGAAAAGGGACTAGTTTTACGCGGATACGGGGTCGGTGCTAAAAAGATGGGCCGACTTATATACCTTCCTTTTTAGGAAAGTTTTCCTTACTTTCCCTTTTTGGAAACTAAACACCTAAAAACTTTGAAACCAAAACCTACAAATCAACTAGTGATCTTGAGCTGATTTTGATCTTGATTATAATTAGATAATCATCACCAGCATCTTGTTCCTATTTCTAAGTGGTAAGTTGTTTGATTTTAAGCATGTTTATAACTTATGTATTTTGAATGGAGATATGAATCAAAGTGAAAATAGTGGATTTTGATGTTTGGGATTGTAACTAGTTGATAATACATGTTATATGTGCCATTGTTTATGCTAGAATTGACCTTGGAACTGATTTTGGTGAGTTTGTATAAAAACCTTCGAGGACTGGGTTGATCAGACTTGCAGGTCGGCTGGAAACCAAGTAGGACGCGGCGCGTCCTTATGGTACGCGGCGCGTAGATCATTAGAATTAGGACGCGGCGTGTCCTTTGATCACGCGGCGCGTCCTATTGTAATTTTGGTACCAGAACTCAACTTGTTATGAGAACGCGGTGGATGCATTAAGGACGCGGCGCGTCCTTATCCTGAAAACCAAAATATTAGTTTTTGTTTCTAAATTGATTGAGATTTGTTCTAACATGTTAGTTACTATGTAATATATACTTATTGAATGTAATTACATGATAATTGATATGTAATGAATACTTATGTATAATTAGGAACTTATAATTGTAATGTGAATTGTGATAAGTTCCTAATGATCTAAATTGATGTAATTCAAGTGTTATGATCTTGCTTACTAACTTTTACCTGATTTATGATTCTCAGATAAGCAAAGAGCTCAGCAAGATAAGACAGCTGAGTAAGTGTAACGAGATAATCAGGTGAGTGGATTTGAAACTCATAGTTTGATTTGGTTGTGTCAGTTTGATTTCAATCAGTAATTATAGGATTACTATTGATAGAATGTTAACTTGGAAATGATATGCCATTTGATTGGTGGTTTGATTAGCCTGTGAGCTTGATTGATGAATACAGAGGTCAACTAGATTGTCGGTTGAACTTGATTGCTAATGTTGGTCAACACAGGGTTGCGTACATGTGTTGATAGAGATTAGCATTTAGTTAGCGGTTAATCACTGTTTTGGCCTACAGTTGATTTAAGTGTTCTGATGGGGCCACCCGGAACAGGGTCTCTAGGAACCACCGTTCCTCTTGACGATATTTGTTGCATTATTGATTGTGAACAGATTGCTAGCTAAATTGAATTGTAGTTGATTATTCATTCACTTAGCTTCGTGCTAATCCCTCAATTTACTTCCTGCAGGTTATGTTTAATTATGTGGGTAGCCAGGAAGGGGCGTTTTGATGCTGGGAATGTTTGAAATTTGCAACTCTGATCCAGTTTGTAATAAATAATGTTTTATAGTATATAATGCCCCGGGTTTGTAAACATGTTAACTATATTTGTTTAGTAGTTAAACATATTGTATAAAGGGTTGCGAAAATTTTTAGCAGGTTTTAATAGAATATGTATTTCAAGTAGTCGCTTCCGCCAAACTTAATATTATATTGTTGTATTAAATGAGGGGCGTTATAAGTTGGTATCAGAGCAATAGTTTGGGGCAATTGAATATGATTGTATGTTCAATCCTAAACTTTGATTGTGTTGTGTCAAACATTCTTGGGAAAGGGATTATGTACTGAATGTGAATCGGTTAGTAGAATAGGTGCTAACGACTAATGATTTGTAAGCTGTTGTGGTGTTTACAGATATGGCGGATAACGAGCAACTACCTGTTAACCCTAATAATGCCTCAAGGCCTGAAGTTGCTGCTGAGACTCATGATGACCGAAATGAGAATGATGGTACTTCTTTCCATGCTAGAGCGGAGGCAGAAAGGGATCAGTATCTACTTCAATTGGAAGAGGAAAATCAAGCACTTAGAATGTATAAACAACAAAAAGAGGCTGAATCATCTCATCCTGTGTTTGGTACGATTTCACCGCCAAAGCAAAAGGTGTGTTCCTTTAAAACCTTTATGAGCAGTAATCCGTCTGTGTATTCGGGTAGTACGAATCCTTCTGTAACTCTGGATTGGTTAAGAGATGTGGAAAAGAAATTTGAGGTTTGTCAATGTGAAGAAGAATTGAAAGTTCCTTATGCATCCCAACTCTTAAAAGGAGCAACTATGAATTGGTGGGATTCGATTACTTCTGTATTAACTTCTTTTCAGAAAGCATCTATCCGATGGTCTGATTTTCGTAATGAAGTTTGTAAGCAGTATTGTTCAAACTATGATATAGCTCGGATTAGAAAAGAGTTTATGGATTTGCAATTAACTGATAACATGTCAATGGATGATTTGATAAATCAGTTTACAGAGAAACTCAGGTTTTTTCAGCAGTGGGTTCCTGATGAGAGAACCCAAATAGAACAGTTTGTGGGTACTTTACCTAATCATTATCGAACTTCAGTGAGATTAGCGGGCTCTCTTTCTCAAGCTTTTATGTTAGCTCGATCAGTTGACAGTGATTTAAAACCTCAACAGGTATCAAGTAAAGAAATGGTTTCTCAGAAATCTAAGAGTGAATCTTCTGGTAAAGGTAAGCAACGGTGGCAAGGAAATCAGCAGGGTAAGAAACAAGAAAGTCGTGGTGGTACTTCTGATCGTCCCAATTGGTGTATTAAGTGTAGAGCTAGACATTTTGGGCCGTGTACTGTGCAAACCACTAGATGTGTAAAATGTGGTGTGATTGGGCATGAAGCCAAAGATTGTGTTTTTCCCACTTATGTGTGTTGGAATTGCCATAAGGAAGGTCATCGTGCAAATCAGTGTTCTGAGGCTAAGAGACAGGGTTCGGGGACAGTTGTTGGTTCATCAGCTTCTTCGGGTCAGAAGCGGAAGACTCCGCCATCTGCAGTTAGTAGGGCATTCCAGATGACAGTGGATGAAGCTGTCCATACAGATGACGTGATCACGGGTACTTTTCTTGTAAATTCTGTACCAGCTCGTGTTTTGTTTGATTCTGGTGCAAATTGTTCGTTTGTATCTATGTACTTCTGTGATAAGTTGAAAATGATGCCTACTGTGATTACAAACCCAGTTGAAGTAGAAATAGCTAGTGGCAAGTCAGTTCCTGTTACCTCCTCGGTAATTGGAGCTAGTATTATGATAGATAGCCAGACTTTCCCAATTTCCTTTCTGTTGATGCCAATTGCTAGTTTTGATGTGATTATTGGTATGGATTGGTTAAGTCAGTATAAAGCAAGCATAGATTGCCACAATAAGCTGATTAGAATTCCAATCTCTGAAGAGTCATATGTCGTGGCTCGAGGAGAACGGGATAATGTTTGTATACCTTTGATTAGTATGATGAAAGCTAGGAAATCTTTGTCTAAGGGCTGTGAATTGTATCTAACTTACGTGATTGATGCTAAGTTAGAAAAGAAGTCCCTTTCTGATGTACCGATTGTTTCTGAGTATCCGGAAGTATTCCCTGATGAATTACCTAGTTTACCACCGGTTAGGGAAGTTGAATACCAGATTGATCTTGTTCCTGGCTCTTCACCTATTGCCAAAGCCCCTTATAGATTAGCTCCATCTGAGATACGTGAAATGATGAATCAGATACAGGAGTTGTTAGATAAAGGGTTTATTAGACCTAGTTCTTCTCCCTGGGGTGCACCAGTTCTGTTTGTGAAAAAGAAAGATGGGTCTTTTAGAATGTGCATTGATTATAGGGAATTGAATAAAAGGACAGTAAAGAATAAATATCCTCTGCCTCGGATAGATGATTTATTTGATCAGTTGCAGGGATCTTCATTTTATTCAAAGATTGATTTGAGGTCAGGTTATCATCAAGTTCGTGTTAGGGATTGTGATATTCCTAAAACTGCATTTAGAACCAGGTATGGTCATTTTGAATTCCTGGTTATGCCTTTTGGATTAACGAATGCTCCAGCAGTTTTTATGGATTTGATGAACCGTGTTTGTCGACCTTTTCTTGATAAATTTGTGATTGTATTTATCGATGACATTTTGGTATATTCTAAATCCGAATCAGAACATGGAATGCATTTGAGGTTGGTATTGGAAACCTTACAGAGAGAACATTTGTATGCAAAGTTTTCTAAATGTGAATTTTGGATTCGGGAAGTACAGTTTTTGGGTCATATTATTTGTAATGATGGTGTTAAAGTTGATCCTTCGAAAATTGAAGCTGTAATGAATTGGAAAGCTCCAAAGTCTGCTTCAGAAATAAAAAGTTTTCTTGGTTTGGCGGGTTATTACCGGAAGTTTATTAAAGATTTTTCTAAAATTGCCGGTTCGTTGACTAAGTTGACCCGTAAGGATGAAAGGTTTGTGTGGACTGAACAACAGGAAGCTGCTTTTCAGACTCTGAAACAGTTGTTATGTCAGGCTCCTGTGTTAGCATTGCCAGATGGGTCCGATGATTTTGTTGTTTATTGTGATGCATCTATTGCTGGTTTGGGTTGTGTCTTAATGCAGCGAGATCGTGTGATTGCTTATGCTTCTCGTCAGCTCAAACCTCATGAAAGAAATTATCCTACCCATGATTTAGAGCTTGCAGCGGTTGTGTTTGCTTTGAAGATTTGGAGACATTACTTGTATGGTACCAAATGTGTTATTTGTACAGATCACAAGAGTCTTCAGTATATATTTTCGCAGCAAGAGTTGAATATGAGGCAGAGAAGATGGTTAGAGTTAATCAAGGATTATGATTGTGAAATTAAATACCATCCAGGGAAAGCCAATGTGGTTGCTGATGCTTTAAGCTGCAAGGTAACTTCTGATCGAGTTTATTTCATGCGTTTAGAAGTTTCTTCTGATTTGGTGGGCCAGATAAAAGCTGCACAGTTAGAAGCCTTGTTAGATCATAATTTGAAAGCTGAAATTATGTTGAATCGAAAAGAATTGTTATTAGATGATTCGAGGGGATTAAAAACCTTTCAGTCTCGTGTTTGGGTTCCTTTGTTTGGTGGTCTTCGAGATGTTATTCTGAATGAAGCCCACAAGTCCAGATTGTCTGTACATCCTGGAAGTACTAAAATGTATAATGACTTGAAACCTTTGTATTGGTGGCCTACAATGAAGATGGATGTAGCAAGGTTTGTTAGTTCTTGTCATATTTGTTCTCAAGTGAAAGCTGAACATCAGAAGCCATATGGGTCGTTGAAACAGCTTGAGATTCCTGAATGGAAGTGGGAACATTTGACTATGGATTTTGTTACTAAGTTGCCTAGAACTGCCCGCGGAAATGACATGATTTGGGTCATTGTTGATCGATTGACCAAGAGTGCTCATTTTCTAGCTACTAGTGAGACTGCCTCTCTGAGTAAGCTTGCACAGTTGTATATGAATGAGATTGTTACTCGGTATGGTATTCCATTATCGATTGTATCTGATAGAGATCCAAGGTTTGTATCTCATTTTTGGCAAAGTTTGCAGCATGAGTTGGGCACCCGAGTGAATCTTAGTACAGCTTATCATCCCCAAACAGATGGTCAGTCAGAACGTAGGATTCAGACACTGGAGGATATGTTGAGAGCTTGTATTATGGAGTATGGTGGTTCTTGGGATTCTCATTTGCCATTGATTGAGTTTGCTTATAATAACTCTTATCATTCTAGTATTGGCATGCCTCCATATGAAATGCTTTATGGACGCCGTTGTAGAACTCCAACTTGTTGGCTAGAGGCAGGTGAGAAACAGTTTGCAGGTCCAGATATTGTTCAAATGACAGCTGATAAAGTTGCAGTGGCTCGTGAAAAGTTGAAAGCTGCACGTGATAGACAGAAACAATATGCTGATCCTAAACGTCGACCAGTTACTTTTGTGGAAGGTGAACTTGTTTACTTGAAAGTTTCACCTTGGAAAGGGGTAATACGGTTTGGGAAACGTGGCAAATTGGCTCCTCGATATATTGGACCGTTTAGAATTCGTCAGATTGTTAATGATCAGTCTGTTACATTGGATCTTCCTCCAGAGCTTGCTGGTATTCATGACACGTTTAACATTTGCTATTTGAGGAAATGTAATGTTGAAGACCAGTCTCAGATTCTTCCTTTGAAAGATTTGAAAGTTGATCAGAGTCAGAAGTTAGTAGAAGAACCAGTTGAACTTCTTGACCGAAAAGTGACCAAACTTAGGAAGAAACAGATTCCCATGGTGTTAGTAAAATGGAAACATAGTTTAGGTGAAAACCTAACGTGGGAAACAGAGGATAGTATGAGATCCAGATATCCTGGATTATTTGATCGTGATGAGATTTCGGGGACGAAATCTTCTTAAGGGGGGGAGAGTTGTAACATCCTCTCTTTTGGTCCGGTAATTTCTAATTTTAAATTGATATATTTAATTGTATTAGAAATTATTTGATATTATTTGTTTAATTGCGAAACTTAATTAAATAAGCCTTAGGACTTATTGTGTTTAGTAAATTATTGATTGTTTTAATTTACTATAGTTGACGGTACAATAAAATAAGTTATCGCAAATGGTTTTTAGATTCCAGGCAATAGATTGAAAAGGGACTAGTTTTACGCGGATACGGGGTCGGTGCTAAAAAGATGGGCCGACTTATATACCTTCCTTTTTAGGAAAGTTTTCCTTACTTTCCCTTTTTGGAAACTAAACACCTAAAAACTTTGAAACCAAAACCTACAAATCTATAACACCCCTCAATCTTACGTAATATTATTATATTGAAAACACGGAAGCGAAGAGATTTAAAACATATTTAATTACTATACGTTAGAATCAAAGATCATAAACCGATCATAAGTTAAATCATGTCAAGTTAAACATGGTTAACAAACACATAATACGGGGTATTATATAAAACTTAGCATTAACTGTTACAAAATATTATCAGAGTAGCAAGCTGTCAAAACATTCCCCAGCTCCTAGAGCATCTACTTTCTGCTACTCACCTATTCAAAATATAATCTGCAGAAAGTAAATACGAGGGATTAGCACAAAGCTAAGTGAGTGAGTTCATAACACAACATCTAACTTAGCATAATCATATAATTGCTTCAAACAACCGCAATACGATATTCAATAAATCAACAACAACTTAACGAGGATCGGTGGCTCTGGGGATAACCGTAATGCCCGGGTGGCTCCCCCAAGAACACTTACCCAACCATATCCGTATGGCCATACGGACGAGACCGATAACTAGTGGTAGTTGAACTCAAATACAGAATCAAACACACAACAAATGAAGTACGACTCTGTATCATTCATTCAACCCCTGCCTAGTTCAACCAACCATTTAACAACCTGTTGACCTCGTTAACAACTGATGCCCGAAGGCCAAACACATAGCACAAAGGTTCACAGTCAACAAGGTATATCAACTAATCAACAAAACATATTCACGTTTATTCGTTGCAATCAAATGATCACAACTAAATTAAATGGTGAGCTCTGAATCCACTCACCAATACCTTTGCAGTCAACACAACCAGCTACTAATCACTGAGTCTTTGGAGTATCTGAAACATCACGCAACAACACAAGTTAGAACTTGTCATTAATAAGTGGTACTTAAGCAACTAACGACTTTACACTAGTATCTATACTATTACACACTCACTAATACAGTTACATCATAACATAATTATCTTGCATATTTGGTTTCCAAATACACCTATACATTGCAATTACAATTCAAAGAATTTAATTATTTTATTTCAAATTTTGATCATAGCCGTTCGGCTTAAACGTCCATAGCCGATCGGCTTAGTTATCATAACCGATCGGCTCAGCCATAGCCGATCGGCTTACCCTGTTGATTTTCAGACTTTAATTCGAGGTCCAAGTTCTGAGGTGATTTTTAACTAACATAGCCCATCGGCTAAAAGGAGCCGTTCGGCTTTTATAACATAACCGATCGGCTTTGGCATAGCCGATCGGCTTCCACCTAAAAACTCAGCAACTCAGATCGATCAAGACACAAACCGAAAACCCAAATACCAAAATCACAATTTCGACCAAATATGCCACAAATTCAATTCCTAATGCTACTACAACTTCATATAACCACTAGCTAACATATGTTAACAACAATAACATTCGATAATCATATATTTACGCCAAAATCACCAAACCAAATCATATTATCAAACTACATTAATTCTTAACTCAAAACTTGTATTTGATGCATCTAACTAGTTAATAACTATTACATATCATCTTATATAGCAAGTGATCATCATACAAATGCAAGAACAATTTCATATAACCAAATATTCATCAAACTTAGCATTTGAAATAAACTCTATTTACCTAAAAAAAATGGAGAAGATGGTGAATAGAGGATGTAGAAGATGATGATGATGATAGCTTAAAGATTACAACCTCCAAACTCTTTCTAGTTTGATGATTTCCTTTGATTTTACAAGTTAGGGTTTGTGGGTTTATTTGAAAGAAGAATTGGGAAAGTGATCAAGTATTAGGTCGATCCCCTAATTTAACCAACCTACACTATTGGTAAATTATACCCGCTTTAAATCTATTGTCTGGAACCTAAAAATCATTTGCGAGAATTCTATTTTATTATACCGTCAACTTTAATAAATTAAAACAAGCAACATTTAACTATCCACAATAAGTCCTAAGGCCTAGTTCACCAACTTTCATAATTAACCAATTATACCGAAAAATTTATTTAAAACTATTAAATACGCAAATATAAATAGAAAATACCAGGCTGTCGGAGAGGATGTTACAAAATCAACTAGTGATCTTGAGCTGATTTTGATCTTGATTATAATTAGATAATCATCACCAGCATCTTGTTCCTATTTCTAAGTGGTAAGTTGTTTGATTTTAAGCATGTTTATAACTTATGTATTTTGAATGGAGATATGAATCAAAGTGAAAATAGTGGATTTTGATGTTTGGGATTGTAACTAGTTGATAATACATGTTATATGTGCCATTGGTTATGCTAGAATTGACCTTGGAACTGATTTTGGTGAGTTTGTATAAAAACCTTCGAGGACTGGGTTGATCAGACTTGCAGGTCGGCTGGAAACCAAGTAGGACGCGGCGCGTCCTTATGGTACGCGGCGCGTAGATCATTAGAATTCGGATGCGGCGTGTCCTTTGATCACGCGGCGCGTCCTATTGTAATTTTGGTACCAGAACTCAACTTGTTATGAGAACGCGGTGGATGCATTAAGGACGCGGCGCGTCCTTATCCTGAAAACCAAAATATTAGTTTTTGTTTCTAAATTGATTGAGATTTGTTCTAACATGTTAGTTACTATGTAATATATACTTATTGAATGTAATTACATGATAATTGATATGTAATGAATACTTATGTATAATTAGGAACTTATAATTGTAATGTGAATTGTGATAAGTTCCTAATGATCTAAATTGATGTAATTCAAGTGTTATGATCTTGCTTACTAACTTTTACCTGATTTATGATTCTCAGATAAGCAAAGAGCTCAGCAAGATAAGACAGCTGAGTAAGTGTAACGAGATAATCAGGTGAGTGGATTTGAAACTCATAGTTTGATTTGGTTGTGTCAGTTTGATTTCAATCAGTAATTATAGGATTACTATTGATAGAATGTTAACTTGGAAATGATATGCCATTTGATTGGTGGTTTGATTAGCCTGTGAGCTTGATTGATGAATACAGAGGTCAACTAGATTGTCGGTTGGACTTGATTGCTAATGTTGGTCAACACAGGGTTGCGTACATGTGTTGATAGAGATTAGCATTTAGTTAGCGGTTAATCACTGTTTTGGCCTACAGTTGATTTAAGTGTTCTGATGGGGCCACCCGGAACAGGGTCTCTAGGAACCACCGTTCCTCTTGACGATATTTGTTGCATTATTGATTGTGAACAGATTGCTAGCTAAATTGAATTGTAGTTGATTATTCATTCACTTAGCTTCGTGCTAATCCCTCAATTTACTTCCTGCAGGTTATGTTTAATTATGTGGGTAGCCAGGAAGAGACGTTTTGATGCTGGGAATGTTTGAAATTTGCAACTCTGATCCAGTTTGTAATAAATAATGTTTTATAGTATATAATGCCCCGGGTTTGTAAACATGTTAACTATATTTGTTTAGTAGTTAAACATATTGTATAAAGGGTTGCGAAAATTTTTAGCAGGTTTTAATAGAATATGTATTTCAAGTAGTCGCTTCCGCCAAACTTAATATTATATTGTTGTATTAAGTGAGGGGCGTTATATAATAACATTAAAACAAAATATTTTGCTTGAAAATATCATTCCAAAGTAAACTTTTATAGGGTCACAAAAGTTCGTAGGGTTGCCCCATTTGAACAAGATGTTAATGGATATTCAGTTGTTCCACATGATGATATCAACAACTCTATAGTTAATCCCGACATAGCTTTTAGTATTTATGTTATAGGATGTGAGATATCTCTCGGCTACATGCTCTTAATGCACTCTGGGTTGCGCGTCACCAAGAGTAGTTCTTCCAGATGTTGGATGGCTACTTTGGAAAATATATTTTATAGTACCTACTAAACTTCGAGTGGGACTTTTCAAATCCAACATATAATTTTGTAGTAGACATCCACAAAATTTTATATTTTATCCGCGTTAACTTAAAATGCAATTACAATAAAATTTAGTGTTAAAATTCGCGAATCCCGCGGGTCTTAATCTAGTAATAATAATAATAATATTAATAATGGTTACTTATTAATGGTTACTTTCGTAATTGCCTTTTTTAATAAAAAAAAAAAAAGAAGATATTAATCAAACAATACTTTCATAATTTACCCTTTTTTGGATAATTTTTTTGTAAATTTTTTTAAATTATAACGAAAAAGATATAGATAAATAAATAATAATATAGATTGGTGGAAATTCGAGATTTTGAGTTGGTGGCTTCTGGGCTTACGAAATTAAAATTAGTGACGATCGAATTTCAGTTTTTAATGTATTTCCATTTAAGATAATAAAATAAAAATATTCCTTTTAAGACGATAAAATAATATACATAAAACGACACATGATAAACACACAATTTCAATAGTTCTCGTTTTTGACCAAACCAAAATAATGAAGCTGACCTCATCATCATAATAAGTTATTACTACGTATTTATTTATTTATTTGTTTATTTATTTATTCATTATTGTCCAATGAAAATGAGGTCATTGTATTTCTAATCATTACCAAATGTCCAAATAAGTGGATTTTCCATCAAAAAACTAGTTTTAATTTGAAGTTCAAAACTTAATCTATTAATGTATTAACTTTTAACACTACATTGACAAATTATTCTAAAATAATCTTCGAGTAATGCTATATATGACTAATTACATAGGCCTAAAAACAGACATAACTTTTTCATTGGTTGATTTTTTTCACTCTCCTAATCTCATCCAATCAATTTTTCACATCTACCAATTATATCATTAGGTCAAGATACATGCTTAGCTTATATATTTAGGTCTCTCAATCATTTTTCATAAAGTAATGAAAAAGCTAACCTTCTTATAACTTTATTTAATTAAATTAAAGATACTAAAAAACAATTTTTTCTAAGCTAGAACAATTTAGTTTTTAACCAATAAAATCCAAAAAAAAAAGAAACAATTTAGTTGTGTCGGCTTTGAATTAGAAAGATACCTAATTTGGACTTATAATAATGAAGTTAAACCTAATATTTTTTTATTAAGTTTTTAACGGATATGATTATGATGTCAACACGATTCACCATTTCGTATACTTTCTATACCTTAATTGGAAATCGTTGAAAATGTACACAAAATTTTATATATAAAATATATACGATTTCATTATAACCCTTTTCTTAAATTAAGTCAGCCTCCCTGGAGGTCGGGGTTCAAGCCCAGGCAGTGGTGTATGGGGTAATTAAATTTGACTGTTCAAAAAAAAAGTTAGGCGGATCCAGAAAATTTAATCACCGGTATCACAAAAATTTTGAAGCTCACTCGACTTGGTGGTTTTTTAAGTTTACTTAAACATGAGGTGTACCTCCTAACTATGAGTGGTATCACTCTTAAAAAATCAATAAATTTTCAACTAAATTTACAGTAAGTTGAGTTAATTGACCGGTGTCACTTGTCACCGCTGATTATAACGTGGATCCGCCCCTGTCCCGCAACTATTTTTTTAGATAATATACGATTAAGTCACCTTTGTGATTCATAATGTATCTCGACTTATTGACCTTATTCAATTCGAACGGAAATATTTTAACGGTGGGGTCAATTTTATGTCGTAAAATCGTTATGAATGTGAAAGTGACTCGGATAATTTCATGAGTTGGATAATCTTCTCTTTTGTTCTAAGATAGTTATCTTTATTGTATATATTTTAAAGATATCCACGTAAGATTGAAAGTCACGTTGTATATTGAAGCCTCGGTTTATAATCTCTTTTCTCTTGATAGACATAAACATATAACAAAAAATACTAATATGATATTACCGAACTCTATGGGTATGTTTGGTAACAAGTAGCTAGAGTTGGAGATTGTAAATGGAGCTGGAGATTGTGACAAGCTACCTGAAAAAACTTCTCAAAAAAGGATGTCTAGGGGATTCTCGGGGATTATTTTTTCAATAATCTATGCTATAATTTGGTTGGCAAATGGGGATTAGGGATTGAGATTAAGAAAACTAAAATCTCAATCTCCTACGATCCTTTAAAATGTATTTGCCAAACACATCCTATGTACCCTGGAAGGCTGGAATAATATTTAACAGAAAATAAGACTCGTGCCTCGTGGAGTCGTGGGCCACTTGAATGCTTATACTACTCAGCCCATTGGGCCATTCCACTTTTGAGCTCAGTATAAGATATGGCTATATGTAATTATGTATATGCTCAATGGGTCCAATACGTATGTTTCTGGATCAATCAAAAAATTAATTAAATGATAGTAAAAAGTCTAAATTACTCATAACTCAAGGTATTTGTCTTCATACAATCATACATGTAATTGTAATTTTTCATTTACAGTTAAACTTTCTTAAAAATTTTGTTAACATTCATCACTTTTATAACCCGAACTGGTTCATCGTCATTATAAATAATTTTATAAAGAGAAAAGATACATAACTTTATCATCGATTTATCGATATCGACAAAATGTTCATTTTTCGTCATTAGCACAACCATTTTACTAAGTGTAATAATATCCATGTTCATATACCTTCCCCCCTAGTAACCAGGAGGATTATTGATTTAGAATAAAATCATCTCTTTTAAACAAAGTAGAACACTGAAGTGTCATATTTGATGCTAGGGAAGGGATTATACATTGACCATTAATAATTTAATAATAATCATAGTTTGAATTTGGTGGTATATAAAATGGTATAAAATCAAGCTTTTAACTAAATAACAAAAGAGATCTAACCACTCCCACTAACAATCCCTCTTTCGAAGACGACCGACCTTTCAATAAATTTAAGCCAATAACTTTCAAAAAAATATTATTAAATAATAAGCACATTTCTATAATAACTCAAATAGTACAATTATAATATGGTGATCTTACCATATCGAGATCATTATTATTATTTTAATAAATGGTACGATTATATCTTTATGTTTACTTAATTACTTAAGTCATGGTCAATAAAATATTCACAAGTAATAAGGTGTACTCACGTTATAGCCAACGGTGTCACGTGATCCCGGTCAATTAAGTCGACTTAGTGTAACATTAGTTGAAAAGTTATTGGGTTTTTAAGAGTGACACCAATCATATTTAGTCGGTGCACCTAACTGTCTAAATAAACTTAATAAATTATCATGTAGAGTGATCTTCAAACTTTTTGTGACACCGACAATTGAATTTTCTGAATCCGCCATTGCAAGTAATGACACTTTATAAATTATAAATAGCATATATACCATATGACATGGATGTGTAAAAGAGAGCCCACATGCTTTTAACTGTCTTTTGTTACGAACTTAGCTTATAAGCCAATAAACATTATGACAACGTACTAAAGATCTGTGTAACGCATGGTTAGATTTATTTTAAGTTGTTGTATTCTTTGTATTTAGTCAAGCTTTGTTTTTCTCCTTTTTTTTTTTTTATAAATGTTTAAGAGGGTCTATATGGTTCCCTGAACAAGGGAATTAAGGCGGGTATCATCGAACTGGTTGATAGTTGATACGAGGTGCTAAGTAAACTAAACATTTTCGAAAAAAATAAATATATGCTTTCAATACTGCTAATTTTAATCTTATGTTTAGTGTTTTTGTAAAATAAAGAAATGTATATTTAGTTTCTAAAATTATGTCATTCATGCTAAAAGCCCGGATGCTGATAAATACAACACCAAACTTGATTTATACACCAAAGTTATGCTTCTGCATATTTGTACAAGTTGTACTGTGTGTTGTATGAAACAATATTCTTGTTGTATTTATCAATTCCCTGAAAACCCGTACACTTGCATGCAAAACAATAATAAATTACATAGCGAGTTTAACACAAAATTACTACTCGTGCAGGCAAACAATAAAAAGTTATTTAGAAAGTAGTTTGATATATATTGACAGATAACAAATTATCGTGCAGTAATTTAATATACCACGTCTGTTAAACAACGATTGCAACTTGCAGGTAACAAACACATTTCAAAAGTTATAAAACTCACAAAAATACATTAATTTCCGCATGAAAATAATCCACTTTGAAAATTATTATAAATATATAATAAACCGCCAAAGTATTAATTTCTCATAATCATTCAAGAAAACAAACATCAAACATTCCCACTTTACATAATTTTACCACCAAAAAACTCTTTAATTTCAAGTTTTCTTCAACTGGGTTTTGCTTAAATCTTGTTAATATCACTTTCCATCCATCTTTTTACATTTCCCCACTGATTTGATCAAGTGGGTTGCTGTTACAATCTTTTAAAAGTTCAAAATCTTTAAGCTTTTTTTATTCCGTTTTTATTGTTCTTGATTTTTTATATTTTGGAAAGATTCTATCTTTTTTTCTGGGTTTTGTGGGATTTTATTGGGCTTTGTGATTTGATGTTTAAATGAGAGAAAATAACATGAAAGGAATGATTTTTATTCAGTTGATATGTGTTACTTTGGTACTGTTTCTTGATACTAGTGGTGCAGTTCTACCAAATGAAGGTATGCAATTTCTCATAAATCTTGAATAATTTTAGAATGTATCTGTAATCTTTGATTGATAAAATCTTGAGTAATGTGGGTTGCATTCGTAAGACATTTTATAATTTGGGGAATTTTATAATTTTCAAGGGTTTAGTAAGAAACCACTAAGTTTATACAGTTTCTTGATTTCTTGCGTTTGCAGTTCATGCTCTTACAGAGTTCAAAGAAGGTATAATGGATGACCCATTATTGGTTCTATCAAATTGGAATTTCATAGATTCAGATCCTTGTAATTGGTTTGGTGTTTTTTGTTCTGATTTTCATGTCAGAAAAATGTAAGTCATTGTTTTACTTCAATTCATACATGTCTATTTCCTTATATTAATATCTATATATGTACATTTTTTTGTAAATTGGTCATCCTGGTGCATGACTCAGTGGCTCACAAGAAAAAACCTTTTTATATTTATTTCACAACATACTAAAAGGAAATTTCCGTGTATGCTCTGATATGTAATGGACTAATGGGAGTAATTCGGGTTTTCAAATTTGTTTGTTCAGTAACATTTCTGGCTGTTCCTTAAAGGGATTCATTGCTGAAGAGTTGTTTCAGCTTTCCTACTTACATGAACTGTATGTTTTCTTTCGACAATTTTATCTTACCTTCAAAAGCATGATAAAAGTTCAAAAGTTTACTGATAAACGGGCATACTTTCAGGAATTTACATGGAAATAATCTCATTGGTTCAATACCTAAAGAAATTGGATTGCTAAAGCACTTGAAAGTGTTAGATTTGGGAAAGAACCAGTTAACCGGACCAATCCCACATGAGATTGGTGATCTTGTTAGTGTCGTAAAGTTGTAAGTTTTAAATCTTGAGTTTTGTTATTTCTAGAATTGAAAAATATGTTTGTGTTACATCTGAAGATACTTTGTACTATCAGAAACTTACAATCGAATGCATTGACGGGGATATTACCTTCGGAGCTTGGCAATCTTAAGAACCTTCATGAACTTCGGTTGGATAGAAATAAACTGCAAGGAACTGTTCCAGGGGCTAATGTTACAGATGTTGCTAATGCCATGAGAGGAACGTAAGTTAAAGAATAAAGACATCTCCACTTGTTTTTGAAAACATTATACTTATGCTCAAGTACGTGTCAAATAATATATAAATAAAACAGGAAAACTGTTGCTTCATTTTCGGTCAAATGTGAGTGAATAATATATGGATTGTCTTGGCCCAGGTCTGCCTCGAATAATAATGCACTAGGGTTTTGTCGTGCATCTCCTTTAAAAGTTGCGGACTTCTCGTTCAACTACCTTGTTGGGAGTATACCTAAATGTTTGGAATACCTACCGAGGTACTTTTTTATACTGCCTCATATTAAGGTTCATGTATTCGTATGTAGAGGTGGCAAATGAGTGGGTAGGGCAGCGTGGGTAGCTGGTTAAAATGGGCAGTTTTTTTGTGCGAATTAAAACGGGACTGTTATGTAGGTAATTTGTGTGTCACATACGATCACAAAAGCTAATAATGATATAGTTAGCTTTAAAAAAATGATTTAGCAGGCTTTACGCATTAACAACAAATTTTGTACCACTTTTAACACAATGACTTGTTCAACCCATTACTCCTTTCCCATTAAGCTTTCAAGAGTTTAAATTTTACATGTTTGACCAGTTGGAGATAGATTGTAACATAACTCAATCCATTCATAAAACGGTTTGAAATCAACACCTCTAATTCTGTGTTTATGCACTCGGTATGTTCCGTCCTTATCTTACAGGGCAAGCTTTCAGGGGAATTGCATAATGTACAAAGATATCAAACCACGGACTCCTGAACAATGCGGTATGTTTTAGTAGCAAACAAACAGGCTTTATAGATATGATGTGAAGAGGTGACACCAGAAACTAACAGAGGTGAACGCCATTAATATAGGTGTTGCTGCTCCACCAGCTAAACCCCTTAAGTCAGGAGATTTGGAAAATCGTCCCGCTGAAGATAAACAAAAGCCCGACTCTCGTTCTGCAAAACCTGCATGGCTTTTAGCTCTAGAAGTAGTGACTGGAGTGATGGTCGGCTCAATCTTCCTTGCAGCCCTATTAATAGCTGCTCATAGGTGTAAAGGCAGAGGCAGACCATCAATTATCATTCCGTGGAAGAAATCTAAAACCAGAAAAGAAAATATGAAAATCTTTATCGGTGAGGAAGCTGAGTTGTTTATCAAGAACTTCATTGTATGATTATCGTGTACAAAAGCTTAATCTTTTATGGGTATGCAGATACCGATATGCTCAAAGATGTGAAGAGATATAGTCGACATGAGCTTGAAATTGCGTGTGAAGATTTTAGCAACATTATTGGGTCGTCATCGGATAGTGTAGTTTACAAAGGAAACATGAAAGGTGGGCCTGAAATAGCGGTTATTTCTCTTTGCAACAAGGAAGAACACTGGACGAGCTATCTCGAGCTCTACTTTCAGAAAGAGGTAAAGTGAAAAGCTGAAAATTTTGATTTTTTCTATAGATGTTATCAAGATTCAATCTTTTTACTCAAGGTTTGTTCTGTGTTGATCCAGGTAGCAGATTTGGCAAGGCTAAAACATGAAAACACAGGGAGATTGCTGGGATATTGTATTGAAGGAATCCCGTTTACAAGGATGTTGGTCTTTGAATATGCATCAAATGGGACATTGTCTGAGCACCTTTATTGTAACTCTCTCTCTCTCTCTCTCTCTCTCTCTCTCTCTCTCTCTCTAGCTTCAAGAATCAGGTAGAGGTGGTAATTTGGATCCATAAATTATGAATGGGTTGTTTCGGGTTATGATTATATTCTAAAGGGTCAAATGGGTAAATGTTCTAGCTTGATAGGGAACATGTCAACCAAGTCAAATGGGTCGAAGTAGTGTATTATAATAATATGTAAAACCTCCTAAATCATTAATACAGAAAAATATATTGTTATGGAAATAATTATTCTGTAACTATACCCGGCACAATTCGTTATTACAAAAAGTTAAGATCTATGGACAAAATAGGTTCCAGGTCAACCTAACCAGACTTGTTGCCAACCTGCAAATATTTTGTCACTTTTAATTCAGGGTCTACAGTTTGTTGTAGAGTACATTGTCACATGCTTTTGTGTTAATATAGATGAAGAAGGGTGTCAACTAAGTTGGACAAGACGGATGATGATTATTATAGGAATTGCTAAAGGTCTTAAGTATCTTCACACGGAAATTGAACCACCATTTACTATATCCGACTTGAATTCTAGTGCGGTTTATCTCAGAGAAGATTTCTCGCCAAAGGTACCATCTTAAAACCATTTCTTTTTCAAGAATTCTCAATTCTAGATAGATAAGGTGGTTGTGTTTTACGTTGTCGTTTGCTTGTTTCTTGTAGCTAGTCGATTTTGAAAGCTGGAAAACCATTCTTATGAGATCAGAGAACAATTCTAGCTCTATTAGCAATGAAGAGGCCATGTGTGTTCAACCAAGTTCATTACACGCACGCCATTTGGATATTCAAGGGAACATCTATGCATTTGGTGTTCTCCTGTTGGAAATTGTTAGTGGACGACCTCCAATATGCAAAGAAAATGGATTCCTGGTGGACTGGGTAAGTTGCAACAACCCTAAATAGTGTAGGCAGCAAAAATGTCATGTCGTGTAACAGGTTAGAAAGGGTAATTTTAGTATGGGTTGAAACAGGTTGGGTTGGGTTGACCCAAAACATATGTCCACATTTTGGTCATTTTTATTAAGTAAATAATGGGATAATCTGATAATTAAAATACAGTGATTTTAATAGTAGTAAAAATCTCTGAAGAAAGTGGTTCAAGAGTTTTGTGAATTACAAGTTCAAATTTGCCGACTTTTTCATTTTTCTATCAAAATTATGTTCTTAAGTTAACAGTGACACGTTTTTGATAGATTATATGTTTATACCTGAATTGACCTACATGACTCAAAATTGCCACCTCTACTAATGAAGCTCAGAACTCTCTTCCGAGATTAACGATTTCCAACTTTTCTTTTTCCTGACGTAAAAAATTAATCGTTTTTTTTCCCTCTAAACAGGCAAAAGACTATCTTGAGGAGCCTGAGAAGATGGCTTCGGTTGTAGATCCAGCACTGAAACATTTCAGAGAAGAAGATTTTGAAGCAATACGAGAAGTAGTCAGCATTTGCCTTCGAATAAGGCCTAGAGATAAAGTAACCATGGAAGATTTGTGTACAATGTTGGAAAGCAAACTTGATACTACAGGTTCATCAGAACTTAAGGCGTCATCATTAGCATGGGCTGAAATAGCACTTTCATCTTGACCCGAGTAGCACAACCTAACAAATACTGTAAATTCTACCAATCATATATACAATCTTATTAGCATTGGGTTAAAGGTTCTTGTTTTCTTGATTTTTTGATGAGTTCTGGTAAATTTTGGCTTGGTAAATGAGTATAGGATGAGTTGATAATGACAGATCTTGTTTTGTAATCAATATAGGCTTCTTGAAATGATTGGTTTTGATTCAATTCATATGTATCTGGCCATTTATCAAAAGCGATATAGGATGTCATATTTTTAGCATATTTGATTGCTTTGTTCTAGCAAGCTATAAGTTGTGAACTTGTAATGGTTATTTATCTTCCAAAATCGATATATGGACTGACGTAGGCCTTGTTATAACAATTGCAATTTTTCGAATTAACGTTCTTCTATGACTAGGGTTTTAACGTTTGAGCTAGGGCATGTAACTTTTTTTAAATTCATGAATGTAGACTTGTTCATTCCTTCTATATTCAACAATTTAGCATTTTTAGAATGCCTTTTAGCACCTTAGGGTGACATTTTTATCAATGACGAAAGACGAAAAGACTTGCAACAACCAAACAATTTGTCTAAATTGTTCACAAAATGTTGATGACCTTAACTTATCAAATAAATCCTTAAACCTTATAAATACCTTACAAACACTTAATTAAAACATGTAACAATTAAATCATATATATAGTATAAGTTGATACAATGAAAGGACAATTCTACCCTCCCCATGAAGTCTATTAATTATACAAGAAAAATGAAGATATGACTCATAAATTATACTTAACACATGTTACTCCTAGGTTACATATTTGACTAACTTTATACACTTGTCTATCTCTAACTCATTTTAGCCACTAAATTTGATGACTCATTAAGCAAGTGATTAGTCATGAGAACACTTGTTACATTTTAGGACACTTGTCTTTTATTTCTTGCTAAAAATAGTACAACTCATGGGGGCATCAAATAAGACTTCATTTTCTAAACATTTATCTTTCATTCACTAACATTTTACTACCCAACATACTTACACACTCTTACAAGAGTGATAACTCTCCATCCTTAGTTAATATATCATCATAATAACCATGGGAAAATAAGAGCTTTTGATCAAGAAAAGGAGAATTTATCTAGCTAGTATTATACTAAGTCAAGAAAGCTATAATCTAAGGTGTTCATGGAGGTTTAAAGGATGATTTTTGGTGGTGATTAAGGTGATAAAGGGTTGATCATTTTGGGTTATAAAAAGAGTTTTCAAGCTTTGAAGTCAAGCTCTCAAGTGTATCTTTCATCTTGCCATCACAAAAACTTAAGTGTGGCTATACACTAGTTTTCTTTGTTCATTTCTTTCTTGTGTAAGAAAACTTTTCCTTGTTTAATAATAAAATTCTATTTGTGGGGGCTTGGTGTTGATAGATAAACCATAGAAATATTGATCACAAAACTATTTCTAAACTATAAACTTTGTCATCATTTTAAACTAGCATTTTAATGACATATTACATGTCATTACTACAACTTTGATAATCAAGAAAAGGTTGACATACAAAATGAGTTTTATAAATTATATAAACTTACCATGACTAAATTTGAATATGGTAGAATGTGGTTTATTTTCATGACATATTATAAATGATTGTTTAGCAAAGTTATCTACAAAGTTGACATAATAAAAAGTGAATATATTAACATATACATAATATGATCATAAAATGATACATATAGAATGGTTACTTTATACAAGATATATGAAATATTTGGAACATAATATACTCAAAAACATATTAAAAATGGTCACAAGGTACTTGTAAGTTCATGACACTTTTAATGAGTTAAGTTGGTTATAAGTAAATTATAGACATTTTTGCTATTAAAATGACATGTAAAAAAAAAAGGATAGTTGATAAAATAGATAAAATTGTTATGTTATAAAAATGTGTAGCTAAAATGCTTATAAATATCAATTAAGTACTACATAGACCATTTTAAAGTATATAAGACTATATTAGCCTATGTTGGATAATATAAATAAAAGTGTTGTAACAAATTGGATAGAAATATTCATGGATAAAATGTAAATATTAATGATACATAAGTTGGTCATGTAAGTGAATTAATGAATCTATAGACATTTTAAAGGCAACATGAAATATTAAGTCTTTTTAGTTAGAAATGACACTAAAATTGTCATGTAAGTCTTAAGTGATTAGAAAAATATTTTTCAAAGTGGTATAGGAAATACACATTAAGTCATTTTAGTAAAATTGATAATATAATTAGTAACTTGAAAGTATACTAGATAAGATGACATTTAGAAAAATATTATTAAAGGTGACTTAAAATGTTAAAACATGTTACTAATATATATGGTAATGGCTCTTAGTAAAAATTATGATAACTTAGCCATTAAAGTAAAATATAATTATAAGTGATACTAAATTGACCATTTAAGTAGTTGTTATAAAAAATGAACATCTCTATAAATATAGTTAACAAGTTAATCAATTGGTAATTTTATCTTGAAACTATAAATAAATATTTTACATGAAAATGTAACTATTTGAAGTATTTTAAGTATCTTATTAAAAAGTGTTATTAAAAGTATACAAATTAAAATGACTATTAACAAGTATATAATTAAGTTGATTAATAAGGTTTAAAACACTTAAAGATGTACAAGAAACATATTAATTTTAAGATTAATATATTTAACATGGTCATTAAAACACTTCTTTAATTTATATAGGGTTCGAGACTACTCGAGACCTCGCTTAAGTCTTTCGTCATCAACTTTTATCACTTGCTACAAGGTGAGCTTTCATAGCCCCATTTTTAAACTGTTTAACTGTTTTGGGGTGAGATTACACACTACTTTTCATGGACACAAGTGTTAAACTTTGTTACTAAATTGCTTATGACTAAACATAAATTCCTCATGCTTGAGCCGTTAATCTTATGCGCGAATGTTAAAGATAGTACTATCGGGATTGACAATCCCGTTCGGGGGTTTTCAGCTGTTCTGGACCCGGGAACCGGGCGTTTAATATTTGAGGTTTATTAGTGTATGAAATAGGACACTAGTTCATATGGGGTTACTTTTACAGTTAAGGCAGCGGTACTCAAGGCATATGGCAATTAGTAATGCATTATCTTATAAACTGAAATCTTGTGGTCCACTTTATATTGGTTTGGTCATAAACCTATGAACTCACCAACAATATTTTGTTGACGTATTTTAGTGTGTTTTCTCAGGTAATTAAGTGCATGGTTTTGGATGCATCCACCTTTTGGAATCACAGTGTGAAGCAAATAAAAGCATGGAGTTTACGGATATCATTTTCCATGTTCAGCGACTTTTGTTGTTTAAAAACTTGTAAACTCCAATGTGTTAAACTACTTTCTTTTATGAAATGCAAGTTGTTGATTATAATGTGTGATTGTGATTCCATGCTGTCGCTCTCACGCCCCCATGGTTCCGCCCTGAGGTGGGGGTGTGACAGACTTGGTATCAAAGCACATGTTATAGTGAACTAAGTTGCATTAACTAAACTTAAGAATGGATTTTCGTTAAGTTGATTTAATGAACTTAAACTATAACAGTTTTTTTTTTCAAACAAAAAGGAAAAGATTTTCAAACAAGCATCTCATCACATGCATTCATGAAATACATGCCCTAGGATATATGCTCTACGTGTTAAGTCATAGAAATTATATGTGCTTATTATACTATTATGTGTTTTATATACTTAAGTTTTAAGTTATACTTAAGATTAAGCTATACTAACCAAGACTTTAAATACAGACCATGTCGATTCCACTTATCATCATACTCTCTGATTCCGAGGATGAAATGGAATTAGCACCAGTTTCACCACCAGTTTCACCAAACCATAATTCATCATCCTCTGAGCCTGAAGAATATGTACCAGAATCTGAACCAGAAGTAGAATCAGAAGAATCAAGAGTAGAGGCACCATTACCATCACCATACCATATTCCTGGAACTCTCAAATTTAGGATTCCACTAAAAAGAACTGCTGACTCAAATAACCGGGGTAAAGCACCGGTAAAATCTGCACTATCTAGTGATCCATTAAAAGAGCCTATTCCTCCACCAGATACTAAATTCAATAAAGTTCAAGAAATCCTTGGAAAATGGAGAAAACTAGACATATTTCCATCCCAACCAGAACTAGGAGAATCATCCAAGGCTCAATTTCCGATCACCCATGAACCTCCTCACTATACTATTTCCATCTTGGTTGCTCATGGAGCAAGACAAGATGACAGACTTGATCTCATTGAGGATACCCTTATGGATATGCCTACCATGACAACATTAGAAGCAAGAGATCAGGAGGTTAATAATCTACATCTTAAGTTAATTGAAACCCGTCAGTCGCTTGGGGGTTTAATGCATGAGGTCAATGACAACTTAGTCGACCTAAATGTGTTAAGGAAAAAGGTAGGTGAAATGGATGCAAAAATGGCTAATTTGGAGGAACTAGTTCAAAAACTAATTGATGGAAAGAAGGACGACTCTAAATAAGGGTCAATCGTTGTAGTGTGTTGTGTTAAGAAATAATAGGAACCCTAGTAGAAACACAGGAACATAATAGTTCAATTTTCCTTCCTAAGTGTTGTAATTTTTCCTAACCGGGGGATATAACCGGATGTAAAAAAAAATTAGTATATATATATATATGCAATGTGATATTTATTTATGTGCAATGTGTAAACTTGTTTGATCTATTTTCACCTTATAATATTAAAGTATAAATGAATCATACAAATCACTAACTAAAATATATATATATATATTTCTATAGAACTATGGCACCTAAGAGGAATGTAACACAAAAGAAAAGAGCGACGCAAACAAATGCTGAAACTGAAAACTCTCCAAGAATCACTGCTAGAATGGAGCATATCATCGCTCAACGAGTAGCTGATGCACTTGCAGCAGAAAGAAGGAGGACTGAAACAGAACATCCGGCAACTAGACAGCCAAATGCCCGACCAATAATCCAACCTAATCCTGAAACTAATCCAAAGGGGTGCTCATACAAAGAGTTTCAAAACTGCAAACCCCTAAATTTCAAAGGTGTAGAAGGAGCTGTTAGTCTTCTCAGATGGTTAGAAAAGATGGAATCGGTATTCCATATCAGCGGTTGTTCAGAAGATTGCAAGGTCAAATATGCCACCTGCACTTTACAAGATCAGGCATTAACCTGGTGGAATGCACATCTTCATTCAGTAGGCACTGATGCAGCTTACCGAATGCCGTGGAATGATCTAAAATTGAAAATGAGGTCTAAATACTGTGCAAGGAGTGAAGTGCAGAAGATGGAAGCTGAGTTGTGGGCATTGAAATGCAAAGGAGCTGATCTGATTAGTTACATCAACAGATACCATGAACTGTCTGTACTATGTCCAAACATGGTACCAAATGATGAAATCCGTGTTGAGAGGTACATCTGGGGACTTCCCGGACAGATTCAAGGGATGGTAACTACTGCTAATCCTAAGACTGTTGAGGATGCAATCAAGTTATCCAACACTCTGATGGACCAAATCATCAGGAGAAACAGTGAAAGAGGAGAAGCATCAAAGAATTCAGACAACAAAAGGAAATGGATTGGAAACCCTGGAAATCAACAATCAAGGACCGATACCGTCAAGGTTTACACTGCAGGTCCAGCAAACAAGAAAGCTTATCATGGGCCAAAACCTCTCTGCAATGTATGCTCGTACCATCATAATGGACCCTGTCCTGAAAAGTGTGGACGATGCAATCGTGTTGGTCATCAAGCCAATCAGTGCAGAGTTCAGAATCCTAATCCAAATCCCAATCCCAATCCAAATCCAAATCCTAGACAAAATCAAAACCCAATCCCAAAACCAAACAACAATGCCGGAAATACCAAGAACTGCTATCAATGTGGAAACCCTGGTCATTTCAAGAAAAACTGTCCCCAACTCAAAAACCAGAACAACAATCAGGTCAGAGTATTTGTGATCAATGCTGGAGAAGCACATCAGGACCCGAACCTTGTTACGGGTACGTTTCTTCTCAATAATCACTATGCTACTGTATTGTTTGATTCTGGAGCAGATTATAGTTGCATATCTACTAAATTCATGTCAGCATTGAATGTAGAACCTAGTGACTTAAACTATAATCTCCTTATCGAAATGGCAAATGGTAAATTTGAAAGGCCCAACACAGTTGTGTGCGGATGTACACTCGAATTAAACAATTACTCTTTTGAGATAGATTTAATTCCTTTCGATCTCGGGAGTTTTGATGTAATTATTGGCATGGACTGGATGTCCAAAACTAAAGCCGAAATCATCTGCCATGACAAAATCGTGCGTATACCCTTACCTCATGGTGAAGTACTGGAAATACACGGTGAAAGAACCAAATTTGAAAGACGACACCTCATGAACATGAAGGACGTCGGAAATGAACTATCAAACATCCCTATTGTTCGCGATTTTCCTAAAGTTTTTCCTGAAGATTTGACGGGGTTACCCCCACAACGTCAAATTGAATTCCGCATCGATCTTGTTCCAGATGCAAAACCCGTTGCTAAGGCACCATATCGCCTAGCGCCATCAGAAATGCAAGAGTTATCAACCCAACTTCAAGAACTCCAAGACAAGGGATTTATTCGCCCGAGTCATTCTCCTTAGGGAGCACCTGTGCTCTTCGTTAAAAAGAAGGACGGAGCATTCCGTATGTGTATAGACTACCGAGAGCTGAACAAAATTACCATCAAAAACCGATATCCTCTCCCTCGCATCGATGATCTATTTGATCAACTTCAAGGTGCCCGTTATTTTTCTAAAATAGATCTCCGATCTGGTTATCACCAACTCCGAATTCAAGAAGCTGACATTCCAAAGACTGCTTTCCGTACCCGTTATGGACATTTCGAATTTCTCGTCATGCCATTCGGACTGACCAATGCACCAGCAGTATTCATGGACTTAATGAATAGTGTGTGCAAGCCATATCTCGATAAATTCGTCATTGTATTTATCGATGATATTCTGATCTACTCAAAATCCAAGGAAGAACATGAAGTTCATCTGAAAGCTGTTCTAGAACTACTTGAAAGGGAGAAATTATTTGCAAAGTTTTCTAAGTGCGAATTCTGGTTAGAGGAAGTTAAATTCCTCGGACATGTGGTTAACCAACACGGTATCCACGTGGACCCTAGTAAAGTAGAAGCAGTAAAGAATTGGAAGGCTCCTACTTCGCCAACAGAAATTCGTTCATTTCTTGGCCTAGCGGGATATTACCGAAGATTTATTGCTAACTTTTCAAAGATTGCCAAACCTCTCACCCTACTCACTCAAAACGACAAGAAATTCACCTGGGGTGAAGATCAAGAAGTTGCATTCCAAACACTGAAGAACTCTCTATGTGATGCACCAATTTTAGCTCTTCCAGATGGATCGGATGATTTTGTGGTATACTGTGATGCTTCGAATCAAGGACTTGGATGTGTTCTAATGCAAAAGGGGAAAGTGATTGCGTATGCGTCCAGACAACTAAAGAAACATGAAAGGAATTATACCACACATGATCTGGAACTTGGAGCTGTAGTGTTTGCATTAAAATGTTGGAGGCACTACCTGTATGGTACTAAGAGTGTAATTTACACTGATCATAAAAGCCTTCAACACATCTTCAATCAAAAAGAACTCAACATGAGGCAAAGGCGTTGGATCGAACTTTTCTCAGATTATGACTGCGAGATTCGATACCACCCAGGCAAAGCAAATGTGGTGGCTGACGCCCTGAGCCGAAAAGAAAGAATTAAACCAAAACGAGTTCGGGCAATGAGTATGACAATCCAATCAAATGTCAAGGATCAGATACTCAAAGCTCAATTGGAAGCCTTCAAAGAAGAAAATCTATCCAAAGAAATGTTGCGTGGGATGGAGAAACAAATGGAAAAGAAGGAAAATGGTATTTTATACTTTGTAGAACGATTCTGGATACCATTATCAGGAGGTGTTAGAGATTTAATTCTATCTGAGGCCCATAGATCCAAGTACTCTGTCCATCCAGGAGCAGATAAAATGTATCATGATCTTAAGGATCTATACTGGTGGCCTGGAATGAAGAAGGACATAGCCATCTATGTTGGAAAATGTTTAACATGCTCCAAAGTCAAAGCAGAACATCAAAAACCCTCTGGTCTATTACAACAACCAGAAATCCCTGAATGGAAATGGGAAAATATTACCATGGATTTTATCACTAAATTACCTCGTACCACTAGTGGTCATGACTCCATTTGGGTTATTGTTGATCGGGTAACCAAATCTGCTCACTTCTTGGCTATCCGTGAAAATTACCATATGGAGAAATTGGCCAAAATCTACATAAATGAAATCGTTACAAAACATGGAGTGCCTATATCCATCATATCTGATCGTGATAGTCGTTTCACATCACGATTCTGGCAGTCACTGCAAAAGGCATTAGGTACGCGATTGGACATGAGTACGGCTTATCATCCTCAAACGGATGGGCAAAGCGAACGTACTATTCAAACCATGGAAGACATGCTTAGAGCATGTGTGATTGACTTTGGTGGTAATTGGGACAGTCATTTACCGCTTGTCGAATTCTCTTACAATAATAGCTACCATGCCAGCATTAAATGTGCTCCATTCGAAGCACTATACGGACGGAAGTGCAGATCTCCTTTATGCTGGACTGAGATAGGAGAAAGCCAAATTATCGGGCCAGAGCTCATTCAAGAGACTACTGATAAGTTAATCCAAATCAAGGAAAGACTAAAAGCTGCTCGTGACCGCCAAAAGAGTTATGCTGATAACCGACGGAGACCCTTAGAATTCAATATAGGCGATCGGGTACTACTCAAGGTTTCGCCTTGGAAAGGAGTAGTACGCTTTGGCAAGAAGGGAAAATTATCTCCTAGATATGTAGGACCCTTCGAAATAATCGAAAAGATAGGCCCCGTGGCCTATCGACTTCAATTGCCTCAAGAACTCAGCAACATTCATGACACATTTCACGTTTCAAATCTCAAAAAGTGTCTGTCTGATGAAAACCTCGTCATACCATTAGAAGAGCTTCAAATAAACAATAAGCTTCGTTTCATCGAAGAACCCGTTGAAATCATGGACCGAGAGGTCAAACAATTTAAACAAAGCAAAATTCCAATAGTCAAAGTTCGGTGGAACTCCAGGCGCGGACCCGAATTCACTTGGGAACGCGAAGATCAATTTAAACTAAAATACCCGCATTTATTCCCTTCTCTAGAAGGAGTCACAGCCTGAGTTTCGGGACGAAACTCTCATTAACGGGTAAATACTATAACAATTGCAATTTTTCGAATTAACGTTCTTCTATGACTAGGGTTTTAACGTTTGAGCTAGGGCATGTAACTTTTTTTAAATTCATGAATGTAGACTTGTTCATTCCTTCTATATTCAACAATTTAGCATTTTTAGAATGCCTTTTAGCACCTTAGGGTGACATTTTTATCAATGACGAAAGACGAAAAGACTTGCAACAACCAAACAATTTGTCTAAATTGTTCACAAAATGTTGATGACCTTAACTTATCAAATAAATCCTTAAACCTTATAAATACCTTACAAACACTTAATTAAAACATGTAACAATTAAATCATATATATAGTATAAGTTGATACAATGAAAGGACAATTCTACCCTCCCCATGAAGTCTATTAATTATACAAGAAAAATGAAGATATGACTCATAAATTATACTTAACACATGTTACTCCTAGGTTACATATTTGACTAACTTTATACACTTGTCTATCTCTAACTCATTTTAGCCACTAAATTTGATGACTCATTAAGCAAGTGATTAGTCATGAGAACACTTGTTACATTTTAGGACACTTGTCTTTTATTTCTTGCTAAAAATAGTACAACTCATGGGGGCATCAAATAAGACTTCATTTTCTAAACATTTATCTTTCATTCACTAACATTTTACTACCCAACATACTTACACACTCTTACAAGAGTGATAACTCTCCATCCTTAGTTAATATATCATCATAATAACCATGGGAAAATAAGAGCTTTTGATCAAGAAAAGGAGAATTTATCTAGCTAGTATTATACTAAGTCAAGAAAGCTATAATCTAAGGTGTTCATGGAGGTTTAAAGGATGATTTTTGGTGGTGATTAAGGTGATAAAGGGTTGATCATTTTGGGTTATAAAAAGAGTTTTCAAGCTTTGAAGTCAAGCTCTCAAGTGTATCTTTCATCTTGCCATCACAAAAACTTAAGTGTGGCTATACACTAGTTTTCTTTGTTCATTTCTTTCTTGTGTAAGAAAACTTTTCCTTGTTTAATAATAAAATTCTATTTGTGGGGGCTTGGTGTTGATAGATAAACCATAGAAATATTGATCACAAAACTATTTCTAAACTATAAACTTTGTCATCATTTTAAACTAGCATTTTAATGACATACTACATGTCATTACTACAACTTTGATAATCAAGAAAAGGTTGACATACAAAATGAGTTTTATAAATTATATAAACTTACCATGACTAAATTTGAATATGGTAGAATGTGGTTTATTTTCATGACATATTATAAATGATTGTTTAGCAAAGTTATCTACAAAGTTGACATAATAAAAAGTGAATATATTAACATATACATAATATGATCATAAAATGATACATATAGAATGGTTACTTTATACAAGATATATGAAATATTTGGAACATAATATACTCAAAAACATATTAAAAATGGTCACAAGGTACTTGTAAGTTCATGACACTTTTAATGAGTTAAGTTGGTTATAAGTAAATTATAGACATTTTTGCTATTAAAATGACATGTAAAAAAAAAAAGGATAGTTGATAAAATAGATAAAATTGTTATGTTATAAAAATGTGTAGCTAAAATGCTTATAAATATCAATTAAGTACTACATAGACCATTTTAAAGTATATAAGACTATATTAGCCTATGTTGGATAATATAAATAAAAGTGTTGTAACAAATTGGATAGAAATATTCATGGATAAAATGTAAATATTAATGATACATAAGTTGGTCATGTAAGTGAATTAATGAATCTATAGACATTTTAAAGGCAACATGAAATATTAAGTCTTTTTAGTTAGAAATGACACTAAAATTGTCATGTAAGTCTTAAGTGATTAGAAAAATATTTTTCAAAGTGGTATAGGAAATACACATTAAGTCATTTTAGTAAAATTGATAATATAATTAGTAACTTGAAAGTATACTAGATAAGATGACATTTAGAAAAATATTATTAAAGGTGACTTAAAATGTTAAAACATGTTACTAATATATATGGTAATGGCTCTTAGTAAAAATTATGATAACTTAGCCATTAAAGTAAAATATAATTATAAGTGATACTAAATTGACCATTTAAGTAGTTGTTATAAAAAATGAACATCTCTATAAATATAGTTAACAAGTTAATCAATTGGTAATTTTATCTTGAAACTATAAATAAATATTTTACATGAAAATGTAACTATTTGAAGTATTTTAAGTATCTTATTAAAAAGTGTTATTAAAAGTATACAAATTAAAATGACTATTAACAAGTATATAATTAAGTTGATTAATAAGGTTTAAAACACTTAAAGATGTACAAGAAACATATTAATTTTAAGATTAATATATTTAACATGGTCATTAAAACACTTCTTTAATTTATATAGGGTTCGAGACTACTCGAGACCTCGCTTAAGTCTTTCGTCATCAACTTTTATCACTTGCTACAAGGTGAGCTTTCATAGCCCCATTTTTAAACTGTTTAACTGTTTTGGGGTGAGATTACACACTACTTTTCATGGACACAAGTGTTAAACTTTGTTACTAAATTGCTTATGACTAAACATAAATTCCTCATGCTTGAGCCGTTAATCTTATGCGCGAATGTTAAAGATAGTACTATCGGGATTGACAATCCCGTTCGGGGGTTTTCAGCTGTTCTGGACCCGGGAACCGGGCGTTTAATATTTGAGGTTTATTAGTGTATGAAATAGGACACTAGTTCATATGGGGTTACTTTTACAGTTAAGGCAGCGGTACTCAAGGCATATGGCAATTAGTAATGCATTATCTTATAAACTGAAATCTTGTGGTCCACTTTATATTGGTTTGGTCATAAACCTATGAACTCACCAACAATATTTTGTTGACGTATTTTAGTGTGTTTTCTCAGGTAATTAAGTGCATGGTTTTGGATGCATCCACCTTTTGGAATCACAGTGTGAAGCAAATAAAAGCATGGAGTTTACGGATATCATTTTCCATGTTCAGCGACTTTTGTTGTTTAAAAACTTGTAAACTCCAATGTGTTAAACTACTTTCTTTTATGAAATGCAAGTTGTTGATTATAATGTGTGATTGTGATTCCATGCTGTCGCTCTCACGCCCCCATGGTTCCGCCCTGAGGTGGGGGTGTGACACTTGTCAGGTTTGGCTTTTGTCAGGCTAGTTTTGTTATTACTGGTTTGAGGCTGGGCTGAGGCTTTTCCTTATTTGCCCTTCTCTAGTGGTGATCGATCCTAACATGTATGAGCGAGGTTTATGGAGAATAAAATCACACGACTCTGAGAAAACCAAGTTGATGAAGACAAGATACAATTAAGTTTGTGTAATTCAGCACAGAGAGCTAGGTAATATTAGTATACAAAACTTGTTGCATATCTTTCATTTAATTTTAGCTGAAAATGTAGAAAAAATATCACATGAGTACTTGTTTTTCTGATTATGCATGCCACCAACCCCTCAACCTAAGTTTATAAGAGAGAGTTTGTGTTGATGAAAATAATATATGAACGTGCTATAAAAGTAGCTAGGCTTGGTTCTTATTCTACATCAATGAGCTGATGGAAGAAAAAAGGTATATTAAATCTTCCTTCTTTTACTAAAATATTTCTTTTTACAATCCTTATATCCATCCCACAAATTTGATTCATGTTTTCATTTGAAAATTTCAGATATGCAGTTGTTACAGGAGGAAACAAAGGGATTGGATACGAAATATGTCATCAACTTGCTTTAAACGGGATCGAAGTCATATTAACAGCTAGAAACGAGAGCCGAGGGCTTGAAGCTGTCCAAAAACTCAACGTTTATGGCGTATCGAATGTTGTTTTTCATCAGCTTGATATCAAAGATCCAATTAGCATAGCAAATTTGGTCAAATTTATTGAAACCAACTTCAAAAGACTTGATATCTTGGTAAGTAGTAGTTCATATACTCTGTTCTAAAGTTTAAACTACAAACAAACCGACTATTTTTATCTTTCCATGATTGGTAGTGTGTTTGTGACATAAATAAACTGTAAATAGTATAAGCTGAGTTTGATGATAAACGTTATTTCTATCACAAAAATTACGAGATGCATACTGGGAAAATTGTATTAAGATACTTTTGAAGATCAGTGTGATTGATTCAAGCACTAGAATCTACATTAAATTTTCGTTTGTAAAATCCTTTTTTACGTGATCCATCCCGTAAGAGCACTCGGAGTGGCTCTCCTGAAGACTTTGTCATTGCGATAAACGTAATTTCTATCACAAAAAATACGAGATGCATACAGGGAAAATTGTATTAAGATACTTTTGAAGATCAGTGTGAATGATTCAAGCACTAGAATCTACATTAAATTTTCGTTTGTAAAATCCGTTTTTACGTGATCCATCCCGTAAGAGCACTCGGGGTGGCTCTCCTGAAGACTTTGTCATTGCTAGACTTTTAGATAATTAAGTTTTGGCCCAAACTCAATTATGGGATTTGGGTCCATTTGGTTTAAGGTTTGCGTTAGATAATTGATTTAGAATGATTTTGGGACAAGACCTAATCATCTGCCAAGGACCACGTTGTGGTGCCAGTGGCCGATCTTGACCTTTTATTTTAGGGGGGCCTCAATTATTTGTTGCATAAAGTATATTCCAATAAAGAACTATTTGATAGATTTGGATGGTCCTATGCTATAACAAATAAGTAGGCCCTTGAACGTAAATAATTCAATTTCATATAATATGTGGGAAGTTTAATTTGATTATGCATTTATAGTTTCAAATAGTACATAATTTTTTTAACAAAAACCTTGTACTTCTTACTCTGTACGAGTAATATTATTTTATTAAAACGTCTAAAGCTTAGAGTTATTTCTTTTACGAGGCTAAAGGAATAGCTCTCCTGAAATCAATTATATAATAAGATAATTTTACTTATTATAAAAAGTTTAGGATATTATTTTATTGTTAAAATATATTTTGTTTTTGTAATGTGCATGGAACATTCTCTTTTTGAAATGACATTAGCATATTAAAATAAAAAGGCTTAAATTGAATGTTTAAAGAATATAAGGGGCCAAAGTGAAATATGAAAAAGTAAAATGACAGATCTGAGTCTTTCCTGTCATTGTCATTGAACTCCTTTCACAGTAACTCCTCCATTGAAGAACAAAACTGATTCTTCTTTATACTCTATGTTTAGTCAAAAATTATATAATTAATATTTTTCATATGCATAATACATTACTTGCTGAGATTTTTGAGGGGGGGCCCAAGACCCCTCCCTGCCCCCACTAAGATCCGCCCCTGTGTGGTGCATACCATGGCCGGTGTGGTGGTGACCGGCGTCCTTTTGATCACACCGGAATGAGGATTTCTGTGAAAAAAGGTTTAGTGTAATTGCTAGTTTGGTGCTAATGTCAGGCATTTTGGTGTGATCTAAATGACGATCACACCAAGTGCTCTGAGAAACTACGGGTCATTTCTCCGTTATCATCTATTCTAACAAATGATAATGAACTCAGGTCAATAATGCAGCAGAAGTTGGACTTATATATGTTGAAGATCAGAAGTTCAAAGATGGAGGAGGATTTGTAAGTATTTTTCTGTACACAGCCTTGTAAGGAACATGATCTTTGGTTGGTATTTTTTTTTAGAAGCAAAGAATCTTATTACCCAAGAAATCCAATATGCACAACGAGGCTCCAAAAGGAACTAAATACTCGTTGGGAAAAGTTTATTACTCGTATTATAGAGCATAATCTAGCCGCTTCATCAACCAGCCATATCGTGAACCTTTAACAAGTTTGGAATAATCTTTTGGTATTATTAATTAGGTGCAATTGCAAGATGAAAAAGTAGACCTTTTAAACGACATTATTGAACAACCGTATGAGCGCGGAGAAGAATGCTTGAAAATAAATTATTATGGAACCAAAAGAGTTACAGAAGCACTTGTTCCTCTTCTTCAACTTTCTAAATCACC
The DNA here is from genome assembly GCA_949592205.1 of Helichrysum umbraculigerum. NCBI lineage: Eukaryota > Viridiplantae > Streptophyta > Magnoliopsida > Asterales > Asteraceae > Helichrysum > Helichrysum umbraculigerum. Next base: position 6,500,293 of record CATIUR010000004.1, on the reverse strand, counting down.
AAGAATTGTGAACGTTAGCTCTGTGTATGGACAATTATCTGTAAGCAGTAACTTATATTCGCAAAATTCTTTTGATATAATTTCACTTATAAGGAATTAAATTGAATAAGATAAATGTTGTCTTGTTTTTAGTTGTTTCATAGTGAGAAGTTGAAAGAAGAACTAAATGATATCGAGAAGTTAACTGAGGAAAGGCTCGACGAGATTATTGAATGGTTTTTGAGGGATTTCAAGGATAATAAGTTGCGTGAAAATGGGTGGCCTCTCACCACTTCTGCTTATAAAGTTTCGAAAGCTGCTCTTAATGCTTACACAAGATTAATGGCAAGAAAGTTTCCAAATATTCTTGTGAATTGCGTGCATCCCGGATACTGTGTAACAGATATGACATCTAATACGGGACCTTTTACAGCAGAAGAAGGTGCAAAAAGAGTGGTAATGGCTGCTTTGTTGCCGGATGAAGGACCATCCGGTGTCTACTTCAACAACATGGAAATATCTCCATTTATATAAAAGCAATAAACATATAATATCGATAAGTGTATGTATCTAACTAGCTATAACGCAAAGTTTATTATGTGTATTCAACTTTGTTTTGGTATATTGTGTGAATCGATCAAACTTCCAGTTATCGCTATTGTATGTATGTGATGACTTGTTTATGCGGTAGCCAGTTTTTTCGATAAATTGACAACCATATAAGTTGTCACATCACCTGACATGTTATCACCACATCATAAAGAACTACTGCACATTTAGCAATAGTATCCTAACTTACATATATTTTAAAGAGAAATGATTCACTCACATGTAAATCCGCCCCTGGTGGTGATCGATCCTAACATGTATGAGTTGTATGAGTGAGGTTTATGGAGAATAGAATCACACAACTCTGAGAAAACCAAGTTGATGAAGACAAAAGATACAATTGAGTTTGTGTAATTTAGCACAGAGAGCTAGGTAATATTAGTCTCCAAACTTGTTGCATAATTTTCATCAATTTTAGCTAGAAAATATTTTAAAAAAAAAAAGTAGCTAGAAACGATATCACATGACATATAAAACATCCCTATCAAATAACTATATAAAGATAGAGTTTGTATGGATGAAATACTTTAAATACATGCTATATAAAGAAGTAGCTAGGCTTGCTTCTTATATTCTATATCAGTGAGCTAATGGAAGAAAAAAGGTATATTCAATCTTCCTTCTTTTACTAAAATATCTATTTATATAATCCTCTTAATTCCATTCCATAAATTAATTATTTCATTTTTTCATTTGAAAATTTTAGATATGCAGTTGTTACAGGAGGAAACAAAGGAATTGGATTCGAAATATGTCATCAACTTGCTTTAAACGGGATCGAAGTCATATTAACAGCTAGAAACGAGAGCCGAGGGCTTGAAGCAGTCCAAAAACTCAAAGTTGGTGGCGTTTCGAATGTTGTTTTTCATCAGCTTGATATCAAAGATCCAATTAGCATAGCAAATTTGGTCAAATTTATTGAAACCAACTTCAAAAGACTTTATATCTTGGTAAGTAGTAGTTCATACACTCTGTTCTAAAGTCTAAACTACGCACAATCCGATTTATCTTTCCATGATTGGTAGTGTGTTTGTGACATAAATAAACTGTAAATATAAAATATTATAAGTTGAGCTTGACGATAAACATTATTTCAATTCAAAAATTACGAGATACGTATAGGAAAATTTGTATTAAGATTCTTTTAAAGATCAGTGTGATTGATTCTGATGCTGACACGACACATGTCATACACCACAATTTTTTATATTTGCATCAAGGTTACAAAAGCGGTGCATTACCAAGTGATATAAGCACTAGAATCTTCATAAATTTTTTGTCGTAAAAACCATTTTTATAAGTAGGAGTCTTAGATAATTAGGTTTTGTCCCAAACTCAATTATAGGATTTGGGTCCATTTGGTTTAGAGTTTGTGTTAGATAATTGAGTTTGGGGCAAGACCTAATCATCTGACAAGGACCACACTTTGGTGCATACCATGGCCGGTGTGGTGGTGACCGCGTCCTTTTAATCACACCGTAATAAGGGTTTCTATAAAAAAAGGTTCAGTGTAATTGTTAGTTTGGTGCTAATGTCAAACATATTGGTGTGATCCAATTGACGACCACACCAAGTGCTCTGAGTAACTATGGGTCATTTCTCTATTATCATCGGTTCTAACAAATGATAATGAACTCAGGTCAATAATGCAGCAGAAATTGGAATTATATATGTTGATGATCAGAAGTTTAAAGATGGAGGAGGATTTGTAAGTATTTCTATAACACCCCTCGTTTCATTATAAACAATCAATATAATAATAGCGACACGGAAGCGTATTTTTAAAACATACTATCAATGTACTCAAAATGTCAATAAACTTTTTCAATTCAAAGTACAAGACATTTCAACGCACTGGGTGTTATTAAAAACATTTCTATAATTATCAAAATAACATCAGAGTTACAGCCTGTCAAACATTCCATCCAGTCCAACAACCTCCTGCCCAATATGTCCCATCTATTTAACCTGCAGGAAGAACTGTGGTGGGGTTAGCATAAAGCTAAGTGAATGAAACTATAAACAACAGCTCAACCTAGCATAACAATCTGTTTACATCAAATAACAATAAACAGAAAATCAATCATTCACTCGACATCCAATCAATGTCAAGCTACACCTATCAATCATTATCATTCATCATGAGGATCGGTGGCTCCTGAGATACCCTAATACCGGTTTGGTACTCCAGGAATTCTTATCAATCATCTGTATTGGCCTATACAGAACTACCGATAACTGGTTGTCAATCACACACGACCTAGATCTCTAAACCGACAATTCAAGTTTCCGAGATCTCCTGTCGTCTACAACAACAACAAGTCCAACCATCAAATCAAGTTGACCTCAAAGTCTTACCTACTAGCACAATCAGCCAAGTAAACAACTAGTTAAACTATCATGGCAAGATATCTCTACAGATGTATCATATCAAAGTAATACTATAATTACTGGTTGTAAATCAAATCATTACAACTAAATCACACTGAGGTTACAGATCCACTCACCGATTACCTCAGACCTCCACTCAGTAGTCTAATATCACTGAGCCTTCTCCACATCTGAGAATCAACCAATCAAATATAAGTTAGTAATCAAATCATAAATACTGAACTTATATCAATCTTTAACATTAGGAACTTAACATAATCTACATCAAGATTACTAGTTCCTAACTATCCACTAATGATTTATAATATAATCATTATCATCTATTAACATATATTCAATATTAATCACATTACTGTTAACAATCAAACAAGAATTGCTATAACAGTGAACCAAGCCGCCGTCTTCACCCTTGAAGCCGCCGGCTTCTAACCATCACCCGCCGGCTTCACTTCATCAACCGCCGGGTAAATTACTAAAAGTGGTAACAGAAGCAAACCACGTTTTAAAGCATATACCAACCGCAGGGCATTGTTTATACCCGCCGGGTCCCTACACCACAACACAAGCCGCCGGCTAGGCTCAGAAGCCGCCGGCTTCTATTGACTCGGGACAAGCCGCCGGCTTCGGCATGAAGCCGCCGGCTTCAGGCTTCGTCCCAGCACAGTTTCGAGCTGTAAAACCCTAACCCACGGGTTTATAATCCAAAACCTCAAAAACAAGGTTTCTAACCGTTTAAAACCACAATTATTATCACATAATCAATATGTAACACTTATAACATGATTTCTAACATCCAAATCTCTCAAATCATCAATTTACCCAAATTCAATCAAAAATCAAATTCTTAAATACTCAAGAATACTTACTGATTGAAGAATCTAACGATGGTAATCTGATGATTAGGAAGCTTCACAAGAATCACAACTTCCTGATTTGATTTCCGGATTGATTTGGAGGTTTTCAGAGAGTTTCTGAGAGTTTTGGAAAAAAATGAATAACTTCCTAAAAAAGGAAAGTTATATAAATAGAAACTTAAGTCGGTTCCTCAACCGACCTTCTATTATACGGGTATAATTTAATACCCCATCTCAATCTATTGCCTGGAACCCGAAAACCATTTACGAGTCCAAACATTTTATTGCACCGTCAACTATATTAATTTACAACAATTAATAATTTACTTATCACATTGGAATATTCGACTCCTATTCCAATTATTTCAACTATTTCAAACAATATTATTTCCAAACACATTTAAATACATATTTAAATCAAGAAATAATATATAAACAACTAGGTCCATTTCGAGGATGTTACAACTCTCCCCCCCTTAAAGAGATTTCGTCCCCGAAATCTAACCTCAATCAATCTAACTATTGTGATATAATCACATATATCTTAATATACATTTGTCCTCAATAGCAACTTACAACTATACTTAGACTGTTGGAATTCTTTCCACATGCACATATCCAAATGTACATGCTTCTATCTTTTCCTATGCACACATACAGTGCATCCCTCCAACATCTCATAGGAACCAATCATCTATCTAATTCCTTTATCACCAATCAGATAAAAGTTTAAAGCACCCTATCACACTAACCAACAACAATAAGTGAAACCTAACATCACTTACTAGGTCTACACAACCAGAAATTAGCAACATGCTAAAATCTTTAACCTACTCTCACTGTTCATCCCTGTTATAAATACAACAGCAATCACATTATCACAACAGTGGTTATCAAACCACAATGTTCCTAGCAATATTGAAATGAAATTCAACTCACGACTTACAATCAGTCTAATAACAGATAACAATTTCAAATCTCTACTATCAAAGATTTAAAATTCAAATATAGGTCAACTTTTCATCCAAAAGTTTCATACCTATACTCTTGTGAATAACCAATCATATTCACATATCACTACAATCATATGAAATCTTTTACTTAAAAGTACTCCAGATTCATATCACCTAAATAAGTAAAGCAGAGGTCACACTCAGTAGGTAAAACTACAATCAACAAGTACTTTGCTCAATCAACAATAGTACCACAATCAAATATTACCTACATTCAACCAACCTCTACATTGACTTATTTCTGCTTGTAACTTCTTTCATTACAATCTATCAATTGTCAACAACAACAATTTACACAACCAATAATCACAACACTAATGATTATACACTACAGTATACCCATCAATACTTACTATGTATCTCTAAAGTCTAACTAACCATCAAGTTAAAACTTATTTGTTACTTAAACTGGTAAGACATCAATAATATTCTCTTAGCAACCAGTTGTTTCAATTCAACTTTACAATCTTAAACTACTAATCACAAGCAATTAGAATTTATACAACTTTAACCATCCAATCATTCAACACTAGATCTCGTCAATCTAGCAACTAAGTCAGTCTTAATCCACATATTATGATACTACAGGTCAAGCATCACAATATCACATCATCAAAATGTGCTACCTTTCAACACATTTCCAACAAAATCTACATCAAGTTAATCACAATTAACTAACCTCCACATATCTTATGGCACATTTTAATTCATTCTATTAAAACTTATTATGCCATTTATTATCATGTATACCACACATACATACCTACACAACTTCAGATATTTTCTTAAATGGACATGTACACATCAATTCCATTTCATTCTATACACTAGGCCATTCAGACGGGTAAAGTCTTTATCAAGCCTTCTCAGTACTATCAGTCATCACATATCCAGACCACAGGACATGGAACAATTACCAATCAACAACTCTATGTTTCACTTATATACTTACCAACTCGTATATAACTTAAACAATTTAACTTAAACTTACAAGAAAAGCTTGGTGAATACAATTATCACCTATCAATTTCAAGGTTTCCCTTACCCTCTAACACATACCATTTCTTAAAATATGAACAATCATTCAATTCATATTTCCTCAATTTATCAAACAAAGATCAACTAAATCTTTATCACCATCCAGCTCCAGATATACTTTCATATCATACCTTAGTTGGATCTAATCTCAATTTACCACTTCATCACTTACTTTATTTGCATACAATCAACAAATAACTAAAGAATTCATTCAATTCTTTCAATATCTAAGTAACTCACCATGAGGTACCAATCAACTTATGCAACTAATAATAATAACCTTCAATTATTCATCATCTCACAGTCTTACCCAATCAAAGTTATCATCACAAGCCTCATACACTGGTAAGACTTTCTTATCACAATCCTAATCAATGTGATTTAACTTACATCATTCAAAAATTTATAACTATCATATCATTTAATGACTTCATATCTGTATAATTCCTTAACATGTATTCAGTTTAAATATCTAACATCGCCCAACTGAATACTCAATCATACTTAGCACTATTTCAATTACTTAATACTATCCTTAAGTAATTAAATCAAATTTCTCAAACTTAAACAATTCATCTATTTCTTTTGGATCTTACATGACCCGTTTCCACATAATGTGACAAATCTAAAAATTCAATCACATTCCATACAGTCATAACATTTCAATCAATGTTAAACTATTTCAACACAAATAGTTGACTATTTGTCAACTTTGATTTCAATCAATCAATCAATAAAATTCTCTAATTGCTTTTCTCTAGTTTGACCCAAACTCAAATCAATCACAAGCAATTAATTTTATACACCATTTTCTATTCATGGTTTGACTTTCAAAGTTAACATACTATCAAGTTAACTCACAACAAACCATTTCATCTTATATGTTCACTTTCAAACATATATTTCAAATTATTACTTTCAACAATCTTATCAATCCTTCACAAGGACAAGGTCAACCTACATCAATCTTGGCTCCATACAAGCCATTTCATATAATATGTTTACTATCGAACATAAACTTCAAATTATTACATTCAATAATTACTAGTAGTTTCTCAAGCAAAACAATATCAACCTATCTCAACTTTGGCTTCATACAAGCCAAATACAAAATAGTGACTCACTCAAACACTATCAAATTCACCTATGGTCAATTTAACACAATCAGTTACAATTATATTTTCAACAAAATCATATTAGTCATCTATGTTTATCATTAAAACATCTATCAATGACAATTATCATTTACACTGGCATCTTTACAGTCCAAATATCATAGCTCTATCAACTGATTGTTTTCTTATCAAAACAATTATTAAACAACTTAACATACTATCATGCTCCATTTATTCAAAATCACATTACATTTCTTTTATACCAAGTAGCCTCAACAAGTTCATGTGACACAACATAATATAACAACGGTGATCAGGCGTTGCAAGATTATGTTCTTCACAATCCATTCTCAGGCTACTCTACATTATAATTATCAATGTGATCTACTCTTATCTCATATATATTAAATACTTTATGATTTCAAATCAATCAACATCTATTTAATAGTTTCTAACAGCTGATACATACTCAAAATCAGCTTACTACTTTACATATTCAACCTTACATATGCAAGTCATCTCACATACACACAATGTTCTAATTTTCAGCAACTGAATTACTCAGTATATCACTTATCTGAAACCTCAAACATATGATAACTTATCATCATAGTTTCAACGCTTAACATTAATCAATGTCCCTATTTTCCTCAAAATTCAGGACACATCTTAATCAACTATCATCACTTTGACATATGCTATCATATCAAGCATCACTGTCACAACAAGTCTACTTAATCATGTTACTATCAAACATTTCATTTATTAATTTCACAATTGACCAGAAAGATCTATCACTTCCCAATCAATTTCACATTATTACACTCTACATTTCTCTTAAACCTATCAGTCATGGTTTATATCAAGTGTTTAACTATAGTCAACACATATCATATAGTCACATAAACACATATTTTCTCAAATAGCAGTCATTATCAATTCAATGACACGACCTTCCTTAGCAAGGATTTAGATTACACCTTGTGATTAATCCATTAACATAATACTATCAATTATCTCGTCTCACCAATAAAGACACTCCTTAGGTTCTAACATCAATCTTGCTAAAACCTTAATCAACTCTCTGTCTACTTATACATATTTCTGCGTTTACAATTTAATCAGAAATACTAGCCACAATGAGCAACTCATTTAATACCTCTATCTGATATCAACATATAACAATCACAGTTAACTCAAAACTGGGGAATCATATCAGTCTGACTCGATTAACTTCACTACAAAGCTTACTCAACATAACAGAGTAAACAATACAAGTTAATTTAAATTAACAAAGGCTTATCGGAGATTACCTGGCAAATCTTAAGCCCAGCAGTGTTGAGGAAACATGAAATATACCAATCAAATACTCATGTCCCTCCGTCTCTGTAATCAAACACCAGCTTCACAACTTATTAAAGGTTAGTACATATTCAACTAACTACTTTCTCACACATTCACTAATCAACTAAACCCACACCCACTGGAATGTTTGACTCAACTCATCAAAGTTTAGGATTGAACATTCTAACATGCTCAACTAGCCCAAACTATTGCTCTGATACCAACTTATAACACCCCTCGTTTCATTATAAACAATCAATATAATAATAGCGACACGGAAGCGTATTTTTAAAACATACTATCAATGTACTCAAAATGTCAATAAACTTTTTCAATTCAAAGTACAAGACATTTCAACGCACTGGGTGTTATTAAAAACATTTCTATAATTATCAAAATAACATCAGAGTTACAGCCTGTCAAACATTCCATCCAGTCCAACAACCTCCTGCCCAATATGTCCCATCTATTTAACCTGCAGGAAGAACTGTGGTGGGGTTAGCATAAAGCTAAGTGAATGAAACTATAAACAACAGCTCAACCTAGCATAACAATCTGTTTACATCAAATAACAATAAACAGAAAATCAATCATTCACTCGACATCCAATCAATGTCAAGCTACACCTATCAATCATTATCATTCATCATGAGGATCGGTGGCTCCTGAGATACCCTAATACCGGTTTGGTACTCCAGGAACTCTTATCAATCATCTGTATTGGCCTATACAGAACTACCGATAACTGGTTGTCAATCACACACGACCTAGATCTCTAAACCGACAATTCAAGTTTCCGAGATCTCCTGTCGTCTACAACAACAACAAGTCCAACCATCAAATCAAGTTGACCTCAAAGTCTTACCTACTAGCACAATCAGCCAAGTAAACAACTAGTTAAACTATCATGGCAAGATATCTCTACAGATGTATCATATCAAAGTAATACTATAATTACTGGTTGTAAATCAAATCATTACAACTAAATCACACTGAGGTTACAGATCCACTCACCGATTACCTCAGACCTCCACTCAGTAGTCTAATATCACTGAGCCTTCTCCACATCTGAGAATCAACCAATCAAATATAAGTTAGTAATCAAATCATAAATACTGAACTTATATCAATCTTTAACATTAGGAACTTAACATAATCTACATCAAGATTACTAGTTCCTAACTATCCACTAATGATTTATAATATAATCATTATCATCTATTAACATATATTCAATATTAATCACATTACTGTTAACAATCAAACAAGAATTGCTATAACAGTGAACCAAGCCGCCGTCTTCACCCTTGAAGCCGCCGGCTTCTAACCATCACCCGCCGGCTTCACTTCATCAACCGCCGGGTAAATTACTAAAAGTGGTAACAGAAGCAAACCACGTTTTAAAGCATATACCAACCGCAGGGCATTGTTTATACCCGACGGGTCCCTACACCACAACACAAGCCGCCGGCTAGGCTCAGAAGCCGCCGGCTTCTATTGACTCGGGACAAGCCGCCGGCTTCGGCATGAAGCCGCCGGCTTCAGGCTTCGTCCCAGCACAGTTTCGAGCTGTAAAACCCTAACCCACGGGTTTATAATCCAAAACCTCAAAAACAAGGTTTCTAACCGTTTAAAACCACAATTATTATCACATAATCAATATGTAACACTTATAACATGATTTCTAACATCCAAATCTCTCAAATCATCAATTTACCCAAATTCAATCAAAAATCAAATTCTTAAATACTCAAGAATACTTACTGATTGAAGAATCTAACGATGGTAATCTGATGATTAGGAAGCTTCACAAGAATCACAACTTCCTGATTTGATTTCCGGATTGATTTGGAGGTTTTCAGAGAGTTTCTGAGAGTTTTGGAAAAAAATGAATAACTTCCTAAAAAAGGAAAGTTATATAAATAGAAACTTAAGTCGGTTCCTCAACCGACCTTCTATTATACGGGTATAATTTAATACCCCATCTCAATCTATTGCCTGGAACCCGAAAACCATTTACGAGTCCAAACATTTTATTGCACCGTCAACTATATTAATTTACAACAATTAATAATTTACTTATCACATTGGAATATTCGACTCCTATTCCAATTATTTCAACTATTTCAAACAATATTATTTCCAAACACATTTAAATACATATTTAAATCAAGAAATAATATATAAACAACTAGGTCCATTTCGAGGATGTTACAATTTCTCTATACACAGTCTTATAAGAAACATGATATTTGGTTAGTATTTTTAACAAGTATATTCATTCGCATTCGTTGGGAAAAGTTTATGTAATAAAAGTTGGACAGATCTTTTATTTTGCTAGTTTCCAAAATCTTGTCACATTATTATTATTATTATTATTATTATTATTATTATTATTATTATTATTATTACTACTACTACTAGTACTAACACTATTACTATTACTATTACTATTACTATTACTATTACTATTACTATTGTTATTATTACTATTATTAGTATTTATATTGTTATTATTATTGTTATTATTATTATTATTATTACTATTGTTATTATCAGAGAATATTACACAAATCGTCCTTTATGTTTTGTTCAAATTTCACTGACAGTCCTTTACAAAATTTAGTTACACTAACCATCCTTTATTTTGAAACTTGTCACGCCAACAGTCCTTTAGACTAATGACCGTTAACTGTTCGTTAAATAGGACCATGTGTGAAACTTTTCTCTTTTAAATTTATTTTTCTTTGAGTAGGATACAAATTATAAAATCGAAAATATGTATAGACACATTATTAGGTGTACAAAACAGCGTTTTCAACTATCCCATTTCACTTAATAAAATCGTCACCAAATTCGATGCTTTTCTCCGGACAAACATCAAATTCTATAATCCACCACTATCTTTCACCACCCAAACGTACATTTGTGGCTTAAAGATTATTAGATACATAATTGGTTTACATTTTTCGACGACGTTATACTTTATATTTAAGGTTTTTGTTTGAGATATTTTCAAGTAAGGAATGAATACAAAAAAAAAGAGGTGGCGACTAACAAAGTCGTTAGCATATAAGATAGATAAGATGACTCGGTGATTGGAGGGTCACGGGGTGGTGAACGATGGTGGTTAATTTGGGTGGTAGACTATAAATATCGATGTTTAATTGGAGGAATATGAAAATGATATTGGTACACCTAATAATGTATTTATACATATTTTAAATTTTATAAATTTTTATTTTTTACTCAAAAGAAAATAAATTTAAAGAAAAAAAAAGTATCACACACGGTCCATTTTAACGAATAGTTAACGATCGTTAGTCTAAATGACTATTTGCGTAACAAGTTTCTAAATAAAGGATGCTCTGTGTAAGTAAAGTTTGTAAAGGACTATCAGTGAAATTTTGATCAAACATAAAGAACGATTTGTGTAATTTACTCTTATTATACTACTAGGTGAGATCCCGCGACAACGCGGGCTTCGACATTTGATTTTGTAAATTGTGTAATTAGAAATTTAAGTCACATGAAATTGTAATGAATACGAAGGGTTAATTTATAAATTACCGCTTAAAACGTAGTGGTATTTAAACTATAAGGATTAAAAAAATAAGGGAAGTACTAGAAGTGCCAATTCAATAGTTGTGGGTACACATTTTAAAAAATGAAAATAGATGTAGGAAATAATTATAGCCGTAGGATCTTTATGGATGGAACCAATCTAAGATCTAGATTGCTCCATGATATTTATGTTTTATATATATATATATATATATATATATATATATATATATATATATATATATATATAATTGTTATTATTATTATCATTACTATTATTATTATTATTATTATTATTATTAGTACTACTTTATTATTACTACTAGATTCTAAACCCGTGTACACACACGAGGTTTTGATTGTTTAATTACGTAGTATAATATAAGGTTTAAATTATAATTTAATCAAAATGAAGGGACTTAATTGCGATATTGAATTTCATTTTAATTGATGATGTCATAATTACGCATCCTATATTATATTACTTAGCTTTGAGACCCGTATATACACACACGTGGTAATTAATCTAAATATCATATTATTTTTGAAATTGGTTATAATTTAACTCACAAAATATGACTGGTAATATAGTAAAAATTTTAAACATTGGTCATTAGATATAAATAATTGTATATTAAAATATTTTATTGATAAAAGTAAGGGTTGTGATTGATTAATTTAGAGTTTGATAATACTAAATGAAGTTTATTTTTAGTGATATAGAGAAGACTTATCGTTATATTATTTCACTTAAACTAAATAATTGAAATTTTATGATATAAAAGGGAAAAAGTTAGGTTTTTATTTTTTATTTTGCAAGCATCGACAATTATATTGCTGTTTACGAATTAATAATTCCATTCATCTAATTTAAAGACTCAATGTAAACAGAGTATCATTAATAATATATAAAATAATATAAATAGAATCCTTTATAACTATGAATTCTAAGTTAGTTGTACACTTTAATTATCAATTATTATTTATGATGTCATCGTTTCCTAGATTTTAGTCAATTTAACAAAATTGAATAACTCTATTGGTTAATTGAATTTTTGATGACATCATCAAGCGTTTCTTATATATAATTTAAGATTATTATTATTATTATTATTATTATTATTATTATTATTATTATTATTATTATTATTATTATTATTATTATTATTATTATTATTATTATAGAGCATAATCTACTTAATCAACCAACCATATCGTGAACCATTAACAAGTTTGGAGTAATCTTTTGGTATTATTAATTAGGTGCAAGTGATTGATGAAATAGGAGACTTTTTAAACGACATTATTGAAGAACCGTATGAGCGCGGAGAAGAATGCTTGAAAATAAATTACTATGGAACCAAAAGAGTCACAGAAGCACTTGTTCATCTTCTTCAACTTTCTAAAACACCACGAATTGTGAACGTTAGCTCTGGTTATGGAAATTTATCTGTAAGTACTTATATTCGCAGTATTCTTTTGATTTAATATTACTTATATTGAATATGATAAATGTTGTCATGTATTTAGTGGTTTCATAGTGAGAAGTTGAAAGAAGAATTAAATGATATCGAGAAGTTAACTGAAAAAAGGCTCAACGAGATTATTGAATGGTTTTTGAGGGATTTTAAGGATAATAAGTTGCATGAAAATGGGTGGCCACTCACACCATCTGCTTATAAAGTTTCGAAAGTTGCTCTTAATGCTTACACAAGATTAATGGCAAGGAAGTTTCCAAATATTCTTGTGAATTGTGTGGCTCCCAGATACTGTGTAACAGATATGACATATAATACGGGATTTTTAACAGCAGAAGAAGGTGCAAAAAGAGTGGTAATGGCTGCTTTGTTGCCGGATGAAGGACCATCCGGTGTCTACTTCGACAACATGGAAATAGCTCCATTTATATAAAAGCAATAAACATATAATATCGATAAGTGTATGTATCTAACTAGCTATAACGCAAAGTCTATTATGTGTATTCAACTTTGTTTAGGTATATTGTGTGAATCGATCAAACTTCCAGTTATCGCTATTATATGTATATGATGACTTGTTTATCCGGTAGCCAGTTTTATCGATAAATTGACAACAATATAAGTTGTCACATCGATCACTTGACACGTTATCACCACATCATAAAGAACTACTGCACATTTAGTGGTTAGGTTTGAGCGATAGTATTCTAACGTACATATATTCTAAAGAGAAATGATTCACTCACATGTAAATCCGCCCCTGGTGGTGATTGATCCTAACATGTATGAGACAGAAGATACAATTGAGTTTGTGTAATTCAGCACAGAGAGCTAGGTAATATTAGTCTCCAAACTTGTTCCATAATTTTCATCAATTTTAGCAGAAAATGTAAAAAAAAAAAAAAAAAAAAAATGTAGCTAGAAACGATATCATTTGACATATAACACATCCACGAGAAAAGTTCAATAAAGTACAAGAGTTTTTCAAAGAATGAAAGTATCAATGAGAATGCTCCATGTGTACAAAAACTCATTTATCCCCAAGATCTTAAAAGTTAATTATCTCACAAACGCCGAATCAAAAAATTATGAAAATTGCACCATAAAATTCAGCGTTTTCTTCTCTTCAATTTGCCGTCTGTCAAGGCATACTTTCGACGATTTTTTTTCGTTTTTTTGGTTGGTTTTTCAAATTATTAACACATGTGTTAGTGCTTGGTTGTACATTTAATTTAGGGTTAGGGTTTAGGGTTTAGTAGGGTTTAGGAGTTTGGGTTTAGGGTTTAGAATGATTTAGGGTTTACGGTTTAGTAGGATTTAGGGTTTAGAGTTTTGTAAAGTGTTTAGGGTTTAGGGTTTGGTGTTTAGGGTTTAGAGTTTGGGGTTTAGGGTTTTGGAAAACCCTAAACCCAAAACTCCAAACTCCAAACCCTAAACCCCTAAACGCAACACTTTAACACATGTGTTAGTAACTTGTGAAACCCACAAAAAACGAAGAAAAAAAAACTTGTCGAAAGTATGCCTTGATGGACGACAAATCGAAGAGGAGAAAACGCTGAATTTTATAGTGCAATTTTCATAATTTTTTTGATTTGGCGTTTGTGAAATATTTAAGTATGGGGGTAAATGAGTTTTGTACAAATGACACAATCTCATTGGTTCTTTCATACTCCACAAAATACTTGTAATTCCTTGATCCCATCTCACACATCCCTATCAAATAACTTTATAAAGATAGAGTTTGTATGGATGAAAATACCATATATACATGCTATAAAAGTATCTAGGCTTGCTTCTTATTGTACATGTATGAGCTAATGGAAGAAAAAAGGTATATTCAACTTTCCTTCTTTTACTAAACTATCTATTTTTATAATCCTCTCAAATCCATTCCAAAAATTAATTAATTCATGTTTTCATTTAAAAATTTCAGATATGTAGTTGTTACAGGAGGAAACAAAGGATTGGATTCGAAATATGTCATCAACTTGCTTTAAACGCGATCGAAGTCATATTAACAACTAGAAACGAGAGCCTGGGGCTTGAAGCTGTCCAAAAACTCAAAGATTGTGGCGTTTCAAATGTCGTTTTTCATCAGCTTGATATCAAAGATCCAATTAGCATAGCAAATTTGGTCAAATTTATTGAAACCAACTTCAAAAGACTTGATATCTTGGTAAGTAGTAGTTCATGTACTATGTTCTAAAGTCTAAACTACAAAGAAACCGACTATTTTTATCTTTCCATGATTGGTAGTGTGTTTGTGACATAAATAAACTGTAAATATTATAAGCTGAGTTTGATGATAAATGTTATTTCTATCACAAAAATTACGAGATGCATACATGAAAAATTGTATTAAGATACTTTTGAAGATCAGTGTGATTGATTCAAGCACTAGAATCTACAATAAATTTTCGTTTGTATAATCCGTTTTTACGTGATCCATCCCGTAAGAGCACTCGGAGTGGCTCTCCTGAAGACTTTGTCATTGCTAGGACTTTATATAATTAAGCTTTGGCTCAAACTCAATTATGGGATTTGGGTCCATTTGGTTTAAGTTTATGTTGGATAATTGATTTTGGGCCAAGACCTATTCATCTAACAAGGACCACGTTGTGGTGCCAGTGGCCGATCTTGACCTTTTATTTTAGGGGGGCCTCACTTATTTGTTGCATAAAGTATATTCCAATAAAGAACTATTTGATAGATTTAAATGGTCCTATGCTATAATAAATAAGTAGGTACTTGAACGTAAATAATTCAATTTCATATAAAATGTGGGAAGTTTAATTTGATTATGCATTTATAGTTTCAAATAGTATGTAAAAATTGTAACAAAAACCTTGTACTTCTTACTCTGTACGAGTAATATTATTTTATTAAAACGTCTAAAGCTTAGAGTTATTTCTTTTACGAGGCTAAAGGAATAGCTCTCTTGAAATCAATTATATAATAACATAAATTTTACTTATTATAAAAAGTTTAGGATATTTTTTTATTGTTAAAATATATTTTGTTTTTGTAAGACATTAGTATATTAAAATAGAAAGGCTTAAATTGAATGTTTAAAGAATATAAGGGGCCAAAGTGAAATATGAAAAAGTAAAATGATAGATCTGAGTCTTCCCTGTCATTGTCATTGAGCTCCTTTCATTGTTACTCCTCCATTGAAGAACAAAACTGATTCTTCTTTATATTCTAGGTTTAGTCAAAAATTATATAATTAATATTTTTCATATACATAATACATTACTTGATGAGATTATTGAGGGGGCCCCCAAGACCCCTCCCTGCCCCCAATAAGATCCGCCCCTGCATGATGCATACCATGGCCAGTGCGGTGGTGATCGGCGTCCTTTTGATCACACCGGAATGAGAATATCTGTGAAAAAAAGGTTTAGTGTAATTGTTATTTTGGTGCTAATGTCAGGCATTTTGGTGTGATCTAATTGACAATCACACCAAGTACTCTGAGTAACTACGGGTCATTTCTATGTTATCATCTATTCTAACAAATGATAATGAACTCAGGTTAATAATGCAGCAGCAATTGGAGGAGGATTTGTAAGTATTTTCTGTACACAGCCTTGTAAGGAACATAATCTTTGGTTGGTATTTTTTTTTGTAGAAGCAAAGAATCTTATTACCCAAGAAATCCAATATGCACAATGAGGCTCCAAAAGGAACTAAATACTTTTTTGGGAAAAGTTTATTACTCGTATTATAGAGCATAATCTAGTTGCTTTATCAACCAGCCATATCGTGAACCATTAACAAGTTTAGAGTAATCTTTTGGTATTATTAATTAGGTGCAACTACAAGATGAAAAAGTAGACCTTTTAAACGACATTATTGAACAACCGTATGAGCTAGGAGAAGACTGCTTGAAAATAAATTATTATGGAACCAAAAGAGTTAAAGAAGCACTTGTTCCTCTTCTGCAACTTTCTAAATCACCAAGAATTGTGAACGTTAGCTCTGTGTATGGACAATTATCTGTAACTAGTAACTTGTATTCGCAAAATTCTTTTGATATAATTTCACTTATAAGGAATTAAATTGAATAAGATAAATGCTGTCTTGTTTTTAGTTCTTTCATAGTGAGAAGTTGAAAGAAGAACTAAATGATATCGAGAAGTTAACTAAAGAAAGGCTCGACGAGATTATTGAATGGTTTTTGAGGGATTTCAAGGATAATAAGTTGCGTGAAAATGGGTGGCCTCTCACAACTTCTGCTTATAAAGTTTCGAAAGCTGCTCTTAATGCTTACACAAGATTAATGGCAAGAAACTTTCCAAATATTCTTGTGAATTGTGTGGCTCCCGGATACATACTGTGTAACATATATGACATCTAATACGGGATTTTTAACAGCAGAAGAAGGTGCTAAAAGAGTGGTAATGGCTGCTTTGTCGCCGGATGAAGGACCATCCGGTGTCTACTTCTATAACATGAAAATAGCTCCATTTATATAAATGCAATAAACATATAATATGGATAAGTGTATGTATCTAACTAGCTAGCTATAACGCAAAGTCTATTACGTGTATTCAACTTCGTTTTGTTATATATATTGTGTGAATGATCAAACTCTTAGCTATCGCTATTGTACGTATGTGATGACTTGTTTATCCGACATTCACTTTTGTTATAAAAAATCTGCTAAACTTGAATGCTGATGTGGGCAGACACTGATGATCTTTTCTATGTAATAAAATTACGGAGTAGTTGATATCTCACATTAAGAATAACTCATTTTATTACCTTATTTGACAATTTGCCCCAAATTTTACTACGTATGGACATATGGTAATCATATATTACTTTTATTCTTGTTGCCACCCTGTTGATGAAAATGGAGCTACTTGCAATATTTCATTGAAATATACACCAGAAGGTTGATCATCTGCTAACAAGGCAGCCATTACCGGACCTTTAGCACCTTTTTCCGGTGTAACAAATCCTGTATGAGCTGTCATATCTGTTATAACATATCCAGGATGCACACAATTCACAAGAATGTGTATGAACTTCCTTGCCATTAGCCGTGTGTAAGCATTGATAACAGCTTTTGAAACTTTGTAAGCAGAAATTGTCAAAGGCCATCCGTTCTCTCGCAATTTACTAGCCTTAAAATCCCTTAAAAACCCTTGTATGATTTCGTCGATTCTTTCTTCAGTTAAGTTCTCAATATCTTGCAACTCTTCTTTCAATTTATCGTCGTAAAACCACTGAAAATGCAAGAAATCCATTACAATTCATTGTTATATATACTACCATGGTACCCGTTAAGGAATAATATACGTTCGGCAACCGTTTGCAACATGTCAAATATCAATTGGTTGAAAGTTAATTAGAGTATAAAGAAACATAAGTTACAGATGATATATAACTTTAGTTATTAAATAAATGTTGGTGACGACTAGCTAGAAAATAAATCATTAATTTAAAAGCTACTTACATATAGGTCTCCAAAAAAAGAGGTCATGTTCACGATTCTTGGTGAATTAGAAAGTTGGAGAAGAGGAAGAAGTGCTTCTGTAATATTTTTGGTTCCGTAATAATTTATTTTCAAACAGTCTTCTCCTAATTCGTAGGGTTCTTCAAGAACGTCCGTTAGTAGATGCACATTCTCGTCGATCACTTTCACCTTATCACACAACATAAACATCACTTGTTAGTGGTTAAATGATGTTAAGATGTTATATACGGAGTATGATACCATAACCAGATTTGAACACACAATTTTTTAAGTTTTCGATTGAAAAGGTTTATATTCAACATGGCCAGTAGTACTTACAAATCCTCCTCTAGCTCTAAATTCTTCATCGTGAATGACAACTCCGATCTCTCCTGCGTTATTGATCTACATATATGAAGTATAAGTTATGAGTAAAATGTGTAACTGATAATCAATATAACTTGTATTAAGTGTAGAGGAGAGACTCAATATATAATATTTAGCATACATATATACTTCCATTAGATAGAAATTAAAGGACTGATGAAGTTTTTATTAGAAGTTTCTAGTACAGTTGGATAGTTTTTGCTAGCTTACCAATATATCAAGTTTTTTAAAGTGTGATTCAATGAATTCGACGAAAGTTGCTATGCTATTGCCATCTGTGATATCTAGTTGATGAAAAACAACATTTGGGAGGCCGGATACATTGAGTTTTTCGACAGCTTCTACTCCACGACTCTCGTTTCTAGCTGTTAATATTACTTGAATTCCAGTTGAAGCGAGTTGACGACAAATTTCGAATCCAATTCCTTTGTTCCCTCCTGTAACAACTGCATATCTGAAATTTCGACTTAATAAGATAGATGAGTTTATGAGAATATTATGTTTTGATATTAAATAAATTTTCAATGACAGAATTGAAGATGAAGTTTTCTTGATGACTATTGATACCTTTTTTCCTCCATTAATTGGCTCATACAAGTGGCCGGTGTAAGCAGAACAAAGATCCCCTGGGCTTTTATATTTGCATGATTGCATCAATGAGTTCTATTAATTAATTTATTTGTTTAGTTTATTTTATTTTTGTATTATTTTATTTTTAATTGTGGTGTTTCACCTTTATCGACTAATTCACGAGGTCCAAGTCTATTGTCACACCAACTCGAACTAGATAAAACTCTCTCAAAAGAAAGACTAAAGTGACCACATGTGGTATTTTTTCGGTTGTGAGTTGTGACACAAGGGTCTGTGTTCCCTTGTAGAAACCGAATAAAGACTGAATGATCATCCAGTTTCTTTGGCTTTGGCTAAGACAGTGCACGAGACTGGATATATTCAATGAATGGGTAAAGAAAATCTTTTTGTTCTTTTTTCATTTTAGAGGTAATAAAATTTATAAAATATCATTAATATCCTTTATAAATTTTTTCCTTTAGATAACTAAGAACTTTTTGAGGAGACAACTCTACCCTCTGTTCTGCTTATACATCCACCAGCGTCCGGCAGAGACCTACATCCAAAGAGATCGATTGATCATGAACATGTCGATCTCGTTGTGATATTATACTCCCTCCGTCCCTAATCTATTGTCCACTATTTCCATTTTGGGCTGTACCAAATTAATTGTCCACTTTCATAAATAGATAAGAATAAGAAGAAAAAATTCTTTTTTACCCCCTAGTGTGTTTATATAAGACAAAAAAGTAGGTAAAAAGTTGAGGGTAAAACTGTCATGTTACCAAAAAGTAAGAGAGAAATGATTATATTTTCTTAAACTGCGTGTTTTTTGTCTGGAGACAATAGAATTGGGACGGAGGGAGTATATATTAGTGACATAAACAGGGCCGGAACCAGAAGGGGCAGATTTCCCATAAGAAATTTTAAATTGCGTAAAAATAAAAAAATTTTAAGGTTATTAGTGATATTTTATGAGTTTTGCTCTGTTAAAGATAACAAAAGAAACTTACTTACCCCCAAATTAGAGGCGAACCCAAAAAATTTAGTCGTCAGTGTCACAAAATTTTCAGAACTCATTCTACTTATTAGTTTATTAAGTTTCATTACATAGTCAGGTGTACCACCTGAATACCTATATATGAATGATAGCACTCTAAAAATATCAAAAACTTTTCAACTAATTTTATACTAAGTCGACTTAATTGACTGGTGTCACATGACACCGTTGGCTATAACGTGGGTCCACCCATGACCCGAAATGTTTTATCATGGCTCCGCTCCATGTTGCGTTTTATCATATGTGATGTGAATATGTACGTGATTAAGAAAAGCAAACCGTTTGTGCTAGGTCGAAGTCGGTGTTAATTTAATTACAACTTTGTGCCAAAAGATATATTCCAAATCGAGCCATATTAAATAAGTTAAAATTTATCTCATGTATCATATCATATCATAGATAGATTTTATTTTGTATAAAATAACTATATAAGTTTATATATTTGGGTTTGTTAATTTACTTATCATTATCAAGTTACTATTTTTTTTTTAAAATAAGGAGTTTTGACTTTCGTTGAATCTAACGTTGTTGACACCTACTAGCCGCCATATAGGAAATAAAATAACGATAACGTACCATGTTGTTGATTAGCTAGAATATATATCACTACCTACTTATAATGTTGAGGAAATTAATTAATACATCTACGATCAATACCAATTCAAACCTATAATATAATATTTGCATTCAAAGGAATGCTTGGTTCATTTTAAGTAATGGGAAAGGGAATGGTAATGGGAATACTAAGGAATGAAACGAGTATCATCATTATATTTGATGATGCTTTGTTCCTTTAAAATGCATATATTGTGAAACACGAACTCATATTCGATAAAATTTACTTTGATCACAATTTCATAAGCCAAAAACAGTTATAAATTTAGGGTAAGGTTCAAATGAGATTAAAATTTTGTGTGAGAATAGAGGAACCAATGATATGGTGTCATGTGTACAAAGAGAATACAAAACTCATTTATCCCTTAAGTTAAATATCTCACAAACGACAAATCGAAAAATTATGAAAATTGCACCATTAGATTCAGCATTTGATCCTCTTCGATTTGCCGTCCATTAAGGCATACTTTCGACAAGTTTTTTTTTTCCATTATTTTTAGTGGGTTTCACATTACTAACACGTGTGTTATAGTGTTGCGTTTAGGGTTTAGGGTTTGGGGTTTAGGGGTTAGGGTTTAGGGTTTAGGGTTGGGAGTTTGGGGTTTCGTCCCGAAACCCCAAACTCCCAACCCTAAACCCTAACCCCTAAACCCCAAACCCTAAACCTTAAACGCTTTATAAAACTCTAAACTCTAAATCATACTAAACCCTAAACCCTCAACCCTGCTAAACCCTAACACTAAACCCTGCTAAACCCTAACACTAAACCCTACTAAACCCTAACACTAAACCCTGATAAACCCTAACTCTAAACCCTAACCCTAAACCCTAAATCAAATGTACAATCAATCAGTAACACATGTGTTACTAATATGTAAAACCCACCAAAAAATGAAAAAAAAAAAGTTCGTCGGAAGTATGCCTTGATGGACGGCAAATCGAAGAGGATAAAACGCTGAAAAATATGGTGCAATTTTCATGATTTTTCGACTTGTCGTTTGTGAGATATTTAATTTTTAAAAACGTGGATGAGGGAGAAAAAAGTGACACGTGACATATTGTTCACACCAAATAAATGGTCTCAATTGAACTCTTCTCTATAAATTTAATATACATACTAAATATATGACACTTCTTTTGCATTACAGATTATCACTTTTCAATAAAAAATGATGTTTAACTAAGAAATGGGGCAGAAATTTTTGAAGACTGAAAATAAAAATAATTAGAGTAGAGAAACAACATTCAAATTGTAAAAAGAAAAAAAAAAGAAAAAAAAAAAGAAGTTGGGATAGCAATCGAAAGTAGGAAAAAGAGATCTGCAGCATTTTTGTTTTTATATATAATAATGTGATCGTTATCGTATTGATGGTTACATTTTTAATAGTATATTAAAATAATAATATAATAAGTATTATTATATTATAATAGCATATAAAATTTAACAAGATCATAACGTGATGTCAATTATTAGAAGAAAATAAGAGTGGAGCCATAATTGTAGAGTAATGAAAGTTATTACCTCCAAATTATTAATTGCATTATAGCAAAACAAGCAACATATTTGATTATCTTTCTCATCTTAAATTATATATAAGAAACAGTTGAATGATGTCATCAAAAATCTAATCAACTAATAGAATTACTCAATTTTGTCCAATTAGCTAAATTATACTCCGTAAGATTTAGTGACATCATAAATCATTAATTATTTATTATATAAAGAAAAATAATTATGATAACTTTATCCAAATAGATATTCGTAATACATTAGGACTATTATTATATCACAATAGGTATATGTAATATATTAGGACTATTATTATATTACAATTTGATTTGATGATGTGTTGATGAGATTTAATCCTTCATATCAACAACTTTTAAAATCTATTTGTTTTCGTCCAACCCCGTGTAATACACTTTCGTGTAAGGACTTTTGAACTTCATTAAATATCTTTTTTAACTCTTACGAAATGATAAAATTTTATCATATACATAATTCGCGTAATTTAAAAAATAAATAAATATTCGATGGCCCGTGTGTATACACGGGTTTGATGTCTAGTTCCTTGTATAATATTACCCGCAACCAAGCACCCAAGTGTATTTTAAGGGACTAAGGGGCTGTTTACTTTTTTTCTGATTAAGTCTCATATGGATATAGATGGCAGTATGTGTATATAATGACTTTATGCAGTAGTCTGAATAATCATGTTTACTTTTTGCGTTGACTAAATCGTCAGAATGATAATAATGATTATTATACCCTTATGTAAAATAATAATTTGCTTTTAATTAATTATGACCTACCTGTACAATCCATCATTTTATGATAATATCAACTAGTTACAATCTATAAATCATGTAATTTAACTACGTTAATCTGATTTAACCTTTATATCCCTTTCCTGAAAATGCCAATTGACTAACAGAAACCAATAAGACTCCCGGCCCATTCATAAATCAAGCAGAGAGCAAAACCACTTTTATTCAAATAAACAAACAATTTTTTCAAATAACACCATCGTAATAACTTCATCTCAGTTACTACAAATGCTAAAAATAAATTATTGATCCAATAATGATATGCAATATCAAATTGGAATTCAATCGCAAAATAGAAAAAAGAAATTGGTTGTTGAGTGTGTAGTGAGCAGCAACGAGCGGCGGGCGACAATTGACGTTGTAGCAGTCGGCGACGAGAAATTTTTTTAGATGAGCAAAGCTTTACCAACAAAACCCCAAATGTACAAGAACTAATGCTCAAAGAGATAGCACAACACTAATGGATCTAAAATTCACCAAGCCACAAATCTAGGCTTTAAGATAAAAACCCAATTGGTTTTTAGAACTTCCACTGATAAAATAAACTTTTAAAGTGTCAAAGTATAAAAAGAAATTAATCTAAAGTAGACTTCTTTTTTTTTTCCATGGAGATTGATTATCACGGAGAGAAAAGGAGTTTTAGATATAAGATGGAAGATAAACAAGTTGGAAAATATAAGGGTATTATCGGAAAGTAGGTGTAGGAAAAAGGGTGTTGATATATACCACAAAAGTTTTGATGCATACAACACAAAATTATGATATTTATGAATGCACAGTTTTTTTGTATTTAACAAAATCCATGTTGTATTTATCAATCCCATAGGAAAAATGGCTATATGGGGAGGACACACATTTTCTGACCGAATAATTCTCCCCACACATTTTTGTTGACCCAATAAGTTCCAAGTAAACAACCACCATAACTAACCGAAAAAGTCCATCAGGAAATACAGCCCATTAATGCCCAAGTAAACAGCCCCTAAACCTAGGGGTGCACAAAAAAACCGGGTTTTATACCCTACCCGATTAAAACCCGAAAACCCTACCCAGTTGTATCCGGGTATGACCCTACCCGGTTCGGGTTTTGATAGTATCCGCCGGGTACATAACCGGGTTGGATTTTTAGAATTCGAAATCGGGTTGAACCCGGGTTGAAATAGGGTCAGGTTGGAAAACCGGTCAAAAACCCGGTTGAAAACCCGAAAAAAACCAGGAAAACCGGTTTTAACCCGGTCAAAAACCCGAAAAAAAACCCGGGCCGGGTTGGTCAAAACCCGATTTTCCCCCTTTGACCAAAACCCGGTTCGGGTTTTCGGGTCGGATCGGGTAGGGTCAAAACCCGGTTTTGTTCACCTCTACCTAAACCTATACATTTGATATAGTAACATGAAAAAAAAAAAAAAAGTACACGTATAGTCATGACTAGAATTTGTATGTTTGATTCGTTTTGGCTGTGATTGGCATATAGTCATTCAAGTAATAATAATTGTTTGGTAACCGATACTTTATCCCAACAACATGTCCAACATATAAGTTCACTAAGGTTCCACTCTAAAATCAATTGGTGATAGATGGAGTAACCCATGAGATTATATGCAGACATAACCATCTTTCATTTTCCGATGTGGATTGGGTTTACACCCAACACAAACATTAGACAAAAAGCAACTATCGGAATATTATGAAAACCCTTAAGAAAATGGCATCAAAAAGGTACTTGTCATAAATTAATCCTCTCACACTTTAATAGTATTTTTTAAGCTTTAAATCAAACAATCTTGTGTTTCTTCTAACTACTTGTTCTTATACTGTGTTAGGATTGCAGTTGTTACCGGTGGAAATAAAGGTTTTGGTATAGAAATATGCAGGCAGTTGGCTCATCATCAAGTTGTTGTCGTGTTGACTGCAAGAGACCACAACAGGGGAGTCAACGCGGTCACCATACTGCAGTCTTCTGGTTTATCGAATGTCATTTTTCATCAGCTCGATGTCACAGATCCTGCCAGTACTGCTTCCTTGGCGAGTTTCATTAATGATCAGTTTGGGAAACTCGATATATTGGTAACTATTTGACTTTTAAGCCCTGCTTCTTTCCTTGGTGGTGTGGCAAAAATTTGTTGAATGAATGATGATGTCATTGAAATTTGAAATTGTTAGTTTTGATTGGTTAAATTAGAAACTGTTAGCATATGTTAATTTGTTTTGTTATATGTAAGATAAGATATGTGATCAATGATTACATTTATAACCAGTTATTTTACTACGCAATTAGGAAACAATGTTAATGGAAAACCAGTAAATGAAGTTCCCTCTTAATGTAGTCCATCACTCGAGCATATGTTTTATGATCTGCTCAACTTATTAATGGAACAGGTGAACAATGCAGGAATCTCTATTACTATCGTTGATGAGAAGTCGTTTTTGAGTTTAGACCTTTCCTTTCCAAGTGAGGTACAGCCTTTTTCCCCCTTAATGGTGTAGTAGAGATCCAATTATTGTACATAACTAGTATTTAATCCGGGCGTTGCCCAGTTAAATGTATAGAAGCCATAAAACAAAAACGTTGGCATGTATACCAGCATACAATGTACAAGTCCTCATTTTAAATGTGTAGTTCCTTACAAAAATCCGACAATAAAATACATCCTATAACATCCGAAAGTTAAAAAGACTAAATACACTTTCTAAAAATATAAGATAAATTCAAATACAATTCTACGTTTGAATTTGTTTCCCTATCTGGCAACCTTCGTCTAAATTCATCTATCCATTTGAAAGTAGCTTCCTGGATCTGCTTAAATTTGGATTTATATTTTATTTAATTCAAATCTCATAAAAAGAATGTCAAATTGGAATAGATAAATACAACATAGAAGTCAAAATTGCATAACAATGTAAATTTCAATAATTCCAGGAAACTTAAAAAGTCAAAAAGGACATTCTTTGAATGGAAAGAAATTTCTTAAGTTAAATAAGTTGTCTGCAGCACCTCAAATCCCGGATGAACAACAGAGTTAAATCGATGTTAACACTGAGACTGAAATAAGGGATACCGACAACATGAATGACATATATACTAATGCCTAGTTCAGGCTAACTTACTTACAAGTGCCATACAAAAGCTATCTGTTGTGATTAGCTAATCGATCAAATAATAGATCATCATAATCCACAAACATGAACCTGTTTGGATAATAAGTTTATTACCAGTAAACAAAATCCATGTTTGTAACCATTATAGGCTGCCCGGTATTGACCCCGTCTATTTTGCCACCAATATGGGCTATCCATGTCCATAAATATACAGCAGTACCTCTTCATTAATGCGCTAGAGTAATCAGAAGCAGACAATCAAACCCGAATGAAGACCTGAATCTCTAACTTGTCAATTGAAAGATTTTATTATTATATATGATGGCCATATTTTAATATTAGAGGTGTCAAATGGATTGGGCAACGGAAAAATCTAGGTTCCACTCACACATTGATAATATATGGTTCACTTGACCATGTATTAATTAGTGACCGTTTCGACCTGTGATTGTATTCTTTATTAAAGAAGTTCTATAAAATCAACAGAAAGTTCAGTGGGTCTTCCCGACCACCCAGTTTTGACCCATACCATAAAAATGCCCTATCTCAACCGGTTAGCAAAACCACACCTGCTCATATTGCCACTCGTAGTTAATTAATACCCTGTACTGTAATAGATGCATCCAATTCGAAAACAACATATGATCTTTAGATAAAACTTATATACGAGAACTCACCTGAATGTAGATATCAAATACAAGTCTCCCGAGGCTGTTATATTCTCCATCATTAAGCATACACAACCGCTAATATGTCAAAGATAAGGTTGAGGCTCGGACATTGATGTACAATTCAGAGCTGTTCACTGGACCCATAAACACTTGTCACACTATTAGTATCGTGGCGATCATTGTCCATGTAGTGACCAAAACCAACCTGTATGGTTAGAAGTTGCTTTATAAAGTGGCTCATATAGTAGCTTAACCCGCTATAGAATAACGAATACCCCATTCCCCAAAGAAAAAGTACAATATAAGTTTAGCTTTTTACTTGTCAATGATATATCCATGAGTATATATATTTATATACTACTACAAAACTTTTTTAACACAGCCCAATATTCCTTCATTCAACCAAGTTATTATAATATTATTTCAACGATATAACTTTTGGGATATATTAATAGTTAATAATATTACAATAAGAAAGAAATCCACGCACATACATGGACAAAGATGTATTGGCAGGTCAACCCAACCCGATTTGACCGTAAGTATGGAACCTCACTTCAACTTAATGACATATTCTGACCTTATGCTCGACCCACCCCTTCTGCCACCTCAGTTTATATTGAAGTGTAAAAGTGCAAGTTACATACCCCAAAGTTAACCATGATATGAGATTTACATAAGTGAAGGCACACTTGATTTACATAGTGGTGTACGGATCATCACCCATAAAGGGTCAACCATGTAAATTAAAATCATAGGTTTGAAAGAAACTTGTGAAATCAGAATTGGGTAGAATTGGTTTAAGTTGGCTTTGAATAAGACACCTTAAATCATCTAAAAAAAGTTATACATATCACTGAAATAGAGCAAGGTTCAAATGAGTACAACATTTTTGAGTGGGAATAGAGGAACCAACCAAAATATGCCATGTGTCACTTTTTTCTCTTTCCTCCACATTTTTAAAAATTAAATATCTCTCAAACGGTAAGTCGAAAAATCATAAAAATTGCACCATAATAATCAGCGTTTTATTGTCTTCAATTAGAGATTTGACAAGGTATACTTTCGACGAACTTTTTTTTTTCGTTTTTCGGTGGGTTTTGAAAACAACTAACACGTGTTACCGTTGAGTAACACATGTGTTACCGTCGAGTAGTAGGTTTTGAAAACAACTAACACATGTGTTACCGATGAAGTAACACATGTGTTACCGGCGAGTAACACATGTGTTACCGCGAGTAACACATGTGATACCAGCTACTAACACATGTGTTACTAATTTTGTACCATTTACAAAACCCAAAAAAAAAAAACAAATTCTTTAAAAGTATGCCTTGAGGGACGGCAAATCGAAGAGGATAAAACGCTGAAAAATATGGTGCAATTTTCATGATTTTTCGACTTACCGTTTGTGAGATATTTGATTTTAAAAAACAAAGGGGGAAATGGGTTATTGTGACACGTGGCGCATTATGAGTGGTTCCTCCATTCTCACACAAAATCTCATTCTCATTTGAACCTTACCCCACGGAAATAATATAACTTTTGCAAACATATGAATACAAATTAGGAAAAGAATCTTTAGGGCCAACCTGACCCGACTAAATTACCATTTTCTCCATTCACCTAATGTTCTCATTGTCCCATTTTTTCACCTCTAGTCCAAGCATACAATAAAAATAATGAGAATCCGGATGTGTACCTTAAGCGGATCCCCATGCTCCCCTTTAGAGTGTTGTGGCTACTTTTGAATATACCGAAAAAGCCCAAGAAGATTCTTTAGCATTTTCCTTTAGAGCAATTATCCGACTTTGGTGCACTAAAAACCTCCTTTTCTGTCATATATGAATCAAGTTGACTTTAATCTTTTTTAGTACTTTTCCAGGAATGGTGCATTGAGATCTTGATTTGGGTCATAAAGAAATTGAGTTTGTTCGTGTATGTATCTGCAACGCTTAAACTCAAATTCAAAGCGTAAACTAACTATCGATATTTAGCATTCAACCACCATGACCATAAAAATTGAACTAACCAAAAAGTCCATCCATTTTTTTATCTTATCAGATACGTAGTCTTCATACTGAAATTCCTAAATCCCAGATTCAATTATGATTTATGAATAAATGAACCAAATTGATCTTTATACTTAGTAGTCAATAATTGACATAAGTCGCATGCTTTTCTTGATTAAATTTATATCCACATAATCTAAGTCAAAATATATTTGCTACTGAGTACACCATGAGTGCAACATGCATTGAAAATCAAACAACTGGATTACAATTGCTCATTGAAGAAGAAATAATCTGAAAATAATAAACCAATGTACATCTAAACAATCAAGTAAAACAATTGATGTAATATCTAGCAACCTCAAAACAAATCTCATTAATATAGACCTTATAAACTACATGAGCTGAATTCAAAGGTAATTTGAGAACAAAAGCCGATTATTTATAAGTTATACATCAATTCATGACAGATAAAGCAAAAAAACTTACTAATGATGATGGGAGCATTCGATTATATACCCAACATTCAAAAATCACGAAAAAGAAAAAAATGATTGTATTACCCAGATGACGATTAAAGAAGCTGGGCATGTTTGGGTTTTCAGAAAGATTGGCTATAAAGCTTTTCATATCTCCCTAAACCAGAAAACAGACAAATTAGCAAAAACAAAAAAAAGATTGGATGTTTAACAGCATTTGATTACTCATCGCATTATCAAAACATGTAAATTTGAACTGCAAGAAATTTAAAATGAAGGAAAACATGGCGTTTTAGGTCATCAGTATTTCTTTTCTCTTCATCAGTGTCTCTCGTCCCTAGAAGTAAGCTATATGCAGAAATAGATAGACATGTCGCCCAAATAAATTTCATAAAATTATAACACTCACCTAGTTGCATCATGAGCCATATCAAATTCACCTGTAACCAACCAAACATAACATCAAAAATCAAAATTTATTTTGTGCCTTTCAAATTTAACTGATTCTGCATAATTTTCGAGTAGTTGTGATTCTTGTTTGTCTATAGTTGTTGATGGGAGATATGGGCAAGAGCAAAAATGAAAGTCAGTCTAATCATATTCACATAGAATTTGCTAATGGTAGCTAAAATTTAAAAGGGGAAGGTAACTATAGTATAGTAGGGATACCTGTGGATTTGTTCATCTCCTTGACAATGAGCCTCCACAATTCCATCCCCAAAATTTGGATTATAAACTACCTGTGGATTCTGGAGAATGAAAAAGAAATGAAGTCAGTGATGAAACAGTGTTCCAAAAAGCGCAACAAACTATTTAAAGTCAGCAATTACCGGACATCAAAAGTTAATAATTTTTCTCCAAAACAATATCAAGCAAAGATAATTAAACCAATTATTACAAGAAGAAACATGTACTTGCAACTAAACCCTTAAGAATTAAGAAGGAATAAGGTTAATTTTGTTAGGACCGATACTTTAGCCCAACAACATGTCCAACACATAAGCCCACTGAGGTTCCACTCTAAAACCAATTGGTGATAGAGGGAGTAGCCCATGAGCTTATATGTAGACATTACTTTCTTTTATTTTCTGATGTGGGATTGGGTTTGCACCCAACAATCCTCCCCTCAAACCCAAGTCCATTGGGCCTCCCCTCCAACGATAGTCCCGATCCAACCTTATTCAGTACCGCCGCAAACTCGGCACTCGACCTGACTGGGTCCATATCAGGGAGACTTTCGGTACAAGGCTCCAGGATCAACTCATCGTTCGCTGAGGTCAACCGAGGGGGCATGCGCCACTGCGTGTCACGCATCACGCTGCGCCATCCACATCCAGGCTACAACCGTAGCTTTGATACCACTTGTTAGGACCGATACTTTAGCCCAACAACATGTCCAACACATAAGCCCACTGAGGTTCCACTCTAAAACCAATTGGTGATAGAGGGAGTAGCTCATGAGCTTATATGTAGACATTACTTTCTTTTATTTTCCGATGTGGGATTGGGTTTGCACCCAACAAATTTGGGCTCTAGCTTCTCGAGAGCTTATGTATTCAATTAGAGTCGGGTTGTAACTGTGATGGTTACAATGAAGAAGATGACTGATGGTTTTTTTTTTTTTTTGATAAAAATATATTGCTCGATTATAAGAAAAAAGAAAGAATAAAAACTATACCTCCATTGATAGCAGGTAGACTATCACAGGTTTTTTGAATCCTTAGACATGCTGTTTATAATGTTTGTGCGTGTTTCTCCAGCCATCAATAAACCTCTCGAACATAATACCGGATACCCCCAATTTGAGTTGATAAGTATAATACAATTAGGATGCAACCAAAATAAAAGTGATTATGGTGGTGGTCATACGGAGATTCAATTGGGGTAAAGCGTTTTCAGGTATTTAAAAGTTGAACGACTGAAATTTGTAGCAGTTTACAGGGGATTACGGATATGGTGGTGGTCATACGGAGGATGTGAGGGTATAAAACAGTTTCAGGGATGGAAGGAAGTTGATGAGCGGTTTTTCCAAACTGCTTCCACGTTCTGATGCACCAGGCATTAAAAAAACGGTCAAAAATAATAACCAACAAATATAGGTTGCAATGGTCAGGATCAAAAGTTACCAAGATCCAATGGACAAAAATCAAAGTCAACCTATAACCGCTTAGTCAACTAATCATTAAACAATATAAATTATCTAATCATATTCAACACCTACAAAGAGATGACCCGTTTGATACAACCCATTTGATCATAGTATCCAATCCACCAATTTGGCCATATAGAATATTAACCATGGCTTGTTCAATGTGTACTTGAAACAAAAAAGACCTTTACCTGTGCCGGTCTCCATGGGGAACTAATTCATCAAGCTCAAATCTATTCCAAAGTAATCTGAATTCAACATTTGAAATAGAGTTATCAATTGTTATTGTTAACTAAACTCATCATAGACCTTATCGTTAAAACACATTATCATCACATTTCGCAGAGCTTTGTGCAACAGAAAAGGATGTCCTCCATGACCTCTTAAACAATGTTTCAAAAGAGATATTCTTAGTTTTAGAATTAATGGCTGAAAGGTGTACGAAATATAAGAACGCTATATTAAGGTGCAGTTAAGTGTTTGCTTAAAAAAAAAATTAAAGCAATAGCTTGTGCCGCATCTTGCCTCTTCCTAATAACTCTTCAGTTTTGTATGAAAAACAAAAAACCGTGTGTGTGTGTGTGTATATATATATATATATATATATATATAGAGAGAGAGAGAGAGAGAGAGAGAGATTAGCAACTGAAGATGACATAGCATACCTTTTTCTCATCGACTCACTTAAATAATTAAACTTAGTGGTGGCAATACGAGTGAGCCATGAGCAAGGCAATGGGTCAAGATGAGTTCGAGTTGAAATATGACTCTAGGTTCTCACCAGCATCCTACAGCAAAAAATCACACGTTTGGCCAACAACCCGTACACTGGGCACTTGTCAAGTTTAGCAGATTATTCACCTTCAATCGAGCTGGCATCTCCGCATGAAGTAACATCGACCTTATACCCAAGCTAAGAAAAGTAGGTTTTAAGTGACTGATGACTAAGCCATTATGCATATTTAGGCATTCCAATTTCAGAATTTTAATATTCTATCCAGCGAACCTAAACAACATGAATATAAGAAATTATGTAGTAAGGTAATATATACTACAGAAAATACGAAAATATCATCCACGTACAATTACATCACTGTAGTGTCGGGCTCACCATTTGTTTGGCAAATTTAAAATCATAAGGAAACTCTATCACCATCTCATACTCTTCATGCTTATCTTCTTCATCTTTTTCTGATGGTGAGTTCTGACTTCTAATTTCAACTGATTCTGTAACTGTGGAAAAAAAGATTCAAAGAATTTCAACTGTATGCTTTAAGCTCGCCTAAGTCAGACTCTCAGACTAATTGATGAGGTAATTTCCCAATCCTTCACATGTGCAGGTATAAAAGTTCATCTCGAGCACCCAAATTAGACAGAAACTAAACTAAGTTTAAATTACTCATATAAACTTTTATAATTTTACAACTTACTTGTATGTGATATCTGTGCTTTCTATCATAAAGTAATCCACAAGTCATATATCGCTCGCCTTGAACGCTCTCTCATTTTCCTATTTGAAATGAATTTCATGTTTCAACATTGATATTCACACATATAAGATATATACCCATAACCAGGTTATGCTTTATAGTCATTGGATAGTACCTGGAAATGTAATATAACATTGGTAACCATAATTGATACACTTATTCAAAAACAATTTTACAACTTACTTGTATGTGATATCCATGCTTTCTATCATAAAGTAATCCACAAGTCATAAATCTCTCGCCTTGAACGCTCTCTCATTTTCCTAATTGAAATGAATTTCATGTTTTAACATTGATATTCACACATATAAGATATATCAGAGATACCGATTTGAACCCATGAATCAGGTTATGCTTTATACTCATTGGATAGTACCTGGAAATGTAGTATAACATTTGTAATCATAATTGATACACTTATTCAAAAACTAAGAAAAAAATAAAGACAATTTCGGGTCAAGCCGACCATTTCCCGAGCCCGTCACTCGACCTGCCCAATTTTCCACCTCTAATTTTTAAAACAAAATAGCATAATACAAAAGAACAGATAATGAGGCCTACCATCAAAATTGCTCACATCTTAGCCAACCCATCTCCATTAATTTCGTATTGGAAATCAGTCACCACACATCTTTGATATTGCAATGAAATATGATTTAGTAGTATATCCAATCTAAAGCGTATATAACAGTTAACTCATACTATTTCATAAGAGCAAAACATGTAACTTTATTAATATTCCCCCTTGCCTTTGGGCTTTTACCACCATTAGATTCGTGCCCTATAACCAGTTGGGGAAGTTGAGGTGATCTTGAATACTACATAACACAAGGAATGGTCCACCAGTGATTGCCCTTATGTGTCTATTGATCCCTCATATCCTCTACAACTGCCTTTCGCTCAACATGAACACAAATGAAGACAGAGAATTGCTTGACCCGTCATTGCCTATCACAACAACCCAGATAAACAAATTAATGACACTGAAATAAAGATTCATCTTTAATATATTTGTACCAAACACTTAACCTACAAGCATAGTTTACAAAGAAATTAGAAAATGTCATATACCTAGAGAATAGAAAGGGTTCTCTTTGGTACATCGAAAGAACAAATTTTGCATTTTCATAAAATCTGCCAGGTAATGCCCATAAAAGGATTCCTTCAAAGATTATAGCATGACAAAAATATATAAATATGAAAACACGAAAGTGGTATACGTAGAAGATGAGCCCACCAAGTCAGGATGGGGCTTTGTGGCACGTAGGGCATGATGGAGATTGGGTTGAGTTTGGTGGCAGTCCAATAAAGCAATGGTGATGATAAGATACATAACTCACTTTATTACCCGTGACATCATGGAGTTCGATTATTTGAGTTGAAAGTGGTCAGGCCTCAAGGTTGTCATTACATAATGTCTACATCTTCAAGCATTTTGATAACAGACAAAACGGCAGATGAAAAATAAAGAGAATCATGGAATTCGCCTAAAATCCAACAATTTCAGTAACTCTTTTACGTAATCGAGACATATAATTTACAGATGTATAACATAAAGGTGGTGAGATTAATATACAAAGTATCACCTTGTGAAACAAATATCTTGTTTAATTCACTTGAATTACAAAATCACTCAAACCTCAGAAGAAGTTACCCGAGCTCAAACCTCAGAAGAAGTTACCCGAGCTCAAACCATGATATCAATGATCAACATAAAAACAAACCAACGACTAAATAATTATTATCAATTTAACTTAATGTTGGATGAAAGAAAACACGACTAAAATATGGCTTCAGAACTTAAATTTGTTCACCTTACATCATTTTAATGGGTAGAAAATTAACAGGCCTGAAATCAAGCTTCATCAAACTTCATTCCTTCTTACTATCACCTTCTGAGTTCTATTCTCAAAATTCGATGATTATTATCATAGTTTGAAGTACAACTTGGCCTCAAAAGAAGGCTTTTTTACTCCCACAAATATAGATATCTATTCATACAGACATGAATTCATAAATTAGACGCCATATAATCACTCTAAAAACAAAAATAGAGTTACACTCTTCATCATCAACAGCAACAGAGTATAATGATAAAAAATAAAAATAAAAAATTACCAGGTCTGAGAAAACCCACTTCATCATTAAAGATCATAGAGACGACTCTGATTTTGAAATCCTTAAACCCAAATAAATGCTTTGCGATTAGATAAGAAGATGACATTCATAATAAATTTCGCATAAAGTAGATCGATAGATTAGGATTTGGGGACAATCAATTTAGGGCAGGATTGGAGCACTGAGTGAAGAAATTGAAAGGTTGGAATAGGAAGTTATTGGAATTTTAAACATACCGCTCCCTTGTATAACTGAGAAGAGAGAACGTGGAGCAGTTGGTCGAGCCCTCGAAAGAAACTAAATACCGCAAATTAACCGAAATTATGTAATAAAGAATGGGTGAGATTTAAAGTCAAGCAGATCCAGCGATCCATAATTCAAGTCAACACAAAAAATAATTGCCATCGAGCAGTTGACTCTCTTGAAGCCATGGATAAGGAAAATTTTGTTCATACTAAAAGAGGATAGATTTTTTTACGTCGAAGTGTCAAGTGAACTCAATAACTTACAGCATTGTTATCATTTTGTGATCTCCTTTTATCATTATCATCATTATTAAAAAGCACCAAACCTATGTCTAAATCACAATCAAGTAAGCAAAAGTACGTTCAGATCTGAATTCAAACCGCAACCTGAATCAAATCGCATTTTTCAGATGCGACCTAGGGGTTTCAAATTTCAGATCTGACCACCAAAATGGCGTTACTTCCGGCAGTGCTTCTCGAGCAAATATCCCAATCTCGATTTGTTCTCTCGACTGGATTGTGGTGGTGCGTTTCACTTCCGGTAACGGTTAGTCAAGCTACAGCAGAGCAGCCGAGGACAGCGTGTAATTGTTTTTAAATTTTCATTTGGTTAATTTGGTCTTAAACCATCAAATTGTTTGTTTCAAGTGTTTATTTGGGTTTTACATGATGTTGTGGCTCTCATTTTGCTTCAGATTTAAAGCAATGGGTTGTTGGTTGATTTTGAGAAATAAAATGATAAATGGTATGGTCAATACGTGGTGACGAACTGGATATGATTTTGATTCAGGTTCTATGAAATGAGTGCTAGTTTAGGTTCTAAGCGATGGGTGATTGTACATTGTGTTTTGGGTGTTATATTTTGTATGTTTTAGATAATTTAATTAAAAGGGAATAGTGAAAAGACAAAATTACCCTCGTGTGCCTCGCACATGCCAACATTTAAGAGAAAAAGTTAGCTTCCTTAGGGCCAAGGACTACTGGTGAGCGAAAATAGCAAATACAGGGATTGCTAGTGACATTTCGTGAACTTACAGACAAGACGTGATTTTTTGAACAAACACATGGACGAATTCGGCAAATTTCTCTTATATAAATGCAATAAACATATAATATAGATAAGTGTATGTATCTAACTAGCTAGCTATGACGCAAAGTCTATTACGTGTATTCAACTTCGTTTTGTTATATAGATTATGTGAATGGTCAAACTCTTAGCTATCGCTATTGTACGTATGTGATAACTTGTTTATCCGATATTCACTTTTGTTATAAAAAATCTGCTAAACTTGAATGCTGATGTGGGCAGACACCGATGATCTTTTCTATGTAATAAAATTACGGAGTAGTTGATATCTCACATTAAGAATAACTCAATTTATTACCTTATTTGACAATTTGCCCCAAATTTTATTACATATGGACATATGGTAATCATACATTACTTTTATTCTTATTGCCACCCTGTTGATGAGAATGGAGCTACTTGCAATATTTCATTGAAATATACACCAGAAGGTTGATCATCTGCTAACAAGGCAGCCATTACCGGACCTTTAGCACCTTTTTCCGGTGTAACAAATCCTGTATGAGCTGTCATATCTGTTATAACATATCCAGGATGCACACAATTCACAAGAATATTTCTGAACTTTCTCGCCATTAGCCGTGTGTAAGCATTGATAACAGCTTTTGAAACTTTGTAAGCAGAAATTGTCAAAGGCCATCCATTCTCTCGCAATTTACTAGCCTTGAAATCCCTTACAAACCCATGTATGATTTCGTCGATTCTCTCTTCAGTTAAGTTCTCAATATCTTGCAACTCTTCTTTCAATTTATCGTCGTAAAACCACTGAAAATGCAAGAAATTCATTTCAATTCATCTTTTATACTCCATATACTAGCATGGCACCCGTTAAGTAATTAATATACATTCGGCAATCGGAAACTGTTTGCAACATGTCAAATATCAATCTTTTAATTTGTATTATATATCAGTTGGTTGAAATTTAGAGTTCAAAGAAACATAAGTTACAGATGATATATATATATAACTTTAGTAATTAAAGAAATGTTGGTGACAACTAGCTAGAAAATAAATCATTAATTTAAAAGCTACTTACATATAGGTCTCCAAAAAAAGAGGTGATGCTCACGATTCTTGGTGACTTAGAAAGTTGAAGAAGAGGAAGAAGTGCTTCTGTGATATTTTTTGTTCCGTAATAATTTGTTTTCAAACATTCTTCAGCTAATTCGTAGGGTTCTTCAAGAACGTCCTTTAGTAGATGCACATTCTCGTCGATCACTTTCACCTTATCGCACAACAAATAAGCATCACTTATTAGTGGTTAAATGATGTTAAGATGTTATATATGATACCATAACCAGATTTGAACAAACAATTTTTTAAGTTTTCGATCGAAAAAGTTTATATTCAACATGGTTAATAATGTATTGTCCATATTTTCAACTTGTAGTTGTTGACTCCATCATTCAAATATGCAGTTGACCAATTTCACGCTGAGCATACCATCTTATTTTACATCTTTTACCCCTTAACTTTTATAACCAAATAATTCGGTCCTTATTTTTAGCCAGCATCATGTTCTGTTCGCAGCATCATTTTTTCCCTTTTTAATACATATATACAACCCAAAAATTATGGCCAGTAGCACTTACAAATCCTCCTCCAGCTCTAAATTCTTCATCGTGAATGACAACTCCGATCTCTCCTGCATTATTACATATATGAAGTTTAAGTGATGAGTAATATGTATAACTGATAATTAATATAACTTGTATTAGCTGTAGAGGAGAGACTCAATATATAATATTTAGCAAACATATGTACTTCCATTAGATAGAAATTAAAGGATTGATGAAGTTTTTATTAGAAGTTTCTAGTACTGTACTACTGTTGGATAGTTTTTGCTAGCTTACCAATATATCGAGTTTTTTAAAGTGTGATTCAACGAATTCGACGAAAGTTACTATGCTATTGCGATCTGTGATATCTAGTTGATGAAACACAACATTTGGGAGGCCGGAAACATTGAGTTTTTCAACAGCTTCTACTCCACGACTCTCGTTTCTAGCAGTTAATATTACTTGAATTCCATTTGAAGCAAGTTGACGACAAATTTCGAATCCAATTCCTTTGTTCCCTCCTGTAACAACTGCATATCTGAAATTTCGACTTAATAAGATAAATGAGTTTATGAGAATATTATGTTTTGATATTAAATAAATATTCAATGAAAGAATTGAAGATGAAGTTTATTTGATGACTATTGATACCTTTTTTTCCTCCATTAATTGGCTCATACAAGTGGCCGGTGTAAGCAGAACAAAGATCCCCTGGGCTTTTATATATGCATCAATGAGTTCTATTAATTAATTTATTTGTTTAGTTTATTTTATTTTTGTATTATTTTATTGAGTAAGGTTCAAAAAAGTAGATCAGAGAATTTGTGTGAGAATGAATGAATCAATAGAAATACGTTATGTGTCACTAAACTCATTTTTCCTCACACTTTTTAAAAATTAAATATCTCTCAAACGGTAAATCGAAAAATCAAAAAAATTGCACCATAAAAATTAACGTTTTATTCTCTTCGTTTAGAAATGTGACAATGTATACTTTTGACAAACTTTTTTTTTTCTTCATTTTTTGGTGGGTTGTGAAAACGAGTAACACATGTGTTACTAGCTTGTAACACATGTGTTACCGCCACATGTGTTACCGCCACATGTGATACCAGCAGGTAACACATATGTTACTAATTTGTACAATTTGTAAAACTCAAAAAATAGTCGTCTTTAAAAAACGTGGGGAAAAGTGGGTTTTGTAACACATGACGCGTTCCGGTGGTTCCTCCATTCTCACAAAAAATATCATTCTCATTTGAACTTCACTCTTATTTTATTTTTAATTGTGGTGTTTCAATTCACCTTTATAGACTAGTTCACGAGGTCCAAGTCTACTGTCACACCAACTCGAACTAGATAAAACTCTCTCAAAAGAAAGATTAAAGTGACCACATGTGGTATTTTTTCGGTTGTGACACAAGGGTCTGTGTTCCCTTTAGAAACCGAATAAAGACTGAATGTCATCCGGCATCTTTGGCTAAGACAGTGCACGAGACTGGATATATTCAATGAATGGGTAAAGAAAATCTTTTTGTTCTTTTTTTCATTTTAGAGGTCATAAAATTTATAAAATATCATGAATATCCTTTTTTTTTTTTTCCTTTACATAACTAAGAACTTTAGATAACTAAGAACTTTTTGAGGAGACAACACTACCCTCTGTTCTGCTTAGGCCATTCCCAACCCAAAAATCAATTGACTGAAACTGACGGAGCCACGTCAGCGTCACGTCAGATTTTTCAAAAAACTGACTGGAACTGACTGACCACTCCCATCCCTACTCCATCACTTCATTTTTTGGGACCCGCATTTACCAATTTCCCTTTAATATTATACACACAAAACAAAAAGAAAAACAAAAAAAACTGACGGATCTCGTCGGAATACCGAAGTGACGGAACCGACGAACCAACCGACCAATTGGTGCCATCGCCGTCGGTCCGTCGGTTTGGAAGTGACGAAGACCGACGGAAAGGGTTGGGAGCCGTCTTATACATCCACCAGCGTCCGGCAGAGACCTACATCCAAAGAGATCGATTAATCATGAACATGTCGATCTCGTTGTGATATTTTATATATTAGTGACATAAACATGGGTGGAACTAGAAGGGGGCAGATGTCCCATAAGAAATTTCAAATTGCGTAAAAATAAAAAAATAGTAAGGTTGTTAGTGATATTTTATGAGTTTTGCCCCGTTACAAATAACAGACGAAACTTACTTACCCCCAAATTAGAGGCGGACCCAGAAAATTTAGTTGTCAATGTCACAAAATTTTCAGAACTCATTCCACTTATTAGTTTATTAAGTTTCATTACATAGGGAGGTGCACCACCAGAATTCTAAATATGAACGGTAGCACTCTAAAAATATCAACAAATTTTACATTAAGTGGACTTAATTGACTGATGTCACACGCCACCGTTGGCTATAACGTGGATCCGCCTATGGCCTGAAATGTTTTATCATGGCTCCGCTCCATGTTGTGTTTTATCATATGCGATGTGAATATGTACGTGATTAAGAAAATTAAACCGTTTGTGCGAGGTCGAAGTCGGTGTTTACAACTTTGTGCCAAAAGATATATTCCAAATCGAGCCATATAAAATAAGTTAAATTTATCTTCATGTATCATATCATATCATAGATAGATTTTATTTCGTACAAAATAACTATTAAGTTTATATATTTGGGTTTGTTAATTTACTTATCATTATCAATTTACTGTAATAATAAGGAGTTTTGACTTTCTTTCAATATAACGTTGTTGACACCTACTAGCCGCCATATAGGAAATAAAATAAAACTAACGTACTGAAACGCCCAAATTTTTTTTTTTTTTTTTTTTTTTATTAAAATTCATACAAGCGGAATAATTATAATTAAAATTCGATTACATTTGGTCCCATATAAATTCAATCACAATTTGTTAGAAAAAGAGGTTTCTAAAGTCATGAGATATCCAGTATGGTTGCATACATTAGTCATTTACAATAAATGTTGCATAAGTCAAAAAAAATGGGCCAGTACGTAGCCAACAAAATTGAATAACCCTTCATTAGTTTCAGCAGAAAATATAGAAAAAAATATCACATGAGTACTTGTTTTTCTAATTATGCATGCCACCAACCCCTCAACCTAAGTTTATAAGATACAGTTTGTACGTGTAGATGAAAATAATATATGGACGTGCTATAAAAGTAGCTAGGCTTGCTTCTTATTCTACATCGGTGAGCTAATGGAAGAAAAAAGGTATATTCAATCTTCCTTCTTTTACTAAAAATATCTATCTTTATAATCCTCTTAATTACAAACAATTTAATTATTTCATGTTTTCATTTGAAATATTAGATATGCAGTTGTTACAGGAGGAAACAAAGGAATTGGATTCGAAATATGTCGTCAACTTGCTTTAAACGGGATCGAAGTCATATTAACAGCTAGAAACGAGAGCCGAGGGCTTGAAGCTGTCCAAAAACTCAAAGATTGTGGCGTTTCGAATGTCATTTTTCATCAGCTTGATATTAAAGATCCAATTAGCATATCAAATTTGGCCAAATTTATTGAATCCAACTTCAAAAGACTTGATATCTTGGTAAGTAGTAGTTCATATACTCTGTTCTAAAGTCTAAACCATGATTGGTAGTGTGTTTGTGACATAAATAAACTGTAAATATTATAAGTTGAGCTTGATGATAAACGTTTAATCAATACAAAAATTACAAGCTACATATAGCGAATATTGTATTATGATTCTTTTGAAGATTAGTGTGATTGATTCTGATGCTGACATGACACATGTCATACACCACAATTTTTTATATTTGCATCAAGGGTACAAAAGCGGTGCATTACCAAGTAATATAAGCACTAGAATCTACATAAATTTTTCATCCATCCTGTATGAGCACTTGGAGTGGCTCTCCAGAACACTTTACTATTGGCAGGCCTCTTAGATGACTAGGTTTTGGCCCAAACTCAATTATGGGATTTGGGTCCATTAGGTTTAGAGTTTGTGATTGATAATTGAGTTTGAGCCAAAATTAATCATCAGAAGGACCACATTGTGCCGCTATGGTGCATACCATGGCCGGTGTGGCGGTGACCGGCGTCCTTTTGACCACACCAGAATGAGGATTTCCGCAATAAAAGTTCAGTGTAATTGTATGTTTGGTGCTAATGTCAGGCATTTTGGTGTGATCTAAATGGCGACCACACCAAGTGCTCTGAGTAACTATGGATCATTTCTCTATTATCAACATTTCTAACAAATGATAATGCACTCAGGTCAATAATGCAGCAGAAAGTGGATTTATTTATGTTGATGATCAGAAGTTTAAAGATGGAGGAGGATTTGTAAGTATTTTCTCTATACACAACTTTATAAGGAACATGATATCTGGTTATACTCCAACAAAAATCTCATTTATCCATACTATTTTTTGCACACTTTTTTAAAAAATGTGTAGAATTATGTTAAATTATTCACACTTATAATTGTGTAGAAAATTGTTAAATCAATAAGTGTGATAATCACCACAATCTTCACACATATAAGTGTGAGAAAAAATAGTCTACACTTAAAAGTGTAGAGAAATTAAAACTTGTCAACACTTGAAAGTGTGAAAAATTTTTGTAACACTCAATTTATCCACATTTTTAGAAAAATGTGTGGCAAAAATTTTTCCACACTTTTAAGTGTTAAAAAGTTGAAATGTCTCCACAAT
Organism: Helichrysum umbraculigerum; assembly: GCA_949592205.1. Taxonomy (NCBI): domain Eukaryota; kingdom Viridiplantae; phylum Streptophyta; class Magnoliopsida; order Asterales; family Asteraceae; genus Helichrysum; species Helichrysum umbraculigerum. Next base: position 6,456,849 of record CATIUR010000004.1, on the reverse strand, counting down.
TAAAAATGTGAGCTTTTCTTTCTACATATATAGGTGTGAAAAATCTTATCTTTTTCAAAAAGTTTCGTGGATAAAAAAGTATTGTAAAATGACATTTTTTTTGTAGCGTTAGTATTTTTAACAAGTATATTCATTCACATTCGTTAAGAAAAGTTTATGTAATAAAAGTTGGACAGATCTTTTATCATGCTAGTTTCCAAAACCTTGTCACATTATTATTATTATTATTATTATTATTATTATTATTATTATTATTATTATTATTATTATAGAGCATAATCTACTTCATCAACCAGCCATATCTTGAACTATTAACAGGTTTGGAGTAATCTTTTGGTATTATTAATTAGGTGCAAGTGAATGATGAAAAAGTAGACCTTTTCAACGACATTATTGAGGAACCTTATGAGCGCGGGGAAGGATGCTTGAAAATAAATTATTATGGAACCAAAAGAGTTACAGAAGCACTTGTTCCTCTTCTTCAACTTTCTAAATCACCACGAATTGTGAACGTTAGCTCTGGTTATGGACAATTATCTGTAAGTAACTTATATTCGCAGAATTCTTTTGATTCAATATCACTTATATATTGAATATGATAAATGTTGTCTTGTATTTAGTGGTTTCATAGTGAGAAGTTGAAAGAAGAATTAAATGATATCGAGAAGTTAACTGAAGAAAGGATCGACGAGATTATTGAATGGTTTTTGAGGGATTTCAAGGATAATAAGTTGCGTGAAAATGGGTGGCCTCTCACAACTTCTTCTTATAAAGTTTCGAAAGCTGCTCTTAATGCTTACACAAGATTAATGGCAAGAAAGTTTCCAAATATTCTTGTGAATTGCGTACATCCCGGATACTGTGTAACAGATATGTCATCTAATACGGGATTTTTCACAGCAGAAGAAGGTGCAAAAAGAGTGGTAATGGCTGCTTTGTTGCCGGATCAAGGACCATCCGGTGTCTACTTCAAAGACATGGAAATATCTCCATTTATATAAAAGCAATAAACATATAATATCGATAACTGTATGAATCTAACTAGCTATAACATAAAGTATATTATGTGTAATCAACTTCGTTTTGGTGTATTGTGTGAATCGATCAAACTTCCAGTTATCGCTATTGTATGTATGTGATGACTTGTTTATGCGGTAGCCAGTTTTTTCGATGAATTGACAACCATATAATTTGTCACATCACCTGACACGTTATCACCACATCATAAAGAACTACTCCATATTTGGTGGTTAGGTTTGAGCGATAGTATCCTAACGTACATATATTCTAAAGAGAAATGATTCACTCACATGTAAATCCGCCCCCGGTGGTGATCGATCCTAACATGAATGAGATGTATGAGCGAGGTTTATGGAGAATAGAATCACGCCCCTGGTGGTGATCGATCCTAACATGTATGACATGTGTAATTCAGCACAGAGGGCTAGGTAATATTAGTCTCCAAACTTGTTGCATAATTATTATCAATTTTAGCAGAAATGTGTATATATATATATATATATATATATATATATATATATATATAGCTAGCAACGATATCACTTGACATATAACACATCCCTATTAAATAACTATATAAGATAGAGTTTGTATGGATGAAAATACTTTATATACATGCTGTCATCAATTTACTTTAAACGGAATCGAAGTCATATTAACAGCTAGAAACGAGAGCCGGGGGACTTGAAGCTGTCCAAAAACTCAATGATTGTGGCGTTTCGAATGTCGTTTTTCATCAGCTTGATATCAAAGATCCAATTAGCATAGCAAATTTGGTCAAATTTATTGAAACCAACTTCAAAAGACTTGATATCTTGGTAAGTAGTAGTTCATATACTCTGTTCTAAAGTCTATACTACAAAGAAACCGACTATTTTTATCTCTCCTTGATTGGTAGTGTGTTTGTGACATAAATAAACTTTAATTATTATAAGCTGAGTTTGATGATAAACGTTATTTCTATCACAAAAATTACGAGATGCATATAGGGAAAATTGTATTAAGATTCTTTTGAATATCAGTGTGATTGATTCAAGCACTATAATCTACATTAAATTTTAGTTCGTAAAATCCATTTTTACGTGATCCATCTTGTAAGAGCACTCGGAGTGGCTCTCCTGAAGACACTGTCATTGCTAGGACTTCTAGATAATTAAGTTTTGGCCCAAACTCAATTATGGGATTTGGGTCATTTGGTTTAAGGTTTGCGTTGGAAAATTGATTTTGGGCCAAGAACAATTCATCTAACAAGGACCACGCTGTTGCCAGTGGTGGATCTTGACCTTTTATTTTAGGGGCCTCAATTATTTGTTGCATAAAGTATATTACAATAAAGAACTATTTGATGGATTTGATGGTACTGTGCTATAACAAATAAGTAGACCCTTGAACGTAAATAATTCAATTTCATATAAAATGTGGGAAGTTTAATTTGATTGTGCATTTATAGTTTCAAATAGTATGTAAAAATTGTAACAAAATTCTTGTACTTCTTACTATGTACGAGTAATATTATACTATTAAAACGTCTAAAGCTTAGAGTTATTTCTTTTACGAGGCTAAAGGAATAGCTCTCTTGAAATCAATTATATAATAAGATAAATTTTACTTATAATAAAAAGTTTAGGACATTTTTTTTATTGTTAAAATATACGGAGTACGTATTGTTTTTGTAATATATTAAAATAAAAAAGCTTAAATGGAATGTTTAAAGAATATAAGGGGCTAAAGTGAAAAATGAAAAAGTAAAGTGATAGATATGAGTCTTCTTTGTCATTGAGCTTCTTTCACTGTAACTCCTCCATTGAAGAACAAAACTGATTCTTCTTTATACTCTATGTTTAGTCAAAAATTATATAATTAATATTTTTCATATGCATGATACATTACTTGCTGATATTTTTTTTTTTGGGGGGGGGGGGGGGTGGGGGGGGGGGGGGGGAGAGACCCCTCCCTACCCCCAATAAGATCCGCCCAGTGTGGTGCATACCATGGCCGGTGTGGTGGTGATCGGCGTCCTTTTGATCACACCGGAATGAGGATTTATGTGAAAAAAATGTTTAGTGTAATTGTTAGTTTGTTGCTAATGTCAGGCATTTTGGTGTGATATAAATGACGATCACACCAAGTGCTCTGAGTAACTACGGGTCATTTATCCGTTATCATCTATTCAAACAAATGATAATGAACTCTGGTCAATAATGCAGCAGAAATTGGACTTATTTATGTTGAAGATCAGAAGTTCAAAGATGGAGGAGGATTTGTAAGTATTTTTCTGTACAGAGCCTTGTAGGGAACATGATCTTTCGTTTTTTTTTTAGAAGCAAAGAATCTTATTACCTAAGAAATCCAATATGCACAATGAGGCTCCAAAAGGAACTAAATACTTGTAGGGAAAAGTTTATTACTTGTATTATAGAGCATAATCTAGCTGCTTCATCGATCAACCAGCCATATCGTGAACCATTAACAAGTTTGGAGTAATCTTTTGGTATTATTAATTAGGTGCAACTGCAAGATGAAAAAGTAGACCTTTTAAACAACATTATTGAACAACCGTATGAGCGCGGAGAAGAATGCTTGAAAATAAATTATTATGGAACCAAAAGAGTTACGGAAGCACTTGTTCCTCTTCTTCAACTTTCTAAATCACCAAGAATTGTGAACGTTAGCTCTGAGTATGGATATCTATCTGTAAGCAGTAACTTATAATCGCAAAATTCTTTTGATATAATTTCACTTGTAAGGAATTAAATTGAATAAGATAAATGTTGTCTTGTTTTTAGTTGTTTCATAGTGAGAAGTTGAAAGAAGAACTAAATGATATCGAGAAGTTAACCGAAGAAAGGCTCAACGAGATTATTGAATGGTTTTTAAGGAATTTCAAGGATAATAAGTTGCGAGAAAATGGGTGGCCTCTCACAACTTCTGCTAAAGTTTCGAAAGATGCTCTTAATGCTTACACAAGATTAATGGCAAGAAAGTTTCCGAATATTTTTGTCAATTGTGTGACTCCCGGATACTGTGTAACAGATATGACATATAATATGGGATTTTTAACAGCAGAAGAAGGTGCTAAAAGAGTGGTAATGGCTACTTTGTTGCCGGATGAAGGACCATCCGGTGTCTACTTCAATAACATGGAAATAGCTCCATTTATATAAATGAAATAAACATATAATATGGATAAGTGTATGTATCTAACTAGCTAGCTATAACGCAAAGTCTATTACGTGTATTCAACTTCGTTTTGTTATATATATATTGTGTGAATGATCAAACTTTTAGCTATCGCTATTGTACGTATGTGATGAAACTTGTTTATCCAATATTCACTTTTGTTATAAAAAATCTGCTAAACTTGAATGCTGATGTGGGCAGACACCGATGATCTTTTCTATGTAATAAAATTACGGAGTAGTTGATATCTCACATTGAATAACTCATTTTATTACCTTATTTGACAATTTGCCCCAAATTTTATTACATATGGACATATGGTAATCATACATTACTTTTCATTTTTATTGCCACCCTGTTGATGAGAATGGAGCTACTTGCAATAGTTTATTGAAATATACACCAAAAGGTTGATCATCTGCTAACAAGGCAGCCATTACCGGACCTTTAGCACCTTCTTCTGGTGTAACAAATCCTGTTTGAGATGTCATATCTGTTATAACATATCCAGGATGCACACAATTAACAAGAAAATGTTTGAACTTTCTTGCCATTAGCCGTGTGTAAGCATTGATAACAGCTTTTGAAACTTTGTAAGCAGAAATTGTCAAAGGCCATCCATTCTCTCGCAATTTACTAGCCTTGAAATCCCTTAAAAACCTTTGTATGATTTCGTCGATTCTCTCTTCAGTTAAGTTCTCAATATCTTGCAACTCTTCTTTCAATTTATCGTCGTAAAACCACTGAATATGCAAGAAATTCATTTCAATTCATCTTTTTATGTATACTAGCATGGTACCCGTTAAGGAATAATATACATTCGGCAACCCTTTGCAACATGTCAAATATCAATTTTTTTATTTGTATTATATATCAGTTGGTTGAAATTAGACTTTCAAGAAACATAAGTTACAGATGATGTACAACTTTAGTTATTAAATAGATGTTGGTGACGACTAGCTAGAAAATACTTTGTAAATCATTAACTGAAAAGCTACTTACATATAGGTCTCCAAAAAAAGAGGTCATGTTCACGATTCTTGGTAAATTAGAAAGTTGGAGAAGAGGAAGAAGTGCTTCTGTAATATTTTTGGTCCCGTAATAATTTGTTTTCAAACAGTCTTCTCCTAATTCGTAGGGTTCTTCAAGAACGTCCGTTAGTAGATGCACATTCTCGTCGATCACTTTCACCTTATCGCACAACAAATAAACATCACTTGTTAGTGGTTAAATGATGTTAAGATGATATATATGATACCATAACCAGATTTGAACACACATTCTTTTTAAGTTTTCGATCCAAAAAGTTTATATTCAACATGGTTAATACTTAACAATGTGTTGTCCATATTTTCAACTTGTAGTTGACTCCATCATTCAAATATGCAGTTGACCAATTTCACGCTGAACATACCATCTTATTTTACATCTTTTACCACTTAACTTTTATAACTAAATAAATTCAGTCCTTATTTTTAGCCAACATCATGTTCTGTTCGCAGCACCATTTTTTCCGGTTTCAATACATATACACAAGTATACAACCCAAAAATTGTGGCCAGTAGTACTTACAAATCCTCCTCCAGCTCTAAATTCTTCATCGTGAATGACAACTCCGATCTCTCCTGCGTTATTGATCTACATATATGAAGTACGTATAAGTGATGAGTAATATGTATAACTGATAATTAATGTAACTCGTATTAACTGTAGAGGAGAGACTCAATATATAATATTTAGCAAACATATATACTTCCATCAGATAGAAATTAAAGGACTGATATAGTTTTTGTTAGAAGTTTCTAGTACTGTTGGATAGTTTTTGCTAGCTTACCAATATATCGAGTTTTTTAACGTGTGATTCAACGAATTCGACGAAAGTTACTATGCTATTGCGATCTGTGATATCTAGTTGATGAAACACAACATTTGGGAGGCCGGAAACATTGAGTTTTTCGACAGCTTCTACTCCACGATTCTCGTTTCTAGCAGTTAATATTACTTGAATTCCAGTTGAAGCGAGTTGACGACAAATTTCGAATCCAATTCCTTTGTTCCCTCCTGTAACAACTGCATATCTGAAATTTCGACTTAATAAGATAAATGAGTTTATGAGAATATTATGTTTGGATATTAAACAAATTTTCAATGAAAGAATTGAAGATGAAGTTTTTTTTTATGACTATTGATACCTTGTTTCCTTCATTAATTGGCTCATACAAGTGACCGGTGTAAGCAGAACAAAGATCCCCTGGGCTTTTATATTTGCATCAATGAGTTCTATTAATTAATTAATAATTAATTTGTTTAGTTTATTTTATTTTTGTATTATTTTATTTTTAATTGTGGTGTTTCACCTTTATCGACTAATTCACGAGGTCCAAGTCTATTGAAACACATGGGACCCTGGAGGAACTTGCAGATAAAGGTTCATTCCAACTCCAGACGTCCCCACTATGCCAGGGGAGTTGCCCGGAGTCATCCTTGTGGGGTGGACAATGACTGGTGCCAAAAGCACACGGGACCAAGGTGTTCCCGCCAATTTACACCTTTTGCAGAGAAACACCAACTCGAACTAGATAAAACTTTCTCAAAAGAAATACTAAAGTGACCACATGTGGTATTTTTTCGGTTGTGACACATTTTAGAGGTAATAAAATTGGGTACGGTTCACGGGAGATGGCCCAATTAGAGGGGCAGGAAAAGCAGAGCTGATCATGACCATCCATTAGCTTTCAATGGTCAAGATCACACCAATCAAGAAGGACGTGCTTGCAATTATGTTTGGTCAAGGGACCAATTTTGTAAAATCCTTAGACACCAGCAGTCAACATCGGTCAGTTAGGTCAGGCAACTCATTACCCAGCTACCTTTCTCTTTTCTCTCTCTACTGAAACACAAAACCCACACCTGCAAGATAACAAAGACACATACTAAACACACACAAAAACACACACTACACCGGTTAAATCACCATCACCGACGATCGATCTTTCCGTCCATCACCTAGTAAAAAATTATTTCATTTGATTGGTATGTGGAATCTAGATTACGATGATACTAATGGAATCTTCACTTCTGATGGACCGGTGCTTCTGCCGCCTAGTGAGATGCGTGAAGAAGGATTCGCTCTTCGTGAATGGAGGAGGTTAGGTTTCAATTCACTCGATCTACTTCATTTTTGGTAATCAATTATGGATATTTATCCATTTGTTATGGATACTATGGTAATTCATTTTGTAACATGTTTTGTTCTTTCTTCCTGCTTATAATACATAGACTAATTATTGGAGTGGTCATTTTATGTAGATGTGTAATTCATTTTGTAACTATTTTGTTCTTTCTTCCTGCTTATAATACTTGATTTTGTTGATCAGCTACACGTAGAAGCCAGCGTAGAACACGATACTTGTTTGAATCTAACAAAAAAGAACAAACGATTCATGTGAACTTGTCGTCTGAAAGTAGCGATGAAGCGGAATCAGTATCAAGAGGTATATATATGATTTAGATATAAAGTTGTTTTGTAATCTGAAAGATGTTAGATCTGTAAAAAAATTTAAGCATCAAAGCTTAACCTGCATGATGTTACATATGATCATTATTATTTTGATGATTTTTATGTGTTTATGAGAGTTGATTTTGTAGATTCAACTTGAAAATGAAAACTTAAATTCGACTGCATTATAAATATATTTAACTGCATTTTATGACTCTTGAAGACTTTATCTTTATTTTTAAACCTATCTGCTACACTAAAACACTAGAAAAATGGTAAAAAATAAAAATAAAAAATGAAGTTGTCTTACTATATGTTTTGTGCTACTAACTGCATTTTAGTAGCATAACTGTAAAAATAACACAATATTTGTGTTTTAATTCATGTTGATGTCTTGCTACTGCATTTTGTGTCATGTGACTAATATTTTTGTTTGACATCATTCATGTAGTACACTTCGTAAAGAAATCAGTTAAAGAAAGTGCTTACAAAAAATCCACAAAGCTAAAATGTCTAAAGGATGAAGTAGAGAATAAGAGATCCACAAATACAAGAAAAAAAAGTTGCAAAGAAGGTTGTTTTGGATAAGATAAAGGCTAGATGTTCGCCACGTTGGTTAAAATCAGTACTGAAATCTACCACTGGAAAGCAAAAGGAACCGATAAGAGACATAGGATTCGAACCGTTGCTAGACTGCGTTGACTATGATACTGTGCCTTTAAAATTAGGCATTTTTGTTATTCAAAGCTTCGATCCAGATACATGTCGCTTGAACTTTCCAGATGGCAGATCAATCAAAGTGACAAAGGAGCTTGTTCATGATGCCGTCAGCTTGCCACTTACAAATTACTCAATTCATACATACAATCCACAAAGAGCAGGTTCAGATGTGATTGAGGAATTCAGAGAGCATTTTGAAGTTGAAGGCAAAGAAAAAATGATTTTCAATCGACTTCATGACTGGATGGTGGATTACATTGATGGTGATAGATGGTACAAGCTTAGTTTCCTCGCATTTGTAACAAGTTTGCTAATAGAATGTTGGCCAAGTGGTTGTATCAATGAATCAATTATACCTCTGGTTGACTGCAACAATGTAGACGTACTTCATTACGACTGGTATGGCTACATTTTGGATGCAATTCTGAGGTTGACAAAGATTTTTAAACCAACCAACCATTTTGATGGGCCCTTGTTAATCCTTGTGGTAAGTATCAATCTTACAATATTTTAAATAGTTACCATTGTTTGCACAAATTTCTGAAATATTTGTTTACTGAATTTGTACCTTTGTAGCTGATTTACGTGCACTGTACAACCATTGGAAATGTAAAAGCTGCTAGAATGTATCCAGGCATCAGGAATTGGAATTTTATTACTTTAACAGCTCGTGAAAATGAAGAGATACAGAACGTAGGTTTTGGTTCAGAGCATGTGAGAATTCTTGATGGCTATGAAGAAGGTTTAGTGAAGTCTGTACAAGAAATGAGTGATTCTTCTGGAAAGAAGAGAAAGAAATGTGAAGACAACGGTTAATTATTTCCTGCTTATATAACATTGTTATCTATTTTCGGAAAAAAATTAAACAACTGCTAATTCTTCATTTTTTACACAGAATTCAAAGCAAGATAGCTAGAACATATGGATGACTTCCCTGTTGACTATATTTTTGAGATTGGAGATGAACGTTTAAGAGTATGTAACTTTCTTACATTATCAGTTCATTAATATGCAGGAGATCTTTGTGATGAATTATTATTATAAAAAATGCATATAGACTTAATGATCACTATATTACAGGGTTCAAAAATGATCATAAAACGAAGTCTTGTTCATGTCAGAAAATATAAAGAGTACATTGATAACTCTATGGCAAGTGTGATGTCATCTCATCCATTTGATCCAGAACTTCTTGATTTAGCTGTGGAAAGAAACTCAATTTTTGATGTTACAAGGTTTTTGAAGAAGGAATCTCCTAACATAGGTTTGCATTGTGCATTTGATACTGATGACAACCTTTTGTCGCCGGCTTCTCATCATGTCACATATTGAAGATTTGAGAAAGAAATACTTGGCAAAGATTTTGTTATCTAACTTCAATGACGATTTGCATCATGTCAAAGATTGAAGTGAAGGCTTATGATCAGCTAGACAAGGAGGTCAGGTTTATTTACAAGAAGAACTCGAAGGTGAATATTAGCAAGCGTTCGTTAAAGAGGGATATCGTGATTGGGGGAAAATTTTGATTCCTGGTGAAAAGCGTTATATGTTTGGTAGTTTGTTGGTGAACATTTTCAAACAACTTATGTGTTTCGTAGTTTCTTTTGGTGTCGGTGACAAAGTACGTCTGAAACAATTACTATTGCATGTATCTTTTACTAATGGTTGAATGTCTATACGAAAACCATATAAATCCTATGTTAGTTAATATCCTTGTTACTTTATATGTCAAGTTTTAATCAAATATTAATAATAAAATCAGCCAAAATCATTTTAACTTTCATCAGTGAAAATGTAAGAAAATATAGTTACTGCATTTTATTAAAATCGCACTGCATTTTACTATAAACAAACAATACGTTCCACTTGAACAAAAAAAAAAAATGCACTGCAAATTTCAACTGCATTTTATAAAAACTTAGTGCATTTTATATAAAGGGCATTTTGGTAAAAAGAAAAAGTAACTGTCATTTCACCGTTTACACACAACCAATTAAAATGCAGTAAATTAAACGTAAAATGCAGTAAGTGTATGCAATGAATTTGAAATGAATACTTTTCTGAGTGAAGTGATACTTATACTTACTCCATTTTATCAAATTGACACTGCATTTTACTAAAACAATATGATTTATCCGGAGATCTATTTTGCATATCATGTTTACATCACCTTAAAACTTAAAATGCAGTAAGTTAAACGTAAAATGCAATAAGTGTATTCATTGAATTTGACATGAATACTTTTAAGAGTGGAATCTGATACTTACACTTACTGCATTTTACTAAAACAATATGATTTATCCGGAAATCTATTTTGCATATCAGGTTTACACCACCTTAAAACTTAAAATGCAGTAAGTTAAACGTAAATGCAGTAAGTTTTCAATATATACTTTTTTAGATCAATTTTTCACCACCTTAGACATAAAATGCAGTAACATAAATGTAGATGCAGTGATTTTTAATCTATTTTTTCATATCAGTTTTACATGAGCTTAAAAAAATTAAAATGCAGTAATTTAAACATAAAATGCAGTAGTTTAAACGTAACATTAAGTAATTTTTAAAAAAAAAACTATTATTCATATCAGTTTTTCACCACATTAATCTTAAAATGCAGTAACTTAAACTATAATATGGTAACTTCAACATAAAATTAAGTAAGTTTTCAAGATCTAGTTTTCATATCAGTTTTCAACCTCCTTAAACATAAAATGCAGTAACTTAACGTAAAATGCAATAAATGTTTTCCCATATCTACTCATTCAAATCAGTTTTCCACTACATTAAAATGTAAAGTGCATTAATATAAACATAAAATGCAATGATTTATCCGAGATCTAGTGTGCATATCAGGTTTACACCACCTTAAAACTTAAAATGCAGTAAGTTTTCGTATAACCTAAAACTTTGGTACAATAAAGCTCGTATAACCCAAAACTCTTTCGTACAATAAAGCTCGTATAACCCAAAACTCTTTCGTACAATAAAGCTCGTATAACCCAAAACTGGTCCATCTGTCACTCTGGGCCCTTTAGGACTCTGTTTCATTGGGGATGCTTCACTCGTTTCTAGGGATGTTGCAAGATATCCACGACTGCCATTAGATGGGAGTGCGTGAATTATGTCCAAAGCACACGTGCCCATACTTGCTTCTCGCTTACACAATTATAGAAGCTAAAAGTTAACATATTATCACAATATAAGATTAACTACGAATAATTAGAGGATAGGTGTCAAACCCAACCCATTCATCCACTTAATCTTTCACTACCATTACGATGAGAATGGTCTGAAATGATAGAACAAACTAATATAAAAACCACACTACAATACGTTTCCATAAATAGGTTCATATAAAGAGCAAAGATAAAAAAGCTGTTTACAAATCCAAATACTCCCAAAAACATGAGTTCTTGTAACCAAGTAATCAATCCATCACTCAAAGATTTTTCGTTTTTCACTAAACATAATATAGTCATCCAGATATATTTTATCGTCAACTGAAGCAAATAAGAGCACAAATTAAAACAATGAACCCAAATAAAGGAAAGAGTTACATGTGCTTGTAGTGATAGCAGAGGTGACGAGTAGATGGTGGTGATGATGAAAGAAGTATCGGCGAGAAGTATCATACAGTAGCTTCTTAGAAACAACATCATTAATTCACAACTATAACACTTGAAAATTGCTACAAATCAAAGTTGGGTCAGTTTCACAGTATGAGATAAAGCACGGTGATTTACCAGATCCGGCACCGAAGCAAATAGTGCCTTTGAGATCCCCAATGAAGTACAGTTGGATGGACTTTTCTTAGCAACAAAAGCTGTCTTCTTTGCATACTTCTGATAACAAACGAATGCTGCTTCTATTGTATCGTAAACAGTACCAATCAATGGTTTATCATCCACACAAGGATACCAAATTCTTGTACTACAAAGACTATAGAATAGTCTATCAGCTTTGTCTGAAACAACTGAAACATACATATTAAATTAGATAGTACTGCATTTTGATATACACTAATGCATTTTAATAGAATTTGACATTTTCGTACTTGTAATCTTAAATACATCACCATACATAAATCAAACCCTAAAAACTGCATTTTATAAATCTCATGCTGCACTTTAACACAAATATATAGCGTATTATAATCAAGTAAGATCAGAGGAAAAAAACTAAATTAAAGAAAACTACATACAGCCATATGGATGTATGTATACTTATCAATCAATAGAAAGTAATAAATATTCCAATCCTTACAATCACACATACCGAATCATGTAGATGTATGTATACTAACGAAACAAGCAAAAACACATATATGAGCACACACGTAAATACATATATATACCTATAGATCCAACAGACTAAATCACGCATATATACACATATACAACACATATAATCCTTACTTTTGTTAATAGCTTCAACAACAGGTGTGTGTTCTTCGACTGCAACGTCAACTGTAGGAGTTTCATCTACTCGATCGATAGAAGATGAAGATGTAATTACTTGCAACATTGTGTACGGATCTGATGATTATCGTAAGTTTATGATGATCGTCAGTAATTGTGACAGAATATGGAGATATGCAGAGACCGTACAATTTTGAGAAAGAACGGTATAAGATGATCGTATATAACTACATATCGAAACGATTTTGAGAAAGAATCGTGTTGATCGGATGTTTTAATCGAAGATTTAGCTTATCAATCGTATGGATCTAAAACTGTTCATGGATTCCTTTCCTTAATTGTGAAAAATCTGTATAATTTCTAATATTTTGAAGACTTTGCGGTCAGCTCCAAAACTTTAGAAGATGTGCAGAAATAGTCCCTGCTAATTTCCTGTAGGGGGTGTGCATGCCACGTGGATGTCTGCTACTGGGCAAAACTCTGCCCTGCCTGCTCCTGCGAAAAGAGCTGCTCCTCTGATCTATATCTAATAAAATTTATAAAATATCATTAATATCCTTTATAATTTTTTTCCTTTAGATAACTAAGAACTTTTTGAGGAGACAACAATACCCTCTGTTCTGCCTATACATCCACCAGCGTCCGGCAGAGACCTACGTCCAAAGAGATCGATTGATCATGAACATGTCGATCTCATTGTGATATTTTATATATTAGTGACATAAACATGGGCGGAACTTGTAACATCCTCTCCACTGGCCTGGTATTTTTCTATTTAAATCGCATAATTAATTGTTTTAGATAATTAATTGTTATAAATTGTGCTTATAGTGAAACTTGGTTAAATAGGTCTTAGGACTTATTGTGGTCAATAAAATGTTGTTTGTTTTAATATATTAAAGTTGACGGTACAATAAAATGAATTTCTCGCATCTAGCAATTAGGTGCCAGACAATAGATTTAGAGCGGGTATTAAATACCCAAAGTTGTAGGTCGGTTTTAATAGGGACCGACCTAACCTTTTATCACTTTACCATTTCATTTCATTTCCTTTTCTCTTTCAAACAAAACACTTAAACCCTAACTATGATCCTCTAAAATTAACCATAATCATAAACAAGATTTAAAGCTTCAAGTTGTGATTCAAGTTTGTTGTTTTCATCTTTTCTAGACTTCATCTTCTTCAATTAGTAAGGTAAGAAAACTTATAGTTTATAAGTTCATATGTTAGGTTTGATGAATAATTGATGGATTGATTTGATTTTTGAGTTTATGTGATGTTTATTTGTGATATATGATGTTATGTGATGATTCTTAACTAGTTAGATGCATTAGAATCGAGTTTGATGAGCTTGATTTATGAAAATGGAATTTGTGTTCGTTCAGGTCTGTTCTTGAGCTGAAGAACAGATGAACGCGATCCCGGCTATGGTTCCGGATCGCGTTCCCTTGTTGTAAATGACCTATTTGAGTTTTTGGCCTTTGAAACGCGATCCAGGCCAAGTATCCGGATCGCGTTTGCTAGTGTTATTCGGTCACAGAATTTTTGCTAAAGGACGAACGCGATCCAGCCTGAATAGTCAGGATCGCGTTTGCATGTTAAATTTTGATGGATTTTTATAAATTTCATATATGCATAGGTGTTTAGAGGTTGTGTTAATAGTGACATTTATTGGATGCTATTGTGGCATTTTATAATAAAGCTCATTTTGATATTTACGAATTATGATGCAAAGTACTAACTTATGTTGAATTATTGATTCTCAGATCCTCCGAAAGATAAGTGATCTCTGGAATCAGAGATTTTGAAGGCAAAGGTATCGGTGAGTGGATTCAGAGCTCACCATTTAATTTAGTTGTGATCATTTGATTGCAACGAATAAACGTGCATATATTTTGTTGCTTAGTTGATATACCTTGTTGACTGTGAACCTATGTGCTATGTGTTTGGCCTTCGGGCATCAGTTGTTAACGAGGTCAACGAGTTGTTAAATGGTTGGTTGAACTAGGCAGGGGTTGAATGAATGATACGGAGTCATACTTCATTTGTTGTGTGTATCGATTCTGTATTTGAGTTCAACTACCACTAGTTATCGGTCTCGTCCGTATGGCCATACGGATATGGTTGGGTAAGTGTTCTCGGGGAACCACCCGGGCATTATGGTTATCCCTGGAGCCACCGATCCTCGTTAAGTTGTTGTTGATTTGTTGAATATCGTATTGCGGTTGTTTGAAGCACTTATATGATTATGCTAAGTTAGATGTTGTGTTATGAACTCACTCACTTAGCTTTGTGCTAATCCCTCGTATTTACTTTCTGCATATTATATTTTGAATAGGTGAGTAGCAGAAAGTAGATGCTCTAGGAGCTGGGGAATGTTTTGACAGCTTGCTACTCTGATAATGTTTTGTAACAATTAATGCTAAGTTTTATATAATACCCCGTATTATGTGTTTGTTAACCATGTTTAACTTGACATGACTTAACTTATGATCGGTTTATAATTTTGTTCTAACGTGTAGTAATTAAATATGTTTTTAAATCTCTTCGCTTCCGTGTTTTCAATATAATAATATTATGGAAAATGAGGGGTGTTGTAGAACTAGAAGGGGGCAGATGTCCCATAAAAAAATTCAAATTGTGTAAAAATAAAAAATTGTAAGGTTATTTGTGATATTTTATGAGTTTTGCCCCGTTAAAGATAACAAAAGAAACTTACTTACCCCAAATTAGAGGCGGAACAAGAAAATTTAGTCGTCCGTGTCACAAAATTTTCAGAACTCATTCGACTTATTAGTTTATTAAGTTTCATTACATAGTGAGGTGCACCACCTGAATACCTAAATATGAATGGTAACACTCTAAAAATATCAATAACTTTTCAACTAATTTTACATTAAGTCGACTTAATTGATCACATGTCACCGTTGGCTATATCGTGGCTCCACCCAGGACCCGAAATGTTTTATCATGGCTCCGCTCCATGTTGTGTTTTATCATATGCGATGTGAATATGTACGTGATTAAGAAAATTAAACCGTTTGTGCGAGGTCGAAGTCGGTGTTTACAACTTTGTGCCAAAAGATATATTCCAAATCGAGCCATATAAAATAAGTTAAATTTATCTTCATGTATCATATCATATCATAGATAGATAGATTTTATTTCGTATAAAATTATATATATTTGGGTTTGTTAAATTACTTATCATTATCAAGTTACTATTTTCTTTAAAAAAAAATAATAATAATAATAAGGAGTTTTGACTTTCGTTCAATATAACGTTGTTGACACCTACTAGCCGCCATATAGGAAATAAAATATTAAAATAACGATAACTTACCATGTTGTTAATTAGCTAAATATTTTAGTTTATATATCACTGCGTACTTATAATGTCGAGCAAATTAATTAATACATCTACAATCAATACCAATTCAAACCTATAATGACATCGAGAATACATATCAAGAACTATTGTAAGTGTATTTTTAAGGGACTAATGGCGCATTTAGTTACAGAAAAGTTTTTTCATTTTTCTTTTTCCATTTCTCTAGAGAATGAGAAAAAGAAAAACATGAAAAATCTAGAAAACGTGTTTAGTTGCAAGGGGTGTTTTTCTTTTCCAAGTAATAATAGAGATGGAAAACTTAGAAAACCATCATAAGTAGTTTTCAACTTTTTAGTTATAAAAAAGAAAACAAGGACTTTCCTTTTCTTAGAAAAGTTTTTTCAGAAAACTTAAATTTGAACACGTTTTCTAATTTTCTTGTTTTCTTAGAGAATTTTTCTAGAAAAGTAAGGAGTTTTTTTAACTAAACGCACCCTAAACCTTTACATTTGATTAAAAAAAAAAGAAAAAGTACACGTATAGTCATGACTAGAATTTGTTTGTTTAATACGTTTTGGCTGTGTGCATGATTGGCATATAGACATATAGTCATTCAAGTAATAATTAAAAACAAAATAATTAAATAATTGTTTGGTGTAACACAACCTCACAAACATTAGACCAAAAGCAACTCTTGGAAGATTAAGAAAATGGCATCAAAAAGGTACTTGTCATAAATTAATCCTCTCACACTTTAATACTATTTTTTAAGCTCTAAATCAAACAATCTTGTGTTTCTTCTAATCAACTACTTGTTCTTATACTGTGTTAGGATTGCAGTTGTTACCGGTGGAAATAAAGGTGTTGGTTTTGAAATATGCAGGCAGTTGGCTCATCATCAAGTTGTTGTCGTGTTGACTGCAAGAGACCACAACAGGGGAGTCAACGCGGTCGCCATACTGCAGTCTTCTGGTTTATCGAACGTCATTTTTCATCAGCTCGATGTCACAGATCCTGCCAGTACTGCTTCCTTGGCGAGTTTCATTAATGATCAGTTTGGGAAACTCGATATATTGGTAACTATTTGACTTTTAAGCCCTGCTTTTTTCCCTAATGAGTTGATGTAATTGACTTTTGTTTGATGAAATTGTTAGTTTTGATTGGTTAAATTAGAAACTGTTAGCATATGTTTGTTTTGTTATATGTAAGATAAGATATGTGATCAATGATTACATTTATAACCAGTTATTTTACTACGCTATTACAAAACAATGTTAATGGAAAACCAGTAAATGAAGTTCCCTCTTAATGTAGTCCATCACTCGAGCATATGTTTTATGATCTGCGCAACTTATTAATGGAACAGGTGAACAATGCTGGAATCTCTAGTACTATCGTTGATGAGGAGTCGTTTTTGAGTTTAGACCTTTCCTTTCCAAGTGAGGTACAGCCTTTTTCCCCCTTAATGGTGTAGTAGAGATCCAGTTATTGTACTTAATTTTGTTCATACTGAAAGAGGATAGATTTTTTTACGTCAAAGTGTCAAGTGAACTCAATAACTTACAGTGTTGTTATCATTTTGTGATCTCCTTTTATCATTGTTACTTTCTGCATAAAGTATTTAAGTAGTTAATTATGTGATATATATGATGTATGATACGTAGTACAATGTAAACAAGGTTCAGAGTTTCTAGGGAGCAATGTAAATACTGTAATTTATTATGAGACACCTGTTGATAAGGAAACAGTACATGGCCAATTAGTGACAATTTTTGCCCTTTGGGAGCAACTTTAATAGGGCAATTTCTTTCACGAAACGACTACTGATACAAAATTTTGGCTGTAATGTATTAGTTATTTGATGGAAAGGTTAAGCAGTCCACTAAAGTTGTGAAACAAACTTTTGAAGGAGCTCAAAAGTGCTTGGATACCAATTATTATGGAGCTAAACATGTCACTCAAGCTTTGCTACCGCTTCTTCATAAGTCTACCTCTCCAAGAATAGTCAATGTCTCATCCAAACTAGGCCAACTAAAGGTAAGATAATCTTAAAATCCTCATGAGGATGTTACGTGCAACTATTTATGCACTAACGTACAAGTGAACAGTACATTTGTTCTGTAATTTCTCCACGTTTACTAGCAATTTGACAATTAAAATGTGTACTGTGATGTTTATGTCTCATAAGAATATGGAAGACGAAAGTGCAAAGAAGATTTTGACTGATTTTGATGGACTCACGGAGGAGCTCGTGGATGAGGTTGTGAGCGAGTATCTGAATGATGCTAAAGATCAAGAATCGTTGGAAAAGAAAGGGTGGTCTAGTAATCTTTCTGGCTATATTGTCTCTAAAGCCGCTCTTAATGCCTACACGAGGCTCGTAGCCAAGAAATATCCATCTATTTGTGCAAATGCAGTTACTCCTGGTCTTGTTGCGACTGATATGACCTTTTTTAAGGGACCTGTGACTGCTGAAGAAGGTGCTAGAGGGCCTGTGAGACTAGCCTTGATCCCTGATGGCGGGCCTTCAGGTCAATACTTTCGGATGATGGAAGACTTGGCATTTTAATACAAAAAATTATTGTAATTTGTGATTGCAACTCAGACATTCTCGTATGATTTTGGCAACCATACATGTAATTGAAAAGACTTTACACTATATTTAAAATGGACATAGAATGAAAGTTGTGTATCAGAATTGAAATATAGATTAATCATGTAATAATAAACTAAGTCTGTTTTATAAGAAAAAAATTGTAAGTTACCAATATAATTAGGGTAAAGGGGTTTACCCGGTGAATTGTATTAAACTCAAAAATAAGCACAAAAAATATAATTAGCCACTGCATAGGTATAAATTCTTATCCCCTGAATATGGGACCAACATACATAACTGAAATTGCATATCAGACAGGTAGAACAATTGTGTAACAATCCAACTCTTGACCTATAGAATGACTACACCAAATTAAATCAAGATCAGAAAGAAAATAAGCCAAACTAGCACAACAAGGTAACCATGGTTATATCATATCATTCAATTTTATAGTTGCACTATCCCATTGAATTTGTTTGTGTTTCGCTGTACATTTTGCGTATCAAAATGGAGCTATTTCCATTTCACTGAAGTAAACACCAGAAGGCCCATCATCTGGCAACAAAGCAACCATTACCACACATTTAGCACCTTCTTCCGTTGTACTTAATCCCATATTAGATGTCATATCCGTTATCACATAACCAGGATACACACAATTCACAAGAATTTTGTCATACTTTCTTGCCGTTATCCTTGTGTAAGCATTAAGAGCAGCTTTCGAAACTTTATAAGCAGAAAGTGTTAAAGGCCATTCATTCTCCCTTAACTTGGAAGCCTTAAAGTCCCTCAAAAATGACTGTATAATCTCGTCAATCCTATCTTCAGTTACGTTCTCAATAGTTTGTAACTCTTCCTTCAACTTTTCATTGCGAAGCCACTGAAATACACAAAAAGGAAACAAAAAATATGTTCTCCATTTGTTCTAAGTACTTGTATTTGATATTTCGTGACAGTATGAGTTACTTACTCGTAGCTCTCCGAAAATGGAGCTATTGATCACAATTCTTGGCGATTGGGAGAGGTTGAGAAGAGGAACAAGTGCCTCTGTAAGTTGTTTGGTTGCATAAAAGTTTGTATTTAAACACTCTTCTGCCAATTCATAAGGTTCCTCAACAATATCAGTTAGTAGATGCACATTCTCATCCATCACTTGCAACTAAATGAGCAATAGATAAATAATCTCAGATTTCAATAAAAAAAACTTATAACGTATAACTAACGGGTTCAAACTTCTCACTTTTTAAACCTTTCTGACGATATAATAAGTTTTCGGATGAATTAAATGACTGAATATCCCTATAGAATTTACTTACCAACCCTCCTCCATCTCTGAATTTTTTATCATCATTGATAATAAGTCCAAGCTCTCCTGCATTATTGATCTGCACACAAAATATAAATTTCTTGCATTAATAAGACACTTATTTCTAACAATATATAATAACCACTAATACAGATAATAGATGGAACTTTTTAATCACGTACCAAGATATCGAGTTTTTGGTATTGGGTTCCGATGAATGAAACCAGTTCTGCTATGCTAGTAGGATCCTTAATGTCCAGCTGATGAAAAACAACGTTACCAAAGCCAGAAGCTTTAAGCTTTTCAACAGCTTCTAGTCCTCGACTTTCGTTTCTTGCTGTTAATATAACTTCAATTCCGTTTATAGCTAACTGACGACATACTTCGAATCCGATCCCTTTGTTTCCTCCTGTAACAACTGCATATCTGAAATTACAGAAAAATAAATTGCTATATGATTGAATAATGTGTTTAAGATTCTTGATAGATATATTTTTGAAATTAAAAAAGATGAAATAATATAACCTTTTTTCCTCCATTGGCTCATATGAAGTGGGATGATGATAATTAATAAGAAGAAAGCATCCTCTTTTATATATCAATATATGGTGTTATCAAATAAATAACTGTAAAATATCTGGCAATGTGCAAATATGCTTTGGAGAACCCACTTAGACAATTGACCATGTGTAACTATTATTTATTTTGGTTCTAATTGCATGTTTTATTAAAAAATTTGTAAAGTATTGGTACCTTATTTAAAGCGGTCTTAAGGATGGACGGCTTCGTAAAATATAACAGTTTGTTGTTGTATGTATAACAAAGCGAAATTTGTTGTTGTTCATAACATGACATATATCTTGTTTCAAAAACTAAATAGAGACTAACAGATTGTACATCATAATAAGATATGCTTAACTAGTTAAGTACGTGTTATCTATAAAGAAGGCAAAAAATTGACTATAAAATGTAAAACAGCAACATGGCAGAAAGGATCACACAACTTTTATATGGTTTTAGCGCACACAATACGGCACACCTGGGCTGTGGTAGGGCTGTAAACGAGCCGAGCCGAGCCCGAGTTTGCCTAGGCTCGAGCTCGGCTCGTTTAAAATTCAGTGAGCTCGAGCTCGGCTCGTATGATATTATACAAGTTCGAGCTCGGCTCGGGCTCGACTCATTTATCCCATAATAATTTTTTTTATTAATTATTTTCTTAACATATGATATTTATTTATTTTTTTTCTAATTTTTAGCAATATATAATATAATTTGTCCTTATTATATTAATTCATATGTATGTATATTAGTAGTATTATATAATTATATATTAAAATTTCATACAAATAATTATATATGTATATAAATGAAAAGTTCGATTAGGCTCGCGAACTTGTTTGAGCTCGATATAAGAAACTCGAGTTCAAGCTCGTTTATTAAACGAGCTATAAACTATGTTCAAGCTCGGGCTCGAGCTCGTTTAGGTTCGGCTCGAATCAAGCTTTTAACGAGTCGAGCTCGAGTAGCTCGCGAGCTGACTCGACTCATTTACACCCCTAGGCTGTGGTGTGGAGGACAACGGTCTAGATTTGTGGTGCAGGACGCAACACTCATAGTCATGCAGTCATGCTGGGCTCGTGGTAAGCAGCATGAAGGACCCACCATCGACGACTACAAGTCTACAAGTACTCTAGAATCTAACCCGTATTAGCCGCCACAGCAAATAAAACAAGGATAACGTACCATGTTGCTTAATATTAGTTTAATGTCGCTTTTGCAGTCATAATGCAGCCATGAGTCATATGAATGGAGTCAATGTATGCAATTGGATCAATTGGTAGTGTAAAAATGATGAAACTTAATTGGGACAAGTGACATTGTCGTTTTAATTGGATTAGTTGCTGATTCATTGTCGTTTTAATTCGTTTTCTACTATTATTATATATTATCTATATCTATGGTCAAAATTGAAACCTAAACCATTGCTTTATTCAAAGGTTACGTCGAGTATTATACAAATATACTTATCAAGACTTCTAAATTGTTTGGTATCTAGTATCTGTTAGGTGTGAAAATTAATTGTCACGTGACTTTGGAGGGTATATATCTACAAGTTGAAATTATGGGCCGACTTATGAGAAAGAGACGTGATCTTTTTTAGGTCGGCCGTAATCTAATTTATCTTGCTCCCTAAGTTAGGTTTATCCAATAAATATAACCCATTTGTAATTGTAACCCTTGAGCCGTAAAAATAATAAAAGAAGAACTCTCTGGTTTGGCCCCGTTGACTAAACCAATCTCCAAGTTGGAGATTGGACATAACCACGTTAAATTCTTGTGTCATTTATGTTCTTGTTATTGTGTTTATTATCTTGTTGCTTTGTTCTTTAATTGCTAGGATTGCAATTATTATCCGTTTATTGTTTGTGGGTGTAACGCATTTACACGAGCGTTTGTTGGGTTTGATTTTTGCTAACAACCGGTTGTTGTTAGTTGGATGTTTCCACTGCAAATTCCTAACAACTGGTATCAGAGCTCAAGGTTGAGCGATTGGGAACAATGACGGATGAAAGCATGATCAAGATGTTCGTTTGATGGTTACGGTTTTAGTTATTTGGAGATAGAGATCTTGGATTATTGTACGCAGATAATCGGAGTAGATCTAGATCCGGAAGAAGAGAACCATCGGGGGAACGATTGGAACGACACGGTTTAGGATTTGATTGCAACATATTATCGGGATCGTCTAACTCGTTTTTTTTTTTTTTGTGGATCGCGAAGAACTCGGAAAGCAAAGTTTATGTGCTCGGCGAGTTGTTTGTCTAGATTAAACAAGTTAGGGATTTTTCTAGTGGGTTGTGACGTGACGACACGGCGGGAGGCCGGTTGCGTTGCAATGGTGATTGTTCGCGATGGTGGTAACGGAGTGGGTGACCGGGTTCGATTGGTGGTTTGTTGCGGAGAGAGTTTTGGAATCCTAGGTTTTGGATTCAGGTTCTTTATTCTTTGCGATCACGTGCAAAAGAATAAGTGAACGTTATCAAACTTAGGGGTTTGATGTTGCGAGTGTCGGGACGTGATGTCTCGGGAACTTCATTGATACAGATTGGGTTATTCAAAGATGTGAGGTTTGTTACAGTGCTCAAGAGAATAGTTTTCTCGGTTGGGTAGATTAGGTAATAAACGGCACCACATCCGTTTGGTAATCGACAGTGGGAGTTATCGAGGGAGTTTGTTGTTGCTCGCGGGTTGAAACGGGTGACCATGATTTTGGTCGAGTATTCCATGTTCTTGGAATGATTATGCAGGTTAGAGCTCCTACACTTGGAGATATTGGTTTAAGAAGATGTCGGATAGAACGTGTTCGACTGGGCTCGGGTATCGATTGATGTTTAGTTCAATGATATAGCGGAATCTTGTAACATCCTCGTTTTGGGCCTAGTAGAAATCAGTAATTTCTTTATTTATTTAATTATTTAATTGTGTTTTAAATAATTAATGTATTGTGATAATTGAAAATAATAGGTCAAACAGTTAAATGACTTATTGTGAATACTAAAATATTACTCGTTTTAAATTTATTTAGTTGACGGTAAAATAAAATTGTATTTCCCCGCAAATGGTTTTTAAGTTCCAGACAATAATAAATACGGGGAATGAAAATTAACACTTATATGGTATATTATATGGATGGGTCGGTTTTACCTCCCACATATGCGTACATACATACGATATACACACACACACCCTAACACTTAACCAATCCACAAAATCATGAAGAAATCATCAAATTGAAGATCTCAAACTCGAATCTAAGCTTCTAGCATGAAGATTATCATCTTCTAATCCTTCTTTTCAACTTGTAAGTTCTTAATCTTTGAATTATGAACCCTAGAAATTGGGGGTTTTAGTGTTCTTGATTTAAATCCGAAATTAGGGTTTTAAAAGTGCGAATTGGTGCTAATTAAGCTTCAATAACATGTAATAATCATTCTAACATCATCTTAATCATGTTATATGTGTTAATTTCGTGTTTGATATAACCCTAGAAATTGGGGTTTTGGGTATTTGTTTAATTGGTAGGATTAATCTTGAAATAAAACTTGTAGTCATGTTAGAAGGGTTAGTTAGTGCTTAATTTGTGATTATAACCTAAGCCCTAACTTGGAAATTAAGAATTTGATTAAGTGTTCATAATGTGCTCTTGAAGAAAAATGAATGATTGTGATGAACTTGATATTAGTAGTGGTTATGAATACTTAATTAGTAATCAAAGAGTATAGTTGGCACTCATGGGAATAGGAATTCATAAAACCTAGCCTTGAGGTTTTGATGAATTTGTGATAATTTAGGTTAATGACCTTGTAATGATTTAATCATGCTACTTAGTGATAAGTAAATGGATTAAAGAGATGTTGTGATCATAATGATCATGAATTGAGAAGTGACTGTGAATTAATAAGGATAATGCGATTATTCGTAAGCTTGAAATAATTAATGAAAGGTTGATGATCATAAGTAATTAACTATGAAGTTGTAGTTACTAAATGTGTGACATATTGATAATGAGTTTGAAACAAAGGCCTATAATGATTAGAGTAATAACTCACTGAAATTGAGTTTATGAATCAAGTTGTACTACTTTAACATGAGTTGATTGTTATGGACGAGTTACTAACTTGTTATTTAATTGAATTCTCAGATATGGAGAAGACTCAGTGACATTAGACTACTGAGTGGGCGACTATGATTGTCGGTGAGTGGATCTTGGACTTTCAGTCTAAGTTAGTTGTAACAACATGGTTACAACGGGTAAACTTGGTTTATTGCAATGATTGCTTTAATATTATATTGCCATGATGGCTAACCCTTGATTGATTATTGGCATCCTACATGCTATGATAGTTGTGGACTATTTGATTTGGTGGGGGTCAATTAATGTGTTAGGTTTGGGTACTATTACTAGGACTTCGCAAGTGCCTTGTACATGTGTTGGACACTGAAATTGCGTCGTATGTAGTAATAGTACTAAACTATCGGTTTAACCTCTGATTTGGCCGTCAGTTGGTTTTAAGTGTTACTTGGGGAACCATCCGCGGCATGAGGGTACCTCAAGGACCACCGATCCTTCTATGTTGCTTGTGCATTGCTTGGTTATAGGCATGTGTTAAGCTGAGTTAGATTGATAGCTTGGGATCTATTCACTTAGCTTCGTGCTAACCCCCTCATTACTTCTTGCAGGTTTATTTTGGTATGTGGGTGGGCAAGAAGTACATATGGAATGGAATGTTTGACAAGCTCACTCTGAAATGGATAATACGTTAATGATTTAACAACATATTTGGATTTCTATAACACCTAAACTTAATGTGTGTAATGATTAGAATAATCTAGTTTTAAAGGTTTGTATGTAAGTGGATTGCTATTTGAAATGTATGTATGCAATCTAGTGATTTCTATTAATCATGCGCTTCCGATATGTTTTAAAAAAAAAAAAATGTCCTTGTATTTAGAGGGTGTTATAAATCTTCTGGAGGAATCAATTGGGAATTTTCAAGTGGGTTAGAGGCGGATAATCTTGTAAGTCCTGCTGAGCTTTCGAGATATTGTTGAGAGTGTCGGGAACTCTAGGGAGTTTGGAACCGAGGGAAGTGTTGAAGCTAGTGGGAGTTTAGTAACTAGTGGGAGTCTTGAGATGGTTGTCCGACTAATGGATCTCGAGTTTCTACAGGTTTAGTGTGTGGATTCAGGCAACACTAGAGCATTCGAACTTCGTTGTTACTCTCCAATGGCAAAGTAATTTGCGACTGACCGAGTGTTATGAACCAGAGTTTTCTCAGAGAGCCGCGGTTGTTATTTTGATTCGTACAGTGGGAGTGGGCTGAGTTGGAGAAGATGTGTTCATAGAAATCGTACGTACGTTTTTGTGTCGGTGTACTAGCGGGAAAGCTAAAGTTAGTAATGTAGGTTTCAAGGTTGTGACTGCGTTCTCACGGATATACCTTGATGATAATCTACGTGTTGGTTCTATCGGTGATTTTCTGATTGTTGGGAAGAAAAATTGGGTAGACAGAATTTCTGTACGGATGGTCGATGACATGTCAGTGGCAGGATCAGACGTGGCTGTAATCGACGAGTTGAAGAGATGGGTGTCTCTTTAAAGAATCCTGTGGTTGGAGTATCGCACGCTTCAATGAATCTTCTTGGGCCTAGAAGATGATGATGTTTAGAGAGTGGTCCCAGTTTCATGATGTGAGTGTTTTGGTAGCTTTATGTCGAAAGTCTTCCGACTCTGTGTGGTGAGCGGCGTGTCCCGAATAGTATTTCGGCGGTGTGAAGTTTGAACGTGTGACATTGGTGAAGGGACGAGATTGTGAAGGGTTATTGGTTTTAGGGTTTGATTAATCTTCAAGTGGGAGATTGTTAGGTGTGAAAATTAATTGTCACGTGACTTTGGAGGGTATATATCTACAAGTTGAAATTATGGGCTGACTTATGAGAAAGAGACGTGATCTTTTTTAGGTCGGCCGTAATCTAATTTATCTTGCTCCCTAAGTTAGGTTTATCCAATAAATATAACCCATTTGTAATTGTAACCCTTGAGCCGTAAAAATAATAAAAGAAGAACTCTCTGGTTTGGCCCCGTGGACTAAACCAATCTCCAAGTTGGAGATTGGACATAACCACGTTAAATTCTTGTGTCATTTATGTTCTTGTTATTGTGTTTATTATCTTGTTGCTTTGTTCTTTAATTGCTAGGATTGCAATTATTATCCGTTTATTGTTTGTGGGTGTAACGCATTTACACGAGCGTTGGTTGGGTTTGATTTTTGCTAACAACTGGTTGTTGTTAGTTGGATGTTTCCACTGCAAATTCCTAACAGTATCGACCCATTTAATTTAATTATTTAATATTTAAATTTAAGTTCATTTGAAACCATTTCTAAACCAATAAGTTCCCATCTATCATTTAATCCAACAAGTACTTAACATTCAGCAATGAAGTACCCAAAAAAAAAAAATTTGCAATAATAATAATAATCTCATAGTTGGTGCCAAGTAAAACCGCTTGAACATTATAAATGAAACAAACACCGTGAATAGCTAAGACTATCTGTACTGCAAAGTTTATATAGATGTCTACACTGACATGTATGATAAGTGGGAGTTCATATCCATATCACTATATCAGTCCCAACCATTGATGCAAATTGATGCTTCAGTTGATGTCAAATCAGCGTTACAACATTTCTCAAAATTAACTAAGACTCCTCCCAATGGTGACGCGAACTGACGCATCAGTTGCCTGCCAACTCAGCGCCACGTCAGCTTTTCCCCAAACTGACACAAACTGACACAAACTGACACTCCACTGCCAACAGGATTATCACTTCCCTTATTTTCAGGGCCCCACACACTATTTAATCTATTTATTTAATACAAAACTTAAATAACACATTTAAATTAAAACTAAAAACATTACATTAATTCAAAATAAAATATTACAAATCCTAAAAAAAAATTACATTAATTAAAAAGAAATTAAAAATATTACAAATCTTAAAAAAAAAAATCATTTATTAATAAGAAATTAAAATTAGCTAACGCCCTCGGAAATTTGGTGGGAGGCTCGAAATGTGTTCGATGAGGGCATCGCGAAGACGATGATGCACGACACGGTCACGCAATTCTTTATCCATACGTAGTTGCACCGCTACCCTTTCTTCCCACGTTCGTTGAGGTAGATTTTCCGGGTTTGTCCAATACTCTTCCTCGTGTGTACACATATTGCGTCCATTGTCTTCGATTATCATGTTGTGTAAAACTACACAACAATACATGATTCGCCGTATTTTGTTGACGCTATATGGTCTAGCGGGGTTTTTCAAGATTTGCCAACGGCCTTGAAGTACCCCGAATGCCCGTTCCACATCTTTCCTTGCCGATTCTTGGTACCTCTTGAACCTTGACTCGGCTTCTGTCAACGGATACTTGAACGACTTCACAATCGTCGACCATTCCGGATATATTCCATCGCCGAGATAATACCCTTTGTTGAATTGTTGACCGGCAATAGTGAAGTTGACTTGAGTAGCTCGATCTTGTAGTAAGTCTTGGAATAAATCAGATTCATTGAGAACGTTGATGTCGTTGTTCGATCCGGCAGGACCAAAGAAAGCGTGCCAAATCCACAAATCATAGGAGGCAACGGCTTCAAGCATGATTGTTGGATAGCCGTGATCACCCCGAGTGTATTGACCTTGCCATGCGATTGGGCAATTTCTCCAAGCCCAGTGCATACAATCAATACTTCCAAGCATACCCGGAAAACCGTGTAGTTCCGCATGACGTTGATGCAATCGTTGCACATCATGGAGTGTTGGTTTTCTTAAATATTCACATGAATACAAATGAAAAATACATTTGCAAAAGTTGTCCAAACAATCGTATGATGTTTGTTGGCCCATATGTAAGTACTCATCGAATGCGTCGGCGGCACAACCGTATGCCATTTGCCGTAAGGCCGACGTGACTTTTTGGAAATCATTAAATCCGGGCCTTCCGGTTGCGTCTTGACCTTGATGGAAAAAAGAAAAGTAAGGGGGTATCGGAAGGTGAGAGTACGATAAGATACCTTGGCATAAATGTATAAACAATGGCCGACTCATCCGAAAGCGACGACGAAAGAAATCAAGCGGAAATGTCAGGTCCTCGGCAAAGTAGTCTTGATATAAACGTTCACCGGCGCCATAACGATCTCTTTGAAAATAACGCCTCCGGCGTGGAACACGTGTTGTAACTTCGGTCTCCTCGTCCGAATCGGATGACATATCTTGTTGTATGCGGTTGGCGATCGGATTGTATACAGCTAGGACGGCATTTAAATCGTCTCGATCGGAATCGGATCCAGACATGTTAACTAAATGGTATTTTTTTGTAGATGAATTTGGTATAAAAGAGGTGAAAAAATGGGTAAAAGAAATGAAATGAAAATAATATTAAAGTTGTAGAAATTGTAGAAGTTGTGGAATATTTGAAAGTTAAGGTGTGAATGTTGTGGAAAATAGGTTGAAAGTGGTAAATTTGAAAGTAAAATTGTATAAAGTTGTGGAATATTTGGAAGTTGGAGTGTGAATGTTGTGAAAAATTGGTTGGATTTGGTTTGAATTTATAGTGTGTGAAAAAGGAAAAAAAATTTAAAATTAAAATTTTTTTTTTTTGATCGTTTGGGGTGTTTTTTTAAATTTTTTTTTTTTTTTTTTTTTGCTCGGCTCAAACGGACCCCACACCCTCTCTCTCTCTTCCGTCGCTTCCCCGACGTGCCCAACCGACGCACACCCACCGACCGGCCGTGCCTATGGCGTCGGTTGCCGGCGACGCTTCCCAACCGATGCCATAAGGAGCGCTCTAATAACTGACTTAATACTATCAATTCTAGCATATCAATCAGTTATTTCAGGCCCAAAGTTACTGATATACCTTTATTATATACACTAAACAAATAACAATAACAAAATAAACATTGTTTTTATTCGTTCAATGTCCTTTGTAAAATTGCAGTCAATCAACAAAAAATCTTACAGTGCTCAAAATCATTTACCAAACCAATCTAAGTTCTTAAAAATTATAATTGTATTCACATCCACAAACTTTGCAACAATTGTAACAAAAAAAAACAATTAAAAAAAAAAACATATTCTTTTAAACAGTTACGAAGTAGTTTTTTACTTATAAATTATAATGATAGGATAAGGTTCAAATGAGACTAAAAATTTGTGTGAGAATAGAGGAACCAATGATATGGTGCCATGTGTACAAAGAGAATACAAAACTTATTTACCCCTTAAGTTAAATATCTCACAAACAACAAATCGAAAAATTATGAAAATTGCACCATCAGATTCAGAGTTTGATCCTCTTCGATTTGCCGTCCATTAAGGCATACTTTCGACGAGTTTTTTTTTCCATTATTTTTGGTGGGTTTCACATTACTAACACGTGTGTTACAGTGTTGCGTTTAGGGTTTAAGGTTTGAAGTTTTTCTTTTTTTTTGGGGTAAAAGGGACAAGCCCCGGCAAAATGCATTAAAATAAATATAAATATATACAAACTACTAGAGGTATACCTCTAGGGATGGTTTTTAGTGTACCATCCAAACTTTAATACAAAACCCTACCATTATAATAACAACTTGCAGAATTGAAATAATAACCTACTATATCTTTAAAATTCACAATTATCTCACATTTGATTTTCAATTCTGCATACAAAAATGAGTTAGCAATATACCGACAAAACTTCTGCTGCCCTCTACCATATTCCTTTTCCTTTTGCACCATAATCCAAAATCCCTTATACAGCCCAATCATGACCGGCCCAAATCCAATACCATTATGATCCATTCTCAACATTGCAATTACATTCATATTGTATCCAAATACAGCATCCCATATATTCTTACTTCTTTTATCATCCATACAACACCCATTACAACATTGACTTAAAAAAGTCAATATTGCAACTTGTGATACATACAAAACCTGCATCTTCCAAACAAACCAGCAATGCAAATTATAATCATCAAGACCAGGAACAACAGTTCTAATCCTACAAATGGCAGCAGTCATAACTATATTATATCCTATATAATGACCAACCAATCCATACCCAATGCAAAATTGACCCAAAAAATGCAAGCTTGCATTTTGTAGACCATGTAGTCTTCCATTAGCCCAAATTAACACACAACCAATACAATGCCATTTACCTTCAGTAGCAGCTATAACCATAGATTTAGCAGCAATAACATCAAAACTTCTATCTACAGTATGTAAGATTTTTACATCCATTAAGAACCAGTAGATGTTTTGTTACCTCCAATACTCTGTGGTTCCACTTGCATCACAGCACCCTCCTTTTCCAAGTTCATGAACACAGCAGTGTCATTGGTTTTTAATGCCACATCTTCAACATCAAACATAGCATCTAAACCATACTCATGACACTTTTCATTCCAATAATCCAATTGTGCAGCAGACCATTCTTTTCTCACATCTAATAAAGGAAATTTCTTAACTTCTAAATATGCATCCATAGCTTTCTTTTGAGATGAAGACATACCAAGTTCAATTCCCCACTCATCTTCAGAATCTGACGCATTCATATCAGCTGCATCATCATCCAAAGCACTATACATATTTGAAACATGAATCTCAGACTTTTTCACACACGACCCATGTGCTTTTTTCATATCTTTAAGCCTACCCACAGCCCTTTGCTGACCTCTGTTATCATTACTCATTTCTGCCATACCCTTGGTTTGTTCCCTTTGCACATTCTGTTTTACTCTATAGACAACATCATTACTCTGCATCTCTTTTCCTGTATTTCCATTTAGCTGAGCATTTTTCCTTATTCTATCAAACACACTCCCTCTGCTTTGAGCCTGGTTTTGATTTTGACCTTTATTTCTCTGTTGCCACTGATATGTATTCCCATTTTCTTGCATACCCATGTTCCCTTTTTGCAAACTCTGCTGCCAATTCAAATTGAACTTATCAACCACCCTATGCTTTCCCATAACCCGTTGATATCCCTGTTCATCCATTACTTTTGTAGCACTTATTTTTTCCTTAGTATTTCCAACTTTCAAAGAATCATTCAATACTCTTTCAGCCTCT
The DNA here is from genome assembly GCA_949592205.1 of Helichrysum umbraculigerum. NCBI lineage: Eukaryota > Viridiplantae > Streptophyta > Magnoliopsida > Asterales > Asteraceae > Helichrysum > Helichrysum umbraculigerum. The sequence continues at coordinate 6,425,094 of CATIUR010000004.1, read as the reverse complement.
TCCTCCTCTGTTACAGGCCTTACTTTACATTGTTTAAACGAATGACCAAACACCTTACAGTGTATACATAATGGGGGCTTCCACTGATAAGTCACTTCCAACTTTCCCACTTTAGCAGTGAAGTGTCCCATAGCTGGAAACTCAAATTCTATATGGCTGGGTAATTCTTCCTCTGCATTAACCTCAACCAATATTCTTGCATAGCTTAACCGACCACTTTTGCTCATACACCTATCCATAGTTATTTTGTCCATAAGAATGGGCTTGCCAACACTACTCACCAGTTTTCCCAAGCTTCTTCCATTCCACAATTCAATAGGAACATTATGTACACAAACCCATAGGGGCACCCTATAAGGTTCTATCCTTTCAAGCCACACCCCTGGTTGCAATTGATTAATAATAAAAGGAACATTATTAACCATCCACGGACCACTCTCTAAAACATCCCTCATTCCTTTCTCACTTTTAAATTTACAAAGATAGAATCCAGCCCCAGTTTTAGTAACCTCTTTTAGATCATATTTTCTCCACATTCGTCTAAGACTGGCATTGACAACTTGATAATCCATTGAGGTTCCAATAAGATAGCCATATAATTGCAAATTAAAATAGCTACCTCCCTTTTGAACCTCTTCAACTGTAAACTTAACTCGTTTATGACCATTTGATAATGTTTCTGGTGGTACATACTCCATCTTTACTTCATCCACTTCATTACTCTTCTTTAACAAATCAGCAAAGGTTACTCTGGAATTGCTCCACACATTTGATTTTTGCAAACCATTCTTTTCAGTACCATCATCATCTCTGCCCATTTGACCACTCACAACCCTTAGTGTATCATCAGAATATAAACTGGAAGTTCTCAATTTGTATGGTATAGTGCTTTCCCCTGCACTTTTACCCTTATTAATCTGCTCCACATTCATTTCTCTAGCTTCCATATCCATCTCAGTATCACTGTGTTTATCATCATCATTATTATCATTATCAAAACTAACAACATACTCAGACTTACTATTCCCCATTTCTTCATCACTCACAGCTTTACCACCTTCACAATCTACACCCTTACATTCAAAAACAAAACTCGAAACAACAGCTTCATCATTGCAACCATTAGAATTCCCCAATTGAACCTCATTTTTATTGATAGCATCTTGCTTAATCATTTTAGCAACAGAATGAACAGCAGATTCAAAATTCAAAGAGTTCACAGTTGAATCAATCGGAACAGTCTCAAGAGGTGTAACAAGAGAATCAATTACACCTTTAGCATTTGTAGATGAATCAGGTTGTGAAAGCAAGGTAGATTCAACCTCATCCAGCTTAGATTCAGAAGAAACTAAAGAATCACAAATCAATTTAGCTTTAGAATCAGACATACCTTTGTTCTTCACAAATCGAACCCACTTATTGCGTTTTTTTGATTTCATCATTTTTCCAGAAGAAATTTTAACCTCAACATCATTATTCTCATCATTGGAATTCCTAATTGAACTTCTGAGTTTCATACGACGTTCAGCCAGAGACAAAAGCGGCATCAGAGATGGCTCAGAAAACATTGATACGGGAGTTTGAAACTTTTCAGATCCATATGGATCTGGTGGATCTGGTGGTTTGTCAGTGGAATCAACGGGGTTAGGGTTTTGATTCTCCATGAAATCAGTGAAGAAATTAAAGGATAGGCTAATTAATTGGTCGAAATCACAGTTTGAAGTTTCAAATCGCCATGAATACCGGAGAGAAAATACTAGAGGGTTTATATCTTTTTTGCTTTTTAAGGTTTGGGGTTTAGGGGTTAGGGTTTAGGGTTTAGGGTTGGAGTTTGGGGTTTCGTCCCGAAACCTCAAACTCCCAACCCTAAACCCTAAACGCTTTATAAAACTCTAAACCCTAAATCATACTAAACCCTAAACCCTAAACCCTGCTAAACCCTAACACTAAACCCTGCTAAACCCTAACACTAAACTCTGCTAAACCCTAACTCTAAACCCTAACCCTAAACCCTAAATCAAATGTATATCAATCACTAACACATGTGTTACTAATATGTAAAACCCACCAAAAAAATGAAAAAAAAAAAATGTTCGTCGGAAGTATGCCTTGATGGACGGCAAATCGAAGAGGATAAAACGCTGAAAAATATGGTGCAATTTTCATGATTTTTCGACTTGTCGTTTGTGAGATATTTAATTTTTAAAAACGTGGATGAGAGAGAAAAAAGTGACACATGGCATATTGTGGTTGGTTCCCCCATTCTCACACAAAATAAATGGTCTCAATTGAACTCCTCTCTAAATTGATATAAAATTAATATATTTCACTTAATAATAAAAACATGCTTTAATACTTTCTTTACCTTTTTATTTGAATTTTGAACAAGTTTATAACCCGCGTATTTGCGGACTATTTTATGATTTTCTTTTATAAACCGTGAATGATTTTTCTAATGGATTTTAAAACAAATGTATGTTTTCTATGAGTCGACTTTTGTTGTATAAAATTATGCTCTATAAAAGATATACAAAATATATATAAAAAACATCATACAAAATATATAGTATATAAATCGCTTTTAAATACTAACATCACCAGGTAATATATGGTTCATATACGTACAATATATGCTTATTCTCTGATCGTGAATGTAAACATACTAACTGAATTTATTCAATTCGTGGTAGATTTTGCAAAAATTAAAAAGCAAAGATATAGTAATACTTTTATTTAATATATAAATCAAAATAATTTTATCGTGACATACTATCACTAATTGTCAATCTCATTCAAATATAATCAAAAATAAAATCATAATAATAATTATTAACAACTTGTATTTAAAAATATAAATATATATTTAGATCATATATGATATATCAATACACTATTTAACATTTAGTTACACATGAAAATTATAAAAGTATACATTCTACATTAGATCTTCAGTGGTAATTATTCATGATCAAAAAATGAGATTCTACACATTTTGTATACATCTAATAAAAATAAAAATTAGAAGGGATTTCCATCATTTCTCAATCATCATTATCAATTATCAACATGAAAGTTCAAAATTAATTTAAATTATATACTGACGCAAATAAATAAAGGACATTAAAATTAAAATACTCAACATTAACGTAAGTCTACACTAATATCAATGTATGCACATAAGATATTTTATAATAAACTTTTAACACCATTTTCACTACATATATATCAACCATAAATTTATAATATAATAAAATATATAATCATGAAAAAATCATGATAATTATCATCAACTGTCTAAATTGAGCATGTACTGATATCAATCATCATCATCATTTATATAAAAATGAGCATATTTCAATTGCATAACTACTCATTTGTTGGGTTTTCTATTACCTAACTAGATTAACATATGCAGCGGAAAATAAGAATTAATCTAGATCAACTAGGAAACTAAACCCTAAAGGACCGTTACTTAATAAAGCTATTAACAATAACAAAATAAATAGATAAATGAGAAAATACTAACCTTTGAGAAAACCAATTTCTCACGTGCAGACTACTTGCTTGACCTTCCATGCTTTGGATGGCAAGCACCCAAAATAGAATACCTCTAATGCTTCACACCCATGAACCAAGAGAAATTCCATATCCTAGGGTCCCGACTCTAAGTCGTGTAAACTCTCACAAGGATTAGGAATGAGAAAGAGAGAAAGTATCGAATTCAATTCGAAACTGGGATGGTTGGAAAGCTTAGGGATGACCTCTATTTATAGGGGAGAGGAAGCCCTTGGGTTTGATATTCTGGCGGATGTGGGACAACTGATTTCGGCCTTTAGCCGCCGGCTAAACTGAATTGTTTCAAACACGCGTCACACCGCCTCAAACCCTAATCCATTTAGCCGCCGGCTAAAGCCTTTAGCCGCCGGTTAAATTTACTTTCCAGAATATTCCTTTTAGTTTATAATTAATATTAATTAATAAACTAACTAAATACAATTTATAGTTTCCGTTAATTTCTTTTAGCTTCTAATTAATTTATCAACTATGATAAATTAACAAACTAATTAATTAACTATAATATTAATTCTAATTAATATTTTCTCTCAATTAGTTTCTCTTACTGTTCATCGAGGGCAACCCAAAAAGGACTCCACTTAGCAATAGTCTTACCAATTAGTTATGACCTTAGACACTATTTCCAACAATCTCCCACTTGGACAAGTCATCAACTACTATTGGTCCGTCTCTATCCTAAGTAGAGAGTGTCATCCAATGCATCTGCCGAACTCTGATCATATCCAGTGACAATCCTTTAGATAAGTGATCATATATTCCTTTGTTTCAGATATCGTATGAAACTGGGACATGGATTTTAATCAATCTCCAGATTCAAGATTATGTTTTCTGATTTCCGATCAATTTTGACTATATGGGACTACAAAATTGTACATATCAATTTAGTCCTGGCTTGGCCAAGCACTTTATGAGTCAACATTTAATCATCAGAGGGCCCATAGATATCGCTTTTCCTCTAAGGCAAAAGGAACAAATAAATTTCGCATACATAGCACTAGTCAACTCATCATGTCATACCTAGCGTATCCTTTATGACTGGAATTTACGCACAGCGTTTGAATAAACTAAAGTATAACAGACTTGAAAACTAGGAACTCGATGTATCTCCATTTTAAGAATATAAGATATTATCATCTCAGAGTTACTCGTGATTTCAATCCATGAAGCAACTTCCATGTGTGCGGGTTTTTCCTATACTTAAATCCCCATTAAGTACCCATGAGTGTTGCAGCAATCTCCATGCAATGTCTAATCTCTATAGACAATCTACCAACACTCCATGACAGTCTTAATTCACCACATACTTCCTATAGTGTGATCGACTGAGGAGTTTTGAGTAATTCTGATTACTCTGGAAGTGGTGTCTAAACATGCTAAACTGAAACACAATGATAAACGATAGTAAATGGTAGAACTCCTTCCCATAAATAAATCTCCATTATTTATCACCAAGTCTATTCTAGTTCCCATCATTGTTTATAATGTTTCAAAATCAAACTAACAACTAAAACTTTATCTCGTAAACCTATGCTCCAAGCATGTTTACTGATCGTGTGTCCATCACAATCATGTGTCCCTTTTCTACCTTCCTTTGAACAAAATTGTATTTTCATTTCAACGTGCTATGGGACTTTCCATTATAATAATATTTCATTGGGATTCGTTCTATTGGAACACCTCCAAGATCACCAATGAAATTCCTCATCCAGATGACTTCCTTTGAAGTCTCGCAAGTTTCAATACACTCAGATTCCCATCTGTTATTGTATCTTGCTTTGAACCTTTCAAAGTTATTGTTCCCCCATTCAGTAAGAGTACCCAACCAGACTTTGAACGACTATCATCTCTATCTGTTTGTAAACTTACATCAATATAAACCGTTACTCTAAGTTTCTCTTCCCCACTATAATTTAAGAACCTGTCTTTAGTATTTCTCAAACACTTCAGAATATTCTTTACAGTTGTTTTATGACCCTTACCAGGATTCTGCTGATGTCGACTTACTATGCTCCAAGCAAATGAGACATCGGGTCTTGTATACTTCATGACTTGTATGATCGATCCTATAGCCGAAGCCTATGGGACTCGACTCATTTAGTTCAGTCTTATGCAGTCATTGGACACTAATCTTTTAGTAATCTTTATGCCATGATGTAAGGGTAGATTCCCTTTCTTAGAATTCTCCATTTTAAAACCTTTCAAAATTTCTTTCTAAGTACACGTCCTGGTTAAGTCCTTTGAGACCTTTTCAACATATCTCTGTAAATCTTTGTACCAAGAATATATTGTATCTTCCAAATCTTTCACAGCGAAATATTCTCCCAATCAACTCTTTACACCTTGTAATGTTGGGATTACATTTCCTATGAGTATTATACCATTCACATATAATACCAGGAAGACTACAACGCTCCCACTGACTTTAACACATATGCTGGACTCATCTTTGCTTCTAGAAAATCTAAACTGTTTGACTTTCTCATGGAAGCAGAGATTCCAGCTACAAGAGGTCTGTTTAAGTCCATAAATGGCCTTCTGAAGCTTACACATTCTATTAGGATACTTTGCATTTTCAAAACCTTCCGGTTGTGACTTTAACACATCCTCTGTCAGTTTCCTGTTAAGGAAAGTGGTTTTGATATTCATCTGCCAAATTTCATAACCATGAGATGCAGCTATTGCAAACAATATCCTAATTGACTTTATTTCAACTATTGGTGAGAAGGTTTCCTCATAATCAATCCCGAAGGTTTGAGTATAGCCCTTCGCTACCATCCTAGCTTTATAAGTGTGTACTTCCCATCAATGTCTATCTTCCTCTTAAAGATACACCTACAACTCACCGTCTTTAGAATGAGTGTAGTGCCAACCAAATTCCAAACTTGGTTGTCAGACATAGACTGAATCTTACTTTTCACAGCTTCCTTCCACTTAGCAGCCTTAGGCCTGCCATCGCTTCCTTTGTAGTTAGCAGACTCACCTAATTCAATTAGTGTACTATCACTAATCTTATCCTATTCTTCTTTATGGAAACCATAATAGAACCATGGAGGTTTGCTAACTCTACAACTGTGAGCGGGAAAGGATATGTTATCAAGTTCAACAGGTGTTACCACCTCTTGTTGAGTGTCAGTGCTTACCATAGTTTTGTCATCGGTCGATCCTTGAATCTTTTCAAGATCAACTATACTCCCACTGTCCTCTTTAGATATTATTTCTCTCTCAAGAAACACTCCCTTTTGAGCAACAAATATCTAAACGACTTCTGTGGATATCCGATGAAAAGATACTTTTCAGATCTAGCTTCTAGTCTGTGCTAAGTTTCTCGTCTAACGATAACTTCACAACCCCAGATCTGGATCCCAAGAGAAAAACCTTTTCTCTTCAACATCTCATAAGTCATCTTTGAACCTTTCTTGGTGTATTAGATTTAAGATATGTGTAACCTTTTATAATGCCTAACCCTATAAGCTTATTAGAAGTGTTACCTGACTCATCATTGATTGAACCTTGTCTAACAGGATTCTTCTTCTCCTTTCAGCTACTCCATTCAGCTATGGTGTTCTAGGAGGAGTCAATTTGTGAAATTATTTCACAATGTCTATGATGATCAAGAAACTCGATACTAAGGTCTTCTCCTCACCTTTCAGATCGGAGTACCTTTATCTTTCTGCCCATTTGGTTCTCTATATTACGTCTTAACACCTTCTGAACTTTCAAAAGTGTTTGACTTATGTTTAATCAGATAAACATATCCATGTCTACTGAAGTAATCAGCAACATAGTAGCTATTTCCATCTTTTATGGCGCATCGGAATGGTCGACATGCATCCATGTATACCAAGTCGAATAATCCATCACTTCTTTTATACAACATGTGAATAGTGATTTAGTCGTCTTGCTCAATAAACAAGATTTGCATACATCATCCGAATTAAGGTCGAATGATTCCAACACTCCATACTTTTGGAGTTTGGGCGATATTCTTTCTTGTTTACGTGCCTTAGACGATATTGCCACAATTTGGATCAAGCTCTTTTAGATGAACCATCATTTAAATTCCTTTGCTGACATATTCAACATTATCATATATGCCTTTGCAAGTAGACGCTTTATCACCATTTTCATTTCCAAATGAAAACTGATAATTCTCTTTAAACAAGCATGAAATGAATCTATGTTACGAATAACAACAATTATTTAAATGTATCCTAACCCTAAATTCTAGCATGAGCTCAAACTTTCCAATGGGTATGACACTCTTGTTTCCCATGACTCAGTTGAGCTCTCCATGCCTCAGACTTTTACTTTCCTTTAGGCCTTGCAATATAGTGCAAATGTGAGTACCACACACTATATTCAAGACCTACGAATTATAAGTCGCAGTATTGTGGAGTTCGATTATTTATATACCTGAATCCTTTTCGACCTTACTGTCTTTAAGGTCCTTTAGATATTTTGGGAAGCAACGCTTCTAGTGCTCCTCTGTGTTGCAGTATAACACACTGATTCCTTTGGATCATTGTTGGTGCAATTTCGGAATCAATCTTTCTCTTAGCCCCACGATTGGACTTTCCATTCGTAGCTATTCCAGATCTCTTCCTTTCCTTTGCATCATAACCGATTGATAACACAGGAGCTGCTGAGCCAAAAGGCACATCAATCTTCTTGATCCTTTGCTCAGTAATTTAGGAGTTCCATTATTCAGGTCTCTCTTTCATTCAAAACCATTTGACATGAGGTTACAAACTGTTTGTAGACAACTGGCTGACCGGACAGTATTATGTTGACCAAAACTGAGTTTCAAACATCATAATATTTCCGGCGAGCTTTAATCTCTTCTTGGGCTGAATCATTATCAATAGTGGGAATTTACTTATCGTGAATATACTTCTTATTCTCGTCGAGAACATACTCCTTGTTCTCGTACCTACTGTTTCACAACTCATCGAGAACATACTCCTTGTTCCTTAGAGTGAACCTAGGGTTACATCACCCGTCCATACATTTTGAACTGGTAAGTCTTTCCCTCCCAAGAACTGAGAGTAGTGAGAAGTTTAGGTTATTTGCGGAATTGGGAACGAGAGGATTATTACCATTTTCAACAGATATTATTGAGATAAAACTATTTTAGTTAGTCTGAATATTCCTTAATTAAATTACCCAATTTCAAATTAAGTCTAGGATCCATATTTTAGATTCGTTTTATGAAGAGGTTTGCCATAATCATATCGCGAATTTATTTTAGGTAGACAATGCTTTTGTCAATTTCATTCTCTATGAAATTCCTAGTTCTTTTGAGATTCATTGATTTCCATCAACGGCATGTTAATCTCGGATATGCTCATCTACCATTCATGACTGGTATGCCGAGGATCATGAACAAGATGGTGAACTTAACCATGCAAAACCCGCGTGGTCCCCGGCCCGAGTACGCTCGAGAATCGCGAGTTCCACATCACCTCTCAATATATTCTCACATTAATGTGCCGGTAAACCACACACGCTCCATTAATAGTCCATACGAAAGATATGCGGTTTTATGGGTTAGCATACTTTTCACATTTTCTATAGCTAAAACGGGATTTTGTTTTACTATTTTAAGTCCACTTTTAATCTTGACATCATCCTATCAAAAGTCCTCGGTAGCTCCATTGAACGCACAAAGAAGCGGAGAAGCAGGTTAGCGTGAAGCTTATTAAAAATCTACTTCTTTAGGGAAACAAAACGACCCGCCTTATACCTCTCTTATAGTTTGTTCTCTATGGGTGAGCCGATTTATCAATTGACTAACGATGTATTTAGACTTAAATGATACATATATATAAATCAGATTATATATAAAGTCTCTCTTAAACATTTAAGGTTATGGGTTCTATTTTAAAACATTTTAAAAATTGAGCGTATATTTTAAACCATTAAAATATGAAGGTCTGATTAGTAAATAAATTAACTGTATATATATATATATATATATATAAATCTATTATACATATATACTTAATTTAATTATTTGGATAAAATAAAAACAATTATATTTTCAAATACATTTTATCTACATTTTGTATTGCTAACAATATTAAGCTATGGCTTTGATACCACTGTTGGGTTTTCTATTCCCTAACTAGATTAACATATGCAGCGGAAAATAACAATTAATCTATATCAACTAGGAAACTAAACCCTAAAGGACCGTTACTTAATAAAGCTATTAACAATAACAAAACAAATAGATAAATGAGAAAATACTAACCTTTGAGAAAACTAATTTCTCACGCGCAGACCACCTCGCAGAACCTTCACGCAGACTACTTGCTTGACCTTCCATGCTTTGGATGGCAAGTACCCAAAATAGAATACCTCTAATGCTTCACACCCGTGAACCAAGAGAAATTCCATATCCTAGGGTCCCGACTCTAAGTCGTGTAAACTCTCACAAGGATTAGGAATGAGAAAGAGAGAAAGTATCAAATTCAATTCGAAACTGGGATGGTTGGAAAGCTTAGGGATGACCTCTATTTATAGGGGAGAGGAAGCCCTTGGGTTTGATATTCTGGCCGATGTGGGACAACTGATTTCGGCCTTTAGCCGCCGGCTAAACTGAATTGTTTCAAACACGCGTCGCACCGCCTCAAACCCTAATCCATTTAGCCGCCGGCTAAAGCCTTTAGCCGTTAAATTTACTTTCCAGAATATTCCTTTTAGTTTATAATTAATATTAATTAATAAACTAACTAAATACAATTTATAGTTTCCATTAATTTTTTTTAGCTTCTAATTAATTTATCAACTATGATAAATTAACAAACTAATTAATTAACTATAATATTAATTCTAATTAATATTTTCTCTCAATTAGTTTCTCTTACTGTTCATCGAGGGCAACCCAAAAAGGACTCCACTTAGCAATAGTCTTACCAATTAGTTATGACCTTGGACACTATTTCCATCATCATTAACATTTTCATTGTTAACATTAAATAAAACATATTAAAATATTACACTTTCATTAAAGATTGTAATAAAATATAATATATTCAGTCATGCAATTAAAATCGGAGTAGTAGAATTGTAGGTATATTCTAATATATATATATATATATATATATATATATATATATATATATATACACATCTTACTTATTAAAGTCAAAATATGATGTATGTATTTCTTTATTCACTTTCATTATGATTAGATAACCTTTTTATCTAAGTACACTTTCATGTAAATATATTTACATTCAGTATCATATTCAAAATTGAATTGATTAAATAGTTACACACAATTCGAAATTGAATTTATTAAACGTTTTTATTATACACGTTGACTATAATAATATAATCCGCTAACTTAAATATACTTTTAAGTAAATGTTTGCATCATATCATTTCAGAAACGTATTACAATTGAAAAATAATCTAATTGAAAATGTGTTATATCATAAATATATTTTTTTAATGTAATTTAAATCAATTGGATGACCATTACTCCCTACATTAGAAAAGATTTTTTTATATGAAATAATATTTGGATTCAAAATGTTGTTTACTCATGGTATAAAACTATTATGTTAAAAATAATAGTTTACTTTTATTTAAAAAAGGTATTGGTAAAAACATAGTTAATTATTAATGAATTTATAGTTAATATAGTTGAATCTAAAGTAATTAAATAAAAATAGGAAGACTAATCAAGGGTAATTAGTCATAAATTACATGGGCATTAAGGTCTTTTGCCTTGTGTTGACTTTGCTAATTAGGTAGACATAATTAGGAACATAAAAACCAATGGTTGTAATTATTTACCCTTACTCATTAGAAGGTCAAGATTACTTTACATTGAATTATTTTTAGTATGTCTACCTAATTATACTTTTCTTTTAATATATTAAAGAGATGTGGTAGAATTCTATTTAAATATGGTTTTTATGAGGAAAAAAAGTAAAATTTTTGCTTACATTACATCCATATGAATTATCACCTCACGTTAATGTATAGCATATATATACATTCAACCAATTTTAGATAAAATAAAATGATTATGTCATTTTAATCGATGTAGCTACTCATAAATAATTTATTGAACATTTTGATAATAAAATGAGATTAGAGTAATATCTTTTATTTTATGCTACGGTGATAAAAAGTAGCTAGCTTTCGTAGAAAAATTCATATTTCATTAAAATTTTCTGTTAGTGTGCGCTTGACATGATTGCTAATTAGTGGGTAATGAAGCATTACCTTCTAAATTGAGTGTAATGAATATAGGGTAATGGGAATATATCGCCTCTTTCACTCTTATATTTGTTATTTCCTTTTATTTCAATAAAGAACACACGAATGCTTGTCTTCTTCGATTCACCTGATCACTCGATTGATCAAAAGGTTTGACAGGATTGTGACAACAAAAAGCTGAAGTATCATGTAACACCCCAAACTTTAAAGAATTGTAAGAATTATTATTTTAAGTTATTATTATTTTAGGTGAAATAAAATAATAAATGTAGTCGGTTTTAAAGTCCCAGATAATGATAAGTACGGGGTGTAAAATAAAACACATACATATCTATTTCTCATACATGTACGTACGTATTATTACATCTCAAAAGTTCCAGAAAGTTAGAAAGAAATGGAGAACGATTACAGTGTAAGTCCCTAGTTCTAGGATCGATAACTTCGTTATCTATAGTATTAAGGTGCGGAATCCCTCAATACGATGTTATCTTACTATAACGAATAAGTTCGCGTTTAGGTTAACTAATACTTAGCTTTAAACGATTAAACGTCAAAGCCTAGCCTTTAGGATTATGTTTTCTATGGATTATCAATTCGCAGGTTGCAGTTTTGTGAGAAAAAGTCGTTCAAAAGTTGTTATGTTTTTCACGAATTAAAAACATATATATACTTCGTCTCAACTCGTAGCCGCTGGGCCTGCGAGTTGACTCGACTCGTCACGCAGCCCAAGCCCATTAACAGACTCGACTCGTTGTCCTTATCTTGCGGGTTCAGATCTCATCTCACAGCTCAACTCGCTGCGACTTGAAATCTCGACTCGCCAAACTTATTTATTTCATTTTCGATATTCGTCTAACACTTTAACACACTAATATATTTAACGAATATTAACAACAAAACAAATATTCATTTACAAATGTAAACCAATACACAAACAAGATAATAATTACACCAGTCCTATTTCAAGCTAGATCTGTTGTCACAATCTATGTCTCAACAGACTCCCCCTTGACAATAGCTCTAGCGTCCTTATCTTCACGCTTGTCTTTGGTCATCATTTGTAAATCCTGCTCCCAGCATGTATCTTCATCCTAATACAAGTTTTTACCATCATTTGATAATCTCTTGCTAAATCACCCCATTCAAAAATCGTAAAGATTATGTTCTCATTCAACTTTAACAGATCTTTTCTAGACATATTCATCAAGTGAAGATGGTCATAAACTCTGAAGATCTCACGCTCACCACCATCAACTTCATCATCAGCTATAACCATGACAGCTTCTCCAGTCTCTGAATCCACGTGCCATCTCTTCATATTTCTCAGAATATCTTGTGGCATTGTCTTCAGTGGAATCTGCTGTACACACTTAACAGCTGGATAAACTTTCTTCCTCCTTTTTCTTCCATTCCTTTGACTTTGTTCATTCAATTTAATTGTCTTTCCATTCCTTGGCTTAATTTTATCGAACTTCTTTGTTCTAACCTCAGTTTTGATTATCCTTTCAACATAATTAGCAAAATCATCATTACTCGGGTTATTCAACTCTAATCTAGCCAAGTCTCTAATTTCAAATTTTGGTAGAGAGCTAAATACTGCAAGCTTTCGCTCAAAGTATTGAACTCCATCAAATCTTTTTATCGCAAAAAGTTTTATATCAGAGTCAAAGTACCAACCAATAATCCCTCTACGTGGTACACGTTTTCCAGTTATATCTACTTTAGAAACTACAATCTTCTTCTTTTGCTTTGGAAGTTTCCTAAGCATAACCGCAGGATTCTTGGTAGGAATCAGAATGTCATCTTCTGAATCAGTTGAGTCATCGATCTCTTCATCTACATCGACAACCGTTGGACCTTCATCATTTTCAATAACTACTTCTGTCCTAGATGGGCTCACATGGTGTTCATCTATATCAGCATCTGGATCTACACCAATGTCTTGCTCAATCTCAGAAACAGCAGTCCAATCAGTAGGTGGTTGGAACTCTCCTTCCTCAAGATCAAAATTAATTTCTTCATCTATCTCATCTAGAATATCATCTTCAGAATCTGATAGATCAAGCATTTCCAATCCTAGAGAAAAACACAAATACAAATATATTAATAATTCAAATTCTTCATTGATTTCCCTTAACCAATCTAAGAATTCCTTTATTAATCCTTTTGTATTATTAAACCATAATATAAACGCATTCTATATAACTTTTAAATCTTTTATTGATTACCCTGAATCAATATAAGATCTTAAAAGTCTTATGTCAAACACTTAGTAAATATTAATTAAACTTAAACTCTAATGTCTTGTGAACAATCACCAAACATTCATGTTTACCATTAAATAACTTATATAATTTACAAAACTTAATTGAGCTGTTATATTATCCAAAAACTTAACTTTCAATTATATATTTAAACTATATATCATTTACCTGGTTATCACATTTTTAACTTGTCAGTTATACCAACTCTCAAGTCTAAAATGCATATGTTATATAAAAATTTTGACCGCCGATATTAATCGGAACACGCCGCTCGACTACTCAATGAGTCGGAAGTCTTTCGATCACTATTTTATCTTAACATATATAAAATTACAACATAAATCATTTAAACATATTTAACTTGTAATTACAAAAATCCCAAGTCGAATATATTACAAATAATATTAAGTTTACAATTGTTTAGTACAAAATATTACAAATATTACAATACTATGTAAATACTAAGCTATCTTACCAGCTTCAGTATCAACCAGTACTGTCTTATTTGTACTTGTTCCAGCTCCAGAACCACTAGCTTCAGCACCAGACTCCCCCTGAAGTATAGTTTGCTCACCAGTCTTTGAAGGACCGGTCTGCTCACCACCTTTTGGTGCATTGGGATCATCGTCTTTGTCAGAGTCTCTTTTCTTCCTCATCTCATCTTGCTTGCAAGACTCTAAGTATACCAATATCTCCCCCTGAGCAGACTGTCCTGAATTCACTCGCAACACTAATCGTTCCAAGTTATCAAGCTTCAGTCGCTAGATATTGAAGTCATCAAGTAATGTGTTATGAGTTTACAGCAGTGTCGTGTAAGATTTACTCTGTTGAAGCACTTGCTGTCCAAGAGTAAGATTGTTAACAACCAACTCTGGAATCCTGGAAGCGACCTTCTCTAACTCCTTAACTCTCGACTCTAATGATGTAATCCTTTCAGCATCAGTCGTAGGAGTAACTGAGATGGTTGTCGGTCCAGGTGGTGTAAGCGAAGCAACATGTGAATCATATGTAAGCGGTGGAGGCGGCTGAGACAAATCTGCCTGCAGATGATCAGATGCAAATGTGCTTGCTGTAGTAGTCGGAAACGGCTCCGAACATACTAAATCAACAATCTCCTATAAACATCAGACAAAAATTAAATAAGTAATTGTTACATATTACTCTGTCTCAATCTCTAATTAATTTTGTAATACTTGTAGTACTAAACTTATATCTCTTACCTCAGTAGGTACAGAAATCGGTTCAGACTCTACCGATATTATTCTCTCCACTTGCTCAATATCTTGAGCAACTGTCACAGAATTAACTGTCTATGTTTAACTCCTGATAAATAATAAGTTAAGATTATCTAACTTTTAAATAAACTAACCGTCTCTGATGGTCAAGGTCCTCGAACGCTTCTGACGTTGAGTAACAAGAGGAGTATCAATATCCTCAGGACCTTCCTCAAGAATATTGAAGTCTAGATCGACTTCCTTACCCTTCCTCTTCTTCTTCTTAACAGAAATAGGCATCTCCCTGGAGCCATGTCTAACAGTAGAAGTATACGGAGGAGGAGAAGGTGTATTATCAGAATCATCATCTGAAGCCGTCTCACCATCACGACCTTCAGATGGACCAACAGGATCCTAAATTTTAAATATGTTAAACATTTATGATTAGCGTAAAGCTTTATCATACAAGTTCTATATATTTAAGAGTAATCAGATATAATACCTTAACAGGTACAACCTCTGATCTATCTTGCTGTCTCTGCTCACCCTCAGGTCTTGCAACCTCTGGGTCTGCAGCCTCAGCTTCAGCTTCCTGTATATAATGATATTTATATTTTATGATTAATTAAGTAACCTAATCAACTAAATATCCATACCATTATCATTATAGAATTATATTATACTATAATATTTAAAAATTACATCATTATAATAATATCATTATATAATTAAAATAATACCTGTTCAGGTGCAACATCAATATACTGATCAATCGCTTGAAGTAGCGGATCATTGGCATCATCATTTTGCCCTAGCACCTCTTGCACAACTTGTGCAGCAACCTCAGCATCAACCTGTTGACCTGGCTGATCTGCCTGTATCAAGACATCTTCAATAAGTGCCTGTGGCTTAGGTTGTGGAACCACAGCGGCAGAAGCAGGCTCAGGTACAGCAACAGCATCAGCAGCACCAACATCATTCCAATCATGATTTGGCGGCGTCACATATAAGGGATCAACAATATAACCAAAGAGATCACGAATCTCCGGCTTAACATACTCTTCCCTTCGTATGGTCTGCTGAAACATCGCATTGTATCCTCTGAGCGCTATAGTATCAACACGTAAGTACGGCCCAGGGATAACAAGATCAGGAATACGATGACGAATAATCATCATACAGAACCTCGGATAGATAAAAAAGCGTGACCTAACAGAACCCGAAATCTGTCGGACCAACTCACCAAAAATATAATCACAAAAACTGTATGGTTTATTGTAAACCAGTGACAGTATGGCCGATACAAGTGCAGGGCTCAGCTCATCGAAACCGCCCTTCTTTGGTCCAAAAATTGTGACTATAACATGCCACAAGAATCTCCATTGCCCAATAACAAGGGCCTTGAGGAATTGACGTCCTCTCCTCTCACCCGTATATTCCATACGTCCCAAAGCACCCTCAATAAAGTCCATAGGGTACTCGGTATTTCCATTCTCCTGGTCTTCCGTTCCTAAATGTAAAATCTCATGAAGATTACCAGCAGAAAAGACAACCGGTTGTTGATTAACCGTTGCTCGTATGACCGGCGGGTTGATGGTCTGATCATACTGAATATCCGTCCAGAAATCGTTCAGTATCATCTGAGATATAAGTGGAGACTCTGTAAGTGCATATCTAATACGAGAACGAGCAAAGAACGTCAGCACTTGAGCTACTCTGTTAGCTCTGCGTGCCGATAGATCAAGATCCACAAGAATATTGTGAACTTTATCAAACGGTCTCGCCATATCTGTTAAAGAACACAAATGACAAAAGCAATTAATACATGTTAGTAAGTTAAATTTTAAACTATAATGTATTATGAATTACAATCCATCAAACATCGAAGTTCTAAATTATATATAACTTGTTACATAAGTGTCTCAAGTCGTATATATATAAATATATATGTTATTACGTATTAAAATTTAATTCACACGTCAAAACATATATATGAACTTTTGAAGTCAAAAGTTATAAAAGTATAGCTTATTACATCAAAAGTGTAAGTCGCAAGTTACATTTTTTATAGTTTATTTCAATTCGCAAAAACCAAAGTCAACTCGCAACTCAATTCGCAAAACCATTGAACTCGCTACCCAAGTCAATCCGCAGCTCAACTCGTAAGTCGATCCGCTAATCAACTCGATCCGCTAATTCAAAATTTCAACTCGCAATTGCAGATACTGCGAATCGAGTTGGATCTTAACTCGCAAAGTAAACTGCCGTCGCGAAGTTTAAACCAAATCGATTATTTTGTCAAATCTAACACAATCAATCGATGTGTATACGGTCGTTTAGGTTCGTTTAACATTAATCCTAAGAATTCATGTCCAATAACACCTTAAATCGACGTATTTTGCTCAAATTTTAATCTGAAACCCTAAGATTATAAAACTTTCGATATCTCGTTAATGATACGGTGAAAAGTGTTGATTTATACCTCAAAAAATGCGCAATCTAATGTTGTATATAATCTACGAATTCAAAAACTCGTTCCTGTACTTGTAAAATCAAAATAAAACGAAAATAAGATTTCGCTTCGTTTCGCTTTCGCTCGTCGACTCGCAGAGGGAAGTGAACTCGCGAATATAATTGGGTTCGGTGGGGGTTTGACTCGTTTGACTGCCCTTTTATACTATTGACTCGATTCGCGAAATTTAAAGTGGATCCGCAGGTTTGACTGGTCAAACTCGCAGAGTTAAATAAAAACGCGAATTAAATGCTAAGTATAAATTCAAAACCCATTATTTGTACAAGTCTAAAATAAAATTATTTTTTACTTGTATTTGTTACGATTGTTCAACTAAAAATAGAAAATATTCAGTATAATTTAATTCCAAAGGGTAAAAACTTATTAAACACAAAAACTTTATTAAAACATAAAGATAAAAATAAAATAAAATAAAAACATAATCATAAATGAACATTGGTATCAAGTACCATTTTATTGATCACATAAACAAAATAAAATTACATAAATAAACTGAATAAGAATTTATCTACTTAGGGATCATATTAGTAAGAACAAGCTATCTTAGATTTATTAAAAGGATAAATGACAAAAATCGGCTACGTATTGCCACAAATTATTCCAAATATGCAACCTACCAAAATTATTATTCAAGTATGCAACAAACCGGAAGAACCTGTACTCATGTGGGTAATATGGTAACCTGTTACCTGTTAACCCGATAAACATCAATATTTGGCATTTTACATTTTCTTTAAAATATGATGTGGCTTTCCTTTAGCTTTTTTAAATATGAGGTGGCTTTTTATTATTATTATTATTATTATTATTATTATTATTATTATTATTATTATATGTTAAAGAGTCTTTAATAAAATAACATTTTCCTTATTTCCTTTTAATTTAAAAAATTTTCTTTTCTTTATCCGATCATCATCTTCATCCAGATCTTAATTTCATCATATGTCATCTTGATCTGAATTTCGTCAAATATAAATTCATTTATATTTAGTTTCTAACAAAATAAATCAAACGCAATATTTAGTTTCTAACAAAATCAAAATCACAAACACAAACAAAATTTATGGGTTAACACAAATCTTTTGAAAATAACATTAGATACCATTTACAAACAAAACAAAACCCAAATTTGGGTTTACACATTCAACATACAACATCAGAATCTGTATCCTAGATAATTTCCAAACCACAATCCGCCACCATGTTCGTAACTACTACACGTCGTTGTTGTCGTAAAAATCGGTTATCGAGGTGGTCTTAAACACCGTCCATCTCCGACACACAATCTTTATCAATTGCTAAATGGGACAGCCAGGATAACCGCCGTCGAAGCACCTGAATCTTTTGATTTTGGTTGCCAGCCTTTAGTCTCGGTGGTGTTTATTATCTGATTACCACTACTAATCCGTCATCTTTTTGGTGGCTCAGCCTATTGACCTACCCTTTCCTCATCAACAACTCATTAAGCTTCCGACGAGTGCGAGTGGCAAGTCTAATCGATGGAGGACTTATACGACTCTGAATATAGTTTAGTGATAGTTAAGGTGGTTATCGGTGATGTAAAATCCACCACCACCGGATATGTTTTTCCGGTGGATGAGAACGACGTCGACCCAAGGGATCTGCTACTATTTTTGTTTATACTATTTAGATTTTTGATTTTCGATCAATTACAAAAACGTGGTGTTACGAATTGACGATGGTGGTTGTGTGGCCTTGTCAGTATTGGTGGGTTATGCGTTACGGTCTAAAATCTGTGTGCATGTATGTGTAATTATGTATATCCGTGTAGTATATGTATTCGAAGTAGTTTTAAAACCATTATCATTTTTCAATATAAAAAATAATTTGGATACCAACACATATGTGACATGGATGCCACCTGTACATATGACGTGGCAAAAATATTGTTGTGGCAGCTGATGTGTAAGTCTAGTCAGCTTTAGAAAATTTGAAACGGTAAATTATGAACTTTGCAAGATCCTAGCACATATTCTTCTGGTTCGTTGCATACTTGAACAATATATTAGGTAGGTTACGTACTTGGAATAATTTGTGGCAGTACATAGCTGATTTTTGTCATTTATCCTAAAGTATAAGCAGATTGTTAGTATACATACCTCATGAAATTCATATAAATTACAGTAAAATCACAACTTATTTTATCATTAATCCACTTATATTTATAAAATTATATCTTAGATACCTTTATCCACATAACATAATTGAAAAACACATTATTCACTTAAAGTGAAAATATTTTAATATAGATAGTTCAAGACGATTACCGGTATTATGGTCCACATAAACAAATTATACTCGCACTTCTAAGTAATACCTTTATTGTTAGAATGAATATTATCAAGTGGTCTCTAATATATGATATACTGAAGAATTCTAGTAAAACACATAACACTGATCTTTAAGACAAGGTAGTGATTACATAATGTAACATACACTTGAATTTTGAGTTTAGACAAATATCAAACATACCTTGAAGATACTAGTGGTCGCAGATCTGTACATAGTACAACAAAGAAACCCTTAGTATAAACAAAATATACTTGAGAATACTATCTTAACTAATGGCTCCAGGTCTGTACATAGTACAACAAAGTTACCCTTAGTTAAGCTAATACCCATATTATAACTATTTGTCCTTTTTATAGCTTTATAATTACAGTGTATGTAATTACTATCATTCAACAATTAAGACTTATGTCATACACCATATAAAAGATACACTAGATAATAATCAAATAAATTATTACTTCTTAACACTTAGAAATGATTGTATAACTTGCCTACCAGTATATCATATGATGAATCTGTCTAGACATTTAAAACAAACAAATTATTACTTGTGGAAAGAGGTGTATAATCAAATAAATATAAATACATACCTGATAAAACAGCTGCAGTTTTAATGTAGCTTTAGTTGAACCTACTAACACATCATACTTAGGACTTAAGCTTATTATTGTGAAGCTTATTCTCCTAATGTATTATCATTTCCCATAGTTTTTGCAAATAAAAACTTAAACAATTTTAAAGAATATTATTTTTATATTCTTTAATGAAGGCGATTCCCCTCAGGTAACAAACAAATGAATGCCATACACCCCCACATTTTTTATTATTATTTTTAATATGAAATTACAACATAAAAGTACTAACTATTACAAAAATACCCTTGGAAGACTAATCACTCTGGATTTCTCATTCCGTTTAGTTGAACCAATGTCTCAAATCTTACTCTGTCGAACGCCTTTGTGTATAAGTCTGCTAAGTTATCCAATGATGGAACCTTAACTAACTTTATCAAATTCTTCTCAGCACAGTATCTAATAAAATGATGTCGAATATCAATATGCTTAGTTTTACTGTGCTTCACTGGATTGTTGGAGATCGACATATTTGATTCATTATCAATCATCATAGGAGTATTGGTTATATTTAACCCGTAATCCCGCAGTTGCTGTTGAATCCAAAGTACTTGAGAGCAACAGCTGCCAGCTGCAACGTACTCAGCTTCACATGTAGAAATGGCTACCGAGGTGTGACACCCGACGATTTAGGCTTACTGATTAACCTGCTAGAAACCTTAATTACGTGTGTTTAGTTTATTATTAGGCTAAATACTTGTAATTACTTGTGACTATTTGTATATTTATGTGAATATACGCCTACGTAATTATTTTATATTACGCTTACGTAATTAGCTATAATTATGCGCAACAACCGGACGGAGTCCGACAAACTATACAAAGTTGGTGAAAACATTTCTATAAACAACTTAAATCTATTTTTAGAATTTATTTATCATAAATTATTATTTTGTTTAAATAATACACGAAAAACCTGGACGTTTTGGCTAAAACGTCTCAAACGCAATAAAAACGCGCGAATCGCATTCGGCAACGAAACGAAACTCGATAAATATTTCGATAACTCAAAATAAAGTATTTTAATAATACTTCAATGGAAAAACATTTCAAATATATCGTGAATTAAAACGACAAAAGAAAACGTTACGCGATTTAACGAATTAACGAAATAACGAGTAAACGAACTCAGAATGTAACATAGTTTGGAAACCAAATTAAAAACACACAAACTCAGTGGGGCCCATAGGAGGGGCCGGCCACCCCATACCACACCCAACCAAAATTCATGCATTTTCAAATGATGATTATTCTCCCTACTTCCACTAACCTTCTATGCAAAAGCTCATTCACTCAAACTCTCTCTTTCAATTTGCTCTCAACTCCTTTTGCTCTCTCTCTCTTTGACTGAAAATAATCAGTCTAAAAACCACCTAAGAACCACCATTCTCAGCACCATAAACCACCACATCACCACCATAAGCCACCACTTAAATACTACACTATTCTTCTAGATTTTTACAAGGAATTGAAGCTCAAGCCTTCCTCATCTCACTTCTGCCCTTCTTCATCTAAAACATCATTGTGAGGACCTATTTCTACTCTTAATACTCTTATTAACATGTTAATATGTTCACTCAACAAGTGTTATAACAAAATATTATACAAAAACCACTTTTCTTAACTTAAAACTCATGTAAAATGCAAGAAATGTTTCTGTCCAGAAACTTTTGTCCACTTCCATGATTTTTATAAAAATCATTTCTTATTGAAATTGGACGTTTTTATAGCCTAAAAAAGTCATCTTTCGAACCCCATTGGCCTCATCTTTTTATGAGTTCGTTTACTATTTTTAATATTTTGTGTGAAATCACATAGACAATCTGTCCTACAAAGTCAGAAACTTTTCTCTCAGTAATTTGACCATAACTTGAGCTACACACCTCTAAATGACTTGACGCTAGAACCAATAGTTCGAATAATTCGTTGTCTACAATTTTCCTCTTGACCACTTTGACTAGAAATGTGTACATTATGCCCAAAAAATGAATCTTCTTGCATGTCACCAAAACTGAGTATAGGAGAGAGAAATAATGATTAAAAATACTAAAACATTTTAATAGAATCTATAAAAATTTCTGAAGCTAGGTAACACGTGGGAGAACACCTGGAAATTTTGTTGTATTTAATTTTGGACGTTTGATATTTTAAAAAATTAGAACAAATGGCTGGAAAACCTAAAAAACTAAGTTTGGGACTGATTTTGTTATAACATAAAAACCGACACTTTCGGGCTTGCTAAAAATAGAAGAAATGACTTTTTGGGACTTTTAAACATATCTAAGGGTTTTGGGAAAGTTTCGGGTCAAACCGAGTAGGTTTGACCAAGTCAACAAAAACGGGGCTCGATTTCTAAAAACCGACAAACTTACTATTTTTGGAAAATGGTAACAAAAATGGGTTTGGGTGACTTAGTTGGTAACTTTGACCAAGTTTGACCAACTTTGACCAGGTTTGACCAACTTTGACCAGATTTGACCAGCTTTGACCAACGAGTTGACCAACTTTGACCTACAGTTTAAGGTTTTTACAAACTAAATAATCTGTTAGCAACACACGATATGTACTAATGAATAGTATACAACAAAAAAACTTAATAATAGTGTCTAAACGAATTATTATTACAAACTTTCACCAACGGGTCAAAATGTTTTCGATAAATAAACATACTTGAACAACTTACTTTGAACATACTAATTGAGTGAACTAGCATAGGTGGACATTAACCCTCCACCTACACGGTTAACCTAAGTGGACTTTAACCCCCACATATACAATAGCTATAGATGGTCTTTCGAGACATCTACTTATATACAACCTTATACGTTTAGGACGTTAGAAGGTTGCAACTTGGAACACATTGCTTGCTTACTATTTGATTATTGCTTGCTACTTGCTAAACTCAGGTGAGTTCATAGCCCCACTTTTTACTGTTTTGAAGTTATTTTGGGGTGAGAATACATGCTTCCTTTACTGTTTTATGAATACAGACATTTAAATCTTATGATTTACATTTACAATATTACTGTAGAGTAATACATCTGTTTAACACTTACTAATCACAATTACCATGTTGTTGTAGAACTATAAAACTGTTTAAATCATATGATAAACTTTTATACAAGAACTGAAAACTGTTAAACTGATTGCATGATTAAACTGCTAGAGACTCCAACTTCCGTGTTAAACGTTGAACTGTGAATACATGTGGATTATATCTGATGAATATATATATACACTGTATGGCACTTTGTGCTACTTCCGGGCACTTTGGGCTACTTCCGGGCACTGTGTGCTACTTCCGGGCACTTTGTGCTACTTCCGGGTACTGTGTGCTACTTTCGGGCACTTTGTGCTACTTCCGGGCACTGTGTGCTACTTCTGGGCACTGTGTGACTTTGTGCTACTTCCGGGCACTGTGTGACTTTGTGCTACTTCCGGGCACTGTGTGCTACTTCCGGGCACGTTGTGCTACTTCCGTTTAATATATGCACACTTGATATACATTATAACTTGATAGATTCCTTGGGCACGTTGTGCTACTTCCGATACACATATGCATAATTGTTATACATGATGAACTGTTTGGATACGCCGTGCTACTTCCGAAAAACAATACGAACATGGAAAATTTGTGAAAAACATTTTAACAAAACCTATGAACTCACCAACTTTATATTGACCCTTTTAGTATGTATTCTCAGGTTTACAGACACAGTAGGACTACCCACAGGAAACAAGACAGTAGGATGCTTTTGGAAAGCATAGCTCGAGTCGCATATCTTCAAACAAGAAATTTAATTGCATTACAATATTTTGTATCAACGACTATGTATTAGAAATCTCTAGGCTATTTTTGCGAACTCCAATGTTTTTGGGTAACAGTTGTAAAAATTTGATTATGGCAATGTAACTATTTTTTTAAAAACGTCTCATGTAGAGGTCGTTTGTTGTAATCTTTGAGTGATGATATTTAATTTAGTCGGCGCCCCCGTGACACCTCATCCTTCCGCTGCCACGTGTGTTTGGGGGTGCGACACGAGGTCTGCTTCTTGCACTGCCAGGATACTAATCTACCTCCTAGGAATTGATATCCTCCGATTGTAGATTTTCTATTCTGATTGCATCCTCCATAATTTGAATCAGTATAAGCGACGAGATCTAAGTCTCCATCAGTCGGATACCAAAGTCCCAGCTTCGGTTTCCCCTTGAGGTAACGAAATATTTGTTTAACAGCTTGCATGTGTGACTCTTTCGGATTAGCCTGATATCTTGCGCATATACAAACAGCAAACATTATGTCAGGCCTAGAGGCAGTTAAATATATTAGTGACCCGATCATGGCTCTATAAAGAGTTGGATCCACATCGCTATCACTCGATGTATTTGGACCTAGTCCATGATTGACTGGAATAGGAGTATTGTAGACCTTACTTTCATCAATCTTAAAGCGTTCCAACAGCTTATGTGTATATTTATATTGATGAATAAAGAATCCGTCCTTCTTTTGATCAACTTGTAACCCTAAGAAGAAATTCAATTCTCCCATTGTAGACATTTCAAACCTTTTTCTCATGACTTTCTCAAATTCTTGACACATCTTTTCATCAGACGATCCAAAGATAATGGCATCAACATAAACTTGCACGAGAAGAAAGTCTTACTTCTTCCACTTTACAAACAGTGTACTATCGATCGATCCTCTTGTAAAACCATTCTCAAGTAGATACATTGATAGCGTTCCATACCACACCCTAGGTGCTTGATGTAATCCATATAGAGCCTTATTCGGTCGATATACTCTATCTAGATACTCAGGATCAGCAAACCTTGGCGGTTGTGAAACATACACCAATCCTTCCACTTTGAAATATAAGAAGGCACTCTTAACATCCAACTGATAAACCTTTATAGCTTTAAATGATGCAAATGCTAAAAACACCCTAATTGCTTCTAGCCTAGCAACTGGTGCAAACACTTCATTGTAATCTATACCCTCTTGTTGATTAAAACCTTGAACCACTAGACGAACTTTATTGTGAGTAACGATTCCCTTATCATCTCTCTTGCACTTAAATACCCATCTAGTTCCAATTGGATATTCTCCCTTTGGAAGGTCAACTAACTCCCATACTTGTAGTTTAGAAAACTGAGATAGTTCTTCTTGCATTGCTTCAACCCACGAACTTTCTTTTAGAGCCATTTGAACATTTTTAGGCTCGACTTGTGAGATAAAGCATGAATATAGACATTGATTAGGAATCCCTGTCTCTTTCATTTCAGAATACAAGCTTGGGTACTCTAGGTTTTCAGACGTACTAGCTTTTGATTGAGTCCTTGTTTGAACAGGAGTATTAATATCACCGATAATATTTCCAATCAGATGATTCTTACTCGTTCTAGTTGAAGCAACATGCTCAACTGGAATCTCGTCTCCTAAATTAGTACCTATTTACTCATAGACACTATGTTATTCAGTAGTGTCTTCCAAATCCGGTACACCCTCTCTAGATAGCTGTAAGTTATCAATACCAGCAGATATTCTTAACTGTCTTAATGGAGTGAGGATATCATCCACTAATTTTTGAGCCAACTCTTCTTCAGTTAAAGGTGTCTCTACTTTGGATTTTTGAGATCCACTAGTAGATGGTTGATTTGGATCAATAACTATCTTGATTCCAGAATTCGGAACACTCGATGTTGAAGTATGGCCAGTATCCACATCTTCAGACACTAAATGTTCAGCTATCTCTGAATCACTGACATAGTCACTAATGGGAACCTTAAATGATGCAAAGAGATCTGAATAATCAAATTGCCAATCAACTCCCTTATGCACATCAGGTGAGTAGCTAGTAACTTCAATGTTATAAACTACTTCCAAACGTCCCGTGACTTTATTAAAGACTCTCTTGTTTGGCGAATTGGGCATATAACCTAGGAAAAATCCTTCGCCAGCCTTCTCACCAAATTTAGCTTGATGTCCGGTCTTTAATATGGTGCATGAAACTCCAAAGGGTTCAAACCCTTTTAAGTTTGGTTTCTTATTGTTCAAAAGCTCATAACAAGTCTTTTTCTGCTTTTTAACTGTAAGAACTCTATTTAGAACATGACATGCTGTATTCACTGCTTCTGCCCAATAAATGATCGGAAGCTTTGAATCAGCAAGCATTGTTCTAGCAGCTTCAATCAACATTCTATTCTTCCTTTCAGCTACACCATTCTGTTGAGGTTCATAAGGTGCACTGAATTGATGAATTATCCCTTTGCTTAAGCAATAGATATTCAATGTTGAATTTTTGAATTCTGTTCCGTTGTCACTACGAATACGCTTCACTCTCTATTTATAGACATTCTCTACTAGATCAAAGAACTCAATTAGAATTCCTGGAGTTTCATCCTTAGATCCCAAAAAGAACACCCACGAGAATCTAGAATAATCATCTGTGACAACCAAACAGTACCATTTGCCACTTAAACTTCTCTTGCTTATTGGGCCAAAGAGATCCATGTGTAGCAATTCAAATGGTGAGGAGATAGAGTTTTCAGTCTTAGATCTGTGTGGTTTCTTGTGCTGCTTTCCTTTCATGCAAGGAACACACTTATCTTCAGACTCGAAACATTTTTGTGGTACACCTAGAACCAAACCATTTCTGGTTATATAGTTCATTTTTCTCCATTTCAGGTGTGCCATTCTCCTATGCCATAATAATGCATCTGCTTCTGAAGCTTTGGATAATAGACATGTAGACACCATTGAAGAACTAGGACCACCCATGTTTATTGCATAAATGTCTTTCTTTCTTGGTGCCCTCATCAATATCCAATCATCAGGTATTTTAACTCCCGGCTTCAGGACTAAGGCTTCCTTTTCATTAAAATGAACTGGATGACCTTTATCACAGACTAGGGAAACACTCACTAGGTTGTGAGTTAGTTCTTCAACATAGTTCACATCCTCAAGAGTCAAAGTTCCATTTGAAACTTTTCCTTTTCCCGTAATTACTCCTCCTTTGTCTCCTGCAAAATTAACCTTTTGCTTGAAACCTTCCTTGAAGTCCTTCAGTAGACTTCTTTCTCCTGTCATTTGTCTTGAGCATCCACTGTCCACATACCACCAGCTTTCCTTGTTCACAGTCTGCTCCTGCACATAAAAAGTTGTACACAATTAGTTTTCAAGAGGGACCCAAGCCATTACGGTCTTGGTTTGTCCCTTATCATCAACAATCTGAACTTCCTTGAAATAACCATAACTGTTCCCATCGGGAGTCTTGGTTACTTTCACAGGAGTTTGAGGCTGTTGATGATCAGAAGTCTTTTGCCTATGAGGAGAGTGAGTAGAAAACCTCCTAAGCACATAACTTTGTCCTTGTGCACGTGAAATAGAACCACTCTCAAACTGACTGTGGTTTCTACTGGGGGTCCTAAATCTCGACGGTGTCTTATCTCTAGATTTATTTAAAACATTATCAGATTGAGAATAAGGCTGTTTAGGTTTAGGTGGAGAGACACTATGAGTACCATCTCTTTTCAGAATATTTACAGGTTTACTACCTAATCCCGGTTTGGTACCTAACCTGTCCATAACTGAACTAGAATTGGTCTGTGTCTGGTCATTAATCACTAACTTATGTGATGCTTTCGGCTTTTTGTTTGGACAACACGAAGCTACATGTCCCTTTTGGTGACATTTGAAGCAAGACATCTGTTTACGTGATTTACTAACTTTTGCTTTTTCATTTGGAGTCTTAGGAACTAAAGGATCAGATGTTTTCTTCTTATTAACCCTATCATCAGTCTTAGTATAATTAATCACTCCACCCGATACAAATTGTATTTTGGTGAGAGGTGAAACCTTACTATTATCCGATGACAAATTCTTAACAACATTCTTATGTGCCTCAGATTTATCTGACTTATTAGCTACTGTAACCTCAGGATTAGCATCAATCATTTCAGAATCTTCAGGAATCGGAGTGTAATTAGCATTAAAAGGAGGAGATACATCATCGTATCCTATCCCAGTCTTGTCCTTTACACTACGTTGAGCATCAAGTATTTTATCCATTTGAGATGTTCTAAAAGTCTCAAGCTTACGATTTTGCTCAACTAACTTCAAATTAAGATTTACTATTTCCCGATCCTTACTAGCAATTGTTTGATTTAAGTCTTTAATGTTCATGTAGAGACCAACTATGATAACTGATTTTCCATTTATGGTATCTCTAAGAGCTGTTCTATCAGAAGTATCAGACTTAATCTTATCTTTTAAGGCCTGTTTATCATCACTTAATCTACGCACATCCATAAGAGCTTGGTCAAGTTCAGATCTAACAGTCTTATAAGATTCTTTATCCACATTCAATTGGGATGACAAATTGCTATTTGACACAGTTAAAACACTAATCTGAGATTGTAAATCAGTAACTAAATAACAAACATCAGCAAGAGTAAGAATATCCAAACATACCATTTTTTTGTCAGTTTGTACTTCAGCCATGTGTGCCACAAACTCATCTGGACTCATTTCTGGAGTTGAATCCAGATACAGCACATCATCATCACTTGCTTTCACTTCAGACTCAGGCACCTCTACTCGTTTCTCTACATCAGTAGGCATGTAGGACATAGATTCAGCAGTTCCCTTTTGATCTTCAATCTCAGCCATCAAAGCTTCTTCAGACTGAGCTTTCCATTTGTAAGAGCCATCTAACTGCTTTACCACCAAGGCTTTGGAAGCAAGAGTACCTCCCAAACCTTGTTTTCCACTACCAGCTTCTACCTTAGGTCTTTGGCACTCACGAGCAAAATGTCCAATACCTTGACAGTTGAAACATTTGATCTTGGTCTTATCAAACCCTGATCGATTATCAACTACCTTTCTACCATTCTTCTTCAAGAAATTCTTCACTCTCCTTGATAACTGATGCGTGTGAAAGCGTGTCTTGTTTTACAATTTAGAAATGGAAATACCTAATAAATACTTTTCACACAACCAGGCAAGAATACCTGATCAAATATAAGTATAGACTTGGTAAGTCCGAGTCGAACTCAGGGAACGGTGGTTATTTAATAAAAATAGAAAATACTAATTAACTAGAAAAGCAGTAAATAGGGGGCGTTTGAGTTCCGTTCGAACATAAAATCTGTAAATAATAATTAAAACTAAATAAAAATTAAAATTAAAATAATAAAATAATAAATAAATAAAAATAGGAAGGAATAGTAATTGTATAATTAACTTCACTCAGATTCATATATCCAGATTCATTGCATATTGATTTATTTAATTGTGATTTCTTTTATATCAACTTAGTTACTAATCAAAGATTCTAAATTGAATGTAAATTAGCCAACGGTTCGGGTCTAACTAATTACTATAATTTAGGGTTCTACATTAAACATCGATCTGATGTCGCAAGAATTGTACGTTTCTATTGCGTGTCTTTCCCTAACTTATGCTTTAAACATTCACAACTTATTATAATTGACTCTAATGGTATGAATCAATAATACCCAATAATTTCTTATTGTCTTGTTCACTTTAGATTGCATAGATCTTATTATCTTCTCCAAAAGGTTTAGATCGGCGGGGAAACCCTGACCCCGTGTACCCTTTGGGTACCAACTGGCATCGCGCTTCTACCAGCCCCAGGCAATGAGTCCGAAGACCCCCCCTGTCACCACGCATGGATCTTATTATCTTAACCTATCAGATTCAACATATTTAGCAATGGTTAAAACTCTTAGAGTTATAAACCATCAATAATCACCAATACCCAAGGAAATCAATCACTTTAATATTACTACTCACGTTAAGAAATAATCACAAGCAATCACCAATAAACAAGGTTCTACAAGTAATATAATAGTTTTCAATCAAATAACTTGTTCAATATGCAATTACAATCATTCAATAATCATAATCTGAGCTTAATCAATCACACAACTACTTAAAATATTCAATTCATCATTTAATATATAAAACTCAGATTATAAAATACCAAAATCATCAATGATATTGAAATAACGAGAGTAATACCAAATCAAAAGACGAACCACTCGAAACTAGAATGAAAGAACTTCAATCTTGATCTCTCGTGCCTCCAAAAGACTCTTAAAATTCGTAACTAAGCCTCTGGAACCGAAAACAATAAACCCTAATCGAAATTGTGGTTTTTTTCTAATGGTTTAGAATTGCCGAATTTATATATTCTGGAAAAGTGATCCATACGGCGGATGGAATAATCCATCCGGCGTATGGATTGAATATAAGCCCAACCCAGCTCCGCGTATGTCTAGGCTCTGGGCCTTGACCACTGATCCATACGGCGTATGGAATAATCCATACAGCGTATGGAATGATTTTTCCAGATTTTAACTTCTTTTTCCTGCATTCTCACCATTCTCGTTCTAACTTTTATTCCACTCTTCAAAAATGCACCATTTGACTCATTTATTTGCCACTTTCTGTCTCTTTTCTCAAAATCCTTCATTTCCACTGCTATTTGCAAATATGAACGAAATTAATATCTAAACTAAACAATTTGCAATAAAAACACGTAGGGATCGGGATAAAATGCTATGCAAATATAGTACTTTTACACACTTATCAATAACATAGCCAGTTGATCCTGGAGATCTATTTCTTCAAGATAGTCAGAGTCGATTTGATCATAATCTTCATCAAAGAGAATCGGATCATTGATTTTACTCTGAATGTAGTTCTCATACGAAGCAACAAAGGAAGCAAGAACAGACAGTTGCTGTTTAGCAGATTTCACACTTATAGGCATCTTCTGATGCTCTTGATGTGACTTCTCAGTACCTTTTCCTTTTGCTTCACTACCAGATGAGGAAAGAAAACACATATCCTCAGTTATCATTTCACCATTTTCACCAATATCACCAACTAACAAAGCAGTGGTCGAACTGGAGGAGGAAGTCGAAAGAGTTGTTTTACCATGATATAGCCCAGGATTCTGAACCTGATCAGAATCAGTATCTCTTGACTTTTTAGTGAAATCATAACCTCTGAGCTTATCAATAGCCTGCTCTAAGGTCATGGTAGCATATCTTGTTTCATTATCCTTGAGCATAACTCCATGCATTTCCCACTTAGAAGGTAAACCCTCAATAAACTTGTCGGTTTTCTCCACTTCTTCTACAGTAATCTCATGGTTCTCAAGCTCACTCAGTACGGGTAACATAGCATCAAGATCTTCTCCCTTCAAAGCTTTAAACACAGTAAACTGCTTCTTGAGAAGATTCTTCTTGCCAGCTTTCACTTGTGGACTACCCTCACCTCTTTTCTCAAGAGCTTCCCAGAGCTCTCTAGCAGTATGAAAAGATTTCAGCTGATGATTGATCTCTTTAGGAAGACACATCTTAATACAAGAATGAGCCTTGTTCTCAGTTTTAAAGTCCTCCTTTTGTTGATCATTCATGTTCTGATAGGTAATGACCACAGTAGCATTTTGAACAGTTTGAGTAGGTGCAGTGTATCCAGTTTTGATACACATCCAGATTGAGAGATCATGGAATCTACAGTAAGATTCAAATCTATCTCTCCAATTGTAATAGTCTTCAAGTCTTAACAATTTAGGCGGAACATTAGATTTTTCAACCTCGTGGTCCATCTCAATAATTTTACTTAAATCAGACATCTTTGAAAAATTCAGACTGTTTTGCGAGTTCAGATTAATCTCGATTCGCAACTCAGTTCAATTCGCAATCTTTGCTCGATTCGCAAACTTCAGTTCGCCAATCTCAGTTCGGATCGCAACAGATGTCAACTCGCAAGTGATCTCAGTTCGTAGGAGATCTCGGTTCGCAACTTGGTTCGACTCGCACAACCTGGTTCGGTTCGCAAGTTCAACTCGGTTCGCAGACGAAGCTGAAACCCTAATCTCGACTCGCGAAACGGCTGAAAACCCCGAAAACGTAAATTTTTGGTATTTTTACGATTGAAACTAGTGATTTCGATCGTAAACAAACCCTAAATCGTCCAGAGAGCAATTTTGATCGTTAATATGTACTAATGCACGTAAAAACGATCCAAAATCAAACGCGATTAATCACAAAAACTCCGAACTCACTCGTATTTAGCCCGAAAGCTCTGATACCAGATGTAAGTCCCTAGTTCTAGGATCGATAACTTCGTTATCTATAGTATTAAGGTGCGGAATCCCTCAATACGATGTTATCTTACTGTAACGAATAAGTTCGTGTTTAGGTTAACTAATACTTAGCTTTAAACGATTAAACGTCAAAGCCTAGCCTTTAGGATTATGTTTTCTCTGGATTATCAATTCGCAGGTTGCAGTTTTGTGAGCAAAAGTCGTTCAAAAGTTGTTATGTTTTTCACGAATTAAAAACATATATATACTTTGTCTCAACTCGCAGCCGCTGGGCCTACGAGTTGACTCGACTTGTCATGCAGCCCAAGCCCATTAACAGACTCGACTCGTTGTCCTTATCCTGCGGGTTCAGATCTCATCTCACAGCTCAACTCGCTGCGACTTGAAATCTCGACTCGCCAAACTTATTTATTTCATTTTCGATATTCGTCTAACACTTTAACGCACTAATATATTTAACGAATATTAACAACAAAACAAATATTCATTTACAAATCTAAACCAATACACAAACAAGATAATAATTACACCAGTCCTATTTCAAGCTAGATCTGTTATCACACCCCCTAATTTGGGTTGTGATAGTCCCGTACACGTAGGATCTGATCGGATCACTTAATCAATGAATAACAAACGATAATGATTCACGAACACACAAACAATTCTCTATAATCTTGTATATATTCACAATTGAAATATAAACGATTACAGAATACAAACTCAAACTCTCGTTCTCTCCTCTCTGCTCTCTCAAATTCGGCTTTCTCTCTCTCTAAAACGCTAACCCTAGAAATGAGTTATAACACTCTATCTATATCAACCTATTGGGCCCTGCGACGTTAAGCCCAACGTCGCAGGCCCAGACCCTTGCGACGTCTGACCCAACGTCGCTAGCCCAATTCTATGTATATTCTATATAATTACATTTCGTTTACATACTCGAATATACACACTAAACACATCATACGTAGACTAATTGACTTTGACAATTACAATTGTTTGACCAACTGACTGACACACAAAATGCACCAACAAACTCCCCCTTGTCAGCAGCTTGGTCAAATAAGTCTTCAATTAGTCTTCATCAACAAACTCTTTCATGTCTTTGACAATCAGAAACTCCCCCTTTGAGATAGCATGGTTTTCCAAGAAATCTTGATGTCCAAATTCATGTGACTGACACAAATTTATCATACAATAAGATCTTCAAACTCAGTGACCATCTCTCAATCATCAGCAGCTTCTCCGATAGAATTATCTTCACAATCTTTGGAGAATAACCGACATCCTTTACATCTTCAATATTTGACTTTAACAAGATATGTGATGTTTGACGAAAATAACATAGAAATAAAATTTTTTTGTATTTTTCTTTATGAATGAAAAATAAATAACAAAGATTAAAATAAATTGGGAAAGGATTGTTTTAAGTCTGCTTAGGGATCATATCAGAACAACATGCAATTATTAGGGAATAGTAAGTGTTATTTCGATCATCAGTATATTTGTCCACTTTAAATTTACTTAGCACATTTAATACACCCAGTATAAAAATTATATCAAGACGATTACTGGTATTGTTTTTCCACTTAAACATGTTACATCCGTATCTGTGAGCTAACCTTTATTGTTAGTATGAATATTTCACCGTGGTCCCCACCATAGACATACCCCTTTAGCCCAGACAAGAACATAGTTTCCAAATTTAGAAAGAATATAAGAGAATCAATTTTAGGAATCAAGCCAGCGGTGACAGGTCTGTACTTGTGTACAACAGAGCGACATACACTTGATTCAGGTTTAAGCAAAACCGATCGCAGTCAAACCAAACTTGATTTATTCAATTGGCGACCTTGACCAGTACCTTAAATATAAGACTTTGCAAGTACATTGACTCACGTTTGCTTAGTTTTGAGAATATACTGAATTGAGACCAGGTCCGTACTTACGTACAACAGAGGAAACAAACAGTATACTCCCCCAAAAGATCTCAGATATTCAATCCAAAATTAGAAGTATGTCAAGCTACGCTAAGGAATTAAGACTTAGTGTCGTACATCACAAGGTGTTTACCACAAGATCATAGACACGTATTTGAATTACTTCTTAATAACCCATAGACCGGTATGTATCATGCCTACCAATACATCATATGATGAAGATAATTTTCATAAAAACTGTATTAAGTATGCTAGATAAACCTACTGATACATCAAGGATAAACCTTAAAACTTCCATTTTGTGCATGTTCCCCGATGTACTATCATATCCCAAGTTGTTTTACAGACACACAATCCAACATCTTTTCAAGAATTAAGAATCTTGCTGTTCACATTTCTGAATTAAATAATCAGAATTTTTAATATTCAGAATTACTCCCCCTGAACAGCAAATTCTTATATCCAATCCAAAAATACTCCCCTTAAACATTAAACATATTTTTGTAATTTTTTAATTGAATAAATTTCGCAACATTGCATTTCTTTAATACTAAAAAATATAAAGAATGGCTGTTGCACTAAACAAATAAAAAAAATAAAATTTAAATAAAAGTTTCAAAATCACATATCAAGTCAAGTCAAATGACTTTTAGCACTTTTACCACCTCGAAACTTCAATGATCTCATCCATCCAATCACAAATCATCATCGCATTCTTCCAACAATATCCACATCCATGCAGTCACTAAAAATGTTAGCTTTCAATAATCTGACTGCACCACCACAAACAATTAAACGTTAGTACTTATGGGACACCCAAGCCTTGATAGACTTGGGTTCTCCATGATCATCCATAACCATCACATCAATGAGTTTATGATATTTTAAAAACTCAGAGGATTTCATTGATGTGTTGTTTGTGGATTTGGGTTTCCAAACCTTTGTAGGTTCAGATGAGTTGTTTTCAACAATGTTGTGCTGTTGAATTTGAGGTTTACTAGGCACAACTTTGTTTACTCTAGCCACGGGTTTTGGAGAAGAGGATGCATATCTTGATATAGGCGAATACGAAGCACGCCTAGAAAACGATTTTGAATAAGAATTCCTAAAGGAGGAAGTTCTTGGCATCCCTCTACCAAACCTATCTAGGGATAATAACCGACAATCCCTAATTATATGTCCTTGTTGTCCACAATGGAAACAAGAACGTCTCTCAACATAAGATTTATTCCAATGAGTTCCCTCAAATCGTTTCGGTGGAGGACAATACACAGAAGGTCTATGACCAGGAACATTTGTTGAACATGCACTCTTAGGTGGACATGTTGAAGTAGATGTTCCTGAGGTTGAGTTAGTTGATTTTGAAGGTTTATTCTTTTCAGATTTATCAACTACAACTTTTGAGGATTCATTGTCAACCTTAGCTTTGCCTTTGCATTTAAAACAATCATCATTTTCAGTTGTAATGATGAAATTTTCAGGTTTGACATTTATTTTCTCAACCTTAATGGTAGACTCTTCAGGTATATCTTCTACCTCAACGACCTCCTCAACACGAACTGGAGGTGCACTATCAGACTTAACAAACTTAGGTAAAGGATACTCTGGCCTTATGGTTTTCTCCTTTGCCTGTTTGTTTTGCTTAGCTTCTTTAGCTTTAATACCATAAAGCTTCATATAATCAACTGGAATCTCTTCAAGACCTTCCTTAACAGGCATAGGACAGTATTCGGCGTGGAAAGGTGGTGGTACTTGATTATAACCAAGTCCTGCCTTCTTTTTACCGCCTGTCCCTTGCTTATTAACGATTTCATTAAAGACAAAAGTTGCGGATGAAGAACCTAAAATTTTGCTTTTATGGTTATCGTACTCACTTTTTAAATCAAAAAGCTCTTTATTCAACAATTCAATTTCAGCAAGATAACTATTAATTGCATCTTGTTGACTAAAGACTTTTGCTTTATAAGTTTGTGTGTCTAACTTATATGCCTCAATTTTGTTATCATAAAGTTTCTCATTAGCTTTAAGAAAATTGTTTGATTCAGTAAGTTTGACAACCTTTTCTCGCAACTCTAAATTGTCATATTGATAATTCTCAAGAGATTCAGTCAATGTAAAACAGGAAACACAGTTTATGGGTACCTCAGGTTCATCATGTACCTCATGTATTTTTGCCAAAAGCGCACTGTGTTGAACCTCTCCTTGAAGTGCACTAAAATCAAATATTCCCTGAGAATACACTGTCATCGCCTGTGATGTTGTGTTATTCTCTGGAGTCTTTGGAGCGGTAGGAGTAGTGAATCCAGATGAATGATATTTTTCTTTCTCACACTCCTTAGCAAAGTGCCCATGAATCTGACAGTTCTTGCATTTCACTTTGCTTTTATTAAAACCAAGACCTGTATCACCATCGTCATCCAGGTCCTTTTTGCCCGTTCTCTGAAGAAATTTCTTAGTTCTTTGGGTTATCATGGCCATGCTCCATTTGATGTCCATTTGCTCGAGATCGTCGGAATCGATCTGTTCAAAGTCTTCCTCAGTAAGCTGTAGAGTACTAGCCTTCTTTGAAAGAAAATTCTCATAAGAATTGAGAAAAGCTGTAAAGATTTTAGCATGTTCCTCAGTAGACTTTGAAGGAGCGGTATGAGAAGTATAGGAAGTATATGAAGTGCTAGTAGAAGTAGATGCTGCTGAGTTGCAAGTAGATCTGGAAGTATCATTTAGACTAGGAATTTGAATATTATCCTCTGACTTCTTTTCCTTTTGATCGTAAGCCGCTATAAGGGCATCCCATAATCCTATAGAAGTTGATTGATCTTTAAATTTATTAATCACAACTTCTGGCAAGCACTTGGTAATCATCTCATACACTCTATTGTCTTTATCAAACTCTGCTCGTTCCTTGACTGACATTTGTGCTCTTGACTTAAGCACCCCATCGAGTCTTGGTTGCTCATATCGATCAATGGTGTTAAACCAGTTGAACAGATTTGGATCTTTGTATTCAATGAAATTGCATAACTTAATCTTCCAACTCGCAAAATCACTATAGAACAAAGATGTAGAAGGAGGCACTCTGTTACCAAAAGCCATTTACGAATTTTCCCTCCAAAACGGATTTGAAAATTTTTAAAAAAATATCCGAGTACAGCGAAACTTTTCCGACACTAAAATGAAGTTATTCTAAGCCTAAAAACAAAATTTGAAATTACAAAATTTTCGCGTTTTTTCCCGCCAAAATTTCGTCCGAAAACGTCAAAAACTGGCCGGGTAAAAATGAAACTTTTTCCAGACTAAAATTGAACAGTTTTAAGCCTATGGAAAAATAATTTTTTTTTTTTTTTTTTTTTTTTTTTACGAATCTAGAACGAGGGTAATGTGGCAGAAAAAATTAGCAACCTCGCAGAAGTCCGATGACTCAATTAAGAATCGAAAATGCGACGTAGTGTGTAACGTCGCAATCCAACGTCGCAGAGGCTAGCGACGTCGCAGCCTACGTCGCAATAACCACTTAAGGTCAAAATCAATAACGTCGCAAGCGACGTCGCAGGTGATGTCGCAAAATCAAGCGACGTCGCACCTGACGTCGCGGCTAAGGTCGCAGTGACCAATTAAGGTCAAAAGTGAGACGTCGCACACAACGTCGCTAGTAACGTCGCTAGTAACGTCGCAGAACTTAGCGACGTCGCAACTAACGTCGCAAAAACGCGACTGCAGGAGCCAAAAACCCAAAAACCGAAAATTTTCGAAACCCTAACGAATTACGAATGAAAATCGACGAACAAACCCAGAAAACACCTTCAGAAATCGAAATCTTCAAGCAACCTAACCCAGAAACGAAGATTAATCAATAAAACCTTCGCGAATCAAACCGAAAACGTTCTAAAGCACGATCCGAAACCGACGAATCCTTGATTCTACGGCTCTGATACCAGTTGATAGTCCCGTACACGTAGGATCTGATCGGATCACTTAATCAATGAATAACAAACGATAATGATTCACGAACACACAAACAATTCTCTATAATCTTGTATATATTCACAATTGAAATATAAACGATTACAGAATACAAACTCAAACTCTCGTTCTCTCCTCTCTGCTCTCTCAAATTCGGCTCTCTCTCTCTAAAACGCTAACCCTAGAAATGTGTTATAACACTCTATCTATATCAACCTATTGGGCCGTGCGACGTTAAGCCCAACGTCGCAGGCCCAGACCCTTGCGACGTCTGACCCAACGTCGCTAGCCCAATTCTATGTATATTCTATATAATTACATTTCGTTTACATACTCGAATATACACACTAAACACATCATACGTAGACTAATTGACTTTGACAATTACAATTGTTTGACCAACTGACTGACACACAAAATGCACCAACAGGTTGCGGAAGTGAATCGGGTCGGGGCGTGACAAATCAATAACCAAAGCACAAGATATATGGTAAACGAGTCTAAATGAGACGTTTTAGAAAATACATTGAAATACAGTACGTTACATAAGTTTTCAAAAGTAATAAGTCATAACAATACATTATTAGTGAGTTCGCAAATCGATTCAAAAAGATTTTAAATACATAATCCTAGTACAAAAGATAATGCCAGTAAAATCTTCATAAGAGTATACATGCGACTCGCACTAGCTTAGCATATATGTAGATCCTGCAGGGCCATCCTAATCTTGCTGCGTACCTGAGAATGCATCACTAAAGGGGTCAACCAAAAGGTTGGTGAATCTCACAGGTTTATAGTAAAGAACAGTTTGAACACATCAAGTAGTATAAGTAAGTAAATATTGCACAGTTGCAATAGTTTCGATATACATTGCCATGAGCACCATAGTTGAAGCTTAACAGTGTAGTGTGAATGGTACAGTCAAGTACAGTATCACGTACCCCCGTGAATGCTATCCGAACACTCATATGTAACAAATACTAATATGCCTGTTTCTACGTTGTAATCCGTGGTATCGCTACTACCCCAGGCAGGGATTGTCAGTCCCAAATGGATCCATCTACTAGTAATCGCGCTTAAGTCCATAACTAACAACTTATGATAGGAGGCTTTCAGTGGATAAAAGTAAAACCCATGCAATCGATATACCAGTAAATCAGTAAGTAAATCAAGTAAGTAAGTTCATGTGTTCGAGTAAAACAAGCAATGCATCTCCCCCAAAATAGTAAAACAGTAAAAAGGGGCCGTGAGACTCACCTTTGGGTGCTAGCTTCCCTAAGTACACGTGAAATCCAATTGTAACCTCCTAGTGTCCTAAACACGTGAGGTTAAATGTATAAGTAAGTGATTTAACAATTTGTTCAAAGTTCATTGTTTAGTTACTTAGTATTTCTCGAGTCGTATCATTTGTTGTGTGTAAGTATATATATATATATATATATATATATATATATATATATAAATATATATATATATATATATATATGCTTTGAATACGTGGTTTACGTATTAAAATGTATATTAGTTTTATTGGTTATAAAACTTCTTGTTGTATTTATAAAATAACATCATAGTTAATGTGTTTTAAGATTAATAGTCACGATAATATAATTGTTTTGAAAGTCGTATATATATGTTCCAAAAACATAAGTCCCGTTTGTTTCAGAATATATTTACCTATATATATCTTTGTACTCGTTAGATTCATTTGTTTATATCCGATAATTGTTATTGTCTCAAAAGTTTTAGTACAAAACTTTTATATTAACAATTGTTAAACTCGTTCCAAAAATTGTCGTATTAGTATATTTTCATTTGAGTCGGGTGTAGGTACAATTGCATAAGTTTTATTTATCCGAAGGTATATATATTTATACCCGTATTATTTATTGTTGTGTATATATATTATTTATATGTGGTAGAATATTAATAAGTGAGTTTTATGTACATATGTGTTCAAAAGAGATTAGTTAACTAAAACAAAAAGGGTCAAAACTGGTCACAGGTTTCGAACCTGTGACCTTGTGATACTAGCCCCCAAGTGTTAACCACTAGACCAAGTGTAATACCTGTTTAAAATCTTTCTAAGTTTATATATATATATATATATATATATATCTACATTACAAGTTTGCCACAAAAATATAAAGGGAATCATAAACTGGTCACGGGGCTCGAACCCGTGACCTTCAGCTTCCAGTCGTTTAACCTGTAGGCCAGCCACCTATTTTGTTAACATTTTGCACAGTATATATGTATATGTATTTGTAACTAGTTTGTAAAAAAATGAAATTAACTCAAAACAGGTCACAGGTGAAGATAGAACCTGTGACCTTTGCCTTTGAATCAATACGTCCCAACCACTAGGCTATTGCCTACTTCTTATTTATATGTTATCAAATATATACATATATATATATTGGTAAGTTTGTAATATGTGTGGGTTTTATGCTTCGGCCAACAGAACTAGTTCTAGTTAGCCGATCATTTCACAATCTCGTTCTCTATCTTTTAATCTCGACATACAACGTGGGTATAACAATAAAGCGCAACGGTTTCAAGTTTTATAAACATGAAAATGTAAGAGAGAGAAGTGGTTGCTCACGGTGGAGGTGACGACCGGAGGCGGTGAGGATGGTGCCGAGGTGGTGATGTTTTTGTTGTCCCTGCTTACTCCTTCCCCTGATTATGATGATGAATCGGTTGATGATGATGATACGGATGATGATGATTAAGTGATCATATTTGTTTGTGATTAAAGATTTGAAATGAAGGTTGAAGATGATTTGTGAATACTTAGTTCTTGCTTCTGCTGGTTGTTTGCTGTTGTCGATGGAGAAAGAAATCACAGAAGAAAAGTTTGGTGTGGCTCAAATAATTGAGATATGTGTTTGATCAAAGTGAGGGAGGGAATGAGTTATATAAAAATACATCAGTGATCAAATATTTCAAAGGAAGTACGGAGTTGAGCAGTAGCTTGTCGACAGATATTATTATGGTGTGTTTGAGTTTTTAACCCGTTAATTCTGGGCACGGGTATAATTAGTGCAAAATAATATTTAATATTTAATATTTTTATTTTGTAGATGTTCTCCAGATACGTTATTTAAAGTCAGAAAAATAACATTTTGATTATTTTTTTACTGTTGTACATTTTGTACATCTTTATTTAGAGTGTCCAATTAGGTGCCAAATTACAGTTGAATTTCGAATTCATATTTTGAGGTAATGTTCCAAATACTTTCAAATGAATGAGAAAAATAGGACTTTTTAATATTTTGACCTTTGGGTATGTTTTACAATTGTTTCTGTTCACGTATAATACGTTTTATATATAATCGTATATTTAACGTGTTTTATCTCCATATTATAAATGTAAAAATACTTGTAATTAATAATTTAATTATTAATTATTTTGTATCACAAACTTTTGTATTTATTTTATCGGATTCGTTCTTATATGTTTGTACGTAACTTTAAATTAATTACGTATATATTTAATACTTTTTGTTTTAGTTCCTACCGGGTATGAATATTAAAAGTTTAAATTTAGACCAAATTTTGGGTCATTTTTGACCGGGTGTCACATCTGTTGTCACAATCTATGTCTCAACATACAGAAACAAGAATTCATCACCAAATTATTTCCAAAACAAGAAATTGAAGCTAGAAATATACAATTAAGCTTC
The DNA here is from genome assembly GCA_949592205.1 of Helichrysum umbraculigerum. Taxonomy (NCBI): domain Eukaryota; kingdom Viridiplantae; phylum Streptophyta; class Magnoliopsida; order Asterales; family Asteraceae; genus Helichrysum; species Helichrysum umbraculigerum. Next base: position 6,382,598 of record CATIUR010000004.1, on the reverse strand, counting down.
CTTTGATCTTCTCTAACATTAAGTAAGTGATGTTCTTCAATATTTATAACCTAGAAATGGATTTTTGAGGAGTTAGAGTGATTGATGATTTCTAAGATGAAATTGATGGTAGAATTCGCTTAATTATTGTTAATTGAGCTTAAAGGAAGATGTGTTAACTTAAATTAATATAAAGGTTGTAAATTGATTTAAGTATTCTTGATGATCATGGTGATCATGGTAAGTTGTGAGAGGAGATGGATGTTAAATATGTTGAAGTAGTGTTAGTAAAGCTTGGTGGTGATTGTATTAACACTAATACAAGTTAAAGGTTATGAATTGATTAAGTGTTCATTAAACCTAATGATGGGGTTTTAGTGAATTCTTAGTAATTGATGTTAAGTGACCTTGTTAATGGTCTAAACATGTTGATTAGTAACGATTAAAGTGTTGTTGTGATCATGTTGATCATAACTTAAAAGATGGAATTGGTTAGAATTGGATTAGTTAACTTTAAAAGTTTAACTAGTTCAATTAATTGTTAAATGGTTAGAAAGTGAGTTATATGTTACTAATAATTCATATTGTTATGAAATTGAATGAAATAAAGTAATGAAAGATTAGAAGTTTTTGTGATCACATAAAGTAAAGTTATGATTAGTTGATTATGATGATTATGGGTTTGCAAAATGTGTTGTTATATGGATATGTTATATGATAGGTGATTAGAAGATGTGGCATCCATAATCAAGTGTTAGATCGCACACTTGCCTATAAAGCAAAGGTGAGTGATATGGGGGTTAAATGGGTAATGATTATATGTTCCGGATTGCTTCTGAGCAAGAGGTTCATACAACCGGTGGAAGTATTGTTTATGTTTTATATTGTGGTTTATTGTTGATTTCATATATCGTTGATTAGTTAAGTTGTTTCTTTGGCATGTGGTATGTATACATGCTAAATGGTAAGCATTGATAGAACTTGTGATATGTGAAAGTATATGAAATTATGTGATATAAGCCCTTGTAAAGATTCGTGGAAGAGATATGATATGTGTGACAACCCGTACTTAAGTGTATTAATTTACCTTAAGCTTTATTGCTATTACTTGTATTTAGTATGAAATATGACTAATTACTTGTAACATTTCGTATATTGTATATATACACGTACGTAATTAATTATAATTACGCGAATTTACCGGATGGATATCCGACACACACAGCCGTTGGTAAACATTTTCATAAGTAATGTAAATCTATTTTTATGTTAAAATAGGCGTTATTCACTTTGTATTATTATTATGAAAATAATATACATCAAAAACTATTACGTTTGGTATAAAACGTAACGTACGTGAGAAAACACGCAAATCGAACCCGACAACCGAACGAAGCAAATTTTATATTTTTTTAAAACTCAAAATAAAGTATTTAAAATAATACTTTGAAATATATTTACATATACATATACCGTTAACGAAGTAAACGAAATAAACAAGTTATAACGTACGATTAACGTCCAACCGAACAAGGAACGTAACACAAATCCGATGAGCGAGTCTCGAGCCCAACCCACAATGGGTCAGGCCCGATTTCGGTCAGCCCAGCTCAGAAAATTCGGCCCAAGAGCCCACCAAACCCCTTCCTCTTTTAATCCCTCATCCCCCTTTATTTCACTTCACTTGATACGTACACATCTTATCTTCTCTTCATCTCTTCCTCCCCTTTTCTCGATTTCCTGGAGGAAATCCCCAAGAAAACACACTCCCAAACATCTTCCAAGAACACTACAACACCTCCTTCATCATCTATCATCATCTTAATCGACTCGTGCAAGGAAGAAGACCAAAAAGATCACAGCAGCACCCTCACCTTTCAACTCACTCTAGATTTCGGTTTTCTTGAGGTAGATCTCTTTCTTTTCACTTAGATCTACTTGCTTTACATATATCTACATGCTAGTGCTTCGTTCTTGCTAGTATATGTCCAAGATCCACTCGAAAAACCAAAAGATAATACGAAAAACCGTTGGATAATAGCTTTAAGCACTGGACAAAAGTTTAGATCGACTTAGATCCATGACAACTAACTCGTTTCTTAACCAAATATAACGTTTCTTTGATCTAAACTTAAGTTCAACGAGTCTACTTTCCAAATCCGTAAGTCATGTATATTTATGAGCTTGTTTCCTATTTTAAAATAAAGAAATAAAAGTACATATCCAGGCTGTACTTTCTGATCAGAATTTTCGTCAACTTAGGATGAGCATATCTCGTAAACCACGAATCAAAAACTGATGAGACCAGTGGGAAAAGTTTGATAATTTTGTTATCTTTCCAATTTGTTCGCACATTTTTTGAAGTTTTTTAAAACTCAAGTTATAAACCAAACAACGAGCATATGTCGAAAAACTGACCTGATGGACACGTCTGTGAACTTTAATTATTTGAACGACTTACACTTGACTAAAAATTATAGAAAAAATTAAGCTAAGTAGTTAAGACATAAAAGAATGTCGTGGATTTTTCTTTGATTTTATCTCGCATGTTTACTTAGTTAAAACGCGCCTCGAAAACGACTAAAAAGTTGATAAAACAAACATAAAGGCTATTTTGGTACGAGCTATAAAATGACACTTTCGAGCTTACCAAAGTTCATGAAACTTATTTTCCATAAGTAATATGATATTTTAAGTATCGTGTAAAAGTTTTGGGTCAAACCGAGCATGTTTTACCAAGTTTCTAAAAACGAAAAACATGATTAGCCGCTTGTGTCGCAGAGGGCCCTAACCAATTGCGACACAAGCCTCTATGTCGCAACATCTGATTTTCACAAATACATGCGACACAAACCTTTATGTCGCCACGAACCCGATGTCGCAAACTTGCGACATAACCTTGGTGTCGCATTCAATCTGATTTTTACACTTAGCGACACAATAACTATGTCGCATAATAATCGAATACCACGTTATGGCGACACTACTGCTACGTCGCGCATATACTCGAATTTCATACCCTGCGACACAGACCTCTGTGTCGCAACCCTTATTAATGTCGCACCTTGTGTCGCTAAACAGTCTGTTTGGAAATACTTAATTTCATCAAGTGTCGGATTCGTACCACAATTACAAAACAACATGCAATACTATGCGTACATGCAATACCTATACTTTTATGAGTATACAATGAAACGAAACATAATAATACATCTTCGGAAATTATTATAACTTACAAACTTCACCCACGGGCCGCACATGTTTTTCTAAAACAAACGATAATACTTGGACATAACTAGTTGAGTGGACAACTAGCATGGATGGTCTTTTGAGACATCCACTTACATATAACCTCATGTGCTTAGGGCATTAGAAGGTTGCGGGTTCGGAGAACCTACTGGTTGATATTACTTTCGGATACACGTTTATTCATTTAAACGCTTACTTGCAAAGACTCAAGTGAGTCTCAAAGCCCCTTTTTACTGTTTTTTCCTAGGGGTGAGATACATTGCTTACTTTACGTGAACACAAGTACTGATTTACTTTTTATACGGATTGCATGAGTTTTACTTACTAATCCACTGAAGTCCTCCCATCATAGTCTCGTTAGTTTGGATTAAGCGTGAATATTAGTAAATGGATCCATTTGGGACTGACCTGTTAGAGTATAGCATTCAGATAATCATATTGTCACACAATTGCGGAAGCGAATAAGCACGTATATATAATAAGCTAAGAAAAGAATCATGTACCTTTTAGCTGAGCTCCAGATAAACTATTAAGGTTTAAAGTAAAACCTCTCTACGATCGCACACATGATAGTAACTCAACAGGTATGCTAGTACGCCGTTCACAATACCCACAACCCTTGTGCTTTTCTTCTTTGGTCGAACCACACAAGAACCGATCTTCGTTAGGGTTGAAAACCTTCAAACCCTAGCTTTCTAGCTCCTGAGTTGCACTTTAATTCGCAATCTTAACCCCAAGATCGAATTAAGCTTTCAAGAAATCGTATGGTTTAAGGCTGAGGCTAAGCCTCTATTTATACTTGCTGGAGCCGACCTCCAACCGCCGGTTGAGCTTCCCAACCGCCGGTTGGGTTTCCTTTTGACCCAAGTATCCACTTCACGACCCGCGTGTTCCACCGCCTTTCCATATTTGATTCCAACCGGTGGTTGACACGTCCAACCGGCGGTTGGATCAAGTTTCTAGAATATTCCATTCAATAAACGTGAACGTATTAATCAATATATCTCAAATATATATCAACTAATTATATTGAGCATAAGTGTCTATACGTGTGACCCCGTAGGCTTAAACATTTTCCGGACATGCGTTTATTTTACGTGGTCATTTCCCAATAGCTCCTACTTGATCATGTCATAATAAATGCAATAATATAGGTAAGCGTCTAGCAACACGCCAATGCTCCCAGAAATATTTAAGTATAGTTTCTTAAAATATATTATATTTCCTCCAAGTATAATATAGTTTCTTAAAGTATAATCAAGCTTCTCAAGTAAAATGATTTCAGCATTTACTATCCCTTTGTTTTATATACCTTTGTTAATTTTGGATATGGGTCAATATCATTCCATAAATTAACGATTATGTTTCTCATTTCTTTAATCAATTAAGATTACCAAATCAATCGAGACACATCTGGAATACATTTGGGTACGGCCGTACAAACATCTTAATTAACTCTAATGAGGGGCCTAGTGGTATCATACTTCAACAAATAGATGAAGGAACAAATCCTATCTAGACTACACGTGTTAGTCATGTACTTCACTACACTTCTGAAAATAGCCCTTTATTACCTCCTTATTCAGGAAAGCTAGAACTATATCAAGAAGATGCAATCCATACATGCAAAACCTACTTGCATCTCAAGTCTAAGGATAAGTAAAGCAATCATTTACAAGTTTCACTTAATGACGTCGATCCATAAAGTGATAACTTGTTAATTGGGGTAGTCCGATATGCATCTCATGGATATCATGTGAGTTTAGAGGGACCATCCATACCAATCACTCAGATTTATCTTAGTTCAACTATATTCCCACATAGTTAATCGATAATGGACATTTTAGAATAATTTGAAATTATTCAAGGATTTAAACATGTAAATATAGGACACAATTCATTATTAAATGAAAACAAACATACCAGGTACTTTAATTCATTTATTGCATAATAATTGTTTTACATCCTTTATCCAAATACTAAAACACAGAGTTACATGAAATAACTAGCATAACGAAGTCCTACGCCCTCGGCATGTTGATTAAGCTTCCCCTTAGGTAAAGCCTTCGTAAATGGATCAGCTAGATTATCATCTGTGTGAACTTTGAGTAGATTGATTTCACCTAATTCGATCTGCTCTCGAACATAGTGATATCTTCTAGGATAGTGTCTGGCCCCTTTCTGAACTCCAGGTTCATTGGCAATGATAATTGCTCCTGAGTTATCGCAGTACAACTCCATGGGGTTTTTATTTGTGGGTACCACGTCAAGCCCAGAAATAAATTTTCTAATCCAGACAGCTTTCGTCGCAGCTTCCGAAGATGCTATGTACTCTGATTCAGTTGCAGACATGGCTGTTGTGGATTGCTTTTTGCTCTTCCAATCCACTGCGGCTCCATTCAACACAAAGACGTATCCTGTCTGAGACTTCATATCGTCTTTGTCGGTCTGAAATCCAGCATCACAGTATCTAGTCACTTTGAGCTCAGCTTCAGGATTTCCACCATAAACTAGGAACATATCTCTAGCCCGTAGGTACTTGAGAATATTTTTCACAGCAGTCCGGTGACATTCACCTGGATTCTGTTGAAAACGGCTGGTTATGTTCTGAGCGAACGCCGCATCAGGTCTAGTGCATCTAACCGCATACATAATAGATCCAACAGCCGAAGCATAAGGAACTCTTTGCATACGCTCTACCTCCTCGGGTGTAGAAGCGCATTGTTTGCTATTTAAGTCAAGTCTTTCTAACATTGGTACATTTCCAAGCTTAGAATTCTCCATCTTAAATCTCTTTAAGATCTTATCAATATAAGAACTTTGACTTAGTCCAATTAACCGCTTCGTTCTATCTCTATAGATCTTGATTCCAAGAATGAATGCTGCTTCTCCCAAGTCTTTCATAGCGAAACACTTTCCAAGGTAGGATTTTTCATCTTGTAACATTGGAATGTGATTTCCTATGATCAATATGTCATCAACATATAAGACAAGGGAAGTAACATTACTCCCACTAGCTTTGTGATATACACATGGCTCATCAGGGTTTTGAGTAAATCCAAACTTTTTGATTTCCTCATCAAACCTCTTGTTCCAGCTTCTTGATGCTTGCTTTAGTCCATAAATGGACCTTTGAAGCTTGCATACTTTGCTGGGATGTTTTGGATCAATAAAACCTTCAGGTTGAACCATATAGACATCCTCGTCTAAGTAACCATTCAAGAAGGCAGTCTTGACATCCATTTGCCAAATCTCATAGTCATAGTACACAGTTATGGCTAAGAGAATCCTAATAGCCCTTATGTCCGCTACAGGAGAGAAGGTTTCATCATAGTCAACTCCGTAGATTTGAGTATAACCCTTCGCTACGAGACGAGCTTTATAGGTGTATACATTTCCATCCATGTCGGTCTTCTTTTTGAAGAGCCACTTGCAGCTAACGATTTTAGCATTGGGTGGAAGATCAACCAAGTGCCAGACTTGATTATCTTTCATGGATCTCATTTCCACATTCGCAGCTTCAAGCCATTTTTCAGATTTTGGATCTGATAATGCAGCTTTAAAATTAGGTTGTTCATTAAGATCCCCTAATAAGTACCCTTCAGATTCTACATTTAGACACAATTTCTCTTGAGCACTTTTTATCCTTGCGGATCTACGAATTGGAACAACATCGACTTGAGGTTCAACACTTTGAATACTTCCCCCCCCCCCCCCCCCAAGTTGATGTTCGCTAGTGTTTGTTGAAGGTGATGCATCTTCCTCTTGAATCCCATCAAGTTCTACAACCCTCCCACTGTTTTCTTGAGCTATAAAATTCTTCTCAAAGAACTCAGCATATCTTGCAACTTTAACAGTGTTTTCAGAAGGAATGTACAAATAGTAACCCATTATTTCCTTTGGGTATCCTACAAAAATGCACTTAATAGATCTTTGCCCGAGTTTGTCAGGCGTATCCCACTTCACAAGCACCTCACATCTGTCACACCCCGCCAAACGGTAATTACAATCATTGCTAATTAATCATGCGGAAGCTTTGGTGATGTGGCGGGGCGAGAGCAGTAATCAACCAAACAGTACATACATACTCAGAGCATATGGCTATTGCAACACATAATAGATTAAGATGCCAGTTTAAACAGTTGTTACAAAAGTAATATGACTTTGTAAGTTGTAACAGTAGTGGTAGAGTTTAAAACATTTAAGTTTTACAATCCATAAGTTTTAAACAAGATTTCATAAGTATAACTGCAATGTCTGCAGTAATACAGAGGAAATCCCAAAAGCTGTCCCAAAAGTATGTGGCATCTTATATGGTCCAGGGTTGTCCATCTTGAATGCATGTGATTCTTACTTACGTAGCTAATTTCCTGTAAAAACATAGAAAGAAACTCGTCAACAAAATGTGTTGAGTGAATTCACAGGTTTTATAGGAATATGTGGTACGTTAAACCAATTAAGTTTGTATTATTGATATGTTATTCAATAATTATATGTTTGCAGGTTTTGCAAAATACAAGTTTGTAGGGTTGTTGCCCTAAGACACAGTTTTATGTGGGTTGTTACCCAAAATGTATGTCTGGTTGTTCACCAGTATATAAAGTTAACCAGTATGTTTTCCGGTATAAAACAGTTGTAGGATATGTTCATCCTATACAGCATGTGGGAAATACTTAGACTATGATCCCCTGAAAGGTGAGCTAAACCTCGCAGGTTAAAGTAACGCGACCTAACCCTATAACCAAACCACGACCAATCAGTATGTTGTTTGCCTATAGGACATGTAAGTATACGCTCCTATCCATAGGAGGGTCGTCACGGCAATAGTACTATTCGTATACTCAGTGGCTAAAGTCACCTAGCTAATGATTATAGTTTGCATGACATAAGGACTTTTCTTGCATACATTGTGAGTCTGGGTCCGTACTAGGATTCGTTGTCTAATTCCCAAAACAGTTGTGAAAATGTAATTTCATATCAAACAGTTATATAAAGCAATAAAGCATTTATATAGTTTGCTGCATGTGTTCGCATGCAGTTTCTATGTTTACACCCCTATGTTTAAAAGCATAAAACATTTGCGAAGTAGGGGCTGTGAACTCACAGTAGTTTGCTCGGTATGAATGCTAGCAGCCGACAGATAATTGCCCAAGGTGTGTTAACCTATATACAATGAATGTATTAACATAAGTACGGTTGATTTGTTTAATCAACTTATGTTAACAGTTTGTTTGTTTGAAGAATTTGTTAAGTTCTTAATCATATATGTTGTTGATTTTGTTGGTGACGTTACTTTGAAATATTGTTATTATTTCTCAAGTCGTTATCTCGTTACGTATATATATATATATATATATATGTATGTTGTCATATGTATATATATATATATATAAGCATTGTTTTGCTTCGTCGTACATATGCATACGCGTTCTATATATATATGTATATAAGTATACTAGTCGTATATTATTGAAGTCTTATGTTTGTTAAACATAAGTTCTCATTTGTATATATATATATATATATATATATATATATATATATATATATATATATCGTTTGTTAGTACGAGTTAATTGGTCCAATGTCCGTGTCTCGGATTTATCCCTAAATGTAAGTTTGTTATCACCAATCATGTATCATTTTGTCATAGTCCGAAACTAACTATGTTGATCTAATAAACGTCTCTCGGTTTAAATCGTCTCGTTCGTTTGGTAGTATTATTTTAAATAAAACTGACCGTCACTCATCGTGTAATGTGCTAAAACTCAATTACATGTTCGTATACATTTTTACCCCGATTATATAAAATATAATTGTTATTGTTTCAAAATAGTCTACGAAGTTTGCATATTAAGTTTTACACTATTTAGTTATCGCAACGCGATCAGGTGAGATTGCCACGCGATCGGGTGAAGATGGCGACGCGACCGGGTAAGTTTCGCTATGCGATCGGGTATGGATCGTGACGCGATCGGGTGAGTTTAGCGACGCGATCGGGTATGTTTAGCGACGCGATCGGGTAAGCTGTGTTCTGCGATTTCAGTGGACAAGGTGTGACCCGTTCGGGTCTGTTGTCATACCCGTCCGGGTTGAGCAACTCACCCGTCCGGGTGGAGAAGCTCACCCGTTCGGGTTGGGCTCCGGCCCAGTTCACTCTGTCTCAGTTCGTGTTTTTACACTTCCAAATTATCAAAACATCATTTATATTGCATTATAAACCTCTTATTATTGCATATAATCGTGTACATATATATGAATTTTGGGGTTTTCAAGCTTTGGTTTTTATAACCCATTTTATAAAAATCCCACAAATCTTATAATTAACAAGTTATATATACAAGAATCATGTTATGTTAACATCATATATAACGAGATTTAAGCAAGGAAATCAAAGAAAATTATATTTCCATACAACGAGATGAAAATGATGATGATGATTCGGTGGTGGTGAAGGTGATACGGGTTGATGATGATGATGATCGACTGCGATGATGATGATAGTGATTATAAGTTGACGATGAAAATACACTATAATATTTATGATGTTGATCCTATGAAAATGATGATATAACCTGATGATGATGAAGAACAATTAGAGGTTCTTGCTCCTGCTTTGTTCCAGTGGACACACCCAGAGAGAAAAAGGCACAGTGGTCTCAAATTATTGACGGTTGTTGTGGTGAGTGTGTGTGTAAATTCTGATGAAAAAATGAGAGGGAAGGAGTACATAAAGATTGGATACGGGAGTGGGAGTATACATGAGCTTGTCTCTGTATTATTGAAGTTTGGTGGTTAGGTTTTAGCCCGTTTATTTCGTGTACGGGTATAATTATGGCACTATAAAAATTTACATTCTATATTTTTATTTTGTAGGTGATCTCCAGATACGTTATTTGAAATTAGAATAATGAGATTTTCATTATCTTAGACTGTTGTACCATTTGCACATTTTACTGCGCGTATCCAATTAGGTGCCAAATTTCAGTTAAATTATGGTTTCATATTTTGAGGTAATGTTCTAAATACTTTCAAACGGATAAGAAAAATAGAACTTTTATGATTTGAGATCTCTGGGTACGTTTTTCAATTATTTCTGTTCGTTTGTAATACGTTTTATGTTAAACGTATATTTAAGTCGTTTTATCTATATGTTATAGATATATTAACACTCGTAATTAATAACTGAATTATTAATTATTTTTGTGTCACCAACTTTTGTTATTTACTTTTGTCGGGTTCGTTCCGATACATTTGTACGCAATTATACATAACTACATATTAAGTAATACTTTTTGGTTTAAAAGTACTGGGCTTGCTAGGCTTACATCACATCAAAAAGTTTTGCTTAAACATAACCAGGAAATTAGCGTAAGAATGCACATGCTTAATGTTTAATTAATACCTAATTTGGAGAGTTGTCACAACATCCACAGACCTTTAAGTAAGACAAATTAGGGACTCTCCCATGCCATAATTCATATGGTGTCTTATCCACCTTTTTGGTTGGAACCATATTCAAAATACATACAGCAGATTCTAGAGCATAATCCCAAAATGATAATAGGAGAGTAATAAGGTTCATCATGGATCTCACCATGTCTAACAGGGTTCGATTTCTCCTCTCCGATACTCCATTATGTTGCGGTGTGTATGGAGGAGTGAGCTGTTGGACAATTCCACACGCTTCCAGATAATCCTTAAACTCATGGCTTAAGTATTTACCACCTCGATCCGAATGAAGGATCTTGATGGTCTTACCGAGTTGATTTTCTACTTCCTTCTTAAACACTTTAAATGTTTCAAAGACTTCATGTTTATGTTTAAGCAAGTAAACATAACCATAACGACTGAAATCATCAGTAAAAGTGATGAAGTAGCTAGCACCTTATCTTGACACATGTCTAAATGGACCACAAACATCCGTATGTATGATTCCAAGTAGATCTTTAGCCCTTTGCGTTTGATGCGGAAAGGGTTTCTTTGTCATCTTGCCAGAAACACAAGATATGCATTTGTCAAAGGATTCATCATCATTTGATTTTAAAAGCCCTTCACGTTGAAGCCTTTCAATGCGTTTCTTGCCAATATGAGCAAGACGACAATGCCAAAGATAGGTAGAGTCCAAGTTAGTCTTGGCTCTTTTGTTGCTAACAGAATACATAGAATTATCTTTTGAAACACGATCATGCATATCAATTTCATAAATACCATCACAAGGAATAGCATTAAAATAATGAACATTATTCTTGGAAACTGAAATACCATAATCATTAAAAACATTGATAAATCCATTATCTTTCAAAAGTGAAACTGAAACAACATCTCTAGTAATAGTAGGTGCATAATAACAATTGTCTAATACAATAATTAAGCCCGAAGGCAGAACCAAGTCAAAACTTCCAATGGCTTCTAGAGCTGCACGTAAACCATTTCCCACGTACAAGTAGAGAGCCCCATGTTTCAGCTTCTTCTTCATTCTAAGTCCCTGTGAGGTATTACAGATGTGTGTACTACAACCAGTGTCATATAACCAGGATTTTGAATTAGAGAAAGAATATAATTCTATGGCGAAGATACCTGAAGTTCCGGTCTGGCCGGCTTGCTTCTTCTTCTTCTTCTTCATCAACTTAGGAAGATAGGCAGGACAATTCCTCCTCCAGTGTCCCACTTCCTTGTAGTGGTGACACGCCTCATCCTTAGCCGGATGCTCTTTCTTTGCTGGAGGGTTTTTCTTAGGTTTAGGGACATAAGCACCTTGCTTTCCCTTGCCCTTAGTCTTTCCCTTAGTTTGCGGATTATTGTCTTTCTGGATCTTGCCACTTCTAATCGCAAGGACTTGTGGGGAAGCCGGTTTCTTTGGAAGACCCTTTTCATATTCAATGAGCATGGCATGGAGTTCAGCAACTGTTTTTTCCATGCTGTGCATATTGTAGTTGCACACAAAACCCTCAAAATCCTTTGAAAGGGAATTGAGAATCATGCCAACAGCAATAGGCAGAGGATAAGCATACTGAAGTTTTTCCAATTGATCCAGATAGCTCTTCATTCTCAGAACGTGAGAGCTAATTGGTGTCCCTGCCTCATGTTTGCAAGCATGGAGCGATTGGATCAAATCGAATAGCTCAACTCCAGCTTGTTTCTAAAACATTGATCTAAGCTCTGTTATCATATCAAGTGGGCTATAACTTTCAAATTGCTTTTGAAGTTCGGGAGTCATACTGCCGAGCATCAAACAAGCAACTTCATTATGACGATCATACAGAGCAGTAGGAGCAGGAGCAGGTCCCAATGGCTGTTCAATGACATCATTTTTCTTTTCAGCACGAAGGACAATCTTTAGTTGACGAAACCAATCATTGAAATTTCCTCCAGAAAGTTTTTCTCTTTCTAGCATTTGCCTGAAAGCCGAATAATTCGAGTTCGGTGCAGGATTTTCCATCTACAATAGATAAAAGTTCAAATTTAGTATTTTCGATAATAAATACTTAAAGAAAATTAATTACCCAAATGCTTATATATATATATATATATATATATATATATATATATATATATATATATATATATATATAAAGCAATTAATTTTCTTAAGTCTAGGTACTTGACATACCACCATCACATCAGTTGATCTGCCAGCAATGGTGTATTCAAAAGTTAAGTGACGATCAATAATTGCATTACAAGTGCAATTCCTAGAAATTATGGGACTTAATGTATACTTAGGGATCAATCAGTAAGTTTCATTATGCATGTTTCATCCCATCTTATGCCACGGGCTTAAGGATCTAACCGCTTAACTCGCTTTAAGTCGTCCAATTAAGAACAATAAATAGTCCACCACCGTCTCACGATGAGTGGTAATTTACCTTGGATACAATTCACCTACGTCTCACGCAGAGTAAAAAGCAAGTACAAGTATTCTTACAAATTGGATGGCAATTGACTTAATTTAAATGGGTAATTAATTTGATAATGTGTATCAAATATGTACGAAGAAGCATGCACACATCTTCATATCATAGATTTTAATAAAACTTTTCCAGTTAATGTCCTTATTAACGTGTGTCAAGATGTTTAATTTAATATTCATACTAAATTAGGGATTGCACTTTTATTAAAATTGACGATTCAACATGTTTTAAACCTTTTCGGCCATGTACAAGAGAGGCCAAAGGAGGGGCTAGGATCTTTACATCGTTTTATCCAACCCGTCATCTTAGACACCAAGCCGAAGATACCTCTCTAATACAAGCTCCTAGTCGTGGTTTAAAACAAATTATTAACTTGCAAACCTCGTCGTGGGAGAAAATTACGGTATGTGAGCCCAACCCAAGTTGACAATAAGGTTTGCAAGGAAATAATAAATCTAATTTCATAGTTATTAGTCAGTTTATTTTTCATAAAACCATTTTGCTTCACAAGTTACAATAATTAAGCAAATTATAAACTACTAATCAATTAACAATTAATTTCATGAAATATGGCCAACTAGGGACACCTTGTCAATTAAACAATTTTAAATAAGTAATACTATTAACAATTAATACCAAGGTGATATACATGACAAATTATGCATGAATTTCATGGATACCCCTTCGTTGCTAATTAAAAGTACATTAATAATAACAACCAATTTACATTAACTATGTTATTATTTAAACATTAAATTTCTGATGGGATTTTACAAGTTTTAACAATTTAACAAAAATTAGGGTTTAAAGTTCCAACCGCCGGCTGGTAACCCCAACTGCCGGTTGGAATCATAATTAATAATTCCTTTATCGCGACTGTAAAACTCTAGTTTCGTTGTCCAACCGCCGGTCAGGACATCCAATCGCCGGTTGGAACGAAATTTTGACCTACTTTGTCATTCGACCTTTAATCTCAATACAACCAAAACTGTTTTGCTATTAATCGAATCAAACAACTAAACCCCACCAAATTTAATGTTTAACAGATCTAACTAATTATAACACATACGTGTGGCTCTGATACCACTGTTAGAGTATAGCATTCAAATAATCTTATTGTCACACAATTGCGGAAGCGAATAAGCACATATATATAATAAGTTAAGAAAAGAATCATGTACCTTTTAGCTGAGCTCCAGATAAACTATTAAGGTTTAAAGTAAAACCTCTCTATGATCGCACACACGACAGCAACTCAACAGGTATGCTAGTACGCCGTTCACAATACCCACAACCCTTGTGCTTTTCTTCTTTGGTCGAACCACACAAGAACCGATCTTCGTTAGGGTTGAAAACCTTCAAACCCTAGCTTTCTAGCTCCTAAGTCGCACTTTAATTCGCAATCTTAACCCTAAGATCGAATTAAGCGTTCAAGAAATCGTATGGTTTAAGGCTGAGGCTAAGCCTCTATTTATACTTGCTGGAGCTAACCTCCAACCGCCGGTTGAGCTTCCCAACCACCGGTTGGGTATCTTTTGACCCAAGTATCCACTTCACGACCCGCGTGTTCCACCGCCTTACCATATTTGATTCCAACCGGTGGTCGACACATCCAACCGGCGGTTGGATCAAGTTTCTAGAATATTCCTTTCAATAAACGTGAACGTATTAATCAATATATCTCACATATATATCAACTAATTATATTGAGCATAAGTGTCTATACGTGTGACCCCGTAGGCTTAAACATTTTCCGGACATGCGTTTATTTTACGTGGTCATTTCCCAACATGACCCTCCCCGCCCGGGGTAGTAGCGCTACCACGAACCGTTTTGTAGAAACGGACGACTTTTATTTTTTTCGTACGAGTGTTTGGATTAGGAACTCGCTGGGGCACTATATTGTACTTGGTTGTACTTTACTTATTTACGGGTTAAGCTTCGACTATGAGCTCATGGCAATGGTATACATATACATACTTACATTTTGCTTGGTTGCAAAACACTGATAAAATCTTGTGGTTCATACATACCGATTTACTGATTAAACCTGTGAGCTCACCAACATTCGTGTTGACCCATTTTAGCATGTATTCTCAGGTACACATACAGAGTAGGATTACTCCAAGATATCTTAGCTGGAGTCGCTTAATTTTCCAACTGTATTAACGGAGATTCTTCCGCATTACTTTTTGTAAATTCGTTATGTAATAGAATCTCTCGTATTATACACGGACTCAAGAAAACTACACTTTTGTACCGATAACTCTATGTTTTCAAACACTTATTTTATATGGAAATGTATCTATTTTTCAAAATGACTCATGTAGAGGTCGTTTGTTGTATCTTGGTGTGATGATATTTGATTAATCGCACCCCAACCCGACTTGCTTCCGCTGTACACATTTGGGGGTGCGACAATATGTTATTTCCATTACTTACTAATTAAGTAGATGGATATATGTGGAAGATGTTAAGATATGTTGTTTCCAGTACTTACTAAGTAATTATGGTACTAAGTAGATGGATATGTGGAAGTTGTTTCCATTACTTACTAAGTAAGTAGATGGATAATTGTGGAGTCAAGTAATGGTTAATTATCATTAGCTTGGCGGTTTTCAAGTAATGATTATAATCATTAGCTTGGTATATGTGTTAATTCATATGAATTAACATAGTTAGATGTTGAGGATCCTTAACGTTGTGGAAAATGTAAAGAGAATGGCCAAGTAATTCTATTGTGATAAAGTACACTAATTTGATAAGGTAAGAAGGTTAATGTAATGTGTTTAGCTAAGTAGTGCCATTGAAATATGGTGCACTAGCTTGATAAAGAAAAGATTGATATGTAAAGTATTATTAGTAAAGTTTATTGTAATTGATTTATTGTTAGTGTATTACTCATTTAATTGCTTGTATGCTCACTAAGCTTTATGCTTACCCCTTCCAGTTGTTTATGTTGTAGGTGCTTGGTTCGGTTGAACCAAATGGCTATAAAGAGTATAATGTGGTTGCAAGAAGTTAGCGTGGAATGGAGCTTGCTATATGGTTAGACAAGCTTCTCATTCTTTTAAATTGTCGTTATGAATCGCCATTGTGTAAATCGCCCAAAACAAGTTTTGATGATGTAAATGATTAAAGTGTAAGAATGTTAATGGTCAATGATGTACACCCTTGACTTAGTAAAGTCAAGGTAGAAGGTGGAAGTAAACGGTTAGTGAAATGTGGTATGTCAAGTTTTGTTAAATAATGAAATATGGTTAAGTGTCAAAATAAAGCTTTTGGTTAAATTTGGTATTGACATATAGTCAACTACCTTGAAATGGTCAATTATATGTGATAATTGAAAGTAAATAAGTCAAAGTGTTGTTGTTATGGTAAATGGGTCAAAAGGTGCCCAAATGGGTCATAAAAGTGTGGTTATGTCAAAACGAGTCATGGTGGATGTATGATGATTTTGTTTATTGAGTTAGGAGTCAAATGTATATTAGAATGTTTTGGTAAAAGGTGGAAGTCAGAAAGCCTATGGTTTGTGATTTGACTTGGTGTTAAAATGGTCCAAAACGACCATATTTTAGTTAGACGTCCGAATTTTTTGTTAACGCGTATGTTGAAAAAGTGTAAAAAGGGTTACCTTTATTTTGGTAGAGTGGAGGTGCATGCAAAATTTCAGGTCCTAACTCTTAACGAGTAAAAAGTTATGCGCGTCTGAATTTGGCTAAAAATCTGAGTTTGGTAAAAGTTGTCAAGTGTTAATACGCGATCCCATAATAATCCTAGGATCGTGTAATATAAGGGAAACAGGTCACAGTCGAGATCCAAGGGTAAATACGCGATCCAAGCTACTTCCCATGATCGTGTAATATAATGTGAGAGGTCACAGTGGAATTTTCAGTGTAAATACGCGATCCCAGGACGATTCCAGGATCGCGTACTTGTGAAGAAAATTGTGCAGAATTTAAAAATGCATAAGTGTTCCTAACACTTTTAGTGACTGTTTTACTTCACAATTTTTGTGTTTAGTAGCACTTTGTTACGACGCTTTTATCCCACAGATTTTGGTTCCTATGTTTAAGATATACGATATAATTGTGTACGAAACTATGAGTAAAAAAAAATCCTCTAAATTTTAAGGGCGTTTCATATCAAAAAGAGATTAAAAAGATAATTAACAAAGACAAATAGTTATTGTAAATTCTTTTTTATTTATCGATTTTGATTTTTGTTAATCGAGTTTTTCCAAAATAAAGAACATTGAATCTTTATTTAATTATTCATTTTGAATATAGCAATCTTTATCAAATATTTTCACTTGAAGTTGTGTTTTTATTATGATTGTGAGATAGAGTATACTAAGCACTAGTAATGGAATTATTATACTCATCTCTATTCCTTATTGTCATTACCATTGTCCTTCCTTACATTGTGTTCTTGAGTTTTTTTTAGGGGAGAAAAGAAATGAAGGAAAGAGAAACTAAAATCAAATGGTGTTCTTAAGTTATTTTTTATGAAGGAAGAGAAATGAAGGGAAAAGAATAGGAATGAAGCTCAAACCTTGTTTTTCTTATAAAACTTTCCCCCAAATGTGGGATGATTCGGAAGAAAGTATTATTTCCTTTATTTTCCTTCACACTTGAGAACACAACATCATTAATCCATCCTCTTTCCTTTCTCTTCTCTTCTTTTCTCCTTTCTTTATTTCTCTTCTTTTCCTTCTTGTCTTAATCTCAAGAACACAATAACGAACCAAGTGCCCCTTAGTTTTAACAATTATACGGAGTAACAATTTTAGTTTTAGTATTGAATGTTGAACCTGAAATTAATAAATTTAAAATTTGGTTGAATATCACTTGCCACATATAGGTAAGAGTAGGGGTGTTCACAAAACTGTCAAACCGTGAAAACCGGCCAAACAATATCAATTTAGCCGTTTTGGTTTTTAGCGGTCTGGTCGCCAATTTCAAAATTACAAAAACCGCCCGGTTTTAATGAATAACCGGCCGGATAATCCAGACCGGACCGTATAAAACTATAAACAATATTATGAGAGAGATATATGTATATATATATGTGTGTATAAAGTTAATAAAATATCATAATGGAGTTATAATTGGGGTTGAAATGAGAAAGTTTTAAACTTATAAGTGATGTATAAATTTAATATAAATCTCTCACTATTACCCATAATATGAATGACAAACTATAAACACTCAAGAGATCTTAGCTAGTCTTTGCGATATATTATTTTGTATAATTGTTGCAGTATAGATCAAGATATTAAATTAATGTTGGTTTATATTGAGCACCATAATGAAACTAAAACTAAAGGAGGCTGATAAATGCAACACATATTTTGATTCATACACCAATTTTTATGCATTGTGATGCTGTACTGTACAACCCTGTAATGTTTACTTTTTATATATGAAGTAAAATTTTTGTTGTATATATCAACACCCAAAACTAAATGTCATAAAAACTTAACGGAATCTTTTATGATACACAAATTAAAGTTGTGTATCTTAACTTTTATGTGTGATACTGTGATACACAATAAAATTTTTATGATGTGCATCACATATTTTTTTAAAAACTTATCTCATGTTTACATGAAATAAAACTGTCATAAAAACAAATGGTCTGAATTTATATATATAGGTTTTTTAAGCTGTTGAAATTGTATCATATGTACTTAATTGCAAATACATATGAATAATAAAGCTAGGAAATTACGAAGTATAAATTACTCCCTAAAATTTTTTGTAAATCTGTAGTTTTTGGAATTATTTTTGTTGGCGGATCGCTCATCCTCCCAACAAAACTTATTAAAGGGTGGGTAGGTACCCCAACATATATTTATACAATCCTAACCACATTAGGAATTGCACTATGTGACGCTTTGATAAAGAATCTTGTGGACACAATCTTTGATATGTGTTCATACGGCAGAAATGTAAAAGGTTTAGCCATGACATGGGCTAATAACATATCCGACATGACTGGCATCGCTCTTGAGGCCTGCATAATAAATGCCACGTGCAGTTTTATAACAGACGATGACACTCGGCATGCCGTCACCTTCATATTCATCACACTTACTTTTGGTGTAGCAGGGAGGCTATCTTCGCTCGCATTACAAAATTTTACCGAGGAAATGAAGAAAAAGTTAAATACATGTCTATGTAAATAAATTGATATAAAGTTAATATATTTAACGTAATAATAGAAACATGCTTTAGATACTTTCTTGACCTTTTTATTGAATTTTTAATGTGATAGAATTCTATTTTAATATGGTTTTTATAAAATAAAATAATAAAAATAAAAAGGTTACATTTTTGTTTACATTACATCCATATGAATTATCACCTCACGTTAATGTATATAGCATATATATATATATATATATATATATACACATTCAACCAATTTTAGATAAACTAATATGATTATGTCATTTTAATCGATGTAGCTACTCAAAGAATAATTTATTGAACACTTTGATAATAAAATGAGCTTAGACTGATATCTTTTATTTTACGCTATGATGAATCGGTGATAAAAACTAGGTAGCTTTCATGTAAAAGTTCATATTTCATTCAAATTTCCAGTTAGTGTGCGCTTGACATGATTACTAATTAGGGGGGGGGGGGGGGGGGGGGGGTAATGAAGCATACTTCTCTAAATCAGTAAATTGAGTGTAATGAACAGGGTAATGGGAATATATCGCCTCTTTCACCCTTATATTTTTTATTTCCTTTTATTTCAATAAAAAACACACGAATGCTTATCTTCTTCGATTCACCTGATCACTCGATTGATCAAAAGGTTTGACATGATTATGACAACAAAAAGCTGAAGTATCAAAAAGAGATTAAAAAGGTAATTAACAAAGACACATTTTTATCGTTAATTCTTTTTTATTTATCGATTTTGCTTTTTGTTAATCGAGTTTCAAAAATAAAGAACGTTAAATCTTTATTTAATTATTCATTTTGAATATAGCAATCTTTATCAAATATTTTCACTTCAAGTTGTATTTTTATTATGAGTGTGAGATAGAGTTTACCGAGCACTAGTAATGGTATGATTATACTCATCTCTATTCCATAATATTCTCATTGTCATTACCATTGTCATTCCTTACGTTGTGTTCTTGAGTTTTTTTAGGGGAGAAAAGAAATGAAGGAAAGAGAAACTAAAATCAAATGGTGTTCTTAAGTTTTTTTTTTTTTGAAGGAAAAGAAATGAAGGGAAAAGAATAGGAATGAAGCTCAAACCTTGTTTTTCTTATAAAACTTTCCTCCCAAATGTGGGATGATTTGGAAGGAAGTATAATTTCCTTTATTTTCCTTCACATTTGAGAACACAACATTATTAATCCATCTTCCTTCCTTCCTTTTCTCTTCTCTTCTCTTCTTTTCTCTTCTTTTCTCCTTTCTTCATTTCTCTTCTTTTCCTTCTAGTTTTAATCTCAAGAACACAGTGTTAAAACGAACCAAGTGCCCCTTAGTTTTTACAATTATACGGAGTAACAATTTTTGTTTTAGTATTGAATGTTGAACTTGAAATTAATAAATTTAAAATTTGGTTGAATATCACTTGCCACAGATAGGTAAGAGTAGGGGTGTTCACAAAACCGTCAAACCGTGAAAACCAACCAAACAGTATCAATTTAGCCGCTTTGGTCCGGTTTGGTTTTTAGCGGTCCGGTCGCCAATTTCAAAATTACAAAAACCGCCCGGTTTTAATGAATAACCGGCCGGATAATCCAGACCGGACCGTATAAAACTATAAACAATATTATGAGAGAGATATATGTATACATATATATATATATATATATATATATATATATATATATATATATGTGTGTGTGTGTGTGTGTGTGTGTGTGTGTGTGTGTGTGTGTGTGTGTGTGAAGTTAATAAAATATAATAAGGGAGTTAAAATTGGGGTTGAAATAAGAAAGTTTTAAACTTATAAGTGATGTTTAAATTTAATATAAATCTCTCACTATTACCCATAATATGAATGACAAACTATAAACACTCAAGAGATCTTAGCTAGTCTTTGCAATATATTATTTTGTATAATTGTTGCAGTATAGATCAAGATATTAAATTAATGTTGGTTTATATTGAGCACCATAATGAAACTAAAACTAAAAGAGGCTGATAAATGCAACACATATTTTGATTCATACACCAATTTTTATGCATTATGATGCTGTACTGTAAAACCCTGTAATGTTTACTTTTTATATATGAAGTAAAATTTTTGTAAATCTGTAGTTTTTATATATAAAAACAAATGGTCTGAATTTATATATATAGGTTTCTTAAGCTGTTGAAATTGTATCATATGTACTTAATTGCAAATAAATATGAATAATAAAGCTTGGAAATTACGAAGTATAAAGTACTCCCTAAAATTTTTTGTAAATCTGTAGTTTTTGGAATTATTTTTGTTGGTGGACCGCTCATCCTCCCTACAAAACTTATTAAAGGGTGGGTAGGTACCCCAACATATGTTTATACAATCCTAACCACATTAGGAATTGCACTATGTGATGCTTTGATAAAGAATCTTGTGGACACAATCTTTGATCTGTGTTCATACGGCAGAAATGTAAAAGGTTTAGCCATGACATGGGCTAATAACATATCCGACATGACTGGCATCGCTGTTGGGGCCTGCATAATAAATGCCACGTGCAGTTTTATAACAGACGATGACACTCGGCACGCCGTCACCTTCATATTCATCACACTTACTTTTGGTGTAGCAGGAAGGCTATCTTCGCTCGCATTACAAAATTTTACCGAGGAAATGAAAAAAAAGTTAAATACATGTCTATGTAAATAAATTGATATAAAGTTAATATATTTAACTTAATAATAGAAACATGCTTTAGATACTTTCTTGACCTTTTTATTGAATTTTTAATGTGATAGAATTCTATTTTAATATGGTTTTTATAAAATAAAATAATAAAAATAAAAAGGTTACATTTTTGCTTACATTACATCCATATGAATTATCACCTCACGTTAATGTGTGTGTGTGTGTGTATATATATATATATATATATATATATATATATATATATATATATATATATATATATATATACATTCAACCAATTTTAGATAAACTAATATGATTATGTCATTTTAATCGATGTAGCTACTCAAAGAATAATTTATTGAACACTTTGATAATAAAATGAGCTTAGACTGATATCTTTTATTTTACGCTATGATGAATCGGTGATAAAAACTAGCTAGCTTTCATGTAAAAGTTCATATTTCATTCAAATTTCCAGTTAGTGTGCGCTTGACATGATTACTAATCAGGGGGGTAATGAAGCATACTTCTCTAAATAAATAAATTGAGTGTAATGAACAGGGTAATGGGAATATATCGCCTCTTTCACCCTTATATTTTTATTTCCTTTTATTTCAATAAAAAACACACGAATGCTTATCTTCTTCGATTCACCTGATCACTCGATTGATCAAAAGGTTTGACATGATTGTGACAACAAAAAGCTGAAGTATCAAAAAGAGATTAAAAAGGTAATTAACAAAGACACATTTTTATCGTTAATTCTTTTTTATTTATCGATTTTGCTTTTTGTTAATCGAGTTTCAAAAATAAAGAACGTTAAATCTTTATTTAATTATTCATTTTGAATATAGCAATCTTTATCAAATATTTTCACTTCAAGTTGTATTTTTATTATGAGTGTGAGATAGAGTTTACCGAGCACTAGTAATGGTATGATTATACTCATCTCTATTCCATAATATTCTCATTGTCATTACCATTGTCATTCCTTACGTTGTGTTCTTGAGTTTTTTTAGGGGAGAAAAGAAATGAAGGAAAGAGAAACTAAAATCAAATGGTGTTCTTAAGTTTTTTTTTTTTTGAAGGAAAAGAAATGAAGGGAAAAGAATAGGAATGAAGCTCAAACCTTGTTTTTCTTATAAAACTTTCCTCCCAAATGTGGGATGATTTGGAAGGAAGTATAATTTCCTTTATTTTCCTTCACATTTGAGAACACAACATTATTAATCCATCTTCCTTCCTTCCTTTTCTCTTCTCTTCTCTTCTTTTCTCCTTTCTTCATTTCTCTTCTTTTCCTTCTAGTTTTAATCTCAAGAACACAG
The DNA here is from genome assembly GCA_949592205.1 of Helichrysum umbraculigerum. Taxonomy (NCBI): domain Eukaryota; kingdom Viridiplantae; phylum Streptophyta; class Magnoliopsida; order Asterales; family Asteraceae; genus Helichrysum; species Helichrysum umbraculigerum. The sequence goes on along the minus strand of CATIUR010000004.1, from coordinate 6,359,281 downwards.
TGTTAAAACGAACCAAGTGCCCCTTAGTTTTTACAATTATACGGAGTAACAATTTTTGTTTTAGTATTGAATGTTGAACTTGAAATTAATAAATTTAAAATTTGGTTGAATATCACTTGCCACAGATAGGTAAGAGTAGCGGTGTTCACAAAACCGTCAAACCGTGAAAACCAGCCAAACAGTATCAATTTAGCCGCTTTGGTCCGGTTTGGTTTTTAGCGGTCCGGTCGCCAATTTCAAAATTACAAAAACCGCCCGGTTTTAATGAATAACCGGCCGGATAATCCAGACCGGACCGTATAAAACTATAAACAATATTATGAGAGAGATATATGTATATATATATATATATATATATATATGTGTGTGTGTGTGTGTGTGTGTGTGTGTGTGTGTGTGTGTGTGTGTGTGTGTGTGTGTGTGTGTGTGTGTGTGTGTGTGTGTGTGTGAAGTTAATAAAATATAATAAGGGAGTTAAAATTGGGGTTGAAATAAGAAAGTTTTAAACTTATAAGTGATGTATAAATTTAATATAAATCTCTCACTATTACCCATAATATGAATGACAAACTATAAACACTCAAGAGATCTTAGCTAGTCTTTGCAATATATTATTTTGTATAATTGTTGCAGTGTAGATCAAGATATTAAATTAATGTTGGTTTATATTGAGCACCATAATGAAACTAAAACTAAAAGAGGCTGATAAATGCAACACATATTTTGATTCATACACCAATTTTTATGCATTATGATGCTGTACTGTAAAACCCTGTAATGTTTACTTTTTATATATGAAGTAAAATTTTTGTAAATCTGTAGTTTTTATATATAAAAACAAATGGTCTGAATTTATATATATAGGTTTCTTAAGCTGTTGAAATTGTATCATATGTACTTAATTGCAAATAAATATGAATAATAAAGCTTGGAAATTACGAAGTATAAAGTACTCCCTAAAATTTTTTTGTAAATCTGTAGTTTTTGGAATTATTTTTGTTGGTGGACCGCCCATCCTCCCTACAAAACTTATTAAAGGGTGGGTAGGTACCCCAACATATGTTTATACAATCCTAACCACATTAGGAATTGCACTATGTGACGCTTTGATAAAGAATCTTGTGGACACAATCTTTGATCTGTGTTCATACGGCAGAAATGTAAAAGGTTTAGCCATGACATGGGCTAATAACATATCCGACATGACTGGCATCGCTGTTGGGGCCTGCATAATAAATGCCACGTGCAGTTTTATAACAGACGATGACACTCGGCACGCCGTCACCTTCATATTCATCACACTTACTTTTGGTGTAGCAGGAAGGCTATCTTCGCTCGCATTACAAAATTTTACCGAGGAAATGAAAAAAAAGTTAAATACATGTCTATGTAAATAAATTGATATAAAGTTAATATATTTAACTTAATAATAGAAACATGCTTTAGATACTTTCTTGACCTTTTTATTGAATTTTTAATGTGATAGAATTCTATTTTAATATGGTTTTTATAAAATAAAATAATAAAAATAAAAAGGTTACATTTTTGCTTACATTACATCCATATGAATTATCACCTCACGTTAATGTGTGTGTGTGTGTGTGTGTATATATATATATATATATATATATATATATATATATATATACATTAAACCAATTTTAGATAAACTAATATGATTATGTCATTTTAATCGATGTAGCTACTCAAAGAATAATTTATTGAACACTTTGATAATAAAATGAGCTTAGACTGATATCTTTTATTTTACGCTATGATGAATCGGTGATAAAAACTAGCTAGCTTTCATGTAAAAGTTCATATTTCATTCAAATTTCCAGTTAGTGTGCGCTTGACATGATTACTAATCAGGGGGTAATGAAGCATACTTCTCTAAATAAATAAATTGAGTGTAATGAACAGGGTAATGGGAATATATCGCCTCTTTCACCCTTATATTTTTATTTCCTTATATTTCAATAAAAAACACACGAATGCTTATCTTCTTCGATTCACCTGATCACTCGATTGATCAAAAGGTTTGACATGATTGTGACAACAAAAAGCTGAAGTATCAAAAAGAGATTATAAAGGTAATTAACAAAGACACATTTTTATCGTGAATTCTTTTTTATTTATCGATTTTGCTTTTTGTTAATCGAGTTTCAAAAATAAAGAACGTTAAATCTTTATTTAATTATTCATTTTGAATATAGCAATCTTTATCAAATATTTTCACTTCAAGTTGTATTTTTATTATGAGTGTGAGATAGAGTTTACCGAGCACTAGTAATGGTATGATTATACTCATCTCTATTCCATAATATTCTCATTGTCATTACCATTGTCATTCCTTACGTTGTGTTCTTGAGTTTTTTTAGGGGAGAAAAGAAATGAAGGAAAGAGAAACTAAAATCAAATGGTGTTCTTAAGTTTTTTTTTTTTTTGAAGGAAAAGAAATGAAGGGAAAAGAATAGGAATGAAGCTCAAACCTTGTTTTTCTTATAAAACTTTCCTCCCAAATGTGGGATGATTTGGAAGGAAGTATAATTTCCTTTATTTTCCTTCACATTTGAGAACACAACATTATTAATCCATCTTCCTCCCTTCCTTTTCTCTTCTCTTCTCTTCTTTTCTCCTTTCTTCATTTCTCTTCTTTTCCTTCTAGTTTTAATCTCAAGAACACAGTGTTAAAACGAACCAAGTGCCCCTTAGTTTTTACAATTATACGGAATAACAATTTTTGTTTTAGTATTGAATGTTGAACTTGAAATTAATAAATTTAAAATTTGGTTGAATATCACTTGCCACAGATAGGTAAGAGTATGGGTGTTCACAAAACCGTCAAACCGTGAAAACCGGCCAAACAGTATCAATTTAGCCGCTTTGGTCCGGTTTGGTTTTTAGCGATCCGGTCGCCAATTTCAAAATTACAAAAACCACCCGGTTTTAATGAATAACCGGCCGGATAATCCAGACCGGACCGTATAAAACTATAAACAATATTATGAGAGAGATATATGTATATATATATGTGTGTGTGTGTGTGTGTGTGTGTGTGTGTGTGTGTGTGTGTGTGTGTGTGTGTGTGTGTGTGTGTGTGTGTGTGAAGTTAATAAAATATAATAAGGGAGTTAAAATTGGGGTTGAAATAAGAAAGTTTTAAACTTATAAGTGATGTATAAATTTAATATAAATCTCTCACTATTACCCATAATATGAATGACAAACTATAACACTCAAGAGATCTTAGCTAGTCTTTGCAATATATTATTTTGTATAATTGTTGCAGTATAGATCAAGATATTAAATTAATGTTGGTTTATATTGAGCACCATAATGAAACTAAAACTAAAAGAGGCTGATAAATGCAACACATATTTTGATTCATACACCAATTTTTATGCATTATGATGTTGTACTGTACAACCCTGTAATGTTTACTTTTTATATATGAAGTAAAATTTTTGTAAATCTGTAGTTTTTATATATAAAAACACATGGTCTGAATTTATATATATAGGTTTCTTAAGCTGTTGAAATTGTATCATATGTACTTAATTGCAAATAAATATGAATAATAAAGCTTGGAAATTACGAAGTATAAAGTACTCCCTAAAAATTTTTGTAAATCTGTAGTTTTTGGAATTATTTTTGTTGGCGGACTGCTCATCCTCCCTACAAAACTTATTAAAGGGTGGGTAGGTACCCCAACATATGTTTATACAATCCTAACCACATTAGGAATTGCACTATGTGACGCTTTGATAAAGAATCTTGTGGACACAATATTTGATCTGTGTTCATACGGCAGAAATGTAAAAGGTTTAGCCATGACATGGGCTAATAACATATCCGACATGACTGGCATCGCTGTTGGGGCCTGCATAATAAATGCCACGTGCAGTTTTATAACAGACGATGACACTCGGCACGCCGTCACCTTCATATTCATCACACTTACTTTTGGTGTAGCAGGAAGGCTATCTTCGCTCGCATTACAAAATTTTACCGAGGAAATGAAAAAAAAGTTAAATACATGTCTATGTAAATAAATTGATATAAAGTTAATATATTTAACTTAATAATAGAAACATGCTTTAGATACTTTCTTGACCTTTTTATTGAATTTTTAATGTGATAGAATTCTATTTTAATATGGTTTTTATAAAATAAAATAATAAAAATAAAAAGGTTACATTTTTGCTTACATTACATCCATATGAATTATCACCTCACGTTAATGTGTGTGTGTGTGTGTGTGCGTGTATATATATATATATATATATATATATATATATATACATTAAACCAATTTTAGATAAACTAATATGATTATGTCATTTTAATCGATGTAGCTACTCAAAGAATAATTTATTGAACACTTTGATAATAAAATGAGCTTAGACTGATATCTTTTATTTTACGCTATGATGAATCGGTGATAAAAACTAGCTAGCTTTCATGTAAAAGTTCATATTTCATTCAAATTTCCAGTTAGTGTGCGCTTGACATGATTACTAATCAAGGGGGTAATGAAGCATACTTCTCTAAATAAATAAATTGAGTGTAATGAACAGGGTAATGGGAATATATCGCCTCTTTCACCCTTATATTTTTTTATTTCCTTTTATTTCAATAAAAAACACATGAATGCTTATCTTCTTCGATTCACCTGATCACTCGATTGATCAAAAGGTTTGACATGATTGTGACAACAAAAAGCTGAAGTATCAAAAAGAGATTAAAAAGGTAATTAACAAAGACACATTTTTATCGTTAATTCTTTTTTATTTATCGATTTTGCTTTTTGTTAATCGAGTTTCAAAAATAAAGAACGTTAAATCTTTATTTAATTATTCATTTTGAATATAGCAATCTTTATCAAATATTTTCACTTCAAGTTGTATTTTTATTATGAGTGTGAGATAGAGTTTACCGAGCACTAGTAATGGTATGATTATACTCATCTCTATTCCATAATATTCTCATTGTCATTACCATTGTCATTCCTTACGTTGTGTTCTTGAGTTTTTTTAGGGGAGAAAAGAAATGAAGGAAAGAGAAACTAAAATCAAATGGTGTTCTTAAGTTTTTTTTTTTTTTTGAAGGAAAAGAAATGAAGGGAAAAGAATAGGAATGAAGCTCAAACCTTGTTTTTCTTATAAAACTTTCCTCCCAAATGTGGGATGATTTGGAAGGAAGTATAATTTCCTTTATTTTCCTTCACATTTGAGAACACAACATTATTAATCCATCTTCCTTCCTTCCTTTTCTCTTCTCTTCTCTTCTTTTCTCCTTTCTTCATTTCTCTTCTTTTCCTTCTAGTATTAATCTCAAGAACACAATGTTAAAACGAACCAAGTGCCCCTTAGTTTTTACAATTATACGGAGTAACAATTTTTGTTTTAGTATTGAATGTTGAACTTGAAATTAATAAATTTAAAATTTGGTTGAATATCACTTGCCACAGATAGGTAAGAGTAGGGGTGTTCACAAAACCGTCAAACCGTGAAAACCGGCCAAACAGTATCAATTTAGCCGCTTTGGTCCGGTTTGGTTTTTAGCGGTCCGGTCACCAATTTCAAAATTACAAAAACCGCCCGGTTTTAATGAATAACCGGCCGGATAATCCAGACCGGACCGTATAAAACTATAAACAATATTATGAGAGAGATATATGTATATATATATATGTGTGTGTGTGTGTGTGTGTGTGTGTGTGTGTGTGTGTGTGTGTGTGTGTGTGTGTGTGTGTGTGTGAAGTTAATAAAATATAATAAGGGAGTTAAAATTGGGGTTGAAATAAGAAAGTTTTAAACTTATAAGTGATGTATAAATTTAATATAAATCTCTCACTATTACCCATAATATGAATGACAAACTATAAACACTCAAGAGATCTTAGCTAGTCTTTGCAATATATTATTTTGTATAATTGTTGCAGTATAGATCAAGATATTAAATTAATGTTGGTTTATATTGAGCACCATAATGAAACTAAAACTAAAAGAGGCTGATAAATGCAACACATATTTTGATTCATACACCAATTTTTATGCATTATGATGCTGTACTGTACAACCCTGTAATGTTTACTTTTTATATATGAAGTAAAATTTTTGTAAATCTGTAGTTTTTATATATAAAAACAAATGGTCTGAATTTATATATATAGGTTTCTTAAGCTGTTGAAATTGTATCATATGTACTTAATTGCAAATAAATATAAATAATAAAGCTTGGAAATTACGAAGTATAAAGTACTCCCTAAAATTTTTTGTAAATCTGTAGTTTTTGGAATTATTTTTGTTGGCGGACCGCTCATCCTCCCTACAAAACTTATTAAAGGGTGGGTAGGTACCCCAACATATGTTTATACAATCCTAACCACATTAGGAATTGCACTATGTGACGCTTTGATAAAGAATCTTGTGGACACAATCTTTGATCTGTGTTCATACGGCAGAAATGTAAAAGGTTTAGCCATGACATGGGCTAATAACATATCCGACATGACTGGCATCGATGTTGGGGCCTGCATAATAAATGCCACGTGCAGTTTTATAACAGACGATGACACTCGGCACGCCGTCACCTTCATATTCATCACACTTACTTTTGGTGTAGCAGGAAGGCTATCTTCGCTCGCATTACAAAATTTTACCGAGGAAATGAAAAAAAAGTTAAATACATGTCTATGTAAATAAATTGATATAAAGTTAATATATTTAACTTAATAATAGAAACATGCTTTAGATACTTTCTTGACCTTTTTATTGAATTTTTAATGTATTAGAATTCTGTTTTAATATGGTTTTTATAAAATAAAATAATAAAAATAAAAAGGTTACATTTTTGCTTACATTACATCCATATGAATTATCACCTCACGTTAATGTGTGTGTGTGTGTATATATATATATATATATACATTCAACCAATTTTAGATAAACTAATATGATTATGTCATTTTAATCGATGTAGCTACTCAAAGAATAATTTATTGAACACTTTGATAATAAAATGAGCTTAGACTGATATCTTTTATTTTACGCTATGATGAATCGGTGATAAAAACTAGCTAGCTTTCATGTAAAAGTTCATATTTCATTCAAATTTCCAGTTAGTGTGCGCTTGACATGATTACTAATCAGGGGGGTAATGAAGCATACTTCTCTAAATAAATAAATTGAGTGTAATGAACAGGGTAATGGGAATATATCGCCTCTTTCACCCTTATATTTTTTATTTCCTTTTATTTCAATAAAAAACACACGAATGCTTATCTTCTTCGATTCACCTGATCACTCGATTGATCAAAAGGTTTGACATGATTGTGACAACAAAAAGCTGAAGTATCAAAAAGAGATTAAAAAGGTAATTAACAAAGACACATTTTTATCGTTAATTCTTTTTTATTTATCGATTTTGCTTTTTGTTAATCGAGTTTCAAAAATAAAGAACGTTAAATCTTTATTTAATTATTCATTTTGAATATAGCAATCTTTATCAAATATTTTCACTTCAAGTTGTATTTTTATTATGAGTGTGAGATAGAGTTTACCGAGCACTAGTAATGGTATGATTATACTCATCTCTATTCCATAATATTCTCATTGTCATTACCATTGTCATTCCTTACGTTGTGTTCTTGAGTTTTTTTAGGGGAGAAAAGAAATGAAGGAAAGAGAAACTAAAATCAAATGGTGTTCTTAAGTTTTTTTTTTTTTTGAAGGAAAAGAAATGAGGGGAAAAGAATAGGAATGAAGCTCAAACCTTGTTTTTCTTATAAAACTTTCCTCCCAAATGTGGGATGATTTGGAAGGAAGTATAATTTCCTTTATTTTCCTTCACATTTGAGAACACAACATTATTAATCCATCTTCCTTCCTTCCTTTTCTCTTCTCTTCTCTTCTTTTCTCCTTTCTTCATTTCTCTTCTTTTCCTTCTAGTTTTAATCTCAAGAACACAGTGTTAAAACGAACCAAGTGCCCCTTAGTTTTTACAATTATACGGAGTAACAATTTTTGTTTTAGTATTGAATGTTGAACTTGAAATTAATAAATTTAAAATTTGGTTGAATATCACTTGCCACAGATAGGTAAGAGTAGGGGTGTTCACAAAATCGTCAAACCGTGAAAACCGGCCAAACAGTATCAATTTAGCCGATTTAGTCCGGTTTGGTTTTAAGCGGTCCGGTCGCCAATTTCAAAATTACAAAAACCGCCAGGTTTTAATGAATAACCGGCTGAATAATCCAGACCGGACCGTATAAAACTATAAACAATATTATGAGATATATATATATATATATATATATGTGTGTGTGTGTGTGTGTGTGTGTGTGTGTGTGTGTGTGTGTGTGTGTGTGTGTGTGTGTGTGTGTGTGTGTGTATAAAGTTAATAAAATATCATAAGGGAGTTATAATTGGGGTTGAAATGAGAAAGTTTTAAACTTATAAGTGATGTATAAATTTAATATAAATCTCTCACTATTACCCATAATATGAATGACAAACTATAAACACTCAAGAGATCTTAGCTAGTCTTTGCGATATATTATTTTGTATAATTGTTGCAGTATAGATCAAGATATTAAATTAATGTTGGTTTATATTGAGCACCATAATGAAACTAAAACTAAAGGTGGCTGATAAATGCAACACATATTCTGATTCATACACCAATTTTTATGCATTGTGATGCAGTACTGTATAACCCTGTAATGCTTACTTTTTATGTATGAAGTAAAATTTTTGTTGTATATATTAACACCCAAAACTAAATGTCATAACAACTTAACGAAATCTTTTATGATACATAAATTAAAGTTGTGTATCACAACTTTTATGTGTGATACTATGATACACAATAAAATTTTTATGATGTGTATTACATATTTTTTTTAAAACTTATCTCATGTTTACATGAAATAAAACTGTCATAAAAACAAATGGTCTGAATTTATATATATAGGTTTCTTAAGATGTTGAAATTGTATCATATGTACTTAGTTGCAAATACATATGAATAATAAAGCTTGGAAATTACGGAGTATAAATTACTCCATAAAATTTTTTGTAAATCTGTAGTTTTCGAAATTATTTTTGTTGGCGGACCGCTCATCCTCCCTACAAAACTTATTAAAGGGTGGGTACGTACCCCAACATATGTTTATACAATCCTAAAGACATTAGGAATTGCACTATGTGACGCTTTAATAAAGAATCTTGTGGACACAATCTTTGATCTGTGTTCATACGGCAGAAATGTAAAAGGTTTAGCGATGACATGGGCTGATAACATATCCGACATGACTGGCATCGATGTTGGGGCCTGCATAATAATCGCCACGTGCAGTTTTATAACAGACGATGACACTCGGCACGCCGTCACCTTCATATTCATCACACTTACTTTTGGTGTAGCAGGGAGGCTATCTTCGCTCGCATTACAAAATTTTACAAAGGAAATGAAAAAAAGGTTAAATACATGTGTATGTATAATAAAATGATATAAAATTAATATATTTCACTTAATAATAGAAACATGCTTTAGATACTTTCTTGACCTTTTTATTAAATTTTTAATGTGATAGAATTCTATTTAAATATGGTTTTTATGAATAAAATAAAATAAAATAAAAAGGTTACAATTTTGCTTACATTACATCCATATGAATTATCACCTCATGTTAATGTATATAGCATATATATATATACATTCAACCAATATTAGATAAACTAATATGATTATGTCATTTTAATCGAAGTAGCTACTCAAAGAATAATTTATTGAACACTTTGATTATAAAATGAGCTTAGACTGATATCTTTTATTTTACGCTATGGTGAATCGGTGATAAAAACTAGCTAACTTTCATGTAAAAGTTCATATTTCATTCAAATTTTCAGTTAGTGTGCGCTTGACATGATTGCTAATTAGCAGGGTAATGAAGCATACTTCTCTAAATCAGTAAATTGAGTAAATTGAATGTAATGAACAGGGTAATGGGAATATATCGCCTCTTTCACCCTTATATTTTTTATTTCCTTTTATTTCAATAAAAAACACACGAATGCTTATCTTCTTCGATTCACCTGATCACTCGATTGATCAAAAGGTTTGATAGGATTGTGACAACAAAAGGCTGAAGTATCAAAAAGAGATTAAAAAGGTAATTAACAAAGACAAATTTTTATCGTTAGTTCTTTTTTATTTATCGATTTTGCTTTTTGTTAATCGAGTTTCAAGAATAAAGAACGTTAAATCTTTATTTAATTATTCATTTTGAATATAGCAATCTTCATCAAATATTTTCACTTCAAGTTGTATTTTTATTACGAGTGTGAGATAGAGTTTACCGAGCACTAGTAATGGAATGATTATACTCATCTCTATTCCATTACATTCTCATTGTCATTCCTTACGTTGTGTTCTTGAGTTTTGTTTAGGGGAGAAAAGAAATGAAGGAAAGAGAAACTAAAATCAAATGGTGTTCTTAAGTTATTTTTTATGAAGGAAAAGAAATGAAGGGAAAAGAAAAGGAATGAAGCTCAAACATTGTTTTTCTTATAAAACTTTCCTCCCAAATGTGGGATGATTTGGAAGGAAGTATAATTTCCTTTATTTTCCTTCACACTTAAGAACGCAACATCATTAATCCATCTTCCTTCCTTTTCTCTTCTCTTTTTTTCTCCTTTCTTTATTTCTCTTCTTTTCCTTCTAGTTTTAATCTCAAGCACATAGTGTTAAAACGAACCAAGTGCCCCTTACTTTTAACATTTATACGGAGTAACAATTTTAGTTTTAGTATTGAATGTTGAACCTGAAATTAATAAATTTAAAATTTGGTTGAATATCACTTGCCACAGATAGGTAAGAGTAGGGGTGTTCACAAAATCGTCAAACCGTGAAAACCGGCCAAACAGTATCAATTTAGCCGATTTAGTCCGGTTTAGTTTTTAGCTGTCCGATCGCCAATTTCAAAATTACAAAAACCGCCCGGTTTTAATGAATAACCGGCCGGATAATCCAAACCGGACTGTATAAAACTATAAACAATATTATGAGAGAAATATATGTATATATATATACGTGTGTATAAAGTTAATAAAATATCATAAGGGAGTTATAATTGGGGTTGAAATGAGAAAGTTTTAAACTTATAAGTGATGTATAAATTTAATATAGATCTCTCACTATTACCCATAATATGAATGAAAAACTATAAACACTCAAGAGATCATAGCTAGTCTTTGCGATATATTATTTTGTATAATTGTTGCAGTATAGATCAAGATATTAAATTAATGTTGGTTTATATTGAGCACCATAATGAAACTAAAACTAAAGGTGGCTGATAAATGCAACAAATATTATGATTCATACACCAATTTTTATGCATTGTGATGCAGTACTGTATAACCCTGTAATGCTTACTTTTTATGTATGAAGTAAAATTTTTGTTGTATATATTAACACCCAAAACTAAATGTTATAACAACCTAACGAAATCTTTTATGATACATAAATTAGAGTTGTGTATCACAACTTTTATGTGTGATACTATGATACACAATAAAATTTTTATGATGTGTATTACATATTTTTTTTAAAACTTATCTCATGTTTACATGAAATAAAATTGTCATAAAAACAAATGGTCTGAATTTATATATATAGGTTTCTTAAGATGTTGAAATTGTATCATATGTACTTAATTGCAAATACATATGAATAATAAAGCTTGGAAATTACGGAGTATAAATTACTCCCTAAACTTTTTTGTAAATATGTAGTTTTCGGAATTATTTTTGTTGGCGGACCGCTCATCCTCCCTACAAAACTTATTAAAGGGTGGGTAGGTACCCCAACATATGTTTATACAATCCTAAACACATTAGGAATTGCACTATGTGACGCTTTAATAAAGAATCTTGTGGACACAATCTTTGATCTGTGTTCATACGGTAGAAATGTAAAAGGTTTAGCGATGACATGGGCTAATAACATATCCGACATGACTGGCATCGATGTTGGGGCCAGCATAATAATCGCCACGTGCAGTTTTATAGCAGACGATGACACTCGGCACGCCGTCACTTTCATATTCATCACACTTACTTCTGGTGTAGCAGGGAGGCTATCTTCGCTCGCATTACAAAATTTTACAAAGGAAATGAAAAAAAGGTTAAATACATGTGTATGTATAATAAAATGATATAAAGTTAATATATTTCACTTAATAATTGAAACATACTTTAGATACTTTCTTGACCTTTTTATTGAATTTTTAATGTGATAGAATTCTATTAAAATATGGTTTCTATAAAAATAAAATAAAATAAAATAAAAAGGTTACATTTTTGCTTACATTACATCCATATGAATTATCACCTCACGTTAATGTGTGTGTGTGTGTGTGTGTGTGTGTGTGTGTGTGTATATATATATATATACATTCAACCAATTTTAGATAAACTAATATGATTATGTCATTTTAATCGATGTAGCTACTCAAAGAATAATTTATTGAACACTTTGATAATAAAATGAGCTTAGACTGATATCTTTTATTTTATGCTATGGTGAATGGGTGATAAAAACTAGCTAGCTTTCATGTAAAAGTTCATATTTCATTAAGTAAATTGAGTAAATTGAGTATAATGAATAGGGTAACGGGAATATATCGCCTCTTTCACCCTTATATTTTTTATTTCTTTTTATTTTAATAAAAAACACACGAATGCTTATCTTCTTCGATTCACCTGATCTCTCGATTGATCAAAAGGTTTGACAGGATTGTGACAACAAAAGGCTGAACTAACAAAAAGAGATTAAAAAGGTAATTAACAAAGACAAAATTATATCGTTAATTCTTTTTTATTTATCGATTTTGCTTTTTGTTAATCGAGTTTCAAAAATAAAAAACGTTAAATCTTTATTTAATTATTCATTTTGAATATAGCAATCTTCATCAAATATTTTCACTTCAAGTTGTATTTTTATTATGAGTGTGAGATAGAGTTTACCGAGCACTAGTAATGGAATGGTTATACTCATCTCTATTCCATAATATTCTCATTGTCATTCCTTACGTTGTGTTCTTGAGTTTTTTTAGGGGAAAAAAGAAATGAAGGAAAGAGAAACTAAAATCAAATGGTGTTCTTAAGTTATTTTTTATGAAGGAAGAGAAATGAAGGGAAAAGAATAGGAATGAAGCTCAAACCTTGTTTTTCTTATAAAACTTTCCTCCCAAATGTGGGATGATACGGAAGGAAGTATTATTTCCTTTATTTTCCTTCACACTTGAGAACACAACATCATTAATCCATCCTCTTTCCTTTTCTCTTCTCTTCTTTTCTCCTTTCTTTATTTCTCTTCTTTTCCTTCTTGTCTTAATCTCAAGAACACAGTAACGAACCAAGTGCCTCTTAGTTTTAACAATTATACGGAGTAACAATTTTAGTTTTAGTATTGAATGTTGAACATGAAATTAATAAATTTAAAATTTGGTTGAATATCACTTGCCACATATAGGTAAGAGTAGGGGTGTTCACAAAACCGTCAAACCGTGAAAACCGGCCAAACTGTATCAATTTAGCCGGTTTGATTTTTAGCGGTCCGGTCGCCAATTTCAAAATTACAAAATCCGCCCGGTTTTAATGAATAACCGTCCGGATAATCCGGACCGGACCATATAAAACTATAAACAATATTATGAGAGAGATATATGTATATATATGCGTGTATAAAGTTAATAAAATATCATAAGGGAGTTATAACTGGGGTTGAAATGAGAAAGTTTTAAACTTATAAGTGATGTATAAATTTAATATAAATCTCTAACTATTACCCATAATATGAATGACAAACTATAAACACTCAAGAGATCTTAGCTAGTCTTTGCGATATATTATTTTGTATAATTGTTGCAGTATAGATCAAGATATTAAATTAATGTTGGTTTATATTGAGCACCATAATGAAACTAAAACTAAAGGCGGCTGATAAATGCAACACATATTTTGATTCATACACCAATTTTTATGCATTGTGATGCAGTACTGTACAACCCTGTAATGCTTACTTTTTATGTATGAAGTAAAATTTTTGTTGTATATATCAACACCCAAAACTAAATGTCATAACAACTTAACAAAATCTTTTATGATACACAAATTAAAGTTGTGTATCACAACTTTTATGTGTGATACCGTGATACACAATAAATTTTTTATGTTGTGTGTCACATATTTTTTTAAAAATTTATCTCTTGTTTACATGAAATAAAACTGTCATAAAAATAAAAGGTCTGAATTTATATATATAGGTTTCTTAAGCTGTTGAAATTGTATCATATCTACTTAATTGCAAATACATATGAATAATAAAGCTTGGAAATTACGGAGTATAAAGTACTCCTTACAAATTTTTGTAAATATGTAGTTTTAAGAATTATTTTTGTTGGCGGATCACTCATCCTCCCTACAAAACTTGTTAAAGGGTGGGTATGTACCCCAACATATGTTTATACAATCCTAGCCACATTAGGAATTGCACTATGTGACGCTTTGATAAAGAATCTTGTGGACACAATCTTTGATCTGTGTTCATACGGCAGAAATGTAAAAGGTTTAGCGATGACATGGGCTAATAACATATCAGACATGACTGGCATCGTTGTTGGGGCCTTCATATAAATCGCCACGTGCAGTTTTATAACAGACGATGACACTCGGCTTGCCGTCACCTTCATATTCATCACACTTACTTTTGGTGTAGCAGGGAGGCTATCTTCGCTCGCATTACAAAATTTTACCGAGGAAATGAAAAAAGGTTAAATACATGTGTATGTGTAATAAATTGATATAAAGTTAATATATTTCACTTAATAATAGAAACATGCTTTTGATACTTTCTTGACCTTTTTATTGAATTTTTAATGTGATAGAATTCTATTTAAATATGGTTTTTATAAAAAAAATAAAAATAAAATAAAAAGGTTACATTTTTGCTTACATTACATCCATATGAATTATCACCTCACGTTAATGTGTGTGTGTGTGTGTGTGTGTATATATATATATATATATATATATATATATATATATACATTCAACCAATTTTAGATAAACTAATATGATTATGTCATTTTAATCGAAGTAGCTACTCAAAGAATAATTTATTGAACACTTTGATAATAAAATGAGCTTAGACTGATATCTTTTATTTTACTCTATGGTGAATCGGTGATAAAAACTAGCTAGCTTTCATGTAAAAGTTCATATTTCATTCAAATTTTCAGTTAGTGTGCGCTTGACATGATTGCTAATTAGTGGGGTAATGAAGCATACTTCTCTAAATCAGTAAATTGAGTAAATTGAGTGTAATGAATAGGGTAATGGGAATATATCGCCTCTTTCACCCTTATATTTTTTATTTCCTTTAATTTCAATAAAAAACACACGAATGCTTATCTTCTTCGATTCACCTGATCACTCGATTGATCAAAAGGTTTGATAGGATTGTGACAACAAAAAGCTGAAGTATCAAAAAGAGATTAAAAAGGTAATTAACAAAGACAAATTTTTATCGTTAATTCTTTTTTATTTATCAATTTTGCTTTTTGTTAATCGAGATTCAAAAATAAAGAACGTTAAATCTTTATTTAATTATTCATTTTGAATATAGCAATCTTCATCAAATATTTTCACTTCAAGTTGTATTTTTATTATGAGTGTGAGATAGAGTTTACTGAGCACTAGTAATGGAATGATTATACTCATCTCTATTCCATAATATTCTCATTGTCATTACCATTGTCATTCTCTTAGTTTTAACAATTATACGGAGTAACAATTTTAGTTTTAGTATTGAATGTTGAACCTCAAATTAATAAATTTAAAATTTGGTTGAATATCACTTGCCACATACAGGTAAGAGTAGGGGTAGGCCTGTAAACGAACCGAACGAACACGAACGGAGTCTGTTCGTGTTCGTTCATTATGGTTTTGACGAACAAACAAACGAACACGAACGGATAAGCGAACGGATTTTGTTGTTCATGTTCGTTCACTAAGAAAATTTGTTAGTTCACGAACACAAACGAACGTACACGAACAAACACATAATTTAATGCATTTATTCGTTAATACCTTAAATGAACCTTAAGAAACATAAACGAACATTTATATACACATCTACATATATATATTATAAAAGTTGAAACTTTGCAATGCATATTCAACATTACAAAACGATCACCATATGAAAATAAACTCCTTTGCTTGGTCCGATCGTAGGTAAGAGTAGCAGATCTGGAACTAGTGGAGGGAGAGAATAGAGGTGTTTAGAGTCGAGGGAAATATGAGAGGAAATGTGAGGTAAAAATATCTAGATATTTAATATTATTAAATGAAAATATCTAAATATTTAATAATATTATATATAGAATTTAGCTTAAATCAAAATAAGATATACAAATATGTATTAAATGAATTAAACTATTAGTTAATAAATGAACATTTAACCGAACGTTCATGAACATATTATCGAACGTTCACGAACGTAAATGAACGAACAAGACGTGTGTTCATGTTCGTTCATATAATTAAACGAACGTAAAAATTTGTTCATGTTCGTTCATATAACGAAACGAACGAACATAAATGAACTTCCCGCCGAACGGTTCGCGAATAGTTTGGCGAACGTTCAGTTCGCTTACAGGCCTAAGTAGGGGTGTTCACAAAAGCGTCAAACCGTGAAAACCGGCCAAACCGTATCAATTTAGCAGGTTTGGTTTTTAGCGGTCCGGTCGCTAGTTTCTAAATTACAAAAACCGAAATAACCGGTCCGGTTTACGGTTTTATTGAATAACCAGCCGGATAATCCGGACTGGATCGTATAAACAATATTATAAGAGATATATGTATGTATGTATATATATATATATATATATATATATATATATATATATATATATGTGTGTGTGTGTGTGTGTGTGTGTGTGTGTGTGTGTAGTTAATAAAATATCATAAATCATAAGGGAGTTATAATAGTGGTTGAAATGAGAAAGTTTTAAACTTATAAGTGATGTATAAATTTAATATAAATCACTCACTATTACCCATAATATGAATGACAAACTATAAACACTCAAGAGATCTTAGCTAGCTTTTGCGATATATTATTTTGTATAATTGTTACAATATAGATCAAGATATTAAATAAATGTTGGTTTATATTGAGCACCATAATGAAACTAAAACTAAATGTCATGACAACTTAACGAAATCTTCTTATCAGTTAGAAGCATATTATAGTATATTTATATACATTGGTATTTTTAATTTACTAAGAATAAATAGTTTATAATCTATTAAGATAAATAGTTCTTAATCATTTTGAATGATTGATTATGATATCGTTATCGAATATTAAGTAATAGCGTTTTATTATTTACATTTATTTAAATCAATATGTTCTTTTCAAATTTTCTTGCAAAAGGACACAAAATCGTAAAACCGGCCGAACCGGACCGGTATTCGCGTTTTGGTCCGGTCCGTTACACAAGTTAAATGGTCCGTTTCGGTTTGGATTTTACCAAACAGTAAAACCGCGGTCCAGTTTAGATGTTTGCCAAAAACCGGACCGTGAACACCCCTAGGTAAGAGCAGGGGCGGAGACAGAGCGGGGGTAGCGTAGACAGTTGTCCTTACAAGAAACTTGAAATTACATAAAAAAAATTTAGGGTATTAATAAAATGGGATTGGCTAACTTGTGCCCTAAGGGCATATGTTAAGACTCATTAAATTTACTAAAACATTCCAAATATATCACAAAAATCATTTATTAAACTCACTAATTTCCTATTATACATGCATATTAATTATGATTTATATTATTTATGGAAAATTTACTTCATTAAATGCTTCTTAACTAATACCTTAAGGGCACTAGTTAGATTTTCCCTAATAAAATTTTAAAATTTTCGTCCTCACAAAACTATAAAAAAAATAAAAGTAAATTTTTTTCGCTCCTTCATTGGGATTCCCTAGCACCACCCCTAGGTGAGAACGTAAAACATTACCTTATTGAGTTATTGGTTCTTAAATTTGTCAATAAAAGAAAAAAGAAAATAATAATAATAATAATAATATATTTTCACAACAATTAAAGTTAAAAAAGAAGCCAGGCCATAACACACAATATTTGAAGGTGCATGACTATCAATCAAAACTCAAAAGAACCTGCATTACCTGAGCCCAAAACAAGACACATAAAACAAGAAGTTGCATATACCTGGCCCCAAAACGAACACATATATATAAAACTAGATATTGCATACCTGAGCCCAAACTAACACTCGTTTTGGGCCTTTTACTTTTTGGAGTTCATTGCCTTCAAGGCTTCAACCGTAACAATTAGGGATAAAACTTAAAAGTAGGCCCGTAAACGAATTGAACGAATACTTGTTGAAGGTTTTATCGAACAAACGAACGAACATGAACGAATCAGCGAACGGATTTTGTTGTTCATATTCGTTCACTAAGAAAATTTGTTTGTTCACGAACGCAAACGAACGGATATATAATCTTATGCATTCGTTTGTTAATTCTTTCAACGAACCTAAATGAACACAAAGGAACCTAAAAAAACATATATATTATAGTATATAATTTAATGAAGTGTAAACACTACTAAAATGTGAGATTTGTATACTTTAACTGATCTTGAGAATATATAAATGTTTAATACTATTATATTTATATATTAAATTTAGATACATGACATTTTAATAAGATATACAAGTATTATTTTAAACTAGTAGTAAACAAACGAACGTTCACAAACATGTTATCAAATGTTCACGAACGTAAATGAATGAAGGAGAGATATGTTCATGTTCATTCATATAATTAAACGAACATAAATTGTTGTTCATGTTCGTTCATATACGTTGTATGTAAGATACTTAGTATTTACCAGTCATTGTATGTACACATTATGAATGTCAGACCTTAATTAATGGCATTTTTATGCACTTAACTCAACAATTAAGGATGCCCAATTTAAAATTATTAACAAGGTAAACAAATCTTCAATTACAGAATATTACTTTGGTTTATGAATTTTGAATATAGTATCTTTTGTGTAGGAGATTTTGTTATTTTTTCTTATATAAGACTATGAGGAGGGTTCTTAACCATCATTTAAATATTATAAATATATTTTCATTTATCGTATAGAACTTTAAACTTAATTATTGGACAAAAACTTTGCATAACAAGATTACAAGAAGATTCATGAAGTATAACATTTTTTCGGTTCACAATTAAAATACACCCTTAATCTCAAGTACTCTGTAGATAAGGTAGCTCTAGATTGACTCGAATCCTTTCTGTATGGAATTGAAATTGAGGTTGTACTTTGGTTGTTGATTTGGGTAAAATACTCCAAAGTTTTTCTCGAGTTGAGGTTCCTTGTTGTTCTCATCGAACATCGCAAACAAGTACGTCTCTATGGCCTTTCCTGGTCTCTTAGGCGTACCCCATGGCGCATGTGCAACCATATTTGTGTAGTATGTACGTGCATTCTCAAATGTTGCTCCAAATGCACCATCTGACGGCCATCCGGTTTCAGATATCACGATTTCAAGTGAAGAGCCTCCCGTCTTCTCTAATGCCGAGTACATCACATCCACCATTGCATCAAAAAGATTTTGGTATGCGTTTGCTCCATCTTGTACTACAGTTCCCGGAGAAGTAAATGTTGCATATGCAAGCGATATAGCCGAAGGATTTCCTGAATAACTATTAGAAAAACACAAGGGTTGTAAATCTTACTGTATATACTTATCCATGTCTACTCACATTCAACATTGTCAATTTGACTATATCTTTAATCCTAATAATTAACTTAACGACAACTTTTATTATATAATTATTTGGTTACTTCTGGCCGTGATTTCGACACCACATTCGTAGGTCACTGTTCCACATATAACGAAAACTCTAATGATAACTAAAAGCATGCCAAATCAAATGTACCTGAAATAAGGATAGACGTTGACAAGCAATGGTGCATTTATGGCATTTAGGAACCCGATGATCGGGTCAGTGTACCACCTAACATCATCCTTGAATTTACCTTGTGATGGTGGAAAATCAACTCCAATCATCGTTGTGTCAACTGAAGTTGAAACTTTTATTTGATCTTTGAGTCCATAATACGCAACAACTTCATGAATATTAGTCAAAGCAGGGTGGACAAATGGTGCCAGTGTGCCATCAGAAGGCTTAACCTCATTTCCAACTGCTATGTAACGGAATTTGACACTAGGATAGCTCGCAACGTTTCTCCATACCCAATCAAATGCATTGTCACGACTTTCAGCAACGTATTGAAGATCTGAATTTGGGACTCCTATCATCACTTCAATGTTGGATCCACTTAAAGCTTGTAAAACAGCTTGGGTAGGATCGTAGAGTCTCATCCGCTTGATGTTATGCGAATTGTATAAACTTACGACTTGTGCCGGTGTTGGAAGATTGTTTCCAAGTAATCCATAGCATACTCCAATTTGTGATTCTGCATAGATTAAGGTCTTACACATTTCAAATCACTTAACATTATGGTCATGAAACCGAATCAACGTTTTGGTCATGAAACTTGGTTTAATCATGGATACAAACTTAGGAAATTTAAAAATATGCGAATGTAGATACAAATTTTTTTTATAACAATAGTGTTTCAAAATTGAAAGAAACCGAAAATGCAGAACATACTTATAACACCATTCAAGTTGAGATAAAAGATATGAACCTGTTGTATCTAGGAATGTAGCAAAGATGCCTAATAGAAGAAGTAAAGGAGCCATGAAAGACATGTTTTGGTTGTGTACAATTTATGAATGTATGCCACTTTATATAATGGGCAAGAAAACCATGAAAGTATATAAATGTAACGCCCCAAAATTTGTAAGTTTAAAACTTTAAATATACAATTTTGATTATATAAGTTAGTGGGACTAACTATGTAAACTATTTTATGCCCATAGGACATGTAATATTATGAAATATGTGTTGAGGGACTAAATATGACAAGTACTATAAGTTAAGGGGTTTAAATGAAATATGCAGTATAAAACTTAGTTCTGTAAACTTCTACTGCATTTTTACATCTGAAAACTAAAAAGATACGTACTATATGTTTGTGTGAAGTCGGTTAAGGAAGAACAAGAACAAAGATCCAAAATTTGTTAGGGTTTTGTGGAATTGAAGCTTCTAACTTCAAATTTACAACTTCTAAGGTATGATTAACAATATCTTCTTGTTTAATTATATGATTATGTGTGAAATTGAGTTATGGGGATAAACCCTAACTTAAGGAAAGTAACGGGTAATTGGGTATTAAGGTTTCATACATGATGAAGAACATGTCTTTATACTTAATTCATGATTTGAATCAAGTTGTGTAAACCCTAGCTTCTTGAAATTAAAGGCTTAATGGGTTAATGAATTATATATGTTTCATACACATGATTAAGTTATGAAGTAGGTTTAAATGATGTTAATTTTTATAAAAGAACTCATAACCTTGTGTTTATGAGTAAATGAATGATTTTGATTATGTAAATGATGATAGTAATTGGTAATTGATGAAAGAATAATGATTTGATGAATGAATTCATTAATTAGCATGTTGAATTATATTCCTTGTGTAAAGGAAATGAAAGTCATGTATAAATGGGTAAATGATATATGATGAATATGATTATACACTAAGAGATGATGCTCTTGGTGATTATTGATGAAATTGATGATGTGATAATGATAATTACCCATTTATACATGGTTATGAGTAAAGTGTATGAAACATATGATGAGATCTTATGATGAAATTAATACTTGTATAATATGATACAAGTAATGAATTGGAGGTTGAGTATGAATTGGATATAGGTGTTAAGTGAATTAACATCTATGTTATATGATGAATGATTATTGAATGTGTAATTGATATGTGTTTATATGATTATATGAATATGTGATAAAAGTATGCCAAGTGTTACAAGTGATTGGTTGTATGGGCTATCACGAGGTAAGTTAATGGATGATGCTATCTTTCTTCAAGTAATGCTTGTTCCATTTACTTGGAAGGACCGGTAATGGATATGTCATTTACTTGATGTGTTATGATTATATACCGGGGTGTAGGCCCGAAGATGTTAATTCTTGCGGGAATTAGCATATGATATTATGGATCCTTAATATACGTATGTTGAATTGATATTGATTATCATTGATAGCCCATTGCTTACTAAGCTTTATGCTTACTTTATCATGTTTATATGTTTTTAGGTGAGCCAAGTGGGACCCAACGGGATCCGGGCAAACGGCCCGAAGGTTGCTAGTGGTGGAGCTTGTTTCATTGTCGGTAACAAGCTTATCCCTTGATCATGCTCTTGATGTTGATGTCACCCCTTTTTGTTAAGAAAACATGGTTTTGTCACATGTTGTTAAAAGTCAAGGTCTTGTTATGTGGATGGTCAAAGTCAAACTTGATATGGTATTGAAGTCAAACTAGTCAATGAGTTGGGTCAATGATCATTGAAGTTTTGGAATGATAATCTTGAACCCTTGATGTAAATGATGTAAATATTGTAGTTTATGGAAATTTTGATGTTCATGGTTAAATTGGAGTATAGATAGTGAAATTGGCCTAAGTTGACTTAGAATAGTTAAATGAAAGTGAATTGAGAGTTTGAATGGTGGTTACATGGGTAAAGACCCAAATGGGTCATAAAAGTGCCCAAATGGGTCACTTAATGAGTAAATGACTAGAATTGGTTGGGGTTATGATATGACGAGTATAAATATTGCACTAAGTCCTAAATATGGTATTAGAAATGTGGTAAAAAGGTTGAAGTCTAATGTTGGATAGATTGGAATTTGGTATGTCTTTAGAATGGGTCGAAAATGACCATAAAGAGGTCACTAGTCCAATTCTTGATAAAACGCGAATTTACGAAAAGTGAAAATTGGGAAATGTTTGAAATATCATTTTACGCGTGCCTGCAAATTTTCATGGCCATTGGAATTGTCATTTTCAAGATATGCACGTTTGAAGTTCGATAAATGGTAATATGGACAGCAGGCTTGATTCCCGGGGAATGGGAGTCATTCCTGGGGAATCCGACTCAAATTGTTAACAGCATGTTTCATTCCTGGGGAATGGGAGTCATTCCTGGGGAATCTCTTAGAAATTCAACATTTTCTTATTTAAATCCTTATTTGATTGAGGGAATGATACAACAAGTTTACAATGTCATATTTTAAATGTAGGACCTTATGAAAAAAAAAAAAAAATTGTTCTAAATTTCGGGGTGTTTCAAGTTGGTATCAGAGCTTGGTTTAAGGGATTCGGGTATCCACCATTAGTGGGTACTTGATCTTAAGCCATTATTATTTATGTTGAGCATGATTATTTATGATGACTAATTATTATGATTATGTGCAATAGTGAAGCTTGATAGAATGAACTGATATGATTTCCCTGTAGAGAACCGTTTGATAATATGTTAAAGATTTGAATAGTTCTTATTGAACTTTAATACGTTAGAAATTGTTGGAAGGAGATAAGAACCCCGATGTGTGGACAGGTACCTTAATTGTTAATATTAAACCTGCATACATACTGTTTAATTCGGGTGTTCAAGATCGTTAGTATTTAAAAATGTATACGAAACAAGTTGATTTTATGAGTAGTTCTAAATGAACATAAGTATGCCTGAAAGTGTTAAAGAAAACATGAAAGTATATAATGTGGGCATACCTATAGAAAATAAAGGAATGTGAACAGATAATTGATTTGATAATTGTATAGATAAGTGTGAAAGAATATGTTTACATATTCATTTATATTAGTTCAGATGTGTATAAAATTGCTA
This sequence comes from Helichrysum umbraculigerum, assembly GCA_949592205.1. Lineage (NCBI taxonomy): Eukaryota > Viridiplantae > Streptophyta > Magnoliopsida > Asterales > Asteraceae > Helichrysum > Helichrysum umbraculigerum. The sequence continues at coordinate 6,335,322 of CATIUR010000004.1, read as the reverse complement.
ATATGTATATTGGCAATATGTTATGAGTTGGACGAAATAATTGTTAACTTATGTTAGCCACAACTGATATGATGATATATGTTATATGTGTATGAGAATACTGAATGATCAGAAATACTGACTTATGTCAGTTGTTCTATAAAGAACGTTATGTGGAATGATAAAGTGGCAGAGGCAGTAATGAATGCCTCATAAATATAATTTGAATGATTATGTAAAGTATAAGTATTAGAGGTAGTAATTAATACCTCTTACGTGATGTTGACTGACTAAGTAGAATTGTTTGCCACTATGAAAATAGTTTTGTGACCGGCAACTTATAATTTAATTATTATTGTTGCTGAATTGTTGCATTATGTGTTATATGTTTAAGTGAATGACAGTCATTGTGAGAATCAGTGATATGAAGTGGCCTAAAAGTGGAAGTGTGAATAACATAATATTGCTACGCCTGATCAACGCAGCTATATTATGCTACCACATAAAATTATTGAGGCTGCCAAATATCAGAGAGACTTAATGTGACCGTGTTATGAAAATGTGTAAGGTGTGTATTGATTCTTATTGAGTAAAGTATGAATAAAATGAATGCACATTTGTGCATGATTATATGGAACGTATTTGTAGTAGTGTCACACTAAATTAAATAGATCGAGTCATAGTGTGATGTTTACGTGGGACTTTAGTCCACTTGGGTGATGACATATAGTCGTTACCTTGAAATAGTTGTTGTGTATGGAAATTTAATTTAAAAATTTTAATAAATGTGTTATTATTACCCTTAATAGTTCCCTTAGGCAGGATGCCTTCCTATAGAGAAAAATGTAGAGAAACATGGTCAGTCTGGTATGTCATCCTCACTGGGGGAGGATGTTGACAGGAATGAGTATGTGTTGCAATTAGAGGATATACCTAATGTTGCTTGTAGCACAGGTATGGTTATTGCGAGTTTTAGTTATGTCATTTGGATTAACATGGATTATCCAAAGTTGTAATGATGATTTCTTGAAATTCAAAGAATTCTTGGATTAATTGTAGAGTAAACAACAGAATTTAGTCTTTTGACATTGAAACAGTTTTTGAGTCAGGTTGCTATTTCAGTATTACATTGATTGGATGGTACTACAATGCGATAATGGTACGGATCATTGAAGGATTTGGTATATTTTTCGAAGGAGTTTTTAACTGAGTCAGTGTTGATGGTTAAACTTATAAATAATTTTAATGGAGAAATTTGATATTATTCGGGGAAAAGATAATGTGGTTGTAGATTGTATTATGTTATAAAAGACTTGTGACAGGATTTACCTCATATGTTTGGAATTTTCCTGACTTAGTGGATTGATTGAAAGCTATTTAGCTTGAGACATTGATGGAATGATTATAGAGGATTAAAGACTGTTCAGTCTTGTGTTTAAATTCATTTGAAGGAGAATTTCGAAAGATGATTTTAATCGAGACTTATAAATTTGGATTTATTGTTCATCCGAGAAATGATTATATGGTGTAATGACCTGAATCTATTATATAGATGGGATTTATAACTAATCTTCCACGGATATCATGGAACTATGAAATGACATGATATTGCCAAAATGGAAACCAAATTTGTGAGCAAGATTTTAATTGTTGGAGTAAATTACTATTGGGAGCTTTGATATTAATTGTTAAAAAGCAAGATGGCACCATGTATATGTATGTTGATTTCAGAGAAGTGAACAAGGTTACCATTGAGAATGGGTACCTTTTTAACTAGGATTGATGTCTTATTCGATTGGTGAACAAGGTGCTAGCTTTTCTCAAAGAGTGAATTATGTCTTGATTATGCTTTATGGTTTGACCAATGCTCCTATCGTTTTTGTAGATCTCATGAATTTAGTATGATGAATTGTGCTCGATGAATTGAAATGGTATTCAGTGATAATATTCTTATCTATTCTAAATCTGCTGATGAGCAGGATATTCAGTTAACACAGATAGGACAGATTTGGAGAATTGAGAGACTTTATGCCAACTTCTCCAAATATGAATTTTGACTTTGTGAGGTCCAAATTTTGGGTTATGTAATGAATAGTCAAGGTATTATATCGATTCTGAAAATGTTAAGGTGTAAAGTATTAAGGATCAATTTAATGATATTGTTGCGGATTCCTGAGGTGGAAAGACACACTATGAAAGAATATAGATATTCTATTCATCCTGGTGCAATAGATATGTACCATGAATTGAAAGTTGATTATTGGTGATCTGGGATGAAGCGTGAAAGTTTATAAATGTGGAACTGAGTTTGATTTGTCTACAGATTTGGTTGGCAAAATGCAACTGTTGAAAATACCTGTATGGAAAAGAGAGCACATTACTATGGATTTTATCATTAAATTTCCCAAAATTCCATGTCATCATGACAATTATTGGGTGATAGTGGATCGGTTGACGAAAAGTGCTCTATTTTTGCCTGTTAAGGAACTTATAATTTTAAGGCACTTGCTGATTTATATATCTAAGAGGTTGTAGTACGACATGGTATGCCTATTATATTGTCTCTGACAAAGATAGTAGAATCATTTTTAGACTATGGATTAAATTTCAAGAAGATATGAGTACTCGTATTTATTTAAGTACTGCATATCATGCTCAGATTGCAGACAGAGTGAAAGAATAATCTAAACTTGGAAGACATATTGAGGACATGTACCAATGATTTTGGTGATAGCTGGAATACTTAATTAGTATTGGCTGAGTTTTTATAGAAATAGCTATTATGTGGGTATTAGAATGCCACATTATTAGATGTTCTATGGGAGAAAATATTGAACTCCAATATATTGGGGTGAATTTGGTTAGAAAAGATCTGAGAAATTCTAACATTGTTCAGAGAACGGTTAAAAATAGCCCAGAATTGATAAAAGTCCTATATTGACAATCGGAGATTTTGTAATGCTATAAATATCTCCATGGAAAGATATTATCTAATTTAGAAAACAAGGAATGTTGAGTCCTCGGTTTATTGGATTTTTAAATTCTTAAAAAGGTTGGAAAAGTAACTTATCGCTTTGAGTTGCCTAATGAGTTAGCTGGAATTCATAATACTTTCATGTGTCCTATTTGAGGAAATGTATGGTTGATGAAACCGCTTATGTATCAATGGATGAAATTGAAATCAAGGATCGACTAAATTATATTGAGTAATATGTTATGATTCTTGATGAAAAGATTAAGAATCTGAGAAACAAAGAGATCAATTGTTATTATCTGGCTATACATTAGGAATGGATTGTGAGGACACAATCCTGAATAAGTGGGGGAGAGTTGTAACGCCCCAAAATTTGTAAGTTTAAAACTTTAAATATACAATTTTGATTATATAAGTTAGTGGGACTAACTATGTAAACTATTTTATGCCCATAGGACATGTAATATTATGAAATATGTGTTGAGGGACTAAATATGACAAGTACTATAAGTTAAGGGGTTTAAATGAAATATGCAGTATAAAACTTAGTTCTGTAAACTTCTACTGCATTTTTACATCTGAAAACTAAAAAGATACGTACTATATGTTTGTGTGAAGTCGGTTAAGGAAGAACAAGAACAAAGATCCAAAATTTGTTAGGGTTTTGTGGAATTGAAGCTTCTAACTTCAAATTTACAACTTCTAAGGTATGATTAACAATATCTTCTTGTTTAATTATATGATTATGTGTGAAATTGAGTTATGGGGATAAACCCTAACTTAAGGAAAGTAACGGGTAATTGGGTATTAAGGTTTCATACATGATGAAGAACATGTCTTTATACTTAATTCATGATTTGAATCAAGTTGTGTAAACCCTAGCTTCTTGAAATTAAAGGCTTAATGGGTTAATGAATTATATATGTTTCATACACATGATTAAGTTATGAAGTAGGTTTAAATGATGTTAATTTTTATAAAAGAACTCATAACCTTGTATTTATGAGTAAATGAATGATTTTGATTATGTAAATGATGATAGTAATTGGTAATTGATGAAAGAATAATGATTTGATGAATGAATTCATTAATTAGCATGTTGAATTATATTCCTTGTGTAAAGGAAATGAAAGTCATGTATAAATGGGTAAATGATATATGATGAATATGATTATACACTAAGAGATGATGCTCTTGGTGATTATTGATGAAATTGATGATGTGATAATGATAATTACCCATTTATACATGGTTATGAGTAAAGTGTATGAAACATATGATGAGATCTTATGATGAAATTAATACTTGTATAATATGATACAAGTAATGAATTGGAGGTTGAGTATGAATTGGATATAGGTGTTAAGTGAATTAACATCTATGTTATATGATGAATGATTATTGAATGTGTAATTGATATGTGTTTATATGATTATATGAATAGGTGATAAAAGTATGCCAAGTGTTACAAGTGATTGGTTGTATGGGCTATCACGAGGTAAGTTAATGGATGATGCTATCTTTCTTCAAGTAATGCTTGTTCCATTTACTTGGAAGGACCGGTAATGGATATGTCATTTACTTGATGTGTTATGATTATATACCGGGGTGTAGGCCCGAAGATGTTAATTCTTGCGGGAATTAGCATATGATATTATGGATCCTTAATATACGTATGTTGAATTGATATTGATTATCATTGATAGCCCATTGCTTACTAAGCTTTATGCTTACTTTATCATGTTTATATGTTTTTAGGTGAGCCAAGTGGGACCCAATGGGATCCGGGCAAACGGCCCGAAGGTTGCTAGTGGTGGAGCTTGTTTCATTGTCGGTAACAAGCTTATCCCTTGATCATGCTCTTGATGTTGATGTCACCCCTTTTTGTTAAGAAAACATGGTTTTGTCACATGTTGTTAAAAGTCAAGGTCTTGTTATGTGGATGGTCAAAGTCAAACTTGATATGGTATTGAAGTCAAACTAGTCAATGAGTTGGGTCAATGATCATTGAAGTTTTGGAATGATAATCTTGAACCCTTGATGTAAATGATGTAAATATTGTAGTTTATGGAAATTTTGATGTTCATGGTTAAATTGGAGTATAGATAGTGAAATTGGCCTAAGTTGACTTAGAATAGTTAAATGAAAGTGAATTGAGAGTTTGAATGGTGGTTACATGGGTAAAGACCCAAATGGGTCATAAAAGTGCCCAAATGGGTCACTTAATGAGTAAATGACTAGAATAGGTTGGGGTTATGATATGACGAGTATAAATATTGCACTAAGTCCTAAATATGGTATTAGAAATGTGGTAAAAAGGTTGAAGTCTAATGTTGGATAGATTGGAATTTGGTATGTCTTTAGAATGGGTCGAAAATGACCATAAAGAGGTCACTAGTCCAATTCTTGATAAAACGCGAATTTACGAAAAGTGAAAATTGGGAAATGTTTGAAATATCATTTTACGCGTGCCTGCAAATTTTCATGGCCATTGGAATTGTCATTTTCAAGATATGCACGTTTGAAGTTCGATAAATGGTAATATGGACAGCAGGCTTGATTCCTGGGGAATGGGAGTCATTCCTGGGGAATCCGACTCAAATTGTTAACAGCATGTTTCATTCCTGGGGAATGGGAGTCATTCCTGGGGAATCTCTTAGAAATTCAACATTTTCTTATTTAAATCCTTATTTGATTGAGGGAATGATACAACAAGTTTACAATGTCATATTTTAAATGTAGGACCTTATGAAAAAAAAAAAAAAAAAAAAATTGTTCTAAATTTCGGGGTGTTTCAATAAATATATAGGCGGCTAATATAAGATAGAAACTAAGAAGTATAGTTGCAAAAAAAAGGTATCGTAGACTTTGAGGGAGATGTATATGTTTATGTAAAAGAATGATTAATAATAAGCAAGTGGAATTTTATCTAGTAGAAAATGATCATATAAGATGAATATTATTTAAGGCTGCTCTAGTATGAACATGAATATATAAATACAACCTTATCCGGCCAACATTTTTGAATCCAAAACCATATCCTAAATGAAGTATTTCAAAGTTTATGTAATAAGATTTAATTCACAGTAACATTTCAAGAGCATGATTAGATCTTTGATATGACATGATAAAAACACCACAGTCGATACAAAACGTTACAATTTAAATCTAACATCACCTAACCTTACGTATTGTTAGCCGTATAGATTATGTTCTCAGTTATTCGTAACATCTTTTGTGTTTTACGCTTCGCGTCCATATTTATGTTATCCATTGAATACATATATACGTACATACATTCGTGTTCTTTTAAGGCGGCTTAATTTTAGTTTGTGTATTTGTATTTAGGATTAGGATAATGATGATGTTTAAAATTAGAGTACGAGTCAAACATTTGTCTAGTTCCTAATCAACTTCTATAATCTATACCCCACAATAGAGCTTCAAGTTGCACAAATGATTCCCCTTGGTACAAAAAATAAAATATATTAATTATTAATGGTTTTAAAATTCTGTTTTTCCTGTGTGCCCAATCTAGGAACTACTGATGATACACTCCAATAGTTAACACCAGCAGCATATTCACATTCTTTTCACTACACATGATACAAGTAAACGCTAATGATTGCCTTACATTTGAATAAATACTTTTAGCCACAAATTTGATCATTTCTAGCTCTGGGAAAAATTTACCACATAATAAAGATGGTAATCACATCAACTCATAATCGATCAGTAAACAAGGGGCTACTTTCGTACTCGAATGCCGGGTATATCTTTTAGCCCCATCTTCACTATTGTTTTTCTAAAGAGTGAAGGCACTTTTTCTAATCCAATAGAGTCGCAAAAACCTTTGCCTAACTCAACTAGTGTCGTTTTATCTCTACCTGTTTCCCTAATCGAGTTATAGTACCCAAGCCAAGCTTGGTATGCCGCCTCTTTCACACTCGGGTCAATTTTGGCCATTGACTTCTCTATCTGAAAAGCAAACATTTTTTTTATAAAATATGTACGGAATAATTATAATTAGTTTGACGAGAGGATTAATTGGGAAACAAACCTTTACTTTCATATCTGGATCTAAATGTGGAGAAGTGGATTTATCAACTGGGAGGTCTTTGATTTCGTCAAGAAAATATTCTTCCCACGGTGCAAGTACCATGATTCCTTCTCCACCTTTGCCTTCACGTCCTGTCCTTCCAAGACGATTTATATACTGCTCACGGTCCGTAGGGACACCCACCTGGTTTACATTGTGATTTATTAACATGAGCAGAAAAAAAGATATAGATGATTCTGATATACATTAATTATCTCATATGCAAAAGGTTCAAACTTTGTCCTTAGGAAAGATGCCGTCTTCAAGATTTATTAATTGAAATTTTCATTTTGTGATGTGCGTTGTGGAAATCATATAGCTTGTTCGTTTTACCTGAATTACCAAGCTGACATCGGGATAATTTATTCCACGAGCTGACACGTCAGATGTAACTAATATCAACTGTTTAGCTTCCTTAAATTCCTCAGAAATACGAGTTCTGTAAAGTTGCGGTTTCCTGGAATGGATCTCCCTAACATTCATTTTCATCTCACGGAGAAGAGAAAACATCAGAGATGTCATCATTGCTGTCGTACAGAAGACAATAACCTGAGAAAAAGTACAATGTATTTGAAAGTTAAGCATCCGCTACAAATTTCATATGTTAATCATTTATGTAAAACTATAAAAGCAGCATACTTTGTAATCGGGGACATGAGCAATATGATCCTTCAATATACGGTAGACTATTTGAAAATGTTGTTCATGTGGTGCAACAAGGTAAGATTGATTAACCTGCATCGTTGATAAAATAAGCCAATCAAAAACATCAAAAACTAGTTCCTCGCATAAATATTATAAAAGTTGCGAACTTGCAGCAAAAAGCAATACAACTTTGACAAAAAAATCATATTGAAAATTGGTTGAATGAGTAACATCACACACCTTATCATGCGTTTCTGGGCCCAACCCAACTGTATTAATATAAGCATGTTCCCTTTTCATAACAAGTTGAGATACTCGTCGAACTTCTTTTGGAAGAGTTGCAGAAAATAGTAAAGATTGCCTTTGACGAGGTACACAATCAACGATTTTCTCAACGTCCTTGCGAAATCCTAAATCTAGTAAATGGTCTGCTTCATCAAGTATAAGCATTTTTAATCCCATCAAACGTGCAGAGAATCCCGACTTATTCTCTATGTGATCTAGCAATCTACCAGGAGTTGCTATAATAATCTGGCATGGTTCCGTTTCTAAACGTTTCTGATCAACTTTAAACCGGGTACCTCCAACAAGCGTTTGGACACCAATACCATCATGGTATTTTAGCAACACATTGGCTTCCGCAGCTATCTGACTTGCTAGCTCTCTTGTGGGACAAAGAATAAGAACACATATTGGTGGAACCCTCAAACGCTTTGCCTCTTTGCTATTTGAAGCCTTTAAAACTGTTTCAATTGCGGGGAGCTGTTTGTGTTTAACAACATTGCATAACCAGAAACAAAAAAAAACATAATAAAATAACAAGTTAAACGAAGCAAAATAGGATTTTTCGTGTACCAAAAAAGCAACACTTTTCCCTGTTCCAGTTTTAGCTTTGACTAACGCATCCTTCCCTGTGAAAAAGAAATGCGATTAACACAAATGACAAAACTGAGAGAGGTAATAAGTTAGTAAGCGTAAAACTCATACCCTCAAGGCAAGTAGATACTGTAGCATCTTGAACCTTGGTCATTTGCACGTATCCTGCTAATGTAAGAGCCTTAATAGTCAATGGAGATACATCGCATTCATCAAACCTGAAAATAGAACAACCCTTATGCTGTTATCAACATATACCCTAAAAGAGGTAGTCTTTTTACCACTATAAATTTACCAAAAAGTCAGGCTTTATGAACTAAGGAGTTCCATACACGAGTGTTTTGGATTGATTATTTTAAAGTGCATATGTGCTTAAAAAAATAAGCAAATACCAACATACGCAATTATAAGTGCATCTCTCTTCTAAAATATGCAGATAAAGAGTTTTGTACAGAGTGTTTGGATTTGCTATAAAAAATAAGCAATAAGCAGATAAGCACATACACAAGCAATCCCAAACACCCCTACATCGACACATTAGCACATACGAAACACATCGCAAACAGCATATACACATCAAGAAAACCAAAAACCAGACCTCTTGGGACTAAGGATCGTGTCATCATCATCCATTTCAATGTCTTTTTCAGCCATCCGCCTCTTGTTAACCTCATTCCTAATAGCCTGTACGTGCAACGACAAATCATCCTCCTCTTCCAGAAACTTTAACGGTACCCGTTTCGTCACCTTTTTATCATACTTCCCCAATGCAGCACTACTCATCATCACCTTCTTCTTCACATCCCCTTTCCCATCATCACTCTCCTCACCGTCTGACGACCCAATTAAACTCAACCGTGCCCCTCTGGTTTTCGTCATCAAAAACCCCTCCTCATCATCCGAACATTCATCACTTGAATGATTATCATTCTTCCTATAATTGGTCCTAACTGAATAATGCCTAACTTTCAACAAACTATATCTATTATCTAAACATGAAAAGGTCGAATAATTCCTAGGTTTTAATTGATTATAACCCGAAGAAACATCACTTACTTGATTACCAGTTATCCGAAGTTGACCCGAAACCATTTTTTGCAAATTAATCGGGTTATGATTCGATTCAATTCTTCTCATTTCTTGTAAAGATGGTGACTTTATTGGTCCATCAGCTTCATTCCATAAATCTTCAGCTCCTTCTTTCATAAATCGATCAGCTAGGGTTTTAATGTGTTCTTTTGGGGATAAAGGTTTATAATTGGGAGTTTTCAAATTACCCTGTTCATGGGTTGTTTGATTCGGGTCGGATAATTTGGATCGGATTTCGGATCGAACCCGAGCCTGGTAAAGTTGTTTTTCTTGATCAAGAAGACGTTTTTCTTTCTGTCTAGCTTGGTTTTCGTGAAGGCGTTTCCATTGCCATTTGTTCAGGCCGCCGGGAAACGTCCGTGGGCCGCCGCCCATGCGGCGGAGGAAGGTGAGCCGGTGGAAGATTCTAGAACGTTCTAGATAGATCACTGATGAATTGTACATTTTTGGTAGTGAAGGAGTGTGAAGGTGGGTTTTAGGGTTTATGATTTTTGAAGGTTTTGCAGGTTTTGATCATTTTGTTTATGTTTACATTTTCAGTCCTTATACTTTTGGTCTTTGTTATTAACGCATCCTTTTATAGATGATTTACATCCCGCGTCCTTCATCTTGTCCATTTACTAATATTTCCCCATTTTATTAATTCTTTTGCATAATTTTTGTATTTTTGTGTGAGATTTTTTTCAAATTTATTTGCATTATCGTTTTCTTCCTCTTTTACATGCATTGGCGACCATTATTTACATTCAAAGCTAGAATGATCGAATGTTCCAATGTTTTAGGATTGACGTTGTTGGATAGTTAGTCTACTAACTGACTAGTTTAATGATAGATGGACAGTTTAATAATAAAATTGCAATAGAATTGTGCACATTGCGAACAACGTACTAGTTAATGACCATGGCAATTGTTTGGGTTGGGAAAATAGGAGATCTGATGAGTTGATTCATAGGAAACCAAAATCTATTTATTGTAAAGTTCAAGGACCAGATTTGTATATTATAGATGCTTAAAAAATTTTGATGCCCACACAAACATTAGCTAGTTAGAAAGCAGTCAAAGCATACCCATTAAAATAAAGAAAATGGCATCAAAAAGGTATTCACTCATAAATCCTCTCATACTTCATGAATTCTAACCAACAGTTTTTTGGAATAAACTAATTTAATTTTATTGATCTTCAACTGTGTTAGGATTGCAGTTGTTACTGGTGGAAACAAAGGTGTTGGTTTTGAAATATGCAGACAGTTGGCTGGTGATCAAGTTATTGTGGTATTGACTGCAAGAGACCACAACAGGGGTGCCAACGCAGTCGCCAAACTGCAGTCTTCCGGCTTACCAGACGTCATTTTTCATCAGCTCGATGTCACAGATCTTGATAGTATTGCATCATTGGCGAATTTCATTGATGCTCGGTTTGGAAAACTCCATATATTGGTATAATAATACTTGAAGTAATCTTATTTTTCCATGTGTTTTAAAATATAATGTAAATGTAAATGATAAATCTGAACATTTTGTTTCTGGTTTGATTAAAACTTAGAACTTGGACACATATAGAACCCAACCGGCCAACCCATATGAAGTTGACTGAAACGCAAACTAAACTACTCGATTTGGGTCAAAAAATTATTCACACCGTCATCGGATAATTCCATTGATGCTCGGTTTGGAAAACTCGATATATTTGTTTATAATACTTGAAGTACTGTTATTTTACCATGTGTTTTAAAAAATAATGTAAATGATAAACCTGAACCTTTTTTTTGGTTTGGTTAGAACTTAGAACTTGGACACATATAGAACCCACCGGTCAATGGTCAACCCATTTGAAGTTGGCTAAAAATTATTCACACCTGAACATTTATATTGAACAAGTGTTTTTTTAATATTTTATTAAAAGATTAAAAGCAACGGTGGCATCCATTCACGAATGGTTGCACAGTGTAATGAAGTACATGTTTTATACAACTTGTGTATATTAATGCAATGGCATAGGTCAACAATGCTGGAGTATCTAGTACGATCGTTGATGCGGAGTCGTTTTGGAGTATAGATCTTCCAAGTGAGGTAAGTATTGTTCTGTTAATACAGAAAACTAGTTATCCACTGTACGAATCGTATTTCTTTTTTATCTCAAATAATAACTCATTATAAGCAATCAGACCTTGCAAGAACACATGCCTTCCAATAATGAATGGTTTTATCATCATAAGCAGATACTTGACATTCAAATGTTAATGATCTGTTACGCTTTGCAACTTTCAACCAGTCATTTTCTGCATCAAAATGTTATATGATTTGTTCACGAGTATCGCTCATATGAGCTAGCTAGAGCTGAAGCACATCATTGATTCACTGATATTAATATTTGGGCTTTTTGTAAGCTATGCAAACAAGGTCATATTATTAATTTCTTTTGCACCCTGATATAGGTAAAAGATGAAAAGGCTAGGCAGGGCAAGAAAGTAATAACACAAACTTTTGAAGGAGCTCAAAAGTGCTTGGAAACGAATTATTATGGAGCTAAACATGTCACTCAAGCTTTGCTACCACTTCTTCTTAAATCTGCATCTCCAAGGGTAGTCAACATCTCATCCAAATTGGGTCAACTAGAGGCAAGATAACCTTCCTTCGATCCATGAAAGTATATACTTCAGCAGACCGAATTGGGGCAGCTTGTTTGTTTAATGATTAGACTATTTATTTAGTGTATTTTGTTTGGTTATTATAGAATGTACAAGACGAAGGTGCGAAGAAGATTTTGAGTGATTTTGATGGGCTAACAGAGGAGCTCGTGGATGAGGTTGTGAGCGAGTATCTGAAGGACGCTAAAGATCAAAGTTCTTTGGAAAAGAAAGGTTGGTCTAGTAATGTTTCCGGCTATATTGTCTCAAAAGCGGCGCTTAATGCCTACACAAGGATTATAGCCAAGAACTTTCCGTCTATTTGTGCGAATGCAGTTAGTCCTGGTTTTGTTGCCACGGATATGACTCATTTTAAAGGAACCTTCACTCCTGAAGAAGGTGCCAGAGGGCCCGTGAGACTCGCTTTAATGCCCGATGGAGGGCCCTCGGGTCAATACTTCCGGATGATGCAAGATTCGACGTTTTGATATGACGAATCAATGAAGATTCAACGTGATATGAAGATTCATACATACTTGTATATGATCTTCAAAATTGTGTGTTTGAAGGTTGAACGACTTTTTCTGGATTGCTAATAAATATGTAAAACAGATCAATAAATAAATAAAAATAAGCTACTCGTATTTTAATGCATTGATTGAAGAAAATAAAAATATTTTATTGACAAAATGTCTACAAAGATAGGGTTATTTAATTATTTGCTTAGATTTTCGTTGTAAAGATAGTACTGTATTAAAATCATGTGGAGATAATCGATCTTAGGATGAGACAAAAACGGAGTTGGCCAACAATAATATGATCCACAATTTAAAAATATATTCATATATTATATTATATTATAATAATAATACGAGTATATACTAGATTATCGACTAATTGAATCCATCAATTTGATCTCCATATCCAATCCAAATATCTACAAAACACTTAACCTGCAAAAAAAAATGGATATCAAAATAGGGTTTTGATTAGTAACTGAAAAACAAAAATCAATCGTTAAATGATCAATTAGTGATGAATTGATGATTAACGTGAGGTCACCGGAGACGGCGTTAACGGAAGAAGCTAAGGTGAGGGAAGCCGGTTAGCTTTGAGGTTTTTGAGGATTTTAGCGGCACGACGTTCATTAAGGTTATCTTTTAACGAATTTTTTGTGTTCCTGGCGTACGTATTTAGTATTTACCTTTATTCCGTTTCTTAAATAATTATTATACGGATTATTATTTTAATTATTTTAATATACATATTGATTTACTTAATTACTTAATTAATTTAAATGAAAGGGATATAAGTGTAAGTATCATCAAATTAATGTTAATCGTTAGATCAATATATAAAAAACCAATTAATGGTTGAGATTGCCCCAAACTATTTTGCTTTAAGTATATGTTATGTTATATATATTTGTTGAACAAGAAATAACCAAAAAAAGTATGTAATCGTCTTGTGCCTAAACCAAGCATCCTTATATGCGGCCGTTTTGTCAAGGTTGGCAGTACATAGTATCTAGCGAGAAGCGTTAAGGTTACAAGAAATTTACAAAAGAAACGATCTTATAAGCATATGTGTCATGCGCGGTGGCAATTCGACCTGTGACCCGAAACCCGACACGAACCCGACCCGAATATTTCTGAAGCGCCAACCCGTCAACCCGAAAATTTGAACCCGTTAACCCGACAACCCGAACCCGACAACTCGATAACCCGAAACATTCTACCTGAACCATTCAACCTGAAAACCTTAACCATTCAACCTGAACCATTCAACCCGTCAACTCGAAAATTTGAACCCGTCAACCCAACCCGACCCGAATTGCCACCCCTACGCGACGGTAAAAAAAAAGAATGATAAGAGAAATAGACATTACATAGTAATATACATCACGCGCCACTTAATTTTGTAATAATATTTTTCAAATCTGTCTTTCGTTGTGTTTAAAGTCTAATTATGTTTTGTTTTGCTAACTGCGTCGTATTATTATGTTTAGGTTGGTATTAACTATGAAACCATATGGGTCTTGTTTGCTTTCAATTTGCCTTGATATATTTTGGCCATGATCTGCACCAAGTGATCAATTGTGTGAAAGCGCTCGGGTTGTGGTCATTAGTGGTCCGGGTAAACTTAGACATAAATGTGCCATAATCATGAATCTAGCTTTAAAATATTACTACTAGTAGTAGTTTTTGTTAGTTTCTTAATTAATGAAAAACATGTTTAAACGGACCAACCATGTTCATCACGTGTCAGATCACCACCAAACATCAACAAATTCAACATGGGGAACTTGTGAAATTACCACAACTTAGATAAAAATAAAATAAATAGTTAAATAATGTACAAAACTGCTTTTAAGGGGTATTCAAATGGCCGAATATTGGTTAAATAAAGTTATTAAGTTTGGTCAAGTTGATTTTAAAGAAAGAAAAATGAAATATTCACACAAATTTTACAAAATAAAATTCAAAAAAAATTTAAGTCGATGTTAGTAAATGATCCATGTTGTTTACATTCATTTATGAAAACCGTCACTTTACTTTTTATAAGCTTTTCAACCCAATAAATGTACGTTTTACTTGAAAATGGTACATCCACCACCATCCACCACCTAAAATGTTTAATGTAAGTACCTTTTCTCTTGTCAAATACGGATAGTCGGTATATAAACAGCCAAAGGGTACTTCAGTCATTTTTGGTGTGTGATTAACCATTTTTGAGCAAACTCTAAACTTATTAACCTGAAAAAAGAAGAAAAAAAAGAAAAAAAAATATAACCGATGTAAACCACATAAACTATTTTTCTACAATTCAAGTTAAACATACATTTTTCACTAATTTGTAAAAAAAAAAAAAAAAAAAATTCAAATGGAAAAAGCTTTCCAAACTTTTTTATTCAAATTAGAGAAAATGGAAGGAAAAAACACTTTCGGCCAAAAGACTCAAATTAGTTTGTCACATATTTGATTAGAAGATTTCCTTGTTTTTCAATAACTTTTCTTTTTCTTAAAAAAAAAAATTCACAAAAAAATCTTAAAAAACCTCTCATTAAAAATGCTCTAATAATAAAAAAAATAGACACTCATAATACAAAAAATATTATCATCTACTACCATAAAAAGGGTCAAAACTTCTTTTATAAATTTGTAAAGATTCATTTTGATAATATAATATATTTGGATTTAAATAACAATAAGAAGTTAAGAACCAATGAACTTAAACAAATCATAAACAACTAGTATGTTATTCGCGCGACGCACTGAATACATATTTAAAATCGGTAAAAAGAAAGTGTTAAACTTTGTGAAACTGATTCGATTGATATGAATAAAAATGAGTTCTATTGTAATAGTTAGTGTGGTACTAATGTGGCGCTAATGTGACATGTTTTTTAGTGTCATCAGGTTATAACTTCCATTGCTCTTAGAGCATCTCCAATGCAATATACAATTTTGAGTTCAAAGTTTTGACACATAAGCATCTAATTACTTTACACACATTCTCTACGACCCATTAAACACTTTAGAGTTGAAAGTAGTGACATATCATCATTTTATCAAATTATATATATGTGTATACTTTTTTGTGTTATACATAGCAACATAAAGTGCAAAAGTAGGTATATATAATTAGTTTAGAAACCTTAAAAACTCAAATAAATAAACTTTTACATGTATGGTACCAAGTTAACGACATTGAGTGTGAATAATTTGTCATAATTAATCACTCGAATAATATATATTATATACATATATAAATTATGAGTATGAATATGAAATTATGTGCTGGTTATGAGGGTGTTTTGGGGGCTTATTTTCCAAGCTTATTTGCTTATTTGTAAAAAATAAGCTCAAGTTTTAGTGTTTGAAGGAGCTTATTTCTTGAGCTTATTTGCTTATTTGTGAGGGGAAGTTGGAAGCTTGAAAATAAGGGGGTGTTTGGGGGAGCTTATTTGATTTGCTTATTGCTTATAAGCAAATAAGCTAGAAATTTCTAGCTTATTTTGAGTCCCCTCACAAACAACCAAAAATAAGCAAATAAGCTTCACAAAATGGGCTTATTCAAACACTTATAGATGAGCTTATTAAGCAAATAAGCAATCAAAATAAGCTCCCCCAAACACCCACTGGGCTACAACATTTTAGCTTATTTAAGCAATAAGCATGGAAGATAAGCTCCCCCAAACACCCTCTATTAGACCATCCGTAACCGTAACACCAGAACGCCACTTTTTCAGCTGCCACATCAGCGCCACATCAGCGTCAAACTATAACACCAGAACGCCCCTAATCATAACACCAGAACGCCACTTTTTTTCTCCATTCTGGGACCCACCACTAACTAACTAAATTTAATTTTCTTTTATTTAAAATACAATACAAAACATTTTAATTAAAAATACAATACACCACAATAATTAAAATAAAAACCATACATTAATTAATCGAAAATGAAATACATTACTTTTTTAAAATAAAATACATCACACTAAATTTAAAATACAATACGATACGAATAATTAAACTAAATTACGATACGATACAATCATTAAAATAAAATACGATACAATACAATAGTTTATAGTAACATAACTAAGCCGTGGATGGTGGTAAGCTGCGAAAGTTTGGTGGTAGCATCCAAATGTGCTCGGTGAGATCGGTCCGCAGTTGGTCGTGCACATTTTTGTCCCGCAGTTGGTCGTGCACATGGTGTAGAAAATATATTAGATGGATGTGTATAATGGTGGTGAAAGTGGATGGAATATTTATTAAAAATGATGAGGAAAGTGTGGGAAGTAGAAGTGTATAAAATAGTGAAGAAATTTTATAAAATAAAGGTTAAAGTAGTTTGATTTTGATGAAAATGGAGTGTGAATGGTGTAATATATATAGATATAGAAGTGGTTTGGAAAAAATTTTAAAAAATTTTGAAAAAAACGGGTGGGGAGCGTCCATATTTTTTTTGAAATTTTTTTTTTTTTTTTTTTTTTTTTTGTAGTTCAAACGGTAACTTTTTAAAAAAAAAAAACGTTTTTTTTTTAAAAAACCGAATTAAACTTCAAAAGAAAAAGGGAAAAGAAATTAAAAAAACGCGTGGGACCCACAAAAACGCCAAAATCGTCCCGTTATTCGAGTGAGAACGCCGGCCAGAACGCCGCGTTAGCGGCGTTCTGGCGTTGTGGAGGCTGAGAACGCGGGCCACGTCCTTGCGTTACAGATGGTCTTATTGTATAGATATGTTAATAATAAAATAAATGCATTAATTGAAATGAACAAAGTAGTTAGGGAACCACATCTCTGCCCAAAGCATCGTCCAAACGGTATTGAATGCTGACCCGTCCTACTTTGAACTTGATAACCGGAGTATTTGGAAAAGCAGTGGAAATACATAAAATGGACAATTTAAATAAATAAAATTTTGTAAGTGTGAATTAATAAAAGCAGTGGAAATACGTAAAATGGACGATTACTAATCTAGTTATCTGTTGATGATCTGATGTTGGCTATGCAGGTGGAGTCATGTACAATATAGAGGTAGCGGTTGTTACGAGTTTATTCGCTATTATATAGTATAATTTTCTCATAAAATTTTTAGTTGTATTATTTGTTTGTGTTACGAGTTTACAAAATCGAGATATCAATCTTGATATTGGCATTGGTGAGTGCTTAAATATGGTTGGTGTAAAAAAGTTTCAGTGATACTGCAAAAAGTTTGCAATATATTGGCACATACGTTAAGGGGTCAAGTTCGTGGGCCCAAAAGAAAGGTGCAGTGGATAAGAATGGTGGAGTAAAAATTAATAAATTAATTATACAGTAATTGCGTGATGTACATTTTCTCATTGTGGGTAAATAAATTTTGTTATGCTTTGAAAATAAATAAAAGTGAAGTGTGTTTTTCCAATGTGATTATACATTTATAATTGATAAATGTGATTTCATCTTGGTAATGATTTGACATGATTTTATTTGTATAATAGAAGCTATTACATTCGATCCGAAATTAAAAATTAAAAATTTGAGTATTTCAAAATTTTAGATATCCAAAATTCGATTATTCGAATTTGAGTATTAAGTAGTGAACTTCTAAAGTTTAGATAATTCAGTATCCAAATATCTAAAAATAGATTTTTGTTTTATTATATTTAGATTTTATATTGCTTATTTTATTAAATTTTAGTAATATAATGTAAAACTTTAGATTATATAGTTTATTATGTGATAAAAAAATGATTATATGAGTTCTATTTATATATGTTTAAAAACAACACTACAGTGAGACGACTGCCATCGGCATTCGTCGGTTGGGGGCTGATGAAGCCATGGCTTTCATCACCATTGGCACCACCTTTTTTTTTTGTTTCGTCAGTTCTCCTTTCTTTAGTTTCTTTGTTTAGCCATGGCTTATATTTAATGTATTGTTATTTTTTGTTTAGTGTATGTAAATGTATGTATATTGGTAAATGTGGAGCTCAAAAATTGAAGTGACGAAACCATTGTTGACACCGTTGTGTCTGTCTTTCGTCAGTTTTGGGTGTGCTGATGTGACATAACTGACAAAAGAAGTGACGAAACCACGGTCGGGAATTGTCCGAGCACATTATATATTTTCAGTCAACTCCACATTTTATTTCAGTTCATATTTAAAAAGCTCGTATCAAAGAAAATCTTAAAATACAATAAAATATTACTTTGTAAAAGACAATTTTTTCCTCTCTAAGGATATTGTTTTTAATTCAATTATTATTATCTTATTAAGAAAAATGGGACGACCTTAGCTTGTTGAATCTATTAAATGCTCCTCGATTTCTTCTTCACATTCTGAGAGCCGAGACTTAAATCATCTATTGCAGATCAAAGTATATCCATCATGGCAAGTGTTACTTCAACCAATAAAAGGTATATATATATGATCATTAAAATCGCATATATATTCGTATAATCTTAAATCATCATCGACCATTAGCTCCATTTTATTTTATTTTTTATCGTTTCGATTTCAGAGTTGCAGTGGTCACAGGAGGAAACAAAGGGATCGGATTCGAAATATGTCATCAATTAGCCTCAAACGATATCATAGTCGTATTGGCTGCCAGAAATGAGGGTCGCGGTGTTGAAGCTATCGAAAAGCTCCAAGCTTCAGGTGTCGTGGATGTTGTTTTTCATCAACTCGATGTTAAAGATCCGATGAGTATTGCTAAGTTGGCCAAATTCGTCGAATCTAAATTCCAAAAACTTGATATATTGGTAAGTCCGATTCTATCATTTTACTTCGAATTTAATTTTTTTCGTACATATCGTATATTATAGAACTAGAACCTAAACCCGTGTATACACACGGATTATTTTGAAATAAGATATAAGTATGACGTATAAATATAATTGCTAATAAGAATATAGAGTTCATTAATAGATGCCGTGAAGTTGTGAGAATAAGAAAATACTTTTTGACATAAAACTCTTTAAATGTCATGCATTAACTTAATTCTACTGATTAAATGATGTATTTTATAATATTAGTATAAGAGTCACGAAAGATCAATCAGATTTGTTTGTTGTTACAAATTTATAATTATTATACATAATAAAATAATATAATACTAATAGTGTAATTATCTATATCCTTCTAAAACATAGAAAAATATGGAATAGATTATTTGTTTGATTTAAAGAACAAAAGTTTGGTATCATACACTTGTTGAATTCTATCAATTGTCTCTTTGTTCTCTTATATATTTTATTTATTTGTTTTGATGTATCTAAAACTCCATAATATTTATTTAACACTTTTTAAATAAAATTAAAAAATTTAAGGGGTTTAATTTTAAAATTAAGTAAAATTGATGCACTTAGTTAACTAATTAGAATTTTTTTAATTGATGACATCACATAGGTGTTTCATATATATAATTTGAGATTAAACACTCAAATTAGTTCAAATAAAGATGAAGTACAAATATAGTTGGGAGAAAAGGTTATGATGGTGACTACACACCATGAGGAGTAAATCTGAGCAATGGTTGTTTGGGGGTTTATATGAAGAGAAAATTACTCATATGGACGGTCAACACATATGTTGACCTTAAATAGACCGTATCAGAAAAAGTTTTTCGAAACTAAACCATGATTTCGCCGAAATAGACAAGTTTTTAGGCGAATTAGGCGAAATAATTTAAACCCATAAATTATTGACAACTGTCCCTAAATTTCGCCGGTCAACATTTTTTTCGCCGGTCAAAAAACAACATTTAGCCGAAATTCAATTGAAAACAAATTTCGCCGAACATTTTTTTTTTCGCCTACACCTTTTGATATATCGCCGAAAATCATTTGAAAACAAATTTAGCCGAACATTTTTTTTTCGCCTACACCTTTTGATATATCGCCGAAATTCAATTGAAAACCAATTTCGCCGAACATTCAATTGAAAACAAATATATATTTAGCCGAAATTGGCATTTAGGCGAAATATGTTCACATGTGGCGAAATTGTAAGGATGGTAGAGTTTCGCCGAAATGGTGACTTTAGGCGAATTTGTTTTTTAGGCGGTATTTGTCATTTTGAATTCTTTTGAGTTTCGGCGATATGTTTTTTGACCGGCGAAATTTTTGTTTGACCGGCGAAACTATTCGGACACTTGGCAATCAACTAGTGGTCTAGACTATTTCGCCTAATTCGCCTAACATCTAGTCTATTTCGGCGAAGGCATGGTTTATTTTCGAAAAACTTTTTCTGACATAGTCTATTTAAGGTCAACAAATGTGTTGACCGTCCATATGAGTAATTTTCTCTTATATGAATGGGATACGTCATACTGTAAAATAGTTGAAGCTCACAATACAAGTATACAATAGCACAACTTCACCCTTATGTGTATGTCATTTTATTTGTGGTGTTTATCACTTCCCAAGTGAATTGTTATATTATATACATATATACATATATATGATATGATTATGCACTCCGTATATAAAAATATGTTATGGCTTTTTTTTAAGAAAAGAAAAACATACTTGAAAATTTGATGATTAAAATGTTTGTGTTTAGGTGAATAATGCAGCAGAAAATGGAATAATCGTACGTCATGATGAATTTAGAGCCTTCAAGAATGGAGAAGGATATGTAAGTACATACGCTTCCACAATCTTTAGAATTAATTCCGATAAAACATACATGCTACTCAAACAGTGGCGGATCCAAGATTTAGAGTGACCCGTAGCAATGATATCCTAATTTTCAGATGCCGTAGCACAAACAAATTAAGAATACAACTAAAAATGTTATTTTTCATAAGAAAATTATACTTCGAATTGGAAATAGACCCGTAGCAACTGCTACCCCTACCTTCTACATTGTTATTAAATATACTCTTAATCAACGTTTTGTGTTGCAATCTCATATTGATTTCTGGTATTGTGTATGTTTATAGATGCACGTTTATGACGAAAATGCACATCTTTTTACTGAGCTTATCGAACAACCTTATGATTTGGGAGAAGAATGTTTGAAGACGAATTATTATGGCACTAAAGCTGTAACCGAAGCGTTTCTTCCCCTGCTACAACTTTCTAACTCACCAAGAATCGTTAATGTTTCATCGAATTATGGAGAGTTACACGTAAGTAATTCACGCTCGCTCACTTGAAAACAAAACAAAACGTTACACATATACATGTTAGAAAGAACATGGAAAACTAGAAAACGTACTCAAACTTGTATTTTTGGGAAAAGTATCATGTGAAAATGAAAATCTCTAACTTTCCTAACTACAAATCTTCATATTTATTAGTGGATCCGCAACGAGAAAGTGAAAGAAGAATTTCTGGATATCGAAAAACTTACTGAAGAAAAGATTGATGAGATCATCTTACGGTTTTTGACGGACTTCAAGGCCAATAAGTTGTCAGAGAACGGTTGGCCATTGACGTGCACTGCTTATAAGATTTCTAAAGCCGCGGTTAATGGCTATACAAGGCTTTTGGCAAGAAAGTTCAGTAATATTCTTGTCAATAGTGTTCATCCAGGTTATGTAATAACCGATATCACGTCTCACACGGGATTCTTGACCGCAGAACAAGGTGCTAAAGCCCCCGTAATGGTTGCTTTGTTGCCTGATGATGGTCCTTCTGGGGTCTACTTCAATGAAATGCAAGTAGCCCCATTTTGATTAGCATTACTAGTATGAATTGAAGTTGATCTACAAATGACGCATGTACATGGAACTATGAGTACATGTTTGCTTTGAATAAATCCTGAGTTTTTATGCGTTGATGTATAATTTTTTTGAATCCATTTGACCTTAAAATCTGCACTGACATGGCAAGCGAAGTGAAAAAAGAAAAAGAAAAAGGTAAATGGTAAATTTACAATCTACATTGTACATTTCTAAAATGCTTGTTGACAATGCCCAATACCAAAGTCCAAATATACAAATTTTTTTAAGTTAATTGGTACTTTGGTATAGAGGTGAACAAAAAACCCGGGTATTAAACCCTACCCGAAAAAAACCCGAAAACCCAACCCGGTCAATACCCGGTTTGACCCTACCCGGTTCGGGTTTTCTTAGTACCCGGCGGGTACGTAAACGGGTAGGGTTTTTAAAATTCGAAATCGGGTTGAATCCGGGTTGAAATCGTGTTGAAATCGGGTCGGGTTGGAAAACCGGTCAAAAACATGGTTGAAAACCCGAAAAAACCCGGGTCGGGTTGGTCAAAAACCCGGTTTGACTTCTTTCACTAAAAACCGGGTAGGGTTTCGGGTTTGGGTCGGGTTGGGCCCGACCCGATTTTTGTGCACCTCTACTTTGATAGGCTAGACGCTTAAATAGCTAATGGGCCGGCTGCATGCCTTAGTAATTTAATGGGCTAAATGATCTTTTGTTGTGTCAGTTTAACTCAGTTATGTGTTTAATGGGCTGAATGATCATTTGTTATGTCACATGTGTTAAGTCCAAGTTCAGGTTTGAAGTAGTATTAGGTCCAAGTCCAAGTCTAAGTCCAAGTCAAAGTCCAAGTCCATCTTCAAATAGATCAATAAATCGCTTCTACCGAATAAGGTATTCTACTTGTAGTATTAGCCTATTAGGTCCAAGTCCAAGTTCAGGTTTGAAGTAGTATTAGGTCCAAGTCCAAGTTCAGGTGTTAAGTCCAAGTTCCGGTTGGAAGTAGTATTAGGTCCAAGTCCAAGTCCATCTTCAAATAGATCAATAAATCGCTTCTACCGAATAAGAGTATTTTGCTTGTATAAGATGGTTCCCAACGGTGATCATCGGTCCCCGTCGGTTATAATTAACAGAACCGATACCAATAGCACCGGCCCATCTTCAGTCCGTCCATTTTTTCATCGGTAAACTGACATGCAATCGGTTTGTTTTGGTGGGTCCGGCGCGCGAGTGGAGTTGTTGAGAATAAAAAAATTATTAATTTTTTTTTTTTAAAATCAAACCCGACGGTTCATTTTTTTCACCGTTCTTATTTATTTACTAGTTTTAAGACCCGTGAAAACACGGGTTTGATAAAAAATAAAATCAAAAAATTATTTGATAAAGTTGCAAGCATATATTAATACTCCAAGAAACAACATTAACAGTATCTCTATAATGACACTATTTATGTAGAGATCGTATTAAGTGGACTTGTTGACTTGGTAAAAGAGATCTAATAAATCGTCTACTACGCAATCATTAATCCCTGAAAGCATATGATACACCGTGTGTCTACGATATACATAAAGCTCCATAGATTAAAGGACAATAGTATTGTTGGTATAACAATTCTAATATTCATACAGTACTTATCGAACTAATTAACTAAACTTAAAAAAACACAAATATGACTTGTGCTAAATGTAACACTTACCATTACACCGATAGAGCTTTGGGAAGAAGTTTCTGTAAAAACTTATTGATAACGTATTTGCTACAATAGTTTTATAGTGTATTTACCCATGATACTGCTATATATGTTAGTTTGTTAATGTACACTAAACTCATCCATCTTGAGCTATATAAGATACATGTTCAACATTCTTCCCTTGGAAAGGATCTAAAGTGCCATGGTGATCTTTCTTGCTCTGAAACAAATCATCAATAAGGAACAAATGTATCAAACCTTTTGAGTGTACAATAATTTGGGAAAAGGAAATAAGAAACCTACAAAGAATAGATAGCACAAAATCCATAATGTACATGCACTTAAGTGTGGCCGTCGTCTAAATGTATCATAATCCCCCAACCAAATACCTAAAAGAAAGCATCAAGAAACATATTACCATGTCAACTTACAAAATCATAAACCACGAGGCTACAAAAGATATAGCGGTAACATATGACTACATGGATGGCCTGTTAAGAAAGAGTAAATCCATTTTGATCTGGTTATATCAAAACCCACCAGGCTACCAAGAAATAGCAGGTACACCATGCGTACAGGAAGAGTGAATCCATCAATCCATTTTCTTCAGAGTCCTCTTCAATGCTGCTTTTGCAGGTCTCGCATCTTCAAACAATGCAGGCTTTTCAGCTCCATTCTCACTCTAAATTTTAGCATCAATAATCTTCTTCTTAACACGTGCATTTAGTAAGCTCTAGTCATGCCAATTTCAGGCAACTGAGTTGACTCTGAATATCGTTCCAAAAGATCCTTCCACCACTTGGATCGTTCCATTACGTCCTCCTAAATTCATGAAAGAGCTACATAGTTAGTTCTGACATGAATAAACCCACTCAAAAATACAGAAAGCATTTTCGACCCACTTACTTGTAGATAAGCTGATATGGGGTTGTCTTTTATCTCTAATGGGTCGAGAGGGAAACACGGCTTATAATCAAAAGTGTCAAATGGGTCGAAAGTCACCCACAATATACTTTTGATTCATGAAACCTCGTAATCATTTAATTACAAAAGTTCGATTATGAATTTAAATATTTTTATATGAATTCTTCAGATTGACCCATTTACTTTTGTACTTTTTGAATCTATTTTTATAGTTTAACCAAGTGAATGATGCAACATAACCGTACACGACCCATTATACACCATGGCAAGCCAAACAAAACCAACCCAGATCTAAATTACTGTTATGGCAATTTAAATTACACCCTATCATGACAGTAGCCATATAACTTAGTTAGAAAACTATTATGATTTCACATCATACCGCTATCAAAAATCTTAATAATCTCAAATCTTCTTATACAATTACCTTAATAATTAAAAATCTTAATAATTAGAAACAATTACCTCAAATCTGCTGGGCGGTTCCAATAACACCAAGTCATCACAGACATAATTCTATTAAAATAAACTAATCTCTGTTTTTGCAATAATCCTGACATCCACAACATCAGCAGCCCTGCATTTCATGGCTATTAAATTTTCAGTGTGTAATCATTATATTATCAAATCTACCTAAACTAAAAAGTACCCGTACAGCAGCCCACCTGCACCAGCATGGTTGATCTCCTGCATGACAAAACAAACCTGCGTTTCGTTATGAACTCAATACATGTAAACTTTTGGAAACTGTAACAGAAAAGGCACAACATTTACCTCATAAACTTTGCCAAAAAGGGTTTTAGGCATCTTGTAAAGAAGCAGTATCACAGTTGGCATCTCTCCCTTTAGGTTACCTTGCCAACAAAATCTCAAATTAATATCATATTGCTACAGTTGATATATGTAAAGAAGCAGTATAACAAATCAAATTCATTATGGAGCAATTTAGCTATACTTAGAAAAATTACTACCATGGAAAGACACCAAGGTCAATCATTACCTTAGCATTTTCAGGTGTCAAAATGGGCAGAGATAAGGACCAGACTTATTCAGCTTGAGCATTCCCATCATGAATGCAGACACTTTGATACAAAACCTACTCCAATCCCTTTAATTTATCAAAAGTTTGCACTAAAAGCAAAATGAAACGCAAAACACTGTCATCCAATACACACAGAGGAACCCCTTTTTAACAACTAAACAAATAAAACTATAACCAATATTAGTCCAGTTAAGGTACATTTGAATTGAGACAAAATATCACCTTTTAAACAAATTTGAAAATCAGCTTAAGTATAGCTTCTCTAAGCACTGTTATAAACATATTTAAATCAAAAGGAAGCTATAGAAGTAAAAAGTAGAACTGTCACTGGACCTGCTTTTGTACACTAAATTTTATATTAGTTACGATGAGATCAATAATGCAAGTGCCTTATATATAACATCTTAGAATGATGACAAAAAACAGTATATAAATTTAAAATTAATTGGAAAAAAATTGTTTCATTGTCCCAACGCATACTTTAGACCACTAACCACCCAACCCATTAGACCCGCCCATTTCGTCATCTATAAATCAAAGTGTCTTAAATGGGAAGGATGGAGCTGCTGCATAGAGCATACAGAAACTTACATGGGCATGAACGAAAAAAATACATCTCTGCTACCGTCTTCTGTAAACCCACTAACATTAACCCTATGACAAACAATGATATTAGACTATAAGAAATCAAGCTGTAAATCCACTAACTGGTATCAACCCACTAACAAATTACTTGATTAAGAACTTATCTTGGTGTTGTAAAATGTTTGTAGAAGAGGACTTTCCCAATGCTTTTGAGACATCTTTCCGTGCTTCTTTAATGCTGGAATCATTTCCTAAATCAAGGATCGCAAGTCAATTTAACATGACCCATTTGGCCATTACCAATATACAAAAGAATGGGTGAATACGGGATGAGATCAATCAATTCTCCATTTAGTTTCTCTTAAGTATATTTATATAGATGACAACTGATCAAAACAATTTCATTATGTGATATCACTTAATCAGAATCATATAAAAAGCTGTACTAAAATAGGCCGTTTACAATAGTGTTAGCATGTTAGGAGGTACTTCTGATGTTAGTAATAATCTGAAAACTATATGTATGACTGTTAGAGTATTTGTCAAATAGAGTAGCAAATTAAGTAAATTATAGATAAAAAATGACCAGAAAGAGTTTCTTTTCTATTATTATTTGTGAAAAAAGTAACACGTGTTCTGTAAAAAAGTCTCAAATTACGTTAACATAATGAGTACATAAGTAATCTTATTTAAACTTGAAGGCTTGAAGCACATAATTCTCTTGTAGCTGACATGAAATTGTTTATCCAAAATTGATTCTGTGACCCCTAAATATTCAGATAATCAGAAGCAGACTGTTAATCAAAACATCCAAAAACTGATTATTGTCACTTCAAGAAATAATTAAATCATATTTCATAACGCAAATCCAAACGCCCCCTATAAATAAGCTACCCTGCCTCCAACTTCCATGAGAACATAGATTAAAAATAAAGATAGGTAAAAGAGAATAAATTACATACATTATTTATCTCTTCTTCAGCTGGATCAGTCAGTGACTCGGCCCATGAAACTTTTATTTTTGAATTTTTGCCAAAAACGTTTTTAATTTGAAGTTTATGGTAAGCCATTTGAGCATCCCTCCTTGTTTCAAATTCAAGAAATGCAAAACCACCATTCAGCTGAGTGTTCTGAGGGTCAGGTACAACTGATACTTCATCAATATTCTTGATACCAATTTCCTGCAATAATGCAAGTACCTGCCCAACAGATAATTCTATTCAGGTATCTTGCTATGGCTGAGAAGTTACAAAGATTGATAAATCAATCTATGGCTTACATTTTCATTGTTCCACTTCTTATCAATATTATTGAGTAAGATTGTATCATACCCTTCAACAGCAGCTGTGTGACACATGCTTCCACAGATCTGTAGTAGTAATTTCAGAAACCATAAAGCAAAACATTTGATATTAAAATAAAGCAAGTCCACATGTCTACTCTATAATCTTAACCCATAAACTTATAGAAGAGTTAACATCGGCATACCACTTATCTCTGATATATGCATACCCCTGTTCAAGTACAAATCAAGTAGCCAAACAAAACTATATACTGAAATCCAATTAATAAAATGCATTGCTATGGTCAGGTATGAAGTCTTTATATACAAAAATACAAAGATAACGTTATTTTACCAATCATAGAAAAAGACATAACGTTATTTTACCAATCATAGAAACATGGACAACTGATACTTCAAATTAATACTAATACTAATAATAATAAGAAGAACAAATAAAAAAATGAAAAGAAATACTACACCTCTTATCATCTTCTCCTTCTATTTTCAAATATAATAACAAATGTAGATATGCCCTTATTTATCAAAAGGTTCCTGCATATAATGATGAATCATCAATGCAAGTAATATCAAGCTGGTGAAAAATGTAATATCAAACCCTGCTGGCAAAACAAAAACCAAATAAACCTTCAAATTATCAGCTTGCTATGGTTTCTTCCTGCCCCTAATCAGCAGCTTTAGTTTAAGTATATTTGAAGTTTTCTTCATTTTACTGATCCACATTTTCGACATTCAATCTTCTTCCATTTATTATTTGCCCAACGGTGAAACACCTGACCTGATTTGCTTCAACGAAGAGAAGTCATAGCGAAAAAAGTCCTCTCTCTATTTGAATTTCGTTGAACTTTGAAGCTGATTTGCTTTTAGTTTTTGCCCTAATTGAATGATAAACCCTAACCCTAGTATTCTAAAAATGTGATTTGAGCCACTATTTTTTGTTCCAATTTGAGGGATTTTAAATTTTGGTGGTGTTTTCCAGTCACTTAAGAATGAACAAATGAAGAAGCTGAAGATGGAAGAAACAAATGAAGGATAGATTAATCGAAGCTGTTTAAATTTTGAGACGGTGGCATTGATTTTTTCAAACCAATTGGAGAGGAAGCGTGATATTGTTTGCAGGAAAATACCCAATGAAATAAAAGCTGGTATAAAAAGTTTCAAAGTACCTGGAAAAATGGGTTGGGCAAGACCGGGAGAAAACCAACGGACAATTTGAAATTAATTTTTTTGCAAATTGTTGATTAATATCAGTCAAAAATATAAATTATCATATTTAAGTTTTAGATTTATGACATCGTCCTTTTAACCACAGCGTGACATGTCAGCATAAGAACCTATCTCATGACTCGCCAAGTCAGCTTTATGATGTCAGCGGAACCCCCCTTTAATAGTATAGATAGATTTTTAAACACAACTTTTTTCACTATAACTACACACTCTATTTTATCCATTTTTCACACTACAATTCACTACAATTCTTATTTCTATTCCACATTCCATACACCACAATTCTCACTACTTTTAACCATTTCATACACCACACACAACTTTTACATATTCCGAAAACCTCCATTTCAAACAAAAAAACTCTCACAAAATGTCTAAAAACAAGTCGAAATCCAGAAATAAAAAGAAACATCAACAAAATGTAGCGAAATATATGTGACAAAATTTGTTGAATAATCTGGTACCAAACCCAACTTCACCAACGAGTTCGTCCTCCACTCAATCAAACTACCAATTCCCGTATCAACCTACGAGATTTGCAAGTTTTGTACCCATTACAAATTTCTACCTACTTGCACCCGATGAAATTTCTTAAAAGCGCGGTTTTTTCAAATGGTCGAATCTTAGTTAAATAAGTTATTAACTTTGGTTGAGTTGATTTTAAAAACGAAAAGTGATATGTTCACATAAACTTTACGAAATAAAATTCATAGTAAATTTCATAAACAATCCATTTGGTTTACTATGATTAATGAAACCGTCACTTATTTTAATTTTTTCAGTTTAATGAGTGTACCGTTTTACTCGAAAATAGTACATCGATCACATTAAAATGGTCAAAGTAAGTACCATTTCTCTTGTCATATTTGGATAGTCGGTATTTAAACGGCAAAAGGGTACTTCAATCATTTTAGGTGTGTCATGGACCATTTTTAAGCAAACTGTAAACTTATTAAGCTGAAAAAATGAAAAAAAAAAAAAAAAAAACATAGAGACGGTTTTCGTAAACCGATTTAAACCACATGAACCATTTATCTAAAAGTCAAGTAACAACATACATTTTTCACTAATTTGCTTTTATAAAGAAGTATAATTTCAAATGGGAAAAGCTTTCCAAACTTTTTTATTCAAATCAGACAAAATGGAAGAAAAAAACACATCCGGCCAAAAGACACAATTAATTTGTGCAAACATATTGATTAGAATTTAGAAGATTATCCTTTTTGTCTCCGACGAGATACTGAGTCCAATACTGTCTTAAAAAAAATAATAATAAAATAACTTTTTATTTTATTTTCTTTTTTATTTTCTTTTACAGAAAAGTCTAAAAAACCTCTCATTAAAAATTATCTAATAGAAAAAATGAGCTCACACTACAAGAAATGATATCATCTACTACCATAAAAAAGGTCAGAACTTTTTAATAAATTTGTAAAGATTCATTTTGAGAATGTAATATATATGGATTCAAATAAAAACAAGAAGTTAAACTTAACAAATCATAAATAACTAGTATGTTATTCGCGTGATGCACTAACAACATATTTAAAAATAGTAAAAGGGTAGTGATTAAACTTTGAGACAGTGATTCAATTGATACGAATAAAAGTGGGTTCCATTGTACTACGTAATACGGAGTAGTTAGTAACTTAGTGTCGTAGTAATGCGGCGATAATGTGACATGTTTTTGAGTGTTGTGACTTGTGATGTGATGACTCCCGATCTGGGTTTTGCTCTTTGCACTCTCTGAAACTGTCAAACAGTCACATTGTTCCACATCAAATTACTTTTATTCCTTTTTTTTTCAATTAACATAGTAGGAGTGTAACATACTTTTATTTTTCATTAATTAATACGAATATATTTTATCAATAAAAATTAAGTACGTCGAATGTGATCGGCTTAATTTATTTGTAACACCCCGCAAATTTAAACGTAATTATTAACGCTAAACATTTGCACTTTAGGCTAATTCCCTACTTGAGTGAATTCACAACACATTTTAGAGGTAAGTCTAGCAAAGCCCAACTAGATGACACGCATAGTATTACGTATTCGTAATTAGTTGTAATTACATACTGAACGATTTGAAACAAACGCGACAAAAATGTACGACTGTTGGTGAACAAAATAATTTTGATAAAACGAAATTTTAAATAACGTCGTGAACAACTAAATATTATGTCTATAATATTTACAAATATACAAATATATCGTAACGAAAAACGTATATTTCGTACAATTAAATAAAACAAGTTTGAAAACTTAAAACATAATTAAATCAGTTTTATAAAATAATCCAACTAAAAATAAAATAGATTATGGATAATTAAAACTTATATTTAAGATATTGTAAAATTTAACGATCGGGTAAACAAACACGGAGTACAACCACGGAGACAGAAAAAGGGGAACAATACTCACCTCCACCTTCTTTCTTTTTTTCATTCTTTCATTTCCATTTCTCTCTCTATCTCTCAATTCTCTCCATCTCTTTCTCACTCTAAAACAAACCAAAAATCACACAAAATCCACAAAAACTACACCAAAAACTCGAAGAATCATATAGCTCCTTTGGAATAAAACGACCACGACATCACGATCTACATTTCTACCTTTTCGGATTTCAAATCCGACACTCGTAAGTTTCCGACAAATCCCGTCAACTCTTAGATTTTGAAGTTTTCTTTCATATTTTGTGTTTAATATACTTAGTATACCATGTTTTAGTGTTTTATACAACCAAAAACGTCCAAAATCGACCCAAAACTCGTTTTTCCCGAATTATTCGTCGAACAGTCCGTAACGTCGCATATGACTTGGGCCAAATGCGACGTCAGTCCCTACGTCGCAGAACATCTCACAACGTCGCATACTGCGACGTCACCTTTAACGTCGCATTAAATTGCGAAGTCGCACATAGCGACGCCGACCCTTACGTCGCACTAGACCCTGACGTCGCATATAGCGACATAAGCGCCTACGTCGCACGCTACGTCGCACGCGACGTCGCACTTAACGTCGCAGGTTCCAGACTCTTAAAAACACATGATTTCACTAAGTATTTTACCACTTGATTTTACCCCGAAACGAAATTTCGAATACGTTTCCGCTTAAACAATATAGTAGAAATAAAAATTTTCCAAGCTGACTTAGCAGCTCGACCCCAACCAGGGGTTTTGCCCCTTGGACCCCACCAGGGGTTGCCACCCCTTGGACCCCGCTACCAGGGGCGCTGCCCCCGGACCCCCCTACACAATTTCGTACTTTATGAAACTCAAAAGGAATGAAAATGATAAACGCTTTCAAAGGTTATTATTACAAACCGTTACCAACGAGTCGTATACAGTTTCACAAACAACGAAATACAAACTTAAACGTTTAACAAACACTTTGGACATAACTTGGTTGTACGAACACTAGCATGGATGATTAGCTTAGACATCCACATACTTATTAAATCTCATACGTTTAGGACGTTAGGATATTTCGGACTGTACTTGGGCTTAGGTTTGCTAGCACTCGCACGCAACTTAACACAACAGGTGAGTTCACAGCCCCTACATTTACTGTTTTAACTGCTTTGAACAGAGGTGGAAAACATAGTCAAACGCTTTTACATACATGATTGTATACTGGTTTTACTCGAACGATTATAGTACATTGAAACTGTTAAACTGTTACACAACTAATGTTTATGAAATAACGTCTTCATACGACAAACCATTACAAACAGGATAAACTATACTTGATAAACCGGAGAACGACCGGTACTGTTTCGAAAACGCTGGAGAACGACCAGCAACACTATTTACTTAACTGATTGAACTATTAAAAAGTCCCTACTGACATGGGCACAAGCAACTGAAAAGTCCCTACTGACATGGGCACAAACTATTGAAAAGTCCCTACTGACATGGGCACTAACTATTGAAAAGTCCTTACTGACATGGGCACTAACTGTTGAAAAGTCCCTACTGACATGGGCACAAACTGTTAAAAAGTCCCTACTGACATGGGCACAAACTATTGAAAAGTCCCTACTGACATGGGCAATGACTGTTGAAAAGTCCCTTCTGACATGGGCACGAGATCCTGCGAACATGGTCTACTATTGTTATCAAACTGATGAAAAGCCCCTACTGACATGGGCACTGGGTTCCTACTGACATGGACCCACCCAACGATTAGGATACCTACATTCCTACTATAACTTGAATTATACTTTTGGGCAACTTCCCAACGAAACATACCTACTACTAGGATACGTATATTCCTACAGAACATACTTGGAAATAGGATACTGCTTTCCTACAACTACTAGGATACGAACTTTCCTACAAACAACTATTTGGAAACGTGTTTGGTTTTACGGATTACACTTTTGGGTGACATCCCAACGATACTGTATAAACAACAAGTGGGTTGCCAACTATACTTGCAAACATAAAACCTGTGAATTCACTCAACCTCGTTGTTGACTTTTACTATGTTTTTCAGGGAATTAGCTGCACATGTAAGGACCGCCTGTACAACTGGAAATCTAGGCGACCCTTGAAGATTTAGGATGCCAACTTTTTGAAACATATGGATTTCTTTTGTATAACTAAAACTGTTTAGTCATATTTACGAAATCCACTTTTGTACAACTTAACTACTTATACGATTCGATGAATCGTAAACTTTGTAACTATTACTCTTGGCATCTTAATATATATGTTCAGTTGCAATCATAAGCTCTGATACGTATGCATGTATAATGTTGACGTGGCACCCCCATGCTTAACCAAATGCTTCCGCTAAACAAAACCGACGAATTTGGGGGTGTTACATTATTCACCTTTCTTTTTAAAAAAAAAATTGTTATAGAGTGAAATTCAAATGAGAATGGAGAATTTGGTGAGAATGGAAGAACCAATAAGAATGTGCTACGTATCATAAAATTCATTTTCCATCACGTTTTTAAAAATCAAATACCTCACAAACGGTAAGTCGAAAAATTATAAAAATTACACCATAAAAATCAACATTTTTTTATCTTCGATTTGCCATCTCACAAGGTATACTTTTGATGACATTTTTTTTTGCTTTTACAATATGTACAAGATTAGTAACACATGTGTTACTAGCTGGTAACACATGTGTTACTCGCTGGTAATACATGTGTTAGTTATTTTCAAAACCCACCAAAAAATAAATAAATAAAAATTCGTCGAAAGTATGCCTTGTCACATCTCTAATCGAAGAGAATAAAACGTTGATTTATATGGTGCAATTTTTGTGATTTTTCGACTTATCGTTTGGGAGATATTTAATTTCTAAAAACGTAGGGAAAGAGGATTTAGTGACACGTGACGCATTCATATTGGTTCTTTAATTCTCACAAAAAAATTGTTGTACTCATTTGAACGTTATCCTATTTATTCAACTCAACGTGCGTATTTTTGTATTTGGATTCAACTTTTTTTGTTACATTAAAAAGTATAATTTTATGTTATTTCTATTACTCCCTCGGTTTCATAAAAGATGTCCCTTAACTTTTTTCCGTTGGGATTAACATAGGTTGAGTAAATGTCAGTCTAATCTTTATATTCTAGGCAAGTTTGACTAAATTTATATAATAAATAAATGATTGAAAATAATAAATGAGGGTAATATGAGAAGTTTAGGGCGCGTTTAGTTATGGAAAAATTACTCAATTTTTCTTTTTTCATTTCTCTAGAGAATGGGAAGTGTTTTACCTCTCTAGAAAAGCATGAAAAATCTAGAAAACGTGTTTAGTTGCAAGGGGTGGAGTTTTCCTTTTCCAATGAATAGTAGAGATGGAAAACATAGAAAACCATCAAAAGTAGTTTTCAACTTTGTAGTTATAAAAAGGAAAACAAAGATTTTCTTTTTCTGATAAAAGTTTTTTAGAAAACTCGAATTTGAACATGTTTTCTATTTTTCTTGTTTTCTTAGAGAATTTTTCTAGAAAAGTGGGGAGTTTTCTGTAACTAAACACACCCTTAATGATTGTCTTTATTAAAAAAAAATCTCTATGATTCAGAAAGTTCGTACCGATAAGAAGTCCAACGTTGCTAGTATTATCGAACAATACTTCAACATATCAAGATGCTTTTATTTTATGGTCATAAAATACATTTGAATATTTATGTTTAAAAATATAAGAAGAAATGTCAAACAAAAACTGAAATATATAAGAAAATATTCATGTATATGTATTATGTCACATCTATCAATCAATTTAGTGTGTAAAGAGAACTTTAATCCGTGTAAATAGAATTTGCCTCCCATTGCTCTTATAATAATTTTAAATATATATTTTTTTTCTAAGTGTGGATTAAGAGTGACGGATCTAGAAATTCAAATGACCCGTAGCAAAATAAAAATAAAAATTCATTGTGTAGAATAAATAGTTTTTTCATAAAACATGTATGATTTTATTATGAACAAGCTTTAGTTAGTAGTTTTTCGATAAATAAAATACAAAACAGCTTAATTTTTATATCAAACTAGTAGCGGAACTTGTTTGAACCCGTAGCAATAATTTGCACTTTGCATGACAAATGGACTCGTAGCAAGCGCTACCTCTAACTTATACATACATGGCTTCACCCCTCATTGCTTGTTGATGATCTGACGTTGGGTAGGCACCGAGTGATAGATTGGAGTCATATATAAGGTAAGAGCATCTCTTATGTGTGCAAAAAATGCAATTCAATATTAGCACTAAACATTGCAGTATTTTAGTGCAATTAAAAGTGAATGTCAAAATGCACTATATTTGGTGTATCACTAAACTTAACTCTAAACATTATTTACATTATTATAATAATATAATATAATAATATAATTATTATTATAATAATAATATAGTGATTACAACATGAACCGTATATAATCTATACTAGCATGATACCCGCGCATTGCAGCGGAAAAAATTTATTTGTTTCACGTTCATCCGATAACCAATACCACGTTTCTAAATCAACTACAAAACAGATCTGGTCAGCATATACTTGATCGTCTGTTCGAGCGATTACCAACATTGATGTGGAAAGGAAGTAGTGTCGGAACTTGGTTGACGCACTCTTTTAAATCAAAAAACTATGTGATGATGCACGACTAATATTGTTTTTTAAATGGGAAAATATTTTTACAAAATATGCAAAATTAAAAACATCATAATATGTCATTGCAAACTCGATGGTCGTAGTTGCGAATGTTGACTTTCGAGTTTTAAATGACCAGTTAGGTTTGTGAAGTCTTTGGATGAGTCTGGAGGTTTGACTTTCATTAATTTTTCATTATTCGTTTGCTTATTTGTATTTTGATATTACACATTAATTACATTCAATTGTAATCCTAAAACTTGGTACAAAAATGAAATTTCTTATTTTGACAACTTAACAATGAAATTAAACGTATAAATAAATGTGTAAAAATGGAATTTCATTAAGAACATATTTATGCATTTGTTTTTTATTTATTTAAAAATTACAATGTAAAATTGGAAAAAAGTTAAGTTTTAAGAGTTTTAGAAGTTAAATCTGGCTTCGAAAGATAGACAAACTATCTTTGCCTTTGGTATCTCATCACAGCCTTTCCATCCATAAGTGTAACATAGTCTAACTATTAACTGTTCAAAAGTTATGTTTTTTCCAGAAATACTCACCACATAATACTTGTAATATATTAATTAGTTATATATACATGATCACCACATTATAATATATATATATATATATATATATATATATATATATATATATATATGAGTTGAAGTTAAAATTAATGTAATATATTAATTAGTTTATGGTTTTATAATGATAACGTTAATAGGAGTTTAATAGATGTAATAAGAATTTAATAGATGTAAGGGTATATTAGTCATTTATTTGTATTTTTTAAAAACCTTTTAGTAATTGTAGAGATAAAATAGCAATTTCAATCTTAATAAAAAAACATCACACATACTTTATATAATAGCATAGAAGTATAGATAATAATCTTGTATTGATATTGTGGATTATAATTCTTAGCAATAATTTTTAGCATGAACGTATTGTAGAATCATTAAAGAACTTTTTTTTTTAATTTATTTTATATTGAATATGGATATGTATTTTATGTAAAATAATCATTTATGGATTTGATATTTTATGGATTGCTTATGTATAATAATTATTTTTTTTTTGAAAGGCAGTTTGGAATCACTGACGGGCCACTTAGGCACCACCCGATCATCTCACCATGATGCACCATCGAGAAGAAAGCCCAACAGCGTCCCGGGCGGTTACGGCCACTAGGCAAGCTAGTGGACTCGATGCGCTTGCGGGGCGAAGCGGGTAAAACTCCTCACCCCGGAGCCCAAAGGCCCAAGGGATTTTCCATATGTCCATTACGGGGTTTGAACCCCTGACCTGTGGTTTGAAAACCACTTGCTCAACCACTGAGCTAGATCTGCTGAATGTGAATATTTTGTAACACATTTTGTAACCCCCCAAATATTGAAGACATGGTCACACGTATTTGTAACCCCCATATATTAAATACATAGTTACATAATAATAGAGGGTATTTCAGTATATTTAAAAGGATTTTTGAATAACCTTTGATAGATGTAAGTAGGGGTGGCAATTGGGTCGGGTTGGGTCAACCTGATTCGGGTTGGCGGATTAGAAATGGCTAACCCAACCCGACCTGATAATAGTACCGGGTTAGAAAATTTCAACCCAACCCAAAACCCGCTAACCCGGACCCAACCCGAATAACCCGATTTTTTTAAATAAATAGGTATTCGGGTTACTTTCGGGTCAAATGAGTCGGTTTTCGGGTTACTTTTGGGTCAAATGGGTCGGTTTACGGGTTACTTTCGGGTCAAATGGGTCGGTTTCAGGTCAAACGGGTCATATGGGTCGGTTTGTTTCGGGTCAAATGGGTCATATGTTCTATATATTATAGAAATTTTAAAAATTTAATTTATATTTTTAGGTTTCGGGTCATCGGGTTGACCTGATGACCCATCGGGTTGACCCGAACCCAACCTGAAAAAAATCAGGTTGTCGGGTTGGTGGGTTGGCAGGTCAGAAAATGCTGACCCAACCTGAAATTTTTCAGGTCGGTCTCGAGTCGTGTTCGGGTCACCGGGTAAATTGCCACCCCTAGATGTAAGGGCAAAAATGTCAGTTCAATTTAAAAAAAACACCAAGATGTATTATATATTAGTAATATATATATATATATATATATATACTAGATCTCAAACCCGTGTATACACACGTGATGCTAATTGTTTAAATAATATAAGGTCTTAATTTTAATTTAATTAAAAAAGAGGGACTTAATTGATTAATTAAGTTTGATTTAATTTGATGATGTAATAACTATGTTTCCTATATATAATTTAAGATATTCCTTTTACGAAGCTCTGAGCCTGCGATACAAAGTAAGATAGCATGTAACAAATATATATTTCTTCTTATCATCAATAAGCAGCAATATTATTATTTTCTTTTTGCTATTATACATGTTATTTGATATAATAATTTAATACTTTTATTTTTTTTATCCGTAACTAACTTTATAAATATAAATTTTTTAATATGTAATAATCATTTTAATTTGTTAAAATCGCTTAAATTGAGAACTCTGAAAATGATAATTATAAGTTAATTATAAAATAATAGACTTGAACTAAACAAAAATTTTAAGCTAAATTGAAAATTCAAAGTACATTATTTAACCATGTGTTTAAAATAAATTATATAAGATTTAGTGCAACACATTTGAGCAGTTTTTTTAAGTGTAATTATATTTCTTAAATATTCCTATTTTGCACTAAAACCGTGCAATATACCACATTATTTTAGTGCACAAATTGAAGATGTTCTAAAGGTAACAGTTATTACAGGTCCATTCGTTATATAAATTGTAATTTTCTTATGAGAAAATGAACTTGTTAGTTACATTGTTTGTTTGTATTACAGGTTTATAAAAAACTGAGATATCAATACAACGGGTCACCGTTAATAATAAATATGTTAGGTGAAAGAAAATTTCAAATTTTCAATGGTACTGCAAAAAGTTTACTGTAATATTTTGGCACATACGTAAAGCGGTAAAGTTCGTGGGCCAAAAAAAAAAAAAAAAGTTGTAGTGGATAAGAGTGTGAGCGGACTAATGAGTATACTCGTAGGCTCGTAGCCCGTATTTGGCATGTCCTCAAAATTATTGTAATTGTGTGATGTACATTTTCTCATTGTGGGTAAATAAAATTTGTTGCTTTAAATATAAATAATAATTGTAGGTGCGTTTTGCAATATGATGATAGAATTATAATTGGTAAATGTGATTTTATATTGGTAACTAGATTATAACCCGCAAAATTTACGGTTTAACGCATGATTATTTTTTATTAAAAAAAATTGTATTATTGTTTTACGGACCTAGATAATAATTGTTTAAGTTTGTATAGTTGTGTGCATGACGTTTTAACAATGTTTTGAATCCAATTGCAGATGTTCTACGCATGTTTGCATCAAAGTAAATAATTGTTACTACTTACTACATATTAATGCCACGTTTGAAATGAAAATAATTACTCCGTATATGTTATAACGTATGATGTTAGATACGTTTGTATATATTTATAATAACCCGACCTAAAAGTATAATAATAGTATGATAATAATATTTATCTATATCTATATCTATACTCCCTTATTATTGGTTTCAGGTTTTTGACTGAATTTTACATTAAAGATGGGAAATCCCAAAATTACCCCTTGATCATATTAAGAGCCATCAAGTCAAACTCAATAATCAATAATATATACGGATCATCAATATCAATCAAAATTTTAATATATATTTAATTTAACAGTTGGCAAATAAATTCAATATAGTCAAAGCTAGAATCACAATTTCATTTATATACGAGGTTAAACCAATCTCTACACACAAAAATTTGGAAACAATTTTTTTTTAAAAAAACACAATCACTACACATTAATAATACTCAAATGCTAACACTATGTAAACAACTAAAACTACAGCATCCAATTACAAAAAAATAATAATAAAATAAATAAATTAAATAATGATTTATTTGATCTATATATTTCAAATCAATTTTGCAACAGTTATTCATATAAGCAGAAGACGAAGTCATCAATATAATTTTGATGATCTTCACAATTGGTCCCCCCGAACTATATGAAATATTACAAAATTAATTAACATAATGTATTAATTATGTTTTGCCCCCTAAACTGTTTAAGCCTTGCTAAAGCAAACTTATTCTTATGGTGAGAAAATATATTTAATAATTCGAATATTGTTTCATTACTAATTTAGATTGGATTCGATAGATCAAATGAATTATACATTTATAAATATTATTATCATAAAGCTAAAATCATGTTGCTACTCAGCCGGAAATTATATTTGGCCTGAAACAGTTGAGGTCTACACACAAAGGAAGTAGGTGACAATATTGCTTAGTTAACGATTGAACTTATAGTTGTGAGAGCTAGTGAATTTTGATGCATAGTGGGAGTAACATGAATATGTGTGTAAGGTATATTTACAATTACGCTTGGCCACCGTAATTATAAATATAAGTTATACATGTCGACGTATTATGATCATGATTGGATCATTACGAAACTATTCTTAAGAGTGAATGATCGGTGAATAAAAAAAATATAATATGTACGATGACATTATTATGGATTTGGTGACTGGCCTGTGAAAACATTGGGAGAGAATGATGAAACTGGGTCGTGATAGATCGTCAAATGATATCTAGCTTATGTTCGTGTTGTCAAAAAGAAAAAAAAGAAAAAAAATCACCAATAAACGGGAAGAGACTAGGAAACTTGAAGAGATTGTGAACGATATCTTCATCTATATGCTTAATTTTTCAATCGATGTTTTCGTTGATTTCGGGGACGAAATCTTTCTTTTAGTGGGATATGTTATAATAACCCGAGTAATATATTGTTACATTTTTTCGTCTTCGCTGATTTCGTGGACGAAATCATTTTTAGTAGGATATGTTATAATAACCGAAAATGAAAGAAATATGGTTAGATTTTATTTTCTTGATTTCGGGGACGAAATCATTTTTTAGTGGGATATATTATAATAACCCGACCTAAAAGTATAATAATAGTATGATAATAATATTTATAAATGTATAACTAATTTGATCTATCGAATCCAATCTAAATTAGTAATGAAACAATATTCGAATTATTAATAATTCCTTAAACAATATAATGAATTTGAGATGCCAAAAGTCGTATAAGCTTCGCGTTTACAATATACTCGCCCGAAATAGTCTACCATTATTATCGAATCAATATGGGAATTTAAGAGACCAAGTCAAAAGAATTGAAAGTAATTAACGAGTGGGGAATCACAATCCCATTTTTATCGGCTAGCAATTTGTAAATTCGATCTCAAACTTATTTATTCACCATACAACCCATTATCTCCATATCATTCGTTCACAAAACTAATCAAATGGAAACCTAATACATAACAGTAAGAAGTCTAGCGACAGGGGGTGAAAGGGCAGCAGTTCAAGGCGTCTAACAGAGAAATTTTACATGTTAGTTTCGGTCTAAACTCGAATTCGTTTCGGTGTAATACGGTTTTCATTTTGGAGGTAAATCTTAACCCAACTCGTATATTAATACGTTAGTTCATTAATCCGTAGTTTATTCAAAATCAAATACTGGGATTTGTTTATAAAAACTACCGTTTTCTGTTATGATATTGGGATGTTTCGGGTACTAAAATACGATTAGCAAATCGGTACCTAAGAATCTATATATTAATATGACAACACTAAATTATGTTTTTGGTTAGTTAACCAGTTGGACACAAACGATCGAAATCAAACGAAAAGAATTTAAGAAGTTGAAAACATGAAAGGGAATTTGTACGAACTCATATAAGCTGAAGACGAAGTCATCAATATAATTTTGATGATCTTCACAATTGGCCCCCCCGAACTATATGAAATATTACAAAATTAATTAACATAATGTATTAATTTTGCCCCCTAAACTATTTAAGCCTTGCTAAAGCAAACTTATTCTTATGGTGAGAAAATTAATTTAATAATTCACTGTAGCATACAGTTTGAATATTTTAGATAAGGGTCTTTTAGTTAAAAAGAGTACGCGGGATTTGGGAAAACAAGAAGTAATCATTCATATTGAGATTATAAATTTAGTTTAATTGTTGTATAGATAGATTTGGTGGAGGATTGTGGAGTACCTTTCTTGAATTCAAGAGCTTTAGACATGTGTTCAGGTACGGATGTTCGTACTATTCTTTCAGCGTTATCTTGACATGCTTTGTTGATAACTTTGCGTTCTTTTGATATCCTTGTGGTTCTTTTGATATCTTGATATACTTGTGTGAATTGATTTCCCCATTTGAGCTAAATTGTTTGAGCTAAAGTATTATTTGAGATTTGATAAATTGTAGAAACTTTTGAGAAAACTTGCGTGAAAGATGATTTTAGAAAACTTGGGGAATTCATTGTTGTGAGCTATTTTTGATTCATTTGATTTAGGTTACATATGCATGGTGGATATAATCTGGTGTGTGGTTGGTTTATATGTTCACTGTGCGCTCATAGAACCCTAGAGTTTTTGTCGCACCCCCAAAACACGTGGCAGCGGAAGTATGAGGTGTCACGGGGGCGCCGACCAAATCAAATATCACAACACAAAGATTAAAGCAAACGACCTCTACATGAGACGTTTGAAAAATAGTTACATTACCATAAGTCAAATGTTTACAAAAGCATCTGGAGTTCGCATAATATAAGTAGTATTACATAGCTATAATTACAAAACATAGTAATGCAATCTAGTTCCTTGATGTTTGAAAACAATGCGACTCGAGCTAAGCTATCCAAAAGCTTCCTACTGCGGCTGGTTACATGAGAAATACATACTAAAAGGTCAACATAAAGTTGGTGAGTTCATAGGTTTAAACAGTTATCAAAGCATAGGTATGAATCACAAGATTTGTTGGTTTATTAAACAAAGTTAATAAAAGTTATACTATTGCAATGAGTCTCATAGTTCGAGTTTAACGTTGTTTGCCTCCTGTAAGTGCCTAATCCATAACACTTCTAATTCACAAATATTACTGCGCCCGTGGGTCGGCTAGAGCGACTAGCCCGGACGGGAATTGTCAGTTCCTGATAGATCTATCCAATAATATTCACGCACAAATTTTAACGAACTATGATGGGTAGAGGGCTTAGGGATTAGTTTTTGGGTCTCATGCAATCCGTATAAAAGTTGTTTACAGTTACTTGTGATCATAAAAACAGTTATAAAACAGTTGTATGTATTCTCACCCCTGAGTATAAAACAATAAAAAGGGGCTATGAAACTCACCTGAGTCAAGCAAATAGCAAGCAAATAATCAAATTATTAGCAAGTAGTTGGTGTTCTCGTCCCGTGTGCAACCTCCTAACGCCCTAAACGTATGAGGTTGTAAGTAGATGTCTCAAAGACCATCCATAGCGATTGTATAAGTGGGGGTTAATGTCCACTTAAACCAATCGTGTATTGGAGGGTTAATGTCCACCTATGCTAGTTCACTCAACTAGTATGTTCAAAGTAAGTTGTTTATTAAAAACGTGTACGATCCGTTGTTGAAAGTTTGTAATAATAATTTGCTAAGACGTTATTATTAGGTTTGTTTCATTGTATACTATGCATTAGTATATATCATGTGTAGTCGCGTTGTTGTAATAAATTGTTACTCAAGTTCAATACTTAGTGAAAATCAAGTTTTAAGCATTATGTTAATGGCAACACTAGGTTACTATCTCTACTTGAGACTTAGAATATTTGGTTCAAGTGTTCTAAGTGTCGGTTTTTCGTTCGGGAGTGTTTTCTAGTCTCGTTTTTGGTCCAAGTTACTTAATAAGTCACCCAAACCCTTATAATTACCATTTTTGTCAAAAATAGTAAGGTTTCCGTTTTTACCAAAAATAGTAAGGTTTCCGCTTTTACCAAAAATAGTAAGGTTGCCATTTTTAGAAATCGAGTCCCGTTTTTGTTGACTTGGTCAAACCTACTCGGTTTGACCTGAATCTTTTTCTAAGACCTTAAATATGTTCATAAGCCACAAAAAGTTAG
The DNA here is from genome assembly GCA_949592205.1 of Helichrysum umbraculigerum. Lineage (NCBI taxonomy): Eukaryota > Viridiplantae > Streptophyta > Magnoliopsida > Asterales > Asteraceae > Helichrysum > Helichrysum umbraculigerum. The sequence continues at coordinate 6,290,900 of CATIUR010000004.1, read as the reverse complement.
TTTTTCCCTAAATAGCAAGTCCGCAAGTGTCGGTTTGCAAGTTTTACCAAAATCAGTCAACACTTTATGTTTTCCAGAAAATACATCTCATTGTTGGATTTTTATAAAAATCTACATTCCGTAAACAATTCCAAGAAAATTTCTAGTTGTTCCCCTATATGTTATATACTTCCATTAATTTTTCCATAAATTTTAGAGTAGTCTAAGTATTTTTTTAAAATTACATTTCTATTCTATGTTAAGATTTGGACACATGTATGCAATCATCATTTTTGAGCAAAATCTACAAGGACTCAGTAAAAGTGATCAACAAGAAAGTTGTAGCCAATGAAATTTGTGAAATTTGCGCGGTGGTTTCAGGTCATTTGGAGCTGTGTAGCTCGAGATATGGCCAAAATACTAAGAGTAAAGTTTCTGGGTTTCTAGAACGGATTGTCTATGTGTTTTTATATAAATTATTAAAAATACTAAACAAACTCAGAAAAATATGAGGCCTACGGGGTTGGAAAGCTAACCTCTTGAACTTGATTTTAGGCTATAAAAACGTCCAATTTCATTAAAAATGATTGAGTTATGGTTTGGTGCATTTCGTGTTACAATCTGGACAGAAAGTTAGAGTGTCATTTTCTTGAGTTTCATGTTAAGAGAAGTGGTTTTTAACCAAGATTTTGTCATAATACTAGTGAGTGAACTTTTGATTATGATTATAAGCATAAAGATGAAGAGAAAAGAGTCCTCACAAAGTAGTTTATGATGAGAAGGAGATGAGGTGATGATGCTTGTTGTCTTGAGCTTGATTTCTTGAAAAATGATGAAGGATGAAGGTGGTGGTGCTATGGTGGTTTGTGATGATTAATGGTGGTTGTTTGGTGGCTGAAAATCTGGAGATTAGAGAGAGAGAGAGAGGAGTGTCTAGAGAGTGGTTAGTGAAATGTGTGAAGAGTGTAGGTGTAAAATGAGAAGTGCATGTGTGTAGAGTGAGTGAGTATACAAGGAAAAAGGGAATCTCATGATTGAAATGTGCATGGAAGGGGAGTGGGGGAATGGGCCGGCCAAGGGGCCCCATTTGGGTGGATTTGGTGATTTAAGTTCTCGTTTCTAGACTGTGTTGCGTACGGTGTTCGTTTATTCGTTAAAACGTTAAATCGCGTAACGTTTTCTTGTGTCGTTTTAATTGACGATATATATGAGATGTATTTCCATTGAAGTATTGTTAAAATACTTTATTCTGAGTTGTCAAAATATTTATTGACTTTCGTTTCGTTGCCGAATTCGATTCGCGCGTTTTTACCGGGTTTGTTACGTTTTAATCAAAACGTCTAGGTTTTTTTGTGTATTATTATATAAAAATAATAATATATGATAAATAACTTCTAAAAAATAGAATTAAGTTATTTATAGAAATATTTTCACCAACGTCGTATTAATAGTCGGACTCCGTCCGGTTGTTTCGCGTAATTTCAACAAATCACGTAAACGTAATTTAAACAATTACGAAAGTGTATATTCACATAAATATACAAATAGTTATAAGCAATTACAAGTATTTAGCCTAAATAATGTCTAAATACACATAATTAGGGTTTCAGTTAGGTTTAACGGTTAACCTAAAGTGCCGGAAGTCACAGTTTTGTAGACTGGAGATAGGTATACCGAGTCAGCTTCCTGTGGAGGACCACATGGGCATCATTGCGGCACCAATGACGTCGCACTATCCGTGGCAGTGGGATTAGTCCATGGCGTCTCCCCCTTGTTGATATTATGTGATTTTTGTGATTATATATGATCGTGGGAGAGCTTTTGATTTGTGCTCGCGGGAGAGCTTTTGGATTATTTGGGAGGCGTATGGATGCATCCTAGGCTATGATATGTTATGTTATGATATGATATGATATGATTTGTGTAGAGCGGTCTTGTGGTGTAGTGCCATACACACCTTCCGATTAGGGGTACACCTGGAGTCGCGACCAGTGTATGATTGTGATATGTGTATTGTGATATATGATTCGAGATACGATATGATTTGGCACCAATGTTGTGCAATTTGGATATTTTGTTTTGTAGGGTACTCGGTATAAATAACCAAACCTCTCGTTGCCTCAGCCTTAATTTCATTTGTTTACTCTGGTGTAAGGGTGGTGTTACTCGAAGGGTGAAATGTTGTAAAATTAAATTATTTATTTCATTTCATTCTCATTTTAAAATATGAAAACTACTGTTTATTTCTGTCTACATCCGCGCACTGAGCAATTAGCTCAGCCGCATTTTCTTTTTCTGCGACAGGTACTCAGGGTTATATGGGATGAGTGCGAGAGCTTCAAGACTTGGACTTGCCATAGAGACTACCTTTTAATTTACTAGTTGGACTTTTATATTGGTTATCATTTAATATACGTTGTCATTTATTATTACAGGAATTTATTAGTACATTTATTATATAACAATAAATGTGACCTCTCATTTCGTTATCGGAACGGAGGTGTTACAATATTAAACCTTGAAATCAATTTTATAATTCCTAAAGCATTGCATTTATATAGATATCATATTTGACGCTATATTGAATTGGACATTTATTTAGTAAGTTAAATGTATAAACGAAGTAATTGTAACTGCTATTAAAGGTTACATGTTAACTTATTACAAAAGTACTCTGATAATCAATACTAAATAGTTGTAGCATATGTTTGTAGTCACCATTCTCATTAGTATTAGTATTAAACATATGTTAATTCCTTAATCACAAAATTTAATTACTATTGTGAATACATCGTTTTCATAATATTACTGAAACAATGTTAAAGGAAGAAACAAAAAAAAAATACATTGAAATTGCCTTTAAACTGAGAAGCTTTTGGACCCAATTATGTTTCGGATGCTATGTCCCATGAGTCGATATACTATACTTTGCAAGCTGTTCTCTAGAAAATTTTTTTATAAAACACCAACTTGTATACAGAGTATGTAAAAAGAGACATTATGAACATAGATAGTACAAGTAAATATATGACAATTAAAGCCCATCAAACAAACCAAATGTATGACAATTAGAAACATAGATACTGAACAAAAATGCATATTTATAGTAGGGGAATGTAACTGTAGTGTTCTACATTGAAAGCTCATACATTTACTAGGAAGGTAAATGTGACACTATTAAATGAATAGTGATAAAATTATTTTTTTATTTTCCTTACAAAGCTACATAAATTTAATATAAAAAGTTTAAGATGACTAAATGCAATAATATATTTCTAAGTAAATTTTATATATATAACAACAACAAAAATTTCTTTATAATTTTGAATGTTTTACTCTACCAAATTTTAGATTAATATATATATATATATATATATATATATATATATAGTGGCATGATCAAGAGGGAAGTGGTGTTTTTGAGGGAAGGGGGGAAGCAGCGATCTCACCGTTCATCTTCATCGCTCAACTCCCGCTCATGATATGTACTGTGCACCTGCGCTTCAATGAGTTTACAGGGAAGGGGTTAAAACAGTAATTTCATTATTTATTAAAAATAAAACATAATTCAATTACTGATATGCATATACGCTGCTGATTCAATTTTGCTCGTCGTCTTCTTCATCTTCTGCACAAATTTCATTCGCGTAATCAATTAATCGATTCCTGTAAACATAAACTGAAATTCGTATGCATTAAATTTCTTCGTTTCTTCAATGTCCCCTCTCGTTGTTTCGTTGATTCGTTCTGTTTTACATCGTTCATAATTAGGGCTTAGATTGTAATCGCATTCCTTTAAACGTCAAGTGAATTTGTCAGTGTTTATTATGTCTTCTAGTTCCAATGTTCCTGGTGATTCGAATTCATTTATTGCTGAATCTACTGGTAAGTGTATATTAATAATTTTATTGTTCATTTAATTTAGGTTTTTGTGTTTATTTGTTGTAATTGTGTTAATATGCATTTCCATTAATGTTATTTTGCAGCTCATGTTATTGCTTCCAGTTCAAATGTTCCATTGGAATCTAATCCTAGTCTTCCTGATTCTACTGGTAAGTCTTCCTGATTTTTTAGTATTATTTTGTTTCTTTTAATTATGTAATTCTTAATCTTCCAAATGATGAACATTATGCTAGTATGCACTGTGATGCGTCTTAAGATAGGCTTACATCTAAGTGACATATATTGATACATGTCATTGCTACTGCTCACAATTAAAAGTTTAAAATACTAATTTTTTTACTAACCAGTATGCTGTTGGGCTGATTTGTGTTTTATTGCTGTGGTTTAGGAGTTGTTTAGCTTACCTTATTATACAGGCTTTTTAATATTTGAGAAAAACAACAAGCTTGCTTTTTTCCGGCCTATTACCTTATCAACGTGTGCTTCTTTAATCCCATAAGGTCAGAAAGCCGAAAAAAGTGAGCTTGTTAGGTTTCTTCGAGTCTTAATAAGGCGATAAGCCCTTAAGATATGTTAATTCAAATTAATACCCCTAAGTTGGATCAAGAATCTTAATTTATATGTATGGCGAGGAGTATGAAGTTTTAGGAATGTCTGGTTTATTTTGCTCGGGTTTAGATTGATTGGTGTTTGAAAGAAAATACACCAATAGCAATGTCTCTATGGAAATTTTGAGAACACCTTTATTTTTCACTCAAATCCACAATTGAACCACAAGCTCTTGGTATGTGTTTTAATCTTTATTTATATTATACTTTTGAACAACAAACACAGAGATATGCATTAAATTTAGGTTTTTGTGTTTACTTGTTGTAATTGTGTTAATATGCATTTCCTTTAATGTTATTTTGCAGCTCATGTTATTGCTTCCAGTTCAAATGTTCCATTGGAATCTAATCCTATTCTTCCTGATTCTACTGGTAAGTCTTCCTGATTTTTAGTATTATTTTATTTCTTTTAATTATGTAATTCTTAATCTTCCAAATGATGAACATTATGCTAGTATGCACTGTGATGCGTCTTAAGATATGCTTACATCTAAGTGACATATATTGATACATGTTAACACCAGTATGAATTGTGATCCATTTTAAGATAGGTTTACATTGAAGTGACATATATTGATACATGTTAACACCCATGTGGATGACTACTAATAGTATGCACCCTGATGTATGTTAACATAAGTTTACATTGTAGTGATGTATGTAGGCCTGTAAGCGAACTGAACGTTAAGCAAACTATTCGCGAACCGTTCGGCGGGAAATTCGTTTATGTTCGTTCGCTTCGTTATATGAACGAACATGAACAAATTTTTACGTTCGTTTAATTATATGAACGAACATGAACACAGGTCTCGTTCGTTCATTTACGTTCGTGAACGTTCGATAACATGTTCGTGAATGTTCGGTTAAATGTTCGTTTATTAACTAATAGTTTAATTAAATTATTACATATTTGTATATCTTATTTTGATTTAAGCTAAATTCAAAATATAATACTATTAAATATTTAGATATTTTCATTTAATAATATTAAACATCTAGATATTTTTACCTCATATTTTCCCCCACTCCAAACTCACCTCCACTAAATATGTTGCTCCTACCTACTATCGTAGCAAGAAAAAGGAGGTTATCTTCATAATTTGATCGTTTTGTAATGTTGAATATGCATTACAAAGTTTCAAGTTTTATAATATATATGTGTAGATGTGTATATATACATTCGTTTACGTTTGTTGAGGTTTATTTAAGGTATTAACGAAGAAATGCATTACATTATGTGTTTGTTCGTGTACGTTCGTTTGTGTTCGTGAACAAACAAATTTTCTTAATGAACGAATATGAACAAAAAAATCCGTTCGCTTATCCGTTCGTGTTCGTTCATTTGTTCGTCAAAACCTTAATGAACGAACACGAACAGACTCCGTTCGTGTTCGTTCGGTTCGTTTACAGGCCTAGATGTATGTAGATACATATTAACACCCATGTGGATGCGTACTAATAGTATGCATTTAGATGCATATTAACACCCATGTTAATCTAAATTTATGATTTATTTTGGTTATTTTTATTTGTTTTATTAGGTGGTGATTCAGTTACAAAGAGGCATGTTCTTTCATCATTTGAAAAAGAATATCCAGATGGCACAAAATTATGGTTTCCTATTGTTCCTGATTCGTTTAAGCCCATAATTGGTTCTGTTTTCAATTCGTATGATCATTGTTTTAGTTTCTATGAATCATATGCTGAGGTTAGTGGTTTTGATGCTAAGAAATCATCACAGAATTGTTTTGAAGATGGGTCTGTGAAGTATAAAGTTTATAGGTGTAATAAATCTGGTTTTTCTAAGAAGTTAGCTGTCGACACTTTGAAACTTGTTCCTGAACCGGTTGTTGAACCTGCTGTTGAGCCTTCTCATCAACGTAAAAAGCGTGTTAAAAAAGTTAGTAACCGTAAATCGTCTTCTATCAAGACAGGTTGTGATGCTAGCTTGAGATGCAAATTTTTGAAAGGGAAGTGTGTTATAACTAAGTTTTTTGAGGGTCATAACCACAAGCTTGTTTCCGAGTCTAATAAGAATCAAATGCTTAAGAAACGAAGATTAGATGTAGATGATATGCAACATCTTCATGATTTGAGTAGTCGATCGAACATTGGTCCTACCATTGCTCACCGTTTAAAATGTGATCTTAGTGGTGGCTTTGACATGGTCGGTCCTAGTAGTCTAGATTACAAGAACTTCAAACGTGATATGAATCGGTTTATTGGTGAAAGTGATGCGCATATTGCTATAGAGAATCTTCTTAGGAAAAAAGAACATCTTCCAACTTTTACTTGCGAATATGTTTGTGATGATGATGGGTCTCTACTCGGTGTTTTTTGGGCCGACAACGTTTGTAAATTGAATTATCAAGAGTTTGGTGATATCGTTTGCTTCGATGCGACATATGGCACGAATAAGTATGTTTTTTTTTTCCTTTATTAAATGCATTATTTATTACATTTTTTCTGTTAATAATCTGATTGGAACACTAAATCTGTTTTGGTTAATTTATTTTCAGATATAATATGAAGTTTGTTCCGCTTACGGGTGTTGATAATCACAAACGACTCGTTATTTTTGGAGCTGCACTGTTATACAGTGAATCCATAACGTCATTCAATTGGTTTCTTGATTGTTTCTTAAAAGTCTTTCCAACTGAACCGGGCCTAATTGTTACTGACCAAGATCCAGCTATGAAAGAGGCGATTCGTGTCAAATTTAAAAGTGCCAAACACCGGTTTTGCATGTGGCATATAAGTCAAAAACTTGTTGACAAGGTATGTTTTTTACGTCTAAATATGAAGTGCACTTTAATATATCTTAATATTCATTTTGGTTAGTATCATTTGTTACAGTTTATTTTCTGTTAAGTATTTGTTTGAAGATGTATATTTTCTGTTAAGTATTTTTTAATATTCCAAATGATGAACATTATGATAGTATGCACTGTGATGCATCTTATCATAGGTTTACATCAGAGTGACATATATTGATACATGTTGACATCAGTATGCACTGTGATGCATCTTAAGATAGGTTTACATCGAAATGGACATATATTGATACATGTTAACACCCATGTGGATGACTACTAGTAGTATGTACTGTGATGCATCTTAAGATAGGCTTACATCAGAGTGACATATATTGATACATGTTAACACCAGTATGCACTCTGATGCATCTTAAGATAGGCTTACATTGAAGTGACATATATTGATACATGTTAACACCAGTATGCACTGTGATTCATCTTAAGATAGGTTTACATTGAAGTGACATATATTCATACATGTTAACTCCAAATGTTGATGACTACTAATAGTATGCACCTATTAACACCTATGTAACCATTTATTCTATCTTAATATTCATTTTGGTTAGTATCATTTGTTACCATTATTTTTCTGTTAAGTATTTGTTTGAAGGTGTATATTAAGTTGCATTGAATAATATTTTAACATTATTTGTTCATGTTATTTTAGGTTGATTATGTCTTGTATAACAATAAAGATTTTCAGAAGAGAATGAATTATATTTTTTGGAATCAAGAAATGACACCTGAGAAATTCGAAACACGCTGGAAATCAGTAGTTGATGATTTTGGATTGCATGATTTGAGGTGGTTCAATGATTTATATGAAATGAAGGAAATGTGGGTACCTTGTTATTTTATGGATCTTCCCATGAATGGCTTAATGAGGACTTCATCACTTTCCGAAAGTGAAAATGCATTTTTCAAGAGATGCAAGAACAAACAATCAACTTTAGTTGTTTTCTTTTCAAGATTCGATGCTGCTATGGAAAAGCAGCGTCACAATAATCGGTTGCTTGAATATGAGATGGAAAACAAGTCTATCAACTGTTTGACCCCCAAAAAGATTGAACTTCATGCTAGGGACGTTTATACGCCTTCCTTATTCTTGTTAGTTCAAGAAGAAATCGAAAGAGCTTTGTTATCATGTGCTCAAACCAGCTCCGTAACTGATGGAGACAAACAGCTCAGCATAGTGCAAGAAAAATTCCCTCCTCCTCGTCCAAAGTGGAATTACAAGGTTAAAATATTATGCCTTTATTTCCCATTTAATTCTGTATTTCTATATAGTATTAGTATTTTGCACTGTGATACATGTTATCATACATCGATAAACAACATTATAATGTAAATGTTATGTTACTATGCATCACAGTTCCTACTATTAACATGTTAACAGTACTAACAGTATGCATCGTGATGCATGTTAACAGACACTGTTAGTACAGTTTATTTTGAATGTTAATTTTAATTGTTTAAAAATGTTATTTTTCTTATTCAGGTGGTTTTTGATCCAGTCAGTTGTGAATCAAATTGTTCGTGTTTGTTATTTGAACGTGAAGGTCGTTTATGTCATCACATATATTGTGTGTATGATATTAACGACATTTATTCTATTCCCAATAAGTACATTCTTAGGAGGTGGACAAAGGAAGCATCTGAAACTTTTAATTTGTTAAGTTTAGATGTTGATCCTGTAGGTGAGTGCTTTAAATTAGGTAAAGATACTTTTAACAAGCTTAGGAAAGTTGTTTTTCATTTTAAGAATGATAGAGAAAAGCTCTTAGATTTTAGTGGTAAATTTGATCTATTTTTGCAAGAGTTTGCTGATAGAAAGCCAGATGAGCAATCATCTTCTAGCAGAGTTGAAAAGATTCAGCAAGTATACGGATTCTCTAAGCCAACTAACGTTTCCATTCATCCTCCTAAGAATGTTCGTAACAAAGGTCAACGTTCTTCAAAGAGATATACTAGTGCACGAGAAAGGGCTGTCAACAAACAGGTTAAGAAAAGAGAATGCCAATATTGTTTTGAAACTGGTCATAATATTAGGACTTGCCAAGAAAGAATTGCAGATGAGTTGAAACAATCTTAGGATAATGAAGATGATGATGCTCAACTTGAAGAAGACGAAGATGTCTATGAAGAAGATCTTGACAACGAAGATTCTGATGATGACGTTTCTGATGAATTCTGAATTTTTTTTTTTTACTTCCATTTTACTGTAGTATTCTGTTCAATGTTACTTAAACATTTGATCTTTGGGGAACTTGATTATTTAAATGTGACAAGTTTGATATTAGTATGCACTCTGAATCATGGTATCGAATTTTTATTTTTTGGTTACATATATTGTTTTGATACTATGCTTAGAATTTTGATTTAATGACATTTTTTATATATTGATTTTTTTATTCTTACTTTAATTTAAAGTTTTAAATAATTGTCACATATTCAAAGTTATGCAGTCTGAGATTTTATTTGCAACTGTGAAGTGTCGTGAGTTTGTCATTTTTTCAAATTATGTTATGATGCATCACAATGCATACTATTAGCACTCTTACACATGGGTGTTAATATGTATTTGATATCGTTGACTATGATACTTATAAATGTTATGATGCATCATATCGCAAATTTAATATGCATCTCAGTTCACACTATGTAATCATTAAAATGACATGGTAAATTGAGTATTAATACGCATCTATATGCATACTATTTTAAGTAACTACATGGGGGTTCTTCTGATACATATTTCCTGCCGATCACATAGTTCCTGCCAATATTTAACCGTTGCTATGATGGATCGAATCGTCGATGCAACAGATTTTTAGTGACGATGTATCGAAGGGCGTACTGTTAACATTTTTACACATGGGAACATGTATTTATATGACACAACAAAAATTTAAAATTAAAATGCATCATAAAGTTTAGATAGTATGCGATAGTCGTAATGATCTTACTACCTAATATATATAAAACAAATATTTAAATGTATATCGATAATATTTTAGCACCCATGTGGATGAGTATTAATAGTATGCATTCTAATGCATCTTAAGAAAGGTGTTTACATCTAGTGATGTATATTGATATGACTGTGCGAGTATTAATACTATGCACTGTGATGCATCTTAACTTAAGTTTACATCGTAGCGATTGTCGTGAAGTACTTAACATTTTCAAAATCAAAATAGTCGTGGTACCAAACTAGTCAAGATTTTATAACATAGTCAACCAACCTATCTACTTAGGATATAGCAATGACATTGTCAAGATTTAAGATACTAATAATCTAAAAGTTTTGTTTTGGAACACACATTACATTCTACTGTCACTCATTATGACAGTCCTCGTAGACTCTCCCATCATCCCATTCCATCAATAGATCAGTTGCTTGTTTCTTTGCCGCTTCCAGCATTTTACGTTTCTCTTTTTCTTTGTGGCTTCTTTCAAATTGCTCATACCTCTTCATTACATCTGCCTGCTTTTCATTGATTTCGTGGGTAATAATTTTGACTGCATACTTCGTCCTAAGCTCTGTCAACTGCTTCAGTTGAGCCTTCCCTTCTTTTTCTAACCCACAGTTCCAATTTTTGAGTCCAATGAAGTTTTCCATGTGGCGCATTAGGAATACTCCACAATCGGTTCCATTCTCTTTGGTTCTCAACTTCATTTGTCTTCATGTGATCTTTGCTTTCTCAAAGTTTTCTGCCCTGGGGTGTTCAACATTCTTTAAATAGCAGACAAACAACTTTACCTAAAAACAATCATTTCGAGTTGTAGTGTTAGTAGCATTACATATACTGTATGTGTTTGCATCTAGTCATTTTTGTTCAGTTTCTACTTACCACATTTTGCGGTACTCCTTGATATTTCGCATCGAAATCTGGTTGGTTGCTGCTGTTGTCGAGTAAATCTATTATTCATGCTTTCATGTTGAAAACCATTACATAATAATGGCTGCTGTAGCAAATTGGAAAGAAAACCTGCATTTTTACATAATATTATTTTATAATTAACTGTTATATAAAACCATTATATTGTTGTTATACATTTGTACATACCGGGTCAATATTCTTAAATGACGTTAATCTTTCATCATCTTACATCAGGATTTGAACAATTGTTTTCTTGAAAACTTCATTGTTTTCATCTGTTGCACCATCCTCCAACATGTTCTTCTTCTGCAACAACAGATAATATGTATATATTTTATATTTTATCAGTTTGTAGTTTTACAGTTTGAAGTTTTGTTTGATAGTTTTATTCTTACCAGTAGATAAGTTGGCAGGAAGTATCGTTTGGGTGATCCGGGTTGAGCATATTTCTCTTCAGCATTGAGACATGCGGCCCAAACGTCCATTACATCTGCAAAGATCCAGTGACTGTGCACCAAGCTTGCAAGCGATATGCTAAAACAGAATGCACCTTGGTTGATGTTAAAGATGACATTCCTGCAAATATATTTAACTATTTATCTTAATTACGTTTATCTCATGAGTAAGCACTTCAAATATAATTAACTATATGTCTTAGAAAAAAAACAATTTTATAAAAAGCTTATGTTTTACCCGGGAACTTCCAAGAAACAGGCCAAATATCTTGCTATTTTCCTTTTAATCAATTGTAATCTCTCTTTTATCTCCACTTCTCTTTGTTAATATGGTGACCTGTAAACATGTGAGATTTGTCGTTCCCTTTTGTTTCTATGTGGTGAATTTCCTTCGTCACTCTCTTCTTCATTTGGTTCTCCATTTTTCCCTGAATTCCTTTCACTCACTGTCCTATCGCTCGACACATTCTCATCCTCTTCTTCTCCATTATGTTCTGTTGATAGGTCTTTTAGAACATGTCCAATCGTTCCCATTGGATCTTGTTGACTACTGAAACTGCATGGAATCGGAGCTGACGAAGCATATCTTGTTGAATGATCACCCTTTTTAAAAGTAGAAGTTATATCATGGCAATCTACATTGCGACTGTTATATACAGGTGTGATTGACCTCGAGATTCTTTCTTTGGTTTCAAAGAGCTTCTTGACATTATTTGATATCTCCCTGAATACATTCAATTGTGGGTACAGTTGTAGAGCTGCATCCATTTCTTCCTTGTACCCAACCATGCATTTATATCTCAACTTCAGATTGTGCTCCAACTCCTAAGCATTATGTTAAAGATATCTTAGTTAAATTTTTTTTAAGTAATAGTTATCTGTAAACGGAAATTGTTTAGATAACACATAATTATGTATATAGGCATTTAGTGGTTATTAAAAAGCAAATTCTAATTATGTAGTTTCTAAAATTGTATATCTAGACCCTCTCACAGGCCAGATGCACATAAAAGTCGTAACAACTATTTTAGATTACATAAATTTCACCTTAAAACAGAAAAGCATACAAATTGATTAATATAAGCATTCTATCAATATATTCAATAGTAAGCACTACAGTGCATGTTAACCGAAGTTTACATCATAGTTATGTATTCGATACATAGTAACACACATGTTTATTGTTACTCATAGTATGTATTGCGATTCATCTTATGAGAGTTTTACCTCAGAGTTATGTTTGTTGATACATTTTGACACCCATGTGGATAGTTTTAGCATCTCACACATGTTTTTTCAACTCGGCCGACAATAGTATGCACTACAGTGCATGTTAACCGAAGTTTACATCATTAGTATGTATTACGATACATAGTAACACACATGTTTATTATTACTCATAGTATGCACTGCGATTCATCTTATGAGAGTTTTACCTCAGAGTTATGTTTGTTGATACATTTTAACATCCATGTGGATAGTTTTAGCAGCTCACACATGTTTTTTCAACTCGGCCGACAATAGTATGCACTATGTTGCATTAATATAGTGATGTATTTCAATACAAACTAACACACATGTTTATGATTACTTCATAGTATGCACTGTGATGCATCATATCATAGGTTTACCTCAGAGTTATGTTTGTTGATACATTTTAACATCTATGTGGATAGTTTTAGCAGCTCACACATGTTTTTTCAACTCGGCCGACAATAGTATGCACTATGTTGCATGTTAACAGAATTTACATTATAGTGATGTATTTCAATACAAACTAACACACAAGTTTATGATTACTCATAGTATGCACTGTGATGCATCATATCATAGTTTTACCTCAGAGTTATGTTTGTTGATACATTTTAACACCCATTTGAATACTATGCACTGTGGTGTATGTTAACATAATTTTAATTATAGTGATGTTTATTCATACATATTAACATCTATGCGGAAGACTTCTAAAATTATAACTACGTATTAACAAACACCACAGTAAATATTATTCATCAAAATTTTAATTCGTAATCTGTAACAGTCATCATCTACAAGTAACAAATAATTCAATTTTGAGAATTAGGTTTACCTCGTTCGTCAATTTTTTTCCCCTTTTCTTTTGATTCTTTCGCCATAGATGAATCTCCTTTTTGTTGATTAGATCCTGCTAAAAGTTATTGTAAATTAATGAGATGTTGATTATGTAATGAATCTGATGAATCGCACCTTGAAATCGTAATCGGAAGAACGAATTTAGGTTGATTATGTAATGAATCTGATGAATCTGATGTTGATTATGCAAATGAATGAGATATTGATTACGGATCGGAATTATGTCGTTGTTTATGTTGCTTTTTTTAATTAATGTATTTGTAAATTACTAGACTACCCCTCCGCGTGTTTTATTAGCCTGATGAGATGGACGACCGAGATCAGCTTCCCCCTTCCCCCAAAATTGTCACTTCCCCCTAGATCACTACCCTATATATATATATATATATATATATATATATATATATATATATATATATATATATATATATATATATAATAATTTTCTAAATGTATATTTTGTAAATTGTATTTGCTTTACCTCACATGAACTTTCAAACCCGATTAATTAATGTGTTGTCCTTTAAATACCCGATTAACTCGATATAACAATACGGTTTCGATGTGTATTATTTGATGCGGAGAGTCAATTTTCTATCATAGTTAAAAAAAATTGATAAAATGACAACACCGTTGATCACAAGTTACACTATTATATTACTGTAAATGAGTCACTAAGTCGTGCTTTATTGTAGAAGATCGACCTATATAATCTTTAGTTCGACAACCATAAAGATTTATAAAACAATAATTCTAATGTCATTTGACACATTAACGATCTTTTTTTCATAGTTAAAAATTTGGTGTTATCATTTTCGATCGGAATGTGAACTACATATATGATTAGGAGCTCATACATTTACTAGGAAGGTAAATGTGACACTATTAAATGTATAGTGATAAAATTATTTTTTTATTTTCTTTACAAAGTTACATAATTTTAATATAAAAAGTTTAAGATGACTAAATGCAATAATATATTTCTAAGTAAAATTTATATATGTAACAACAACAAAAATTTCTTTATAATTTTGAATGTTTTACTCAATCAAATTTTAGATTTATATATATATATATATATATATATATATATATATATATATATATATATATATATATATATATATATATATTAAATAATTTTCTAAATGTATATTTTGTAAATTGTATATGCTTTACCTCGCATGAACTTTCAAACCCGATTAATTAATGTGTTGTCCTTTAAATACTCGGTTAACTCGATATAACAATACGGTTTCGATGTGTATTTTTTGATGCGGGGAGTCAATTTTCTATCATAATTAAAAAAAATTGATAGAATGACAATACTGTTGATCACAAGTTACACTATTATTTTACTGTAAATGAGTCACTAAGTAGTAGGTCTGTAAGCGAACTGAACGTTCAACAAACTATTCGCGAACCGTTCGATGGGAAGTTCGTTTATGTTCGTTCGTTTCATTATATGAACGAACATGAACAAATTTTTACGTTCGTTTAATTATATGAACGAACATGAACACAGGTCTCGTTCGTTCATTTACGTTCACGAACGTTCGATAACATGTTCGTGAACATTCAGTTAAATGTTCGTTTATTAACTAATAGTTTAATTAAATTAATACATATTTGTATATGTTATTTTCATAAAACTAAATATCAGACAGAATATTATTAATATTTTGATATTTTCATTTGATAATATTAAACATATAGATATTTTTACCTTATATTTCCATATCACATTTCCCTCAACTCCAAAAACACATCCACACTCTCCCTCCACTAGTTCCAGATGTGCTGCTCTTTCCGACGATCGGACCAAGCAAATGAATTTATCTTCATATTGTGATCGTTTTGTAATGTTGAATATGCATCGCAAAGTTTCAAGTTATATAATATATATGTGTAGATGTGTAGATGTATAGATGTACGCGTGTGTATATATATATATGTGTTCGTTTATGTTTGTAGAGGTTCGTTTAAAGTATTAATGAATAAATGCATTAAATTATGTGTTTGTTCGTGTACGTTCGTTTTTGTTCGTGAACAAACAAATTTTCTTAATGAACGAACATGAACAACAAAATCTGTTCGCCTATCCGTTCGTGTTCGTTCGTTTGTTCGCCAAAACCTTAATGAACGAACACGAACAGACTCCGTTCGTGTTCGTTCGGTTCATTTACAGGCCTACTAAGTAGTGGTTTATTGTAGAAGATCGACCTATATAATCATTAGTTCGACAACCATAAAGATTTATAAAACAATAATTCTAATGTCATTCGACACATTAACAATCTTTTTTTGATAGTTGAAAATTTGGTGTTATCATTTTCGATCGGAATGTGAACTACATATATGATTAAGATATACCGTAATGAAATACATTAGATCATGAATGGATGGATATAGAATGTAAATACGCTCCACACAAATGTATTGATAGTTGGTCCGAGAGTTACACGGTAGGGAACACGAGAATTTTGTACATTATTAAATAAATATTTGTGGAATTAGCTTCATATGTTAATACGAATTACATCTTACACATAAATAATTAACTTCCATTAATGAGTTGCACTTTTTTTTCTTCTCAAGAGTTAATTCTATTATGAAGTATATAAGCACTGAAAATATTATTATCAAGATCAATTATTTTTCATGTTAAGAATTATAGTAATAAGCTTTATATAACTAATGATGTTTATTAAAAATGTATCAATTTCATATTCCGCCGCAACGCGCGGGTTAAAACATACTCGTTATCAACAAATTAGCAGTAAACATAGATTTTGTAATGATATCAAAAAGCTACTTAAAGATAATACTAACGGTAAACATAAAACACTAATATATCTATAATCTATAACCCTTTATGAAGCATTTACCCTTTTTGCCTTAAACTTAGCAAATGTCATATGGGAAATCTCCAACATACCCCTGCAATTCAAGTCAACTGAAAACTTTATACTCCGTATAACATGTTTAATGTCATTCCTTTTTTTTAGTTGCAACATAAAATCAAAGATTAAAAAAAAAGAGAGAGGCTAAAATCAATAACGTGTGCAATAAAGTCTTTTAAGTCAACATTATGCAAATTAAATACTAACACTCATGCATTAACCTCTCAATAGATCAATTCATTATATAAGCTAGATTCAATTACATAATAACACTTATAGAGGAAATGAAGTACTCACAATTGGAAACAGTTGCACTATTCAATGCAAAAAGAAAAAGAAAAAAATAAAAAAATAAAAACTACCTAAGACTATATAAACACACTTTATTTCATGATTAAATTTACTACAACAATACTATAAAATATAAAACACACCATGCAGTCAATACTAACCTACAAATGGATTCCGAAATCAACATGATTGATGATCACCTTATCTTGAACTTACTCTTGAAACTACTCTAATGTTTGCTCCCGTTATTGATCTACATTTTTTCACAAATTTCACAAATGTTTTTGCTGCATCGCACGGGTTACAAGCTAGTATATTAAATATTTATAGATTAGAATTTGGAGAAAAAATCATGATCTGTTGATCCATAAGGATGGTTTCCATTGAAACGATTGTTTATGGATTGTTTATGTAGCTTTGTTTCCATACCAAAAACACCTTCATGCCCACCTTCCAATCGTCCCTTTGATCGGTAATAAGAATCAATGGGGTAAAAACATTTTCGATAGCCATGAATTCGTGACCTGATGAAGATGGTAGTATATTTACCTGTGAATGTTAGGGTATTGGTGTAGGAATTTGTTTATGGTAGTTATAGAATAATTTATAGAGAATTGAAGATGAAGAGAAAGTGAAGGGAAAAACCATTTCAAAAATGCAAGTTCTTATGTTAAAAAACATTAAGATCCGTTTATTGATTGTGATCCTTAGATATTAGTAGAGATGATTTATTTAATTAAATTGCATTAAGTACAATTTTTTTCCCTTGGAGGTAATTTTAGCCGTATATATTGGGATGAGAATGAAAAAGTTTTGAAAATAATGATTTATAAAATTTAAATATATTATCTCAACTTAACTATTAGACTACCTAAATTTGAGGCACCCACAGTGTTTTAAAACCCGGGTTTTTAGTCGACCCGGAAAATTGTTATTTTCTGGTCGGACCGGTTGGGCCGGAAGGTCGGACTGGATTTAATAATAGTATACAATAGTAATATTTAGTGAATTTTTTATTTTTTTATAATTATAAATATAATTATTAATTATATCATGTATAATAATTATAATCCATAGAGTAATAAAGGGTGATGACACATCGATTCTCTTGTTATTCTTGGAATACACATCAATATAATAATTATATAATTCATAGAGTAATAAATGGTGATGACACATCAGTCAAAAATTCACTTGTTATCCTTATTATTCTTGAAATACACAATCGGTAAATATTCCCTAAATATAAATGATTAAATGTACATATAAATTAAAAAAAAAAAAAATGAAACCCGGGTCAATGTGCCTTTCCGGGTCCCGGTCCAACCTGGTCCGACCGGCTGGGTTAACCGGGTCGTTGACTAGTCAACATATTGAAAAACCCGGTTTTAAATGGCCCGGAAAACTCTAAAAGTGCGGTCCGACCGGACCGGTCGAACCGGGTCTTAAAACGTTGGGCACCCATCATTTTTTTCTCCTATGAATCGATTCAAGATGCTGCCTTTTAATTAATATTTTAAATTTGTAATTTAATTTAATTACCACCAATTTGTATTAATTGTTTTGGAATTAAAACTTATGGGCTAATTTAGTATTTAATTCAACCCTAATTTACTATTGAGGTTGTCAATTTAGTTAATCCTAATAAATGGTACTAATAATTTAAAAACGCTAATCTATTGAATGGTTATTATTAATTAATTATGGTCTATTTGTATAATGATTACCTTATTATCACTTTGTTATAGTTATACTAATATATACTCCGTAAGAGAAAAGAGAGATGACTTGACTTGACTTTATTTGTGTGATACAATAATTATAGTTGATCTGAAATATTAAAAAATTCATATATCCGAATTTTTACACGTATTTGAATTTTTAGATATTCGAAATTCTATTATCCAGACTTTCAAATTCGCGTATCAGGTAATGAGTTTTAAAATTCCAGATAATTCAGATCTATGAATATCTAAAATTATTTTTTTTTAATTTTATATTAGTTGTATTATTAAATTCATGATTAATTAGTGTATTATGGTAAAAAAAAAATGATTATATGAGTTCTATTTATATGTTAAAAAACAAAACTACATTTTTTATTAAAATTAATCATAGTATTTTCGAACAATTTGATAAAGGAATTTTGGGTACAACATATTGCACGAATGTTACGTATATGGTATAACAAAGGTAAAAAGAAGGATAATACGCTCAAGAGCAGATAAAATATATTTGTATCAAATAAAATATCAAGGAAAAATTGCAATTTTTATTCCTGTGGTCTTGCTCATTTGCCAATTTTATCCTTTTATTTTTTTCTCACATTTTTTATCCCTCTAGTTAGGCCTGTAAACGAACCGAACGAACATGAACGGAGTCTATTCGTGTTCGTTCATTAAGTTTATGACGAACAAACGAACGAACACGAACGGATAAGCGAACAAATTTTGTTGTTCATGTTCGTTCACTAAGTAAATTTGTTTGTTCACGAACGTACACGGACAAACACATAATTTGATGCATTTCTTCGTTAATACCTTAAACGAATCTCAACAAACATAAACGAACGTATATATACAATTCTACACATATATATTATAGAACTTGAAACTTTGCAATGCATATTCAACATTACAAAACGATCACAATATGAAAATAAACTACTTTGCTTGGTTCGATCGTAGGTAAGAGCAGCAGATCTGAAACTAGTGGATGGAGAGAGTAGAGGTGTATTTAGAGTGGATGAAATGTGAGAGGGAAATGTGATGTAAAAATATCTAGATATTTAATATTATTAAATGAAAATATCTAAATATTTATTAATATTATATATAGAATTTAGCTTAAATCAAAATAAGATATACAAATATGTATTAATTTAATTAAACTATTAGTTAATAAACGAACATTTAACCGAACGTTCACGAACATATAATCGAACCTTCACGAACGTAAATGAACGAACAAGACTTGTGTTCATGTTCGTTCATATAATTAAACGAACGTAAAAATTTGTTCATGTTCGTTCATATAACGAAACGAACGAACCTAAACGAACTTCCCGCCGAACGGTTCGCGGATAGTTCGCCGAACGTTCAGTTCGCTTACAGGCCTACCTCTAGTTGTTGATTTTTGCAATTTTTATACTTTTATCCATTTCAGTTAGATTCGTTTGTTAAATCATGTAAGATGACTAAAATACCCTATGTCCTTTACATCTTCCCTTGTTTTATTTTTATAGCCCCCAATAACACACCATTGATTCTTTCTCATTCTCCATTTATAAAATCAGAAACACAAAAAAACATAATAAATTAAACACACAAAAACCCACATCTGAACCGTAAAAATCATACACAAATAAAGTAGGAGAACACAAAATCATGGATAAGTGAAACCCACATGATAATCCCACTGCTACAACTTCCACCGTACGAGAACACCACCACTAGCAGCTTCCGGCAAGCACCTGCTGGATCAGGCGAGAATCACAATTTTCGAGAAGGATTTCGAAGGAATCACATTTTTCCGGTGATATCTACATCGCTCGCGGTTTTCCGGCAATGAATTCAACAATGATGGACTGATGGTGCATTATCAGGCAACATCTAGTTACGACATCGTATAAACGTAGCTAACAGTTACGTTTTTCGAGATTACGTTTACCGATGACGTTTCATAATCGTTAAGCTTTAATTATTCGAGGTTTCATTTCCTTGCTACTCATAGTTGTATTGTTTCCGATCTGATTATGAACTCCAGTCAATGACCACCACACATAGCTGAGGTACAATTTTTGTATGTATATGTTTATATTTGCGAGTTCGGGTTTTTTTATGTGATGATTTGTTTTTGGTGGATTAATGCTTTGATCTTTGTGATTTTAAATTGTAGTTATGGATTTAGGATTCAAAACTTTAGTTGTTAGATGTAAACAAGAAAATGAAGAAGATGGTAATTTGGTGTTGATTGGAGACCAAAAGGAATGGCGTGTGGGTTCTGAACTTCTGCTCATGGGTGAAGAACAGAACACAAAAGAAAAAAAAGGAGTTTAAATAATTATTATAAAATCAAATATAATAAGGGTATTTCACTCATTCAACTTTGACTTTACAGTGAAAACGTTAACTTTAACGGAAAAGGACAGAAATTGCAAAACTTAAAAAACCACAGGGACAAAAAATACAAGAATTAAATAAAAGGACAAAATTGGCAAATTAACAAGACCACAAGGACAAATTGCAATTTTCCCTCAATACACTAAAATATTGTTGTAGAAAATATTTTTCGCATCTCTAATGTTATTGTTTTTAGAGTGAAGTTCAAATAATAGAAATTTTGGTGAGAATGAGAAAACTAATAAAAATGTGTCACGTGTCACAAGATTCATTTTCCTCATTTTTTTAAAAATTAAATATCTTACAAACGGTATGTCGAAAAATTATAAAAGTTGCACCATAAAAATCAAAATCTTTCTCTCTTCGATTAGAAATCTCATAAGGTATACTTTCGACGATTTTTTTATGAGTTTTAAAACGTGTTCAATATTAATATCACATATGATACTCGTTGGTATAATGTGAGATAATCGTTGATATCACGTGTGATAGTTGTTGATATCACGGGTGATAGTCATTGGTATCACATGTGATAGTTGTTTACAAACCCACCGAAAATGTAAAAATAAAAAGTTGTCCAAAGTATATTTTGTGAAATGTTTAATAGAAGAGAAAAAAATCGCTAATTTTTTGATGCAAATTTAATATTTTTTCGACTTATCGTTTGTGAGATATTTAAATATATCCAAACAAAAATTAGGATAATAGCCTCTTAATTAGAAATTAATTGTGCTGCCACGTTTGCTTTTTTTCACCGCCAAATATATGTTTCTTAGTAGCTCAATGATAGAGCGGTCGGCTGTTAACTGATTGGTCGTATCGATGTGTCTTTGTATTAGCAATTATTATTATCCAAACGTCATATCTATCTATAAATCTATAAACTATACTTAAAGCAAAACCCCATGATATAATCTCAGCCCTTAATTAGTTTTCCTAAATCGATCCGACGATCTTGATTAATTATTAATAGTTACACTAAACCCCTTTATCCCATTTAAACCATTTAATCAATAAAAAAAAAGGGGTATCCCATTTAAACCATTTAATCAATAAAAAAAAAGGGGGTAAAGATGACATTACGGCTGTCACCCCCCCTAAAACCCTACGCTCCTTCTTCTTCATCATCCTCGCCAATCAATCAGGGGCGGAGGTAAAGGGGGGGCATGGGGGGCAGCTGCCCCCCAAGAATTCTCAAATCATGTAAAAAAGAAAAATTTCTAAGGGTATTTGCGATATTTCATAAGTTTTGCCCCCCGAAAACATGAACAAATAATTTAAATTTTTTTTTTTGCCCCCTGCTTCTAAATCCTAACTCCGCCCCTGCAATCAATCATCAATATTTAGAATTCATCCTACCAATTATTACTCTCATCACACGTTCTTCTCAAAGATTCGAATTGTTAAATACCTAATCACCGATTGGAGATAACGGCTCAAGTCAGCGTTTGATTCAAACATAGTCCAATTATTAGTTGATTAATATGTTGTTCAACTAACTTATTAATCAATGACACTAACTGGTTAGATGGATTCATATTTTGTATTCGAATTTTTCCGCTTTTACTCATGATCAAAAGTTCTGTCGATTAATTAGCTTATTTATCATTCAATAAAAACTTATACTTTTAGTTTTATTCATTCTTTTGGTTGTTCCGGGTTGGTTTTAGATGAAAGATACATAATCCTAAATTGGAAGTTGGATGCATAATGATACTATTACTTAATGCACATCACATGTTCGATAAAATGTCACAAAGAAGTTTAAAATAGAATTTTGTTAGTTATATAATCTGATTGCCTAAATTTTGGGGCTTATATTAATTAATAGTGAAAGATTTTATTTTTTTTTATGGTTTTGACATGTACCAAAAGAGTCTTAACACTTTATGTTACTAACAACGTAAATTTGTATGTTCGATTTCACGGAGGTGACACAATAGGCAACTAAAGGTTAGTACATAATCTTTGTTTCAACTTTGTTTATAATTGGATAGTCTACTTATTGAGGTCATTGTTTGAATTGTAGTATATAATTTCTGTTTCCAACTTTAAATAATGATCACTGCAAAGCATGTTGAAGCTTAATATATAATATGTGTTTCTACCCTATTTATAATTAGGTAATCTACTTATTGTGCTCATTGTGATAATTTTCAGATAGTGATAAGTATCCCACACTTATCCTTAGCAAGTGTCGAACCATATTTGGTATATATATATATATAAAAATCTGTAGTTTTTTTAAGTTTAGTTGTTTATCGTTTTTTTGCTTGATTTAGGCCATTGATTATGGGGTTTCAATGTTCAAGTCACGAATCCTAAAGATCAAAATTCTCCCATTCTTCCTGTAACTGATCATCAATAGTAAGTTGTAGGGTTTAAACATATCAATTGCTAATTTGATTTATCCTTATTCGTTGATTCTTTTACTTCTTTGTATAAAAAATGATTTGAATCAGTGTCCAATGTATTCTCCTACTGAAGTTGGGTTTAGGTGTAGTTTTTAGAATGGTAGCTGTTGGTGCTGACCATACAGTGGCTATCAAGGAAGATGGTGAGCTTTAAAGAAGATGGTGAGCTTTAAGGTTGGGGTCGGTATCAATATGGCAACTTGGGCTAATGTAACATCCCAAAATCCAAAAGTAATATTGTGAATAACGTAATAGTAAATGTTTTAAGTTATTTTTACTCTAGGTGAAATAAAATAGTAATAACTGTGAGTCGGTTTTTGTAACACCCCCAAATTCGTTGAGCGGAAGCGTTTAGTTTAAGTACGGGGTGTCACAACAACAAAGCATGCATACGTATCAGAGCTTATGATTACAACAGAACAATATATATTAAGATGCCAAAAGTGTTAATTACAAAGTTTACGATTCATCGGATCGTATAAGTTAAAAGTAGTGAGTTTACAAAAGTGGATTTCTAGAATATGACAAAACAGTTTCAGTTATACTAGAGAAATCCATATGTTTTCCCAAAAAGTTGGCATCCTAATCTTCAAGGGTCGCCTAGTTCTCCATGTGTGTTGGCGATCTTACATGCGCAGCTAATTCCCTGAAAAACATAGTAAAAGTCAACAACGAGGTTGAGTGAATTCACAGGTTTTATGTTTACAAGTTCAGTTATGATAAACCACTGTTGTTTATATTGTATCGTTGGGATGTCACCCAAAAGTATAGTTTCTGAAATCCGTTACGTTCTTAAATAGTTGTTTGTAGGAATGTTCGTATCCTATAAGTTGTAGGAAAGCAGTATCCTATTTTCAAGTATGTTCTGTAGGATTGTACGTATCCTAGTAGTAGGTATGTTTCGTTGGGATGTTGCCCAAAAGTATAAGTTTAGTGGGTCGTTCGCCCAAAACACAGTTTAAGTTTCGTAGGAAAGCAGTATCCTATTAGTTTACCCAAGGAATAGGGATTTAAATCGTTTGTCCAAGAAGTAGGACCTATAGTGTTGCCCAAGAAGTAGGGACTTCTATGTATGTGCCCAAGACGTAGGGACTTGTATAGTTGTGTCCAAGAAGTAGGACTGGCATCCAAGACGTAGGACCCATCTGCTCAAGAAGTAGAGCCTTCACCCAAGACGTAGGATGGCACCGTGCCCAAGAAGTAGGGACTTTCTGTTTGCCCAAGACGTAGGGACTTTCTGTGCGTGCGTGCCCAAGACGTAGGGACTTTCTGTGTGTTTATGAAAATGTTGTTTCATAAGAGCTAGTAATAAAAGTATGTAGCTGGTCGTTCTCCAGCATGTTCTCAGTTCAGTTTTCGTATGAAAATACCATTAAGTTCAGACAGTTGAAGTAGTTGACCGCAGTCATAAACAGTTTGTATAAGTGCGCCAAAGGCCGTTAAGTGGCAGTTCGTATAACAGTTTAACAGTTCAAGTACTCTAGTCGTTCGAGTAAACAGTATGATAAATAATCATGTAGTAAAAGTAGTTATGGCAAAGCAGTAAAACAGTTGTCTATGTTTTCCACCCCTGTTCAAAAGTAGTTAAATCAGTAAAAGTAGGGGCTGTGAACTCACCTGTTGAGTTTAAGTAGTTGTGCGAGTGCTAGCAAACCTAAGCCCAAGTACAGTCTGAAATCTCCTAACGTCCTAAACGTACGAGATTTAATAAGTATTGTGGATGTCTAAGCTAATCATCCATGCTAGTGTTTGTACAACCAAGTCATGTCCAAATCGTTTGTTTAATGTTTATGTTTGTATTTCGTTGTTTGTGAAAATGTATACGACTCGTTGGTGAAAGTTTGAAATCAACATTTCGATAAAACAAGTATGTTTGAATTGTTTGTACAGTTCGTGTATCGTATAATATGTGAGTATTCGTTGCCGGTTAAGTTCGACACTTAGTGGAAAAATAGTTTGTGAAGTTTCTGTTTTTAGCGACGCAAGGTGCGACGCTGGATTGTTATGCGACGTAGGGGGCGACGTACGGGTCTACGTCGCATTCAGGTTTTGCGACGTCATGGGTTACGTCGCATAGGCGACGTTCGCAATTTAATGCGACGTAGTGGTCTGCGTCGCTATGTGCGACGTAAGGAAAGGTAATGCGACGTAAAGGCCTACGTCGCAGTACTGTTTTCGGTCCCAATGCGACGTAGTCGCCTGTTCGACGAACAGATTGAAAATAACGAGTTTTTGAGCGATTTTGGACGTTTTCGGTTGTATAAAACACTAAAACATGGTAATCTAAGTATATTAAACATGAAACATTAATTATAACTTCGAAATCTAAAGATTTGCGGGATTTGTCGGAAACTTACGGGTGTCGGATTTGAAATCCGAAAAGATAGAAAGGTAGATCGGAGTCTCGTGATCGTTTTTCTCTATTTTGTTTGTTGATTCGGCGTCGTTTGATGGTGTTATTTGGCGTTTTTAGTGGTTGTTTTTGGTGATGGTGGTGGGTGTAGAGAGAAAGGAAAGAGAAAGGAAGAAAAAGAGATAGAGAAATGAGAGAATGGAGGTGGGAAGTGGGGTTTTGTTTCCCCATTTTCTGCCTCCGTGTTTGCGTCCCGTGTTTGTTTACCCGATCGTTAAATGTTATTTTATTTTAACTATTATGTTTTTAATTACATTTTTCATTATTTTTAATTAGGATCTTTTTATAAAACCCATTTAATTTAGTTATAAATTTTAAACTTTGTTTTATTTAAATTGTACGAATTAAACGTTTTGCGTTATAAAAGGACTTGTAAATATTTTTGACAAAATATTTATTCGCTACTACGTTATTTAATAATTTCGTTTTATTAAATAATTTTGTTCACCAATAGTCGTACATTTTTGTCGCGTTTGTTTTCAATTTGTTCAGTACGTAATTACAACTAATTACGAATACGTAATACTACGCGTACTAACTAGTTGGGCTATGCTAGACTTACCTCTAAAATGTGTTATGAATTCACTCAAGTAGGGAATTAGCCTAATAATGCAAGTGATTAATGTAATTAATCGTGTTCAAATTTGCGAGTTGTTACAGTTTTAAAGTTCCAGACAATGATAATCACGGGAATAAAATTTCTACATATTTATCTGTTATTACACACATATGTACGTATGATAGATGATACAAAAATATTCCAGGAACTTCCCAAAGAGAGTAAAGTCGTGAAACCCTAACCCTAAACAAAGAAATCGAATTTTAAACCTGAAATCGAAGCTAGGAACTCGAATTCAACAGGGATTAATCATCTACAACCTAAGGTAATCCTTGTTCTTGATTTAGTTTAACCTAGAATCTTAGTTTCTTTGAATTTTCATGGGGGTTTATGAAATTAACGAATTTAATATGAAATAAAGTATGAAATACATTGAATTGATGATAGATAAGCTTATTAGTGATTGAATTAACACTAGAATGAATTAAAGATCAAGAATCTTGAATTGTGTTCTTGAGGGTTTTGATGGGTTTGAATGACTAATGATTTCTAGGTTGAATTTAAGCTATATTATGATGAATTAGTAATGTATAAGTGTTTAAATGATGAGGAGTAACATGAATTTGATCTAAAAATGGATTAATTGAATTTGGGATATATGATCAAAGTGGGTTTTGATCATATGGATATGAATTAGTGCTAATACACCTAAATTGGTGTTTAAAAAGGTTATTGATATATGATTACAAGAATTGAAGTATTAACTCAAAGAATTATATAATTGGATGAATTATGATTATGAGATTATTATAAAGTGGATAAAAGGATTATGGTGATCATTAGTGATGACCAAAATGAAATATAGGTGATCAAGTTATAAATATGATTAAGTAATGAAATAATGAATTCAATGAATTAAGAATGGATCTTAAGTTATAAATATGAAATAATCATCTAAGGTAGTTATTCAAATAATGAAATAAAGAGAATTATGAAATAAAGAATTAGAAGTAACATGATCAATCCAAAAAGGGTGATGGATTGATAATGTTAATGTATTGATTATGTCGAAATATAGTTGTTAAATGTGTTATTGTATTCATAGGTTATATGCTAGGTGATCAAGAATGATGGATTTGCTATTCAAGAAATTCGTCACGTAATTGCTTAAATGGCAAAGGTGAGTGATACGAGGACTACTTGAATAATGATTGTATGTTCCGGATTGCTTACGAGCAGGAGGTTCATACAATCGTTTGGAATATCGTTTGTCTCTTCTAGTTGTTCTTATTGTTTGTTTCTTATAATTGTATCTTATGTGTGTTTTATATTGTACTATGTTTCGTATCTTAAGAAATATTGGTTGTTGACCATAGTTGTGGATGATTGAATTATGTGGATTATGTGAATTTGTAGGATTATGTGAATTAGGAGAATTATGTGAATTAGGAGGATTATGTGAATTAATTGGAATATATGGATTTAGTAGTGTAGAAATTGAATATCACGAAATAAGTGTTTGGCACTACTTGGTATCTATTAAGCTTGGTACCCATATGGGATTACTGCCATGCTTACTTGTATCTATTGGATCATGGGTCCATACGAAATATTGTCGAATCTTTATTGTGGTTTAATAGTTTCTATTTAAAAGAAATAAGTAGTTATTGATAACTTGTATCTTGTTTGTGAATTATTTATTTAGTTGCTTGTATACTCACTAAGCTCTACGCTTACTCGTATCAGTTGTTTTATGTTGTAGGTATTTGATTTTGTTGAACCAATTGGATGAAAGGATTCAAGAAGGTAGCGTGGATAGAAACTTGTAATGTTATTAGACAAGTTTCTTATTCTATTGAATTATCGTTTTGTATTACCATTGTATAAATCGCCCAAACTATTATGATTTTGATAAAAGGTGTCATCATTGTATGGAGTCGAATTTGTAAACATTTAACTTTAGTATTTAGATGGGACCAAATGTGATGGAATGATATTCCTAAGCATTATGAATTTATAAATTTGAAATATACAAGTGTTCTATAAAAAAAATAAAAAAAAATCTATTGAAATATGGGCGTTTCAAGTTGGTATCAGAGCGATGGTTTAAGAGAATTAGGTAATCCACAATAGGATTGCTTAAGCTTAAACCAATATGAATTACTTGAATTGTTATCTTAATTGTGAGTAGTAATAGAATTTATTGAATTGATATGATTCTTTGTAACGAAATATTTGATGGTTAATAAGTGTAGAATTAATAATATAAGGTTTAATGAGGTCTAGAACCTTATGTAATAGGATTTGGAATTTCATGAATTGTTGAAAAAGAATTTAGCTTAGTTGTTGAATAAATGTATCTTTGACTTGAAAAAGTCAATGCGGAATATGATGGTGTCAATTTGGGTAGTGTGGAATAATGTATAGTGATAGTATAGTTAGATGTTGAAATATATGAATATTGGTCATAGTTTTGGTGAAATTGTGATTAATGTGTAAATTATTGAAATATGGTGCATTTAAGTAATCATGAATCAAGAATTGTAATATATTGTTAAAAAGAATTGAATTCAAGGGTTAATGGTTTGAATTGGGTTAGAATTGGTGAAAGTGTCCAAATGGACCCCTAAACGGGTCAAGGTGTCAAAATAAGTAATGATTCAAGTATGGTAGTTGCGATCATTGCTTTAAGTCATAAATGGATATAGGAATATGTTGGCAAAAGACCAGAATCAAAAACCAAGTGGTTTGGAATATGAGTTGTCCACTAAATTGGTCCAAAATGACCATAATTTGGTGAGACGTCCGTTTTCTCGTAAAATGTGAATTTTGAAAAAGTGTGAAAATGGAAAGTTGCATTTTGATCATATGAATGTGCCTGCAAAATTTCAGAATCTAATTCTTTACGGTTTAAGAAATATGCGCGTTTGAATTTCGTATTTTTGCACTAAGTTGTGCAGGTCTGTTCTGGGCTGGTGTACCCGGCGGGTAAGCCTGGTGCCTGGCGGGTAATGTTGTTGACCCGGCGGCTGGTGACCCTAAACCGGCTGCTCCTCCTGCCCAAATGCGACAAAATATTTCTGTTAGTGAAAATTTAAATAACCCGGCGGTTTGGGCTTGGAACCCGGCGGCTGAGCATGTGTACCCGGCGGGTACTATGTTTGCCCGGCGGGTAATGGGTAATTTTGTTGAATTTTTGTTTTTAGTCAACCGTTTAGCAATATTCGAAATAATGTTCGACGTAGAATTTCCGTAATAAAATTTCAGTGTCCGATTGAGACGAAATTTACAAGGTCACTCGGAAACGGCCCAACGGTCAAGGCTCATCGCTTTGCCATGAGCCCTGTCAGTTTTCGGCACTTCGGGGTCATTTAGGGCCCGAAAATGGCATTTTACTGTTTTTCGGACCTTATTTTGAATTTTTGACTTACGTTTCGAATTGGGCTTTTGTTTCTTTAAGCCTCAGGAATCATTCTGTTTAATAAATGTATCATTAGGGCCTGTTTTTACGATGTTATGTGAATTTTGAATATTGATTGAATTAAACGAAATACGAAAATAATTGTATAAGTATTTAAGGAATAATTGAAAACTTTAATCAATGATTAGGAAATATGGATTGCTTCCTTAGGAAGAATATGGAATACGTAAATTGATAAATATGTTTTGTTATGAATTGTGTATTGCGCATTGTGTAGAGATTCTTTGTTACGAAATATTAATTATACGAAATATGTGCTAAGCACAATGGTATCTTATGGATTGTGGGTCCGTTTGGGAGTTTAATCTCTACTTAAGCTCAATTGTTGTTTGATTTGATTATTGGTATACTTATGAATTAAACAGTTTGAAATAATGACATGATTAATATATGTCATCATAAGTGATTAGTTGTTATGTGATTAGAAATATATGTGTTTAATTGATTGATGAATGTAATTCATTCATCAATGGCAGGTTGGGAGGTGAAATATATATGTGAACTTTCTTGTTTATGTGAAATCTATTAATTGAAATAAGTTGAATATATGTGATTAAAGTGCTAGCAAGTGTTTTGCTAGTTGTGAATCATTGAATTATGTGTTTTGTGGAAATTATATTAAAGCAGGATGATATAAAGCAGCCTAAAAAGGAATTGTGTGTAACATAATCTAAAGACGTCTGGCCAACGTAGTTATATTATGCTATTCACATGGAATTGTTGAGGCTGCCAAATATCAGATAGGCTTGATATAATATGTAGAGAATAAGTATAAGAGTAGTGTTGATTTGTTTCGAGTAAAGGCAGAAGCATGTAAGCTTATGTTTTATAAATGAATATAGTATCAATATGATGTGAATTTAGTATGGAATATAGAAATAGTAAACCACTAGACTATAGTCATAATGTGGTACCTATTATAGAAGAAATAGATGTTAGTCGAAATAAAATATGTGTTTGCCCTATAATAGTATCTTATTATGAATTTTATTATTAAAAAGAAAGTATAATGAATCTTAAGTGGGGGAGAATCTAAGTAAGTGACGTATAATAGATTAACAGAAATAGAATTTAATTACGAAATGACATAATATAAAAATATAGTTAAGGAATTATGATTGATCATTGTTAACTGCGGTTAGCACTGATCCTGTATCAGAATTGTTTACGAAATATGATAATCTTGATATTCATACTATGCTGACGTAGCTAATATGATACTACGAAATATATTATTGATAGTACTTATGTTAATTAAGATAATATGTGAGTACTAGCTTGTTGGCTAGTTATGATTGAAATAAAATTTTCATTGTTGAAATATGTAATGTGGTTTTTATAACCACTAATGTAATCATTATAAAGAAATAAATAGTATGTGTTTCCCTTATATCAAGTGATTACGTGTTTCAAAGTATCTATAGAACTAATAATAACAAATGACCCAGAAAAGTGGTCGGTATGAAATAGGATATATGCACAGTACATGTGCGTGGGTAAGAATAGAAGTATGCACATTCATTGAAATGTGAATGTGGAAAGAATTCAAAATCTGTATCTATATTATAAGTTACTCAAAGGGGTGACGTATGCTATATGTATTAGTTATGATGAAATAATTGATATTATTACATATTGTACTTTGTACTAGTAAGAGAAATAGAATTAAAAGCGCAGATAGGTGTTTAGGATTTATGAATTTAATTGAAATATACCCTGGATATGTGCAAATTAATGAAATAAAACGTATATATATAAGAGAATTATTAAGCATACATATCTTGTGTCTATTTGGATAGAAATATATGCTTATGTATCTAAGAAATATGTATAATTTAGCTGCATATGATGAGAGATTATTTATGTAATATACATATTAAGTTGTCTGGAAACTAAAATGAAATATGAATCAAAGATATCTTGTGGGTACGTGAGTGGTGTACATTCATGTTATGAATTCATTAATTGTTTAAAGTATCATATAGGAAATAAACGCTTCCGCACCTGTAGAGAAAGTATCACTGCGATTCTATATGAGTGACATTCGTGAGGACACGAATGAAATAAGTGGGGGAGACTTGTAACATCCCAAAATCCAAAAGTAATATTGTGAATAACGTAATAGTAAATGTTTTAAGTTATTTTTACTCTAGGTGAAATAAAATAGTAATAACTGTGAGTCGGTTTTAAAGTTCCAGACAATGATAATCACGGGAATAAAATTTCTACATATTTATCTGTTATTACACACATATGTACGTATGATAGATGATACAAAAATATTCCAGGAACTTCCCAAAGAGAGTAAAGTCGTGAAACCCTAACCCTAAACAAAGAAATCGAATTTTAAACCTGAAATCGAAGCTAGGAACTCGAATTCAACAAGGATTAATCATCTACAACCTAAGGTAATCCTTGTTCTTGATTTAGTTTAACCTAGAATCTTAGTTTCTTTGAATTTTCATGGGGGTTTATGAAATTAACGAATTTAATATGAAATAAAGTATGAAATACATTGAATTGATGATAGATAAGCTTATTAGTGATTGAATTAACACTAGAATGAATTAAAGATCAAGAATCTTGAATTGTGTTCTTGAGGGTTTTGATGGGTTTGAATGACTAATGATTTCTAGGTTGAATTTAAGCTATATTATGATGAATTAGTAATGTATAAGTGTTTAAATGATGAGGAGTAACATGAATTTGATCTAAAAATGGATTAATTGAATTTGGGATATATGATCAAAGTGGGTTTTGATCATATGGATATGAATTAGTGCTAATACACCTAAATTGGTGTTTAAAAAGGTTATTGATATATGATTACAAGAATTGAAGTATTAACTCAAAGAATTATATAATTGGATGAATTATGATTATGAGATTATTATAAAGTGGATAAAAGGATTATGGTGATCATTAGTGATGACCAAAATGAAATATAGGTGATCAAGTTATAAATATGATTAAGTAATGAAATAATGAATTCAATGAATTAAGAATGGATCTTAAGTTATAAATATGAAATAATCATCTAAGGTAGTTATTCAAATAATGAAATAAAGAGAATTATGAAATAAAGAATTAGAAGTAACATGATCAATCCAAAAAGGGTGATGGATTGATAATGTTAATGTATTGATTATGTCGAAATATAGTTGTTAAATGTGTTATTGTATTCATAGGTTATATGCTAGGTGATCAAGAATGATGGATTTGCTATTCAAGAAATTCGTCACGTAATTGCTTAAATGGCAAAGGTGAGTGATACGAGGACTACTTGAATAATGATTGTATGTTCCGGATTGCTTACGAGCAGGAGGTTCATACAATCGTTTGGAATATCGTTTGTCTCTTCTAGTTGTTCTTATTGTTTGTTTCTTATAATTGTATCTTATGTGTGTTTTATATTGTACTATGTTTCGTATCTTAAGAAATATTGGTTGTTGACCATAGTTGTGGATGATTGAATTATGTGGATTATGTGAATTTGTAGGATTATGTGAATTAGGAGAATTATGTGAATTAGGAGGATTATGTGAATTAATTGGAATATATGGATTTAGTAGTGTAGAAATTGAATATCACGAAATAAGTGCTTGGCACTACTTGGTATCTATTAAGCTTGGTACCCATATGGGATTACTGCCATGCTTACTTGTATCTATTGGATCATGGGTCCATACGAAATATTGTCGAATCTTTATTGTGGTTTAATAGTTTCTATTTAAAAGAAATAAGTAGTTATTGATAACTTGTATCTTGTTTGTGAATTATTTATTTAGTTGCTTGTATACTCACTAAGCTCTACGCTTACTCGTATCAGTTGTTTTATGTTGTAGGTATTTGATTTTGTTGAACCAATTGGATGAAAGGATTCAAGAAGGTAGCGTGGATAGAAACTTGTAATGTTATTAGACAAGTTTCTTATTCTATTGAATTATCGTTTTGTATTACCATTGTATAAATCGCCCAAACTATTATGATTTTGATAAAAGGTGTCATCATTGTATGGAGTCGAATTTGTAAACATTTAACTTTAGTATTTAGATGGGACCAAATGTGATGGAATGATATTCCTAAGCATTATGAATTTATAAATTTGAAATATACAAGTGTTCTATAAAAAAAAAAAAAAAAAAATCTATTGAAATATGGGCGTTTCAGCTAAGATGATAGAAAACATCACAATCTTCCAGAGAAAGCTTCCGTTATCAATGTATGTATACCAATTTTTATACAGTTCATCATTAAATAACTATTGAAATTGTATATTAGGATTTCGCCAATCATGTTAGTGTTAAATGGGACATGGATCAATGATACTTATTTATTGGAGATACACCTATGTTTTTGGCTATTGACTTGAATTTTGAATTTGCAATTAACTAAATGCACAATATGCCATAACAGGCATAGATTTGGTCGTTTTCATTTCAACTATAACGCTTATTAAACATTTTTATAACTTTAAAGCTTGCTTTAAGCTACAACAATACTTTTCTTAATACTGCTATATATTAGATCGTTAAATTTAATTGTTTGAATGATAGATTAGAATCAAGCATAGTTATAAGTTTGGTCAGAGAACATAAAAAGTATACGTTTATTCATACATTGTCGCCTTTACTTGTCTTTATTTAGTAATTAGGATATAGCTTTTTGTGGCTAAATATATCTTAGCTACTGATGTCCGTTTACTTGCCTCCGAGTGTCGGTGCTAAATCTCTGTTTTTAATTTGGTGATATTGGGAAATGTAGAGGCAGAGATATCTAATGTAGAGTGACAGAGTTGATAAAATTTCGAGAATTTTCTTCAACTAAACTCTTTATTCTGTATCTTTGTATTATTTTTAAGTTTAATTTTTGTGATTAATTTATTTTGGCAATTTGCTTATTACTCTTGGTGAAGTTTTTTTCGGTATGCAACTCATTATATAACCCTCATATATGTAGATAGTCAGAACAATAAATGGTTTGCTTATACGAACTTTTGG
Organism: Helichrysum umbraculigerum; assembly: GCA_949592205.1. Taxonomy (NCBI): domain Eukaryota; kingdom Viridiplantae; phylum Streptophyta; class Magnoliopsida; order Asterales; family Asteraceae; genus Helichrysum; species Helichrysum umbraculigerum. The sequence continues at coordinate 6,255,958 of CATIUR010000004.1, read as the reverse complement.
TAACTTATTATTGCCACTAGAAATTGCCCGAAAATTAGATAATCATCTACGGTCGTTCAAATAACGATAATCATTTCGACAAGCGAATTCAAACGCGTTGTAAATATTTGATCTAATAGGATAACTGTAGAGCAAGTCAAGAAGTATTAAGATGTGCATGTAGTGTGCTATTGCACGGAAAAAGTGGTTACAAATTGAGGATCGGATATTCAGATCTGATCATACAATACCTGATATAATCTGTAATAGATATTGAACTTTACTCTTTAAATTTCTACAAAACAGGGTGCGAGAGGAGAACACGTCGTGAAGCGATTGCTTCTCTCAAAAGCCTCAAAGGTACTTGAATCTACAACTTCTATTAAAGCTATCGTAGGGACATTGTATTTAGATTGTCTTTTAATATATATGGCTGCTCACAAAGTGGATGCTCTTTTGCTCACAGATCCGATGCTACTTTGTGTAATATTGACTCACAAGGTTGTTAGTTGATCATGTATGTCTTCAATTCAGGTAAACTAAAATACAATCCTCTAATCACCCATTTGTGTAGACTGCTTTGATCAACAGTCTTGGAGAACTTGCAATTGGTCCTTATTAAGTTGAATTAAATTTTGTTTATTCTACTTTGATGATGCTACTGTGTAGCTTATTATAATGGGGTCGAATACTGATGCTACTATTTTATTGATTCCTTGCAATTTATCAGTATTTTGATATTATCTTTCATAAACTTATCATATATGTGAATATACATTGCTACTTCTAATGTGTATATAGTTATAATATTTATCAGAGTGTATGTAGAGGATAAGAAGACAGATACTATCTACATTCTTTTATTATCCTACAACTAACTCATTAATGTTTTAAACTTTTAATCCAAACACATGTCTATTATTTGTTCATGTAATTAAATTTTAAACTTTTAAAAATCAAATATCATAGTTCACGATAACGCGGGTCCTTAGTTAGAGTGGTTTAGATGGTTAAATGACCCAAAACTGCTGCATGGTGATGATCGAGTGGTGTCAAACGGGTAAAAGGTACTAATTTGTGACTTGACATTTCATGACATGACGTTGTTTGTGTGTTCATGCTGATTGCGTTGTGCATTACTGGATCGATATTGACTGGGTTTGAAGACTGAGGCACTGTGTTTGTAGAGATTGGTATGTAGCTTTATTGTTATGTTTTGTCCATTTAGTAATGTGGTGTGTAGAGATTGTATTTTGAGTACATACATGATTTTTTAGTGTAGTAAATATTTATAAGAGCGTGTATGCTACTATTTGTATATTGAGGTTTCATTTATAACTTTTGCTTAATCTAAAAAAATATCGGTACTTAGCTTAAAAACCAAAGAGATGGTCAAAATCAGGATGTTACATATCATCCTATGAAATTTCATAATCAATAATACATACACATATATAAGCCTAACTAACATCGCACAAACTTATTACTGTATACTAAATAATTTAATAAATTTAAAAAGTCAAAATTAAAATTTATATATATTAAAATTTCAATTTAATAGCCCGCGTTGTCGCGGGTCTTAAACCTAGTTAACATTTACAATGAAAATAAAATTTAAAAATATGTACGTTGTACTCCGTATAAAATTACTTTTACTTTATTAACCACCTACTTTTACCACTAGTCGATACTGGGAAAATTAGCATCCGATGACATGATGTTACAAGTCATGTATCCACCAATAAAATGGGAAGAAGTACTTTGCAAAAATTGATCCAACCCATCCGTTGCAAATCAATAAATCCAACCGTGGCGTCCATACTCCGTAACCGTCGTACGAGGGTTTTTTTTTTTTTTTTTTGAAAAACAAGTAATATTAAATGAGGTCAAAAAGACCCATTGTGTTACACATTGAAGGGTTGCAAGAACCAACCCGATTACAACATTGACATGTGACGGCAATGGTCACCCGATCCGATGGATATCCATCCGATCCATCCACTAAATGGTGGATATGGACGATCTAAATGGATGAATAGTGGATATGGATATGGATGTGGATGAATAGTGGATCGGATATGGATGAAAATTTATCATCCATGGATTTATCCATTTCACCCGAAATACGTATACATATATATATATATATATATATATATATATATATATATATATATATATACACTCCTTAATAGTACATATATATATACACATGTAAATTTACATATCCACATATAAACCATAAACAATTATTTTGATGTTATTAAACATATAAACCATAAACAATTAAGGTGTTATTGGATATATAAAGTCGTAAATTTTAAATATCTAATGTATATTTGAGGGGTTTTATTTTGTATTTTGATTTATATAGCAAATCTTAATGCATGAATATATCGTGCTGAGCGAAGTTCTGCTTACAACCATATATTGAAGTCACAATCCATGATATATAACAATTAAAACACGTGTGATTAGCCTATAAACAAGGAGAACACGTACATTTACATTTGTCTAAATATATGTTTACTTGTAAGTGTAATAAATTATGCTTCGTTGATTGACAATGTTTGAACACTTTTGTGAATTGATTTTTGTATGTTACGTTATATTTATTTTTTTACAATATTTGCTGTTTCATTTCATATTAGGAAATTTTTCCTAACATTTTTTGAATATCCAATGGACATCCATTAACCCGCTTAATCCATCGGATATGGATATGGATGGATGAATTGAAATTAAATGGATATGGATACGGATATGGACGAAAATATTTAAATGGATATGGATGTGGATATGGGATCATCCGATCCATATCCGATCCATTGCCATCCCTTTCACTACCCTAACTAATTGAAAACTTGAAACTGCATTGATACAAGTACTTGAACATTGAACATGAGAATATAAAATAATCCACTTGCTTCACCCAAAGCGAGCCTAAGAACTTCGTTGAACTCCATGTTTGCCCGGCACTCAATTTATGGCAAAAACATAGATTCACTTGATGAAGATGGTGAAGCAACATTCTAAACTCCAAAAAACGGAACCCTCTATTTGTAACACCCCCAAATTCACGTTTCGGCGGAAGCAAGTTTTGGGGTATTACTAATAAATAATCATAGCACATAAGGTAATGTAGTAAACGACCTCTAAATGAGACGTTGTAAAAGCAGTTTCATTTCCATATGATTTAAATGTTTTCGTATACAAAATGTAGTTCACTAGAGTCCACGCGTATAGCGGGAGATTCTATTACATAATCAAAATATACAAAAGATAATGCTAAGAATCTCCGTTAATGCAGTTGTGTTGAAATCATGCGACTCTAGCTAAGTCCGGGAGTAATCCTACTCCGTAAGTGTACCTGAGAATACATGCTAAAAGGTCAACACGAATGTTGGTGAATCTCACAGGTTTGTATGTAATAATAGTTTTTGAACACAAGATTTCATCAGTAGTGCCCGCAGGTGTAAATCAAGTATTTGCAATCCAGCAAATGTAAGGTAAATAAGTTATACCGTTGCCATGAGGCTCATAATCGAAGCTTAACCCGTAAGCAATAAGTTGCTCCCGTGACATGCTCGTAACTGAGCAAGCATAAGTAACGAAAGATAGTCGCCCGTTTATACAGTACGGTTCGTGGTAGCGCTACTACCCCGGGCGGGGAGGGTCATTTCCCTAATGGATCCATTAACTAGTGTTCGCGCTTAAGTCCATAACTAACGATATATGATAGAGAGACTTCGGTAGAAAGTAAGTAACTCATGCAATCCCGTATAGTAAAATGAATAGTTCGTACTTGTGTTCAAGAAAAGTAAGCAATGTATCTCACCCCGTATGTAAAACAGTAAAAGTGGGGCTGTAAGACTCACCTGAGTCTTGCGAGTTTAACTTAATAAACTTGAGTTGATTAGCCGAGTAATGAAGTCCAAAGACTTGTAACCTGAGGGTGTCCACGACACGCGATGGTTATAAACATGATTGGGTATCTCAAAGATCACCCTTGTAGTTGTTCATCCAACTAGAATGTCCAAATTACTATGATTTGGTTGTTGCGTTTAAGTGTTGAAAACGTGTACGGCCCGTTGGTGATTAGTTGTGATAATAATCTTAACTATTATTATTATGATTTCGTAATGTTATACAAGTTTGACGTCTGGTGTGAAAAGTATTTACAGATTCTAAGTGACGGGGGTCCGGGGGCAGCGCCCCTGGTAAGCGGGGTTCAAGGGGTGGCAACCCCTGGCGGGGTCCAAGGGGCTGGCCCCTGGTTGGGGTCGAGGTGCCAAGTCAGCTCGAAATTTTTTTATTTCTACTATATTGCTTTGGTGAAAAACGCATCTGGGATTTGAATTTTGGTAAAATCAAGTGATAAATTTCTGGTCTCGACACTTAGTAAAATTTGAGTTTTCTAGGTTCTGGTTCATGCGACATTAGGTGCGACGTAGGCTGTTATGTCGCAGGTCAAGACTGCGACATTGAGTATGGCGTTGCTAAGTGCGACATCCGCAATTTAATGCGACGTTAGGTGTTATGTCGCTATATGCGACGTTGTTGGTTCTTGCGACGTAGGGATCGATGTCGCTATATGCGACGTTGACAACTTATTGCGACGTTAAGGCTGATGTCGCACCATGCGACGTTGTAAGAGATTTTGTGACATTGTAGCTGATGACGCAATTGGCCCCAAGCCAATGCGACGTCAGGGTCTGGTCGGAATCTGATGGCCGGAAATACGGCCGGACGACCTTCGTTTGGTCCGAAACTTTTACCCAACCTATTTTTGGACATTTCAAGTTTATACAAACAACATTCAAGTAAAAATAAGTAAAATCGGAGAGTTTCGAGTTTTTGTCGGAAACTTACGAAGTGTCGGATCGAAATTCCAAAAAGATAGAAATGAAGATCGTGATGCGGTGATGCTTTTCTTCCAAAGGCGTGGTATGATCCGAGTCCTTTCGATGGTGTTATTTTGATAATTTAGGTGGTGGTGGGTTGGATGATTTTTGAGAGAAAATAAGAGAGTAAGAGAGAGAGTGAGAGGGTGAGAAATGAGAATAAAAGGAGAAAAGGGGTGGGGGTGTAGGTGGAGCCTCCACCACACAGTCCCCGTTCCGTGCTCCGTGCGGTGTTCGTTTTCTCCGTCGTTTAATGTTTTAATCAATTATTTTACGCGTTAATTATTCATTTTAAAAATACGAGTTTTGTTAAATAATTTACTTGAATTATTTCTTTAAATTTTTAATAGTTGAAATATATGTAATATGAAATAGATTAATTTGCGTATTTCGTTCTTAAATCGCGTAAGTTTTAATTGTACGAAACGAGACAATTTGGGAGTATTATTAAAATACTATTTTGGATATAGTAGCGTTATTACATAATGATTTATGATTTATTTAAAATGTTTCACCAACGTCCGTATTAATAGAACCGAATTACGTTCGATTTAAATTGCGTACGATTTAATCAAATCGCATATTCATATGTATCAATCAATATATATTTCGATACATTAATTAGCCTAACACAGAACTAATTACATGTATTAACAGAGTATTAGACACTAATCACTAATCCTAATTTGGCAGGTGTTACACTATTTCTAGTCCTACCGAACGCTTACACCACAAAAATAAGGCGAACACCCAAACGGAAAGACATGAGAATATCAAACACTTGAAACCCATACCTCTAAAGCGGAAACAAGTTACGATCTGCTACATTTGGAAATGAAAACTACCGAACCACTGGAGTTTTTTTGAAACCAAACATAGAGAAGAACCAAACTAAGCAAAGAGGACATTTACTAGAGCAACACGGGAATCAAGGCTGAAAGTCGATGTAACCATGACCAGTGACGACGACGCAGACCGAAAAAGGTGGTGGTTCAGCGAGATGTATGGACGAAAATGGAGAAGCCATCAGACAATTGGTAAAGATGAGCAGCACCATGTTACACTTGAATTGGAAAAGACAAGCAAATCGATTTTGAAAAGAGAAAAAAAAAAAGAAGATTGAAGTTTGTTTAGGTTATTCCTTGGTTGAATTTGATCAAAACCCATCACTTTTCGGTGTTTCCTTCATATGCAATAAATGGGAGATCTGATTTCCGGTCGGAGTTTGCGACACTTTCTACCCGGAGTTCGTGATGGTTTCTTGCCGGAGTTTGCGGCAATTTCTGGCGATGTGGTTCAATCACGCATACATATATGCATTTTCTATCTTTCTTTTATGTTATCATGATGCACGTAATTATGAAATGCATTATGGTTATGTTGATAAATTAATATGTGGTATGATAACATGATTCACATGTACTTAAGTCTGATTATAAGTGACTTTTGTGTTACACAATAAAACATAAGTTTAAAACATAATTTCATATTATACTATGATGATTGCATGAACAAATGTGTTTATTATGCTTTGACACTGAATATGTCGTGAATTTTAAAACTTAAAATCCCAGTAACTTGTGAAAGTACCGAGAAAGATTCAAATGTTAAAAGAAATTATTATTTAAATTAGGGTTCTGGTATTGTTTTCTGGCATGTAAAGTTTGTGTATGATTTTTGGCAGTAATTGCATTATTTGATGGTTTCATTTGACAGTTACATTCAAAAATGGTTCAAAAACGGTATAGGGTGAAAACCGATGGCTCGGCCCTTATATTCGAAGATTTTTTTCCTGAATTTTTTCAGGTTTTTTTCATCCCTTTTATTGCCCTAGCAGTTAAGATCCGGATAATTGGTGTATAAGTAATATGGGTGTGACCGTGTAAGTTTTGGGTATGTACAATTGTACTCTTTTGACTATTAGCACCTTGATAGTAGTCGGTTATATACAATGTTTTTAAAACTGAAAATCGGATCGGACCGGATAGGTCTCCGGTTCCGGTCCAACCGGTCCGAGTGAACCGCCCCAAAACTGGCCTACGTCACCGTTTTTTTTTTAAAAAAAAAAATTCAAAATCCGAGTTAACCGGTCCAATTCCCGGTTGAACCGCTCGGTTTTGACCGAACCGCCCGATTCGTTGACCGGTCAAACCTTGGTCAAAACCGGTTATTAACCGGCCGGAATTCTAAAAATCCCGGTTGAACAAGTCGGACCGGACCGAGTCAACCGGTTTTCAAAACATTGGTTATATATAATATACAATTCTGCCATTAAAAAAAAACATATGTAACCATAGCAATTGTGCAAAACAATTCCTTCAATTTTCAGAATATAATTAATTCATCAATTGATAATTAATACCAACTATAATAATAATAATAATAATAATAATAATAATAATAATAATAATAATAATAATAATAATAATAATAATAATAATAATAATAATAATAATAATAATAATAATAAATAAACAAATTAATAGAAGATAATAATCGGAAAAAATTGAAATCTTGGCTAAGCGTTTATCTTTACGATTTTATCATATTTTCATGTCTATAATCCGTAAATATATAAAAGGGTTTATTGTTTCGTTATGTATTAAACTCTACACTTTTTACTATTGTATGCGACATACTTTCATTTAATCTACTGTATGTAGTGAACTTGTAAATATGATCAATTGTATGTATTATTTCATTTTTGGGTAAGACCAAAAAAGGAAATTTTCCTATTTGGGCCATACCTAAAAAAGAAATTATAAATACAATAGACTATATTCACAAGTTCAATACATACAATAGAAGTTTTCAAAGTTCGACTCATACAATAGTAAAAAGTGTAAAGTTTAATACATAACGAAACAATAAACCCTTGATAAAATTTAATAAGGACCACATTTTAAGTAATAAAAAATAATAAAATTATCAACTATATTTTTAAATGTTAGTTACATCGATCACACGACTCACATACATTCACTTTCCGGAGGTCTTTCTCGAAGCAGTCTCTTTACTATTGGATAAATGTATGACTGTCTATATCTTACCTCCCTCATACCCTGCTCTTGGTAGGATTGAGTTGTTGTAATGTTCCATATTTTTCTCCAACTTTTCTCAAAGATTGAATTTCACTACCATTGAGAAATCAGTTTATCATAATCACTTTATATTAATATTTAAATTTAAATAAATCTTTTATACTTTATGCTATTGACTAGAATATCTATAATATTTCGTCGCGTTATTCTTCTTCCAACTTTCAGCGATATATTTGTGAATTTTTCTTTGTTTAAATTTTATTTCATTTATACAAGGTGGATATGGTTTGATATAGTTTCTTCTAATATCTTTATAGGGTAGGGTTCAAATGAGAATAGGAATTTGTGTGAGAATGAGGGAACCAATGATATCAAGCCATGCGTACAAAGAGAATGTTCCACATGTACAAAACCTATTTACCCCCAACATCAATTATCTTACAAACGACAAATCGAAAAATTATGAAAATTGCACCATTAAATTCGTCGTTTTCTCCTCTTCGATTTGCCGTCCCTCAAGACATACTTTCGAAAAGTTTTTTTTCTTTTTTTTTTTTTCATTTTTTTGGTGGGTTTCACATTTACTAACACATGTGTTAAAGTGTTGCGTTTAGGGTTTAGGGTTTAGGGTTTGGGGTTTAGGGGTTAGGGTTTAGGGTTTGAGGTTTGGGGTTTCACATTTACTTATCATGCTTCATTTACTCAACTAATTATATGCATGTAATATCCCTTTAAGTTATTAGTATATTCTAAACTTATAGGCTGCATTTGGTTACAGTCAACTTTGAAAAAAAAATTATGCCTACCATAAAATTTAAAACTGTAACTTAGGAATGTTATACCTACTACTTGCCTATAAAAAACCGTTTGGGTTTCGGCCAACTATTTGATACACTTTCATTTAGTTATTGATGTGCAATGTCCTATTAGGCATTTGTGGCATCTTCATCTTCAAATCTATTCTGTGTACGACTCACCGTGTTAGGCACGCAACACGCTACTTGAAAAATTACACATACATATAGATTGTATCTAATGTAAGCTTATGGTTGTAATACATTGAACCCATTCATCATACACTTTACTTTCGGTGCTCAATTGTCAAATTGTCAGCCTATTACAAATGACGTTTCATTCTTATCCAAATTACCAATCAAAAGACGACCACGTGCACGAATCTTCTTTCATTTCAAAATTAGTCACAATATGGGAAAACCTACTTGGATATACCAATCCAATTAACTTAAACACTATAAATGAAATAACCACCTTCACAAAATTATGCTTATATAGTACCTACAAGATTTGGATCTCATTAGTACGTATAAATTCGAATATATACTTTATGTATCATTTAACATGTATTGGGTATTAATGACCCTTAATAATAAATATAAAATTCAGCAATTTATGTCAATCAAACATCATTTTTTTAATACAAAATTGGTTACCAAAAATTAAAATCCAATTCATCTAACTATATATTTATACCTTCCACTCACCAACCATAATTCAACTTATCACATTACACAGACACACCATCAATACAAACGCACAGACCTAATATATGTATTAAATTGTTATTTTATTGATCCCCTTTTTTTTATTAATGATAAGTAATAATATTAGTTGTTTGTTTTGCAGCTCAAAACAACAATAACAATTTGTTGTAACTTATGCGGTTGAGTAACAACTGATTGAGCAGGTAAACAAAATAAAAAAAAAAGTTAAAGTTATGGCTCCGTTTCTATGACAATTTTTTATATTTTATCTACATATAAACAAGGGTAAGGTTCAGAGGAGAAGGTATTATTTGAGGAGAAGGAGGAGAAGAATTTTCAAATTTTCATTTTTACCCCCTCCACCTTTTTAATAGTGTACACTACTCCCTCCTACTTTCTTCCTACCCACCCCTCCCCTCCACCACCCACCACCACTAGCTGCTGCCACCCGCCGCCACCCGCCGCCGCCGCCACCGGTCGTCGAAAAAAAAAAATTTCAATTTTTTTTAAAAAAAAAAATTAAAATTTTTGTTTCATAATTTTTTTTTCCAATTTTTTTTACATATTATTACTTTGTACTGCATTTTATTATTTTTATTGCATTTTGTATATATGTTTAGTAGGAGTTGTTCGTTTTTACTGCATTTTATTTATACACCTCAATCTTATATATATTGTTTGTTTTTTATTGCATTTTTAAGTTATACATAATATATTTTTTACTGCATTTTGTTAAAATTACACTGCATTTTATTATTGTAAGGCCCCGCCTTTTTACATACCGAAACATATCATATTACTTTATATTATACATTAAAAGCGTGGTCCCAAAACATAATTACCGATTTACATAAGTTCAAAAGGACAAAGTTTTCAAAACATTTACACACATATATAAGTTTAGTTACAAACATTTACTTAAACAACCGGGCATTTAGAAAACTATTAAAAACCAAAAGTTAGATTTCCCCAAAATTGTCAGAGTAAGCGCTATGACAGTCAACCATCCCATTTAGCATCTACAACCCGGTCCACACCTATTAAAAGCCTGCAAAAAGATTAACAACGAGGGATTAGCCAATGCTAAGTGAATGGAACCGTAACCGACGGTTCAATTCAGAAATAACAAGCCTACAACGAATAACCAAACCAACAAATAATGTTTACCGCCTAAAGCATCGTAAACAACAATCACACAAACTATGATTACCGCCTAAAGCATCGCAATCATAAACACGTATCGTCAAAGAGGACCGGCGGCCCCTGGTTAGCCAACCAGCGAAAGCCTACAACCACTGCCGGCCCCAACAGTGGCTTACCGATAGTTTGAAGCTATCTTCACTGACAAGGATTCATCCCTCAACTACATGTATCGGGAAACCCAGGCAGCCCAACAATAGCCACAAACCCAACCAGCGTTGACCTCTGAAATCACATATGCCAAACGGCCCAAGCATCACATATTTCATAATAGTCATGACAATATGTAGCGTACCTAATCATACCGCATAATCATCATGCCAACCAATAATAACCAATAATCCAAATACCATAACCAAGTAATCCAATTCACAATATCAATAATCATGTCAATGTATTAACCAATAACCGATAACAAGTCAAACCAATAACCGAAAGTTCATCCGTTGCAACCAAACTCGTTACAACGGAATTGAACCGAGGAATACAATTCCACTCACCGAATATTATCGTCTGATTACCAACTCAGTGGTCTAATCTTACTGAGTGGCCGCCCGCTTATCTGAGAACACAAAGATAACAAGTCAATAACTCGTCTCATAATCATCATCATAACATATTTATCAAATCAAGTAATCTCTAAAGTCTAAGTAAACAAAAGTTCAATCAGAATTGAAATTAAAAATCCCGAACTAATGTTTAAAAACTGTAAAATGTCATTTTCGACCTTTAAATGACCCCGAATGGCCAAAAACCACCTAGGCTATTAGAATATAGTTTTGACCATTGGGCCGTTTCCGAGTGAACATGTGAATCTCATCCCAAACCGAGTTAATGAAATTGTTACATAACCGTGACCCTGAAAAGACTTACGCATTTTCAAAATTTACAAAACCCGTCAAAATTATTCATGCGAACGCGATCCGGATCAGGGTGGCTGGATCGCGTTCACCTTTAGAAAAAGTTCTGTCACCGAAATACACATGGCAACGCGATCCGGAACAAAGGGCTGGATCGCGTTCGTATGACCAAAAAATCGACTATACCAAATTATAACTAAGGAACGCGATCCGGAGACAAGGCCGGGATCGCGTTTGATAGTTCAAAATGACCTGCACTTTTAGCAAGAACACAACACGAACCCAAAACCCCAAAATTCACCAAATCAGTTTATGAACACGAATTTACTCAGCAAATGACCTCAAGTATCAACCATAATCATATGATAACAACTAACCAACAATTCTAACATGTAATCCTAGCATATATCATCATCAAAACCCCAAAATCATCATAACCTTGCTTATGAACTAACTATCAAGAACACTATCAATTTTAGTATATAATCTTCATGAAATCAACTCATATCAATGAATAATTAACAAGTAGTTAACAAAACATAATTTCCTAGCTTCAATTCATACCAAACACCAATATTCATCATATACCCAATTTCAATAAAATGAACTTAAAAACACCAAAACACTTACAATCTAATGATGAAGATGATGTAGGAGATGATGATAATCAGATTCCTTTAGCAAGATTTAGTCACAATGATTTGTTCTTGATTTAATTTACAAATGATGGAGATGAGGGTTTGAGAGTGTTTCAAAGGAAATGAGAGTTAGGTAGGAACCAAGAAATGAGTCGGTCATCCACCGCCCCATCTTTTAATTAGGTGTAACTTATACCCGCTTCCTAGCCTATTGTCTGGAACCCGAAAATACCCGTAACTCAAAATACTTTTATTTTACCGTGAACTTTGTTTATTTAAAACAAACTATATTTTATTAATCACAATAAAAACTGAGGCTCTTTAACTTGTTTATTTTCCAAATAAACCATTTAAACTTAATAAAATATAATTTATTTCCAGGCCCAGAAACAGGATGTTACAAATCTTCCCCTCTTAAAGGATTTCGTCCCCGAAATCCAATCTCGCACACTATTAATCCAAACGCTACTGATTACACTTAATCATGCAATACTAATTACAATTTACATATCACATCAAAGTCAATATCGAATCTACCTGGATTGTTATCTTCAAGCCAATCTCCTACGGTCATCTGAAATGCCCGAGGAGGTGCAGTCTTTCTCTTTTGCCCGACAGATGCCGAGGAACCCGAGCCTGAACTCCCAGCCAAACCCGTACCTTGTCTTGCCTTCTCCAAACACTGACCCGCTCTGTGGCCCTCCTTCTGACAATTCCAGCAAACATTCCTTGGAAATATACAATCCTTAATATTGTGTCCAAACCCTCCACACCTAACACACCTAACTGTATCCGAAGTACACGGCCCCGGATGCCTCGCTTTACAATCCACACACCAAGCAATCCTATCTCTTGCCTCCTCAGAAAAAGACACCCTCCTACTCGCTTGACTTGATTTGCTACTAGTGGAACTATTCTTGGAATGGTGCACCGCCTTTTCCTTAACTAACTTTTCCGAAGCTCGAGTGTCACTATCCACCGACTTAGCCAAATCAAAAGCATTTTTCAGATTACCGGCTAATCTCACCGACGTCCTGTAGTGTGGTGGCAAAGCTCCCACAAAATGGTTTATTCTATCTCTTTCATTCGGGACCCATTGCTGGACAAAGCGTAGCTTTTCTGTGAATTGAGTTATAAGATCATCCATGGTCATAGTCTCAGTCAATTTCAAATCCATGAACTCCTGCTTAATTCTAACCATATCAAACTCCGAGCAAAACTGCCTGCAAACTTCATTATGGAATTCCATCCAAGTAATAGAAGATCGTTGCACATGTGTCAAATGTGCTGTCATTGAATCCCACCAATTCATTGCCTGCCCCTTTAATAACTGGACTGCATATCCAACCCTTAACTCCTCCTCACATTGACAGACCTCAAATTTTCGCTCAATGTCCCTCAACCAATTTAAAGTTACCGCTGGATCATTACCCCCCTCGAATTCTTTCGGTCCACAAGACTTAAATGTCTTAAAAGAACATACCATCTTTTGCTGCTGAGGTGATGGAAACTGGTATCCCACATCTCTTTGTTGTGCTAACCTTGCTTGTTGCTCCTTGTACAATTGCTCAAACTTTCTTAATCTTAGCACCTCATCCTCTAACTGCAATTTATATTCCTCATCACTAACTCCCTCTTGATTTACATTAGATGTACCACCCTGATTACCCTCATTATTTTCTGGAGGTGGAAGCTCAGTTCTCAAAACATCATTGGGAGCCGGGTTCTCAGTATCTGCCATTCCTGTACTCATACACAATAACTCACAATTTGTTAATCGTTAGTATCACCTATACTAACCAATCAACCCCCCCATTCATAAGCTAATCCCACTTACTGAAATGTTTGACTGTCACCAAAAGATTTGGGATTGACATTAGCCAATGTCCAATTCACCCAAACCTATGCTCTGATACCAACTTGTAAGGCCCCGCCTTTTTACATACCGAAACATATCATATTACTTTATATTATACATTAAAAGCGTGGTCCCAAAACATAATTACCGATTTACATAAGTTCAAAAGGACAAAGTTTTCAAAACATTTACACACATATATAAGTTTAGTTACAAACATTTACTTAAACAACCGGGCATTTAGAAAACTATTCAAAACCAAAAGTTAGATTTCCCCAAAATTGTCAGAGTAAGCGCTATGACAGTCAACCATCCCATTTAGCATCTACAACCCGGTCCACACCTATTAAAAGCCTGCAAAAAGATTAACAACGAGGGATTAGCCAATGCTAAGTGAATGGAACCGTAACCGACGGTTCAATTCAGAAATAACAAGCCTACAACGAATAACCAAACCAACAAATAATGTTTACCGCCTAAAGCATCGTAAACAACAATCACACAAACTATGATTACCGCCTAAAGCATCGCAATCATAAACACGTATCGTCAAAGAGGACCGGCGGCCCCTGGTTAGCCAACCAGCGAAAGCCTACAACCACTGCCGGCCCCAACAGTGGCTTACCGATAGTTTGAAGCTATCTTCACTGACAAGGATTCATCCCTCAACTACATGTATCGGGAAACCCAGGCAGCCCAACAATAGCCACAAACCCAACCAGCGTTGACCTCTGAAATCACATATGCCAAACGGCCCAAGCATCACATATTTCATAATAGTCATGACAATATGTAGCGTACCTAATCATACCGCATAATCATCATGCCAACCAATAATAACCAATAATCCAAATACCATAACCAAGTAATCCAATTCACAATATCAATACTCATGTCAATGTATTAACCAATAACCGATAACAAGTCAAACCAATAACCGAAAGTTCATCCGTTGCAACCAAACTCGTTACAACGGAATTGAACCGAGGAATACAATTCCACTCACCGAATATTATCGTCTGATTACCAACTCAGTGGTCTAATCTTACTGAGTGGCCGCCCGCTTATCTGAGAACACAAAGATAACAAGTCAATAACTCGTCTCATAATCATCATCATAACATATTTATCAAATCAAGTAATCTCTAAAGTCTAAGTAAACAAAAGTTCAATCAGAATTGAAATTAAAAATCCCGAACTAATGTTTAAAAACTGTAAAATGTCATTTTCGACCTTTAAATGACCCCGAATGGCCAAAAACCACCTAGGCTATTAGAATATAGTTTTGACCATTGGGCCGTTTCCGAGTGAACATGTGAATCTCATCCCAAACCGAGTTAATGAAATTGTTACATAACCGTGACCCTGAAAAGACTTACGCATTTTCAAAATTTACAAAACCCGTCAAAATTATTCATGCGAACGCGATCCGGATCAGGGTGGCTGGATCGCGTTCACCTTTAGAAAAAGTTCTGTCACCGAAATACACATGGCAACGCGATCCGGAACAAAGGGCTGGATCGCGTTCGTATGACCAAAAAATCGACTATACCAAATTATAACTAAGGAACGCGATCCGGAGACAAGGCCGGGATCGCGTTTGATAGTTCAAAATGACCTGCACTTTTAGCAAGAACACAACACGAACCCAAAACCCCAAAATTCACCAAATCAGTTTATGAACACGAATTTACTCAGCAAATGACCTCAAGTATCAACCATAATCATATGATAACAACTAACCAACAATTCTAACATGTAATCCTAGCATATATCATCATCAAAACCCCAAAATCATCATAACCTTGCTTATGAACTAACTATCAAGAACACTATCAATTTTAGTATATAATCTTCATGAAATCAACTCATATCAATGAATAATTAACAAGTAGTTAACAAAACATAATTTCCTAGCTTCAATTCATACCAAACACCAATATTCATCATATACCCAATTTCAATAAAATGAACTTAAAAACACCAAAACACTTACAATCTAATGATGAAGATGATGTAGGAGATGATGATAATCAGATTCCTTTAGCAAGATTTAGTCACAATGATTTGTTCTTGATTTAATTTACAAATGATGGAGATGAGGGTTTGAGAGTGTTTCAAAGGAAATGAGAGTTAGGTAGGAACCAAGAAATGAGTCGGTCATCCACCGCCCCATCTTTTAATTAGGTGTAACTTATACCCGCTTCCTAGCCTATTGTCTGGAACCCGAAAATACCCGTAAGTCAAAATACTTTTATTTTACCGTGAACTTTGTTTATTTAAAACAAACTATATTTTATTAATCACAATAAAAACTGAGGCTCTTTAACTTGTTTATTTTCCAAATAAACCATTTAAACTTAATAAAATATAATTTATTTCCAGGCCCAGAAACAGGATGTTACAAATCTTCCCCTCTTAAAGGATTTCGTCCCCGAAATCCAATCTCGCACACTATTAATCCAAACGCTACTGATTACACTTAATCATGCAATACTAATTACAATTTACATATCACATCAAAGTCAATATCGAATCTACCTGGATTGTTATCTTCAAGCCAATCTCCTACGGTCATCTGAAATGCCCGAGGAGGTGCAGTCTTTCTCTTTTGCCCGACAGATGCCGAGGAACCCGAGCCTGAACTCCCAGCCAAACCCGTACCTTGTCTTGCCTTCTCCAAACACTGACCCGCTCTGTGGCCCTCCTTCTGACAATTCCAGCAAACATTCCTTGGAAATATACAATCCTTAATATTGTGTCCAAACCCTCCACACCTAACACACCTAACTGTATCCGAAGTACACGGCCCCGGATGCCTCGCTTTACAATCCACACACCAAGCAATCCTATCTCTTGCCTCCTCAGAAAAAGACACCCTCCTACTCGCTTGACTTGATTTGCTACTAGTGGAACTATTCTTGGAATGGTGCACCGCCTTTTCCTTAACTAACTTTTCCGAAGCTCGAGTGTCACTATCCACCGACTTAGCCAAATCAAAAGCATTTTTCAGATTACCGGCTAATCTCACCGACGTCCTGTAGTGTGGTGGCAAAGCTCCCACAAAATGGTTTATTCTATCTCTTTCATTCGGGACCCATTGCTGGACAAAGCGTAGCTTTTCTGTGAATTGAGTTATAAGATCATCCATGGTCATAGTCTCAGTCAATTTCAAATCCATGAACTCCTGCTTAATTCTAACCATATCAAACTCAGAGCAAAACTGCCTGCAAACTTCATTATGGAATTCCATCCAAGTAATAGAAGATCGTTGCACATGTGTCAAATGTGCTGTCATTGAATCCCACCAATTCATTGCCTGCCCCTTTAATAACTGGACTGCATATCCAACCCTTAACTCCTCCTCACATTGACAGACCTCAAATTTTCGCTCAATGTCCCTCAACCAATTTAAAGTTACCGCTGGATCATTACCCCCCTCGAATTCTTTCGGTCCACAAGACTTAAATGTCTTAAAAGAACATACCATCTTTTGCTGCTGAGGTGATGGAAACTGGTATCCCACATCTCTTTGTTGTGCTAACCTTGCTTGTTGCTCCTTGTACAATTGCTCAAACTTTCTTAATCTTAGCACCTCATCCTCTAACTGCAATTTATATTCCTCATCACTAACTCCCTCTTGATTTACATTAGATGTACCACCCTGATTACCCTCATTATTTTCTGGAGGTGGAAGCTCAGTTCTCAAAACATCATTGGGAGCCGGGTTCTCAGTATCTGCCATTCCTGTACTCATACACAATAACTCACAATTTGTTAATCGTTAGTATCACCTATACTAACCAATCAACCCCCCCATTCATAAGCTAATCCCACTTACTGAAATGTTTGACTGTCACCAAAAGATTTGGGATTGACATTAGCCAATGTCCAATTCACCCAAACCTATGCTCTGATACCAACTTGTAAGGCCCCGCCTTTTTACATACCGAAACATATCATATTACTTTATATTATACATTAAAAGCGTGGTCCCAAAACATAATTACCGATTTACATAAGTTCAAAAGGACCAAGTTTTCAAAACATTTACACACATATATAAGTTTAGTTACAAACATTTACTTAAACAACCGGGCATTTAGAAAACTATTCAAAACCAAAAGTTAGATTTCCCCAAAATTGTCAGAGTAAGCGCTATGACAGTCAACCATCCCATTAAGCATCTACAACCCGGTCCACACCTATTAAAAGCCTGCAAAAAGATTAACAACGAGGGATTAGCCAATGCTAAGTGAATGGAACCGTAACCGACGGTTCAATTCAGAAATAACAAGCCTACAACGAATAACCAAACCAACAAATAATGTTTACCGCCTAAAGCATCGTAAACAACAATCACACAAACTATGATTACCGCCTAAAGCATCGCAATCATAAACACGTATCGTCAAAGAGGACCGGCGGCCCCTGGTTAGCCAACCAGCGAAAGCCTACAACCACTGCCGGCCCCAACAGTGGCTTACCGATAGTTTGAAGCTATCTTCACTGACAAGGATTCATCCCTCAACTACATGTATCGGGAAACCCAGGCAGCCCAACAATAGCCACAAACCCAACCAGCGTTGACCTCTGAAATCACATATGCCAAACGGCCCAAGCATCACATATTTCATAATAGTCATGACAATATGTAGCGTACCTAATCATACCGCATAATCATCATGCCAACCAATAATAACCAATAATCCAAATACCATAACCAAGTAATCCAATTCACAATATCAATAATCATGTCAATGTATTAACCAATAATCGAAAGTTCATCCGTTGCAACCAAACTCGTTACAACGGAATTGAACCGAGGAATACAATTCCACTCACCGAATATTATCGTCTGATTACCAACTCAGTGGTCTAATCTTACTGAGTGGCCGCCCGCTTATCTGAGAACACAAAGATAACAAGTCAATAACTCGTCTCATAATCATCATCATAACATATTTATCAAATCAAGTAATCTCTAAAGTCTAAGTAAACAAAAGTTCAATCAGAATTGAAATTAAAAATCCCGAACTAATGTTTAAAAACTGTAAAATGTCATTTTCGACCTTTAAATGACCCCGAATGGCTAAAAACCACCTAGGCTATTAGAATATAGTTTTGACCATTGGGCCGTTTCCGAGTGAACATGTGAATCTCATCCCAAACCGAGTTAATGAAATTGTTACATAACCGTGACCCTGAAAAGACTTACGCATTTTCAAAATTTACAAAACCCGTCAAAATTATTCATGCGAACGCGATCCGGATCAGGGTGGCTGGATCGCGTTCACCTTTAGAAAAAGTTCTGTCACCGAAATACACATGGCAACGCGATCCGGAACAAAGGGCTGGATCGCGTTCGTATGACCAAAAAATCGACTATACCAAATTATAACTAAGGAACGCGATCCGGAGACAAGGCCGGGATCGCGTTTGATAGTTCAAAATGACCTGCACTTTTAGCAAGAACACAACACGAACCCAAAACCCCAAAATTCACCAAATCAGTTTATGAACACGAATTTACTCAGCAAATGACCTCAAGTATCAACCATAATCATATGATAACAACTAACCAACAATTCTAACATGTAATCCTAGCATATATCATCATCAAAACCCCAAAATCATCATAACCTTGCTTATGAACTAACTATCAAGAACACTATCAATTTTAGTATATAATCTTCATGAAATCAACTCATATCAATGAATAATTAACAAGTAGTTAACAAAACATAATTTCCTAGCTTCAATTCATACCAAACACCAATATTCATCATATACCCAATTTCAATAAAATGAACTTAAAAACACCAAAACACTTACAATCTAATGATGAAGATGATGTAGGAGATGATGATAATCAGATTCCTTTAGCAAGATTTAGTCACAATGATTTGTTCTTGATTTAATTTACAAATGATGGAGATGAGGGTTTGAGAGTGTTTCAAAGGAAATGAGAGTTAGGTAGGAACCAAGAAATGAGTCGGTCATCCACCGCCCCATCTTTTAATTAGGTGTAACTTATACCCGCTTCCTAGCCTATTGTCTGGAACCCGAAAATACCCGTAAGTCAAAATACTTTTATTTTACCGTGAACTTTGTTTATTTAAAACAAACTATATTTTATTAATCACAATAAAAACTGAGGCTCTTTAACTTGTTTATTTTCCAAATAAACCATTTAACTTAATAAAATATAATTTATTTCCAGGAGAAACAGGATGTTACAATTATTATTCACTGCATTTTGCATATATTTCATATATTACATATTGTTTATTTTTTACTGCATTTTATATTATACATATGATCCATTTTTACTGCATTTTGTATGAAAGTATAATACATACTACTGTTTTTACTGCATTTTGTATATATTTATTTAGTACACATTGTTCGTTTTACTGTATTTTATATTATATATAATCTATTTGTACCGCATTTTGTTTTTTTACTGCATTTTGTTATTTTCATTGCATTTTATATTATACATAATCTATTTGTACTGCATTTTGTTATTTTCACTGCATTTTGTTATTTTTGCTGCATTTTTCATATATTTCATTCATTATATATTGTTTGTTATTCACTGCATTTTGTATTTTACATATTATCGATTTTTACTGCATTTTGTATTTTACATATTATCTATTTGTATTGCATTTTGTATTAAAGTATAATACATATTATTGTTTTTATTGCATTTTGCATATACATCATTTAGGACATATTGTTCTCTTTTTACTGCATTTTAGATTATATATATTATCCATTTGTACGGTATTTTGTTGACGTCGGGTATAGAAGATTCGGTAAAATATATAAAAGTTTTAGTTAATTAACAATAATATACAAAATGCAGTGGAAAAAACGTATAGTTTTATTAAAAATGCAGTAGGAAAAGGAATACTATATATAATAAAAGATTTATGGGAAAAAAAATTTGAAAAAAAAAAAATTTTTGAAAAAAAAAATTTTGTAAAAAAAATTTTTTTGAAAAAAAAAAATTTTGAAAAAAAAAAATTTTTGAAAAAAAAAAATTTTGAAAAAAAAAAATTTGAAAGTTTTTTTTTTCCGGCGACCGGAATCCGACGGCGGCTGACGGCGGCCGACGGCAGTCAGGTGGTGGCAGCAAGTGGTGGGGGTGGTGGGGTGGTGGTAGGTGGGGTTGGAGGAAGAAGAAGGTAGGAGGGGGAAGAAAATAGAGTGAAAGGGTTAAAATGTAAAAGTCTAAATAGTGGAAGGGGTGTGGAGTGAAAATTAATGTTATGTTTTTTTTTTGTTTACTAATACCCTTATTTTTTAAAGTAATTACAAAATTGTCACCCCTTTTAACCATTGATTCAACCCAAAAGATGATCCAATGACCACAAATAAAACTTCTCCTCCTTCTCCTCATATGACCCCTTCCCCTATGATCCCCAATCTATAAACAAAACCGTAAACTTGCTTATTGCATAAACTTTAATAGCTGCATACATCATCCAATATATAAATCAAGTTAAACTACACATGCATCGCACGGATTTTAGCACTAGTAATATCTAAAAAGCCACATTTGTGATTCACAAAATCTTCAAATCAAGGTGTAAGTCTATGTAAAAGATCTTGTCCACCGACAATGGCGGCATTGAGTGAAATTTTTTTTCTACCTCCTACTACAACAAGTGAAGTTCTTTTGGTCTTCTCCACTATGAGACAACACGTACATCCGGTAGTTAACTTGCTACATCATACACGTTTTTTTTTCATGTTTGTGATTTTTGTGATTTTTCTTTTTCAACCTTTTCTTTTCGTAGCTTATAATTGTAGTTAATTATTTGTTGTACACATCATACCTCATCCTTTTGCGACCTTTCATAATCACTGATTTATTATACTTCCATCATTTCGATCTTACGTTTCTATTATACGGAGTATATAATCACGGGTTAAATCAGTCATTTTTAATGAAATGACTTGCATTGAACTTTAATGTAGAAGAATATTAGCATGCCAACGTTGTCATGCATGCTAATAGTTAGATTATGAATAGTGGCTTATATACAATTTTGTTTTTATTTGAGGACATCTTCTCAGAGCATGGGGAGTGCCCATGAACGCCGGCAGCGTTTTTCTTTTTGAACGTCGAACATCAAAGTTTTCCACTCCTCTCCAACGTTTGTGACCACCGTTCAAGATCACCGTTGGTATGTAAACGGTGTGCAAGTGACGCGTTCTTCTTTTTTTTTTTTTTTCTTCCATGTAAACGTATGCAAGGGTGTAATAAAATTAATAAAATAATCACCAAAACACTGAACAAAATACTGAACCTCAAGATTAACCATTACCCCACTTTTCCCTTTCAGTGTTATACTTCAGTGTTTTCAATAACACCGAACAAAACACTGAAACTCCATAAGCGCTCATCGTGCTCTCATACTAAGTCTAAAATTCAAACTTATATAATAATATGATGTGATTGCAAGCAATGGAACTCTTAATAGTTTCATTTTATATATTATTATTATTTTTTTTATCATAGACATTACTCCGTATTTTCTATTTATATATGACATTTTGCTCTATATTCAAATATTCAAAAAGCACTCTGCCTAACCATGCATGCATCGAATGAGTAACGAGCTAGTTTAAAAAACATAAGAGAAAATGAGTTTTGTGACATGTAACGTATTCTTATTGGTTTCTTCATTCTCACTAAATGTTAATCATTGTTTTTAATTCAATTATTATTATTTTTATGTTTTATTTTAAGAAAAATGGGAATACCTTAGCTTGTTGAATCTATTTAAAGCTCCTCTATTTCTTCTTCACATTTTAAGAGCCGAGCCTTTAATCATCTATTGCAGATCGAAATATACCTATCATGGCAAGTGTTACTTCAACCGATAAAAGGTATATCAAATGATTATTAAAATCGCATATATATTCGTATAAACTTATATGCTCATCTCATTTTCTTTTATTTTTTTTAATTGTTTTGATCTCAGAGTTGCAGTGGTCACAGGAGGAAACAGAGGGATCGGATTTGAACTATGTCGTCAGTTAGCCTCAAACGACATCATAGTCATATTGACTGCGATAAATGAGGGTCATGGTGTTGAAGCTGTCGAAAAGCTCCATGCTTCATGTGTCGTGGATGTTGTTTGTCATCAACTCGATGTTACGGATCCGATGAGTATTGCTAAGTTGGCCAAATTCGTCGAATCAAAATTCCAGAAACTTGATATCTTGGTAACTCAGATTCTATCATTTTACTTCGAATTTGATTCTTTTATATGTACATATCATCATAGTATACAACCAAACACTCGAATTAATTTAATAAATTGCAAAAGATTAAGGTGCGGTTAGCTAAATAAGTTCTAAGTTGTGATTTTCTGAAAATGTTTTCTAAGAAAAAGAAATCTATGATTTACGTTGCCTACGTTTTCTATTTTGAAAACTGAAAACTCCATCTCCTACATTTGAACGCATCGTCAAAATCTTCTTTAATTTTCAAGTGATACAAAACTCTAAAAAAATAGAAAAGAGAAATGGAGACAATTTTCCGTAACTAAACGCGTCATTAGAAGAAGCTTTCGTTTAGTTTAATAAAGAACAATTAAAATGAAGTACGAATATAGTTGGGAGAAAAGGTACGACGGTGACTAAACACCATGGGTAGTAATGGTTGTTTTGGGTTTTAATTAATGGAAAGGTGATAAATACATAGGAGAAATTGATTCGTACGATTAGATCATATTGTATAGGTTCAATAGTTGAAGTTCCAATACAATTATAGAATACCATAACTTCACCCTTTTGACGCATAAATCATTTTACATGTTTTTTATTCACTTCCCACACGAATTATATATATATATATATATATATATATATATATATATATATATATATCCTGTATTAAAAATACTATGACTTTTTTTGTTTTTTTAAGATACGAAAAACATATAGTTCATCAAAGCAATAAGGGTGGTGATCATTCAAATTGATTAAATCCATCAAACATATGCATTAACAGGTTGTATAGTACAACCTGTTAAGGCATATGTTTGGTAGATTTAATCAAGAATGGTGAGTACTAACTAAAATTTGATTATTAAAACAAGGTTTATATTTGCCCTCGCGTTGTGAGGGCGTAATAAACGGTAAATCTAAGATATTAAAATCTAGTACCAAATTTATCACAAATATCTACTTTTGAAACAATAACATTCTTATGTGCCGCATTTCATAATGTTTTGGTGGAAGCAATTATACTTATGCATCTCCTCTGTGATTTTATGGTCATATAAACTTAATTAGTGAAATATTATCAATTCGCTTATTTACGGATATAACAAACTTCCGGTTTCATCAAGTTTGGAATTTGGAAGACTTTAACTTTAAATTTTTGTTTATTTTTTAAATTATGTGCAATTGTTCTATCATCTTCAAATATTTAACCACCATTTTCACAATTCGTCCACCGTCACAACACAACCCACCAGTGATAAATGATCCAGAACACTACAAGTAAGATAAAATAAAAAAATAAAAAATAAATAACAAATGAAAATTTGACAACTAAAATGAACCCAACATCGTGAAGACAACTAAAAACGCTAACGAAACAAGTGATGGAGTTCACATGTTAAAAAAAAAAAAAGCACCTAAATCTTATTACAAAATTGATTTAATACATAAAACCCATGTAAAGCTACACAAACATTATCAAATAAACCCTATCTAAATAAAATTCACAAAATTGTATTAACCATAAAGATTTGTGACGTCATTAGAAAAATGATAACCTTTGAGATGTATTTTGCTTTAGAAAGAGAGTTGAATGGCAAAATGATTTAAGATATATGAAAAATAGGGGTGTATGTGGTTCAAAAACCGCACCGAATCGGACTAGAACTGAATCGGACCGCGAATCACGAAACAAAAAATCAAGAACCATGAACCGCACCAAGTAAATCAGTTTTGGTCCAGTCTGGTACCGGTTCGATTCTTGCAGTTTTGTTTCAAAACAGCGAACCAAATAATATACACGCATATATGTTATGAAGAAGAATTTGTGTAAAAGCATGTAGTTATCGAATTAAATATAAGACTGGTGTAATCAGAAAAAACTTAAAATCGTCTAATACTTAAAACTAAAACGTTGCTACAATTCAAACATAAGATGATGCATCTATGTTTTTTTCAAACAAAACATGCATGTATGTAGAACACAAAAGAATATCGTAGATCAAGCTCCAAAAAAAAATTTATTAAACGGATCAAGCGTTAGCACTTATCAAAATCATGATTTGGGAAGTGTGCAAAACTAACAAAATTGACACTTGTGTGTGGATGACAAATGAGAGAAAGAAATTTGTAAGTTGAATTTTTTTGAGAATGGAGTATAAAAGATAAAAATCTAAAAAATCATATAAACTTATAATTAAAACTACATATTTAATAAATCTAATAATATAGAACCGGTTCTAACGGTTCGAACTATTTTTACCGATTCTAGAACCGAACCGGACCGCGAACCATTAGAGTTAAATGATAAAACCAAGAACTGGACAATTGTGCTTCGGGTTGGTTCGGTTCTGGT
Source organism: Helichrysum umbraculigerum (assembly GCA_949592205.1). Lineage (NCBI taxonomy): Eukaryota > Viridiplantae > Streptophyta > Magnoliopsida > Asterales > Asteraceae > Helichrysum > Helichrysum umbraculigerum. The sequence continues at coordinate 6,230,371 of CATIUR010000004.1, read as the reverse complement.
CCGATCCCGATTCGGTTTACCCATTTATGTACACCCCTAATGAAAAATGCATTATATATTTTGATTATCATTAGGTCGAAAGTGGTGAAGTGGATGATAGATGATGGCTCATGAGAGTTAGATATGATGACACTAAGATTATCTAAACCTTGATATTACCTTAAATGATCTCTTGATAATCTTAACTTTTCATGATAATATAGTGAATTTACCAAAATAGCCCTCAATATCTCATGATGAATTGTGAGTTAACTTCGCAAATTGATAATAAGGTATAATAAAATGTATGTTTTCAGGTGAATAATGCAGGAGAAAATGGAATAATCGTACGTCATGATGAATTTAGAGCCCTCAAGGATGGAAAAGGATATGTAAGTACATACGCATCTCTTCACTTCAGGAAGCTCTAAAATTTAAATAACATCCTATAAAACTTATATGTGATTCGAAGTAGTTATTGTACAAATGAAGTGTCGTTTTAATACCAATAAACTCGGTATTGTGTACGGTTTATAGATGGACGTTTATGACGAAAATGCGCATCTCTTTACTGAGCTTATAAAACAACCTTACGATTTGGGAGAAGTATGTTTGAAGACGAATTATTATGGAACTAAAGCTGTAACCGAAGCGTTTCTTCCCCTTCTCCAACTTTCTAACTCACCAAGAATCGTTAATGTTTCATCGAATTATGGAGAGCTACACGTAAGTAATTCATGCTCGGTCACTCAAAGAATAAATAAATTTTGTTACATATATGTTAGAAAAAACATGGAAAACTATCAACTTGTATTTTCGGAAAAAGTGTTCTGCGAAAACGAAAATCTCTGATTTCCTAACTACTACGTACTAATCTTTCTGTTTATTAGTGGATCCGCAACGAGAAAGTGAAAGCAAAATTTCTGGATATTGAAAACCTTACGGAAGAAAGCATTGATGAGATCATCCAATGGTTTTTGACGGACTTCAAGGCTAATAAGTTGTCAGAGAACGGTTGGCCATTGACGTGCTCTGCTTATAAGATTTCAAAAGCAGCGGTTAATGGTTACACAAGGCTCTTGGCAAGAAAGTTTCGTAATATTCTTATCAATAGTGTTCATCCAGGTTATGTAATAACCGATATAACATCTCACACAGGATTCTTGACCGCAGAAGAAGGTGCAAAAGCCCCCGTAATGGTTGCTTTGTTGCCTGATGATGGTCCTTCTGGGGTCTACTTCAATCAAATGCAAGTAGGCTCATTTTGATTAGCATTTCTAGTATGAACTAAGGTTGATCTACAAATGACGCATGTGGAGCTATGAGTCCATGTTTACTTTGAATAAATGCTGAGTTTTTATGTGTGGATGTATTGGAATGTATGTTTTACTTATTAAACCTTAAAAGAGTAAATAAAGTGTTGCCTTGGTTTTAAATCCATTTGATCTTAAAATCTGCTTGTACAATTCCAAAATGCTTGTTGCCAATGCCAAAATCCAAAGGCTCCAAAGTCCAAACACACAATAATTTTTTATTTTATTTTTTTTAATTTAATTGGAAAGCTAGACGCTTAAATAGCTAATGGGCCGGGTGTATGCCTAAGTAAGTTAATGGGCTAAATGATCATTTTGTTATGTTACTTATGTGTTAAGTCCAACTCCAGGTTTGAAGTAGTATTAGACCAAGTCCATATCCAAATCGAAGTTTTACCTTCGAATCTTCGATACATCCTTTCTACGGGAAAAAAAGATACCGAGTATTTGTATAGAAGGGTTAAAAGAATAGAGTGACAACGCATTTTCCTTTTTGTTTAATGTAGGTAACGAGTCGATTTTATTATCAAGTTAGGTAATGTATCGGTAAAAACTATACCGATTTAATTTACAACGTACTTTACATAATTTGTCAAGGTACGAAATGTACTTATAAATCATATATTATAATTATATATATATCGACACACTTTTTACGAAGTACATTACCTACCTAGGTAATAAAATCGGCTCGTTACCTATATTGGAACTATTAATGTGTATTATTATTTATATTTATAGCCCATTAGTGTTATTGTTTTTAGCCCAATATCAAGCCCAATGGGCTCGCGGGCTTTAGGTTATGTGTGTTCCTTACTCTATTTATATGTGTCTCATGTAAACATTTCAGGCAAGGCACTATCAATAAACGTTTTCATGGTATCAGAGCTAAACCCTAACCACTACCCTATTATTCTCAAATGTCGGCATTGAAAAGTTTCTACCGCCGACCATTCTCAAATTCTATCATGAAAATAAAAATTTCACTCTTGCCTCGTGTATTTGCAATTGAAGTTTATTTACAAATCTGTTAGTTGTAAAGATTCTTCTTCCACTAGCAAATTATATTCAATTTTTTATTCAATTAAGTTCCTGTATATGTTCTAAGTCACGTGAGTTCTATGCCATCCTAAATCACAAACGTCTACCAACAATTATTAATATTCCTGTCATCGGGAAGAAAAATATATAATAATCCTTTAGTATGGATCTGAATTATCAAAATCTGCAACAGTGGAATTTGGGTATACGATCAACCCCTACATTCTTACAACAACAGCCTGCTGCTTTTCATACGAAATCTCGTTCAGATCCCGAATGGATAATGGATACCGGAGCTTCTTCACACCTCACTTCGGATGCAGGTAATCTCAATTCTCGTTTTAATTCTAGCTTTATTCAGTCTGTAATTGTAGGTAATGGATCCCCTATTCCAGTTACCCAAATGGGACATAGCCAAATATTAAACCCATATCGTCCGTTATATATCAAAAACGTCCTTGTTACCCCAAATATTATTAAAAACCTTATCTCTGTTCGTCAGTTTACCAAAGATAATAAGTGTTCAATCGAATTTGACCCTTATGGCTTCTCTGTAAAAGATTTAAAAACTCGACAACTCCTTCTTCGGTCTGACAGCGCCGGAGATCTTTATCCCATTTCTTCTCAACATGCTTCTGCTTTTTCTATTCTCTCCCAAAATCAAAATCATTCTATGTGGCATCAGCGTTTAGGACATCCCGGGGATACAATACTACAATCCCTTGCATCAAGAGGTCTTATTTCATACCACAAAGATAAAACATCCACTCTGTGTCATGCGTGTCAGTTAGGCAAACAAATCAAACTCCCTTTCTATCGCTCTCAGTCTGTAGTTGAGTCTCCTTTCGAAATCATCCATTCTGACATTTGGACTTCCCCAATTTCTAGCGTAAGTGGTTTTAAATACTATGTGTTGTTTTTAGATAACTTTTCCCATTTCCTCTGGATCTACCCACTTCACAGAAAATCAGATGCCTTCTCCAAATTTGTACAGTTTCGTGCATTTGTCCGTACTCAGTTTAACCGAGAAATTCGAGCCTTTCAATGCGATCATGGTGGAGAATTTGACAACCGAGCCATGCATGATCTCTTTGCCACTAATGGCATTCAATTTCGCTTCTCTTGCCCTCATACTTCCCAACAAAATGGGAAATCAGAACGCATGATTCGCACCATCAATAATGTCATTCGCACTCTCCTATTCCAAGCACATCTTCCACCTGAATATTGGGTTGAAGCTCTCTTCATGGCTGTATATCTTCTGAATATTCTCCCATCAACCTCAATTCAAAATGAAATCCCATACACCAAACTACTTAACAAACCAACTTCTTACACTCACCTACGCACCTTTGGGTGTCTTTGTTACCCATATATTTTTCCTCCACATAAGCTCGCGCCTCGCACCACTCCATGCATATTTCTTGGCTATCCAGTTAATCACCGTGCATATCGGTGTCTTGATCTCAACACCAAGAAAATCATTATTTCTCGACATGTCATCTTTGACGAGTCATCTTTTCCATACGCTTCTTTTTCTCCCAACCAAGCTCCGTCATATGAGTTTCTAGATACGTCATGTGACCCCTCTCCGATTACTCGCCAACTTCTCATGTCTCGATCCTCTCTTGTTTCCGCAAATTCCCCATCACCAACTCCTACTCATCACACCATTCCCGCAAACCAACCCCCTCCAAATCCTTCAACACCTCACATTATTCCTGAAAATTCTTCAATTCCTACAACACCTCCTTCTCCACCACCTACAAATACCTCAAGCAACTCATCTCCCACCTCCTCTGAAAATTCTTCTGGTTCATCTACATCATCGCCAACTCATTCTACACCTTTACGCACTCACCCAATGGTCACTCGCTCACAACATAATATCCACAAACCCATCCAAAAACTTAACCTTCACACCACTACTGTCACTCCTTCCACACCTCGCTCATACACCCAAGCCTTTAGGGATCCTCACTCATGCAGCTATGCAGACTGAATATAATGCTTTAATTAAAAATGAAACTTGGGATCTTGTTCCAAGACCACCTGGAGTTAATGTGGTCCGTTCTATGTGGTTATATAAACGCAAATTGCGTGCTGATGGCTCATTGGATCGATACAAAGCTCGTTTGGTGGCTAATGGGAAAAGCCAACAGCTTGGCATTGATTGTGAGGAGACTTTTAGCCCGGTTGTCAAACCGGCTACCATACGTACAGTTCTCAGTTTAGCTCTCTCTCGCTCTTGGCCGATACATCAGTTGGATGTACAAAACGCGTGTTTACACGGTTCTCTGCAAGAAATCGTATATATGCAGCAACCCCCAGGGTTTGTCGATCCTTATCGCCCAGGTTATGTCTGTCACTTGAAGAAGTCTCTATATGGTTTGAAACAAGCTCCTCGTGTTTGGTTTCAGCGGTTTGCTTCATATGCTATGAGAGTCGGGTTTCAGCACAGCAAAACCGACTCATCGTTGTTCATTTTTCGCAGAGGCTCAGACACTGCATACTTATTGATATATGTGGATGATATTATCCTCACTGCATCATCAGATGCATTTTTACATCGAGTAATTTCCTCCCTGAATGGCGAATTTGCTATGACGGATTTAGGGCCCCTTAACTATTTTCTGGGTATTGCAGTAACGCGAACTTCAGCAGGCATGTTTCTTTCTCAGAAGAAATATGCTATGGATATTCTTGAAAGGGCAAATATGGTAAACTGTAATCCTTGCAAGACTCCGGTTGATACAGATTCTAAGCTTAATGATACAGGTACTCCAGTTGCTGATCCTACTTTATACCATAGTCTTGCGGGGGCATTACAGTACCTGACATTCACCAGACCAGATATTACTTATGCAGTTCAGCAGATTTGTCTTTTCATGCATGATCCTCGCGAGCCTCACTTTCATGCTCTCAAACGTATTCTTCGATATGTTCGGGGCACCATTGACCATGGCCTTCAGCTGTATTCTTCCTCTACTACTCAGCTCACAGCCTACTCAGATGCTGATTGGGGTGGATGCCCTACTACACGACGGTCTACATCTGGCTATTGTGTTTTTCTTGGTAATAACCTGCTATCTTGGTCTTCAAAACGCCAAAACATAGTATCTCGTTCCATTGCTGAAGCAGAATATAGAGGGGTGGCTAATGCGGTTGCCGAAACATCATGGTTACGAAATCTTCTGAGGGAGCTTCACACCCCGCTGTTCACTACAACTATTGTCTACTGCGACAATGTCAGTACAGTTTACATGTCAGCTAACCCAGTTCAGCATCAGCGGACTAAGCATATTGAGATTGACATTCATTTTGTTCGTGAGAAAGTTGCTACAGGCCATGTTAGAGTTCTTCATGTTCCATCTCGTTATCAGTATGCGGATATCTTCACAAAAGGACTGCCTTCACCTCTGTTTACTGAGTTTCGATCCAGCTTAAGCGTTCGACAGCCTCCTCCCGCTCAAACTGCGGGGGCATATTAATGTGTATTATTATTTATATTTATAGCCCATTAGTGTTATTGTTTTTAGCCCAATATCAAGCCCAATGGGCTCGCGGGCTTTAGGTTATGTGTGTTCCTTACTCTATTTATATGTGTCTCATGTAAACATTTCAGGCAAGGCATTATCAATAAACGTTTTCAGGAACAAAATTTAAATTACGTCCCCAATCTATGAATCACAAATTTATCAATGCATTTGAGAGCTTTTAAAAACAATAAGAACCAAAATGGATAGATATACCCAAAATATGTTCGCACGAGGCCAGACATATAAACTAATACTTATTTGGTAGTTTTAACGCAATATAGAAGGGGAGGCTTTCTTCTTCCCAATTATCATTATCCCACTTCATATGAGCCAATGGAGAAAAAAAGGTAAATCTATATTTCATGTTTTATTTGTGTTAATAATCATTATTATTTCTATTTAAAATCTCAAACACATTTACCATGTTTCAAATTTAATGTTCTGTAATTTTAGATGTGCAGTTGTTACGGGAGGAAACAAAGGGATTGGATTCGAAGTATGTCGTCAGCTAGCTCTAAACGGAATTGAAGTTATATTAACAGCTAGAAACGAAAGCCGTGGACTTGAAGCCGTTGAAAAACTTAAAGCTTCTGGCTTTCGAAACGTGGTTTTTCATCAGCTAGACATTAAGGATCCTACTAGCATTGCAGAATTGGTTGCATTCATCCAAACCCAATACAAAAAACTCGATTTCTTGGTGAGTGATTAAAAAGATCCATGCATGTTTATTTGTTATTATCCTTTTTGTGTTAATTAATAAAGGAAAGACGAATTTTGTGGTAGATCAATAATGCAGGAGAGCTTGGACTTGTTATAAATGATGGTAAAAGATTTAGAGACGGAGGAGGGTTGGTAAGTGAATTTCTATATGACGATCACATAAATCATTTAAAAAACAACTAACGACATCCTAAGATTGTCAGAAAATACGGGAAGTTTGAGCCCGTTATAAGTCATAAGTTATTAGCTTATATAATAATTTAGGCAAATTCCAAAAAAATAGAAATAAAGTGTGTGTGATTACAGATTCTATAAATCAACTAGTAAAGTTATTTTTGATAGTAACGAACTCTCGGTTTCTTCACATTTCTAGTAATATTTTATATAACACGTCACATCACCCCCCCCCCCCCCCCCCCCCCCCCCCCCCCCCCCCCCCCCCAATTTATAGGTAACATGTAATCAGACAATACTCAGTTTTCATTTTACACAATTTGCTCTAACAACTTCTAGTATAGTTTATTTTTTTGCTGAACTCTGAGATTATCGGGCCGGACGGATATTGAGCTTTTGGATGTTACATTAATGAAGATTAAACGAAAGTATTTGTTTCTAATATCTTGGTTTTAAGGAGTTAGAACATGAAAAGTTATTAATTGGAACAAAGTTTGGATTATACTGTATGTAATCTTCTTTATTTGACAACTCAAAAACTTGGCGCCATTGATGATGTGAAAGACGGCAATGATAATAACATAAAAATAATCGCGATCAATCCTCATATTTCCATTTTTTATTATACATTTATTATTATATATATTTGGCGCGTCATGTTGAAAGTTTTGTACTTGACAGTTTGCTTCTAACCATAACTTATTTTTAACAATGTCGAACACGTATTTTTCTTTCAACAATGTATATCATGTCAGCTTTTCAGACATTCATCATTAGTTGTACAAATACCAAAATAAATTACTATCACGGTGACCCTCCAACTATGAGGTTGTGGGTTCAAGTCAATGATAGACACATATAATGTATTTATTCGTGAGAAAATTGTGTATATTCCTGGTCGGGTGTGCCAGTTCATTACTTATCTAAAAAAAGTTACTATCTAGTTTGATTCCCTATATATTGGTTGGAGTACAATCAATTTATGCATTTTTGAATTTCTAAACTAAAGCCTTAAGAATTGTCGTTAATAGAATTCTTAATTATAATATAGTAAGAGAGGCATTCTACATTCATGTCATACACTCATACTACATTATAATTATTAGTTATAGTTAAAATTATCTACAATCTACAATACTCTAAATTTTGAGTTTTGATGTATTTATGATTTATTAACCACTATACTAAATGATGGTAAAAATGGTAAAAAGTAAAATCCATATGAAAGTTGAATTTAAATGATAGTTTTGAACTTGAGTTTCATTTTCATGATACGATGGAATGGAAGTATTAATGATCATGGTATTAATTAAATTAAATAGAACAATAAAACTCACGCCTCATACTTAAGGTTTAAAACCGTACCTTTAGTTTCCTTGCATTTATGAGTTATATGATACTCCATACTTGATATCAACCTACAAAATTCACAAGTGATAGTATAATGGTAAAAACTCTTACAAGTAATAATAATGGGAGTCGATAAATACAACAAAAAAATTGATTCTTACAACACACAGTACAACAGTTATTGCATACAGTACAAGTTTATCATAACATCATTTTGATGTTTGAATCATTTATGGTGTTGTATTTATCAGCTACCAATAATAATCGGAGATAACCGACAAGGTTTACCATTCATGCTCCTATACAAACTATATCCACTTCTATATATATAATGTGTGATGTCAACAATAATTAAATACATGAGTATGGACTTTGTCTTTCTTGATGAGAGGCTAAAGTAGCTACCTTTAGCATTATGAAATTACGATTACAACACAATATTAACATTTTATTATGATTGATCATAGTTATCGACTCGTGTATCGTATCGTGTCTCGTTTTCCCCGATTTTTGACTCGTGTATCGTATCGTGACTCGACTCGTAAGAGTCACGATCAAACAATTTTTATATATACAAATTTATGATTTGTATATAAAAACATAATATTAGTTGATAATACTATAATATTACAATTCCGTTAGTTTGTTAAAAGTAATATCTTTCTGTTTTGATTTACTTTTTAAAGTGACATATTAGAAACACTATATGGTCGTTGTCCCGCTGTAAAATATAATGTCTTAAACTGGTCGTTGTCCCACACTCCCACTGTAAAGAAAAAAAAAATCGTTTGACATGGTATTTGGTTGGTTTTTAATAACATTAAATTAATTCATCTATCAATGATAAAATATCAAAAAGGTCGGTGTAAATGTTCCCATCCATTTATAACCACATATCATATCATATTTATAACCACATATCATATCATATATCATACGGAGTATATATTTAATTAATTTTTTAGATCTAGAATGAGAAAACCAAGAATACCACCTCCCGTCCTCCTCTCTTCTGTCCTCCTCTCTTCTGTCTGCTTCAAAGTTCAAACGGCGACCACCACACGGCGACCACCACACGGCGACGTGCTTCTACAATTCCGATTACAGCTTCATACTTTGCTTCACAACTCGTAGTAACCTCCAATCATTCCGATTTAAAACCCTTCTTCATAACCCCTCTTTTTTTTAAGTTTGATTTTTAGTTTAGGTGTTTGATTTGACTGAAAGTTGAGTAAATAATCATATACATGAGGAATCGTACGAGACACGATTCTTAATCGTCTCTTACGAGACGGTAATTTTTTGTGATACAACATACGATTCATCGTAATCTCCGAGACAGTTTACGATACGTATCTTTTTCAAGCCTTTTCGTCTCGACTCGTACGATTCGTCTCGTGACTCGTACGAGACTAACAACTATGTGATTGATTACAAAGAGCCTTTAATTATTACATGAAGTACGCCAGGGTGCAACCTAATTTAAGAGCAATCTTGGGACGAATTTGTTACTGGGATGGATTATTGCAATAGCTTTGCATGGTGGGTCTAAATGATGAATTCGTGGCGGTATAAGCTTGTCACGAGGTAATTTGATCAAAACCTAAAGTTCTATAGAGTCAAGAATAAGCAACGATAACATTAGGTAGGTACAATACATACTAATGAGGTCGGCAAAATTTAGTTCTTTTAATTAATTTTGGCCATTGTAATATTAAACTTTATGTATTGCTTTTGATGCGTGTTTCGATTTGCTATAAGAATGATACCTGAAAGTTAAAAAAATGCCACTGTATAAGGCAAGATTGGACAATGATGGGATGAGGTAATTGAAGGAGTAACGAGGGTTGCAATTTAGTTCTATTTGATAATGTCAATGTAATAGTAGACTATATGTATATGTATTGCTTCTAACGTGGATTTCGAGTTGCTACAATTTCTAAATGAAGCTTGACTTTAAAAAAAACCAACGAGCTCACACATCGAGAAGAAAATACTACTCCGTAATTGATTACTTATAATGAGACTTCCAACTATCTACATCAAAATATCAAAATATAGAGGTACTACCAAACACATGATTAACAATTTTTTTTAAAGAGTATCATTCCATAGCAATGAAAATGGTTAATTCCTTACCATCCTTAATTTCACAACCCTACTTGAAGTACAAACTAATTTTATAGGCTAAAAACTCAATATGTTACTTCACTAGAATTTTAAGTACGTGTACTAAAATAGTTCGGTAGCAACAAAACAACTTGGGTGGTGAATCCGGCGGGTCATGAAATATTGACTCTCAAAATCGAGCCCCAACCTATACGCCTAATTCCAACCCTTTTGCTTATACATGTTCAGGGTTGGGTTCTCTTTTATCTCTAATGGGTCAACTAAACTATTAAAAACATTGGTACGTACTAACGCTACCTTGAAATAGATTTGTAAGTGTACACAAAGTCAAAATGTACGTGTATTAATTATATTAGTGTTGATAAATAGACATTGTCATGACATTACACTATTGAACTCTAAATTTTTCGTATTTATACAGGACAACTAAGGGTTTTTTACTTAATGAAACGGGGTCATATTGAGGTGATGGCAACAAACGATACATAATATGGACTTTGGAGTAATATTAGATATGTACTTGACTCCCATATGAAAAATTATGATTGTTGATTGCTTAATATTAGTGATTGCCTACTTTATATTCCTCAAAGGTTAAGAATATGTGATTGGTTATACAAACAATTATCAATACATAATATGGGAAGATCGAAATATAACAAAAACCGTGCATTGCACGGCTATGCCCACTAGTGATTATAATTGGTGACCATAAACTAAGCATTTATGTATATAAAATCAATCTATTTATATAAAGTTCAAACATCTTAAGAGAAGAGAGACTAAAGTTGTGATTTTTAAATGATGATGGAATGTTTTCTTGAATATACGAAGAATTTGAATTATGAGAAACGTTCATCGTAAATATTTTAATGTAGTTTTCTAGAGAATATTGCAAACGCTTGATTATATTTGATCTTGACAATTCATTAAATTTGTATAGTTTTCTAGAGAATATTTGCAACCACTCGATTATATCTGATCTTGATAATTCATTAAATTCTAGATGCGTATATATAAAGTAGAGACCTTGTTAGGCCAAATGGTCACATACTTCTATTCTTTCACTTATCATAAAGACAATTCTTTATAAAAATTAGAGTAGTCGTTTCTGAGTCATTTATTCTTATTTTCATGGTAACTTTTTGTTATTTACACCAAATGGCAAGTTGCGTAATGGTATCAGAGTAACGATAATCCATGGGTGTTCAATATTCGAATGCAAATAGTAAAAATCCAAATTTTTTCTAGTAACTAAAAGAGTTTCCAATTTGGTTTTGGAATCATTGCTTGAATTATTAATGTTATCAATTCAACACAAATGAACACCAGAATAAGTTAAAATTATATATTTTTAGTTATAAACATGTTTTTTACACCGTGAGTAGTTATCTCTTATAAAATATTAATTTGCAACCTTGAAAATTGGAAATTTTATGCATTTTTAAGTATTTAGTATGTTTCTTGGTTTCTTTCTTGAAATTGAGGGTTTGAATTGGGGTTTTATTGGGCTAGTGATTTTCAACGAAAAGTTGAACCATTTCCATAACCTGCAACAATTTTTGATATAAGTCGACATAACAATTGATGTAAAAAAAATTTCAATTATAATTATAATCATAATAATTACACAACTTTTTTTATAAATTACAGCTTCACCACTATCAATCAATGATGGTGGTTATGTCTTTCCTCCCTTTAGAAAAGGTGGCGTTGCATTTCTTGCACACCCCCAACTTCTTTACTTCTTTTTCGTGATGAGTTTTATTGTGTTCAATGCTAAAAGTTGGTTTTCTAAACGTTTTATCACACAGATTGTAGTGATAAACGTAATCCTCCATAGTATTAACTAGCATTTGTTCTGCCATTTTGTATTTCTGTTGACTTTTTTGAATGATAGTTAGATGGTGTGTGTTTTGCATCTATGAATGGTGAAATCTTTCATAATTATAAGTAACGAAAAGTTTCCGATAAGGCCATGTAAGTGTTTAAAAGTTTTCACTAGAGACACCTAAGTATTTAAATCTTTTTATTAAGACCACTAATTATTTATAACTTTTCATTAAGGCCTAGCAAATAAAATGATAGATAGTTTACAGGTCATTCAAGTATTGCTACATTATGAGTTGTGAAATGACAAAAACTGATGAGTTATACTTTGCCCATCGCGTTGGGAATGACGAGAATGTGCATTTACTAACCGGCATTGTTGAGGAACCTTATGAGTTGGCAGAAGAGTGTCTAAAAACAAATTTTTATGCAACCAAACAAATTAAAGAGGCATTTGTTCCTCAGTCTCTCCAAATCGCCAAGAATTGTGAATGTTAGCTCCTTTTTCGGAGAGCTACAAGTAAGTAACTCATACTTGCATGAAATATCACATATATAAATAATTATAATAAAATGAAAAATACTTTCTTTTCGTGTATTTCAGTGGCTTCGCAATGAAGACATGAAAGAAGAACTACAAGTTATTGAGAACGTAACTGAAGATCAGATTGATGAGATTATAAAATCCTTTTTGAGGGATTTTAAGGCTTGTAAGTTGTGGGAGCATGGATGGCCTCTAACACTTTCTGCCTATTAAGTTTCGAAAGTCGCTCTTAATGCTTACACGAGGATGATGGCAAGAAAGTATGAAAAGTTTCTTGTGAATTGTGTGTATCATGGTTACGTGATAACGGATATGACATGTAATATGGGATCAAGTACAACGGAAGAAGGTGCTTGTAACATCCTCAGAACCGGTCTGGTCGTTTTCTATTTTAAATTGAATATTTAATCATTTTAGAAATTAATTGATATAATTGTGTAAATTGTGAAACTTGATGATTTAAGTCTCAGGACTTATTGTGGATAATAAAATGTTGTCTGTTTTAAATAGTTGTAGATGACGGTACAATAAAATAAATTTCACGCAGATAGTAACTAAGTGCCAGACAATAGATTTAGGGCGGGTATAAAATACCCAATGTTTTAAGTCGGTTAATAAATGGACCGACCCTTTTCTTATTTATTTGTTTTCTTGATTTTTCCTCTCAACTAACACACATATATACATATCTTAGAAATCAAAAGAAAAGAAAGAAAGTTGCTTGATGATCTTGTGATTGTAGCTTCTTTATCTTCATCATCATAACCTCCTTCTTTTGCTAGTAAGTTTGATTTCTCAATCTTGTTCATCATATACTTGTATACATATTATTAATTTAGGGTTTTTAGATTATGATTGTGATGAATGATGATATATAATGATATGGTTAGTTGATTAGTAACATAAAGTGTTTATTGTTGTATATAATCAATTAGATACTTTGGTGTTGTGATTTTGTGGTTTTGTTTCGGATTTGAGTTGGAACTGCAGCAGCAGTTCGCTGGTCTGGGTGGTGTACCCGCCGGGTACTACCTTTAGCCGGCGGCCAGTTCTTGGTTCATAGGAAGCCGGCGGCTTGATACAAAACACAGGGAAGCCGGCGGCTTAAACACCTAAACCGGCGGCTTGTATAACCTTTAAAACGCGATTTACTTCTGTTTGCTTAAAACGTAATTCACCCGGCGGATTCATGGGGTGACCCGGCGGCTAGCCATGGAAAGCCGGCGGCTTCCATGGCCAAGCCGGCGGCTTCATCTGTTCTCAGGGCACTTTTATTTTAAGTTTTTGAAACTCATTTCGATTGTTGAAATAATTAACTTGTTGATGATTATAAGATATATTATGATCAATGATACATTGTTATGAGTTAATAACACACTAAATCGAGTTGTGATACGATGGACTAAATTATGAAAGATTGTTGAAATGAAATATAATATATTGATAGTAAATACGTGATAGCTTGAATAATGTAAATCATAATCCAAGTTGATAAGTTATAAATGAAATTATAACTTAGCTATTATGAGATTCGATTAATGTAATCATGTGAAGTATGATTAAGGGATTTAGATTGATTATTGATATAATCGCTTAATTCATGTTGTTGATTTCATAAGTACTATCAGTTGAGATACGTAACTGACTTGAGTTATATTGTTGTGTTTCCAGATAAACTGAGAAGACTCGGTGACATTAGACTACCGAGTGGGACGACTGAGGTAACGGTGAGTGGGTCAATAACCTTCAGTTTGATTTGGTTGTAACAGATTTGTTACAACTGGTAATTGTATTATTACTGTTGCTTTCCTGCCATGATGTTGCGGTTTCTTAGTAATAATACTGGTAGTAAACTATTGACCTGAACTGTTGATATGATGATAGTGTGTTGACATGTGATTACTAAAGTTGTTGCTGTGTGTTGATATGTTGCCTTTGGGCATCGTTGAGACGGAGGCCAGCATGGGGCTGGGCTTGGGTTCGCTATTAGTTAGGTAACACAGGGTCTTAGTACAAGTTTATTTGTCGTAGCCTGTGTTGCTTGGGTTAATAGCACCAAGTAGTCGGTTAAACCTCTGTTTTGGCCAGCAGATGGTTTCAAAGTGTTCTTTGAGTGGGAGTTATCTCAAGAACCACCGGTCCTCTATATGTCGCCAGTTGTATGTGTGAAAATAAAGTTGTTGTTGACTAGTTGGTTGAATATGATTATTAGTTGGAAGCAAGTTGTTGTACCAAGTTGAGCTGTTGTTTATTGATCTTCTCACTTAGCGTTGTGCTAATCCCCCACATCTTCCCTTCCTTGCAGATTAAGGTTGGATAGTTGACTAAGCGTGAAGTTGTTGACCTGGAAGGGAATGTTTGATGAACTAGCGTTCACTCTGATATCTGATTTGACTAAATCAGTAATGTATTGTTTTGTAATTATATAACACCTCGCTCTGGTGATATTAACATTGAAATAAGATTTGAACTGTTGGATACCAGGTTTTGATGGGAAAAAGTTTATGTTTTTATATATATTATATGATTGATTATAGTTTGGGACTTCCGCTTTTGAGTAAATACAATATAATAATGTGTTTAAATGAGGGGTGTTATAAGTTGGTATCAGAGCATAGGTTTGGGTGAATTGAACGTGGTAAGTGTTCAATCCCAAATCTATTTATGTGTTAGTCAAACATTCCATGATGTGGGGTTTAGTTAAGTTGAGAAGTAGTTGATTTAATGAGTACTAACGATTAACAAGTTGCGAGTTGTTGTTGTTATTGTTGTGTTCAGTACAGATATGGCAGGACACGAGCACCCGACCCGTATCCACGAAGGTTCCTCGAGAACGGATGCCTCTTGTGCGGAAAAGAGTTGTTCTTTTGCTACATTTATGTCGTGTAAGCCTCCAAAGTATTATGGAAGTTTTGATCCAGCGGTTACACTAGAATGGTTGCGGGACATGGAGAGAAAATTTGAGATTAGCCAATGTGATGATAAATTTAAAGTTCTTTATGCTGTTCAGCTCTTGAAAGGCCAAGCAATGTTTTGGTGGGATTCGGTTACAGTAAATATGACGCCACAGCAGAAAGCATCTATTCAGTTGAGAGACTTCTATCATGAGGTATGTAGACAATATTGTTCTGAATTTGATGTGTCGCGTGTTAGACAGGAATTCATAGGATTAAAATTAACGGATGGAATAACGATTGATGAGTTGATTGACAAGTTTACTGAGAAATTGAGATTTGTACATCAATGGGTACCTGATGATAGAACAAAGATAGATCATTTTATTGAAACATTGCCACTAGAATACCGTACTTCAGTGAGATTGGCAAACTCTTTAGCCGATGCTTTTGCTTTAGCTCGACTAGCAGATAATGAATTAAGAGTTCAGAATAAACGGAATAAAGAAGAGATGATATATCCAGTTGAAAGTGAATCGTCGTGTAAAGGTAAACATAAAAGACAGAGCAGAAAGTCAAGGAGTCAGAGTATTGTAAATGATCAATCTCCTTGGTGTAATGATTGTAAAACTAGGCATACGGGAAGATGTACTCCTCAAACTACAAGATGTATTAAATGTGGATCGATCGGACATAAAGTCAGAGATTGTGATTATCCCGAGAAAGTGTGTTGGAATTGTCAACGAGAAGGTCATCGTGCGGGGCAGTGTCCAGAAAAGATAAGTCAAGATTCGGGTTTGGTCGGTGTCTCGTCGTCTTCTGGCCATAAGCGGAAGAAACTAGAGTCCGCAGTTGGTAGATTTTCAGATGACAGTTGATGACACTGTCGAGATGGATGACGCTATTACAGGTACACTCGTATTTACCTTGTATTAGCTTTTACTTAATTGCTTTGAACTAGTTGTATCTATATGCTTAATTGTTGTAAGTTGTGTGATAAGTTGTTAGTGACCCTAGTGATTTATTCTTTAGAATAAAGATTGTTGATAAGGTAGTTTCTGTTACTGTAATAGTGACTGGAATTGTGTGTTTGACTGATGGTCATTATGATTGATAAATTGTTGATTGTGTCAAACCTTAGTGGATATAGGATTGGCTTGATTTGGGTAAACATAATGTTAAAGATTAAAAGAAATTAACAAATCTCCTTGTTGGGTGAGTCTTGTGGTTGATTCGAAAGATGCGAGAAATTTATTGGGTTGTTGAATTCGGAAATGTGTATGTGAAGAATATAAATTTGTTGAACTGTGTACGTTGAACTTTTGAAAAGAGATTTGTTGCCCGTTGATGAAACTATTAGTAGCATATGGTGTGATTGCCAATAATTGTATATATTGATAAGATGGACGGTAAAATATTATTGGTTGGGAAATATTGGATTAAAACGAGTTAAATTATATGTTGAATGAGTGGATATTCCATGACTAATTGTTGAATCAGCCATGATTGTTGTAAGCTTGGTTATATTGCTGAGATTTTAGTGGAATAAATAATTGTGATATGTCAACTTTGTTGAACGAGTTAAAATTGTGGGAAGGACGATATCGAGTAATTATAAAGATTGGATTGAGCATATAATGTTGTTGTGACTGATTCTTGAAATTGTAAAAAGAGAATTATATTGTTGAATCGAATGTGTCTCTCTTTGGAAAGAATTATTGTAGTTGATGAGATTACGGAATTAAAGTGTTGAATTGTAAAATACTGACTGGTATGATTCCCTGAGTTGAATTAAAGGAAATGCGGTTGACTATTTGTTATATTACTTGTAATTGATATTATACATTTCGATATATGTGATGGGAATAAAAGATGCATGTGTGGTTAATGAGTTTAATTATCCGGAAGTGGCAACTTCCTGGTTGACATTATAACTGTTGATTGATAACACGTTGATTATTCAGTAGTTAGATCGGAACATAAACCGGTGTTGGAAATGGTTTTGGAAACATTGAAAAGTTGATTATCCCTATGTTGTTTGAAAGATTTGGAGAACTATTTATGCCTAAGTTTAACTAGTGAATGTGGATCATTGGGATTGAGTTGTCGTCATGTTTTATTGACACAAGTTTGTTGAATGAGTTATTTTAACCTTGATTTAAAGATGTGATTTTTGGTATTGCGCCAAATCTTAAGGTATTTGAGTATGCCTTGGGAAGGACTTGTGACATGAGTTATTTTATATTATGGGGATACATTTAATCTGGTGGATTGATTGATAGTTGCTTAGTTTGAGACCTTGATGGACTTGATAATTCTCAAAGGAATGTTATGGTAAACCTCTTATGTGATAATTCGGGTTGTGTAAAGAGTAATTAATTTATTATAACTCAATGGATTGAAGTTGATATTGTGTTCATAAGTTGGATGCTATGTTGGATATTGTTAAATGCGTTGTAGCATCTGAGTTGATCATTAAAGTTGTCAGTATTGGTATGACCATGAAATGGAGAAATCATTGGTGAAAGTGTTTGATTAGCTGATATTATCAAAATGTGCAATTGTTTGAGATGTGATAATGAATGGTGGCAGAAATTAATGTATTTTGAAATATTTTTTATTAGTGGATAAAACCAAAATTGATTAGTTGAAATTCATGGATTGATCTGTATCGTTGATCAATGATGAAGAATTAAAGATTATTTCATCTGGTGTTCAAGTTTTGTTGTTATGAAAATCTTGAAATATGATCGCACAGGAAATTTAAAATTTGTGTTCGATGGTTCGATCAGTAATGGAGTATCAATTGTAAGCGGGTTGTGAGATGTGTGTTGAGAAATTATGATGAGGATTAATATACCTCGGAATATGAGTTACAACGAATGTGTTCGTGGGTTGAGTTTACACCTAAAGAAATATGAATTACCGATTGAGTATGATTTGAATTTTAACTTGAGGAATGTGAACAGGTGACCATCAGTGGATTTGTATTTTTCGAGTGTAGGTTAAAATTTTGATTGAGATTGTTATGAGAGAGTTTTTATCTCGGATGATTTTCTTGTGAGATTGTTAGTGGATGAATTAGAGTTTGAAAACGGAATATTGATGAACGGTTGTGGACACAAATGAAATTTTGTGGTAATTTATGATCCGATATGAGTTGAGTAAAACTTGAAATCTGTAATGCGATGGATTATTGAATTGCGAATGATGAAGTTATCTATACTTTTGTGGATTTCAGCGGTTGATGATTTTCGAAGACAGAATTTAAAAGTTAATATCAAATATAATGTGTGACCTAGATAAAGGTAGGTTACCTTGAGTTGTCGGATAAGATTAGATTTCGAGGACGAAATCTCCTAAAGGTGGGGAGATTTGTAACATCCTCAGAACCGGTCTGGTCGTTTTCTATTTTAAATTGAATATTTAATCATTTTAGAAATTAATTGATATAATTGTGTAAATTGTGAAACTTGATGATTTAAGTCTCAGGACTTATTGTGGATAATAAAATGTTGTCTGTTTTAAATAGTTGTAGATGACGGTACAATAAAATAAATTTCACGCAGATAGTAACTAAGTGCCAGACAATAGATTTAGGGCGGGTATAAAATACCCAATGTTTTAAGTCGGTTAATAAATGGACCGACCCTTTTCTTATTTATTTGTTTTCTTGATTTTTCCTCTCAACTAACACACATATATACATATCTTAGAAATCAAAAGAAAAGAAAGAAAGTTGCTTGATGATCTTGTGATTGTAGCTTCTTTATCTTCATCATCATAACCTCCTTCTTTTGCTAGTAAGTTTGATTTCTCAATCTTGTTCATCATATACTTGTATACATATTATTAATTTAGGGTTTTTAGATTATGATTGTGATGAATGATGATATATAATGATATGGTTAGTTGATTAGTAACATAAAGTGTTTATTGTTGTATATAATCAATTAGATACTTTGGTGTTGTGATTTTGTGGTTTTGTTTCGGATTTGAGTTGGAACTGCAGCAGCAGTTCGCTGGTCTGGGTGGTGTACCCGCCGGGTACTACCTTTAGCCGGCGGCCAGTTCTTGGTTCATAGGAAGCCGGCGGCTTCCTCTTGAAGCCGGCGGCTTGATACAAAACACAGGGAAGCCGGCGGCTTAAACACCTAAACCGGCGGCTTGTATAACCTTTAAAACGCGATTTACTTCTGTTTGCTTAAAACGTAATTCACCCGGCGGATTCATGGGGTGACCCGGCTGCTAGCCATGGAAAGCCGGCGGCTTCCATGGCCAAGCCGGCGGCTTCATCTGTTCTCAGGGCACTTTTATTTTAAGTTTTTGAAACGCATTTCGATTGTTGAAATAATTAACTTGTTGATGATTATAAGATATATTATGATCAATGATACATTGTTATGAGTTAATAACACACTAAATCGAGTTGTGATACGATGGACTAAATTATGAAAGATTGTTGAAATGAAATATAATATATTGATAGTAAATACGTGATAGCTTGAATAATGTAAATCATAATCCAAGTTGATAAGTTATAAATGAAATTATAACTTAGCTATTATGAGATTCGATTAATGTAATCATGTGAAGTATGATTAAGGGATTTAGATTGATTATTGATATAATCGCTTAATTCATGTTGTTGATTTCATAAGTACTATCAGTTGAGATACGTAACTGACTTGAGTTATATTGTTGTGTTTCCAGATAAACTGAGAAGACTCGGTGACATTAGACTACCGAGTGGGACGACTGAGGTAACGGTGAGTGGGTCAATAACCTTCAGTTTGATTTGGTTGTAACAGATTTGTTACAACTGGTAATTGTATTATTACTGTTGCTTTCCTGCCATGATGTTGCGGTTTCTTAGTAATAATACTGGTAGTAAACTATTGACCTGAACTGTTGATATGATGATAGTGTGTTGACATGTGATTACTAAAGTTGTTGCTGTGTGTTGATATGTTGCCTTTGGGCATCGTTGAGACGGAGGCCAGCATGGGGCTGGGCTTGGGTTCGCTATTAGTTAGGTAACACAGGGTCTTAGTACAAGTTTATTTGTCGTAGCCTGTGTTGCTTGGGTTAATAGCACCAAGTAGTCGGTTAAACCTCTGTTTTGGCCAGCAGATGGTTTCAAAGTGTTCTTTGAGTGGGAGTTATCTCAAGAACCACCGGTCCTCTATATGTCGCCAGTTGTATGTGTGAAAATAAAGTTGTTGTTGACTAGTTGGTTGAATATGATTATTAGTTGGAAGCAAGTTGTTGTACCAAGTTGAGCTGTTGTTTATTGATCTTCTCACTTAGCGTTGTGCTAATCCCCCACATCTTCCCTTCCTTGCAGATTAAGGTTGGATAGTTGACTAAGCGTGAAGTTGTTGACCTGGAAGGGAATGTTTGATGAACTAGCGTTCACTCTGATATCTGATTTGACTAAATCAGTAATGTATTGTTTTGTAATTATATAACACCTCGCTCTGGTGATATTAACATTGAAATAAGATTTGAACTGTTGGATACCAGGTTTTGATGGGAAAAAGTTTATGTTTTTATATATATATTATATGATTGATTATAGTTTGGGACTTCCGCTTTTGAGTAAATACAATATAATAATGTGTTTAAATGAGGGGTGTTATAAGTTGCAGCTCAATTGGTGATACTAAGTGGTAAGACTTAGTATTAAAGGGGTCTCAGGTTCGAGACTCAACAACCTACCTATTGGTGAAATCCATAGGTGATGTGGTTGGGGTGCATTGGGCTGCAGACCTGGCCCAGTGGGTTTATATTAACATTGCTCCTCAGGCCCAGCTGTGGACCGCGTGAGCCCAGTGGGCTCAGGGGGAGGGTGTTACATAAAAAGTGCACTTTTTTGTAACATCCTCCCCCTGAGCCCACTGGGCTCACGCGGTCCACAGCTGGGCCTGAGGAGCAATGTCAGGTCTGCAGCCCAATACACCCCAACCACATCACCTGAGGAATTCACCTCCCAGGTAGGTTGTTGGATTCGAACTTGAATTCCTTTAATACTAAGTCTTACCACTTAGTATCACCAATTGAGCTGCAGCTCAATTGGTGATACTAAGTGGTAAGACTTAGTATTAAAGGGATTCAAGTTCGAATCCAACAACCTACCTGGGAGGTGAATTCCTCAGGTGATGTGGTTGGGGTGTATTGGGCTGCAGACCTGACATTGCTCCTCAGGCCCAGCTGTGGACCGCGTGAGCCCAGTGGGCTCAGGGGGAGGATGTTACAGTGCTGAATGTGTATTAATGGTTGCTTTGTTGCCAGATAATGGGCCTTCTGGTGTTTACTTCAGTCAAATGGAAATAGCTACATTTTGATTAGCAAAATGTAAAAACGGTAACAAATATGGTATATGGATTTCTTTTTCTTGTTATGCTAATTTGCCTTTTTTGTTTTAATGATCTTGACTCTGTTTGCTGCATTCGTCCGACGCGTCAAGAAATGGTTTGTTACAAACGATGAAGTTTCCGAGTTTTCAATTTGTAAAAAAAGAAGAGTAATGTGTTTCACTCTAGAGTAAAATTCCGGATCACTTTAGTTTCACTTTCATTTGAAGCACCATACAATTATCACAGTAGGGAAACTTGAAATTTGTTCATTGAAGCACCATACATATATCATACATTCGATTTTTTTTTTTAATTTTGGGATCTTGAATAACCGGTTATTTTTTATCGGAGGATGTTTAACTATACTTGATTTTTGAGATAAACAATTTTTTAAAAAATGTTGAGATCTTTGTGAATATATTGATATCAATATGACGGAAATGTAGAGAATGGTGGATCATATATACAGGGGTAAAAATAAAGAATTATAATTAAGAAAATATTTATAAAGAATTATAATTAAGAAAATATTTGAATGGAAAACATTTTTATTTTAGATAGTATTGATTTTGCTTAAATTTATGAAAAAATTTCGTTAATATTAAGAATATATGTCGTGAAAGTTGGGTGAGTTTTTATTTTTTGTGTTATTTAATTCAATAGTATTATTAGTCAGAATTTTTTTATTAATATATTTAAAAATAGGTAATATTTGAGGGAGAAGTGTATTATTTTAATCAAATCTAGATCGTCGGATCAAATTGAAAGTCTCAACTAAAAGGTTGGTTTAATTACTTAATATCTTAAATTATATATAAGATGCAGTTGATTATGTCATCAAAAATCAAATTAACCAATCAAATTGCATGATTCTATCGAATTGCTAAAATTTAGGGACATAATGACATCATAATTAATCTTATTCTAATCTTAATATTACTTCTAATCCTAACTCTAATCAAGGTCCAAATATTAGTACGTAGTATAAGATAACTTGTCGGAATAGTCGGATTATAAGATAAATCAATATAACAAATAATAATTAATTAATTTATAAACATAATAAAATATTTTCCTAATATTTCCACCCGTCCACATGAACTCTTTAATCGTTGCTTTTGATTAGCAAAAGGAACAATTAGATTGAACTAGCATAATAATAATAATAATAATTTAATGATGTCTCATTTTAATTACATTTGGATTTTTTATGTACAATCAAGTTCTCATATATTAGTAAGCATTTGAAGAATCTTATTTATTGAAAATCAGAACACATTTAACGGCCCGTGTATACACGGGTTTGAAGAATCATATCCTAAATTATATATAAGAAAAACCTTTATGATGTCATCATTCTAATTAAGTTTTAATTTTTCAATTATGTCCTTTAGTTTTAGTAAATTTTAAAATAAGATCCCTAACTTATTAAAAAAGAATTTTTTTTAATCAACTACTCACTTATATATCAAAAGAAATTTTAATTCATTAATTAAAACAAGACTCAAATCGATCTGTAATGTTTCTATTATTAATACACAATATGATGTCCAAACAAAAACAATATCTTAGAGACATTGGATTCAAGTCAATTGTTAACATGAAATTCAAATCAAATCCAATAAAACTATAACAGCCCTCGTTAATTATAACCAATCAATATAATAATTGCGACTCGGAAGCGTATAGATTTCAAAACATTACTATCAATGTCAATTAAAATGTCAATGAACTTTTTCAAATCAAAACACATGACATTTCAAGAACTCGGTGTTATATAATTCAAAACACTTCTACAGTTATAAAAATAACATCAGAGTAATAGCCTGTCAAACATTCCATCCAGTCCAACAACCTCCTGCCCTGCCCAATATGTCCCATCTATTTTAACCTGCAAGAAGAACTGTGGTGGGGTTAGCACAACGCTAAGTGAATGAAACTATAACAACAGTACAACCTAGCATAACAATCTGTTTACATCAAATAACAATAAACAGAAAATCAATCAATCAATCATTAAATCACACAACTTCCAATCAAGTGTTATCAATCGTCATGAGGACCGGTGGCTCCTGAGATACCCTAATACCGGTTTGGTACTCAAGGAACTCTTATCAATCATCTGTATTGGCCTATACAGAACTACCGGTAACCTGTTGTTAATCACACACGACCTAGATCTCTAAACCGACATTTCAAGTTCCCAAGATCTCCTGTCGTCTACAATAACAACAAGTCCAACTATCAAATCAAGTTGACCTCTGAATCTTACTTACTAGCATAAATCAGCTAAGTAAACAAACATGCCAAACTATCATGGCAACATGTTTCAACATATGCATCATATCAAAGTAATACTATAAATTACTTGTTGTAAATCAAATCATTACAACTAAATCACACTGAGGTTACAGATCCACTCACCGATACCTCAGCCGCAAGCTCAGAAGTCTAATATTACTGAGCCTCTCCACATCTGAGAATACAATCAATAAACAATGAGTTAGTATTTGTCTCAACTGATAACACTTAGGTAATTAATATCGTTACACAATCATAACATAATTACATGTATCAGGTGATCCCTATGATCACAGCAAACAAAAGTTCAATTCGGAACAAAATCAAAAAGTCCCAAAATAAGGTCCAAAAACAGTAAAATGCCATTTTCGACCCCTAAACGACCCCGAATGGCCAAAAACTGACTAGGCTATAATATAGCTTTGATCATTGGGTCGTTTCCGAGTGGACATGCGAATTTCAGCTCAATCCTTGTTAATGAAATTTTGTTACAAAAAAGAGGTCTCTAAAGTGCTATTAAACACTTATGCACTTTTGAAATTTGCAAAACATAGGATCCGGTTCTTAGCATTTGAATCCGCCGGATTCCCTTGAATCCGACCGGATTCCCTAATTTATCTGAATCCGCCGGATTCAATTGAATCCGCCGGATTCCACCTTCGTTCCAGCCCTGTTCATCCTGCTCAAAACCCTAACCCGAGCCAAATCACCAAAAAACTCAAATTCGATTTCTAAACAGATTTTCGCTATAAATAACTTCACAACATCAATATGCAACAGTTGTAACAAAGTTCTAACATCAAATATCATATCAAATTTCATAATTCATCTAATTCACTAAATATCAAATTTCAAGAATGAAGCTTACAATTTTGAAGAAAGAACATGATTATGATGATGAACAAATCAGAATCACAACTTCAGATTCTTAATTCATGTTTGATTTTGATTTTTGATTAAGATTTCATAGGGTTTTCAAAGGAATTGGATAAAAGGAAATAAACTTTCCTAATAAGGAAAGTTAAATAAATAGAAACATAAGTCGGTTCCTCAACCGACCTTCTATTATACGGGTATAATTTAATACCCCATCTCAATCTATTGTCTGGAACCCGAAAACCATTTGCGAGTCCAAACATTTTATTGCACCGTCAGCTATATTAATTTACAACAATTAATAATTCACTTATCACATTGGAATATTCGACTCCTATTCTAATTATTTCAACTAATTCCGACAATATTATTTCCAAACTCATTTAAATACTAATTTAAATCATGAAATAATACAAAACAACTAGGTCCATTTCGAGGATGTTACAAAAACTCTCATACTTTGTTGTTGAAATAAAATTACTTGAAAATGTTAATATAGGCTTAAAATAATTAATTTTTTTCCCTAACTTGATTTCAAAAACTTTTAATTTTTCAACATCTACTTACATAAATCAATTTACATAAAGTAATATTATCATGAATCCAACTAAATATTTAATATACATATTAACTTATGCACTTTATTATTTGAAACAATATATTAAATACGAAATTTCATATTAAAAATAAACGGCCCGTGTATACAATTATAATATTTAAGAACTTAGATTGGTTGGTAAATGATTTTTGAGCAATGTAATTTTTTTGTTGATTGACTGCAACTAGATAAAAGACCCGCGACAACGCGGGCTTTGCTATTTTTGTTTGTAATTCTTTATTTTTAAGTTAAATAATGATGGTTTGATTCGTTTAGTCATATTCAGATTATAATAAGTAAGCTAATATTGTTTTGATTTTTTTCTATTGAAGGATTTCATATGGTTATTCATGTCAGTCTTACATTTATAAACTGATTTTATGATGAAATAATAAAAAAAAAACCATGAAACCTATGAATAATGTTTATAATCCTTCAAAATCAATGAACAATACATGTAGTTCCAGTTGCCAACAATCCAAGAAACTTTATACGTAATTACATAAAAGCTACATCAAAACCTGAAGCATACATACACTCACTGAAACTTTGTTCTATGTCACAACACACACGGAGTCTTTATCTGGAACTCCATTATTATTGTTGGTTTGTTTATTGTTGAAGTAATATGTTTCTTTTTCCAATTCAACTTTACTAATTCACCAGAATATAATATTTTCAATAATAACCTTTATCATGACACTTTTCAATAAATCTTCACTTATTTCATCATTTGAAAGTTCAACTTTAGTCATTTATAGAATTGGTCAACATTAGAGTTATCTACAAATAAAAATATATATATATGTAAAAATAAAAATATAATAGACATAATTTTTTAATATATATGAATATATTTATTTACACAAACGAAATAAGGAATTAAACTTAAAATTCATGAGTAACCATATTAACAGTAATAAGAGATTTATTTAAACCTTCTAAAAAATTTGGAGCTTGTTGTTGATCAAAAGTACCACTTGGAATTCCTAAAAAAGGAACAACAAATATACGATAATGTCAACAGATAAATGTGAAACGATAACGAAACAATATTGAAATAAAACAAATAAATTTCAAAGGAAAAAAAATACATGTTAATCAATACACGTAACAACGTTCAAAATACAATTTTAAACACATAAAACATACCTTGTAAATAATTAGGATGTTTATGTTATTGAAAAGTAGGAGATTGACCTACAAAGGAACATGAGTTCACCAAGCTTAAATGGGTCGAAATTTTCACAAGTAACTTAAAAAATTCATATTAAATGAATAAACATCACAATAGACAAACATGATATTTCACATGCATTGAATGGTACCTACAATTTGGAAGCACTTGAGCATTCATATCGTAATCCTTGTAGATCGAGTAACTATGTAAAAGTAATATCGAGTTTCCCCCTCTTCTTGAGTAACACATGGCACGGGCCCTACTTCCAAAACCTCATACAAAAGAGTAGAGTCATGTATATCTGTAAGAATTTACACTCATCAGCAAAAAATATAGTAGCCGTACGTACAAATGTAGTATCTTCAATGTCTTTGTAGTGACTATATTAGTAATATAAAGGATAGCCACATATATACCTGCGGACATAAAGTACAAAAAGATGCACGGTCCTTGAAGGAAAACAAATATTGGAAGCCAGTCATCTAATTCTGTATCGTCGAGAAGCACATGTTCTCCAGGTAGCATTGTCCATAATCAGTAATCACTAATGCGCACCGAGCTTTCAAATGAGCTTCTCGTTCCTCTAGATTAGAAAGTTCCGATTGAACAATTTTCACCCTAGAGTTCGTATGAAACATAATTTCAATCATAAGGATAAGCGTATTAGTAAAAAAAAAATGTGATACTAAAATTCAGTCATCGACCACAAAACAGAATGATGTCGGTTTATTCCTTGAATAGATGAATGTGAATTCATGAATATGCCTTGACACATTCCTGATTATCTATTGACTATCAAGTGTTGAATCCCACTATCACACATATATGCAAGGGTACATATATAGATCTGGATTATGAAATGATTGATGAATTTTTCATATTCATAGAGGCTGCAAAATGAATGTTGCTTTATAAACAAAAAAGATTTCAACTTGACTGACTAATTATTTTTAAATTGGTGACTAATAATTTTGACTGACTAATTACTATGAAAGAGTTCAAGTTTTTATATTAATATGTTTTCCCAAGTCAACTGCGTCTATCCAACTCATAGATCACACGTTAGCTGACCCACCCATTTAATGCCTGCACAATCGGAAATTTCAAGAATATTAGTATGAAAGTGACTAACTTGCAACCAATACACAAATGTAACAAATGTTTCATATAATTCTGCAGTACCAATACACAGAAACGAAACATGCACATGCATGGTTAAGGTGGTCATGTACTCATGTTAGACATAAGAGCTAATGAACAAAGATTAACATAATAGTTTAAAATTTTACCTGTATAAAGAGAACTGGAATCTTTATATTGCCAACCATATCTCTTGGGCTGGAACTGGCATAGAACTCGTCTACCGAATCAAATCCATATGATACCATAGATATTGCTTCCTCGAAATCATTAAGTGATTTAGCCTGTAAAGCTTTGTCAACATCAAACCCTTTGGATTGACCCTGAAATAGCTCTTGATCATATGATATTCAAAAAAAAAAAAACAATGAATAAAATTGAAAGTAGAAGTTTAATTGAATAATGAATAAGTTAATTAATTAATCAACGGAGGACACCATGAACTCTCAAATTAAAATAATCATCAAGCAAGAATTTAGTTAAGTATCATAATAACAAAGAAGGATAAGTAATCATAATTAATACTTGGTTGTTGAAAGCAGCCACCAAAAATACGAAGGCAAACGATTAATATGGATCTTAAATAAGTTGATTAATCAATCGGATTAAGCTTGGGCAAGCTTCTATGAGAGTTTTAGGGTGGCCGTGATGGAGGCCTGATTTTGGGTGGAAGGGTTTTAGCCGTTTAGGTCGTTTTCAATATCACCATCGTTAGTTCCATCCGATTTTTTCTGTGATTGTACGGAGTGTGATTAGGGTTTTATAAGATTAGCCGGTTTTCTTGGTTATTATTATTATTATTTAATTTTTAATTTTAATAATATCAAATATTTTAATCAAAAACTGTAGCAATTATTTAGGAAAAGATTATGAACCGATTTTTTTATATATATAACTGGAATTTTAATTAAAAAATTAGTCATATATTTAATTTATTTAGGGGTGAAAAATCTAGATCGTTGGATCGATTTGGAAAAAAACCCAATTAAAGGTCGGGATTGCCCCAAACTATTTTGCTTTAAGTATATGTTATGTTATAGATTTTACAAAGGACGGCTAAAAGGCTACAATTCATTGCTAAACCCACCACAACAAAACTGGGCCGCATTTTTCTTAAATTGGGAGGTTTAAATGTTTAATAATGAACTGGGCCTCGCAGCAATTAAATAAATGGACTGGGCTGCAGTTTCTTAGTGTTTTCCGACCCTTGATTATTTCATTAATTAAAATTAAATAATTGTATCTTTGTTGTTAATTAATTAGTTATATTTGTTTTGAGGGATGTATAATGTACCAAAATTGTACCGGTAAGTTATCTTCTCTGAATACCATTTAGATATATGCTCTTTAGTATTTATATTCCCCACACCATATATTATATATTACTATATTAGTTGTTACTCCTAATACCAGAATTATATATCAATATATATTCCCACGTGAAGTACCTTATAATTTAGGGGTGTTATTCGGACGGATTATTCGGATTTCGGATTATTCGGATTTTGACAATCTCAAGTTGATCCTTAATCCAATCCAAATAAGAAACGGATTAATCGGATACGGATTGAAAGGTTTCGGATTGGTATTCGGATTAAACGGATTTATCCGATTAAACTCAAGTTGGGCGTGTGATATCGAGTAAGACTAATTTTACGTTTAAAACAATTATATAAACAAACATAATATGTAACGATAGATCATATTATAACATTCAAACTCCAATTTCAACTTCTAACATACAACTTAATCCAAAACATATTCGTAGTTTCTAAATCAAATAAACTTCTAGATGGTACAAAAATATTACGAAGTAGTATATAGTGTAATAAAAGATTTTATTTGTGATTAATACTCTTATGGTATACATTGCATAGTGATATATTATTAAAAATATATTATTTAATTACTTAATCCTTATTCGGATTATTCGGATATATCCAAACATTTTGATTTTGACCCGTTATCCTATCCGTGTAATCCATTTAAGCAATCCATAATCCATTTAAGCAATCCGTAATCCGAATAATCCTGTCCATTTAACCTAAATCGGATTGGATCGGATGGATTATTCGGATTCGGATAAAAGTGACACCCCTACCTTATATTACCAAGAAGATGATTATTATTATTGGAGGCATAATAATTGACTTTTTTATTCGTGGAAAACGAAAAATAAATACATAAACTACATTAGCCTCGAAGGGCAATTCAATAGAGTGAATTAAAGTACGCCAAATTTAAGATGCATAAATACTATTTTACTATTGGAATATAATAATAAAAGCCCAAACGGAGTAAGTTTTTTCCAGATCAAGTTATTGAAGAGGACGAATATTTTTATTTAGATATACACGATCTAACTAAAATATTATCATGATCATTTCTGACTCTTTATCTGACCACCCAAAATTGCAGGCAATGAGATTTGAACTTAAGCCCGAAAATATCAGGACATAACTTGAAATATCTGACCACCCAAAACTGCAGGCAATAAGATATTTAGTACGACTCTCTATCTTTTAAACAATAGCTATGCTTATTCTGATACCGATACATATTATGTGATGCTTCAATTTCTTTTTATCCTTCTAATAACAATGCATATCCATCAATAGAAATAAATATGAATTATCATGGGCCGTGCTTAGCACGGCCAATGATACTACCTAGTCTCATATATATTAAACGGATGCATGTTTCCGCACGAGGCCACCTTTTGGATGTGATATATTCGAGCAAGTAGCAATAGTTTAATACTGTACTAAAATTATAGAATTAAAAAGATAAATCAAAACAAAAAAATTAAAGCGTCAATTAATGGTTCAATATAAAGAGGTCTATTTCTTCTTCTTACCCCACTTGATATGTGCCAATGAAAATTGCTCCATTCTCATCAACAGAAGTGACTATATAAACTAAATTTCCGGTTATTCATAACATGTTTTCCCCCCTTTTATTCTGGTTATTATTAATGTTGAAATGTGGTTTTTGGCAAATTATATCAAAACTTGCCTTCCCACTTACTTATGTTTTTCTCCTTTAGTGTTACCCTTCGCCGAACATTATATACTTAAAAAAGGTTTTACGTGTGTTATTAATGGCGGATTCAGAATTTTTGCTGACTGATAGCACAATCTTATTTCTATGATGTGGTGATTACCTGTCATCTAAAAAGCCGTCTACCGGATAAACAAGTCATCTTATACATACAAATATACAATAGCGATAACTGGAAGTTTGATCGATTCACACAATATACCAAAACGAAGTTGAATACACACAATATAATAGACTTTACGTTATTGCTGGAAAAATTAGATAAATTACTCATACGTACACTTATCCATATTATATGTTTATTGCATTTATATAAATGGAGCTATTTCCATGTCTTTGAAGTAGACACCGGATGGTCCTTCATCCGGCAACAAAGCAGCCATTACCACTCTTTTAGCACCTTCTCCTGCTGTAAAAAATCCCGTATTAGATGTCATATCTGTTACACAGTATCCGGGATCCACGCAATTCACAAGAATATTTGAAAACTTTCTTGCCATTAATTTTGTGTAAGCATTAACAACAACTTTCGAAACTTTATAAGCAGATAGTGTGACAGGCCACCCATTTTCATGCAACTTGTTATCCTTAAAATCCCTCAAAAACCATTCAATAATCTCGCCGAGCCTTTCTTCAGTTAACTTCCCGATATCATTTAATTCTTATTTCAAATTCTCGCTATGAAACCACTAAATACAAGACAACATTTATCATTTATCATATTCAATATAAGTGATATTGAAGCAAAAGAATTCTGCGAATATAAGTTACTTGCAGATAATTGTCCATAAACAGAGCTAACGTTCACAATTCGTGGTGATTTAGAAAGTTGAAGAAGAGGAACAAGTGCTTCTGTAACTCTTTTGGTTCCATAATAATTTATTTTCAAGCATTCTTCTCCGCACTCATAAGGTTCCTCAATAATGTCGTTGAAAAGGTCTACTTTCTCATCAATGATCAGTACTTGCGCCTAATTAATAATATCAAAAGATTACTCCAAACTTGTTAATGGTTCACGATATGGCTGGTTGATGAAGTAGACTATGTTCTACTACCTCCGTCTCAAAAATATAGTCCATGTTTCCTTTTTCGGACGTCCCAAATTAATTGTCCACTTCCAAATATAGAAAGGAAATTTTGGTCGTGATTACCATATTACCCTCAATTGAAATTGTTATTACAAACTTTAAAGAAACTATTAATTAATTGCTTAAGGGTAAAACTGACATTCTGTAAAAAGTAAGAAAGAGAAAGCAGTAATGATTGTACTTTTATTAAATCGCATGTTTTTTGTCGGTGGACAATTATTTTGGGACGGAGGGAGTATAATAATATTATTATTTTGGAAATTAGCATGATAAAAGATCTGTCCAACTTTTATCACATAAACGTACTTTTGCCAAAGAATTTTTTATGAATATACATGTTAAAAATACCAATTAAAGATCATGTTCCTTATAAGGATGTGTATAGAAAAATACTTACATATCCTCCTCTATCTTTGAACTTCTGCTCATCAACATAAATAATTCCGACTTCTGCTGCATTATTGACTTGAGTTCATTATCATTTGTTAGAAAGCATAATAATTGAGAAATGACCCATAGTTACTCAAAGCACTTGGTGTGGTCGTCATTTGGATCACACCAGACATTAGCACCAAACTAACAACTACAGTTAACCATTTTTTTTGTAGAAATCCTCATTCCGATGTGATCAAAAGGACGCCAGTCACCACCACACTGGCCATGGTGTGCACTGTTGGAAAATTTGTGGGTTTGGGTAAGATGATAATCATGAATAACTTGGATAAGACTTTGAATCGTGTACGAATCACTTTCAGATTATAGTATTTCGACCTACTATTGCCCCGGGTTACACGAAATCCACAATCGGATAAGACAAAGTCCACACTCTAGATTTCGGCAATCTAAAGTCTAGAGCAAAACATAGAAGCGGTTCATATGTATTTGTTCTTGTGATTATGAAAGACCAAATTATGTTTATATATAGATAAACCATGTGAGTTTTTGGTGAAAAGTCACACCCTTTCATGAATGGACATAATCTCATTGTGAATGGTCATATACCCTTACAAGTATATGTAAGTGACAGTTTTCCCAAACTGTCACAATTTGAATCCCTTGAACATATGTGTCTTTTCAATAGCGACAGTTAACTCTGTCACTAATATAACTGTCACACCTTTGAACCATTGTGACAATTTAGTGACTACAGAATCCTGTCACTATTGAAAACAATCAAGAATAACATTTCTTGATATACATTCACATATTTTTCATTCATTATACCTAAGACCAATTTAATTAGATTATATGAGTGTGCACCCCACAATTCCGGACTCACTATAACTTAACTTGAACTCCCTTTGGTCTCATAGAAAATCTCAATTACACTAAAATCACCAACATGCACCACAACATAGTTCATGTCAGATGATTAGGTCTTGACCCAAACTCAATTATCTAACACAAATCCTAAACCAAATAGACCCAACTCTAATAATTGAGTTTGGGCTAAAACCTAATCATGACTCCTACCAATAATAAAGTCTTCAGGAGAACCACTCCGACTGCTCTTAGGATCATGTAAAAACGGTTTTTACGACTAAAAATATTTGTAGATTCTAGTGCTTGTATTACTTGGTAATGCACCGCTTTTAAACCCTTGATGCAAATTTAAGAAATTGTGGTACATGACATGTGTCTTGTCAGCGATCAGAATCAGTCACACCGAGTCACTGATCGATCTTCAGAAGAATATTAATTAAGTTTATTTATGTCACAAACCCACCTATCAATCATGGAAAGATAAATAGAGTCGGTTTGTTTGTAGTTTAGACTTTAGAACAGAGTATATGAACTACTACTTACCAAGATATCAAGTCTTTTGAAGTTGGTTTCAATAAATTTGGCCAAATTTGCTATGCTATTTGGATCTTTGATATCAAGATGATGAAAAACGACATTCGAAACGCCACGAACTTTGAGTTTTTAGACAGCTTCAAGCCCTCGACTCTCGTTTCTAGCTGTTAATATAACTTCGATCCCGTTTAAAGCAAGTTGATGGCATATTTCGAATCCAATTCCTTTGTTTCCTCCTGTAACAACTGCATATCTGAATTTTTTTTAATGAAAACATGAATTAAGTCTGTGGGATGGATATAAGGATTATAAAAAAGAAATATTTTACTAAGAAGGAAGATTAAATATACCTTTTTTCTTCCATTTTAGCCCATTGATGTAGAATAAGAAGCAAGCCCAGCTACTTTTATATATAGCATGTATATAAATTATTTTTATCCACACAAACTCTATCTAATAATGTAAGTTATATGACTAACTTTCAAGATGCCAAAATTGAACCTTTTAAACTTATGTGATAGGGATGTATTAAAATGTCAAGTGATATCTGTTGAGGTGTTGGTCGCATGAATAATCACAAAAACAAGTATTCATGTGATATTTTTTTTCACATTTTCTGCTAAAATTAATGAGAATTATGCAACAAGTTTTGGAGACTAATATTACCTAGCTCTCTGTGCTGAATTACACAGACTCAATTGTATCTTCTGTCTTCATCAACTCGGTTTTCTCAAAGTTGTGTGATTTTTATTCTACATAAACCTCGAATCGCAAACTCATGCTTAATATTACCGTAAACTCATTGCTAAATGGATCCTTTAATAAACCGAGTAAAATAACTCGAATCGCAAAAGTAGAGAGAGAAAAATAAAATACTATGATCAAAAAGTTCCCATCCCGATATTGTAAAAATATTAGAAAGTAAATCTACTTGCCCTACCCAGAAACCAAGCTAAAATTATAATCCGTTAGTTGGAACAAATATCTCCTAAACACGTTAAAATCTCACATATAATGTGAACACATAAAATGTACCAATTCATACCTTAAGCATTGGATTATAAATCCAAATACGATGTTTATGTCTTCTCGGCAAATGAAGACACAAATATATAATTGAGCTGATAATTGCTTTGGAGCTTGCAAATTTTTTACAATTTAAAATATGGACTTTTAAAGATAAAAGAGTATATTGTGTTAAATGTGTTTTTATATGCCAAATAACTATGGTTAAAGATAAAAGATGATTTTATTTATACAATTTTAGTATTTAATTTTGGATGACAAAACATTTAATACAGTAAGTAAATCAATTTTAGCATAATGTGTCATAAGAAAGAACGTTATTTTGACATTAATATTGTTGAAAATGAATACACTGAAAACATTAATATTGTTGAAAATGTAATCCATATCAGATCCATTAAACATCCATATCCATCACAAATAGATCTGGATGGATGGATGTTTACCGGGTCGGATGAAAAATTGTCATGCCTAGATATATTCGAGCAAGTAGCAATAGTTTAATATATACTGTACTAAAATTATAGAATTAAAAATGATAAATCAAAACAAAAAAATTAAAGTGTCAATTTCTTCTTCTTACCCCACTTGATATGTGCCAATTAAAATTGCTCCATTCTCATCAACAAAAGTGACTATAAAAATTAAATTTCCGGTTATTAATAACATGTTTTTCCCCCTTTTATTCTGGTTATTATTAATGTTGAAATGTGGTTTTTGGCAAATTATATCAAAACTTGCCTTCCCACTTATGTTTTTCTTCTTTAGTGTTACCCTTCGCCGAACATTATATACCTAAATAAGGTTTGACATGTGTTATTAATGGCGGTTTCAGAATTTTTGCTGACTGGTAGCAAAATCTTATTTCTATGATGTGGTGATAACCTGTCATCTAAAAAACCGGCTACTGGATAAACAAGTCATCACATACATACAAATATACAATAGCGATAATTGGAAGTTTATTCGATTCACACAATATACCAAAACGAAGTTGAATACACATAATAATATGATAAACTTTATGTTATTGATAGATAAATTAGATACGTTACTCATACGTACACTTATCCATATTATATGTTTATTGCATTTATATAAATGGAGCTATTTCCATGTTATCAAAGTAGACACCGGATGGTCCTTCATCCGGCAACAAAGCAGCCATTACCACGCTTTTAGCACCTTATCCTGCTGTAAAAGGTCCCGTATTAGATGTCATATCTGTTACACAGTATCCGGGATGCACGCAATTCACAACAATATTTGGAAACTTTCTTGCCATTAATCTTGTGTAAGCATTAAGAGCAGCTTTCGAAACTTTATAAGCAGATGGTGTGACAGGCCACCCATTTTCACGCAACTTATTATCCTTAAAATCCCTCAAAAACCATTCAATAATCTCACCGAGCCTTTCTTCAGTTAACTTATCGATATCATTTAATTCTTCTTTCAACTTCTCACTATGAAACCACTAAATACAAGACAACATTTATCATATTCAATATAAGTGATATTGAAGCAAAAGAATTCTGCGAATATAAGTTACTTACAGATAATTGTCCATACACAGAGCTAACGTTCACAATTCGTGGTGATTTAGAAAGTTGAAGAAGAGGAACAAGTGCTTCTATAACTCTTTTGGTTCCATAATAATTTATTTTTAAGCATTCTTCTCCGCACTCATAAGGTTCCTCAATAATGTCGTTTGAAATGTCTACTTTATCATCAATGATCAGTAGTTGCACCTAATTAATAATAACAAAAGATTACTCCAAACTTGTTAATGGTTCACGAATGGCTGGTTGATGAAGTAGATTATGTTCTATAATAATATTATTATTTTGGAAACTAGCATGATAAAAGATCTGTCCAACTTTTATCACATAAACGTACTTTTGCCAAAGAATTTTTTATGTATATACATGTTAAAAATACCAATTAAAGATCATGTTTCTTATAAGGCTGTGTATAGAAAAATACTTACATATCCTCCTCCATCTTTGAACTTCTGCTCATCAACGTAAATAAGTCCAACTTCTGCTGCATTATTGACCTGAGTTCATCATCATTTGTTAGAAAAGATGATAATAGAGAAGTGACCCATAGTTACTCAAAGCACTTGGTGTGGTCGTCATTTGGATCACACCAGACATTAGCACCAAACTAACAACTACAGTTAACCATTTTTTTTTACAGAAATGCTCATTCCGGTGTGATCAAAAGGACGCCAGTCACCTCCACACTAGCCATGGTGTGCACCACAGCGTGGTTCGTGTCAGATGATTAGGTCTTGACCCAAACTCAATTATCTAACACAAATCCTAAACCACATAGACCCAAATCTAATAATTGAGTTTGGGCCAAAACCTAATCATGATTCCTACCAATAATAAAGTCTTCAGGAGAACCACTCCAAGTGCTCTTAGGATTATGTAAAAACGGCTTTTACGACTATAATTATATGTAGATTCTAGTGCTTGTATTACTTGGTAATGCACTGGTTTTAAACCCTTGATGCAAATTTAAGAAATTGTGGTACATGACATGTGTCTTGTCAGCATCAGAATCAGTCACACCGAGTCACTGATCTTCAGAAGAATATTAATTAAGTTTATTTAAGTCAAAAACACACCTATCGATCAATCATGGAAAGATAAATTGAGTCGGTTTGTTTGTAGTTTAGACTTTAGAACCGAGTATATGAACTACTACTTACCAAGATATCAAGTCTTTTGAAGTTGGTTTCAATAAATTTGGCCAAATTTGCTATGCTAATTGGATCTTTGATATCAAGCTGATGAAAAACAACATTCGAAACGCCACGAACTTTGAGTTTTTGGACAGCTTCAAGCCCTCGACTCTCGTTTCTAGCTGTTAATATAACTTCGATCCCATTTAAAGCAAGTTGATGGCATATTTCGAATCCAATTCCTTTGTTTCCTCCTGTAACAACTGCATATCTGAAATTTTCAAATGAAAACATGAAATAATTAATTTGTGGAATGGAATTAAGAGGATTATAAAAATAGATGTTGTTAGTAAAAGAAGGAAGATTGAGTATACCTTTTTTCTTCCATTAGCTCACTGATGTAGAATACGAAGCAAGCCTAGCTACTTCTATATATAGCAATAATAGCATGTATATAAGGTATTTTCACGGGAAAATCACAAATTTGATCCTTTGACCAAACTTGTTTAACAAAATAATCCATTGACTTTGGTTTTTAACAAAGTAATCCACTGATTCGCGCTACAGTACACGAGCATGACGTACACACATTAAGACAAACCAAAAACTTTATTTTTTCAAAATCTGTGGGCCCGACATGTATGTGTGTCAGGCGGCTCCAAAGGAAAAAAAGAGAGGGCGCGAGTGATGATTGTTTTTTTATAATATATTATATTATTCATATTTAATTAACATAGTATTCCGTTTTTCTTTGATAACTTTTTATATACTATGTATAAAATAATTCCGAATATATATTTATGATCAGTGCAATTTTATCTACATTTCGACCTAAGTTTTATCGTCATATGTTATGTATTTCACGAAAGCATTTTTTTCGACTAAAAAAATGCTTTCGTTAAATACATAACATGTGACGATAAAATTTAGGTCGAAATGTAGATAAAATTGCACTGATCATGAATATATATTCGGAATTATTTTATACATTGTATATAAAAAGTTATCAAAGAAAAACGGAATACTACGTTAATTAAATATGAATAATATCTCTCTTATCTATTAAAGGAGGAGGTTAATTACTTAATCTCCTCCTAAATCAACTTTCAAAAGTTAATCCCCACCCTTTATTGTCTAAACCCATTTAATCATAGCCCTTGATTATCATTAAGAAACTGATTAATTAATCTCAAAAGATTAGGACTCTTTTTTTTCCAAATTTACCCTCATTTGTCACGTATCAAACCCTTCCCTTTTGTTTCAAAACAGCCGGCCAATCCAAATACAGAACATCAAAATGAAAACAATCGCCAGCCAATCCAAACTCAGAACATCAAGTCGAAAACAATCGGCCAATCCCAACCCAGAACATCAAATCGATTCAAATGGATGCACTGCTCAAGAGTCCCCAATTGGTTTATTCAACTATTTCCTAAGAAAACGAAGATTTCAACGAATGGAATGGATCCAATCTGCCGCGATTTTGTATAGAAACTAATTAAAATTCGCAACCGTGTCCCACGCTCCTGGTAGATGAAGGTGCAATCTATTCTTATTTGATTCTCCATTTTCTTGATTAGTGTTAAGTACTCACAATTCTGTATGATTGCACATATATGCCAATTGTATCCATCATAGTTTTGGGAAACACACCAAGTGTTTGTTGTAATGCCTCAAAGGGATACAATATTACATTAACAAGGGTTGAATTATATTTTACAATATCTACTGCGATTATTTTGTGTGTATATCCGCAGGACTTATATTCTCACAAAACTATATTTTAGTATAATGGATGAGCAGATATGTCATTCATGGTTTTATGTA
The DNA here is from genome assembly GCA_949592205.1 of Helichrysum umbraculigerum. Classification (NCBI taxonomy): domain Eukaryota; kingdom Viridiplantae; phylum Streptophyta; class Magnoliopsida; order Asterales; family Asteraceae; genus Helichrysum; species Helichrysum umbraculigerum. Next base: position 6,190,913 of record CATIUR010000004.1, on the reverse strand, counting down.
CATGATGAACTATTACGTGTTAATGTTTGATTGTTTATATCAGGTCTTGGTCAATCATTGGATTCGTCCTAGGTATTGACTAATTGTTGTTTAAATTACATGTCTAGCTAGATTAGTATTAGTCAATGAACAGTCTTAGAGGTTCTGATTCCTAATAGTAAGACATAAACTGTTGCTGTTGCTCAGGTGATGTTTAGAATAAATGTAGTGTTAGCATTAGGATTAAATGATTAATTGGTCTATAATGTCAGGCTTACTGCAGTGAAAAAGTAAAAGGTTTCATGTACATTCAGTTCAATTGACGTAACAAAAGGGTTTCAGACACACATAAATCACTTAATGTAAGTCATCTTTATGATATTTTTTATGCCCCTTTTTCTATATTGTGAGAACTGATGATAAACAGGTACAGGTATGCTACGAAGAAGCTGGAAACGCCAATGAGAACCGATGGAGTTTCTGTCCAGATCATGTATTGTTCTCGCAGCTCACTTTCAAAGGTAACCTTCTCTGAGATTATTTTGTATTCTTCTGTATACTTATGAATTTTATTGTAAACAATGGTAGTTTTCATCAATCGGGAATTCTGATCACTCAAGGAATTAAAGAATAATTTTGTTGTTGCTTAAAACAGATTGTTGTAGGGAAACCATGTGCATGATGATGGTGATTCTGTATTTTTGGGAGGTTTATATCAGATTCAGTAGCTTGAAAAGTTAACTTATTTTTTGTGAAAGTTTTAGTCATATTTATAGCCATATCTCTAGATACAACAAAGGTGTTTGTAGCTCTTATTTGTCATGGGCATCTGCTGAATCAGAGCTTATGTGCTCTAGATTTATATCCTTATATATCACAAAATGCTTCGGTGACAAAATTGCTTCACCATGGCCAGGTTCATTTGAAGAGTGCAAATGAGTAATTGATTTAGTTTCCAAAATGTAAAAAATGAAAGTGTATCAGGGCCACATGAAGTAGCAACTTTAAGTTATTGTGGGTCTATTCCCTCATCTGAATATTTATCTTTGTGCCTTTCATGTACAATGTTTATATTAGATCATGGTATCTGAGGTTTATCTAAAGAAAATCAGTGTTAATACGATAACCTCATTGCTACACAAGTAACCTCAAAATTGTTTATATCAGGTCTTGGTCAATCATTGGATTCGTCCTAGGTATTGACTAATTGTTGTTTAAATTACATGTCTAGCTAGATTAGTATTAGTCAATGAACAGTCTTAGAGGTTCTGATTCCTAATAATAAGACATAAACTGTTGCTGTTGCTCAGGTGATGTTTAGAATAAATGTAGTGTTAGCATTAGGATTAAATGATTAATTGGTCTATAATGTCAGGCTTACTGCAGTGAAAAAGTAAAAGGTTTCATGTACATTCAGTTCAATTGACGTAACAAAAGGGTTTAAGACACACATAAATCACTTAATGTAAGTCATCTTTATGATATTTTTTATGCCCCTTTTTCTATATTGTGAGAACTGATGATAAACAGGTACAGGTATGCTACGAAGAAGCTGGAAACGCCAATGAGAACCGATGGAGTTTCTGTCCAGATCATGTATTGTTCTCGCAGCTCACTTTCAAAGGTAACCTTCTCTGAGATTATTTTGTATTCTTCTGTATACTTATGAATTTTATTGTAAACAATGGTAGTTTTCATCAATCGGGAATTCTGATCACTCAAGGAATTAAAGAATAATTTTGTTGTTGCTTAAAACAGATTGTTGTAGGGAAACCATGTGCATGATGATGGTGATTCTGTATTTTTGGGAGGTTTATATCAGATTCAGTAGCTTGAAAAGTTAACTTATTTTTTGTGAAAGTTTTAGTCATATTTATAGCCCTATCTCTAGATACAACAAAGGTGTTTGTAGCTCTTATTTGTCATGGGCATCTGCTGAATCAGAGCTTATGTGCTCTAGATTTATATCCTTATATATCACAAAATGCTTCTTGTGTTGCCTCAAGTTCTACGGACATGAAAATTGTGATGAGTTGGTCAAAATTGCCAAGGTAAAGATCTTAAATGCCTTAGCTGTTGACCCATTTATGATATGAGTTTGTCTAGCCTCAACTTTATACCGCTTATTTTGTGTCGGGTCAATTTGAGCCATCCATCGAAGTAAATTTTTGTAGTAATGGAATCTTATGGTTGTATATGGTTTTGTTCTTTTGGGATTGGTGTTACTTAGAGACGAGTTAAATACTTATATATAGAGGTATCACTTTGAGCAAGATCCACATCTCACTGCCCTTGTCTATTTATGTTGTTTTATATAAACATTTAGTGAATTAAATAAAAGTCAAAATTATCTATTTATGTTACTTGTGTAGCAATGAGGTTATCGTATTAACACTGATTTTCTTTAGATAAACCTCAGATACCATGATCTAATATAAACATTGTACATGAAAGGCACAAAGATAAATATTCAGATGAGGGAATAGACCCACAATAACGTAAAGTTGCTACTTCATGTGGCCCTGATACACTTTCATTTTTTACATTTTGGAAACTAAATCAATTACTCATTTGCACTCTTCAAATGAACCTGGCCATGGTGAAGCAATTTTGTCACCGATTTCTTCACGTAAGATCTCCTGTTGAAATGTGATTGGTGTTTTGAGCTTCATTATTTACTACAGTTATTAAGCTATAAGGTTCAATCAGTTGTTTTTGGCCATCAGATGCTGGAATGATCTGTGAATTTCAAACTTTCCTGCAATCAGAAACGCTATCAGGTACAATCCATTTGGTTATAAGCTTTACCATTAATATATTAAAATCTTTTCTTTTTATAATTTATATTTTCTTTTCGGATTCTAGAATTCAACAAAAGTTATGGTTTTTTTGATGTTGGTTATATATTATTCAGTATACTGTAATTTGCTGCGGTAGTTCTTAATCCTTTGTTGGCTTTTTCGAAATTTAAATAATGAAGATGTTGATGCTGGGTTTGAATTGATATAACTAATATTTTATGAATTTCTGATGTGTTTTAGTTGATATCTTATGAATTTCTTATTCGCACATTTAAATAGGTTATGCGATCTTGCCTTGCAATATGTATCAACAGAAAGGAGGTCAACTCTTGCCACAATTCAAGAGCACATCATTGCTGAACCACTTGGTCCTTTGTGTTTAGGTAACATCTTGCTTTTAAATTTTTTACTTTGAAGTATCTCAAAGTGGCAATTTGACCCAATTGCTTATGGATGGGTTGGTTTGGGTTGTGTTTTATCAAGCAGGTAAAAAAACATTAGCTTAAAAGCCGACCAAAATCAATTTTTTATGTTTTCGAGCTCTTGAAAGTAATGCAGAAGTTAGAATTGACTATAGCAAAGTGTGCGACCAAGTATGGTAAAAGTATCATGAGGTACGTGTCTTTATCACAGCCACCAGTTTGGTCTTTCATGTGCATCATATTCGATAATATACCTGTTTCAAATTCCCTGGGTTCATTTTAATTTTCCTATAATCTTTGGATGATATTTTGTAAGCTTGTAAGCTTACATTATAATGGTATACGAGACCCTTAAATCGGATTAATGTATGTTTTTTGGTCTGACGTGTAGTTATACACTCGGATAGTTCGTAGGCATGAACTTGATATTCTCAAAGAGTACATAGTCAAATACCCTTATACATTTGAAGATTTAAATCCGATTTTTGACCATATAATTTGAAACTAGCAAAATGGGTAGCTCACGGGTTGGGTTACAAGACAAAATAGGTGATTCTTGGTATGGGTCAAAATGGGACTGTTTCTGTGTCCAAAATAATGAGTAATAGGTTTGAGGATGTCAGTACATATATCTACTCGTGGATCATTGAGATTGAGTATTGAAAAGTATTGTGTATACTACAATGTATTCATTGTTTTAGTCGATGAAACTTATGTGTTGTTTGTTCAAAAAAGAAAAGAAAAACTATTGAATAGAATGATTCAGGAGGTTTTACGGATAAAAGTTAGTTAAATTTATTCGTCTTTTGCATGCTGATAAGCTATGGAAGTCTCGGTTACAGATTCTTTTAAGGTCACTTTGTTTCATACATTCTCATGGATCCTACACGAAAAGTTACAGCGAAGAGTGCACTTTAAGGTTATATGGGATGTGCCATGATCTCCAGTTATGAAGATTTAGTTGTTAGAAAAGGTAACCCTTACACCATAAACTATACGACATTTATATAGTACTACAATTAAATTGCAACATCATATGTAGCAGGAAACATGACAAGTTGCCTAGCCTAAACTACTTAAATTGCGTCATCATATGTATCTGGAAACATGACCAATTATAAAACATTAATCTCTCTAAAGGACTATATTTCAAGTTCTGCTGTAGTATATTAGTAGTTTTACATAGGACCAAATAATTTTACATATGACCAAAATCCTAGTACATTAATAAAACGAAATACCCTCTCTTTTGCTATCAGCCTAACAAAACTTTTTAAAGCCTATACAAATACCTGATAAAAACTTAGAATCTGACAATGTTGAATAGTAGGGATGTAAAGGTCAAAGACCACATATTGCTAAGAATTGGGGATCATTTATGATCTATAGCCCTGATTAAGCATATAATTGAAAATAAAAATGGATTTTAACAAAGAACCTTCAAGGGGAAGATCATTGTTTGCCACTACAAACACTGTTAAGTGACATGTACTAAATTAATTGTACATCTTAACCCGTTACCCATTTAACACCCCGACCGTTTTGTCACCTCTAAAAAATAGGTAACATTATTAAAAATGGGTTGTCATGTCCAACATGTCCAACGAAGGGACTCAAAAGTATTCTATATCACGCTTCTTGGTTGTTGGCTTGTGGGTTTAAGCTTGAGCATTGACTTGCTGCAATTGGCGACTAATAAATTGGTTTAGTTATGCGTACAACAAAATGTGCAGGACTGGGAAATTTTGTAGGCGTATTTAACTTGGTTTACGTGAAATTATGCACCTCAATTCCCTATTTGATGTCATAAATAGTTTTTACGGGGTCAGTTTGGACCTCGCGTCAAAATGAAGTGTTTTAGTCCGAAAATTCTTGATTCATTACCCAACTCGCCCGTCTTGCAACCTCCTTATAATCATAGTTAACATCCCCTTAGTTTTCTATTTGTTTTATGAAACATTCATGTGTGTACTGAAGTATTGCCTATTTTTTCATTCAATCCTACTGATATGCTCTAATGCACACAACATTGACCTTGAAAAATGATGGTATGATGCATAGTATTAGAAAAATTGCACCCAATCAAGTAACGTGATTCACAATTCCTCACTAATTTTTTATGGTACATATTATCTTTTAAATTCATTACAAAAAGTTATTTTAATCAACTTCTACTACTGAAGCTTATTTAGTAAATATATTTACTTTTAATTTATTTGCAATGTGACTACTTTTGTATTGCATTGAAGGGTAATGATATTTCGTTCTTTATAGGTGTTAACGAATGCTTTGACACTGTTTTTTTCATAGTGACAGCATGGATGGAAAACACAACATAACTGGAAGTAAAGATGACTTAGTTTTGGTTTGGAGATGGAAGAGGTAAAATTGTATTGTACAGGCATATAATAGCAAATTACAGCATCTAAGAAAATCATGTAGGCCGGAGATATTTATTTGAGGAATATATATTTGTGTATTACTACCCATAGCTTTCATTGCGATTTGGTTTGGTGAGTCCACTTTTTACATTTAGTAGGACTGGAAAAACGATGCTTTACATAATGGATGGATGCATATAGAATAATTAGTTAGGCTCTCAAGCTAAGGTTGTGGGTTGTGATAAAACTATAATCTGAATAGATCTTTTGCAATCTTGGTTGAATAAATTCAGAAATAACTTAATCGTTAATCTGGTTTGTGCAGGTTTATTATTGAGAATTAAATCGTTATATGGATTCTGGATGCAAGAGTTTAAAGCTATAGTGGATCTTTGGTCAAGAGTAAAAGATGGAAGACTTTCAGAGCAATTCGTGTGAAGTACAAGGGCTGAAAGTGCATAAGTCAAGAATATAAGGGCCAAATAATCACTTATCTAAAGCTATAATACAAATGCGTAATATGCGTTTTTCTAATTTGATCAACTCAATTATTTTGATCGATCTATACATATCTTTATTTTATTTTATTATATTTACTAACTAAGGACCCGTAACAATGCGGATTTCGACATTTGATTTTGTCAATTGTGCAATTAAAAGTTTAAATTTAAATGAAACTGTACAAAGAAACATATTAATATACAATACAATTGCCAACTAATAATATATACTTCCCCCGTCCCAAAATGATTGTTCTGTTTTGACTTTGTGAAGTCTTTCTTTTCAACTTTGACCTTTAAATTTTTTTGTGTGTTAATAATACTTGATGCAAAATATATGAATGGATTGAGTTTTAAATGTATTTTCATTGATATAATTTTCATCAAAATGTTATATAACACAGACAAAAATATTTAAGGTCAAAGTTGAAAAAGAAAAACTTCAATAAGTCAAAACATAAGTTGTTTCAAGCAATTTATCCTTGAACGTCAAAGAGTACCAAACATAGATGATTCTTACCAATAGATCATACCACATAAGTTATTTCAAAGACCATTTGGCCATCCCGTCATAATGGAGGATCATGGATAAACTTAACCATCACAGTTACTATCACAACAACTAAAGATGATATTGCACATAACAATATAGGTGTCGGCTCTCTCTTAAAGTTACGTTCACTCTGCCTATCAATATTGTAATATTGAGAACTCAAAAAGAACTAAGATACATGGCCTAGACTCCCAGAGTGACTTCTTTTCCTCACTTAAAGTCAACATTTTCGAAGTGGACTACAAAGGTGATTTACTTTCCACTTAATGCATCCTAATTTGCAACGCTTATGATCTGTTCTCTTAGAAAACTAACATGGCTCTGATTATTCATAGTGGTTGGATAGCCATGGTAACCAGGTACATATTTTTTTTGCGTACCTGTTTTTTTTTTTTACTTTATAAATAGTTAATTGAGAAACAAATTGAGACTTCAAATGATAAATACAAGAAAATACAGTGTTTTCTAAATAAAATTTATATTGATGAAAAAGTGTTACTTCAGAGAGTCACAAGATTGCAGGAGTCTATTTCATAAACAATGATTTGAGATTGAGATACTGTCACATCTTTGACCAATTGCCCATAATTGTTCACATACATGTATCAGAATTCCAACGCAATGGGTAACTTGGAAGCGGTAGAAGACTACGTACTTCATGTATTGTATAAGCAAATCAATTATCGTTCAAAGTTATGAAGTTTGATTTGTCATAACTATCCTATTGTTACTTTGTATTGCATTACTAAATTACAGTTATTTATATTGACAATTTTTACTCATTACTAAATTTTGTTAACTTCACTATGTGTAGGCTGATTATCTTCGCAATAAAAAAAATTAGAAATTCATGACGTATTGAGTTGGCATGGCAACCTATATCAGAATACTTTGCACGACTTCTGGCTTTCAGTACTATATGGGTTGCAAGGCCGCACGCATCCCAGATAACGTGATGCGATCACCTTTTTCATTCATACTTTAATGTTTTCATTTACTAAGCTAACATGTTGATGTTACAGTACATGCCGAATATTATTCATGTTTTCATTTATGAACTTATATTTGTGCAGCTTTTGGTGATAAGATCACAACAACTTTAACATAATCACACACAAATTAATTATTGTAAACTAATGATAATATGAAAAAGGTATAATGATCTCGCCCGCAAATTTTGCGGGTTATGATCTAGTAATATATTAAAAAAAACAATCCTCACTCGCGCCCTCTCTTTTTTTCCTTTGGAGCCGCCTGACACACATATACGCCGGGCCCACAGATTTTTGAAAAAATCAGGTTTTTGGTTTGTCTTATTGTGTGCGCGCCATGCTCGTGTACTGTAGCGCGAATCAGTGGATTACTTTGTTAAAAACCAAAGTCAATGGATTATTTTGTTAAACAAGTTTGGTCAAATGATCAAGTTTGTGATTTTCCCTATTTTCACTCATGCTTAATATTACCGTAAACACATTGCTAAATGGACCCTTTAATAAACCAAGCAAAATAACTCGAATTGCAAAAGGAGAGAGAGAGAAAATACTACGATCAAAAAGTTCCCATCCCGATAATAATTAGAAAGTAAATCTACTTGCCCTGCCCAGAAACCAAGCTAAAATTATACTCCCTCCGTCCCATAGTGAATGCAAAATATTCAACTATTATTTAATAGTTGATGCAAAATTTACGAATTGATTGGGTTTTGAATGTATTTTCATTGGTATAATATGCATCAACTATTATATAATATAAACAAAAATATTAAAGGTCAAAGTTGTCAAATAAAGACTCCAAAAGTCAAAATAGGATAATAAAACTGGGACGGAGGGAGTAATCCGTTAGTTAGAACAAATATCTCCTAAACACATTAGAATCTCACATATACCGTGAACACATGTAATGTACCGATTCATACCTTAAGCATTGGATTATAAATCCAAATACGATGCTTATGTCTTCTCGGCAAATGAAGATACAAATATATAATTGAGCTGATAATTGCTTTGCAGCTTGTAAATTTTTTACAATTTAAAATATGGACTTTTTAAGATAAAAGAGTATATTGTGTTAGATGTGTTTTTATATGCCAAATAACTATGGTTAAAGATAAAAGATGATTTTATTTATACAATTTTAGTATTTAATTTTTGATGACAAAACATTCAATACAGTAAGTAAATCAATTTTAGCATAATGTGTCATAAGAAAGAACATTCTTTTAACATTAACTAGATTATAACCCGCGATTTCGCGAGATGTTACGTATTCTATATACAGTGTTTGTTTAATTTTGCAGTCATCACTGTCACTTATAGCGTTTTCTGGTGGTGTATGTTGTTTTAGTGTATTTTATTAGTATGACATATTCGGTTTAGATTTGTCCATAGGAAATATTAACGTATGAATGAGTGGATTTTGAGATTCATTTGAATCAATTAATTAATACCAAAGGAAGAATAATAATAATGTGTTGATAATAACGGTTTGTTTCGTAGTATGAATTTGATTGTTTTTACATCCGTCTTTTTTAAATATTTGCTTTTAACGTATGATGATTTTATTTTTATTATCTTGCTACTCATACTTGATACTAAGACAATATTGAAGGGAACGACTGGCACCTAACAATACAAATAACTTACAAACTCTGTTAGCTTTTTTCTCGGCCGTCTTTTTCTAGCGGCTTCACGACTCTAAGCAAGTCCGGGTAATTTTCTTAAGTGATATTAGAAGAAGAAGTAAGAAACAAAAAAGGTTATATAACTTGGCAAACAATTGCATACATCTGCGGTGAGGCTAATGAAGTCATTTAGTGTTGATCGAGCGTTGCCGATTATGTAAATCAAATACTTATTCAAAGATGTGATTATTTAGTAATCTATGGTGGATCACTGAAGTTGGTTTAATGATGTCTTAGAGATATAGATGTAAGAACTTGATATGAATTTATTTCGTAATCGAATACATGACGATACCAAACATAGAAAATGATAGTAATAACGACACTAATTCACGATGGAAAAACAACTTTATATTTATAGCAAAAATCATGTAGTAACACATTTTTTAGGCACCACGTTGGTATAAATCTAATGGTAGCACTGTTTTCACTCATACAAATGACCAATTCAATAAGAGAGTAGAGTGGTCCAACTAAATATAGTTGCCCATCATAGTTCTATGAGCTGTGAGATCTTATCCAATTGATGCTTGGATAATCACCAACTTTATGAGAAAAATGTTTAATAAGCATGAAGACTGTAAACCTGCCAAGGAAGAATTATGATCCAAATAAAAACAATCGATCAAATATTCAATAAGCACTTAAGTACGTTTTTTCAGTGACTATGCTGCATTGGATCGAATTTAGCATACTGTTGCCAGTTTGGTTGAGAATTTTCAAATAATTCCATGTTCGATAGGAAGTATAATAACTTTGGTTGTCATTGGATGCTTACAACTTGATAGTATGATTGATATACAACAATATTTTTCGAAAAAACGATATACATACGTCACATCTTTTAGTTCTACACTGTTTAAAATTAAAATTGATTATATGTATACTGTGTATAGATTACTACGATACAAGCTAAGTCAATTATTTGTAATAATCTTATATTCATTTATGCTCTAAACATCATTAAAATTTAGAAAACCGCAGATTTAAACAAAATGACTATATATTGATCACATGAACCAAAACGTCATGTAAACACCAAAAAAATATGATAAACCAAATGGTTACACTGAAAATACTTGTTTCCAAACTACACCAAACTATTTAAATCAAATGAAAGAATCAAATACATGAACCAACCAAAGAACAAAGGCTACTCCATTTGACCAATGTAACATCAGCACCAAGACTTTCTAATCTTTGAGAAAAATGGAAATACGTTGGCAAGAAGCAAGATCATTATTCTTGATACACAATGAGATATGGTGCTTCGAGTGGCGGATCCAGGAATTTTGTTTAGGGGGGCCTTGGCAATTGGCACTAGAGGTATCACTAATACATGTTGAATAACGGGTCAAAACGAGTCAGGTAAAAAAAACATATAACTATATCAAAAGTCACTTTTAAAGAACAAATATGAAAATTTCTAACAAGATAAGTTATAACACCCCATATTTTTTTTTTAAACCTGGAAGCGTTGGATAAATATGTACATATAATTTACATTATCAAAACTTGATGCTACATCCTAATACATATAATAATTACACATAAAATCAAAAGATTTAAGTTTAGGTGTTATATTTTACATAACCATATTTAAAACATCGTTCAAAACTGTCAGAGTAATAAGTAGCCAAAACATTCTTCTAAGCCCCCAACTTCTTATCTTTAAACAGATCAAAACGAACAACCTGCAAGAAGTTTAAGCGGTGGGATTAGCACGAAGCTAAGTGAATAGACTTATAGCAAACAGTCTAACTTAGTAATAATAATCAATTTACAATAACTCTTATGGTAAACACAATATCAGAGAGGATCGGTGGTTCTTGAGGTAACCCTCATGCCGCGGTGGCCCTCAAGAACGCTTGTAACCAGCTGTATTTGGCCGATACAGGAAACCGATAAGCTAGTGTACTATTTACTCACACAATACAGTTTCCATAACAACACATGTGCAAGAACCTGTATTGGCTAATTAATAGTAGCCTTAAGCCCAATAACATTTGACCTCTCTTTATGCACATATACGCACATGGCAATATAGCAATTAGTAATAATATTTGGGCAGCATGACAGGCAACAGTATAATCAGTAAACCACAATTACTTGTTGTAATCTTAATCATTACAACTAAATTATACTGAGAGTATAAATCCACTCACCTGTCTTTTCAAGCCTTCAACTCAAAGATCTTATATTATTGAGTTCTGGGATTATCTGAAATACAATAAAACAATAGAATTATCAACTTGTTTCAAATATCCATAAGATTATAAAATTACATCAATCATTTAAATTCTAACAATCGAGTTAATTATATGCTAACACAAGTATTGGTATTAAACCTACATGTATATAACTTAATTTAATACATGTTAGCAATTGAATACTAATTTAAGTGATGTAAACATAATGCACAACCAAATAATACAACAAAATGCAAGTAAAAGTAATCATTCAGCACTGCAGTGGGAATACGTACCGTATTCATGGGAATACGTCCGTATTCAAAGGAATACGACCGTATTCATTCGAATACGCCGTATTCCCAACCCATTTTCAGCCTCACTTTTGCTCAGACCTGAAATAAGAGAATACGTTTGGGAATACCCCAAGGAATACGCCGTATTCCCGGGAATACGACCGGATTCCCTGAAATAACAGCTCAGTGCAGTAGCAGGTTTCCTGCACTTCTCAAACTCGAACCAAAATTTCCAAAATGACTAAATTTCAATTTCTATCACTTTCTGGACTAAGTTTAAGCATCCATAACCTCTTATGAACATGTAGTAACATCTAATAACAATTATTTTCCATTCAATTCATCAATTCATGATTTATACTATAAACACTTAAACCCTAACTTTGGTAATCAATCAAAGCTATGAAATCAGTAATAAGAGTAACATACAACATCATATAATCATCATTCAATCCTCTTATCTCAACTTACTAACTCAATCTCATACCAAAGTCAAGAATCACTCAATTTCTCATAAAATCAAGCTCAAAAGAATAAGATACTTACCAAATGAAGAACACAAGATTGAGGATGATGATGAGTAAAGTAAGATGTTTAAAATGAAAGCTAGCAATCAATTTTAGTTCCTTGCTAATTTAATTCTTGAGGTTTGTAGGTTTTGTGTAGTTTGAAGATGAAATTATTTAGGGAAGAAGAATTGAGATAAAAAGGAGGTCGGCCTCCATAAACCGACTCCTACAATTTTGGGTATTTTATACCCGTCTTAAATCTATTGTCCGGAACCTAAATACCAATTGCGAGAAACTTATTTTATTTTACCGTCAAGTAAAACTATATAAATCGAGTAATAATTTACTAGTCACAATTAATCAATTGATCAAATTATCTAAGTTTCAAACAAATACATATAACTGCACATAATTTCTTATAACATATAAAATAATTATATCAAATAAAAGAAATTACCAGTTAATATCTAGGCCCAAGGAGTGGATGTTACAAATCTCCCCTCCTTAAGGAGATTTCGTCCCCGAAATCTCGCCATGACCAAAAAGAGTCGGATAACGAACTTTCATGCTATCCTCCGTTTCCCAAGTAAGATTAGAGCCAAGACTATGCTTCCACTCTACCAAAACCATAGGAATTTATTTCTTTCTAAGTTTGGTCACTTTTCTGTCTAAAAGTTTAACAGGCTCTTCTAATAGCTTTCTATTCTGGTCAACTCTTAGATCACGCAATGGAAGGATTTGGGATTGATCCTCCACATTACATTTCCTTAAATAACAAACATTAAAAGTATCGTGAATACCCGATAATTCAGGAGGAAGATCTAAGGCAACTGTTTGATCATTAACAACTTGCCTTACTTTAAATGGGCCAATAAATCTAGGGGCTAACTTTCCTCGTTTCCCGAAACGAATAACGCCTTTCCATGGTGAAACCTTTAAATATACCATTTCACCTTCAACGAAAGATACAGGACGACGACGAGGATCAGCATATTGCTTTTGTCGATCTCTGGCAGCTTTCAGTCTTTCACGAGCAATAGACACCTTATCGGCAGTAATTTGAACAATGTCGGGACCGGAAAATTGTTTCTCTCCAGCTTCAAGCCAACAAGTAGGAGTTCGACAACGTCTTCCATATAACATTTCATAGGGAGGCATGCCAATACTAGAATGATAAGAGTTGTTATACGCAAATTCCACTAATGGTAAATGAGTATCCCACGAGCCACCATATTCAAGAATACAAGCGCGAAGCATATCCTCAAGAGTTTGAATCGTTCTTTCTGATTGACCATCTGTCTGAGGATGATAAGCAGTACTTAGATTTACACGAGTACCCAATTCATGTTGAAGACTTCGCCAGAAATGAGAAATAAAGCGAGAATCACGGTCAGAGACAATCGATAAAGGAATACCATGGCGAGAGACAATTTCATTAATATATAATTGGGCCAATCGAGATAAAGATGCCGTCTCACTGGTAGCAAGAAAATGCGCGCCTTTTGTCAATCTGTCAACGATAACCCAGACCATATCATTCCCACGGGACGTTCTAGGAAGCTTGGTGACAAAATCCATAGTCAAATTCTCCCATTTCCATTCAGGAATCTCTAATTGCTGCAAAGAACCATAAGGCTTTTGGTGTTCGGCTTTGACTTGCGAGCAAACATGACAAGACTCAACCACACGTGCCACATCAGTTTTCATTGTGGGCCACCAATACAGATGTTTCAAATCATTGTACATCTTTGTGCTTCCTGGATGAATCGATAACCGAGACTTATGAGCTTCAGTCAAAATTAATTCATGAAGACCCCCCAATAGTGGGACCCAAACACGAGATTGAAAAGTTTTTAAACCTCGAGAATTCTCAGTCAACAAGTCTTTCCTCTTTAACATTATCTCAGATTTCAAATTTTGATCTAATAATGCTTCTGACTGAGCAGTTTTTAATTGGTTCATCAAGTCAGAGGAAACTTCTAGACGCATAAAATAAACTTTATCAGAAATACTCTTTCGGCTCAGTGCATCGGCAACTACATTGGCTTTACCCGAATGATATCGGATTTCGCAATCATAATCTTTAATTAATTCTAACCAACGGCGCTGCCTCATATTCAATTCTTTTTGAGTAAATACATACTGTAAGCTTTTGTGATCGGTACAGATTACACACCTAGTGCCATACAAATAATGCCTCCAAATTTTTAAGGTAAAAACAACAGCTGCTAATTCCAAATCGTGTGTAGGATAGTTTACCTCATGTGTTTTCAATTGCCTAGAAGCATAAGCAATCACTCGTTCTCTTTGCATTAAAACTGCACCCAATCCAGCATAGGAAGCATCGCAGTAAACAACAAAATCTTCTGAACCATCAGGTAACGCCAAAACTGGAGCCTGACATAACAACTGTTTTAATGTTTGAAAAGCTGATTCTTGCTGATCATTCCACTGAAATTTAACATCCTTGCGAGTTAATTTAGTCAAGGGACTCGCAATTTTCGAAAAATCTTTGATAAACTTCCGATAATATCCAGCAAGACCGAGAAAACTCTTGATCTCAGAAGAATTCTTGGGAGCATTCCAATGCATAACTGCTTCTACTTTAGATGGATCCACTTTGACTCCATCTTTGCAAATAATGTGACCCAGAAACTGAACTTCTCGAAGCCAGAACTCGCATTTAGAAAACTTTGCATAAAGCTGTTCTCTTTTCAAAATATCAAGAATTAATCTCAAATGCATAGCATGATCAGATTCAGACTTTGAATATATTAGAATATCATCGATGAAAACGATCACAAACTTATCCAAAAATGGTCGACAAACCCGGTTCATTAAATCCATGAAAACAGCAGGAGCATTAGTCAAACCGAAAAGCATAACCAAAAATTCATAATGGCCGTACCTTGTACGAAAAGCTGTCTTTGAAATATCTTCATCACTTACCCGAACCTGATGATATCCTGATCTTAGATCAATTTTAGAGAAATAAGATGACCCTTGGAGCTGATCAAATAACTCATCAATTCTAGGCAAAGGATATTTG
The DNA here is from genome assembly GCA_949592205.1 of Helichrysum umbraculigerum. NCBI lineage: Eukaryota > Viridiplantae > Streptophyta > Magnoliopsida > Asterales > Asteraceae > Helichrysum > Helichrysum umbraculigerum. The sequence goes on along the minus strand of CATIUR010000004.1, from coordinate 6,175,554 downwards.
TTTTTAACAGTTCTTTTATTTAACTCCCGATAATCAATACACATGCGAAAGGTACCATCTTTCTTCTTAACAAACAGGACAGGAGCACCCCAGGGAGAAGAACTTGGTCTGATAAAACCTCTATTTAACAAATCCTGTATTTGGTTCATCATCTCTCTAATTTCAGAGGGAGCTAATCTATAGGGAGACTTAGCTACAGGATTCGAACCAGGAATTAAATCAATGTGGTATTCGACATCTCTTACAGGAGGTAACCCGGGTAATTCGTCAGGAAACACCTCCGGGTATTCAGAAACTACCCGAATATCGGAAACAGATTTCTTATCTATCTTAACATCTACCACATAAGCCAAATAAGATTCACAGCCCTTTGCCAGAGATTTTCTAGCTTTCATTAATGAGATTAAAGGAATATGGCTGCCTTCCCGTTCGCCTCGAGCCACAATATATGACTCATTGGAAATTGGGATTTTTATAAGTTTCTTATGACAATCTATATTAGCCTTATGATGGCTCAACCAATCCATACCCAAAACCGCATCAAAGCCGGGGATTGGCATTAATAAGAAAGAAACTGGAAAAGTATAACTTTCAATCAAGATATGAGCTCCAGTTACCGATGTGGTAACAGGAACCATTTTACCACTAGCAACTTCTACTTCAATGGGATTGGTAATCACAGAGGGAATCAGATTTAGTTTATCATAAAACCCAACAGAAATAAATGAGCAATTAGCTCCAGAATCAAATAACACACGTGCTAGTACTGAGTTTATGAGAAATGTACCAGTGATCACATCATCAGTATGAATAGCCTCATCCACCGTCATTTGAAAAGCACGACTAGTTGCAGGAGGCGGATTCTTTCATTTCTGCCCAGATGATGACGACCCACCAACCACTCCTAATCCCTCAGTCTTTGCTTCCGGACATTGACCAACACGGTGCCCCTCTTTATGACAATTCCAACACACGTGTCTTGGGAAAACACAATTTTGAATTTCATGACCAAAACCTCCACATTTAACACACCGATTTGTTTGAGGAGTACAAGGTCCATTATGTCGAGCTCTACAATTATTACACCAATTTGGACGATTGCTCGAAACACTTTCCACACTTTTTGCTTTACTTTGCTGTTGACCTTGCCAATTCCGTTTTCCTTTTCCAGAATTACTATTTTTGTTTCGTTGTGCAAACCTTTCCCTATTTTGATGTGCTCGACCTCTTATATCGCTATCAGCTGCACGCACCAAATTGAATGCCTGAGGAAGAGTACCAGCAAGTCTCACAGTGGTGCGATAATGATGTGGCAAAGTTCCAACAAAATGCTGAATCTTTGTTCTTTCGTCAGGAACCCACTGATTCACAAACCTCAATTTCTCCGAAAATTGATTAATTAGATCATCTATTGACATTTTCTCAGTTAATTGCAAATCCATAAACTCTTGTCGAATTTTAGTCATTTCAAATTCAGAACAGAATTGCTTACAAATTTCATTATGAAAGTCCGTCCATCTGATTGAAGCTTTTTGTTGTGGTGTTAACGTTGCGGTGACTGAATCCCACCATGACATGGCTAATCCTTTTAATAATTGAACCGCATAGGGAACTTTAAACTCTTCTTCACATTGAACCACTTCAAACTTCCTTTCCACATCTCGAAGCCAATCCAAAGTAACCGCTGGATTAGAACTCCCAAAATACTCAGATGGTTTACTTGACATAAAAGTCTTAAACGAACAACCCTTTTTATGAGGTGATGGAGTCTGCGAAGATGGAGGTGAAGATCTCAATTGTTGTTCATGTAAATATTGCTGTCTTAAGGCTCTTAATCCGATTACTTCATCCTCTAATTTATGCATGTACTCACTTTGATCAACATCACTTTCAAGAGGAAGAGAAGTACCCGTTTGATTTTGGTTTCCTGGAGGTATCTCAGTCTCTGGAAGTTGATTATGAGTGATGGTTGGTTGTACATTATCTGCCATCTGTATTCAAAACAACAAACTCACAGTTCGTTAATAGTTAGTACCTAACATACTAACAAATTGCTAATTCATACTAATCCCCACACTTAGAATATTTGGCGTACACCAATAGGTTTGGGATTGCACACCCTACCAATGTACAATTCGCCCAAGCCTATGCTCTGATACCAATTTATAACACCCCATATTTTTTTTTTAAACCTGGAAGCGTTGGATAAATATGTACATATAAATTACATTATCAAAACTTGATGCTACATCCTAATACATATAATAATTACACATAAAATCAAAAGATTTAAGTTTAGGTGTTATATTTTACATAACCATATTTAAAACATAGTTCAAAACTGTCAGAGTAATAAGTAGCCAAAACATTCTTCTAAGCCCCCAACTTCTTATCTTTAAACAGATCAAAACGAACAACCTGCAAGAAGTTTAAGCGGTGGGATTAGCACGAAGCTAAGTGAATAGACTTATAGCAAACAGTCTAACTTAGTAATAATAATCAGTTTACAATAACTCTTATGGTAAACACAATATCAGAGAGGATCGGTGGTTCTTGAGGTAACCCTCATGCCGCGGTGGCCCTCAAGAACGCTTGTAACCAGCTGTATTTGGCCGATACAGGAAACCGATAAGCTAGTGTACTATTTACTCACACAATACAGTTTCCATAACAACACATGTGCAAGAACCTGTATTGGCTAATTAATAGTAGCCTTAAGCCCAATAACATTTGACCTCTCTTTATGCACATATACGCACATGGCAATATAGCAATTAGTAATAATATTTGGGCAGCATGACAGGCAACAGTATAATCAGTAAACCACAATTACTTGTTGTAATCTTAATCATTACAACTAAATTATACTGAGAGTATAAATCCACTCACCTGTCTTTTCAAGCCTTCAACTCAAAGATCTTATATTATTGAGTTCTGGGATTATCTGAAATACAATAAAACAATATAATTATCAACTTGTTTCAAATATCCATAAGATTATAAAATTACATCAATCATTTAAATTCTAACAATCGAGTTAATTATATGCTAACACAAGTATTGGTATTAAACCTACATGTATATAACTTAATTTAATACATATTAGCAATTGAATACTAATTTAAGTGATGTAAACATAATGCACAACCAAATAATACAACAAAATGCAAGTAAAAGTAATCATTCAGCACTGCAGTGGGAATACGGACAGTATTCATGGGAATACGTCCGTATTCAAAGGAATACGACCGTATTCATTCGAATACGCCGTATTCCCAACCCATTTTCAGCCTCACTTTTGCTCAGACCTGAAATAAGAGAATACGTTTGGGAATACCCCAAGGAATACGCCGTATTCCCGGGAATACGACCGTATTCATGGGAATACGACCGGATTCCCTGAAATAACAGCTCAGTGCAGTAGCAGGTTTCCTGCACTTCTCAAACTCGAACCAAAATTTCCAAAACGACTAAATTTCAATTTCTATCACTTTCTGGACTAAGTTTAAGCATCCATAACCTCTTATGAACATGTAGTAACATCTAATAACAATTATTTTCCATTCAATTCATCAATTCATGATTTATACTATAAACACTTAAACCCTAACTTTGGTAATCAATCAAAGCTATGAAATCAGTAATAAGAGTAACATACAACATCATATAATCATCATTCAATCCTCTTATCTCAACTTACTAACTCAATCTCATACCAAAGTCAAGAATCACTCAATTTCTCATAAAATCAAGTTCTAAAGAATAAGATACTTACCAAATGAAGAACACAAGATTGAGGATGATGATGAGTAAAGTAAGATGTTTAAAATGAAAGCTAGCAATCAATTTTAGTTCCTTGCTAATTTAATTCTTGAGGTTTGTAGGTTTTGTGTAGTTTGAAGATGAAATTATTTAGGGAAGAAGAATTGAGATAAAAAGGAGGTCGGCCTCCATAAACCGACTCCTACAATTTTGGGTATTTTATACCCGTCTTAAATCTATTGTCCGGAACCTAAATACCAATTGCGAGAAACTTATTTTATTTTACCGTCAAGTAAAACTATTTAAATCGAGTAATAATTTACTAGTCACAATTAATCAATTGATCAAATTATCTAAGTTTCAAACAAATACATATAAATGCACATAATTTCTTATAACATATAAAATAATTATATCAAATAAAAGAAATTACCAGTTAATATCTAGGCCCAAGGAGTGGATGTTACATAAGTCAAGTTACAGTTTTTGCGAGTTCACATTATTCAAGTTTGGTCGCGGGAAAGTGGTTATCCTACTACTTGGTATTAAGAGAAGTTAGGTAGCTCCGTAATCTTCAAAGAGCGTCACTCAAATATAATGTATTCAGTTTAGTTTTTAGTTACCGGTTTGATTCAAATGTAATAGAATGCACACATAACATCTCATAAAACACTATAAAGAAACAATACTTAATTACTTAAACATTTATGTATTACTTATTAATCACTAAAGCTTTATGAAGTAGAATTTACATCATTAAACAATTCAATTGATATACTTCCTACAAGTTAAGTTTAAAATAAATAGTAAAAACCCTATTTTATATATTATATGTAATCATATATTTAGATTAATTATTGAAATATTAAATAATTTTTAGTGTAATAAATGGAGCAGAGATTCTTATATATAAGTGGATCAAAGTGAAAAAAAAAAATTCATATAATTCCCATCTTCAATCGTAGATATGGCACATGCATTTTTGATACTTTTATTCTATTTGGAAGTTGTCGATTACGTAGTAAATTTTTTTTTGAACAAAGGAATGCTTAATAGATTAACATATGGTAGGGGACCATTGGGTTTCTAAGTTGGGGTCCAGACTTGTGAGCTTATCAAATCAATACATACCGGGCCAGATTGACTGGGGCTGTGATCCCCCTCCATCCGCCCCTGGTGCTTCCATGGCCTACATCATTTCAATCATAAGTCATAACAAATGAAAATGGAAATATAAAAAAAAAAAAAAAAAAAGAAGATAAAAATAAATTATTTGTTGAAATAAATAAAACAGGGTGGTAACTATAAGAATGGATAGATGAAGAAATAACCGGGTATCTGAATCAATTGTAAATTTCATATGATTTAAGTCAAACATTGTCCAGAAACTCACTCTCTATCGAATCCGATATCATCCTTGATCACAAACTTATTGTTATCGTAAGCCAAAAACACAAGCTAATTAAACTTATTTTTTGATATCATATCTATAATCATAAGGCAAATAAAAGAAAATTTAAATAGTACTCCTTGTGAGCAAGAGATCTACCTTGAACATCTTTCAGTGAGCTTTCTCTTCGATATTGTCTCAGAGTACTCAATTTCTACAATAAAAATAGCATACATAATATTAATACTTATTAATGTATATCACAAGACAATAAAGATTGGAGAGTCTTTGAGGGCCATCAAGTCCAATATTCAGTTTTGAATATACTGAAAAAACAACTCATAATCGAGAATATATAATATATAGATGATGTTAACTATATGAGGGCAATTGGTAATTGGTTTCAACTGTAATTTAAATTACTTAAGTTAAGAGGTCTACAGGAACTTTCAGCTTAGTAACGGAAAAATTAAATCCAGCAGTTATAAACTTATAATATATATCCACAAAGTTTTGATCTCGAGTCATCCCCAACTACCCAAGATAAATAATGCATGTATTATGCAGCCATAAGAAATCAAATAAGCTTTAGTAACATATTGTTAGTAACAATTAATGCATGTGATATTTTGTACCGACACTTTTCCCACCACAGCACCCTCAACTTGAACATGGCAATCAATTTTGTACACCACGTCACTGACCTCAATTGTAAAACAAAAAAGACTACTTTATAAGATAATATATTGTTGGGATATGACCATGTAAAAATAAACGCATGTCCGGAATATGTTTAAGCCTACGAGGTCACACGTATTGACACTTATGCTCGATATAATTAATAAATATAAATGGGAAATATATTAATTAATACGTTCACGAATAATTAATAAACATTTGTTAAAATGTTAATTATACTTTTATAAATTAAAAGAATTAAAAGAGAGGGACTTGAATGTAAATTGGGAGCTTGGAAAATTCTGGAATGTTCCAGAATACCCTAAGAGGCCGGTCCATGGGTTTGGATAAACCCTAAACTTGTTTTCCAAGTTACATACACCCTATAAATAGAGATTCAAAGAAACCTAACATTATTCATTCAATTCTCTCTCTCTCCTCTCTCTGAGTTCGGCCGAAAACCCTAGGGGTTTGTTCGGTTGTGTGGTTCGACCAAGAAGAAAACACACAAGGGTTGTGGGCATTGTGAACGGGTACTAGCATACGTATTCGAGCGGTTGTCGTGTGTGCGATCGTAGAGGGGTTTTACTTTAACCCTAAACTATATTATTATAGTTTTATTGGAGCTTTGCTAAAAGGTACATGATCATTTCTTAACTAATTATAAATACATGTTTATTTGTTTCAGCAATTGTGTGACAATTTGAACATATCTGTATTATATACTCTAACAGTGGTATCAGAGTCACACGTATGTTATATTTAGTTAGATAGTTAAACATCAAAATTTTTTGGGGGTGTTGTTTGGTTCGACTAACACAAAAGGAAAAATTTGGTTTTTGTTTTGTGGGTATGTTTGTTCGACGAACAGAAAAGAAAGAAAAAAATATATTTTTTTTTGTTTGTGGGGATAAGTCGACGGACAAAACAAGAAAGAAAAAAAAAATGGTTTCTTGGTTGATTGGGATCTAGCCGACAACATGAAAACAAACAATATATTTTTTGTTTTTTTGGTTGTGTGGATCTAGTCAACGGAAGAAGGAAAATGTTTTAAACTTTTTAGTTAAATTGTTAAACTTTTAAAATCCCATTGAAAATTTGATCTTTAACAAAAATAATAACATATTTAATGTAAATTGTTTGTTATTATTAGTGTACTTTTAAATTAACAAAATAAAGGGTATCCATGAAATTTATGCATAATTTGTCATGGATATCACTTTAATATGATATGCTAGTAAAAATTAATTGTTAATAGTGAGGGATTGATTATGTGTTACTTGTTTAAAATTGTTTAATTGACAAGTTGTCCCTAGTTGACCATGCTTTAGGGTTCCAACACCAATTGTTGCATGAAAATTAAGTGTTAATTGATTAGTAAGTTTATTTATTTTGCTTATTATTGTAACTCGTAAAGCAAAATGATTTTATGAAAAAATAAATTGGACTAATAACTATGAAATAAGATTTATTATTTTCTTGCAAATCTTAAGTGTCAACTCGGGTTGAGCTCACATATCGTAATGTTTCCCACGACGAGATTTGCAAGTTAATAATTAGTTTTTAAACCACGACTAGGAGCTTGTATAAGAGAGGTATCTTCGGCTTAGTGTCTAAGACAACGGGTTGGATAAATGAAGTAAAGATCCTAGCCCCTCGACTGGCCTCTTCATGGCCTCTCTTGTACATGGCCAAAGGGTTTAAAACATGTTGAATCGTTAATTTTAATAAAAGTGTAATCTCTAATTTAATATGAATATTAAAATTAGACATCTTGACGCACGTTAATAAATGAATTAACTGGAGAAAGTTTTATTAAAATCTATGATACGAAGATGTTTGCATGCTTCTTCGTACATATTCGATACACATTATCAAATAATTACCCATTTAAACTAAGTCAAATGCCATCCAATTTGTGAAGAACACTTGTACTTGCTTTTTGCTCTACGTGAGACGTAGGTGAATTGTACCCCAAAGTAAATTACCACTCATCGTGAGACGGTGGTGAACTATTTACAGTTCTTAGTTGAACGACTTAAAACAAGTTAAGCGGTGAGATCCTTAAGCCCGTGGCATAAGATGGGATGAAACATGCTTAATGACACTTATTGCTTGATCACTTAGTGCCATTAAGTCCTATAATTTCTAGAAATTGCACTTGCAATGCAATTATTGATCGTCACTTACCTTTTGAGTACACCATTACTAGCAGATCAACTGATGTGATGATGGTATGTCAAGTAGGATCCCAGCCTTAAGAAAATTAATTGTTTATATATATATAAACATTTGGGTATTTAATTTTCTTTTAAGGAAGTATTATCGAAAATACTAAATTTGAACTTTATCGAGTTGTAGATGGCAAATCCTGCACCAAACTCGAACTATTCGGCTTTCAGGCAAATGCTAGAAAGAGAAAAATTTTCTGGAAGTAATTTAAATGATTGGTTTTGTCAACTAAGGATTGTCCTTTCTGTTGAAAGGAAATCTGAGGTCATTGAACAGTCGATAGGGCCTGCTCCTGATGTTAATGCTTCTGTTGAGGATTTAGCAGCATGGAATATTCTTTATGATCGTCATATTGAAGTTGCTTGTTTGATGCTCGGCAGCATGACTCCCGAACGTCAAAAGCAATTTGAAAGTCATAAGAAGTCTTCCAAAGAAATCGGCTACTCCACAAGTCCTTGCGATCAGATGTGGTAATATCCAGAAAGACAAGAAACCGCAAACTAAGGGAAAGGCTATGAGGAATGTCAAGGGAAAGCAAGGTGCTTATGTCCCTAAACCTAAGCAAACCCCTCCATCAAATATAGATGATGTTAACTATATGAGGGCAATTGGTAATTGGTTTCAACTGTAATTTCAATAACTTAAGAGGTCTACAGGAACTTTTAGCTTAGTAACGGAAAAATCAAATCCAGCAGTTATAAACTTATAATATATATCCACAAAGTTTCGATCTCGAGTCATCCCCAAAATAAATAATGCATGTATTATGCAGCCATAAGAAATCAAATAAGCTTTAGTAACATATTGTTAGTAACAATTAATGCATGTGATATTTTGAACCGACACTTTTCCCACCACAGCACCCTCAACTCGAACATGGCAATCAGTTTTGAACACCACTGACCTCAATTGTAAAACGAAAAAGATATATATATATATATATATATATATATATATATATATATATATATATATATATATATATATATATATATATAGTGGCATGATCCAGAGGGAAGGGGTAGTTTTAGGGGGAAGGGGGGAAGCATCCATCTCACCATCCATTTCATCATAATTCATTTGGTGCACTGTAACTCCATGTTCCTGCGTTTCATTGTGTTTAAATGGACAAGGTTAGTTTGGACATTTACCTTCTTCTTCATCAAAACACAGAAACATCTTATCTTTTCAATAATCACGTACATTCACGTTCTTCTTATCTTCAACTGAAATTCCATTAACAATTTCCATGTTAATCAAACTAATCTCATCTTCAATTCATATTTCACTAACAATTTCCATTTAAATCAAATTCATCTTCAATGCTCCATTTAATATGTATGCTTTACTAATTTCCAATTTGAAATTCCGTTCATGTGATGAATTCGTTTCTATGAATCTGTTAGTTACTAATCACGAAATATGTTCACGATCCGTTATTTATCCTCAACAATTTCGATTTAGGGTTCTGAATTTAGGTTTTTAGTTTAGGTTTTGAATTATAATCACATTCTTTAGTTTATAGTGTTCTAATTTTGTGTTCTTTCGGAATTTATGATATCTTCTAGATCCAATTTCCAGTTGGAATCGAATTCAATTCTTCCTCAATCTACTGGTAATTTTAATTTCATACTTGTTTTCTTAATATTAATTGATTTGTAAAATCGTTAATATGATTCATGGTGAATGTTATCTATTTTAATATTTCAGCTTTTCAATTGCAATTATTTACTTTTGTAATCTTGTTTTTGCAACTCATGTGATGTTTGTTAGCTCGAATTTCTGGTAAATTCCAATTCGATTGTTCCCGAGTCTATAGTTGCAATCACACATTCTATTATATTAGAATATATTGATGCTTTTAATTGTATCATTAAGGAGTGTTGTTGATGCTTTTTACCTTTTTCACATGGCTCATCAATTCGAAACTGCTTTCATTGCTCCATCATCACGTGTTTTTGGATGCGGTGAACTTGTAATAGATCCTGCACAAATAGCTAAGAGATACTTGAAGTGGTATTTTATCATTGATTTCCTTTCAATTCTTCCCCTGCCACAGGTCAGAAGACTAAAATTTCATATACTTTCAATTATAAGTTAATCAGTGCGTATTTTACACAAATGGTATACAAAGATGTCGAATGTTGGTCTGAGTTTCGTTTGGGATAACCCTCTTTGTTTTCACCCATAACAAATAAAGTTTACAAGATACATGCAATTTTATTGAATCATCTTGTTGTACCTTGACCTGACTTTGGCATTATGCTTTACCTTCTTCTGCCCTGCTATTATGAATGCGTTAATTCGTATTCAGGATGTAGATATACTTAGATTATAGTTTAAATTTCATTTCAATTGTGCAGATTGTTATATGGAGATATATGCAGAGGTCTAAAGGCTCAAATGTACTGGCTACAAGAAGTCTTACTTTTTATTGTGTTGATTCAGTATATTCCTAGATTTGCTAGAATCGTGCCTTTGACTTTAGAACTAAAAAGGACCGCCGGTGTTCTTGCTGAAACTGCTTGGGTCGGGGCTACGTATTATTTGTTGTTGTACATGCTTGCCAGTCATGTAAGCTACTGTTTAATCTGGTCATTAATGTTATTGCAACTAGAAGTGGCTGTCACACCCCGTCTAAAGCGGAAACAACGGGGTATAACGGTGATAGGATCACAACACATCATTATAAAGAATTCTATATGAAATACAATATCCAATGTGTCATGATGCCAATAACATGAATAACGGTTCATGTCATGCATACATTTCAACAATGAATTCGACATCTTACAAACAAACGTACACTATAATGTTAAGGCAAAACAAGCCTTCACAAACAACCTTAATAATGTACCACAAGTCTTGAATCACTCTTAATGCAACCCTAAAGGTCCACTAAGTTCTCTTGTCCACTGCTTTAAGTCCACTAGTATAACCTGAAAAGATATGCTCAAAAACGTCAACACGAATGTTGGTGAGTTTCGTAGGTTTGAAACCAGACACCAGAAAAATAAACATTTTGCTGTGATAATAATAAGTTATGACAATGCAATAGAAATGTACACAAATGTGAAATAATGCAGCCAGTATATCTCAATGTACGGCAATTACCTCACGAGGAAGTAAAGCACGAATGTAAGCAACAATCCCAATGTACGGCAAATACCCCACAAGAAGGTAAAGCACGAATGTAAACAACCAATCTCAATGTACGGCAAATACCCCACAAGGAAGTACAGCACGGATGTAAGCAACAAATCTCAACGTATGGCAAATACCCCACAAGGAAGTACAGCACGGATGTAAGCAACAAGTCTCAATGCATATAAGTCACACAGTGTCACACATTTCAAGCATATGTCCAAAAATAGAAATGAATACGTTCACAGCATAAAACAGTTGGTAAAACATGTGAGCATACTTTTCCCCCAATGATAAAAATATGTAAAGAAAATGGGGCCACGAAAACTCACCTTGAATACCAAAGTAAGTATCTCTCTCAAAAGAATCCACCAAACAACTCGCAATCAACAAACGAATATATACGTATACGGGTTACAACCTAGACATACATATGTCCTTCCATTGTATCCCAAATCCAAATCACCTTTACTAGGTTTCCTCACAACCAATCCTCAAGTAGCTTTACAAAATTTAATCCTCGTTTATTCAAAATATCAGTAACTTTACTCTATCTTGCATTTCAGAATCTGCCCAGAAATTTCATACCACTTCACGAATTTTAAACCATGACTTAATAAAATTATTTGACTCTACAAATTTTACCAGTGACATTTCATGGTGTTAAGAACATCCTGTAAGTTTTCCAGAACTTATTTCAATAGTTTACTATTTTTTAAAAATTCATCAAAGTAATCTGCTCAAAACAGTTAACTCTTTCTGACTTCACAAAAGTTTTAATTTACTTAAAATACTTATACATTTCAAATGATTATCATATTTTTACAGAGAATACTTAACACTTTAAAGACACTCCAGTAAAAATCTCAAGACCTAAATCTTAGTTTAAGGCACGTTTCAAAAATCTACAACTTAACCGAAATCTGGAACCAAGAAACTCAGAATTGACACACAAACTTGTAAAATCATTTTGACCAACTTATTCTCCACATTTATCCATGAAACTGGCGCCATTTGAAAGTAGACTCAAAGTACCTAAGTTTAGACTCATTTTTGATCAAAAATTACCATGAAATGAACAAGTTACAAGCTTCTCAAACCGAAATAAAAATCTGATCAGATTAGGGTTTATAGATAATCAACCCTAATCATTCGTATAAACAATCCAAACCGCAAACACAATCATATTTCTCGATTCTACCACTTATACACTGATTTTAATATTATCCTAATGATTTCATGTACCCGGAATACAATGGAATCGAACCAAAAATAAACGACAATACGAAATAATCACATACGTTTATATGGAAGATTCGGATAGAGAATTATACCAACCAACGAGAAAACTGCACGATGATAACCCTTAGAATCTGTAAATATTGAGAGCATAACCCTTAGAATTCGTTTTCGTGGATCGATCAAACGTATACGAGAATTATAGGATCGAAAACTTACCAAAGTTTCTGAAAATTCGTCACCAACAGCAGCAGTTTACGAAATAATTTTTTTATAAAATAATCTAGAGTGTTTCAGAGGCCGAAACTCGCGATTTTAAAGTAAAACTTCGAGATCTACAACTTTGTAGTTTTGACCGAAGGCTGAAAACGAACGTAAATGGGTCAAATCGACCTATGTTCGTGACTGGAATTTTTGGGACGGGATTTTGTATGTTTTTGTGATAGAAAAGTTTTAGGGTTAGGTTTAAGGGTATATTTATAGGTCTAGGGTTCAAGAGGTGTTGGGTTTAGTTGGGTTTGGGCTTTTGGGAGTTGGATTATTTTCGAATTACATTTTTGGTGACGGATGTCACAGTATCCCCCCGTTTAAGGAATTTCGTCCCGAAATTCAATCGGAGCCGTATTGTCACCACGATCACTGAATAAGTGCATATATATAAGCTTGGCTTGATATTTTCATTTGCAAGTATACTCAGGTCAACGTTCTATCTGACCTTGATAATTAAAATTACATGTGCTCCAACATGTTGACCTCTCAATCCATGGTTCCTACCAGTTTTCTCTACACATCGTTATTTGTGGTTCCCTTTAAACTCCTCCTAGAAACATGTGTAAGACCTTATCGGCCAACACTTTCGTAGAATTGACACATGAAATAGTTCGTGAGCAGCACTTCACTCTTGTGACAACTTTCAATCGATATGTTATACACGCTCAACAATTTAGAGCGATCTAACAAACCTATGTATAAATTTTTCCCTTCTTCCCAAAATATATGGTATTTTTCCAAAGCAATAATTTAAGCAATATATGATCTCTATCATAAAATTCTAACTGCTTTCGACATTTATTTGCGTAACTCTCTTGCCTGTCTCGTACTGTTTCCAACCTCTCCTTGATTTGAATGATCTTGTCAATAGCTTCATGAACTATTTCAATCAAATCAACTGATTCTAATCCAACTTCTGCCCACACTACCATGAATGACTCCTACATTCCTGAAGTGCTTGATATAATGCGCATTGAATACTAGAATGATAACTATGCTGTATGATAACTCGTCTAATGGTAAGTGAGTATCCCAACTGCTACCAAAATCGATAACACACTCTAAGGATATTCTTAAATGTTTGAATAGTTCGCTCACTCCGTCCATCAGTTCGAGAATGTTAAACCATCCTCATATCAAAACGCGTTCCCAAAGCTTTCTGAAACATTTGCCAAAATTGCGAAGTAAAATAACCATCAAAATCGAATATAATTGATACAAACACTCCACGCCTTGCTACTTCGTTGTTAATATACAACCTCGCCAATGTCTCCACCGTTTAGTCCTCGCAGATAGCTAAGAAGTGAGATGACTTAGTCATTCTATCAATTACTAGTGTCCATAGACCACCTAGAAAAAGAAATCCATGATCTTCTCACAAGATGTAATATCTCCTCCACTTTGTGTTCCAATGTTTGTCTAACCCGCGCAACCCTTCATCTTGTATATGAGTATCCCTTAACGCTTCATCTTGTGCTTTGAACCTCTTACCCTTAATGCCAGAGTGTATCGTCATACTTTGACTCGCACTCACCTTGGCTTACTCTTTCCTTCCTATTCAAAAACAGCTGCCACCTCATCCATCCTCCCCGGGTGGTATTGAATTTCACAATCGTAACCGCTAAACAATTCGCGCTACCTCATTTGCCTCATGTTCAACTTCTTTAGAACAAACAACAAACCAATGTGTTAAAAGCTCCTATGATCGGTATAAACAAAATTCTTCACGTCATACAAGTAGTGTTTTCAACACATATGTACGAACACCACCACTCCAAGTTCCAATTCGTGGGTAGTATAGTAATTTTCATGTACCTTAAGTTGTTGAGAGACGAATGAGACTACCTCTCCCATTTAACTAACACACAACTTAGACCTCGGTCGGATGCATCACAATACACAACGAAATCCTGCGATCCATCGGGAAAAGTCCGAATTTATGGATTACACAAGGCATCCTTCAATGTTTGAAAAGATTATTCTTAGTTCTTACCCCAACAACTTCTTACATATATATGTGAGTAGTTGAGGAGTCTTTGAAAAACTCTCGATAAAATGCCGATAATAGCCCGTGAATCCTAAATGCTATACGAACCTCCAATGATGACCGTGGGATCTTCCATCCCTTTACTGTTTTGCTCTTGTTATGATCCTTAAGTATAACTTCTTTGCTCACAAAGTGCCCGAGAAAAACAATCCTCTAGCTTGAAATCAAGATTTTCGAATATATTGCATAGATCTTTCGTTCGAAAGTAACTCTAGAATTAGTCTTAAAGGAACTTCATGCTCTTCGTTAGTTAATAAATTAGAACGTAGCAAATGAAAAGTATGATAAATTCATCGAGATACGGTTTATATACGTGATCGTTAAATATATGAATGCTATAGACGCATTAGTAGGACCGAAATTCATAACAAGAAATCCAAAAGACCCATAATGAGTCCTAAATGCAGTATTTGGTATATCTAATTCATGTACCATCAATTGATGATAACCAGAACAAAGATTGATTTTTGAAAACCACTGAACACCTTGAAGTTGATCGAACAAATCATATATCCTTGGAAGAGGACAACGATTCTTGACCGTAAGTTAATTAAGTTCACGATAATCAATGCACATATGAAAAGAACTATCTTTCTTTTTGACAAATAAGACAGGTGCTCCCATTGAGAAATGACTAGGGCGAATAAAACCTTTGTCTTAGAGCATCTTAAAGTGGATTAAATAATTCTTGCATTCAAATAGTGTTAAGCGATATGGAGCTTTTGCAACTGGGGTTGCTCCAAGAATAAGATCGATACAAAACTTTACGAGTAAAGAATGAAGTAATCCTCCTAAATCTTTTGAGAAGACCTCGAGGAAATCGTTGATAATAGAATGTTTTGAAATTTTAACTTATTAGCCTTAACGCTCACGAGTTGTTTCATTTCGTCTTTAAAGTGTTCTATGAAAATTTCAGGTATTACACCACCATTTGAGTGGTATACGAAATAATTTCCCAAACATGCAATTTCTACTCATCAACTAATCCATTCCCACAACTACTCCAAAGCTTCCGAGTCCGAAGGGTAACAAGTCAATGCTAAAAGCGTATTCTTCTAGCACTAGAGTATACCCTTATGTAAAGTCTTTTAGTCTCTATGTGCTCCCATTAATAAAATTGTTTCAAAGTCTCACACTCAAGACAAGCCATCAAGTTTTCTACTGTGTTGATTGGCGCCACTTGACGAGCTGTCATTCGATATTAAATTGTAAAGTGACCTCTTCGGTTGTAATTTGAATAAATATAACATGATGTAGATGTGTGATGATAGTAGTTACACCTTACACACAAAAGATGTGAACAAGTGTAACCATCTCTTCATGTGTTGGTATCTACCAGTCTCTTAAATTCCCTTTCATTCTTGGTATTGTTTCTACATTTCCAGCCTTAGGGGTTTCATCAATTAACAATCCACCCATCAATATTGCGCCTTGGATGGTAAGAGACTCAGTCACTTCTACCGTCCTGCTAATTTCCAGAATAAATCTGTTGATGTACTTCCCCATTTTGTTAGCTTCAAGTGCCACGGGATAAGGTATAATTCTTGTCAACTCATAAAATTATCCGATATATGTTGCATGGTTAACTCCCATCGTAGAGAAAATCCAAAACTTGTTCACTAACTTCTTCATTTCGTTATTGAAAGAATATTTCTTCTTAAACAGTGCATTTATTTATTTTATTTATTTATCTATTTATTTATTTATTTATTTATTTATATATTTTATTATTATTATTATTATTAATTTAATTTTATTTTATTTATTTTTCGCGCCATCACCACTTCCATCATTTGAATTCTCGAATATTAGTTCCATTTTCTCCTTCGGTGTCGTTAGCTCTACCATGATTCAATATGTTGTTACCAACTTGTATGATAACTTTGAATATAAAGGCCCACCACTATCGTGTAATGATCACAACAACATTGGAGTTCTTGCCTTCAATACAACAAATTTCTCCAGTTCAACCATCTGTTCAATCACCACTATCACTTGTATGACCACCACTGAGTGTTTCTTCTCCATGAGTAAAATTTACGTGTATTGCGTCTTAGTAGTATGCTTGTTATAATTCCGAATTAATATGAGTTTAGAATAGTTAAATGCTTTGGAGTTTGTCAAGGCATAAATGCACAAGACTCACAACCATTTGATTGATTCGGTAACGAATGCAACTGGGATTTTATTACAAGACGACACGGAGATAGCACATGAGACACGCAAACATGGTCGGATAAGCATACATACGTCAGAACACCTTTGTCAATTACGTCTGCAGCCGTAATTGTGAAAGCATTCTTTCATACACATACTTATCTTCCAAGTCTTTGTATCACAATAAACTTTGAATTTGCGTAAAGAGATCGGATATTTATAGAATCCTAAGTAACATGTAGACGAACCACATAAAGAGTCATAAGATGTTGAAGAAATGCTTACAACGTCCTTCTTACTTGAAATGGTTAACATGAATGATCGACACTAGCTACAACTAGCTTCACGGAATTGTATGCACACATAACTTCCTAACTCATGTTCTATATGTGGGTTCCTTATTTACAGTCTAGGCCAATCCACCTAGATCTCTATAAACAATGGCTCTGATACCAATCTATCACACCCCGTCTAAAGCGGAAACAACGGGGTATAACGGTGATAGGATCACAACACATCATTATAAAGAATTCTATATGAAATACAATATCCAATGTGTCATGATGCCAATAACATGAATAACGGTTCATGTCATGCATACATTTCAACAATGAATTCGACATCTTACAAACAAACGTACACTATAATGTTAAGGCAAAACAAGCCTTCACAAACAACCTTAATAATGTATCACAAGTCTTGAATCACTCTTAATGCAACCCTAAAGGTCCACTAAGTTCTCTTGTCCACTGCTTTAAGTCCACTAGTATAACCTGAAAAGATATGCTCAAAAACGTCAACACGAATGTTGGTGAGTTTCGTAGGTTTGAAACCAGACACCAGAAAAATAAACATTTTGCTGTGATAATAATAAGTTAGGACAATGCAATAGAAATGTACACAAATGTGAAATAATGCAGCCAGTATATCTCAATGTACGGCAATTACCTCACGAGGAAGTAAAGCAAGAATGTAAGCAACAATCCCAATGTACGGCAAATACCCCACAAGAAGGTAAAGCACGAATGTAAACAACCAATCTCAATGTACGGCAAATACCCCACAAGGAAGTACAGCACGGATGTAAGCAACAAATCTCAATGTACGGCAAATACCCCACAAGGAAGTACAGCACGGATGTAAGCAACAAGTCTCAATGCATATAAGTCACACAGTGTCACACATTTCAAGCATATGTCCAAAAATAGAAATGAATACGTTCACAGCATAAAACAGTTGGTAAAACATGTGAGCATACTTTTCCCCCAATGATAAAAATATGTAAAGAAAATGGGGCCACGAAAACTCACCTTGAATACCAAAGTAAGTATCTCTCTCAAAAGAATCCACCAAACAACTCGCAATCTACAAACGAATATATACGTATACGGGTTACAACCTAGACATACCTATGTCCTTCCATTGTATCCCAAATCCAAATCACCTTTACTAGGTTTCCTCGCAACCAATCCTCAAGTAGCTTTACAAAATTTAATCCTCGTTTATTCAAAATATCAGTAACTTTACTCTATCTTGCATTTCAGAATCTGCCCAGAAATTTCATACCACTTCACGAATTTTAAACTATGACTTAATAAAATTATTTGACTCTACAAATTTTACCAGTGATATTTCATGGTGTTAAGAACATCCTGTAATTTTTCCAGAACTTATTTCAATAGTTTACTATTTTTTAAAAATTCATCAAAGTAATCTGCTCAAAACAGTTAACTCTTTCTGACTTCACAAAAGTTTTAATTTACTTAAAATAATTATCCGTTTCAAATGATTATCATATTTTTACAGAAAATACTTAACACTTTAAAGACACTCCAGTAAAAATCTCAAGACCTAAATCTTAGTTTAAGGCACGTTTCAAAAATCTACAACTTAACCGAAATCTGGAACCAAGAAACTCAGAATTGACACACAAACTTGTAAAATCATTTTGACCAACTTATTCTCCACATTTATCCATGAAACTGGCGCCATTTGAAAGTAGACTCAAAGTACTTAAGTTTAGACTCATTTTTGATCAAAAATTACCATGAAATGAACAAGTTACAAGCTTCTCAAACCGAAATAAAAATCTGATCAGATTAGGGTTTATAGATAATCAACCCTAATCATTCGTATAAACAATCCAAACCGCAAACACAATCATATTTCTCGATTCTAACACTTATACACTGATTTTAATATTATCCTAATGATTTCATGTACCCGGAATACAATGGAATCGAACCAAAAATAAACGACAATACGAAATAATCACATACGTTTATATGGAAGATTCGGATAGAGAATTATACCAACCAACGAGAAAACCGCACGATGATAACCCTTAGAATCTGTAAATATTGAGAGCATAACCCTTAGAATTCGTTTTCGTGGATCGATCAAACGTATACGAGAATTATAGGATCGAAAACTTACCAAAGTTTCTGAAAATTCGTCACCAACAGCAGCAGTTTACGAAATAATTTTTTTATAAAATAATCTAGAGTGTTTCAGAGGCCGAAACTCGAGATCTTACAGTAAAACTTCGAGATCTACAACTTTGTAGTTTTGACCGAAGGCTGAAAACGAACGTAAATGGGTCAAATCGACCTATGTTCGTGACTGGAATTTTTGGGACGGGATTTTGTATGTTTTTGTGATAGAAAAGTTTTAGGGTTAGGTTTAAGGGTATATTTATAGGTCTAGGGTTCAAGAGGTGTTGGGTTTAGTTGGGTTTGAGCTTTTGGGAGTTGGATTATTTTCGAATTACATTTTTGGTGACGGATGTCACAGTGGCAAGATGGGCGGGTTGGTTAATGATTCAAAACAGATTTAGGCAGAAGAATGCTGCTTACAAGTACAGGTTAAAACGGGTTCGGTTGACCCAATAAACACCTTATTGTCTACCTTTTAAATCTATTCAAATAGTGAAATTCTCTAATTGGGATTATGAAATTAGTGTGATTGAAACCTTGATTTAAATCTCTGAATAAAATGATTTAGGAGTTTATAATGTAGATAAAAAAAGATTTTTTTTCTTTTTTTTTTCTTTTTGACTTTTTGGTCAACCTTCAACTGGTTCAACCCATTCGATCCATTTCCCATTTAGCTAAATCATATATTTTGACCACTCGGAGATGATACACAACACATATCGACCCATTTATAAGTAAATGAGTGAAAATTGCAACTTCTAATTATTTTCTATTTACTAGTTTACTGGATCAAAATATATGTTTAGTTGATTTTCCGTGACATCTTTTCACCAGATAGTTGGGGCCTTCTGGTATTTGTTGTCTGTAGAGCGTAATGATACATGCTGGAAGAAAGCTTGCAAAGCTAGTAAGTATGATACAAATTTTTTATATTGTGGAAATGAGGACATGCTTGGTTATGACAGCTGGATCAGTACTGCAGTTTTGAAAGAAGGTTGCTCTCCATATGGTGATAGTCCACCATTTGATTTCGGTATTTTTAACCAGGCTCTGTCATCGGGTATTGTTTTTTCTATAACATTTGTTCAGAAGAACTGCGATGCATGTTAACATTGGTTCATATTGTAGTGATGTTTCTTGATACATGTTTACATTCGAGCTGATGAGTACTAATAGTATGCACTGCGATGCATGTTAACATTGGTTTGCAATGTAGTGATGTCTTTCAATACATGTTAACATACGACTTGATGAGTACTAATAGTATGTATTGTGAAGCATCTTAACATAAGTTTAATTCATATTGATATATATTGATACATGTTAACATAGAAGCTGATGAGTACTAATAGTATGCACTGCGATTCATGTTAACATTGATTCACTTCGTAGTGATGTATATTGATACATGCTTACATTTGAACTGATGAGTACTCATAGTATGAACTGAGATTCATGTTAACATTGTTTTACATCTGATGTATATCGATATATGTTCACACTCACGCGGATGAGTACTAATAGTATGCATTGTGATGCATCTTAACATAAGTTTACATCACTACGATGATCTTCTGGTATATCGATATATGATCATCTTGTTTTCTGATGTTTGTGTTATTTCAACTGCTATAAAGTTTCCGTTGATCTTCTTGTTTCTGCTCCTTTTTATATTTCTGCTGTTGGTATAACACCCCTCATTTATTAAAACAATTATAATAATAGTTGTGATTCGGAAGCGTATATTTCACACATGTAACCATGCTTTACATTACCCTTTAATGTAGATAAATTTTTTTCCAAACTAAATACATGACATTTCAACAACTAGGTGTTATATAATTTAAAACATTTCTTCGGTTATTAAACCAACATCAGAGTAACAGCCTGTCAAACATTCCATCAATTCCAAACACTTCCTGCCCCGCCCAATATGTCCCATCACTTATAACCTGCAGGAAGAACTGTGGTGGGACATATTGGGCGGGGCAGGAAGTGTTTGGAATTGATGGAATGTTTGACAGGCTGTTACTCTGATGTTGGTTTAATAACCGAAGAAATGTTTTAAATTATATAACACCTAGTTGTTGAAATGTCATGTATTTAGTTTGGAAAAAAATTTATCTACATTAAAGGGTAATGTAAAGCATGGTTACATGTGTGAAATATACGCTTCCGAATCACAACTATTATTATAATTGTTTTAATAAATGAGGGGTGTTATAAGTTGGTATCAGAGCATAGGTTTGGGTGAATTGGACATTGGTAATGTTCAATCCCAAATCTATAAGATGTGTCAAGTCAAACATTCCAGAGTGTGGGATTAGTTGTTGTATGGGAAATTAGTTAGTTGGATATGTACTAACCCATAACAAGTTCCAAGATTGTTGTTTTGGTTGCAGAGACGGAGGAACGTGAGGAACCGAATGGTATTCTCAATGATTCCTCAATATTCGTGGGCTTAAGTGTATCAGGTACTTTTCGATAAGCCTGTTGAATTTAAATAAATTTGAATTGTTTACTTTGCTATGATATGATTGATAGTGAAGTAAATTGAGTCAGATTGATATGATTCCCCAGTTATGAGTCATTGGTGATTATTACTTGTTAATGTGATGCTAGGAATATTAGTTGAGATGTTTAGCATCATGAGTAGTTCATTATGAACTAGAAATGGATTTTGTAGACACTTTGTTGAATAAAGTGTAACAGTTGCATTATTTGGATTAAAGTGTGTCTACGATAGGAAAATAAAGTATAAATCATTGTGTGATTATGATTTGATAAATGCAAGGTGATTATAAATCCTTGTCAAGGCATTATGTGATAGTTATCTGAAGTATAGTTGCTCCTTCGGGAGAATACTTGAAAATGTGGCTAAATGCTTATGTGTTGTGCCTTGATCATGATTGCGGTTGAATTATGATCTAGGTGTTAAAAGTGGTAAAATTGAAAGTCAAAGTGGTCGACGAGTCTTTATATGCGTTGACAAGTTTGTGAAAGGTCAAGGTTGAAAATTTGTTGTAATTGGCCTAAACATAATGAATTTTATGTGAAATTGGTGTTTTGATGGTATAATATGACACCAATAGTGAAAGTGGGTTGGTTTGACTTATAATAGTCAACGTAATGTGAAATGGGTGATGGAATGGTAATCATAAGGGTTGAAACCCAAATGGGTTGTTGAAGTGTCCAAATGGGTCACTTTTTGGTAAAACGGTTAAAATGAGTAGTGGTTTGGTTATGAACCATGTAACAGTGACTTTAAGTCCTACAAATAGTAGGAATGCGTGTAGAAAGTGTTATGGTATTCAAAATGGTTAAAATTGGTGAAAGTGTCCAATTGGACCCCTAAACGGGTCAAGGTGTTAAAATGATAGATAATGGGTATATGGGAGTGATGAATATGCCCACACGTCACAATTATATGTAGAAACATGTTGTTAAAAGGTAGGAGTCAGAAACCATGTGGATTGGATTTTGACATGTCCACCAAAATGGTTGAAAATGGTAAAAAATGAGTCGTACATCCGTTTTCTCGATAAATGTGAATTTTGAAAAAGTGTGAAAATGGAAAGTTGCATTTTGACTATATGAAGGTGCCTGCAAAATTTCAGACCCTAATTCTTTACGGTTTAAGAGATATGTGCGTTTGAATTTCGGAAAATTGCATTAAAGTTGCAGGTCTGAAAAATGCATATGAACGCGATCCTGGCATGGGATCCGGATCGCGTTAGCATGTTGAAATTGGTTACAGAACGTTTTGTGCTGGGGAACGCGATCCAGCCATATTGACCCGGATCGCGTTTGCAAGACTAAATTTGACATTTTTTTGCAAATTCCAAAAGTGCATAAAGACTTTAGTAGTGTTTTTAGCGACGGAAAATTTGACAAATTTTCTTTGAACTTGGATTGGGCTGAAATTTACATGGTCACTCGAAAATGGTCCAATGATCAAAGCTAAGTACCTTAGCCTAGGCGGTTTTTGGCCATTCGGGGTCGTTTGGGGCCCGAAAATGGCATTTTACTGTTTTTCGGACCTTATTTCGGACTTTTGACTTACGTTTTGTATTGGGCTTTTGTTTCTTTGAGCCCAGGGAGCATTCTTGTGTATATGTGCAATACTAAAATGTGTTTTAAGATGTCCACATATGTTATTATGTATGAGTTATTCTCAGGCGGTTTATTTAACTGCAAATTATGTTAGTAACTGGTATGATTGATTGTTGCTAACTAGGGTTACTAAACATTGAGTATGGGATTATGTGGATCATATATATGAATTAGTTGAAACATGATAAAGTATTTGAATCATGTAGAGTAATAGAAAGTGTGGAATTGAGCATTTTAAGAATGTGCAAAATAAATATATGAGTTCATATTTATGTGATAGTTAAACATGAAATGCTCAATTGTAATTCAATTAAAGGTGTCTAAATTGATGAATATGTGTTGAATGTTGCACATAGTGTTGACAAAGCGTTTAGTACTAAATGTACTGTAAGTGTTAAATGATGTTGATGGATGTAATTGTTGGATATTACATACATGTTAAAGAGATGTAACTAGAAATTGATAGTGAATCAGGTAATAAAAGTGTTGATTGATGTAATCGTGTTGGACATTACATCTGTGCTAATGAAATAGTGAAAAAGAGTTATAATTACCTGATTATGTGAGTAGTTTTCATCCAAAGTGATAAGTTGAAAATAGTAGCAAGTTAATACTTGGTTGTATGCCTGTTGTTAAGATGTTGTTTATGTGTGTAAATTTGAATATCACATTTGTGAGACATGTGAGAGTAAAAGAGTAATAACTTTGAAGAAGCATGGTATGAAGTGGCCTGAGAATAAAGTGTGACTGACATAATATGACGACGTCTGGCCAACGTATTTATATTATGTCATTTCACATGGAGTTGTTGAGGTTACTAAGTACCAGATAAAGTTAATGTGATATAAAACAACAGGTTAGATATGTTAACCTGTAGTTGAGAAATAGTCAATGATTGACTGAAATGAAAGAGTAGTAAACCATAAATTTGTTGTTAATATGGTACCTATGGTACAAGTGATGTGTATGTGATTAATTGCAACTAGTGATAATTAAAAGATGATTTAAGCAAAGTAGAGGTCAGTTGATTGCGAATAATATTGTGTTGATATTGTTGAATAGATAAC
Organism: Helichrysum umbraculigerum; assembly: GCA_949592205.1. Taxonomy (NCBI): domain Eukaryota; kingdom Viridiplantae; phylum Streptophyta; class Magnoliopsida; order Asterales; family Asteraceae; genus Helichrysum; species Helichrysum umbraculigerum. The sequence continues at coordinate 6,151,020 of CATIUR010000004.1, read as the reverse complement.
TAGTGACAGCACCTTGTGTTGTTGAAATACCTATGCTGATGGCGCATGGTATTAACAGGTGTTGATTTAGCGTCCGAGTTGATGTGAAAGGATGCTAATTGATTATGTGATAATGGTATTACCATAGAATTGGACCTCTACATAAGGCTTAATGGTTATTTCTATGTGTTGATGGTTATATGAATTGGATTCTTTTAGAGAAAAGAGTTTCATATAACCTAAGTAAAGTGATGATAAACTAGTTGTAACGTTGGAAATTCTAGCAAATTGTTAGCTAAATTGCTAGCGGTGAAGTAAGTTAAACCTTTATGGTTAAGGTACATGTTGTGGTATTCAGTACCACTTGTTATTGTTGTTGTTGTGATAAAGATGAAAGTGGATTATATGTTTAAATAGTTGACATGGCTAAGTATGAATGGTCATATAAGTGGTTATTTAAACTTATTTGAGATACGATATATGCACAGTATGTGTGTAGGGGGGAAGGATAGAAACATGTACATTTGGATAGGTGAATGTGGAAAGAATTGAAAACGTGTATCTATATTTATAAGTTACTCACGGGAGTAACATTTGATGTGTGTATTTGTGATTAAATAGTTGAAGATGCAACTTATATGATGAATATTGCATCTTGTATTAGCAAATTAAATTGAGTACAAAGCATAACTTATGTGTTTGTGTGAATTTAATTGAGATACACACTGGTGGTGTGTAGGTTGATAAGATGTATACACATTTAGTGTATGAGTGGTTAAATATATGTAAGTACATTTTGGTGGTGGTGTGACTAAAGTTATGCATAATGATGATATGCATAAGTGAAATATATTATAACCACATCTTGTGTGCATATAGTAATGAATAATTATGTGGTTAGAAAAGTATGAAAAGTATAGTATTAGTGAAATGAAATATGTGACTCTATTTCACTTGATTGGTTAAGTGTGATCAGATTTCGAGGACGAAATCTCTTTAAGGGGGAGAGAATTGTAACACCCAGTCTTCGGACCTAGTAGTATTTTAATATTTTATGACTGTGAATTATTATTAAATGTGTCAGAAAATAGGTGTGCTGTATTATTTGAAATAAATAGTGATAATAGTCGAATAATTTATTGTGACTAATAAATTATTGAGTGTTTTAATTTTATTTAGTTGACGGTAAAATAAAATAATGTTTCCCCGCAAATGGTTTTTAAGTTCCAGACAATGATAAGTACGGGGAATGAAATTTAGACAATTGTGTAATAGACCTATATGTTGAGTCGGTCTTTTATTTCAACATATATCTATATACATATGCATTCGTACGTATCATATATTCATATGTATTATTTCAAAACCCTAAAACCATGAGAAATCATCAAATTGAAGCCCTAGAACTCGAATTCAAGCTTCCAAAACATGAGTAAATCATCCATTGATCATCATAATCATGTGGTAAGTCTTAATTTCGTGATTATGTATAAACCTAGAAATGGGTTTTTGTGTATTTGATTCAATTAGGATGATTAATATGAAATTGAAGCTTGTAATGATCATATTGTTGTTAGTTGATGATTATATGTGGATTATAATCTAAACCTAGTTTAGAAATGGTGAATTTGATATATGATCATTAATAAAGTTAAAGGGTTTAGTTGATTATGATATGATCAAAGCTTATAAGCTTGTGTAATTAGTGTATGTTTGATAATTGTTGTTAGTGATCATGTTAGAGTTGATACATGATGATGATTAGTTGTGTTCAAACTAAATTGTGTAAAGTTGATTAAGTGTTCATGGTGATTATGATTGATTCATGAAAATGATTATGAGGGGTTTGATTAATTGATGATGTTAGATGTTATTAATCTTGTTAATGGGTTAATTATATTAGTTAACAATGATTAAGATGGATAAAGGTGAGAATGTGATACTAATGATCATAATTTGGTAATTGATTATGAATATTGATGTTTATAATGGCTATTCATAATCTTGGAAACTTACTTGATTTGATGTTGAAAGATGATCATAGTTTATTAAGTGATTGTGAATTGAGATGATTAAAGTGATTAATCATAATCTTGAAATGATGAAAATTGAATTAATACAAGTTAGTGATAAGTTGTTTGATGGAATTAAAATTGTATGATGTTATATCAATATTGAGACAAGTTATTAACTTGTGTGGTTCTGATGTGTTTTCAGATAAACAGAAGGCTCAGTGACATTAGACTACTGAGTGGACGACTGAGGTAGTCGGTGAGTGGATCTGTAACCTCAGTGTGATTTAGTTGTAATGATTTGGTTACAACAAGTAATTATAGTATTACTTTGATATAATGTTTTCGTTTGTAGATAACTTGCCATGTTAGTTTGGTTGTTTGCTTACTTGGCTGTTTGAGCTAGTATGTAAGATTCTGAGGTCAACTTGAAATGATGGTTGGACTTGGTTGTTATTATAGACGACAGGAAATCTTGGAACTTGAAATGTTGGTTCAAAGATTTAGGTCGTGTGTGATTAACAACAGGTTATCGGTAATTCTGTATAGGCCAATACAGATGATTGATAAGTGTTCTTTGAGTACCAAACCGGTATAAAGGTATATCAAGAACCACCGATCCTTATGATGATTGATTGATTGTTTATTGTTATTTGATGTAAACAGATTGTTGTGCTAAGTTGGACTGTAGATTATAGTTTCATTCACTTAGCGTTATCCTAACCCCACCACAGTTCTTCCTGCAGGTTATAAGTGATGGGACATATTGGGCGGGGCAGGAAGTGTTTGGAATTGATGGAATGTTTGACAGGCTGTTACTCTGATGTTGGTTTAATAACCGAAGAAATGTTTTAAATTATATAACACCTAGTTGTTGAAATGTCATGTATTTAGTTTGGAAAAAAATTTATCTACATTAAAGGGTAATGTAAAGCATGGTTACATGTGTGAAATATACGCTTCCGAATCACAACTATTATTATAATTGTTTTAATAAATGAGGGGTGTTATAGTTGGTCTATTTCCTGCTGCTCTAAGTGTTTAACTGCTGGTGATAGTTTCTGCTGATCTCATCGTTTCTGCTGCCTTCATAGTTTCTGCTGATCTCATCGTTTCTGCTGCCTTCATAGTTTCTGCTGCCTTCATAGTTTCTGCGATGCATGTTAACATTAGTTTACAATGTAGTGATGTATTTCGATACATATTAACATACGAGTTGATGAGTGCTAATAGTATGTATTGTGATGCATCTTAACATAAGTTTAATTCGTATTGATATATTGACACATGTTAACATAAATAGTATGCACTGGGATCCATGTTAACATTGGTTACATGTGAATGTTAAATCACATTTATTTCTATGAAATTTAGATTTGTCTTGTGTATATATTCAGCCTCCAAAGAATGTTGGCAATATGGGTCAACATGGGAGTAAAAGCATTATTAGTGTGCGTGAGAAGGTTGTCACCAAATTGGCTAATAGAAGATAGTGCAAGTATTGTCATCTAACTACTTACAATATCATTGTGAAGAGAAGGAAAAAGAGGAAATGATATTGTTATATAAAGAAGAAGACTAAGAGGAATCAGAAGAAAATGGATATTCAGATGAAGATGATTTTGAGTAGGGATTTTTAAATATTTTCCAATTGTAAGTAACGTTGTATTGTGTTTGATAATTTTCATTTATTTCATTACTTTTCAGCTTAAATTGCTATATACTCATCATTTAATAGTAAAATATTTGAAGATTGTTTGTTACTCACCACGATGAATCTTTGCAGACTTTGTATATTTTAATTTTGTGTATGATACAAAGTTTCTGCTGCCTTCATAGTTTCTACTGATCTCATCATTTCTGCTGTCTTTAGTACTAATAGTATGCACTGCGATGCATGTTAACATTGGTTTACAATGTAGTGATGTATTTCGATAAATGTTGAGCATATGAGTTAATGAGTGCTAACAGTATGTATTGTGATGCATCTTAACATAAGTTTAATTCGTATTGATGTATATTGATACATGTTAGCATACAAGCTAATGAACATTGATAGTATGCACTGCGATGCATGTTAACATTGGTTCATATTGTAGTGATGTATATTGATACATGTTTACATTCGAGATGATGAGTACTAATAGTATGTACTGCGATGCATGTTAACATTGGTTTCCAACGTAGTGATGTATTTAATTAGTATGCATCGTAATACATACTATGTAACTACAATACAATTTCATGTAGTATGCTTCGCAATGTATACGATTAGTTCTTATCAAATTAAATACAATTTCAAATAGTATGCATCACAATGCATACTATTATGCAACTACAATACAATTTCCAGTAGTGTGCATTGCAATGCATGCAATTAGTTCTTATAAAATTAAATACAATTTCAAATAGTATGCATCCCAATGCATAATATTATGTAACCACAATACAATTTTAAGTAGTATGCATTGAAATGCATACTATTAGTTCTTATCAAATTAAATAAAATTTCAAATAGTATGCATCGTAATGCATACTATTATGCAACTATAATATAATTTCAAGTAGTATGTATTGCAATGCATACTATTAGTTCTTGTCAAATTAAATACAATTTGAAATAGTATGTATCACAATGCATACTATTATGTAACTACAGTATAATTTCAAGTAGTATGCATTACAATACATACTATTAGTTCTTATCTAATTAAATACAGTTTCAACTAGTATGCGTCGCAATGCATACTATTATACAACTACAATACAAGGTGTTAATTGTCACAATGATAATCACAGGAAGATAATTACAATTGTATTTGTGACAGTTCATGTACATATACATAAACTCATGTCCACATGTTCTTCCTAAATTACTATATAATTCAAGTGGCACTCAACATCCTAGCACACCGAAACCTTGTGTGTATATATGTATACATGTACCGTCTTTATTTAGTCCATGAAAGAACATTCTTTTTTAGAAAATGCAGACTACCATTACCAAACAATATCCAAAAGTACAAAACACTTGACCACAAAGGCTCCAAAAAACCAAATTACAAGATGTAATTTGGACACCACACTAACAAAACCAAAACAACAGCCAAGAGCACTAGCATCTAACAAAACAAAATGACATCCTCAACATAGTGAGACAGCAAGAAACAACACACATCTTTGACCAAACCCAGCGTCAAACACATAACTAAAAATAGAATTAGAAAAACAAGACCACTCCCTTAAAGCACCCACGGGACCCCCTACATCTTTGACCCAAAATCTCTTTCACCAAGCCCCTGGATCCCACCAAATCTTCCAATTGCAGAATTATATGTGTGACCACATCCATAATAACCTCGACCACCACCTGCAGCAAGAGCAAAAGACAACCAAGCACCATCGAAGACAGCAACAAACTGGCAGCAACCTTCATGTTATAAATGTAGGAAAATTTGATCACATACTAATTGTAGAAGAAACTGCATTTAAATGCAGGTAAATTTGATCACATACAACTTTGATAGTGAAATGAAACACATATTCAACCAGAAATCGATTCATGAAATACAAAAAAAAAAAAAAATCAAGGATTTTAAGGTAAATTACAATGATACCTCAGCAATATATGTTTACATCTTAGTGATGCACTACGATGCATCTTAACATATGTTTACATCTTAGTGATGTATATCGATGTATGTTAACATGCATGCTAATGAGTACCAATAGTATGCATTGTGATGCATCTTAACATAAGGATACAACGATATTGCTTTCTTAATAATTACTTCAAATTGTTCTACTTCTTTAGTAATATGTTCAAGCCTCGACTCTAAACACTCTATGTATCCCTGTTTATTTGTAATATAAATGTTACAAACAATGTTGAGTTATTCAATAAAATTAGTAATAATATATCAAAAACTTAGCTAGTGGTATCATTAAATAACATTCTTCTGAAGTCAATAGTAAGTGATTCTTACCTCTTTAGTAGTTGGTGTAGGAAGGTATGCATATTTTGGTTGGCTCGATTCTTCCTCTTCAATTTCTTTCTCATGAGCTTCAGTTTTACGATTTTCTTTCAAGATTTCTCCTTTAACAACAGCAACAGCAGCTTCCAGTATTCCAACTTCACTTTTCTTGTTACTCTCTTCTTGCTTCCTCGTTTCAGTAACTATTGTTGTCCAGAATTTGCACATTTACCTTCAGCAGCAGCTGTTACTTATATAACAAACATATAGTCCATAAATTAACATAAACTTCAAATTAATAATTAATGAACAAAACAATATTAAAATTCATCAAATTGTATATTACCTTTTTCAGTTTTGCCTGTTGTTTTTGGTGCTTGAAAATCATCATCCGAATCTTCTTCAGGTGTATAATCTTCATCTTTTGGGTCATCAGATCCAGCAATATCTTTTACTAGCTGTTTCCTTTTAGTTGGTATTTTCTTAGTGTTAAACCCACTTGTTCCTTCACCATATTTTTTTTAACTCTTGGCCTTTCATTCTTTGGAACTACATTAAAATTCTGAAGGATACCAGACATGAGTGATTCAAGTTGCTTGCTATCGTTTATGAAAACTCCTGATGCTTTTTGGTTTTTCATTACTTTCTCATTCTTCTTATGTGTTTTTTTTGCTTCTGTTTCGATTATGTTACAAATCCATGACACTTATTAGTTTGTATAACAATAAGTTCAACTATGCACATTTACTCATCATTTTAATAGGCTCAACATTCCATAAACGTTGAGCAGCTCACACATTATTGTTCAATTTGGCCCACAAATAGTAAGCACTACGGTGCATCTTATACGAAGTTTACATTGTAGTGATGTATTTCGATACATAGTAACACACATGTGTATGACTACTCATAGTATGCACTGTGATTCATCTTAAAATAGGCTTACATCAAAGTTATGTTTATTGATACATTTTCAAACCCATGTGGATACTTTGAGCAACTCACACATATTTTTTCAATTCGGCCCACAATAGTATGCACTATGTTGCATCTTAACAGAATTTACATCTTAGTGATTTATTTCAATACATAGTAACACACATGTGTATGATTACTCATACTATGCACTGTGATGCATCATAAGATATGGTTAACCTCAATCATGTTTATTGATACATTTTAACACCCATGTTGATACTATGCACTCTGACACATCTTAACATAAGTCTAATTGAAGTGATGCATATTCATACATATTAACATCCATGTGGATAAGTTCTAAATTATAACCATCTAATATATATTTTGTTTGAAATTAAGTTCAGTGGCCATTAAATCACTTATACATAATCAGTATTAACAATCACGTTGAATAATATTCAATTGTTATAAATCCCTAATATATTAATATTATCTTAATCTCAACTTTATGAGTATTTAGTATTAATCATATAACAAGCACCACAGTGAATATTATTCATCAAAATTGTAATTGGTAATCTGTAGCAATCATCATCTACAAGTAACAGGTAATTCTTAATTGAATCAACAACATTGATTTATTTCAGATCGTATAATCAATTAATAACCTTATTTAAGCAATTTGCAACTACTAATATTTAATTTTATGAATTAGGTTTACCTCATTCGTCAATTTTTTTCCGCTTTTCTTTCGAATCTTTCGCCATTGATGAATCTCGTTTTTGTTGAATAAATCCCGTGGGAAGTTAACTGGAAATGAATCAGATCTTGTTTATGTAATGATTTTGATGATTCTCACATTCAGAATTGTATTTGGAAGAAGAAATTTAGGTTTTATGGAATGAATTGGATGTTGTTTCAGTGTTTTTGTTAATAAATCCCGTTCCTTGATTTTTTATCTTATTTGTAAATTGACCAACCTACCCCTCCATGTTTTTAATTAGTTTGATGAGATGGACGAACCAGATTAGCTTCCCCCTTCCCCCAATTTTGTCACTTCCCCCTAGTCACTACCCATATATATATATATATATATATATATATATATATATATATATATATATATATATATAGTGGAATGATCCAGAGGGTAGTGCATTTTTTGGGGGAAGCGTTAGTATGCATCAGGAAGCATATTACCTTCACCCATACAAATTTCGAAAAAAGCAAACTGAAATTTAGTAAATGTTAATCAGAATCGATGCTATGAATGTTAAGCTTCCTTGATAAATTCTTTCTTCAAGTTATAGCATCGATTTATGAATATTAGATCCAAATCCGTTAATATGCATCGCGGTGCATATTAGTTAATATGCATTGTGATGCATATTAACAATAAAGAAATCTTTCAAATAATGTGAAGTTTTAATATGCATCGCGATGCATATTAGTTAATATGCATCACACTGCATATTAACAATTTATTAAATAAATATTCATCAATTAATGTTATGACTTAAAAATGAAATTCATTCGTTAAAATATTCTTTATAGCATCGATTTTGATTACTATTTACCAATAAAAATAATTTTTTGTTGACGTTTTGATTGATAATTGTAATATGCTTCTTGATGCATACTAACGTTTCCCCCTTCTCCCCAAAAAGGCACTTCCCTCTTGATCACTACTCTCTCTCTCTCTCTCTCTATATATATATATATATATATATATATATATATATATAGTATTATGGGCATTGGAGCTACAATGCAGCCCAAATTGACCCTTTCTTAGGATAATGCTTAACTATGAAGATGAGGTAGCATAACTTTAATGACTCCAATCATCGCATCAAAATTATCCTACTAATGAATAAATTTCAGATGAAATTAATAATGAGATTTTAAGTACCTACAATAAGTAAGTAGAAATTTACAACTAAATGTACACATTGGAACCGATGGTCGACTTTGTTGATATCATATCTGATTGGTATATGAAACATTACGTATTCTTTATATAAGTGTCATTCGACTTATTTCACAACACTAACCTTTATGGGTCGCTTTTATAGTGATACTAGACTTTAAATCCGTGTATGCACACGGCCGGTTGATTTTTAATATGAAATTTTTTATTTAATATCTTGTTATATGTTAAATATTTAGTTGGATTCATGATAATATTACTTTATGTAAATGAATTTATGTAAGTAGAGATTAAATAAAAGTTTTTGAAACCAAGTTAGTGAAAAAAATTAATTATTTTAATTCCATAATAACCTTTTCAAGTAATTTTTTTTTCTACTCGGTGAATTAATATGAGAAACATTACAGATCGATTTGGATAATATTTCAATTAATAAATTAAATTTCTTTTATGTAACTGAGTAGTTGATTAAAAATATTCATTTTTACTGTAATAAGTTAGGTATCTTATTTAAAATTTATTAAAATTAAAGGACTTAATTGATAAATTAAAACTTAATTAGAATGATGACATCATAAATGTGTTTTCTATATATAATTTATTTAAGATATTATTCTTCGGTATTGTTAATGACAAATTGACCTTTCTTACTTATCCATGTCATGTGGTTATTTAGAGAGAGTTTGATACTTTGATATGCCATGCTCGATTATAAGACTCCTCCTAACAGGTCACCCGATTCATTGGATATCAACCCGATCCATCCACTAAATAATGGATATGGATGATCTAAACGGATGAATAGTGGATATGTATATGGATGTGGATGATTAGTAGATCGGAAATGGATAACATTTATATCATAGTTGTAGAAGATGTAATAATGTGGATATTCAAAAATCTGCATATTTAAATATCTAAAGTATATTTGAAGGTTTTTGTATCATTGATTTATAGCAAATCAAAATGCATATATCTACGGTGTCGAGCCAAATTTTGCTTCTAACGCTATAGTGAAGTCACAACTGATGATAGATTACAATTAAAACATGTATAATTGACCAATAAACATAGATATTTACAAATTTACATTTGTCTAAACCTATATTTAATTGTAATTGTATGAAATAATGCTCCATTGACAATAATGGTTACACGTTCTTATGACTAAAATTTTCCTATGGTACGTAATACATATTTTTTGCTACTTATATTTGTTTTTTCATTTTATATTAGGAAATATTTTAACATTTTCTCGAAAATCCAGTGGATATCCATTAACACGCTTAATCCAACGGATATGGATATGGAGGGGTGAACGAAAATTAAATGGATATGGATATGGATACGGATGAAAAAATTTAAATGGATATGGATGTGGATATGGCATCACCCGATCCATATCCGATCCATTGCCATTCCTAATGAAAAGGTGATAAATACATAGGAGAAATTGATTCGTACGATTACATCATATTATATAGGTCAATAGTTGTAGTTCACAATACAAGTATAGAATACCATAACTTCACCCTTTTGACGCATAAATCATTTTATATGTTCTTTATTCACTTCCCACACGAATTATATACATACATATGTTCTGTATTAAAAATACTATGGCTTTTTTATTATTTTTTTAAGATACGAAAAACAGATAGTTCATCAAAGTAATAAGGGTGGTGATCATTCAAATTGATTAAATCCACCAAACATATGCATTAACAGGTTGTACAGTACAACCTGTTAATGCATATATTTGGTGGATTCATTCAAGAATGGTGAACATATCATTAGTCAAGTAATTAATACTAACTAAAATTTGATTATTAAAACAAGGTTTATATTTGCCTTCGCGTTGCGAGGGCGTAATAAACGGTAAATCTAAGATATTAAAATCTAGTACCAAACTTATCACAAATATCTACTGTTGATGCAATTTGTGTGTCTGTCAGTTGGTCTAGCTCGTAGTTCGTTTTGTTATTAGATTTGTGTTTCCTGACTCCTGCGACGTTGTCTGTAACGTCGCAGGTGCGACGTCAGGTTTTGGGCCTGCGACGTAGTCAACGTCGCATGGGCTTGGGCCTGCGACGTCGTGTGCGACGTCGCAGGTGCCAGAGTTTGTATAAATTCGTATTTACGTTTTCAGTTTAGGGTTGACGAAACCCCAAAACGCCAATCAGTCGAAATCTCTGTAAGCTAGTCGATTACAAGCAATAAAGAACGTTTTGGTTTGATCTTAATTGTGTTTCATTGTTTGCTTATTGTGTTTGTGATCTAATCGTTTATTCCGCAAGCGATTGGATTGACTCGGTTCCGTTAGATCATAGTATAGGGACAAACAACTGGTATCAGAGCAGAAAGTGCTCGTTTTTGGCATAACGGATTGAGTTCGGGATTAAAGGACGTGATACTCATATTATTGTGTGATTATTACGTTTGTTTTTTTTTTGTGTTTTTACAAGGTTTCGATCAAGATTTCTGGGAATATTGAAGGTTTTCATCGACCTTTGTTCGTGGTTTTTGATTGGGGTTAAAAATTTTCGTTTTTAGGTTTTTTTGGCCGCAGCAGCACGTTTTGCGACGTTACCTGCGACTTCTCGTGCGACGTCGCGTGCGACGTTATTGTTTCTGACTTTAAGTAGTCTTTGCGACGTAAAGTTGCGACGTCGTTAACGACGTCGTTATTTTGACCTTAAGTGGTTCTGCGACGTCTGTCTGCGACGTACTTCGATTTTGCGACGTCTTCTGCGACGTCTTCTGCGACGTATATCTCAACGTCGCTTATTTCGATTCTTAATTGAATCATTGGCTTTTGCGACGTTACTCTTCCCGTCGCATCAATTTTCTGCGACGTCTCACTCAACGTCGCAAGTTTCAGATTATCTGTTTTAGTTCAAGTATAATTAATGGCTGCCGATAAGGAAGATATTAGAGGACTTAGGGAAATGATAAAGCAAAGTAATGATATTGGTTCAAGCAATAAACCTCCACTATTTACAGCTGATATGGATTATGTATACTGGAAAGACCGTGTTGAACAATACATTGACTTTCACTATCCAGAATTATGGGGACCATTACGTGAGCGTTATGTACCTCCATTAGCTGAAGGGGAATACCGTAGTATTCGTCCTGTCAAGACTTATAAAGCTATGACTCCCGAGGAGAAGAAAGATTTTGATACAGAGAGAAAGTCATTTTCGATGATTAAAATGTGTTTAACCAAAGATGTTCTATGGCTTTTCAGAACTCATGAAACAGCCTTTGATTTATGGAAGGCAATTGAAACTCGTTGTGGAGGAAATGATAAGTATAAGGAAGCCAAGCTCGAACTAGTTAAGAAACAGTACGATATCTTTGACATCCTTCCTGATGAAGACACAACTTCTTTATTCACTAGGTACTCACGGTTAGTTGGTGAGTTGTTTGAAGGGGGTTATAATTTTCCTCCAATTGAAGTCAATAAGAAGCTACTGGATGTGTTGCCGAGTTCTTGGGATGTTAAAGTTCAATTTTTAAAAGAAAATGAAGAACTTGCAAACATGTCTTTGGATACTTTGATAGGGGATCTTCAAGCTCACGCGATGGAGATTAAGAAGAAAGAAACAAGGTCTGGTGCTGCTGTTCAGAATCCTAGTGTGTATGGTGTTCAACTCAACTCTGGAAAGGCTTATGGATCTGGAGTAGCCTTTGTAACAAATACAAATGCTTCATCAACCTCTTCTTCTTCTTACGATGGGATTCATTCTGTTTTCATGTCTGGACCTTCTTCAAATCATCAACGAGTTCAAGTCTCACCTGCTATTCAGGAGCAAGCTGCCATTTACACAGCTTTCTTAAGCTCATACAAGGATTTGGTTACACAACCGAATCTTACTTTGGAGTTGACTAAGGAAGACTATGCTCAGCTTGATGAAGATGATCTGGAGCAAATGGATCTAACTTGGAATGTGGCAATGATTACCCGAAGAATTCAAAAGTTTTTGCAGAGGACAGGGCGTAAAAGCTTGGAAGGTGACGGGAAGACTGGCTTCGGATTTAACAAGAGTAAGGTCCGGTGTTACAATTGTCAAAACTTGGGTCACTTCGCCAGGGAATGCGAGAAACCCAAAACTCCAGCATCAGGATTCACAACACCTTCTACTCCTCCAAAGACCAAAGAAACGGAAGTTACCAAGAAAGGGCCTTCTGATAATGCCTTGATTGTTTTCGAGCCCACAAGTCAGGATTGGACGGCTGTCTCCCAGCAATACCAACAGTGTTTGATGGCTCACATTGTGAATGAGGTACCTGATGAACCGTTAAATTGTATCTCATGCATTAAGTTAACTGAATCTCTAAAGGCATATCAGAAAGACACCGTAGAGTTGAGGAAAAAGAATGAAAAACTAACCGAGTCAAATAATTTTTTAAAAGCTAATGAGAAACTTTATGAAAAACATCTTGAGGCTCATCGGTTAGATACTCAGAAATATAAATCTAAGGTTTTTAGTCAAGAAGATGCTATTAAAAGCTATCTTGTTGAAATTGAACTACTAAAGAAAGAACTTACAGATTTAAAAATTGATTATGAGAATTATAAGAGTAAAATCTTAGGTTCAAATTCCTCAACGGTTGTCTTTAATGAAATTCTTAGCAAGCAGGGAACTAGTGGGAAAAAGAATGAGGGATTGGGATATCACTCAGTCCCACCTCCTACTACTCATTGTCCCCTGCCTGTTAAGGAAGGCTTTGAAGAGATTCCAGTTGATTGGTCAAAGCTTTATGGTATAAAAACTAAAGATGCTAAAGAGACCAAACACAACAAACCGGCAAAGGAGAAAACCAAGCGGCCAGAGTACCCCTTGCCAACGTTTGTTAAGTCTGTGAATGAATCTCCTGTTAGTGTTGAGGACATTGTTAAGCCAATGAATGAATCTCCAATCTGTTTTGAGGAGATCGTTGAGATTGAGGACATTACGGATCAGGAGTATACTAAAGTTAAGAAAGTTGAAGTTAAACCTGAAAAAGTGATTTCAAAAGTTGAACCTGAAATTAAGGTTCAACCAAATAAGGGAAAAGCCAAGGTTTTAAATACGAAACAACAAACTTTACAGTCACCTGTAAAGATTTTGCAACATAAAATAGTAAATGAAAGAGTTTCGTATGATAAACCTTCTACTTCAACCTCTCAACCGAAACAAACACTATCTAAGACGTGTACGCAATGTTCATGTTCTAGAAATGTTTCTACATCTCCTGTGGTAATTTCTCAGCCTCAACCGTTCGTTGAGACTCGTTCTTGTTTCTACTGCAAGAAACAAGGACATTTAATTCGTGAATGTCCAAAGCTGTCAAATCAGCGCTATGGGAGAGAGATGCCTAGGACATCTATTTCTAGAAATTCTTTTTCAAAATCTCCACCTAGGCGTTACTCAAACTCTCCTAAGCCTGTTTTGAAGCCAAGTAATGTTGAGCAAAAATCTTTGCCAATTCAAAAGTCCAACATTACTTCTAATACCAATTCCGAACCTTCTAAAGTTTGGAAACGAAAAGAGTCTGATGTTGACTCTTCAGTCGTCAACAATAACACATCAGATAAAAATTCTAATTTGTTTAAAGATAAAATCCTATCTGACGTGCTTATTGTTGATGACCACGGTCGACCTAAGTCTGTAAAGGCTTGGGTCACCGTTTCTCACTAATCTCCTTTCGTTTGTGTGTTGCAGCAGTCAGAACGTGTTAAAGATAGTGAATGGTATTTGGATAGCGGCTGCTCGCGACATATGACAGGCGATGTATCTCTTCTTGTGGATATTAAACCATACGCAGGAGGATATGTTGCCTTCGCTGGAGATACTGGAGGAACCATTTCTGGAAGAGGAACGCTAACTAACGGCAATGTTAGTTTTGAAAATGTGAACTACGTGGAACAGCTTACGCACAACTTGCTAAGTGTTTCACAGGTCTGTGATAAGGATTATACCACTGCATTCACAAAGACAGAGTGCGTGATACTGAAGCCTGGGTATGTCATTCCGGAAGAATGGGTGTTACTGAGAGCACCAAGAAAGAATGAAACATACATTCTGAACATGAGAACTGTTGAGACATCGAATGAGTATACGTGTCTCTTGTCTAAGGCTTCTGAAAAGGATTCACTGCTTTGGCACAGACGAATGAGACACATTCATTTCCGAAAAATGAATTTCTTGACTAAAAATGACCTAGTGCTAGGAGTTCCAAAACAGTCATTTGCTCTAAAGGATGATTGTATCTCTTGCCAAAAAGGAAAGCTACGTAAGAAGTCCCATAAGTCTAAGCAGGTGAATTCCATTAATGCATCATTGGAACTACTGCATATGGATCTTTTTGGTCCAGTCTCTACAAAGAGCATTGGTGGTCGGTCTTACTGCTTGGTAGTTACTGATGACTACTCAAGGTTTTCGTGGGTTTACTTTTTGACCACAAAGGGGGAGACTCCTGATATTCTGGTGTATTTGTTGGACAAGTTGGCAAATTTGTGCAACTTAAAGGTGAAAAGGATACGAAGCGACAATGGAACTGAATTCAAGAACTCAACTCTCGAATTGTTTTGTGCTACAAGAGGTATTGAGCATCAATTTAGTGCTCCGAGGACTCCACAACATAATGGAGTTGCAGAAAGGAAGAACAGGACAATCATCGAGACAGCTTGGACTATGTTAGCTGACTCCAAGTTACCAATCATCTTCTGGGCTGAGGCAGTTAATACTGCCTGTTATGTTCTCAACAGAGTGCTCACGGTTAAGAAAAAGAACAAAACGTGTTATGAACTTTTCAATAACCGTAAGCCAAATCTGCAGTTTCTAGAACCATTTGGGTGTCCATGCATGATCATGATTACAAAATATAAGGTCTCTAAGTTTGGTGATAAAGCTGTTGAAGGGATTTTTCTTGGATATTCAGTCAACTCTCCGAACAAAAGAGTCTTCAACAAATCAGCGAATCAGATTGAGGAACAGTTTGAGGTGAAATGTTTAAGGTATACGGAACCTCCTCAAGGAACGGGTCCGGATTGGTTTTTCAACTACGGAAACCTCTTCAACTCTTTCAATATTCCGGAAGAGGATGATACAGAAGAATTGGTTTCTATACTTCATGGACTTGATCTTACTCAAGATACACCTGTCAATAAACCATCCGACCCATCTCCCAATGCAACACCCGCACCTCCACCGACTAATCCTACACCTCCACAAACAACACCCACACCTCCACAAACAACAACCACACCACCATCATCTACACCATCTACACCTACACCTAAAAATAAACCATCTCCTACTCCACCATCTTCGGCTGCTCCTTCTAAAATAGTTTATAACTACACAAAGGAGCTTCCATATGATCCAAACATGCCTCCTTTAGAGGAACCTCAAGAAGAAGATGAAGTGGAAGACACAATGGCCTACTCTCACTTATATACTTCTGAACATGAAGGGGAAGAAGAAGAGTTAGCCTTTACTGAGTCTGCTGCTACTCCCGAAACTGAGGGAGATTTGAACAATCTGGGTGTGGACGTTGTGCCATCTGCCATACCAGAAACTCGTATACATAAGGATCACCCTATTGATAACATCATTGGTGATCCTCATGCATATGTTCAAACACGACAACAAGCAAAGCAGACTTCAGCTCAGCAGCTTTTGGGACTTATTGCTCATATCGATTCATGTCATTTGTCTCAAATTGAACCTAAAAAGGTTGAACAAGCCTTAAAAGATCCATCTTGGGTCGAGGCTATGCAGGAGGAACTACAGCAAATAAACAAGATGAATGTTTGGGAAATTGTTCCTTTACCCAAAGGTGCTCACTTGACGGGTACTCGTTGGGTTTACCGTAACAAAATGGATGATCGTGGGGCGGTTATTCGAAATAAAGCCCGTCTGGTAGTTCAAGGATATAGTCAACTAGAGGGTATTGACTATGATGAAGTTTTCGCTCCTGTCGCCCGATTGGAATCAATTAGAATTTTTCTAGCCTATGCTTTTTTTAAAGGATTCCGCGTGTATCAACTTGACGTAAAGTGTGCTTTTCTATACGGAGATGTCGACGCAGTGATTTATGTGTGTCAGTGTAACAACCCCAAAATTAGGACCAATTTAAAATTTTCCTAATTACGTGTTTATTACTTGTATATAATATGAAATAGGATTATATACGTTATTTACTTATTATATATATATATATGGATGGAATATATGTATATATACGCGTATACGATTCGTACATATCGTATAAAACAACAAGTGTACAAACTTGCGGACATTGGTAAAACACTTATTAAATAATGTGAAATTATTTAATTACTTTGACTATTACTTTATATTATGTTTATAATATAACGGAAAACGTACGTTTTAATTAAAACGTCACCGAACTCTCCGAAAACTCGACCAACCGACAAAACAAAACTAAGTTATGATATATAACTTGAAAACTAGTATTTTGATAAAATACTTCAACTTAATAATCGGATATTACTTCGTATTTTTAAACGTATATTAAATCGCGTATAAAATGATTTTAACGTTTAAACGACCGGGGAAACGAACACCGCACGGAGCGCGTACGTGAGGAAGCAAAAATTGGTGAGACCACACCCTTGTGGCCCCACCCAAAACCGGCCAACAAGGAGGGGACATCACCCCCCTCCCTTTTCTTTCTTCACTTACACGCACAATCACACACCACACCTCAATCATTCTCACTCTCTCTCTCCCAATCGGTTCTCTCTCTATCTCTCTCTCTAAAACCGTCTACAAAACACCCTAAAACTACCATTAAAACACCTTGGAAGCTAGACTCGATTTGGAGAAAAGCGATCACGAGAACGAGGGCTACAAATCTATCTTTTCGGATTTTCGTTTCGACAACTTTGTAAGTTTTCCGGCGACCCGAAACTTTTCCGATTACTTTTATTTTGCTAGATTATTGTTCCCCTAGCTAAATGATGTCCAAATATGTAACTTAAACTCGTTTTTGAACACTTTTACGAAAATGTCGGTTTTGGTCATTTTGAATAAAACGACACCTCGAACATTAAAAACGACATCCAACAATTTTTATGAACTCATTATAACATAATATAACTTGTGTAAAAGTTTCATCTTGAACGGAACTCGCTAAATACGTTTTCGACACGAACCAAAAACTGGACAGAAGTTAGTGTCGCATGGCTCACGCCAGTTATGCGACACTTCGCTTTAGTGACGCATAGTTAACAAACCGTCCTTACGCGACACTTCTTAAGTGCCGCTAAAACACTATACCGTCACTTACCAAGTGACGCAGTCTTAACACTTTCGGCAGAAACAACACGACACTACATAAGTGTCGCTACCATATAACATTCGGCAGAAACCATAAGGCACTTCCTTAGTGACGCTAGAACACATATACCGACACTTCCTTAGTGTCGCTATCATCGGTAGAAACTTATAACTTTCGGTAGAAACGAATGACGTCCGGTTACTACTGATGACGTCACTGACTCTCACACCGTCACTTCGCCAGTGACGCATAAGCACATATACCGACACTTGTCCAGTGTCGCCTTATAAACTGAATTACTCACTTTATACCGTCACTTCGTTAGTGACGCACTGTTTCACCACGACACTTTATACCGTCACTACCATAGTGACGCACTGATAAGAAATTATACTTGATAACGTCACTTACCTAGTGACGCACCATCCGAATACCGACACTACCTCAGTGTCGCATACATTGTTACACAGACACTGAATACCGACACTACTTAAGTGCCGCATACCACACATAAGTGACGCATACAAGTGACGCTATAACAGGCTGATTGAAACTTACATTTTATACAAGTATGGAATATACTTAAAACGTAAACGTACCTTACTCGGCGTTACTTATACATGAAAATACTATACTTTAAAAGTATACAACGATACTCGGATACGTACAATACTATACCAAACTAAACGTGAGATTTCACTCACACACGCGTACGAGATTACACTCGGAAATACTTAGGAGATTACACTCCAACGAACTTACACTTGTACACTACACGGGATTGCACCCGATACGAACATATGAGTTCACTCACTAATACGAGCTTTCACTCGTACCCTTTGGGGATTTAGCCCATTGGAACTTACGCAAACGTTACATGTTGTAATACAAACAAACTAATGGACATTAACTAGTTTGGGAACACTAGCATGGATACTTTACAAAGTATTCCATTTATTTACTGAACCTTACGCGTATTAGGACGCTAAGGATTACTAGTTCGGGATACTACTTGCTTACCTACTGCTTTGTCTGCTAGACTAAGGTGAGTCTTACAGCCCCTACTTTACTGTTTTTAACTCAGGGGTGAGATGCATTACTTGTTTTCATAAAAACTAATAATGGCCGAGTTAACGCATAATTAGCATGACCTGCAATTATGGTGGCTCATGGCCGAGTTAACGCATGATTAGCATGACCTGCAATCATGGTGGCTCACGTTTCTTACCTGTTTTATATGAACGTTTTGAATTACATTCACTGGTGTGTTATTATTTACTGTATGTTAAGCTTCTATTATGATAGTTCGTGGAAACGCATGATTGGCATGACCTGCAATCATTACGGAGTGAACGATTTGTATGACCTACGATCGTTACTCATTACGGTTAGCAAGACCTGCAACCACCCATTTACAGATGATTAGCATGACCTGCAATCATTACTTAAGTGAACGATTAGCATGACCTGCGATCGTTACTTACTGGCTGGCTTACGATTTACAAAATACTACTTGTGATTCAAATTATTTACTTACTTACAAACCTGTGAGATTCACCAACCTTTTTTGGTTGACCGTTTTAGTAATGTTTCTCAGATACACAGCATCAGTAGGGATGCCCAGCAGGATAAGCTCACTTAGCTCGAGTCGCATGCATTTACAAGCTTGGAGATTTTCATACATTACTTTTGTACTAGTTGTTATGTACTAGAATCTCTAGGAATTTACTGAACTCGAGGTTGTATTTTGAAACTACTTATGTATTAATGTAATAACTTTTCGAACGTCTCATTTAGAGTCGTTCACTGTATCCTTTGTGCTTGTGATTATTGATTAGTAACACCCAAAACATCGCTTCCGCAAACTGTTAAATTTGGGGGTGTTACAGTCAGCCTCCTGGTTTTGAAGATCCAAAGCATCCTAATCATGTTTGCAAGCTGAAGAAAGCTTTGTATGGTCTTCATCAATCTCCTCGACTTTGGTATGAGAGACTTGCCAAGTACTTGCTGAAAAATGGTTTTGATAGAGGACAGATTGATAGCACGCATTTCATCAAAAGGGAAGGAGCGGATTTATTACTTGTGCAGGTTTATGTGGACGACATAATATTCGGATCAACAAATGATCAGTTGTGCAAGGATTTTGAAGGACTGATGAAAGCTGAGTTTGAAATGAGTGCTATGGGGGAACTCACGTTCTTTCTGGGACTACAGGTCGAGCAATCTGACAATGGAATTTATATACACCAGTCAAAATATGTCACTGACATGTTGAAGCGGTATGAATTGCTCGATTGTAAACACTACGGCACTCCAATTGAAGTGAAACACAATCTTGGACCTAATGAGGATGACGAAGATTGCAAGGAGAAAGACTATCGCTCAATGATAGGCTCTCTCATGTATCTGACTGCCTCAAGACCAGATATAGTGTTTGCCGTTTCACTCTGCTCTCGATTTCAAGCAAATCCGAAGGTGTCTCATATGAAGGCAGTAAAACGCATTTTTGGATATCTTGCTTTTAGGCCATCTCTGGGTCTATGGTATTCAAACGAGAAAAACTTCAAGTTAACTGCCTATTCGGATTCGGATCTCGGTGGCTGCAAGGTAGATATGAAGTCAACTACTGGAGGATGTTAGTTCCTTGGATCGCGCTTAGTTTCTTGGCAGTGCAAAAAGCAGACTGCGGTTGCTATTTCCACAGCTGAGGCAGAGTATGTTGCTGCTGCAAGTTGCTGTTCTCAAGTTCTTTGGATTCAGCACCAACTACGTGATTACGGGTTCAATCTCTCTATGACTCCTATTTACATTGATAATACAGCTGCTATATCTATCACACACAATCCCGTACAGCACTCTAAGACCAAACATATCGAACTTAGGTTCCACTTTATACGGGATTGCTTTGAGAAACACCTTATAGATGTCGTACATATAGAAACCCTTAAGCAGAGTGCGGACCTTTTCACAAAAGCCTTTTTGCGATCACGTTTTATTGAACTAGTCAATCTGATAGGTTTAAGGTTCTTTCAGTCAAAGAAATGATTTGTGACTTGGATTTTTAAGTTTAAATTTTAAATTCATTAAAAAAAAAAAATCGCAACTGCCACTCTTTATACTCTTTAGTATTAAAGAAAACGCAAGGTTGCAACATTTTTAAAATAGACGTTGAAGTTGTGTCAGTAAACAACTTGGGATATGATAGTACATCGGGGAATATGCACAAAATGAAATTTTAAGGTTTATCTTGGATGTGTCAGTAGGTTTATCTAACACACTTAAAACAGTTTTTATCTAAATTATCTTCATCACACGATGTATTGGTAGGCATGCTACACACCGGTCTCTGGGATGTTAAGAAGTAAATCTAATACATGTCTATGAACCTGTGGTAAACACCATGTGATGTATGACTCTATGTCTTAATTCCTCAGCATAGCTTGACATACTTCTACTTTTGGATCGTATATCTGAGATCTTTTGGGGGAGTATGCTGATTGTTTCCTCTGTTGTACGTAAGTGCAGACCTGGTCTCAATTCAGCTTACTCTCAAAACTAAGCAAACGTGAGTCAATGTACTTGCAAAGTCTTAAATTCTAAGATACTGATCAAGGTCGCCAATTGAATAAAACAAGTTTGGTTTGACTGCGATCGGTTTTGCTTAAACCTGAATCAAGTGTATGTTGCTCTGTTGTACGCAAGTACAGACCTGTCACCGCTGGCTTGATTCTTAAAATTGATTCTCTTATATTCTTTCTGAATTTGGAAACTATGTTCATGTCTAGGTTACAGGGGTATGTCTATGGTGGGGACCACGGTGAAATATTCATACTAACAATAAAGGTTAACTGACATACACGAATGTAACATGTTTAGGTGGACAAACAATACCAATAATCGTCTTGAAATAATTTTTATAAAAGGTGTTTTAAATGTGCCACGTAAATTTAAAGTGGACAAATATACTGATGATCGAAATAACACTTACTATTTCTAATAATTGCATGTTATTCTGATATGATCCCTAATCAGACAAAACAACTCCGTCACCAAAAACAGAGTGTGAGTAATTTTACTCAGTTGTTTTATTATTATTTTTATTTTTATGTTGTATTTTTTATTCTATGTTCTTTTTACCAAGTCACTAGTCATTTGAATATTATTTGCTAAATAAAATTACGTGTTAACTGTGTTGAAAATTCAAAATCGACTTACGTTACATCCAAACTGATTTATGCGACGTCCACCTTGCCGTCGCTAGCGACGTCCCACACGACGTCGCACATAGGGTTAGACTATATATAGTCTCAACCGCGACGTAACTCGTCACACTATTTCATACTCACTAGCGACGTAGCGTGCGACGTGAGTACTGGCGATTGCGACGTAGCGGGTTTTCGTGCATATTTGGTTCGTTTGTGATTGTGAGCCGTTTTTCTTTCCGATCCATTCACGTAGTCTTGTTCTACTCGTTATTCCGCGCACTTAGGTACCACCCTTACCCTTTTTCACCGTGTATTTTAGTTTTAATCGTTAATTGGATATCGCGGTTTTTAGGGTTTTCGGTTTGGGTTGATTTAACTAGGTGATTGTGATATAGACATCGTATAAATTATGTTTTCGTGATCACCATTTGTTGCCGCACCTTGTAGTGTGTTTAATTTTGAAAAACCCCAAATTTCGATTCTTAGGGTTTTCTGGGTTTCTGGGTTTGCGCTTGAATGTTCATCAGTGCGACGTCGGCTGCGACGTCGTAGCCTACGTCGCATTATTATTTACTTGTCTGCGCCGTCGCATTTTCTGCGACGTCCTGCGCGACGTCCTACTCTACGTCGCACCAATTTGATAATGTGATTAAATTCACAATTAATAGCAATATGCGACGTCCCCTTTAACGTCGCTCGAATTTTGTGCGACGTCATGGGCTACGTCGCTATTGTTATTATTCTGATTTTCTGCGACGTCCTTTACTACGTCGCTATCTGACATGCGACGTCATCGGCTACGTCGCCTCTTACAGAAAAAATGACATTTTTTGTTACCAATCAAATGTTGCATTTTTCTGACTGTTAAATTCTGTCCAGCAATGGCGGGCGATTTCTTTCAGTTCCTCGTTGAATGAGAAAGACTGTGTTCACTGCTTCTGCCCAAAGAGTGTCACTACTCGCCCCTCCTCGGCTAGAAGGATTACTTTCCAGTCGTGGATTCTTTTGTGCTTTCTGGTGTTCAAGCGCCTAAAAGCTACTATCTGGTCACTTAGATATGACCATTTTTGTCTCAGTTGGCTAATGATCCGGTGGGATTCTCTTCTTGTCCTGAATCTTGGTTTTCTGGTCTGGAGGAATTCCTTCACTATCCTGGATCTTGGCCTTCTGGTCTGGTGGGACACCATCCTTGTCTTGGATTTTGGCCTGACCTTGTCTTGGATTTTGGCTGTATTTATTTAATCAGGATCTTTGGTCTAGGTTTAGGTTTAGGGTTTAGGGTTTAGGATTTGATATGTTTATTTGTAACTCTGTACTTATTTAACATATCAATGAAACCTTTCGTTTGTGACAAGTTTGGTATATTTTGTTCATTCTAACGCTTTTCGAGAATATATATTATGTTTATGTTTTGCAGATATGGCTTTAGCATTTGAGGCGCGTCACAATACTGCTGCTTATCTTGATGGTACTTCTGATAAGGCGGCACCATATCGTCAAATGATTGAATTTTTGAGACGTTCGAGGGTATTTCATGCTATAGCTGACAATACGGTTGTTTTTGGGAATCTGATAAATCCATTTTGGAAGAATGCCACCGTTATTACTGACAACAATGTTCGATGGTTGGTTTCCACTGTTCTTGACACTGAGATCACTATTACTGAACAGAGCATTAGGGAACTTCTTCAGCTAAATGATCAACCTGATATGCCTGTTAGCTATGAGCCTAGTTTTGTTGCAGGGGCTATGCAACGAATTGGATATCCGGGCATTCCCAATGATCAATACAGAAAAGCGAATCTAACACGTGTTTGGAGATATTTGATGCACGTTGTTATAGTCTGTTTGGGAAATAGAAAAGGTGGTACAGATGGGATGAGCAGGAGTTTGGCTTCTGCTATGTTAGCTTTGGTCTACAACAAGCCTTTCAACTTTTCTGGTTTTATATTCAAGGCCATGGTAGATAATGCAAACGCCGAAGATCAGAAATGGATCTTATATCCGCGCTTTATTCAACTTCACATCAATCGCCATCATCCCGCTCTTCAGGCACTGGGTGATAATGATCAGAGACTGAAGATTTCACCAATGCAGAATAGGATCTTTACTGTCTGTGTTGGTTTTGAAAAAGGGGTTCAGGCGCCACCAGATTTTGCTTTATTTGGTGCTATTGTGAATGAGAATTATGTGCCGCCTCCGGAACCTCAGTACATGGATGTTCTAGCTCCTCAGCAACCGCAGCAACCGCTTGTTAATATTCATGTTCAAGCTGCGGGGGAGCATGTGGATGTTATTTTGGAAAACATTGAGCAATTTGGGCATGTTGACTCGGACAATTCAGCATCTCATGACACTGTTGAGGGTTCTGATTCTGAAGCTATAGCAAATGTAGGTCCTCAGGATGGTGGTCCGACGCCTGAGCATTCGGATGGTACAGTTCCGCACCCCTCAGAGATGGAAAATATCCGGATTACTGATTCATTCCGATATTTGAGAATTCAGCGTCGGATCAGGGCAGGACGTAAGTATGTTCCTCCTCGGGATACTGGGAAACGTACTCGAGGTGACGATGATTCTGAAGATGTAACTTATCGACCTAGTCGTCGTGCTCGTCGTTCTTCATCAGCAAGAACTCCAGTCAACCCGTCGCCGCAAGATGATTTTGCGATTGAACCAACTCCAGCGTTTATGCAAAAGATGATGGATGATATCTTGAAGATGCAGCAAAGGATGAAAGCTCAAGATGAAAAGATTGCTGAGCAAGCTGCGCTGATTGAGGTTCAAGCTAAGGAGCTTACGGAAACAAAGCTCAGGGTTAATGTTTTGGAGGCTAGGTCTAGTGCCTCGGGGGAGATTGGGTTTGGGGGCCCAAATGTAGAGTCACTAGGACCTGAAAATGTAACCCCCACTCCTGTAATTGAAAATGTTAATGAAACTCTTCCTCGTTTGGATTACTTTTGTGTTGATGATATTCCAGGACAGCCAAGACCGCTAGCTGTTGACTATTCATT
Source organism: Helichrysum umbraculigerum (assembly GCA_949592205.1). NCBI lineage: Eukaryota > Viridiplantae > Streptophyta > Magnoliopsida > Asterales > Asteraceae > Helichrysum > Helichrysum umbraculigerum. The sequence continues at coordinate 6,125,688 of CATIUR010000004.1, read as the reverse complement.
CGCTGATTTATCGTTTATTCAGAGAATGGCCAGTGGAGTTGGTTCTGAGGAAGAATCTGAGAATGCTTTTGATTATGATGATGATGTTTCAATTGAAGAAGAACAGTTAGATTCAGATGAGGTCTATGATGATGCACAATCTGAGGAAGTTTACGATGGTGCACCGATAATAGAATCTGACTCGAGTGAAGATGAGAGGCCTGCTAAAGATCAACATGGAGAATCAAGTTCTTCTGCAAAGCCTTCTCAAGAAACAACATCAACTCCAGCTCAAGAGACACAGGCACCGGACTCAGCAGCTCAAGAATCTACAGATATTCCAAGGAAATACACTGCTGAAGAAAAGAAAGAAAGAAACAAGCAATGGTGGCCTAAGGGACGAAATCCAGTTCCTATTCCAGTTAAATGTCAAGTTTACCGGGTTAGTCGAAATTACACCGGAGTTATTAAAAGCTGGAAGTGTCAGAGAAATTTGTTTATGATTAAGAGAGAGGATGGAGTTCAGTATTTCAAAATGCGTTTTGATCGATTAAGCACGTTGCCAAAAGGAGAGATTAATCGATTAGCTCAGCTTAAATTGATTAATCCGTTCGAGAATGATTATGCCGAGTTTATTCAGAGGAATTTACGTCGAGAAGTGTTATCGAAGAAATATTCTAAGTTGAAACCGACGTTGGGTACACGGTATACGTTCAAAAGGAAAATTGATCCAGCTACCAGGAAGCCTATGGTTAAAGTTCATTATCCACCAGCTAACTGTTTGACTGAGATACCTCTAGAACCAGTTCCTTATTATTTCTGCGAAGACTTGTTAAATGGGAACTCGATCCACAAACTGGTGAAGCGGTTATTACTTTTGTTCCAGATTCAGAACCGTGGCCAGAAGTTGGAGGTATTTGGAATTTGAGACAATCAACGTTTAGATTGTATGATCCGATGAGTTTGATTAACTTTCATGAAAAAGATTTGAGAAAACTCTATGATGATCGGATTCGTGTTGGTCAGAAGAATGAGTTTAACAAACGTTTAGCCGAACAATTTTATAAAGTTGTTACTGTTTGTGTAACTCATGGAATTCATGCTGACGGACAATTTCCTGCGGGCTGGGTTTAGATGATGAAACTTTTTGAAGACCAAGCTGAAGACACGGGGGAGTTTGTTGATGCAATTTGTGTGTCTGCCAGTTGGTCTAGCTCGTAGTTCGTTTTGTTATTAGATTTGTGTTTCCTGACTCCTGCGACGTTGTCTGTAACGTCGCAGGTGCGACGTCAGGTTTTGGGCCTGCGACGTAGTCAACGTCGCATGGGCTTGGGTCTGCGACGTCGTGTGCGACGTCGCAGGTGCCAGAGTTTGTATAAATTCGTATTTACGTTTTCAGTTTAGGGTTGACGAAACCCCAAAACGCCAATCAGTCGAAATCTCTGTAAGCTAGTCGATTACAAGCAATAAAGAACGTTTTGGTTTGATCTTAATTGTGTTTCATAGTTTGCTTATTGTGTTTGTGATCTAATCGTTTATTCCGCAAGCTATTGGATTGACTCGGTTCCGTTAGATCCTAGTATAGGGACAAACATCTACTTTTGAAACACAATTAAATTTCTTCACTCCCATATATCATCCTTAGACCACTCCCATCAGTGACAGAAACTGACTGAGCCACGTCAGCGTCACGTCAGCTTTTTCCCCAAACTAACTGACCACTCCCATCAGTGGTCCGTCACTTCATTTTCTGGGACCCTCTGCATAATTAATTAATCAATTTAAATTCAATAATTCAAATAAAAACAACATTTTAAATAAAAACACACTTCATTAAAAATAAAAAAATTACAAATTTCCTAAAAATTAAAAATACATTATTTTTTAAATAGAAAACTACAAATCCTAAAAATTTAAAAGTACAATAATTAAAAACTAAACGTTACATAATAAAAGTGCAACATTTTGACGAATACGGAAATTTGATGGTAGTTGCGCAATGTGTTCGATTAGTGCGTTGCGGAGTTGATGATGAACGTCCCGATCGCATAATTCCTTGTCCATACGCAATGAAGTTTCAACTCTTTCTTCCCACATTTTTGTTGGCCTGTTGGACGGATCAGAGGGGTAATCTTCTTCTAGTTGACAAATATTTCTCCCGTAGTCCTCAGTTATCATGTTATGCAGAATGACACAAGCATACATGATTCTTTTGATCTTGTTCGTGCTATATGGCCTAGCCGGGTTCTTGATGATTTGCCACCTACCTTGAAGCACACCGAATGCTCGTTCCACATCTTTCCTTGCCGATTCTTGGTATCTCTTGAAACGAGACTCGGATGCAGTTAGTGGATGCCTAAACGACTTTACGATAGTCGCCCACTCTGGATATATCCCATCCGCTAGATAATACCCTCCGGTGAATTGTTGTCCGGCAATAGTGAATTGAAGTTAACTTGTGGAGCTCTATCTTGCATCAAATCGGAGAACAAATCCGATTGATTAAGTACATTAATGTCGTTTCTCGACCCTGCCGGAGCAAAAAAAAAGCATGCCAAATCCACAAATCATAAGAGGCAACCGCCTCGAGCATGATTGTGGGACGTCCCTGATCACCTCTGGTATATTGACCCTGCCATGCAACTGGACAATTTTTCCACGGCCAATGCATACAATCTAAGCTGCCGAGCATACCAGGAAAACCATGCAACTCGGCATGTCGTTGATGCAAATGAATAACATCTTGTTCAGTGGGTTTCCTTAAATACTCCGTAGAGTATAAATGAAAAATGCATTTGCAAAAATTATCCAAACACAAATATGAGGTTTGTTCACCCATATGCAAGTATTCGTCAAACGCATCCGCCGCACAACCATATGCCAATTGACGTACGGCGGAAGTGCATTTTTGAAAAACATTGAAACCGGGTCTACCGGTACAATCTAAACGTTGATGAAAGTACCAAAAATATTCCGGGACCGGTTCTTGATAGTATGATATAATACGTTGACATATACTGATAAATAATGGCTTACTCATCCGATACCGGCGTCGAAATACATCCGCCGGAAATGTTGACTCGTCGGCAAAGTAGTCCAGAAACAAACGTTACCCCATTGCTTCGCGATTTCTCGAAAAGTATCGACGTGGAGCTCTCGGGATCGGAATTATTTCTTCGTTGTCGTCGGACGATTCGGAGGATATGGCGTTAATAACATTCATCGCGTACTCCGGATCAAAAATGTCATTAAGCGCTTATAAATCTTCGAGATCGGAATCGGAAGACATTTTATAAATATGTGAAAGTGGTAAAATGTATAAAAATTTAGAGAGTAGATGGAATTTGTATTGAGTTTGGTGTGAATTGTTTGGAAAATGGGAGGTATATTTATAGTTGAAAAGTTGGATTTTTTAATATTTTAAAAAAAAAAAAAAATTAAAAAACCAACGGCTTTCTTCCCAACCGTTGGAAAAAAATATTTTCTTTTTTATTTTATTTTTATTTTTCATACGGCTAGTTTTTTTAAAAAAACAAAAAAAAAACAAGTGGAGCCCACTCCTCACCGTCACCTCTCGTCGCCAAACCGAAGGGCCGGAACCGACGGCCAAACCGACGAGTCCGTGCCATCGGCGTCGGTCTCGTCGGTTTGAACCGACGGCCACCGACGAGTCCCGCTAGGAGTGGTCTGTTAGGAATATACTATATGAAGATTAAATAATTAATTAATTAATTAATTATGACTAGGTCACGTGTGATGAAAACTTGCTCCCAAAGTAAATTGAAGTCTGCATCAACTAAAGTCGGCTGTGATTATTTTCTTTTGGACGAAGTATTATAATTCCTATATATTGTAACCCTTTGTATTTGTAACCCTAACACCTCCTGAAAAATAATAAGATTTCTATCTAGTTTGGCCGTGGATTAAACCAATCGAATAGATTGGATATAACCACGTTATATTCTCGTGTTCGTTTACTATTCTCGTTATCTTAATTGCTTGTGTTTGATCCGTTTATTATCGTGGGGTATAACTAGGGTTATACGTGTTCTTGGTTGGGTCCTAAAACCTATCAAAGTGGTATCAGAGCACGTGGTTTTCAAGTTTGGGAACAATGGCGGATAAAAGCAAGATTAGGATTAGTAAGTTTGATGGCAGTGATTTTGGATTTTGGAAGATGCAAATCGAGGACGTTTTGTACGCGAAAAAGTTACACCAACCGTTGTCGGGTACTAAACCTGAAGGTATGAGTGATGCCAACTGGAAGTTGTTAGATCGCCAAGCACTTGGAGTAGTTCGACTTTCTCTGGCCAAGAATGTCGCCTACAATATTGCGGGGGAAACCACGACTGCAGGTTTGTTAACGTCGTTGTCTAACATGTATGAGAAACCCTCGGCTCTCAATAAGGTTTTCTTGATTCGGCAGTTGGTGAATGCGAAGATGGGTGAAGGTGCATCGCCGGCGGATCATGTGAACGAGTTTAACTCGATCTTGACTAGGTTAAGATCTGTAGGGGTTACGTTTGAAGGTGAGTTGGAGGCACTTTTCTTATTATCTTTGTTGCCCGATAGTTGGTCCGGTATGGTTACAGCTGTTAGTGGTTCATCCGGAACTACTAAGTTGACTTTTGAGGGGATCTGTGATTTGATACTCGGTGAGGGAATTAGAAGAAAAGATTCCGGGGAGTATTCGGGTTCGTCAGCTTTGAGTGTGACTAGCAGGGGGCGTAGTAAGAGTAGATCTAGATCGCGGAGGGAGCCATCGGAGAATAGGAACGTCACGTGTTGAAATTGTAAGCAACTGGGGCACTTTAGGTATCAATGTCCGAATGGTAAACCGGGTGTGAATGCGGCGGTTGATACGACTGAAGATGCGTTGCTTTGTTGCGAGGAGAATCTTGTGGAATCCTGGGTTTTGGATTCGGGTTCATCTTTTCATGCTATCATGTGCATGGAAGAGATGACGAATTTTAGGTCTCATTCCGGTAGGGTTCGTCTTGCGAACGGAAGGAAGCTTAAAGTTGCGGGTATTGGGGATGTTGTCCTCAAAACTCACCTTGGTACAGATTGGGTCCTCAATAATGTGAGGTTCATTCCCAAGCTCAAGAGGCGGTTGATCTCGATTGGGCAGTTGGACAATGAGCGGTACCACATTAGATTTGGCGACCAACAGTGGAAGGTTATCAAGGGAAGTTTGGTAATTGTTCGCGGGTATAAACGGGGAACCTTGTATATGGTTGAAATTCCGAATGAGGAATGGCTAGGTGGTGAGGTAGGTGTTGGAAATCCTAGTCGGCTTGAGCTTCACGGTATTGTTGAGAGATCTGGAACGAGTGGGAGTTCGGGAAGAGTTGAAACTAGTAGGAGCTTGGCGTTGAGTGGGAGCTTTGGGGTTTTCATGGATTTGGTTTGTCATCTCGGTACTACTAGAGTTTTCAAGTCTTGGGTTAGATCATCTCCAATGGCAACTAGGTTGCGACTGATCGAGGGTGGTGAGCTAGATGCTTTTCCGAGAGCCGCGTTTTATAATAATTCCGTACAGTGGGAGTTGGCTCGTTGGGGAAAGATGTGTTTACCGAAATTCATGCGCATGTTTGTGGTCGGTGATCCAACGGTGAAAGCAAGAGTGATGGAGTGGATAATCAAGGGTGTGATGGTTTTTTCACACGGCTACCTTGATGGTTATATTCACGTGGTGGTTCTACCGGGTGGTCTTCTCTTTGTTGTAAAGAAAGATCATGTAAACGAAAGGCTGTATGGATTGGTTGCTAGTGTAACGAGAGTGTTGGAGCTATGCCGGGCTTCAACCGGTCTTCTCATGAACTAATGAGAGGGCGATAAACTAGAGAGATTTCTTGGTCACAGTTTAGTAGTGGAGTTCTGGTAACTGGTATCGAAAGTCTTCCGACTCGGTGTGGTCGTGCGGCGTGTCCCAATGGTTTTGGCGGTATAGGTTTGAACGAGTTCTATTAAAGTGGCGTTTGGTTATGGGTTACTGGAGATTGGGTTGATTTAATCTTCAAGTGGGAGATTGTTAGGAATATACTATATGAAGATTAAATAATTAATTAATTAATTAATTATGACTAGGTCACGTGTGATGAAAACTTGCTCCCAAAGTAAATTTGAAGTCGGCATCAACTAAAGTCGGCAGTGATTATTTTCTTTTGGACGAAGTATTATAATTCCTATATATTGTAACCCTTTGTATTTGTAACCCTAACACCTCCTGAAAAATAATAAGATTTCTCTCTAGTTTGGCCGTGGATTAAACCAATCGAGTAGATTGGATATAACCACGTTATATTCTCGTGTTCGTTTACTATTCTCGTTATCTTAATTGCTTGTGTTTGATCCGTTTATTATCGTGGGGTATAACTAGGGTTATACGTGTTCTTGGTTGGGTCCTAAAACCTATCAAAGTGGTATCAGAGCACGTGGTTTTCGAGTTTGGGAACAATGGCGGATAAAAGCAAGATTAGGATTAGTAAGTTTGATGGCAGTGATTTTGGATTTTGGAAGATGCAAATCGAGGACGTTTTGTACGCGAAAAAGTTACACCAACCGTTGTCGGGTACTAAACCTGAAGGTATGAGTGATGCCAACTGGAAGTTGTTAGATCGCCAAGCACTTGGAGTAGTTCGACTTTCTCTGGCCAAGAATGTCGCCTACAATATTGCGGGGGAAACCACGACTGCAGGTTTGTTAACGTCGTTGTCTAACATGTATGAGAAACCCTCGGCTCTCAATAAGGTTTTCTTGATTCGGCAGTTGGTGAACGCGAAGATGGGTGAAGGTGCATCGCCGGCGGATCATGTGAACGAGTTTAACTCGATCTTGACTAGGTTAAGATCTGTAGGGGTTACGTTTGAAGGTGAGTTGGAGGCACTTTTCTTATTATCTTCGTTGCCCGATAGTTGGTCCGGTATGGTTACAGCTGTTAGTGGTTCATCCGGAACTACTAAGTTGACTTTTGAGGGGATCTGTGATTTGATACTCGGTGAGGGAATTAGAAGAAAAGATTCCGGGGAGTATTCGGGTTCGTCAGCTTTGAGTGTGACTAGCAGGGGGCGTAGTAAGAGTAGATCTAGATCGCGGAGGGAGCCATCGGAGAATAGGAACGTCACGTGTTGAAATTGTAAGCAACTGGGGCACTTTAGGTATCAATGTCCGAATGGTAAACCGGGTGTGAATGCGGCGGTTGATACGACTGAAGATGCGTTGCTTTGTTGCGAGGAGAATCTTGTGGAATCCTGGGTTTTGGATTCGGGTTCATCTTTTCATGCTATCATGTGCATGGAAGAGATGACGAATTTTAGGTCTCATTCCGGTAGGGTTCGTCTTGCGAACGGAAGGAAGCTTAAAGTTGCGGGTATTGGGGATGTTGTCCTCAAAACTCACCTTGGTACAGATTGGGTCCTCAATAATGTGAGGTTCATTCCCAAGCTTAAGAGGCGGTTGATCTCGATTGGGCAGTTGGACAATGAGCGGTACCACATTAGATTTGGCGACCAACAGTGGAAGGTTATCAAGGGAAGTTTGGTAATTGTTCGCGGGTATAAACGGGGAACCTTGTATATGGTTGAAATTCCGAATGAGGAATGGCTAGGTGGTGAGGTAGGTGTTGGAAATCCTAGTCGGCTTGAGCTTCACGGTATTGTTGAGAGATCTGGAACGAGTGGGAGTTCGGGAAGAGTTGAAACTAGTAGGAGCTTGGCGTTGAGTGGGAGCTTTGGGGTTTTCATGGATTTGGTTTGTCATCTCGGTACTACTAGAGTTTTCAAGTCTTGGGTTAGATCATCTCCAATGGCAACTAGGTTGCGACTGATCGAGGGTGGTGAGCTAGATGCTTTTCCGAGAGCCGCGTTTTATAATAATTCCGTACAGTGGGAGTTGGCTCGTTGGGGAAAGATGTGTTTACCGAAATTCATGCGCATGTTTGTGGTCGGTGATCCAACGGTGAAAGCAAGAGTGATGGAGTGGATAATCAAGGGTGTGATGGTTTTTTCACACGGCTACCTTGATGGTTATATTCACGTGGTGGTTCTACCGGGTGGTCTTCTCTTTGTTGTAAAGAAAGATCGTGTAAACGAAAGGCTGTATGGATTGGTTGCTAGTGTAACGAGAGTGTTGGAGCTATGCCGGGCTTCAACCGGTCTTCTCATGAACTAATGAGAGGGCGATAAACTAGAGAGATTTCTTGGTCACAGTTTAGTAGTGGAGTTCTGGTAACTGGTATCGAAAGTCTTCCGACTCGGTGTGGTCGTGCGGCGTGTCCCAATGGTTTTGGCGGTATAGGTTTGAACGAGTTCTATTAAAGTGGCGTTTGATTATGGGTTACTGGAGATTGGGTTGATTTAATCTTCAAGTGGGAGATTGTTAGGAATATACTATATGAAGATTAAATAATTAATTAATTAATTAATTATGACTAGGTCACGTGTGATGAAAACTTGCTCCCAAAGTAAATTTGAAGTCGGCATCAACTAAAGTCGGCTGTGATTATTTTCTTTTGGACGAAGTATTATAATTCCTATATATTGTAACCCTTTGTATTTGTAACCCTAACACCTCCTGAAAAATAATAAGATTTCTCTCTAGTTTGGCCGTGGATTAAACCAATCGAGTAGATTGGATATAACCACGTTATATTCTCGTGTTCGTTTACTATTCTCGTTATCTTAATTGCTTGTGTTTGATCCGTTTATTATCGTGGGGTATAACTAGGGTTATACGTGTTCTTGGTTGGGTCCTAAAACCTATCATGGTCTTACGTATAAACAATGAATTATCATCTTTAGTTACGTTGGGCCGTTTGTAACGGCCATAAGCATTACTAGTATTCGTATAAACTTGTATGCTCATCTCATTTTCTTTTATTTTTTTGATTGTTTTGATTTTAGAGTTGCAGTGGTCACCGGAGGAAACAAAGGGATCGGATTTGAAATATGTCGTCAATTAGCCTCAAACGACATCATAGTCATATTGACTGCGATAAATGAAGGTCATGGTGTTGAAGCTGTCGAAAAGCTCCATGCTTCAGGTGTCGTGGATGTTGTTTGTCATCAACTCGATGTTATAGAACCGATGAGTATTGCTAAGTTGGCCAAATTCGTCGAATCAAAATTCCAGAAACTTGATATCTTAGTAACTCAGATTCTATCATTTTACTTCAAATTTGATTCTTTTATATGTACATATCATCATAGTATACAACCAAACACTCGAATTAGTTTTTATTAATTCCAAAAGATTAAGGTGAGGTTGTTTACGGAAAAATAGAAAACATGTTAAAGTTGTGATTTTCAAGAAATCTATGATTTACGGTTTCCTACATTTTCTATTTTGGAAACTGAAAACTCCATCTCTATATTTGAACGTATTGTCTAAATCTTCTTTAATTTTGAAGGGATATAAAACTCTAAAAAAAATGGAAAAGGAAAAATGAAGACAATTTTTCATAACTAAACGCGCCTTTAGAAGCTTTCGTTTAATAAAGAACAATTAATAATAGGTACGACGGTGACTACACACCATGAGGAGTAATGGTTGTTTTGGGTTTTAATTAATGGAAAGGTGATAAATAGATAGGAGAAATTGATTCGTACGATTAGATCATATTGTATAGTTCAATAGTTGAAGTTCACAATACAAATATAGAATACCATAACTTCACCCTTTTTACGCATAAATCATTTTATATGTTTTTTATTCACTTCCCACACGAATTAAATACATACATATATATACATACGTATATTATGTATTAAAAATACTATGGCCTTTTTTGTTTTTTTAAGATGCGAAAAACAGATAGTTCATCAAAGTAATAAGGGTGGTGATTATTCAAATTGATTAAATCCATCAAACATATGCATTAACAGGTTGTACAGTACAACCTTTTAATGCATATGTTTGATGAATTTAATCAATTTGAATAGTGAATATATCATTAGCCAAGTAATATATAGTAACTAAAATTTGATTATTAAAACAAGGTTTATATTTGCCCTCGCAACGCGAGGGCGTAATAAACGGTAAATCTAAGATATTAAAATCTAGTACCAAACTTATCACAAATATCTACTTTTGAAACAAAAACATTCTTATGTGCCGCATTTCATAATGTTTTAGTTGAAGCACAGATACTTATGCATCTCCTATGTGATTTTATGGTCATATAAACTTAATTAGTGAAATATTATCAATTCGCTTATTAACGGATGTAACAAACTTCCGGTTTCATCATCCAAGTTTGGAATTTGGAAGAATTTAACTTTAAATTTTTATTTATTTTCTAAATTATGTGCAATTGTTCTATCATCTTCAAATATTTAACCACCATTTTCACAATCCGTCCACCGCCACAACACAACCCACCACCGTTAAATGATCCAGAACGCTACAAGTAAGATAAAAAAATAAAAAAATAAATAACAAATGAAAATTTGACAACTAAAATGAAGCCAACATCGTGAAGACACGACTAAAACGCTAACGAAGCAAATGATGGAGTTCACTTTAAAAAAAAAAAACACCAAAATCTTATTACAAAATGGATTTTATACATAAAACCCCTATAAAGCTACACAAAAATTATCAAATAAACCCTATCTAAATAAAACTCACAAAATTGTATACATTAGAAAAAAGATAACCTTTCAGATGTATTTTTCTTTAGAAAGAGAGTTGAATGGAAAAATGATTTAAGATATATGAAAAATAGGGGTGTACGTAGTCCAAAAACCGCTCCGAATCGGACCAATACTGAAACGGATCGCAAACCACGAAACAAAAAATCAAGAACCATGAACCGCACCAAGTAATTCGATTCTGGTCCAGTCTGGTACCGGTTCGATTCTTGCGGTTTTGTTTCAAAACCGCGAACCAAATAATATACACGCATATATGTTATGAAGAAGAATATGTGTAAAAGCATGTAGTTATCGAATTAAATATAAGACTTATGAAATCAGAAAAAACTTAAAATCGTCTAATAATTAAAACTAAAATGTTGCTGCAATTCAAACATAAGATGATGCATCTATGTTTCTTTCGAATAAAACATGCATGTATGTGAAACACAAAGGAATAGCGTAGATCAAGTTCCCAAAAAGAATTATTAAATGGATCAAGCGTTAACACTTATCAAAATAATGATTCGGGAAGTGTACAAAATTAATAAAATTGTTACTTGTGTGTGGATGACAAATGAGAGAAAGAAATTGTAAGTTGATTTTTTTGGAGGATAGAGTATAAAAGATAAAATCTAAAAAATCGTATATACTTATAATTAAAATTACATATTTAATAAATCTAATAATATAGAACTGGTTCTAACGGTCCGAACCATTTTTACCGATTCTATAACCGAACCAGATCGCAAACCATTAAAGCTAAAAGATAGAACCAAGAACCGGACCATTGTGCTTCGGGTTGGTTCGATTCTGGTCCGATTCCGATTCGGTTTACCGGTTCCAATGGTTGCGGACCATTTATGTACACCCCTAATGAAAAATGCATTATATATTTTAATTATCGTTAGGTCGAAAGTGGTGAAGTGGATGATAGATGGCTCATGAGAGTTAGATATGATGACACTAAGATTATCAAAACCTTGATATTACCTTAAATGATCTAATGATAATCTTAACTTTTCATGATGATATAGTGAATTTACCAAAACAGCCCTCAACATCTCATGATAAATTGTGAGTTTACTTTTTTTTTTGGGTAAAGAATTGTGAGTTTACTTTGCAAATTGATAATAAGGTATAATATAGTGAATTTACCAAAATAGCCCTCAATATCTCATGATGAATTGTGAGTTTACTTTGCAAATTGATAATAAGGTATAATAAAATGTATGTTTTCAGGTGAATAATGCAGGAGAAAATGGATTAATCGTACGTCATGATGAATTTAGAGCCTTCAAGGATGGAAAAGGATATGTAAGTACATGCACTTCAGGACGCTCTAAAATTTAACATCCAATAAAACTTATATGTGATTCGAATTAGTTATTGTACAAATGAAGTGTCGTTTTAATACCAATAAACTCGGTATTGTGTACGGTTTATAGATGGACATTTATGACGAAAATGCGCATCTCTTTACTGAGCTTATAAAACAACCTTACGATTTGGGAGAAGTATGTTTGAAGACGAATTATTATCGAATTATGGAGAGCTACACGTAATAACTGATATCACATCTCACACGGGATTCTTGACCACAGAACACGGTGCAAAAGCCCCCGTAATGGTTGCTTTGTTGCCTGATGATGGTCCGTCTGGGGTCTATTTCAATGAAATGCAAATATCCGCATTTTGATTAGCATTACTAGTATTTGAAGTCGGTCTACAAATTCCACATGTGAATGTATGTTTTACTTATCAAACCTTAAAAGAGTAAATAAAGTGTTGTCTTGGTTTTAAATCCATTTGATCTTAAAATCTGCTTGTACAATTCCAAAATGCTTGTTGCCAATGCCAAAATCCAAAGGCTCCAAAGTCCAAACCCACAATTTTTTTTTGAATTTAATTGGTAAGCTAGAGTGCTAGACGCTTAAATAGCTAATGGGCCGGGTGCATGCCCAAGTAAGTTAATGGGCTAAATGATCATTTTGTTATGTTACTTATGTGTTAAGTTCAAGTCCAGGTTTGAAGTAGTATTAGTCCAAGTCCAAGTCCAAGTTTACGTTCAATACCGCCCTTTTACGGAGAAAAATATGCTTATCCACAACTCCACAAGGGTTATAAAAGAATAGATTCACGATGTATTTTCACTTTTGTGTTAATGTAGGTAACGAACCGATTTTATTATCAAGTTAGGTGATGTACCGGTAAAAAGTGATACGGATTTGCAACGTATATGACATAATTTTTCAAGGCCAATTATGAATCACATTACTTATATCGACACATTTTTACAAAGTACATTACTTTATATTTGAACAAAATATACTAATAAAACCAAAATAGATAAAAATGATGATTCGTGCTTTACAAAATAGAGAGCTAACAATAAAAAAAGAGGGTAGTTGGAGGGTACCCCTGACCCCGGATCTCTATGAGATCCGCAGCGTCCCACCCGCAAGAGACATCTGCCCGGCAAAGCACCTGGCCACAGTTAGCCCACGAAATTATACCGGCAGTCCTTTATCGGACTCGAACCCGGGTGTGCCCTGTGGATTTGCGGTGGCGGTACCTAACATGCTAAATGTTTACCCAGGGTAGGATCGGACCCCTGACCTCTAGGAAGCCTGGGGAAGATCCTACCACTAAGCCATCTAGGCAAAACAATAAGAACCAAAATAGATAAATATTCCCAAAACATTTTCGCACGAGGCCAGACATATAAACTAATACTTATTTGGTAGTTTTTAACACAATATAAAAGGGGATGCTTTCTTCTTCTCAATTACTCCGTATCATTATCCCACTTCATGAGCCGATGGAGGAGATAAGGTAAATCTATATTTCATCTTCTATTTAACTTAATAATATTTCTATTTAAAATCATAAACAAATTTACCATGTATCAATTTTATTTTTCTGTAATTTCAGATATGCAGTTGTTACAGGAGGAAACAAAGGGATTGGATTCGAAGTATGTCGTCAGCTAGCTCTAAACGGAATTGAAGTTATATTAACAGCTAGAAACGAAAGTCGTGGACTAGAAGCCGTTGAAAAACTTAAAGCCTCTGGATTTCATAACGTGGTTTTTCATCAGCTAGACATTAAGGATCCTACTAGCATTGCAGAATTGGTTGCATTCATCGGAACCCAATACAAAAAACTCGATTTCTTGGTGAGTGATTAAAAAGATCCGTGCATGTTGATATATTATTATCCTTTTTTTGTGTTAATTAATAAAGGAAAGATGAATTTTGTGGTAGATCAGTAATGCAGGAGAGCTTGGACTTGTTATAAATGATGGTAAAAGATTTAGAGACGGAGGAGGGTTGGTAAGTGAATTTCTATATGATGTCACATTAATCGTTTAAAAACAACTCACGACATCGTAAGATTGTCAGAAAATACATGAAGTTTGAGCCCGTTATAAGTCATAAGTTATTAGCTTATATAATAATTTAGGCAAATTCCAAAAAAATAGAAATAAAGTGTTTGTGATTACAGATTCTATAAATCAGCTACTAAAGTTATTATTGATAGTAACGAACTCTCGGTTTCTTCAATTTTATATAACACGTCACATTTTTTCCCCAATTTATAGGTAACATATTACTAGAGTTACGAATAAAATAAGAATTGTATCTATTAGTGATAAATTTCATATTTGATTTCTTAAACATGTAATCAGACAATACTTAGTTTTCATTTTACACAATTTGCTTTAACAACTTCTAGTATAGTTTATTTTTTTACTGAAATTTGAGATTATCAGGCCGAACGAATATTTGAGCTTTTGGATGTTACAATAACGAAGATTAAACGAAAGTATTTGTTTCTAACATCTTGGTTTTAAGGATTTAGAACATGAAAAGTTTTTAATTGGAACAAAGTTTGGATTATACTGTATGTAATCTTCTTTATTTGACTATTCAAAAACATTGGCACCATTGATGATGTCAAAGACGGCAATGATAATAACATAAAAATGATCGCGATCGAATACTTGTATTTCCATTTTTTATTATAAATATTTGGCACGTCATGTTGAAAGTTTTGTACTTGATAGTTTACTTCTAACCATAACTTATTTTTAACAATGTCGAACACATATTTTTCTTTCAACAATGTATATCATGTTAGACTTTCAGACATGCATCAATAGTTGTACAAATACCAAAATAAATTACTATTATAGTGACCCTTCAACCATGAGGTTGTAGGATCAAGTCAATGATAGACATATAATATATATATTCGTGAGAAAATTGTGTATATTTCTGGTCGGGTGTGCCAGTTCATTACTTATCTAAAAAAAAGTTACTATCTAGTTTGATTCCCTGTGAATCAATTTATGCATTTTTGAATTTCTAAAGTAAAGCCATAAGAATTGTCGTTACCAGAATTCTTAATTATAATATTGTAACAGAGGCATTCATGTCATACTAGCTAGTATGTATTAGTTATTAGTTATAGTTAAAATTATGATTATCATTGGTTACCATAAACTAAGCATTTATGATGTTATCTATTGTTCAATTAGTTGCAAGTAATGGACGAGAATGTGCATTTACTAACCGGCATTGTTGAGGAACCTTATGAATTAGCAGAAGAGTGTCTAAAAACAAATTTTTATGCAACAAAACAAATTACAAAGGCATTTGTTCCTCTTCTCAGTCTCTCCAAATCGCCAAGAATTGTGAATGTTAGCTCCATTTTCGGAGAGCTACGAGTAAGTAACTCATACTTGCACTAAATACCACATTTATAGATAATTAGAATAAAATGAAATATACTCTCTTTTCGTGTATCTCAGTGGCTCCGCAATGACAACATTAAAGAAGAACTACAAGATATTGAGAACGTAACTGAAGATCGGATTGACGAGATAATAAAATCCTTTTTGAGGGATTTTAAGGCTTGTAAGTTGTGGGAGAATGAATGGCCTCTAACACTTTCTGCTTATAAAGTTTCTAAAGTCGCTCTTAATGCTTACACGAGGATGATGGCAAGAAAATATGAAAAATTTCTCGTGAATTGTGTGTATCCTGGTTACGTGATAACGGATATGACATGTAATATGGGATCAAGTACAACGAAAGAAGGTGCTGAATGTGTGGTGAATGTTGCTTTGTTGCCAGATAATGGGCCTTCTGGTGTTTACTTCAGTCAAATGGAAATTGCTCCATTTTGATCAGCAGAATGTAAAAACAGTAACAAATATGGTATATGGCTTTCTTTTTCTTGTTATGCTGCCTTATTTAGTTTGCCTTTTTCAGTTTTTTGTTTTAATGATCTTGACTTTGTTTGCTGCATTCGTCCTACGCGTCAAGAAATGGTTTGTTACAAACGATGAAGTTTACGAGATCTCGATTTGTAAAAAAAGAAGAGTAATGTGTTTCACTCTAGAGTAAAAATCCAGATCACTTTAGTTTCACTTTCATTTGAAGCACCAAACTTGGAATTTGTTCATTGAAATTTAAAGGCTAGGGGCCAGGGTCGTCTCGGCGTCCGTCTCTAAATTTTTAGACGTCCTGAACAAATGAACGTTAATTATCAAAATGAGGCCCTATTATTAAAACGTATATATACACTCGACTACTCATATATGATTAGCACTTGTAAAATAACCCATTATTTTACGTCAGAATCAAACTTATTTTCTTTTATTTTTTAATAAACAATTGAATTACGGTATTTATCAAATTATATATGTATGTATATTTTTTTTGAGTCACTTATAAATCGGAGGTCCTGAATGGTCGACCACATTATCCACCCTCGAAAACAGCCATGTTCAACAAGCAAAAAATAGGCCTCTAAAATCAAATTTTGATATTTAATTAGATGTTCAGTAACTAAATACTAAGACCCCTCTCATCTTCACCATCGGTTAAACCGACGCCGTTGGCAGCAAACCGTCGGTAGCAGTCGTCGGAAAACTTATGAGAGAAGAGAAGCTTCGGTTTTTAATTAAACAAACATTTTAATAAACATTTTTAATTAAATTACATAATAAAAAAAAATAGGGTTTTTAGGGTTAATAATAAATAGAGTTTTTTTTTTCCACATGGTCGATGGATGAGGATTATGATGATGCATTTTAGGGTTAATAATAAATGGGCTTTAGTAATGTTTTTTTTTATGATAAATGGGCCACAATTATAATGGGTTTATTTTTATGATAAATGAACTTTAAATTAATGTGTTTTTGTTTTAATTTTTTAGTTATTTTTATGTTTTCTTTTTAATTAATGAAATGTTTTTTGTTTTTAATCAATGTGATTTTTTAAATTTTAATGAAATTGTTTTATTTATTTTGTGTTTTAAATAAATAAAGTAAATAATGTGTGGGGTTCAGAAAAAAAAGAAGTGATCAGTTTTGAAAAGTTCTGACCTGATGCTGATTTGGCAAAAAATGATACGTCAGTTTGTGTCAATTTTGGGAGAGGTGTAATAGTACATGAAATTGAAATTATCATTATAGAGAGGAGTTCAATTGAGACCATTTATTTTGTGTGAGAATGGGGGAACCAACCACAATATGCCATGTGTCACTTTTTTCTCTCTCATCCACGTTTTTAAAAATTAAATATCTCACAAACGACAAATCGAAAAATCATGAAAATTGCACCATATTTTTCAGCGTTTTATCCTCTTCGATTTGCCGTCCATCAAGGCATACTTCCGACGAACATTTTTTTTTTTTCATTTTTTTGGTGGGTTTTACATATTAGTAACACATGTGTTAGTGATTGATATACATTTGATTTAGGGTTTAGGGTTAGGGTTTAGAGTTAGGGTTTAGCAGAGTTTAGTGTTAGGGTTTAGCAGGGTTTAGTGTTAGGGTTTAGCAGGGTTTAGGGTTTAGGGTTTAGTATGATTTAGGGTTTAGAGTTTTATAAAGCGTTTAGGGTTTAGGGTTGGGAGTTTGAGGTTTCGGGACGAAACCCCAAACTCCAACCCTAAACCCTAAACCCTAACCCCTAAACCCCAAACCTTAAAAAGCAAAAAAGATATAAACCCTCTAGTATTTTCTCTCCGGTATTCATGGCGATTTGAAACTTCAAACTGTGATTTCGACCAATTAATTAGCCTATCCTTTAATTTCTTCACTGATTTCATGGAGAATCAAAACCCTAACCCCGTTGATTCCACTGACAAACCACCAGATCCACCAGATCCATATGGATCTGAAAAGTTTCAAACTCCCGTATCAATGTTTTCTGAGCCATCTCTGATGCCGCTTTTGTCTCTGGCTGAACGTCGTATGAAACTCAGAAGTTCAATTAGGAATTCCAATGATGAGAATAATGATGTTGAGGTTAAAATTTCTTCTGGAAAAATGATGAAATCAAAAAAACGCAATAAGTGGGTTCGATTTGTGAAGAACAAAGGTATGTCTGATTCTAAAGCTAAATTGATTTGTGATTCTTTAGTTTCTTCTGAATCTAAGCTGGATGAGGTTGAATCTACCTTGCTTTCACAACCTGATTCATCTACAAATGCTAAAGGTGTAATTGATTCTCTTGTTACACCTCTTGAGACTGTTCCGATTGATTCAACTGTGAACTCTTTGAATTTTGAATCTGCTGTTCATTCTGTTGCTAAAATGATTAAGCAAGATGCTATCAATAAAAATGAGGTTCAATTGGGGAATTCTAATGGTTGCAATGATGAAGCTGTTGTTTCGAGTTTTGTTTTTGAATGTAAGGGTGTAGATTGTGAAGGTGGTAAAGCTGTGAGTGATGAAGAAATGGGGAATAGTAAGTCTGAGTATGTTGTTAGTTTTGATAATGATAATAATGATGATGATAAACACAGTGATACTGAGATGGATATGGAAGCTAGAGAAATGAATGTGGAGCAGATTAATAAGGGTAAAAGTGCAGGGGAAAGCACTATACCATACAAATTGAGAACTTCCAGTTTATATTCTGATGATACACTAAGGGTTGTGAGTGGTCAAATGGGCAGAGATGATGATGGTACTGAAAAGAATGGTTTGCAAAAATCAAATGTGTGGAGCAATTCCAGAGTAACCTTTGCTGATTTGTTAAAGAAGAGTAATGAAGTGGATGAAGTAAAGATGGAGTATGTACCACCAGAAACATTATCAAATGGTCATAAACGAGTTAAGTTTACAGTTGAAGAGGTTCAAAAGGGAGGTAGCTATTTTAATTTGCAATTATATGGCTATCTTATTGGAACCTCAATGGATTATCAAGTTGTCAATGCCAGTCTTAGACGAATGTGGAGAAAATATGATCTAAAAGAGGTTACTAAAACTGGGGCTGGATTCTATCTTTGTAAATTTAAAAGTGAGAAAGGAATGAGGGATGTTTTAGAGAGTGGTCCGTGGATGGTTAATAATGTTCCTTTTATTATTAATCAATTGCAACCAGGGGTGTGGCTTGAAAGGATAGAACCTTATAGGGTGCCCCTATGGGTTTGTGTACATAATGTTCCTATTGAATTGTGGAATGGAAGAAGCTTGGGAAAACTGGTGAGTAGTGTTGGCAAGCCCATTCTTATGGACAAAATAACTATGGATAGGTGTATGAGCAAAAGTGGTCGGTTAAGCTATGCAAGAATATTGGTTGAGGTTAATGCAGAGGAAGAATTACCCAGCCATATAGAATTTGAGTTTCCAGCTATGGGACACTTCACTGCTAAAGTGGGAAAGTTGGAAGTGACTTATCAGTGGAAGCCCCCATTATGTATACACTGTAAGGTGTTTGGTCATTCGTTTAAACAATGTAAAGTAAGGCCTGTAACAGAGGAGGAAGAGGCTGAAAGAGTATTGAATGATTCTTTGAAAGTTGGAAATACTAAGGAAAAAATAAGTGCTACAAAAGTAATGGATGAACAGGGATATCAACGGGTTATGGGAAAGCATAGGGTGGTTGATAAGTTCAATTTGAATTGGCAGCAGAGTTTGCAAAAAGGGAACATGGGTATGCAAGAAAATGGGAATACATATCAGTGGCAACAGAGAAATAAAGGTCAAAATCAAAACCAGGCTCAAAGCAGAGGGAGTGTGTTTGATAGAATAAGGAAAAATGCTCAGCTAAATGGAAATACAGGAAAAGAGATGCAGAGTAATGATGTTGTCTATAGAGTAAAACAGAATGTGCAAAGGGAACAAACCAAGGGTATGGCAGAAATGAGTAATGATAACAGAGGTCAGCAAAGGGCTGTGGGTAGGCTTAAAGATATGAAAAAAGCACATGGGTCGTGTGTGAAAAAGTCTGAGATTCATGTTTCAAATATGTATAGTGCTTTGGATGATGATGCAGCTGATATGAATGCGTCAGATTCTGAAGATGAGTGGGGAATTGAACTTGGTATGTCTTCATCTCAAAAGAAAGCTATGGATGCATATTTAGAAGTTAAGAAATTTCCTTTATTAGATGTGAGAAAAGAATGGTCTGCTGCACAATTGGATTATTGGAATGAAAAGTGTCATGAGTATGGTTTAGATGCTATGTTTGATGTTGAAGATGTGGCATTAAAAACCAATGACACTGTTGTGTTCATGAACTTGGAAAAGGAGGGTGCTGTGATGCAAGTGGAACCACAGAGTATTGGAGGTAACAAAACATCTACTGGTTCTTAATGGATGTAAAAATCTTACATACTGTAGATAGAAGTTTTGATGTTATTGCTGCTAAATCTATGGTTATAGCTGCTACTGAAGGTAAATGGCATTGTATTGGTTGTGTGTTAATTTGGGCTAATGGAAGACTACATGGTCTACAAAATGCAAGCTTGCATTTTTTGGGTCAATTTTGCATTGGGTATGGATTGGTTGGTCATTATATAGGATATAATATAGTTATGACTGCTGCCATTTGTAGGATTAGAACTGTTGTTCCTGGTCTTGATGATTATAATTTGCATTGCTGGTTTGTTGGGAAGATGCAGGTTTTGTATGTATCACAAGTTGCAATATTGACTTTTTTAAGTCAATGTTGTAATGGGTGTTGTATGGATGATAAAAGAAGTAAGAATATATGGGATGCTGTATTTGGATACAATATGAATGTAATTGCAATGTTGAGAATGGATCATAATGGTATTGGATTTGGGCCGGTCATGATTGGGCTGTATAAGGGATTTTGGATTATGGTGCAAAAGGAAAAGGAATATGGTAGAGGGCAGCAGAAGTTTTGTCGGTATATTGCTAACTCATTTTTGTATGCAGAATTGAAAATCAAATGTGAGATAATTGTGAATTTTAAAGATATAGTAGGTTATTATTTCAATTCTGCAAGTTGTTATTATAATGGTAGGGTTTTGTATTAAAGTTTGGATGGTACACTAAAAACCATCCCTAGAGGTATACCTCTAGTAGTTTGTATATATTTATATTTATTTTAATGCATTTTGCCGGGGCTTGTCCCTTTTACCCCAAAAAAAAAGAAAAACTTCAAACCTTAAACCCTAAACGCAACACTGTAACACACGTGTTAGTAATGTGAAACCCACCAAAAATAATGGAAAAAAAAACTCGTCGAAAGTATGCCTTAATGGACGGCAAATCGAAGAGGATCAAACTCTGAATCTGATGGTGCAATTTTCATAATTTTTCGATTTGTTGTTTGTGAGATATTTAACTTAAGGGGTAAATAAGTTTTGTATTCTCTTTGTACACATGGCACCATATCATTGGTTCCTCTATTCTCACACAAATTTTTAGTCTCATTTGAACCTTATCCTATCAATCTATCTATCTATCTATACTATTAAAAGGGGGTTCTGCTGACATCATTTTGCTGATTTGGCGATTCATGAGGTTGCTTCTTCCGCTGAGTTGTCAACGTGTGGTTAAGTTGATGATGTCATATTTACATCTACTTTTTAATGGCAACAAATACAATAAAGTTATAATTAAATCGGTAAATTTAACTGCTTAATTAATATATATTTTGAATTTATTATTTCCTATGTAGTTGTGTGCCATATCCGTAAATGCTTAATCATTTCATTGGTTGGGAGTTGCACGCCATATGCCTCTCTGTACTACGGTTGGAAAACGAATCGTTAGCTTCTCCAACTATAAACAAATCGCCATATCCCTCTCATAACATTTTTTTCTTTTTCAATCAGACCTCCCGATTTTTTAGCAGGTTTTGATGATGGTGAATCAGAGGATGAAGATGACGATGGCATATAAGTCCGGGAGTTTCAAGGTGAGCGGATTTATCGATCTTCGTATTCTAATCGGAGTGATATTTACTGAATCATTTCAACTTCTTCATATTCTAATCGGAATTATAGATCTTCATGGTTGGGTTTTATCTGATTTGGTGTTTATACTTTTTCGTATTTTGTAGGGATATATTAGGCGTTTATCTGACTTCATCACCTTATTCGTCTTTCTGTTTCTTTTTCTAGGGTTTTTAAAATTAATTTACATGGTAAGTTTCTTCGATTTCAAGTTTTAATTTCTAATGACTATTCAGTGTTGATGTTTTTCTTAATTTGATTTCTTTGTTCGGATTTTGAGTTAATCGTTGATCCGAAGAAACTACTCTAATGGAACATGTCAAAATTTCCTATGATTTTAAGGTTCGACTTTGCTGTGATGATTTGTTATATTTCGCATCTTCTGAATCTGTAAGTAAATTCTGAGCTATTCACTTTTGCAGTGATGAAATTGGGGATCGCCCAAGGCCCTTGCCTTTAGTTGACGAACTGAAAAATGCTACAGATGTATCAAAGAGAAAGGGTACTTCATCTTAGGATTACGATGTGAGATAATGCAACTTCTTGCTTTAAGATTCTTACATATACCTTAAGCTTCTTTGTGTTATTTGGCAATGCTGGCAGTTAGTTAAAACATTGCGAGTTTAATTTTGCAGGAAGAGAAAGGTTCTTGGTTGTGGAAAGTACCTGCACCAAGAAGTAGAAACCTTGCGGATAATGGAGATGTTGAGGATGAAAATCGTACAAGAAAAGTCCGTCTTAAAACACAAATGTGTGTTAGCGAACGACTTCTGAAAGGTATGTGCTTTGTTAATTGCAGTGCTATTAGAGTTAGCGGGTCAGGTAATGGGTAATTGTGTACTGGTCAGAAAAGGTAGGGTCAACACGATACACTTTAATTTTGCCCATATATTACAATGTTCATAAAAAATCAAGTCGTCAGATAAGAAGGTGGATCTCTTCTTCATCGAAAGAAATGAGATTATCGCCAATCTATAGGACATACATGAATACATACTTCACAAGCAATGCATTTATCAAATTCAAAGTGAATATGATATTTGTTTGATTTTTATAATATTCCAATTTATTGATTAAAAATGATTTATGATGTTTTCTGCATTAGATATAGACTTCTGTCCATTTTCGATTCACTCGACCCATTTAACCTTTATATTTAATTCTTACCTTAAAGCAAGAGCTGATTCAGCCCATCGCAAGTAAAGTTGCTGAAGTTGCCATTTTTATGTTTTAATACAAGGATATCTTAGTATTTCGTTGTACCTACTATCAGGCATATTCGGTTTGGAATCTGGTTGCCTAAAATACATGTATTCCAAATATGGTCGATAATGGTCTGAATTATAATTTATTGATGTATATTGATGCTACAGAATTGTCATAATGCATGTTGTTTTAAAGAACAAATGTGCTAGGCAAAGGAGGAAAAGGATTTAGCAGCATAGTGGGTGAGTCGGGAGGATTCGGTGATTAATACAAATAGTATAAGTAATTTGCAGCTACTGTAGTTCAGCACCTTAACTTCTCTTTTTTGAAGTTGATTTGAAATTGTGTTTAGATTTTTAGCATTAGTTTTGAAATTCTACCAAGGCATAGGCATAGGCATAGGCATGAAAATTTGAAATTCTACCAAGGCATAGGCATGTAGTATTTTTCTTAGTTACGTTATGTATACATAGTTGGGGCTATAGCTGGGACATCTATGCTCTTTATTTAGAGTGTAATAGTAATCTATACATGTATCGCTTTGTCATGTTATATTTCATCTTTATTCATAAGAAACAGCGATCTAATTTCATTGTCTTTGGGTTACTCATAAATGATTTTTCAACCATTTATTATTTGACCAGTGGATTAACGATCCAAGATCAGTGGGTTGGAACACAAGTTGTAAGTGTTAATAAAGTGAAGAATTGGATGGAGTTCAGTGATAGATACAGCGGGTCGATTGGGTGTCAAGATGGGCTCAAAAAGTTAATTGATGGCTATAACAGGGGGCATCAAAAGTGGACATTGAAGGTTGGTTAAATGAACTACTGTTTTTGAGTAATGTAGTACTGCAAGGTTAACTGATTCAGTTTTGTGTTGAATTAGAATGTAAATAGCAAATAAAGGCTGCATAGGTGGTGTGCAGATTCTGTGTTGGAATTAGACTGTCTTTTATATTATGTTCAATCATAGTTCTTTTGAATGTGGAATAAACCTGCCATTGCAGCAAAAAAGATGCATGGAAAGCAGGGTTAAGAGATTTTGGTGATAACTGATAAGGAGGGAAATAATATAAATAGCAATGGAGACAGTGGTCCGTTGCTGTTGGATGTGCTTGCAAGGTTCTTGAAGGTATCTAAAATTAGCTTTTTTAGGTTCACATCTCAAAAGACCTTCTCAAAACGTTGAAATGGTGATAAAGAGTTTTTTTTTGTCTTCTTAATTGCAGAAATATTACTCATGGGTTGGATGAGAAACGATAACCGAAACAAATTTTGGTAGTACGTTATTGCAAAGTTATTCTATGCCAACTATAAATTTAGTTTATGCATGTCATGTGTTTTGCTAAAATGTATGACTGAAAACTTGCATCTTAGCATTGCTCTTTTGGGTTTCATTTCATTGTTAGTTTGGATATATGTTTGAGTTTATAAAATTTATGATGTGGTTTTTTGATTTTATTCGTTTATCAAAAAAATAATAAGTGTAGTTCTCTAAGTAGTCATATGCAAAGTACTCTACTAATGAGCCAAGATATGACGAAATGCAATTAGAAGGTGCCAAACACTCTTTGACTTTGACTTTGTAAGTAAGTGATTATCAAACGAATGTCACTAATTTGAATCTAATATAAAAATTAACTGTGAGTGTAATATGTCATATTCTTTGTATAAAAAAAATGCTAATTTCAAATTTTCATTATCATTTTTCTAACAAAGTCCCGTGTTTTCACGGGTCTTAAAACTAGTTTATTATACATACATGAGATCATTACCTTTTTTATGTAGGGAAAATTCCATATATGTCCCTAAAAACTTCTATAATTGCATATATATCCAACCAAAACTCCTAATATCATATATATCCTCTCAAATTAGTTAAACTCTCGTATATATCCCTTCCATTAATTAATTCATATTTAAATAAATAAATTAATTAGATCCGTAAAATCTCTAACTGAATCATAGGATTGATCGGCATTTCCTTATTCCGTTCTTATCATGATCATCGCGCCAAATAGAAAATTTCCCGCCAATAAAAAATTCCCCGCCATGTTTTTTGTTAGTCGTGTAGAATATATGGAGTTTGAATCATATCTCTTATTCTCGATCATTAAAGAAGATCGAAACCCTACGGTTGGGTAATATTCATCAGGTTCTTTTTTCTTCTTATGATGATTAATTGTCTCCTTGTATATGATCATAGAGTTTTAAATCAACAATTGCACCTTCAAGTATAGTACGTAGATGCATTATTATGTTTGTTGTGTCAGGTATTGTTGGTTGTTTAGCCGAACTAGTTTCTGCTGTAAAAGGATTTCTGATAATGTTATTAGAAATCTTATTCAATTGAACATTATATACATATGTGTGTTATATATATTTGGATCATCAAATAGCTTTGGAAATCTCGTAATACTTATATAGACATGAAATCTTATTTATTTCTATCTAGACCTTAAAGAGATGATGATTCATGTCATTGCCTTTATGGGACTTAATCTAGGTCTTCTTTTAATTGCTTACTATTGGCATATTTGTGTTAGCTTATAGCTGCTTTTTTTTAATGTGAGGTTTTTTATATAACCAGACCAACCCGTTAGCACTTATAATCAAACATGGATGATGCTATTGACAGTTCTTTTTGTGATTCCTCAAGACCGACATGGGAGAACATGGTTGAATCACCGATTATTGAGTACTTGCGATTGTCTTAGAGCAAAAATTACTAATTTTGGGTGTTAAGTACATCGTTTTTTGTCTAACTAATTTTTATTTTCAGGCAAACTCTAACCAAGTACAAGTTAAAACTGAAATATGGAGGCTATTTTCGATTAGTCAAGAATTCATATAGGAAAAAATATTGTTTTCGCTCGCAAAAATGTATCAACATGGACAAAGGCTGGTATAACTTGAATCAACTGATGGAAGAGGTGATAAAACGTTATCCATCAAGCGTCCGCCTGGTTACCCCAAAAACAATAGAATTGTAGCTTCTGATGAGCCAAAGAGAAGACATAAATGTCCGCGATGTGGTGAGTATAGGCATCATGAAAGGACTTGCAAGAATCCAGAACTTATTATTAACACATCTCAAGCATCTCAAGTTACCGATCAACATGAGCCATCTACAAGTAAAAGGTAAATCGATTTTCATATTACTATGGTGTTATATTAGTGATAAAGCCCCGTATTTAACGAATGCTAAATGTTGTTTATTATTTCAGGGGACGAGGCACTTGACCATGATGTTTTCTAGCTCAGTTTATGCCTCCATGGTTCGAACAATGATTTTAAAAATTGATGAAATTTTGGAATGATGTTTGTGCAATTTAGACTTGATGTTGTTTACATCAAATTATGCATGGAATGAATTCTTAATATTCAATTCTTTTTCTTAATTTCATATGCAAATATCGGGCTCCACTTTGACCAAAATGTGGTGTTATGCGTTCTGTTAAATATTTTGAACGGGAATTCCATTTTATATACGGATCTAATTAATTAATTTATTTAAATATGAATTAATTAATGGAAGGGATATATATGAGAGTTTAACTAATTTGATAGGATATATATGATATTAGGAGTTTTGGTTGGATATATATGCAATTATAGAAGTTTTTAGGGACATATATGGAATTTTCCCTTTTATGTATAACGGTAA
Source organism: Helichrysum umbraculigerum (assembly GCA_949592205.1). NCBI lineage: Eukaryota > Viridiplantae > Streptophyta > Magnoliopsida > Asterales > Asteraceae > Helichrysum > Helichrysum umbraculigerum. The sequence goes on along the minus strand of CATIUR010000004.1, from coordinate 6,098,968 downwards.
ATTACATCAAATCAACATAACTTTCAAAGAATATCTACCTATTTATTAAACATTTAATGCAGCATTAAATCATAACGTCAAATAGATTTTTTTCTTGAATTTTTTTTAACATAACGTTACATTTATTATACTTATATTGTGTTATTATTATCTTTCATTGTCATCATTACAACAAATTTACAATTAAACTTTAATCAACGAAATTGCATATTTTTTTACTAATCTCTTAGGGTGCGTTTAGTTGTTGAAAATTTTTCACAATTTTCCATCTCCAATTTTCTTAAATATGAGAAGAGTTTTTGTTTTCTAAAAAAGTGTTAGAAAATTTAGAAAATATGTTCAAAAGTTGATGTTTTTCCATTTTGGAAAAATGTTGTTAAAGAGAAAGATTTTTGAAAATTTTTAGAAATAAGAGGAAGTGGGCAAAAAAGAAAAAAGTGGAAAACTTGAAATCATGGTTTTCCAAGTTCAAGTTATGGGATGGAAAAATGGGTTTTTTATATTCTTGGAAAACTTTTCCAGAAAATACCCATTTTGAACGTGTTTCTAATTTTCCATTTTTCCAAGAAATTTTTTTTTAAAAAGTGGTATATTTTTCTTCAACTAAACGAACAATTATCTTTCAAAACAACCAGTGCGCCCTTTTGGCCTTTTCGTTCAAAAAATAATAAAATATAATAATATAATATACTAATAAAAAAAGAGTTAAAAAAATTAATTCACACATTTCAAAATAAGTGTGTACATTTTTTTATTTTAGTTTGTTTCTAAATAAATGTTCCCTTTTAAATGTAATATATACTAAACTTACTTTTTAACAAAACTGATTTATAGAATATTAATGCAAAAAGTAAGTGTAAGAAGCTATTTTTCTCATACACAACATACTATTCATGCGTTTTTTAACTTTATACTCCGTATAATCTAATTGTGTACACTTATGAACGAGTAATATAAACGTTAGTGAAATACACTAGTGATGAAAAAAGCAAGTATTTCCGTATAGGAAAGCTAAATCGCAAAACAAATAAAAATTCTAATTTTACTTTATATAATCTAACTATAATTATAATTATAATTATGTATACTTATGAGTAATATAAACGTTAGTGAAATACAAATAGTAAATGAAAAAAGCAAGTATTTCCGTATAGGAAAGTAGAATCTCAAACAAATAAAAAATAAAAATAAAAATTCTAAGAAGGTCCCACCGTGATCTTCTTCTAACGTACGCTAAAACCAAAAACCCCCCAAAATTTGAACTTTTTGTTTCTCTCTCTAAAATCACACTCGTTTTCCCGCTACTTCGTCGTGATCCGAATCTATCTGTTTTTCTCTCTCTAAATCCATCCCCCATATATATATATATATATATATATACACACTCTCTCTCACTAGCGGTCGCCACCTAAATCTTCGCTAAAGCCCTAGCATCAACACAGGTTTGTTGTATAATTTCAAATCCCTTTCAATAACGATATATATATATATATTACGTATGTTTATTTATTTTGTTTTTTATTATTCGTAATTAATTAATTTTGGAATTCATTAAATTAATTTGACGGTTACTAAATTTTAGGTTAGCTATTTTTCTCTCTATATATCCATACGTTTAACGTCTGTATATGTATAATGTATCTATCTATGTGATCGATAATCGATTGATTTACAACTGATAAATCTTTTCGACTCTGAAATCAAGCTCGTAGCTTTCTGTTAACTTTGATTTGAGTTTTTGATTAATCGATTGCAATGCTGCTGGTTGATTGAATGTTGTCGGTGGTATTACAACTTTTATAAAGTTAGGGTAATGCGGATTCAGTGTTTTTTTATTATTCGATTGTGAAATTGGTTTTTTCTTAACTTATTGGTAAATCAAGTTTCAAGATTTTTTTCTCCTTTTGATGATTTTGAGAAAAAAAGTAAGCTTTATTGGGATTGCAATTACTTAAACTACTTTTTTAATTAGATTTTGGACTTGTTTGCGATTTGCCATCGATTATTGTTTTAAATGTTGATTGATTAGCAGATGTCTGTTTTGCTAAATTTTGTATTTGGGGATTTTTGTTTATAAAAGCGGTGGTATTTGTTTGTTAAGTTTTACATTGATTGTGGAATTTTAGGTAAACACATATCAATAGATGTGATGACTGGGCTAAAGGAAGAACAACACACTTTTGACTTGACTAAAGAGATTGGATTCCCTTCGTGTTCATCGATTTCGGATAGTAGCTGTGATGCTAACACTCCGAGATCTCATTGCAGTCGTGGGTAAGCTTCAATGAGGAGTATAATTTTTGTCAGATTTTATATTGTTTGTTGACCTAGATTTGACCCCATTATTGTGTATTTAGTAAATTGGCTTGTGAAAACTCTCTAAACTGGTACTGTTAAATTTGTAAATCTATTTTAGCTATTTTTTTCCGAATATCATTCAATTAGCAAAGATTGTTATAGTAATGCATTTGGATTTGGGAAGTAATGTTTCAAAATAGATAATGAGATAAGTTTTTCTTAATTTGTGGTGAAGTTTCAGCTTTCTTTGCCCATCTATGGTCAAAATCAAAGCAGCTCTGAGCCCATTGTGATAGCTCTCATCTTTCTTGCAAAGAGTTCTTAAATGTTTTTGCTCGTATATAAACCACTTTCTGCGCTCCAACATAGATTATTGATGTATTTGCTTTTTTACTTGTGCTTGTAGAAGTGTTGGTCAAACTAAACGTTCATCACAAGCAGGCTGGACAGAAGAAGAGGTTAGTTGGTGACTGTAAAAATGGGATATTTTGTTAATTGTTACTGTATCTTGTTCAGTGTTAACATGCTAGTGTTGATCAATGACACTTTCTGCCATATAATAGTAGTAGAATTATTCTGTAAAAAGCTCTTATGAGTTTAGTAAAGTCAACATCAAGTTATGATTTCACTTAGAAACATGTTCTCTTGAAGTTGTTAGCTACAAGCTACTCTATACCTATATGCAGGATACTAATTTTTCTAATATTTTGCATCGCAGGACACTACTTTAGCTGATGTGGTCAAAAAGTACAATGGGAGGAACTGGAAGAAAATAGGTTAGTTTGCAATCAGGCTATCACTTTGATTCTTATATTACATTTTTAACTTAATGTGGTAACTTTGCTAGCATATAGTGGATTAAAGACTTGTGTTTCACAGATTTTTAGTGTTGCCAGAAGCACAGAGTGATAAACATTTATAATGTTGTGGCCTGATGTAGTTGGCCCACTTGCATGCAACATGTAATTGCAGGGCATGCCTGTTAGACTTATTTTCTTGATTGAAAGCACAAGTGACTTCTGTGTTGTCATGATGGCAAATTTGTAGAAATTTAATCTTATTGATATTAAGTATAGCTATCATCTTATTTGCCGTTCTTTCTGTCTTGTGAAGCTGAATCTATTCCAGGACGATCTGATGTTCAATGCCTGCATCGTTGGCAAAAAGTTCTTAATCCCGAACTTGTTAAAGGACCTTGGACCAAAGAGGTATCTTTTGACTTAATTTTTTTGTGTTTGATTTGGTGTCTTTGTCTATATGTAATAATACATTAGTGATCATTGTATTTTATATCCAATTTCTATTCAGGAGGATGATCGTATAAAGGAGTTGGTTGAAAAGCATGGCTGTAAGAAATGGTCGCTTATTGCAAAGCATTTATCTGGGCGAATTGGCAAGCAATGCCGGGAGAGGTAATAAGCGCTGTTTGTGTACTAATCTGATTGCATATTTATGTTCTTATTAAGTTTGTATTTTATTTATTTATTTTATTTTTTGAGAGCGATTCTGTATGTTAGGAGGCTTTTCTTTTATGCATTAGTATTTTAAGTATAGACTCTTTCAGACCCATGAATTAATACCTCTGTCTTGGTGCAAGAATATGAACCAACAGATATACTGTTTAGCTTCAGAGCATATTTTAAGATTGAAATTGTGATTTCAAATTTGTAACTTATCAATAATTATCAGAATGAATTATGAAACACATAGTATGGTTTTTCAGGTGGCACAACCATTTGGATCCAGCAATAAAGAAAGATGCGTGGACAGAAGAGGAGGAATCGAGTCTTGCATATCACCACCAGATATATGGGAACCGATGGGCAGAAATTGCTCGATTTCTGCCTGGAAGGTAAAAATGAAAATGCCTATTTTTCGAAACATATATATAGCATTATGAGATTGAGAGTTTTTCTATTGAATTACTCCATTTAATTTACCATCTCTATTGTGTTCTGTTTTAATTGATAGGACTGATAACGCGATTAAAAATCATTGGAATAGCTCCAAGAGGAGATTGGATCTAAACGTTCCACCCGTTTTTTCTAATAAAACTATATCACCGGAGCTTAGTGTAGGGAAAAAGAGGGATAGGGAATCACCATTAGTGGAACATAAAACCAGTGAAACTTTTTTATGTACCCGAACCCCTTTGTCAAGTGTTTCAAATATTTGCTCAACAAATCTGGCTCTTGGAAATAGTAAATCTGCCATTGCCAGTGACGATTGTCTTGGGTTTGCTCGGTATGCAAAAGTGCATAAAATTGAACCTTCGACTTCCCCTGATGCTCCCATGAGTGTTACGGATCTGAAACTCGAGACTCCACCAAAGAATTCATTTTTAAGTCTATCAATTGGATTTAGTGATGGTAGTTCTCAAATGACTGACAGTCATATAGTCTCTGGAACACCGCCTCATAGCTCGTTGTATTACCAGCCACCGCAGCTCAAGAATTTGGCAATCTCTTTAGAAAATGGTGGATCTCCAAGTACGGCAAACAGTTCTAAGCAACCAAATGGTCAGTTTTCATGTTCAACTCCTCCTCATCTTGCATTAAGCATCTCTTTAAATAGCAGCAGTCCAGAATCTATTTTGAGGAATTCGGCAATGAGTTATAAGAACACTCCCTCTATCATAAGGAAGAGAACTCCAAGAAAAACCGTTGGTTCTTGTCCTTCCACACCTGGTCAGGCACAAACGGGTTCACAAGGTCATGATTGTAACAACTATTTCAAGACTAGTCAGTCTGAAAACATAAAGCATGGTTCAGACTCATGGCTTCATAGGTCCCAACCATCTCTAGGACGACGTCTGGACTACATATTTGATGTGGAATGGGACCCAACTGTGGTCAGATGTTGCACCCCAGGTTCTGTTACTCAATCATCTAAAGCGAATGTGATGCTGACACCTTGATTTAGTCTTAATTTGTGAGCCTCTTCCTTCTCTCTATCTATATATACATGCTTAAATATATGTAACTTTAGGTGGTATAATGGGTGGGCTAGGAGCTGTCGTGAACAATTCATAATGGGTTTTGATCAGAATGGGCAACCCACGGGTTGGGTTGAGCCAAAGCACTTATGTGCAAAAAAGTTAATGTTTATATAAATGGGTTGAAATGTGGATGTATGGATTGAATGGGTATCAAATTAGAATGGGTATCAAATTAGAATGGGTATCAAATATAACTTCTTCAAATTTTAGATTTTTTTCCCCCTGTTTATGGATTGAATTTGTCATTTGTGAACTCATCTTGCTGTTTTTTTTGGTGGTGCAGACATAATAAATCTCTCAGGACAACCTGTCATATATATAGCAAAAATATATCTAGTGGTGGTGGTGCAATGGAAGTTGCTAGCTTGATAGAAATTCAGGTTGGGACAAACCGCTCGTTTTGCCTGATACTTAATTGGCTGGATTTAGGTTCCTATTGCAAAACTTCATCAACGCTTAATAATGGCACCATATATCATTTGTAAATACTTTTCTTCTCATAGCTGGCAGACAGTTTTGTTTTGGAATTTTAGATGACTATGATACAATAATTGAGTATGGTTTTGTTGATGGAAATTGCTATTTTTGGAGATGGTTGATCTTACTGCAAGATGCAACTTCTGATGCATTAAATTAAATTAAAGATTAAAAGACAAGTCATTAGTGCTATCAAGTATTCATGTTAATTGCACATAAACTGTGAAGGGTCACCCTATGTTATTAGTAAGTAGTACTCGTGGTTGGAGGGTATGGAAATGGCTAAATGGGTATGATTCCTTTTATAGGTTTTTGGTTAGTTTGTGTGGGCCTCAAAGATGGAAATGTTATGTCAATCCCATATGAGAGACCCATACCTTTCTAATATGATACCCATTCCCATTTTTTTGCTCTATGAACATTGATTTTTTTTTTGGCTGCTGCTAACATTCAGAAGAACAACTTTGGTTCTCTTAGCATGATTTGTAAACCGGTGGGGCTAGACTACCATTTTTTTTTTCTTCTTTTTTTAAGTAAATTTGGGACCCTGCCAACGAAACCCATCATGTCCAATTGTCCAGTGTTTTGGCATATATAGCAAAAATCATAGTCTTTATCCATCGTACATATCCTTTTTTTTTTAAAGAAAATAAATACAAAAAATAATAATAAATAAATAAAAATAAAAATAAATTATATGCTTAGTAAAATATGTTTATATTGGCGTGGTTAGATTAAGCATTATTCGGATTTCGGGCCGTAAGTAACTTCGACTATGATTTTAGTGAACGGACGTATCTGATGCTCGTCTTGTTATCATCACGCATTCGTGAAGGGTTACACAGTTTGGCCGATTATACAGATTGGAAGGGTATTCATGAAGCACTGTTTGTGTATATCAACAAATTTGTGTCAAAAAAGAATTCTTTGAAAAAGAAAAAAAAAAACTAGCCTAGTACCCAAAAGGATGTAGTTATATTGTAGTATTTGGACTCTCTAGTTAAGTGGATAAGGATATGTATGTGTGATGGACTTTTAAGAACCTTTAAAATTTGGATGTGTTGTGGGGAACATTAGTTCATCATTTTCCTAAGAGCATCCACAATGACAATTTTTCAATAGCTTTTTTATAAAGTTTTTTCATGAAAATGTGTAAGAGCTTTTTTAAAAAAAGCTTTCTCTCCAACAACAAAAAGCTTTACTTACACAAAAACAATTAAATATGAATAACTTAGAGATGAGAGAGATTACAAAAGCTTGAGATTTGTAAAGCTTTTGCATCCTTTTTCCTCTTTATTTCATTTGTTTTTAACAATTTTTGTGTAAGTAAAGCTTTTTGTTGTCGGAGAGAAAGCTTTTTTAAAAAAAGCTCTTACACATTTTCATGAAAAAGCTTTATAAAAAAGCTATTGAAAAATTGTCATTGTGGATGCTCTAACATTAGGCGGATATTATCTTTTTGGTGTCAAAATCAAGAATGTCATGTATCATATATTATATTATAAATTATGGGTATGGTTCAAATGAGAATAGGAATTTGTGTGAGAATGAGGGAACCAATGATATCAAGCCATGTGTACAAAGAGAATGTTCCACATGTACAAAACCCATTTACCCCCAACATCAATTATCTCACAAACGACAAATCGAAAAATTATGAAAATTGCACCATTAAATTCGTCGTTTTCTCCTCTTCGATTTGCCGTCCCTCAAGACATACTTTCGAAAAGTTTTTTTTTTTTTTTTCATTTTTTTTGTGGGTTTCACATTTACTAACACATGTGTTAAAGTGTTGCGTTTAGGGTTTAGGGTTTGGGGTTTAGGGGTTAGGGTTTAGGGTTTGAGGTTTGGGGTTTCTCCCCGAAACCCCAAACCTCAAACCCTAAACCCTAAACCCTAAACCCTAAACCCCAAACCCTAAACCCTAAACGCTTTACAAAACGCTAAACCCTAAATCTTTCTAAACCCTAAACCTTGAACCCCTTCTAAACCCTAAACCCTTATAAACCCTAAACCATAAACCCTACTAAACCCTAAACCTAACCCTAAACCCTAACCTTAACCACAAATTAAATGTACAACTAATCACTAACACATGTGTTACTAATTTGTGAAACCCACCAAAAAATGAGAAAAAAAAAGTTGTCAAAAGTATGCCTTGAGGGACGGCAAATCGAAGAGGAGAAAACGCTGAATTTTATGGTGCAATTTTCATGATTTTTCGACTTACCGTTTGTGAGATATTTAATTTTTAAAAATGTGGAGGAGAGAGAATAAAGTGTGGAGGAGAGAGAATAAAGTGACACATGGCAGAAATATGTTGGTTCCCTCATTCTCACTCAAAATTGATGTACTTATTTGAACCTTACTCTATATATTATAAATAAATTATATATAAATAGCATTTAATTATTCCCTAACTTTGGCAAAGTGTATTAGTCTTAACTAAATATATCAAACATAATCATGAAAGAGTAAGGTATATGCTGTATACTAAACGTGTGATAGCAAAGACTCAGAGAGGATACGAATTATCGAAAAAGACGAGTGTTTTCCTTTTAATAAGACGTACGCAACCTGCCTAATCGATATTTTTTTCTAGTTTGGTTCGGACTTATGTTTGAAGATATAGACTGTGGACTTGGGTAGTTGGGTGCTCGATCTTTAATCATATACTATGATATATCCAACATCAAAATATTACTCCGTATTATTTTATGTTACATGGTGGATGAATATAATAAACTATTGATGATTGGTTAAGTTGTTATCTTTTATACATCCTATCCACAATAACCAAATTATTGGATAAGATGTAATAATCATTCGGTGCTTATGATTAATGAAATACATGTCGTATACGTCTTACGAATTAAAACAACGAAAAAGAAATCCTGTTTCTGATGATAAAGACGTTCCTTTTTTTGAAATATACATTACAATATACTAAAATTAACACTATTATACATATTTAAGATTTTTTCAAAATAGATCATTATGGAATAGCCAACGTCGTAAAGCTTTATGACGTGTAAGATTTTATTTTCTTCCAAAATGACACATAAAAATATGAAATATATCTACACGTTCAAAATGTACTTAATATTGAAAATTTTAGATACTATAGTACATGTTTATTTCAATAACGATTTATATTTACAAAATGTGGAACACGTTATATTCAAACTTTGTTACAAACGGGCATTTGGCCTACTGGTACGAGAGAGACTCTTCGACTTAAAGGTTGGGGGTTCAAAACTCGTTTGAAACGGTGACTATAAATATTAACATGTGAGTTAGGTTGTAGGTTTGCCATTTAAAAAAAAAAATTCAAATTTTGTTTGATAATTTTATTATCTCACTAAAATTATCACCTATATCCTTTCCTATGTAGGGGACACGTTGAAGTTATAGGTAAATGTAGCTAGGTGTCTATTCAATATAAGAAGTGTAAATTTATTACTATGAGATGTTGCATTTTTTTAATGCATTCTTTATTTATGCGAGTATAAGTTTACAAAAGTTGAAAAATCAGTCATACGAGTCACTCCGAATTATCAATCCACCATTAAACATTTTGAAAATTATAATGATTTTGAAAGTTATGATATCAGATCTACTACTCCGTATTTGTTAATGAACTATTACAACTATAACTACTTGCAGCTCTATTTCTTTTACACAAAAAATTTCTAATTCAAGAGAAGTAACATTAGATTCATTAGTTAAAAAATAATAGTAACACACTATTCAACGATTAAATATTATCTTTATCCATTTAAGTCACTTAAATTGATTGTAATGTTGAAGTAGATACCTATTTAATATAATCTAAACAAACAAGGTGGATACTTATATTGGGACGGAATGATAATAAATACTTTATCTATATACTATCTATAATGTACTGTATGTTGGTATTTTATTTATTGAAATTTTTTTACATTTTTCAAAATTTCATTTTAAACCATAACTTTATTTATTTCACATTTTACCAAATGTATCCCGAATTTCGGACTTTACGTACAAACAATCGCTAACAACTCATTATCATGGATAATTATACAACCATTATTTCACAATATTATATTTCGCTACATAGCGCGGGTATCATGATGGTAATCAAAAGTTTATAGTAGAGCAAGTAGTTTTTAATAATTGTGAACAGAATTGAGTATATATACATTTAGCAAGGTTAAATGCACTATTCATTCAATAGTTGATGAATAGTGCATTTGCTATTTTTTTATGATTTTTTTTTTTTTTTTTGCATTTGCTAATTTTTTTTATTCATGCGTATTCGATTACTGACATTTGGGTATTTTTTTTCTTATAATTATAGTTTTCGAGCATAATTTTCAAGGTTTATAGTTTGAGAGTGTATGCAAATTTACATATTTTATTATTGTATGTTTTTGAGTTTTTAAAACGTCTTTTGTATAAATTAAATATTTTATGTGGGACTATATATAGTTATATCAGCGAAAGTATGCATTAAATAAAGTTTCAAATAACGCATTTGTAGGTATAAGTAAGTATCAATAAATAAGAGTCAACTGTTAGATCATAGTTCGAGAAGAACTCATCATTTAATTTGGAGACTTGGTGTTGACAAATTGAATTTTTCATTTTCTTTTAAATGAGGTTTATTAGTTGGTCTAATTTATCTTTAACATCTTTAAAATTTGCGTAGTTTATACATTTTAATTTTTAAATTGTTGCTTTATTTTAAGGTGTATCGATTTTCTACATTGAATAGTCATGAGGCTTTTCAATAATTTTGAATTCGTCTGTTAAATGTTTGTCTTATTGGTTATTGATCCGTTTTTTTATCATAAAGTTAATGAGATTAGCTAGAATAACAAAATGGACACAAAATTTTTAAGACGATTAATATTGGAGCTTATGATCATGAAGTTGTAAAAACAATGACACTATAAAACTTTAATGGTCTTTCAATCAATGGTTAAAAATATTCAAAGCAATTCATTTAATTTGTACAATTGAGTAAGTTGAAAATCTTAATAGTTATGGTAGAAGAGCAATAAATGACTTAAGTGCATGTAATTGATTGCATTATCAATTAGTAAAATCAATGTATATACACTATACACTTTTAGATGCAAAATCAACTTTGTATTAATTTAAGTTTTTTCAATTATACACATACATGTTGGTATAATAAAAAAATAAACCATAGAGAGATCATATCTTATTCAAGTGAAAATTTCATACAGTATTTCATATCGGAGTTTAAAAATGTTTTTTTAGCCCCCGGCTCAACCCGCGGGCTATAAAAACTTGTTAAGAATAACAGAATGGACCCCTATAGTGCGCGCTTATCCCAAAAAATAAACCGTCTCCTTGATTTGCTAAATCTTCGATCTCTCTCATCTTATACGAACTTCATTTTACAATTCTCTTTCTAAAAAACTCACACGCTTCTGCGTTTTCTTCTCCTTCACATCCAATAAGTAAATTAATTAATGGATTTGACATCATCATCGTCATCGATTTTAGTGACCGGAGGTGCAGGATTCATAGGCACACACACTGTAGTTCAACTGCTAAATGAAGGTTTCACGGTTACGATAATCGATAATCTGGATAATTCTGTTGAAGAAGCTGTTGATAGAGTTCGAGAATTAGTCGGTCCTCGTCTCTCACTCAATCTCAAGTTTCATCTGGTATATCATCTACTTATTTTTATCTGATTTTTGAGTGAAAATAGGAGTATTACGAAAAGTTTTAAGAAGTGATAATTGTCTGATTGTCTCCGTTTACAAATATTGCTGCGAATTGCTTACTGTGTGTATGATCTAACTAATATTCGACCGGAAAAAATGTTGAGAACAATTTCGAGGGATGATGATTATTTTGGAATTGCTTACTGTATGTATGATGACGCTTTTTAGGTTTAAGCAAGTACAATTGATTTTAATTTCTCCGAGAGATGGATACACTAGTTGATAACTGTTTGAAGATGGTTACTGTAAACGATTAATTTATTTATAAATATAATTATAATTCCTGTTAATTATTACTCCTTATTAAATACGGAGTACTATTATAGTATTATGATTGGAAAGTAACAGTAATTATTTTTTTATTTTATATTTGACTAAAAAGAATGTCAAGATTAATTATAAGAAGTGATCATTTCTATTTATAGATTGTGTTCTAATCTGCTTGAATAACTGTATATATGATGGCGATTTTTAAGTTAAAGTAGGTTTAATTGATTTTTAGGTGCAAGTCTTTTAACCACAAGTCCACAACCACTTGTATTCAATAAATACATTAACAATAGTTATTAATGGTGTGAACATGTTTACTGTACTACTCGATTATTTATGAATACATATATATTTTTTACTTACTACTACGGAGTACTAAGTTTTCTAATTAGAATACAATGATGTGTGTTAATTGAATGAATATAATAATTATAATAATACTAATATTAATAGATTACTCCGTATAATAATAATGAGACAGAAGCTGATTTCTGGATTTGAGATTTTGCATGATTCACAGCGAAATATGGAGTTGATTTTGTTGTGCTTTATCTGTTTTGTTTGCTTGTCAATAAAGATAGGTGTATATAAATAAACAGTTGGTGGTAATTGTTGATTGCAGGGTGATATCAGGAATGAGAAGGATTTGGAGAAGTTGTTTTCTCAGAATAAGTATGTAAATAATTTGTATGGATGTGTTTTCTGCAATTGCGTGTTACTCACCTTCATGTTTAATCTTCATAAAATTATTGTATGCTACTATATATGTTGACTTGATAAAATGGTATGTAGGTTTGATGCTGTTGTACACTTTGCGGGGCTCAAAGCGGTGGGTGAAAGTATGGCCCATCCGTTCCGTTACTTTGATAATAATTTGATCGGATCAATCACCCTGTACCAGGTCATGGCCAAATACAACTGTAAAAAGGTCCGTTTTCAATCAATCAACTGTAATAATCTCTCATAATTAAATTTCTAATTAGGGGGATGCCCATTGTTCCCATGCTTAAGTTTGAAACTCTGTTGTGCAGTTAGTTTTCTCGTCTTCTGCAACTGTTTATGGACAGCCCAAGAAAATTCCATGTGTTGAGGACTTTGAATTAAAGGCAATGAATCCATATGGGCGTACAAAGGTAAAAAAAACCCTTGCTGTGTCTCAAGATGTTCTCATTACTAGTGTTCTGTTGTGCAGTTGTATTTGAAATCTTGGCATTCTATTCCTTATCTATATTTTTTGGTTGATTAGCTGTATCTTGAGGAAATTGCTCGAGATATCCATACTGCAGATCCAGAGTGGAAGATTATTTTGCTGAGGTATTTCAACCCTGTTGGAGCTCATGAGAGCGGGAAACTTGGTGAAGATCCAAAGGGCATTCCCAACAATCTCATGCCTTACATACAACAAGTAGCTGTTGGAAGATTACCAGAGTTGAATGTATATGGTCATGACTATCCTACAAATGATGGCACCGCGGTATGTATCATCTATCGTGATTCTACTTTAACAAATTAAGAGCTACTGCATAACACTTCTTACACAAAAATTATGTAGGGATTGCTAGTACATTGTTTATTTATATATTTTTACAATCCACTAAAAAGGTTGGCCTTCATATAATGGAAAGTACCAACAGTTATTACACTTGGTTGAACGCTGCCTAAATGTTGATTTAGATAGCCCTTTAGGTTTGGTGACTAGTGACAACTAAAAGTATATGTTGCAAAGCTCCGGGGTTTTTTTCTTACTGCATAAATTATGTCCATTTGACCAATTGAAAGTATTTGATGGCTTCCAAAATATATTTTATATGCCAGTTAGAATATTGGATATATTCATGTAAGATACTATCCATTTTGTGGTTCCATGATGCCAAATGGGAATAACAACCTCATTTATGACAGTATATGATTCTTTACATTTGCTGACAGGTACGGGACTACATCCATGTGATGGATCTGGCTGATGGTCATGTTGCAGCACTTAAAAAGCTTTTCACGAAAGAAGACATAGGTCAGCAACGATTTTAATTAACATAGAATCGTTTATCATCCTAAGTTTTATTTTGCTGACATATATATCATGTTTGTTAGGCTGTTTTGCTTGCAACCTGGGGACCGGTCGTGGGACCTCTGTGCTTGAAATGGTTACTGCATTTGAGAAAGCATCCGGAAAGGTTCTCCAACTCTTAACCATGTGATTGACTTGTACATTGTGTATTATTACTAACAACTTCCTTTTTTCAGAAAATCCCCATCAAATTTTGCCCAAGAAGGCCGGGAGATGCAACAGAAGTTTATGCGTCCACTAATAAAGCTGCCGCCGAGCTTGATTGGAAGTACGTTATCACATACCTTTTCTGTTCTATGTAAACCTGATTATTCTGTTATTTCTTGGTAAATATAACCATGGCATCGCTTATTTGCCCATTAACACTATTTTTTGTCTGCGGTATCTTGTCAATAATTCCATAAGATTACCATATGTCCATATAGACTCTAGAGGTGGAAAATCAGCCCCTATTTCTGAATGGGTTGATCCAGGTTATGTAGTATCTCTTACGGGTCAAATCTCACCCAAAGTGTTTTCTTAATGCTTAAATTTTGAGATTGTTATATTCAAAACGTTACGTTTATAAGAAACTGATCCTTACTGAACAAAAAAGATTGGACAAAAGTCTTTTGGGGGGAACCGCTGGTTTCTATCACGGAAGTTACTCGTTTTGAACCATTCTCAACTGACCAACCCATATTACCACCTTTAGTCTAGCCCGACTGCATTGTATTTCTTATTTTTAAATAATGGTGTCGTAGTTATTGTCTGATTTATTTTCTAAAATATCTTTTTGTGTTTTCAGGGCAAAATATGGAATCGAAGAGATGTGCAGAGATCAATGGAACTGGGCAAAGCAGAATCCATGGGGATATCAGGAGCCACCAACCAAAAGTGTTGATACTCAAATATGATGTCTGTCCTAGTTGCTTGTGTTTCTTCAATTGCAAATTCATTGTCGTTTTTAGTTCAAAAACCGAGTCAAGTGGTCATGGTTGATATGTAGTTTTGATTACTTGCAACATCATTACTGTTTGTTCTCCAATTACTTTTGTGTATATCTTCTAAGTGATGGCAAAAGTCAAGTTGAAAGAGTGTAGTAGCTTGTTGAATAGGAGTAATAAATCTGGGCTCATGGGGATTTAACCTCAGCCTTTGTGGCATTCATTTTCAGGCCTTTGACATGTCCCTTAAAATGTTCAATCTGTTATAAGCTTGTGGCATTGACCAGTATCAGTAGGTGGATTAGATGGAGAACTTCAACAAAAGAAATAAAACCATGTAGAGGCATTATATACCCCAATTACTAATTTCATCATTAGCTATATCTATTTTAAGTAATGCTTTTATGTCAATAATAATAATAATAATATTAGGTAACTTCTGTTAGGAATACGTAATAAATGAATAATAAGATCCACCTTTTTCTCCTCAAAAGTCTCTCAAATAACTTACCCCAATCCTTCCAATTTCAATCAACAATTCACCATCCAAAACCACCGTGTACCACCAATGTCCACCCAACAACAAGTATCATGGACGGATTCTTTCTCCCAAGCCCAAACTGCCATCCAATCCCTATCCACCATCCTCTCCTCGGTACCACAATCCGTTTCCTCCTCGGACAACCCGGCTTTAGCCCTCCTCAATGACCCTGATCTCGCCACCCAAATCTCGAACCACCTCCTCCAGCCCGACTCGGGGGCGGGCGACAACCAACTATGTCGTTGGCTCTACGACACGTTCCATACCTCCAAATCCGACCTCCAACTCGTTGTCCTTCGCTTCCTCCCCATCATATCCGGAGTTTACCTCTCTCGGATCCCACTTAGAAAACCACTTGCCGGTTTTGAAGCGGTATTGTTGGCATTATATGCACATGAGACCGCTTCACGTAACGGGCAAGCCGTTACCATAAACATATCAGATCTTTCTCACTCAAGTGTTTACCATGAAAGCAAACATCCTTATAAAAACGGTTCAACCGAGCTTAACCTTGTTGTGGTCTCCCCTAGTTTGGAGCCTCAAGGAACCATTCGATCAACCAAACGGGCCCGTATCATAGGGGTTGCCCTTGAACTATATCATAGCAAGATTGTTGAAATGCCGGTCCAATCAAAACTCGATTTTTGTGAATTTTGCATTGTATGGGCCGGTCAAGATGGAGAATTCTATAACAATTTCCCGTATGATGATCAAAAGGAAGACAATCACAAAGAAAAACAAGACGAAACGAAGAAAGAAGGAAGGGTTTTGTTACCATGGGAAATGTTGCAACCAATGTTGAGAATATTGGGGCATTGTTTGATGGGTATCAATAAGAATGATAAAAAGAATAAGGAGTTGTATGAAACCGCATGTCGTGCCTGTAGAAGTTTGTATGCTAGAGCATTGCATGATATTAACCCGAAGGCGATTTTGGCTATTGGGAGTCTTCTTAAACTTATTAATATTCAGAAAACAGGTGTCGATCATAGTGAGTTGCCTGTTACTAATGTCATCCATCTTTGATGCTTATGCTTGAAATAATGTTATTTGTTGATTATATCCTCATAAGAACAATGCCCTAATCAGTTGAGCTATAAAAATTATCAGTCTGTTATGGTACGTGTTTATTGTTTAAGTAAAAAGAACGCTAGAAAATAATCGAGCAATAGATTTTCACCCGGCGGGTCTTGAAATTAGCTAAAATTAAACCAATGTAATTATCTTAGATTTGTATGATGTTCTTAATTTACCGGTGAACAAGTGATATAATGATATTTCTTTCTATAGCTTGACCCCTTATATTTATGTTAATATTTGTGTTATCCTACATGATCAAACAGTAGTTCCAGATAATCATTTGAACAGGAGTTTCCAATAAGAATGAAAATTTATTAACGAAACTTCGATCTCTAGCCGTTTTAAAGTTGAACATTCAAGTCAAAAAGCGGATAATAGTAGCGTCAAGAACAAGAACATATGATGAAATGGTGGACCCATATTTAAGTCGAAGGTCGAGACAACTCATATAATTATCAGTGGAGAATAGTATATGAAAAAAACAATACAAAGACTAAAAATTTTAAGTACGTACTTTGTAAGTCTTGCCAAATAGATAAGAAGAAGAGTCATGAATTATTGATTTTGGTGTGTTTGAACTAGTGACGGAGCTAGAAATAAATCTCAGGGGTTGCACAAATTTTAAGGATAAATTACGACTAAAACATATTGAAATGATAAGATTTTATTAAATAAGTTTGAAGCAACAAAAACCACTAGGTGCTAAACTACTAGTACTACTACTACTACATAACAAAAAGATCCACAAACCATCGCCATCTTGGAACATGCCATCGGCCATAGTCAAACCAAATTAAAATACACATCGATAAATAAACTACATATTAATTTGTTACAATACACACGAGTGAATTTTCTCAAAAGTAACTTTGAACAACACAATTGAGAAACATCAAAGCTCTAAACAAATATACAAGGGAATAACGAAATTAAAAACTAATATAGAATATACATCGTAATATTGATTCACTAATTAAATTAAGTAAAAGTTTAAATCGGTATGTTACCTTGAGGCAAATTCATCGTTGATTGTTTGATTAGTTCAAGGTTAATTGACTATCAAAAGCTTCCTCCGCAAATGCAGTTCGTACCGTATCTAGCGATTCAGTTTTTTATTTTGATTTTATGTTTTTTCCTTGTAAAAAATTCGACGTACTATCCTAATGAGAGAATTGGATTCATTTTTATTAATTTGGGCTTTGTTCATATAACGGGCTTAATAAACATATATAGAATATATAGTATTGTGATTTAAGCAGGTGTAATAATTAGGCTATAGTAAAATAGTAAAAAAAAAAACACTAAATATATAATAGTTGTATGTAGCATCTGCTACTCTCTACATTCATACACCTCCGCCCCTGGTTTGAACTTTAATCAGAACCTTCCTTTCTATAGTCGATGATTTTTCAATAGGATGTGCAAGTTGAGGCATGAAATAACGTTCTTTGTCAAGTGGAATCACAACTATCATAATACACATGTTTTTTTTTTAAGTCGGTATGCAAACAAAACTTGTTATGCCAAATTGCCAATTGCCAACATGTAGCATCCAAGTACATACCCAGCAACAAATTAGTTAGTTTTGAAAGGCTTGGGCCTTGGGTGGGTCTCACTTTTAGCTTATATATGTTTAAATATTTAGCAAGTCCAACAATGTGATGGGTTAGTTATCCAGTTGGGTTAGAAAATTTGACCCATAACCATAAGGCATAAGTTTTATAGGGTGATACAAAAAATGCACTTCCAATGGGTGAAGAAAATGATTTGAAAGATCATGAGGCAGGAACAAAATATTATAAAAAGCTGATCATATTCTAAGTGTAGGCTACAAAAGGTGTATAATTAATAATGTTTGTTAGGATTTGATACGTGATGCAATGTCTCAAATGGGGTTCGGTGACAAATGGTGTGCAACTATCTCTAATGGGGTTCCTTCAGAAATGATGCAAGTGGTAGTTAAGTGAGTTTTTGCAGCTTACATATCTTGAATTCTTGACCTCCAAATTGTGTTGAACATTCAAAAAGTAGGTCGTAATTTAGAACCATTATGGAGACACTATTTGTAATTACTATTATAATTTTCATTCCAGGGATAATTACATATATACCCCACATATATTTGAAAATTTATCACATATTAGTAATGATGTACGCCATCTGATCTCAGCTTACATCACATAGGGTGGCTCGGTTCCGGACCGGGCCTGGGCTCGGATAATATCCGCTGACAGCTCTACTAACTTTCGGTACGGACGACAGACTGCACTAGGTATCACGACCTCGGATCCGTGCCGAACATAGACCCGGATAACATCTGAGTCCAACTCTTGTAGCTCTCATCTCGGACACTAATACCCAGGTCAGGCCGCGAACTCGGATACGTTCCGTGCCGGACCGTAGCACTGGCCACTCTATCAACATAGCGAAGGAACGGCTGCAAGATGACAAAGCAAGCCGGACATTCTCTGACAGAAGTACAATCTGCAACCGTTGTATTCAGGTACGACTAGCATGGCTTGGCCATTAACCTGGTCGGGGCATTTGATTGGTCCACGTCAGCCGGCACACAGTAAATGTCATCTTCGCCCACGACCGAGCTTCCACGTCAGCGATCCACGCAGGAAGTGTCGTTCTCCCCCACGACCGAGCTTCCACGTCAGCGATCCACGCAGGAAGTGTCGTGCTCCCCCACGACCAAACCCTCCACGTCAGCTTAGGGTTTGAGTATAAATACCAGTGTTATGCTTTCATTTCAAGGGAACACCTCATAAATCCACAGAGTTATTCCTCACGAATTGCTCTCAAAGAATTAGGCTTTCACCACCCTCGATTGACTTAGTCTCGACTCTGGGTTTGCACGTTAATCGGAGTGTGACAAGCTTAATTCCTCATACATCATCATCATCATTGTACTTAGGCGTTTTTACGCCTGAACAATTGGCGCCATCCACGGTTGATTTACCAGAAAACGACCACTTTTTAACCATCCGTACACCGGAAAACTTTCCGATACAATGGTTAACACTGAGCCTACTGATGGTGGTGACGGTGCTACTCTCGACCAACCACCACCACCACCTTTCTCCGATCAATCCCCCCCGACCACCATTGTTCGCACGACGGTGGGCAACAGGATTGATCCACGGCAGTTGGTCTTCAATCAGAATGACGCTGACTCTGATAACAGGCCACCGCCGGAATGTACACCAAAAAACACATCTTCAACGCCCAAATCCATCTCCAATGTTGAAGCCCAACGCATGTTGGCAGAAATGGGTTTCGTTGTGGCACCTGAACCACGGCGTCCGCCGCTGTCTCCGCCGCGTTGGAACGTGCCACCACCACCACCGCACCAAGGTGGGATGGATAGGGCTGCTAGCCGTAAAATGCTGGCCGATTTGATCCTTAGCGCCGCTCCACCGGGCGCTATGCCGACATACTCTGACGAGTCGGCAACAGATAACTTAATAGCAAATTTTTATTCCACCATTCAGGGTGAGAAGGTGACGAAGCTGGTGCCCGTCTCCACCACCACGGCTAGGTTCAATGCAAAAATCGTGAACCATCCGTTACCTGCGAAGCTTACTATTCCGTTGACAATCGGCACCTATTCGGGCGACTCAGACCCCGAAGACTTCCTACAGTGGTTTGAGGGTGCCATAAAAACAAAGCATTGGGAGGACGCTGTGGCTTGCCACATGTTCCCTCAGGTGCTGCAGGGCAACGCCCGCGGTTGGTTTGAGAAACCGCCGGCTGGTAGCGTGGCCAGCTATGCCGATCTCAGGTTCAAATTCTTACAACAATACCACAATCTAAAGCAGCACACGCTCACCTATCTCGACGTCTTCGAGATCAAACAGGGTAGCCGCGAGACACTTAGTGATTTCATTACCCGTTTCACAACGGAGTGTCAGAAGATCAGCGATCTGCACCCAAGTCAACAAATTGCCGGTTTCATCTACGGCATCATCAAGGAAAGGTATCCCACACTGTACTATCGGTTGAAGAGGAAGTTACCAACAGTGTATTCCGAGGCCATCGCTATGGCTCGGGACTACTTACGTTCGGGAGAAGACAAAGATCTGTACACCACGCCGGGCCGGGACTCGCACCGGATCGAGCAAGACCGCCCTCTGGCCCGCCATCATGAGGGTGGATCCGGATCCGGCCGGCGCGACAACCAGAGACCGGACTTCCGTCGCGACACACGGCATGATTCCCGCCGTGGTGATAATCGCGAGGCGACCCGTCGCCAGCCATACGACAAGAATTCTCTGCTGACTTCGCTCACCAAGTCACCAAAGGAAATACTGCTCACCGAGACGGCGGCGCGGAGTACGTTTAACCCTCCGCCCCCAATGGAACCTCGCGACATCCCCCAAAATGGGAAGTACTGTGATTTTCATGAGGAATACGGACACGATACCGATGATTGTAGACAGTTGAAAAAGGAGATCAAGGCGGCCATCCAGGCCGGCAAGCTTAACCATTTGCCGCCCGGAAAGAAGTTTAAGAAAGCAGACGGCACTAAAACTTACGGTTGGCAGCGGAAGGACGATCCCCGCGATCCTCCGGATGCCGTCATCCACATGATTCAGGCTGCGCGGCCAAGCTTGAAACGGAAGGCAGAAACATTACATGACTGGCAGCTGACACCCATATCATTCCCACCTCTGCGGAGTTCCGTCCTCCCGGAGCCTGTTGTCATATCGGCGCGTATCGGAAACTGCCAGGTTTCCAGGGTGTACACTGATACAGGCAGCGCCGTCGAAGTCATGTATGAACACTGCTTCCTACAGTTGCCACAGCCCATACAGGGAAGGTTGCAGGAACCCCTGTCCCCGCTGTCCAGCTATGCCAACGACACTAAATGGCCAAGTGGCAGGCTTGTCTTGGATGTCACATTGGGCGAATATCCGTACTGTCGGACCACTGAACTGGAATTTGTCATCGTGCGCGCACCGTCCAGATTTAACGTGCTCCTAGGTCGCACCGCTCTCCATAAATTTGGAGCCATCACCTCAACTGTCCATGGGTTAATGAAATTCCCAACTCCGGCAGGTGTTGCCACTTTACAAACAACAGGCACCGCTATACCTATATGTGCTCAGGTATCAAAGGCAGCTCCTGGCCCGTTCACCATGACTAGCGATGAGCTAGTGGCTGTTAATCCCAGGTTCCCAGAACAGAAAGTCCGAGTCGGCCTTGCTTTGAGTCCGCCAACACGGCTCCGACTTTGTGAAATTCTAGCGAGCAACACTGATGTCTTTGCTTGGCAAGACTCCGAAATGACCGGCGTGCCGCGTTCGATTGCTGAACACAGGCTAAACGTCAACACGAACATAACTCCGGTCAGACAGAAGAAGAGGGGTATGGCCCCTGACCGGAGTCGTTTTATTTGTGAAGAGGTCAACAGGCTGGTTCACGCCGGTATCATGCGCGAGGTCCAGTATCAGACTTGGGTTGCCAACCCCGTCCTTGTTAAAAAGTCTGATGGCTCGTGGCGGATGTGCGTTGATTTTAAGGACATCAACAAGGCATGCCCAAAAGACAACTACCCACTCCCTGAGATCGACTGGAAGGTTGAGTCCTTGTCCGGGTTTAGGTTCAAATGTTTCTTAGATGCCTACAAGGGATACCACCAGATACTGATGGCCGAGGACGACGAAGAAAAAATAGCATTCCACACGGACCAAGGCATTTTCTGCTACACCAAAATGCCTTTCGGTCTCAAGAACGCAGATGCCACATACCAGCGCGTCGTCGACAGCGCATTTAAAACACAAATTGGGCGCAACTTAGAGGCATACGTTGACGACATCGTCATCAAAAGCAACATCGAGTCCCAGTTACTCACGGATATTCTAGAAACGTTCACCTCGTTGCGGAAGATCAATATGAAGCTCAACCCGGCCAAGTATTCGTTCGGCATGGAGGAAGGCAAATTCCTCGGGCACATGGTGACCCCGAGAGGCATTAAGGCAAATCCAAAGAAAATTCAGGCAATCGCCGACATGGTATCCCTACAAAACAAAAAAGACGTGCAGAGCCTTAATGGAAAGTTAAAGGCCTTGGCTCGTTTCCTCTCCAAGGCTGCTGAACGCTCACTGCCGTTCTTTGACACGCTCAAAGGTTGCATTAACAAAAAGGATTTCTCCTGGACGCCGGAGGCTGAGCAAGCGTTCCAGAACATGAAGACGTTCTTGACAGAATTACCAACTCTTACATCCCCTATTCCTGGCGAAACGCTTATGCTATACTTGGCAGCATCTCAGTGCGCTGTAAGCTCCGTACTCATAGCCATGCGCGACAAAACGCAGATTCCAGTATACTTCGTTAGCCTTGCCCTACAGCCAGGAGAGCTGAACTACTCACCAATTGAGAAACTTGTACTCGCATTGGTACACTCAGCACGGCGCCTACGCCGGTATTTTCAGGGTCATCCGGTCACGGTCCTCACAGACCAGCCAATCAAGCAAGTGCTCTCAAAGCCGGAAATCTCGGGCCGGCTAGCCAAATGGGCAATTGAATTGGGCGAGCACGAAATCACGTTTTGCCCCCGAAGCGCGGTCAAAGGTCAAGTAATGGCTGATTTCCTTGCCGAGTTTCCGGGGGGGGGGGGGGGGGGGGGGTAGAGGCTAGGTGCACTTCGACCGCCCCTAGCCGTGAAAAGCCAGCCACATGGGAATTGTTTACTGATGGGGCCTCAAGCTCAGAAGGCGCCGGTGCCGGACTCATACTCATCAGTCCCGACGGGGAAGAGCACACTTACGCTCTCCGTTTTGGCTTCCCTGCCTCCAACAATGAGGCCGAGTATGAAGCGTTGCTGTCCGGTATCCGGGTTGCAGTTGAAATGGACATCAAGGACCTTAGGGCGTACGTTGATTCTCAGCTGGTGGCCAACCAGTTCAACGGTACATTCGAGGTAAAAGACTAGACGATGAAGCAGTATCTGGTACTCGTACATGAGGCGGTGAAGCAATTCAGAACGTTTGAAATTGAGCAGGTCCCAAGAAACAAGAACAAAAAAGCCGACGCTTTGAGAAAGTTGGCATCGCTTACCTTTGCCCACCTCATCAAGAAAGTTCTGGTGGAGGTCCTGGAACAGAAATCAATCGACCCAGCCAGCTCAGTTGCCCAGGTCGAAGAAGTAGGGGATAACTGGATGACCCCGATTATGTCCTACATCCGGTCCGACGTCCTTCCACAGGACCCGATCGAGGCGAGGAAAATTCGAATGAAAGCACCGATGTTTTTTATTGAAAAAGGCGAACTCATGAAGAAATCATACCTGGGGCCGAACTTAAGGTGCCTGGGCCCGAAACAATCTGAGAATGTCATTCGCGAAGTGCATGAAGGGTCATGCGCCCTACACTCCGGCCACAAGACTGTCGTGGCAAAGATCATGCGCATGGGCTATTTCTGGTCATCCATGTACAGGGATGCCGCTGAGGTCACCAAGCACTGCACTTCCTGTCAGATTCACGCGCCTATCGCTAGGGCACCAAGGCATGACCTGATCCCCATTTCATCGGCATGGCCTTTCTTCAAGTGGGGCATTGACATAGTGGGACCCTTCCCACCGGGGCCCGGAAAAGTGATGTTCTTGATCGTAGCTATTGATTACTTCACAAAGTGGGTTGAAGCCAAGCCGTTGCGCCAAATCAGTGGTAAACAGGTTCGCAACTTTGTATGGGACAACATCGTGTGTCGGTTCGGCATACCACACGAAGTCATCACTGACAACGGAAAACAGTTTGCGCAGAACCCGTTCAAGGCATGGTGCGAGGGACTCAATGTGAAACAAACACTGACCTCGGTATACCACCCACAGGCCAACGGCCAAGTTGAAGTCACAAACAGGGATCTGGTAGCCGGTATCAAAGCTAGGCTCGGCAAGAGTCGTACCTGTAACATCCTCAAATTGGGCCTAGGAGTAATAGGTATTCCTGTAAATTTAAATACGATTTAAATTTGTTATATGTGTTTGATTGTAAATTTAATAGGTCAATAAGCCTCAGGAAATATTGTGGTTAGTGAAATATTGTTTGTTTTAAATTTATTTAGTTGACGGTAAAATAAAATTGTATTTCCCGCAAATGATTTTTAAGTTCCAGACAATAATAAATACGGGGAATGAAAACTAACACTTATATGGTACATTATATGGATTGGGTCGGTTTTTATTTCCCCTCCACAAATACATACATACGTATGAACACACACACCCACACATTCTTGCCCTAAATCAATACTTGATGAAATCATCAAATTGAAGACTACAAACTCGAATTCAAGCTTCTAGTGTGAAGATTATCATCTTCTAACCCTTCCTTTCATCTAGTAAGTCTCAAATCTTTGAATCATGAACCCTAGAAATTGGGGGTTTTTGATGTTCTTGGTGATAATTCGAATTTAAGCTTTTATTATGTGAAATTGATGTTAGTTAAGATTATTGTTGTTGATAACTAGCAAGAGACAAGCTTAAGTTTGTAAATTAATCTTGATTCTTAGGTTTTTGGTTATTTTGATGGGTTATTGATTATAATCCGAAAATTTAGAGTTGTAGTGATTAAATTCTTGTTAGTTGATGATTAAATGATGATTATAATGTAAACCCTAAGTTAGACATGAAGAAGGTGATAATATGATTTGATGAGTTCATGGGGTTTTGAGGTGTTAATGGTATTAATCATAACTAAAGCTTGATATTAGTTGAAATGGTGTTAATATGTGTTATTAAGAGAATTAGTAGCTTTAATCTAACTTAATAGTGAATTACACAAGTTGTGTGAATTATAATTCAAGTGGAATTTGGTGAAAATGTGATGATTAGGTGTTAATTATATTGATTGATAATAATAAGAGATTGTTATGATGTTGTTAGTAAAAGGTGAGTTGTATATGAAGTTGTTATCCATTGAGGCTAAGATGATCATGATAATGATCATGAGTGATTAATGAAATAATAGATGAGATAGATTGTAAAATTCTCAATATATGAGATTAATGACTTGATTATGTAATTGACCATATTTGAGGTGGATTAATGTAGTGATGTGATTCCATGTTCATAATTTAATAGTAATGGTGAACTAATGATGTTAAATTGGTTATATATAATCTTGGATTGAATTGTGTTGAATGATTATAAGTAGGTAATTATTTGATTGAGTTGTTTAGATTTTATTACAATTATGTGATGATATTTCACATTGAAACAAGTGACTAACTTGTGTTGTGTTATTGTATTCTCAGATGTGGAGAAGACTCAGTGACATTAGACTACTGAGTGGACGACTATGATTGTCGGTGAGTGGATCTTGGACTTTCTGTCTAAGTTAGTTGTAACAACATGGTTACAACGGGTAAACTTGGTTTATTGCAATGATTGCTTTAATATTAATTGCCATGATGGCTAACCTTTGATTGATTATTGGCGTCCATTGTGCTATGATAGTTGTGGACTATTTGATTTGGTGGGGGTCAACTAATGTGTTGGGTTTGGATACTATTACTAGGACTTCGCAAGTGCCTTGTACATGTGTTGGACACTGAAATTGCGTCGTGTGTAGTAATAGTACCAAACTATCGGTTTAACCTCTGATTTGGCCGTCAGTTGGTTTTAAGTGTTACTTGGGGAACCATCCGCGGCATGAGGGTACCTCAAGGACCACCGATCCTTCTATGTTGCTTGTGCATTGCTTGGTTATAGGCATGTGTTAAGCTGAGTTAGATTGATAGCTTGGGATCTATTCACTTAGCTTCGTGCTAACCCCTCATTACTTCTTGCAGGTTTACTTTTGTTTGTGGGTGGGCAAGAAGTACATATGGAATGGAATGTTTGACAGGCTCACTCCGAAATGGATAATACGTTAATGATTTAACAACATATGTGGATTTCTATAACACCTAAATTTAATGTGTGTAATGATTAGAATAATCTAGTTTTAAATGTTTGTATGTAAGTGGATTGCTATTTGGAATGTATGTATGCAATCTACCGATTTCTATTAATCATGCGCTTCCGATATGTTTTAAAAAAAAAATGTCCTTGTATTTCGAGAAGGGTGTTATAGTACCGGTTGGGTGGATGAACTTCCCAACGTGCTATGGGCACACCGCACTACTCCCAAAGAAAGCACCAGCGAGACCCCCTTTAGCCTCGTCTACGGCTGCGAGGCGGTCATACCAGCCGAGATCAGCGTTCCCAAGGAAAGAATCATTAACTTCACCGAGGATGGAAGCCTGAAAGCCCAGCAGCAGAACGCCCACATGCTACAGGAGCGCAGGGAAATGGCAGCCATTCGCCAAGCCGTGAACAAGCAGAAAATGGCTCGCTACTATAACAAGCGCGTTCGCCCACTGTCCTTTCGGGTCGGAGACCTAGTCTGGCGCAACAATGAGGCCAGCAAATCTGAGAACACAGGAAAACTTGGGCAGCGTTGGGAAGGCCCGTACCAGGTCATGGAAGCAAACACAAATGGTTCCTACGTTTTGGCCACTCTGGATGGCAAGTCGGTGCCGCGCACATGGCATGCGACAAATCTAAAGAAATGTTATATGTAATCAAACTTTGTAAAAGCTCGGGCCGGACTGATCCCCCGCCTTCGTAGCATCTACCCTTATCAATAAAAAGTTTCTGATTGCATATTATTCTTCTGTTTTACAAGTCCATTACTTTTGCACAATACACTGTACATAACATTGCAAAAAAAAAAATGTCGTTCTCAGGCGTCGTCGCCACGACTCAGGCCTATGACTGCTGCAGTCAGTTAAGCCCGGAGGCGTTGCGAGCCTGCCCCCATAAGGGAATTCCTTCTATCTTCCTGAAGGCAGAGGTCCCCCCGAGCTCGTGCTCATCGCCGGGGTGTGACCGGAACAAATTGGTCGAGCCGAGGTACGCCTCCGCCACACACCAACTCATAAAGTAGTCTAGAAATCTACTAAGTCATGACAACAAATATTAAACGCACTCAGAACTAGTTCAGACACGTGCAATTACAAAACTAACGTTGCATTAAAATCATGTATTTACACAAACGGAGATGCCTGCCTTACACAAACCTATCAATCTATGGCCGCATCTCCAAAATTTCATCAACAAACAACTCCTCCTCGCTACCTATTCTTTCTATGAACGGGATGGAGGCCGTTTTCAGCGCATCACCCGCCCGCTGCGCGCGCACAAAGCAGTCCGGGTTTACTTTGGACGAAATGGCATCAGGAAGTGGAGCTGGGAGTCCAGGAACATGCTCCGCAATGAGGTTGATCGTTTCCAGCACCTCCACTTCCTGGACAGCAGCTACGAACTCCTTGAACGGAGTCGTTACGTCGTCCGATGCCAAGGCCAGCTTAACCAAGCCAGGAATGCCCTTCCGAAGTCGCTCCAGGTCACCTGCTAACTCCGTCTTCTGGATTTCCAAATCATTATAATCTTTGATATGGAGATCGCAGGCGGCCTCCAGCTCCGTCACATCCTTCTTGGTGGCGGCCAAGTCTGCAGCCAGGTCCTCAAACCTACACGCAAGCTTAACCAATAAGCATCGAATATATTTCAAGTATAAATAAATAGTTATTTTACCTGCTCTGGAGCTGCCTATCCTTCTCAACAAGCGCAGCGCTCTCCGACTCTGCATCCCGCACCCGATCCTGCAGCGGTACGAGCGCTGAATCCGCCTCCACCCGCAGAGCCCTCTCCCTCTGGACCTCGGCCTCAGCTTTCATTCTTGCTTCATTGGCCGGTCTCACCACCCCTTCCAGCTCTTGCACTCGAGCCTTCAGCATGCCGATCTCCTCCTCCTGGCGCTGGAGCACGGCAGCGTTCATCCTCCACTGCTCCGCCATCTTTTCGGAGTGCGTGCTCGTCGCATTGCAGCGCATAGTCAAAGAAGGACATGAGCAGGCGCGCCTTCTTGGCATCTGCAGGAGGCAGCCGGGCAAGTTTGTCCGAGACGGCTGGCGGAATGGCATGGCGGGCAAAATCTTGTAGTGAGTGTGCATCCACGGCCAGACTGTCAACCTTTAAATCCCAGGCCGGGATGAAGACATCAGCTCCGGAGTCTGCAGGTCCAAAAGCGGGAACCTTCAAGAAGAGCTCCGGAACAAACTGCTCCGGAAGCATAGACCTGAGAATAGCTATTCTATCAGACCTGGTTAAAAAGCCAAGTTAAAAAGCTATACACACCAATGTATAGGCACAGTGAGGTCCAATAAATACCTCATGCTGTCTGGGCGCGGAGGCGTAGCCGCCTTCGGAGGACTCTGTGGGCCGGGCTCGACCGGCGACTCCTGCGGTGGGCTGTCCAACACCGTCTCCGGCTCCTCAAGGCGCGAGCCTGTCCCATCAACTGAGAGCACCGTGCCGGAAGAGGTGGCAGCAATACCTGAAGACCGGATGCGGCGAACCAGCCTGTCGCCATCACCCTCCTCCTCCTCCTCATCGTCCTGGAGAACAAGTACACTGCTGACCTGCTCCGCAGTGGCAAGAAGTGGATCCATCTCCGCTGTACAGACAACAAACAGTTAGCACAAAAACACCACTTGCCAGCATAGAATAGGGCAGCATTACGGACCGTCCTCGGGTATAATGTAGCCCCCACCTGTGCTCGGCGCAGACTGGAAGTTCGCAAGGTTGGCCTCGACAACCTCTCCCGCCGTCTTCTTCTTCTTCGCCGGGGCCCCGGATGCCCTCTTACCAGCCTCCGGACCCTTGCGTTTGGCAAGTGGCTGGGCACCGGACGCCTCCACATCAGCATAGGCCGTCAGCGGAACGGCGGTGGTAATCACGGGCTTGGCCAAGGTAACCGTTACGCCGGTCACCTTGCCGCTGTCAGGAATATCCTCCACTGACCTCCGGACATATTTGAGGCCGGACAAACAGTAACATCCTCTCCGGTAGCCTGGTATTTTTCTATTTATAATTGCGTATTTAATTATTTTAAATAACTTTGCGATATAATTGTTTAATTGTGAAAGTTGGTGAAATAGGTCTTAGGACTTATTGTGAATAATGAAATGTGGCTTGAATTAAATTATTAAAGTTGACGGAACAATAAAATAAATTTCTCGCATTTAGTAATTAAGTGCCAGACAATAGATTTAGAGCGGGTATAAAATACCCACGTGATGAGGTCGGTTAAATAATGGGCCGATCCCTTTTTGGGATCACTTTACCAATTCATTTCCCCAATTTTCCCTTTCAAATAAAACATATAAACCCTAATTTAAATTCTAGAGTAAATCATCAAATCGAAGTGTGATCTTTTTCTAGCATTATCATCCTCATCACCTAGTTATCATCATCTTCTACACCTACTAGTTATCATCTTCTTCATTTGTAAAAGGTAAGTGGAGTTTATTTTAAATGTTAGGATTGATGAATAAATGATTAATTGAATTTGTTCTTGCCATTGTATGATGATAACTTGTTATATATGATTATATGTGATGATTCGTAGTTAGTTAAGTGGATTAATCCATGTTCTTGAGCTATGATTAATGTTAGTGGTTAACCTAAAGAAATTTCATAAATTTGGTGTAATCTTAAAGATTTAGATGTTATGGAAGTTGATATATGTTGGATAGGTGTTGTATGAAGTTGTTACAAGCTTGGAAATTGAGTTTGTTGCATAATTGGTTCGAAATTGAGATTTTGGAAGTTTTTGATTCGTGCATATTTCATTTCTGCTGCTGCTGTTCTTGATCTGGAAATGAAGCCGGCGGCTTCATAAGCCTAGCCGGCGGCTTCTGCTTCAAGTTGGTGAAGCCGGCGGCTTCAACACCAAGCCGGCGGCTTGTGACCCCCAACCGGTGGGTCAATGACTCAAACCGGCGGACGCTAGAGGCTTTAAAACGCAATAAATTTCTGTTGATGAAAAACTTAATTCACTCGGCGGGTGAAGGGCATGACCCGGCGGCTAGCCATGGGAAACCGGCGGCTTCCATGGCCAAGCCGGCGGCTTCTGGCTGTTTCCAGGGATTTCTCATTTTTAGTTTTTAAAACCTTTCAAGTGTTAGTACATGTAATTATTTGATGTGTATGATTAGTAGTCGATAATATAAGTGTTTAGGATAATGAGCTCCAAATGTGTCGAACTTTCTATAAGTTATATTTGGACTTTAACGATTACTAACTTTTATTTGATGTTGAATCTTAGATCCTCCGAAAGATAACGTTGCCCCGAGAATCTGAGTTAGTGAAGACGAAGGTATTGGTGAGTGGATTCAAAACTCACCGTTTGGCTTAGTTGTAATCATTTGATTACAACGGGTAAACGTAGACTTGATTATTGAGTTGATTAGTTGTTATTGTTGATCATATGCCTATATGTGCTTTGTGTGGCCTTCGTGCATTGTTGTTAATGAGGTCAACGAGTTGATGAACTGTTGGTTGGGCTAGTGTGTTGTTGTGTGAATGGTACAGGGATGTACTTCATTTGTTGTGTGTGCTGAACTGTACCTAAGTATAATAAACACTAGCTATCGGTCTCGTCCGTTATGGCCATACGGATATGTTTGGATAAGTGATCTTGGGGAGCCGCCCGGGTACTAAGGTTATCCCCGGATCCGCCGATCCTCATTAAGTTGTTGTTGACTGTTGTGTTTGCGAATATTTGTTGTAGTTAATTGGTTTAGCTAAGTTGAATGTGGGGTGTTGGATTTACTCACTTAGCTATGTGCTAATCCCTCGTTGTTACTTCCTGCAGACTTTTGTTTATGCATGCGGGTGGGTAGCAGGAAGGTCAAACCTTGGAAGCATGGAATGTTTGATATTCAAGCTACTCTGATTATTTTTGTAACAACTCAGTTTAGTGTATATAATACCCCGACATGCTAGTCTTTTGAACAAGTTTTAAATCGTAGTAACTTAACCATCTAAACTGTTTTGGTACTTTGGAAAAATATGTAATGAAGTATTGTGTTTTATTTACCTGCGCTTCCTTATTATCTTTAATATTATTACAAGTAAATGAGGGGTGTTATAAATTGGTATCAGAGCATAGTTTTGGGATAATTGTTCATTGTTGAATGATCAATCCCAAAACTCGAGCGTGATATATCAAACATTCTTGGGTATGGGATTAGTATTGGTTGAAGGTAGTTAGTATTTAGATGCTAACGATTAACAAAAGTTCAAGTGTTGTGTTGAATTTCAGAAATGGCAGATAACGAACCACCGACCACCAACCCCAACAATGCCTCCAGGATCGTCGCTCCTCAAATCGGGACTCATACCGAGCAACATGATCATAATGGTACTTCTCAACCAACCGGACAACAATCTAACCGAGATGAGTATATTCATGAGATGGAAGACGAGTTAGTATTCCTTAGGGAATTCAAGAGAAAAGCTGCGGAAGCTGCGACCAGACAGTTATTTCAGCAAACCCCAGTCTTTGGTTCTGGTTCATCCTCTCAATCAGAAAAGAAGTGTTCATACAAGACTTTTATGGCTAGTCGACCACCGGAATTTCAGGAAAGTAAAAATCCAACAATAACTTTGAATTGGCTTAGGGATATGGAACGCAAATTTGATGTGACTTGCTGTGATGAGGAACTTAAAGTCAAATATGCGGTTCAATGCATGAAGGATGATGCCATGGTTTGGTGGGATTCCATTACCGGTCATTTCACTCAACAACAGAAAGAAGCTATTAGTTGGTCTCAGTTTCATCAAGTTGTTCGTAACCAATACTGTTCGGATTTTGATATTGCTAGGATTCGAAGAGAGTTTGTGAATCTTCGATTAAAGGATGACATGACTATTAATGAATTGATTTCACAGTTTACGGATAAGCTTAGGTTCGTTCAACAATGGGTTTCGGATGAGAAAACTCAAATCGAACAATTTGTGGATGCTTTACCGGATAACTACCGTACGGTTGTGAGATTGGCTAAAGATTTATCGCATGCTTTTAACCTCGCGCGGTCTGCCGATAGTGATTTGAGAGGCTTGCGATTATGGCAAGGAAGGGATACAAGTTTCTCTAAGGCAAGAACTGAATCGTCGGGTAAGAATAAATCCAAATGGCAAGGGAATCGGCACGGTGGTAAGAAATTTGTTGGAAGAAGTAGTTCTTCGGGAAGTTTTAATAGTTCCAATTGGTGTAG
Organism: Helichrysum umbraculigerum; assembly: GCA_949592205.1. Lineage (NCBI taxonomy): Eukaryota > Viridiplantae > Streptophyta > Magnoliopsida > Asterales > Asteraceae > Helichrysum > Helichrysum umbraculigerum. Next base: position 6,066,447 of record CATIUR010000004.1, on the reverse strand, counting down.
TTCGTGTAGGTCTCGGCATGATGGTCCGTGTACGGCTAAGACAAACAAATGTATGAAGTGTGGTGAATTAGGTCATGAGATAAAAAGTTGCCGTTATCCAAATTTTGTTTGTTGGACTTGTAAGAAAGTAGGGCATAGGGTTGGTCAATGTCCGGAGGCAAGGTCGACGGGGTCGGGTTCGGTCGGGAGTTCGGGATCTTCCGGTCAGAAAAGAAAGAACCCTCCTCCAGCAACTAGTAGGGATTTTCAGATGACGGTTGATGAGGCCGTGCGTACTGAAGATGTTATCATGGGTACATTTCTTATAAACTTTGTACCTGCACGTGTATTGTTTGATTCGGGTGCTAATTGTACTTTCATTTCTGTGCAATTTTGTGATAAGTTGAAATTAGCCCCTACTGTGATAACAAAGCCTATAGAAGTAGAAATAGTTAGTGGTAAGTTAGTTCCTGTTACCACCTCGGTGACTGGAGCTAATATTACTATTGATGATCACGTTTTTCCTATTTCCTTCTTGTTGATGCCAATCCCTAGTTTCGATGTAATAATTGGTATGGATTGGTTGAGTCAGAATAAGGCTAGTATTGATTGTCACCAGAAGTTGGTTAGGATCCAATCTCCGAAGGGTCATATGTTGTGGCTCGAGGAGAACGGGATGGTGTAGCTATTCCTTTGATTTCGTTGATGAAAGCTAGGAAGTCATTGTCAAAAGGTTGCGAGTCATACCTAGCCTATGTAGTCGATGCCAAATTAGAAAGGAAAACTGTTTCGGATGTTCCTGTTGTTTGTGAGTACCCTGAAGTATTCCCCGATGAGTTGCCTGGGTTACCGCCAGTTAGGGAAGTAGAATACAGAATTGATCTTGTTCCGGGCTCATCTTCGATTGCTAAAGCTCCTTATAGATTAGCTCCTTCTGAGATCCGTGAAATGATGAATCAGATTCAAGAGTTGTTGGATAAAGGTTTTATCAGACCTAGTTCCTCGCCGTGGGGTGCACCAGTGTTATTCGTGAAAAAGAAAGACGGGTCGTTGCGCATGTGTATTGATTATAGAGAATTATTCATAAGTACCCTCTTCCTAGAATAGATGACTTGTTTGATCAGTTACAGGGTTCTTCAGTGTATTCTAAAATTGATCTGAGGTCGGGTTATCATCAAGTTCGTGTTCGTAAAGAAGATATACCTAAAACTGCTTTCCGAACCAGGTATGGGCATTATGAATTTCTGGTTATGCCTTTTGGTTTGACAAATGCTCCAGCAGTATTTATGGATTTGATGAATCGTGTGTGTCGACCATTTTTGGATCAATTTGTGATTGTTTTCATTGATGATATACTTATTTATTCGAAATCTGAAACTGAACATGCCACGCATTTGAGATTGGTTCTTGAAACATTGAGACGAGAACAGTTGTATGCAAAGTTTTCCAAATGTGAATTCTGGATTAGAGAAGTTCAGTTTTTGGGTCATATAATTTGTCAAGATGGTGTGAAAGTGGATCCATCAAAAGTTGCAGCTGTGATGAATTGGAATGCGCCGAAATCTGTCTCTGAGATAAGGAGTTTCCTTGGGTTAGCGGGATATTATCGGAAGTTTATCAAAGATTTTTCTAAGACAGCCGGTCCGTTAACTAAGTTAACCCGTAAAGATGAGAAGTATGTGTGGACTGATCAACAGGAGCAAGCTTTTCAGACATTGAAACAATTGTTGTGTCAAACACCGATTTTAGCATTACCAGAAGGTACTGATGATTTTGTGGTTTATTGCGACGCTTCATATTCGGGTTTGGGTTGTGTCTTAATGCAAAGGGATAGAGTTATCGCTTATGCTTCTCGACAGTTGAAACCACATGAGAAGAATTATCCTACGCATGATTTAGAACTCGCAGCAGTTGTATTTGCCCTAAAACTTTGGAGACATTACTTATATGGGACTCGATGTGTTGTTTGTACCGATCACAAGAGTTTACAGTATGTGTTCTCCCAGAAAGAATTGAATATGCGACAGAGGCGATGGTTGGAATTGATAAAAGATTATGATTGTGAAATTAGATACCATCCGGGCAAAGCTAATGTGGTCGCCGATGCTTTAAGTCGAAAGAATACTCCTGATCGAGCTTTCTATTTAAAAGTGAATGTTTCCTCGGATTTGATTGATCAAATTAAAATTGTACAACTTGAAGCATTGAAGCATCAGAATTTGAAATCCGAAATCATGTTAAAACGCAAGGACGAATTAGTTGATGATTCAAGGGGATTAAAGACGTATCAATCTCGTGTTTGGATTCCTTCCATTGGTGGTATTCGGGATTTGATTTTGAATGAAGCTCATAAGTCACGAATGTCTATTCATCCGGGTAGTACTCGAATGTATAATGATTTGAAACTGTTGTATTGGTGGCCAACGATGAAAACCGACATTGCAAAGTTTGTGGGATCTTGTCATATTTGTGCTCAGGTCAAAGCGGAACATCAAAAGCCGTATGGGTCGTTAAAACAGTTGGAGATACCTGAGTGGAAGTGGGATCACATAACTATGGATTTTGTGACTAAGCTACCGCGTACCGCTCGAGGAAATGATATGATTTGGGTTATAGTGGATCGATTGACAAAGAGCGCGCATTTTCTTGCTACAAGTGAAACAGCATCGTTGACTAAACTTACTCAATTGTATGTTAACGAGATCGTTTCCAGGCATGGTATTCCCTTATCGATTGTGTCGGATAGAGATACTCGTTTTGCTTCTCGTTTTTGGCAAAGTCTACAACAAGAGTTGGGTACACGGGTAAACCTTAGCACAGCTTATCATCCTCAGACCGATGGTCAGTCAGAACGTACGATTCAAAATCTAGAGGATATGCTTCGTGCATGTGTATTAGAATATGGAGGTTCATGGGATTCACATCTTCCATTGGTTGAATTTACTTACAATAATTCGTACCATTCTAGTATCGGGATGCCTCCGTATGAAATGTTGTATGGTCGTCGTTGTCGTACACCTATTTGTTGGTTAGAGGTAGGTGAGAAACAGTTTGCTGGACCCGATATTGTACAAATAACCGCGGATAAAGTAGTCATTGCACGTGAGAAGTTGAAAGCCGCAAGAGATAGACAGAAACAGTATGCGGATCCTAAAAGGCGACCGGTTGTATTTTCCGAAGGTGAATTAGTGTATCTTAAAGTTTCTCCGTGGAAAGGTGTGATTAGATTCGGGAAACGTGGAAAGTTGGCGCCTAGGTACATTGGTCCATTCAAGATTCGACAAGTTGTAAATGATCAGTCGATGGCATTGGATCTTCCTCCTGAGCTTTCGGGTATTCATAGTACGTTTAATGTGTGTTATTTGAGGAAGTGTAACATTGAGGACCAGTCACAAATACTTCCTTTGAAGGATTTAAAAGTTGATAGAACTCAAATGTTGGTTGAAGAACCGATAGAAATCCTAGATAGGAAGGTTACCAAACTTAGGAAGAAACAAATTCCTATGGTGCTTGTAAAGTGAAAACATAGTTTAGGTTCCAACCTGACTTGGGAGTCTGAGGAGTCAATGAAGTCCAGATATCCTGGATTGTTTGTTGATGTTGAGATTTCGGGGACGAAATCTCCTTAAGGAGGGGAGATTTGTAACATCCTCTACGGTAGCCTGGTATTTTTCTATTTATAATTGCGTATTTAATTGTTTTAAATAACTTTGCGATATAATTGTTTAATTGTGAAAATTGGTGAAATAGGTCTTAGGACTTATTGTGAATAATGAAATGTGGCTTGAATTAAATTATTAAAGTTGACGGAACAATAAAATAAATTTCTCGCATTTAGTAATTAAGTGCCAGACAATAGATTTAGAACGGGTATAAAATACCCACGTGATGAGGTCGGTTAAATAATGGGTCGATCCCTTTTTGGGATCACTTTACCAATTCCTTTCCCCAATTTTCCCTTTCAAATAAAACATATAAACCCTAATTTAAATTCTAGAGTAAATCATCAAATCGAAGTGTGATCTTTTTCTAGCATTATCATCCTCATCACCTAGTTATCATCATCTTCTACACCTACTAGTTATCATCTTCTTCATTTGTAAAAGGTAAGTGGAGTTTATTTTAAATGTTAAGATTGATGAATAAATGATTAATTGAATTTGTTCTTGCCATTGTATGATGATAACTTGTTATATATGATTATATGTGATGATTCGTAGTTAGTTAAGTGGATTAATCCATGTTCTTGAGCTATGATTAATGTTAGTGGTTAACCTAAAGAAATTTCATAAATTTGGTGTAATCTTAAAGATTTAGATGTTATGGAAGTTGATATATGTTGGATAGGTGTTGTATGAAGTTGTTACAAGCTTGGATATTGAGTTTGTTGCATAATTGGTTCGAAATTGAGATTTTGGAAGTTTTTGGTTCGTGCATATTTCATTTCTGCTGCTGCTGTTCTTGATCTGGAAATGAAGCCGGCGGCTTCATAAGCCTAGCCGGCGGCTTCTGCTTCAAGTTGGTGAAGCCGGCGGCTTCAACACCAAGCCGGCGGCTTGTGACCCCCAACCGGTGGGTCAATGACTCAAACCGGCGGACGCTAGAGGCTTTAAAACGCAATAAATTTCTGTTGATGAAAAACTTAATTCACCCGGCGGGTGAAGGGCATGACCCGGCGGCTAGCCATGGGAAGCCGGCGGCTTCCATGGCCAAGCCGGCGGCTTCTGGCTGTTTCCAGGGATTTCTCATTTTTAGTTTTTAAAACCTTTCAAGTGTTAGTACATGTAATTATTTGATGTGTATGATTAGTAGTCGATAATATAAGTGTTTAGGATAATGAGCTCCAAATGTGTCGAACTTTCTATAAGTTATATTTGGACTTTAACGATTACTAACTTTTATTTGATGTTGAATCTCAGATCCTCCGAAAGATAACGTTGCCCCGAGAATCTGAGTTAGTGAAGACGAAGGTATTGGTGAGTGGATTCAAAACTCACCGTTTGGCTTAGTTGTAATCATTTGATTACAACGGGTAAACGTAGACTTGATTATTGAGTTGATTAGTTGTTATTGTTGATCATATGCCTATATGTGCTTTGTGTGGCCTTCGTGCATTGTTGTTAATGAGGTCAACGAGTTGATGAACTGTTGGTTGGGCTAGTGTGTTGTTGTGTGAATGGTACAGGGATGTACTTCATTTGTTGTGGTGCTGAACTGTACCTAAGTATAATAAACACTAGCTATCGGTCTCGTCCGTTATGGCCATACGGATATGTTTGGATAAGTGATCTTGGGGAGCCGCCCGGGTACTAAGGTTATCCCCGGATCCGCCGATCCTCATTAAGTTGTTGTTGACTGTTGTGTTTGCGAATATTTGTTGTAGTTAATTGGTTTAGCTAAGTTGAATGTGGGGTGTTGGATTTACTCACTTAGCTATGTGCTAATCCCTCGTTGTTACTTCCTGCAGACTTTTGTTTATGCATGCGGGTGGGTAGCAGGAAGGTCAAACCTTGGAAGCATGGAATGTTTGATATTCAAGCTACTCTGATTATTTTTGTAACAACTCAGTTTAGTGTATATAATACCCCGACATGCTAGTCTTTTGAACAAGTTTTAAATCGTAGTAACTTAACCATCTAAACTGTTTTGGTACTTTGGAAAAATATGTAATGAAGTATTGTGTTTTATTTACCTGCGCTTCCTTATTATCTTTAATATTATTACAAGTAAATGAGGGGTGTTATACAAACTGGGCGCCTTCAGGATCGAGTTCAAATCCATATCTGTACCAACGGAACGCAAACAATCAGTAAACAGGGCATATGTACAAAAGTACTAAAATAAGAAAACAATCCCCACCCCATACCATGGCCACCCTGCTTGACGACGGGTATCTGACCGACATGCGGCCAAAACGAGCTGATGCAACCCATAACGAGCACAAACGAGTGATACTCGCGCATCTCCAGGCTCGCATCTCGACACGCCGCCAGTAACTCACTCTCCTCCCCTTCTAGTTTCGGCGTGAGGCTGACGTTCTTTGGGCGCTCATACTGCCATACCAACATCTCCACAGCGTTATCAGGGATGACAGTCTGATCAATGAAGAAGAAGGTGTCACGCCAGTCGTGCAAAGACGACTCGGCAAAACCTACGAAGTTGTTTTTCTTCGCAAACGTATACCACCCCGTGCCGGCACTCGGGGTCAGCTTGAAGCAGGCCTGGAAAACCTTAACCAACGGCCTCAGGTTCCGCGACCTAAACCACATCTCAAATATGGTTACTTTCTGTGCCCCGAAGGGGTGGAGCTGGCTAAACCCCACCTTGTAATGTTTGCACACGTCTAAGAAGAACGGGGTCGGCGGCATACGGAGATTGCCTTTCTCCATAGTTTTCCAGTAGACGGCCACCTTGCCCTTCGGTGGCGCGTCGGCACGTTCCTCAGAAGTGGGCACTACGGGGTTAAACCTCTCGAGGCATCTGAAACGCCTCAAAATATCCGGAATGTCCTCCGGCTTCACCGAGCTGACCTTGATGTGACGCAAAAAGTCATGTTTTGTAGACCATTATTCCACACTTTTTGGGCACATCTTTAGTGAAAACGTTCCAAAACAATCATTATTTATTAAAATTCACTAAAGTGCTCAAAATATAGGCGTTGCTACAAAAATCACTAAAAACATCCGAATAACGAACAAAACGGGGCAAATAAGCAACAACCAATTCTCGCACCCTCATTTATCCTATGATAAACATATTCTAACCTTATGATATGATGTAATAGGTAAAATCGAGACGAGAAAATCAAGAATCATGCAAATCGGACAAAGGACGGAAAAGACTGGACGGTTACAAACTCTTATAAAGTGATTTCGGCTATGCTAAAGTTGCACACATCCAATTTCAGTGAGATTGGCACCATTATAAGCGTAACGGAATTACGAAGACACAGGCGAAAGAATCAGGTCAAACGGACGCATAACGAAGGAGATACGGACGTTTTAAGCAACGAACGAAATCAGACAGAAGCCGTATACGGCCTTGCACACCGTATACGGCCCTTCATAGACCGTATACGGCCCTCTACACACCGTATACGGCCCTATGAAGGCCGTATACGGACCCTGCACCCCCATATGCTGCCCGTTTGTGCTTCGTTTGCTTGTACGTGCGTGCTTCGCGAGTTGTACGGCTGATTTCAAGCTTTGCCTATAAATAGGAGGCCACCCTTCCATCATTCCACACACTTCATCATTCCATTCATTTCTCCATTTCCACTTTCTCTCTCACACACTCTCTCTCTCTCTAAACTCTCTTTCTTTCTTTCTCTCTCTAGAAATTAGGGTTAGGTCTAGTTAGTTCTCAGTTAGTATTTAACTGAAACTAACGGAGGGGCTACTTTTGTAATAGCGTAGGGAATAGTTCAGGGGCTTTTATTGTAATATTGTCAAGGATATTACGGAAGTTCTGCTTGTACTCTCTCTCTAAACGCTTATTCAATCTACGCTTTATTAACGGTTACTTCTTTCCTTATCTGTTATAATGATAATTGCTATTGTTATTATGCTAGATTTAGGATCTGTTATTATGCGTAGTGAGTAGTTTCCTTGTGTGTTTGTTATGATGTAGTTAGTTTATATATGTATAGGGTGATGCTGCTTTAAACATATAATTGGATAACATTATGAAATAACGGAGGTAACGTTATACGGCTTTCATTTGTATAGCGCCGGAATCATCACTTATGTGTGTAGTACGGAACGTGAAAGCTATGAAAGTTGTGGGCACAATCCGTTGTGGAAATAATGTTTTCAGTTATATTATATAAATGAAAACCGGTGATCTATTAATCTTGTATTTATGAATTTCTAAACCAAATCGCCTTTCCTCAAATTAAACGTGGTTAGAACCTTTATGACAAGGAGTCGCGAACCTTGATCAAACGGTCACTACCTATCTATGTTTTATAAAACTGTAAACATGGTCTGAATTTCGTAGCTGTGGAAATACTGTTTAAAACCTTTCGTATAGTACACCGTGAATCAATCAGGGATTTATTGGGAAATAGTGAGGGCTGGTTTATATCATAGATGGTTGGGTTTAATACAAACGTAGTTTAAACTAGTCTAGAGTGACCATAAAGTATGAGACCCTGGAAAGACCACGGTAAACGGCACTGTACTTCGTGTAACGTTGGAAACACCTTTGGTGAAGTACAAATACGTGGAGCTAAGGAAATGTCGGTGGTTGAAGACTGTGTCACATCCTGGTTTGTCTTCAGAGCTGTGGAAATGTTTGTTCGCACTGTACACCGTTAGTACGCCTAAAGATCTGGAACACTGTGGAAATGCTTAATTGCACTATACACCGTTAGTACATCTTGGGTCTGGAAAACTGTGGAAATGCATAATCGCATGGTACACCGTGATGAAAGCTCGAGACTAAAATATAACCATTAATATAAAGATAATAGTCACCAAACCAAGTCTTAATCTTTAATGCCTTGTTTGATTTCGTTGTCCCCGTAGTGTTAAGAAAGGTCGGAACTTTAGTGGGTATGTTACTCTATCTCATGCACCCAGGAACTAACATTCCAAGAAGGGTCGTTACTCCGTCATTGGATAACGTTGAAGAGTTGAGCATCCTCATCCGATCAGACTCAATTTGGCCTAGTACTCAGTGACATATTGATTGGTTTCCCCAATCAGTAGGGTACTAGTGTTTACACTACAAACAATTAAGCTCAGATAAGACACAAACCTTTAAAAGACGTTTTCATATCAAAAACCCTAGCATTACCCCCGCATAAGCTAACGAAGTCATAACAAACACATCTCCTCCATACTGATTTCATCCCTATTTCTATTTTTCATTTATTTACTTTTTATTTAATTGCTTTAAATTACGGACCTAAGTAACAAAAACCCACTCAAACTCTGTTTTAAAAATCTCATCACTAAAATAAACAACTTGTCTTGATACTCCCGTTTCACAATACGATTAGCTTGAAGAACGACCCTAGGTCATACTGCTGCTATACAGCCGTAGTAAAACTTAGGTCCCCAGCTCTTATAAATTTAAAACTCCACTGCCGTGTCCTCCTTCAGTTGCGTTGACGACCGTGACCGATCGAGGTGACGACACCGAGCTGACCTCATAAGCCACGTTCGGGCCTTTGCTGGGTCCGGCCGCGGCTACACGGACCTCTGCTACGTTCTCAGGAGCAGCCATGGTATGTATATGAGTGAAAGAAGGAAAAGTTTGAAGATACGAGTGACGGACCTGGGTTTTTCTGAGAATAATCGGAATCTGGGTTGATAAGCCGGAACAGTTGACGGAACGTTTGAACTTGCCGGAATGCTCTCGAAATTTTTTACTGGCGTAAAAAAAAATGAAGTAAAAACGAGGCTTTGCTATTTATAGGCAAATGTCCATGGGCCGGGCCTTGTGGGCTTTGATCTCCGCCCTACACGTGTCGACAGATCTCACAAACGAGAGGTTACCGTTTGCCCGCCACGTCTCGCACTGCCACGTGTCGACAGATCTCACGATCTGGCAAACGAACCGTCGTGTATCCAGCTGTATGATGATGCAGCGTCTGTAAGCCGTCCCATCGCATTCCAGCTGTGACATCTGAAAGGACATGCATTTATTGCACGCCGCCAAGACTGAAAGGCCATCATCACTGCACCACGTCATTTATTCTAAGTCCGCCATCATACCCCTGCCCGGAATATAATAACGGACTGGGGGGACTTAATGATGTACGCCATCTGATCTCAGCTTACACCACATAGGGTGGCTCGGTTCCGGACCGGGCCTGGGCTCGAATAATATCCGCTAACAGCTCTACTAACTTTCGGTACGGACGACAGACTGCACTAGGTATCACGACCCCGGATCCGTGCCGAACATAGACCCGGATAACATCTGAGTCTAACTCTTTTAGCTCTCATCTCGGACGCTAATACCCAGGTCAGACCGCGAACTCGGATACGTTCCGTGCCGGACCGTAGCACTGGCCACTCTATCAACATAGCGAAGGAACGGCTGCTAGATGACAAAGCAAGCCCGACATTCTCTGACAGAAGTACAATCTGCAACCGTTATATTCAGGTACGACTAGCATGGCCTGGCCATTAACCTGGTCGGGGCATTTGATTGGTCCACGTCAGCCGGCACACAGTAAATGTCATCTTCACCCACGACCGAGCTTCCACGTCAGCGATCCACGCAGGAAGTGTCGTGCTCCCCCACGACCGAGCTTCCACGTCAGCGATCCACGCAGGAAGTGTCGTGCTCCCCCATGACCAAACCCTCTACGTCAGCTTAGGGTTTGAGTATAAATACCAGTGTTATGCTTTCATTTCAAGGGAACACCTCATAAATCCACAGAGTTATTCCTCACGAATTGCTCTCAAAGAATTAGGCTTTCACCACCCTCGATTGACTTAGTCTCGACTCTGGGTTTGCACGTTAATCGGAGTGTGACAAGCTTAATTCCTCATACATCATCATCATCATCATTGTACTTATGCGTTTTTACGCCTGAACAATTAGTAAGAAGAAGATATTATAATTTAAATAAAAGATACCACTTTCTTATACAATTAAGATAACATAACATTTGATGCTGATATGTATCAGAGTCCGAGAAACAAAATAAATCAACTTAAAGTATTGCAGATATGCAAATACTTAATTCACAACTAACCAAAAAGGTTACAACTTTAAAGTTTAAATGGTCACGAACATGTATCTAGTCGAAATGATCGGTTATAATTTAGAGCTCGACTCAATCAGAAAACTCAACATTCAAATTTAACAGTAAGTCGGCCGAGTTTGTATTATCAAGCTTGACTCCACACACAATCATCACTGTCAAGATATTGATATTAAGTAATTTATAATTGATATTAATCGACTCAATAACTCCGAACTCAACTCGAGTCTAACATTGTTAAAGAGTACAGTAAATATAGTTATATACGTTAGTATACATATAAGTGGAGGATAAAAATGTAAAATAATACAAACTCGATCGGACTAAACTTGAGTTATAACAAAAGGAATTCGATATTTTTTTAGTCAAATTTGAATAGCTTGCGACTTGTATCATTACTCTCATCTCATCTACCTCTTATAACAAAAATACAAAATTACATTATAATAATAAAATAAAATAAAATAATGGTGTTTTTCTAGATTTTTGTAGTACACTTTTTCTTGTTTGTGGACCACATTTTTTGTCTAGATAATATCATATGTTTCTCCTCACTTTAAATATCCTTCTCGAAGCCACCACAGACACCCCCCATTTATTACTACTTCCATTTCTATCCTTTTCACTCCAATCACCACCACGAATCTTCTAGAATCCCTCCTCCTTTCTTCTCTCTCTCTCTCTCTCTCTCTCTCTCTCTCTCTCTCTCTCTCTCTCTCTCATCTTTACACAGTCTCCGGCCAAATTTTCCGGTGCGTTTTACTCGCAAACTTCAGGTATCTATTAGAAAACTTATTACGCAACTTCTTTTTGCTTTACTTTTATTACATACGGAGTATTTTTTTTCCAAATAAAATGATAAAATAAATAGAGCATGCTTTTTGTATTTATGTGTGTAGTGATTTGTGCTAGAAGTAATGTCGACGTCATCACCGGTGGAAATAACCGGTGAATTAACTCAGAGAGCTACACCGACGCCGTTTTTGACTAAAACTTACGACCTGGTTGACGATCCGTCATCAAACGACATGATTTCATGGAACGAATTCGGAAACGCGTTCGTTGTTTGGAAACCAGCTGAATTCGCTCGTGATCTGCTTCCCAAATACTTCAAACACAACAATTTCTCAAGCTTTATTCGTCAATTAAACACTTACGTAAGAAATTTTAATTACTAATTAATTAAAATGTTTTTAGCTCAAATTAATCGAATACGAGTTCATATTCAGCTAACCTAATTTCGCATTTAATTTAGGGATTTAGGAAGATCGTATCTGACCGTTGGGAGTTTGCGAATGATTACTTCCGTCGAGATGAAAAATCACTCCTCCGTGAGATTCACCGCCGGAAAATTTCACTTGCTCCGTCAACACCGCCGGCAACGACGGTGACATCGGCAATTCCGTTAACAGCGTTACCGATAACTACATCATCACCTGGAAATTCAAGTGAAGAACTAGGCGGATCATCGAATTCATCACCGATTGCTACGGTCATGAAAACGGACCTCATTGAAGAGAACGTCCGATTAAAAAAGCAGAATTCGAATTTGAGATGCGAAATCGATCATTTACGAAGTTTATGTAGCAATGTAGTTAGTATGATGTCAAATTATATGTCGAATCAATCGGAGATGTATCATTGTGGATCGGAATCAAAGGAGGTTGAAGGTGGCGATAACGGTTTACGGACGGAAATCGATATGTGTCCACGGTTGTTTGGTGTATCGATAGGTGCGAAACGTGTGAGGAGGTCTAGCAATGAAGAAGCACAAGATGATGAGATGCAAGAAGGATAAATTGAAATGTAGATTATTACTTAAGAGAATTTAGTTTTGTTGTTGTAGTAGTGATTTTGTATACTTTGAAAAATACTAGTAGCAAAGCACAAAGTATAACAAAGCAATTTCTGTTGTAAGGGATACGTAGATGTAGTTAGTCGTGAACAAAACCGGGTATTGACCGTACCCGACCCGACCCGAATACCCGAACCGGGTATTGGTCAAAGTCAAAAAACCGGTTTTTGGTCAACCCGACCCGGAACCGACCCGGTTTTGGGTGGGGGAAAACCCAACCCTATCCTAACCGGTTGTTAACGGGTAGGAACCGGTTCGGGTCTAATACCCGGTTCCAAACCGGGTACGGTGTACCCGCCGGGTATATATGGTTCCAGCCGGGTAGACGGTGTTCCCGCCGGGTATCTATTGTTCCCGCCGGGTACTTTGGCTTGATCCATTTCTGTCCTCATTTTCCAAACAGTACCCGCCGGGTACAAAAGTACAGGCCGGGTACTAAAGGCTTGATCCAGCCTAACTAACCATTTCCCGCTGTAATTTCACCTAATTTCAAATAGAAAAGTGTTTATGGATGTCGTTCTACAAAAATGTACCCAAAGGCCATCCACAGTCAAGCATTCCAAAATAACCAAACATAAAATTAAAAGTACTTAAATAAACCGTAATCAAATTGTCAAGAAAAGTGTCTGAATCATACGAGGCACGCAAGCACTCAAAATGGGGAATAGTCATAAGGGAATCCACGCTCCTCTTGCTCTCTCTCTCCTGCTGCCTTCGATACTCTTCCTGCAGCTCTGCCAAGGCGGCACCCTCGTCATAAACCGGTGGTGGATAGCTTGCTCCAGACTGACCCCACATGGGTGGGTAGTGGTAGGCTGTAGGTCGGTAGTTGGGCACCACTTCAGAAAGTCTTTGTGTGTTGTGTGCCGACCAAGCGTTGTGGTAACGCTGTGCTCCATGCTCGTACCTGACTTCCTGGGAAAAATTATCATGGCTAACCTGAAGGCCCTGAATACCATGCATAACATCCAGCATGGATGGCAGTGATGCGCCTTGCTGCTGGAAACCTCCCTGCTCATATGCAGCTTCTTCCTGTTGATGTTGTTCTTGTTCCACCTGCTGTTGTCTTCTTCTTCTTCTCAGTGGTTGAGCCGCTTGCTCCTCTGGTGGTGGTTCCTGGTAGGGCACGAACCGGTTATTGACAACTGAGACAGCCTGTGCCCCCTGAAACTGAACTAGCCCTACTGTTTTTGGCCTAGTCGTCACTCGCTCTAAATTGTCAAAACTGATGTTGAAGGACTTGGCAATCCTAGTCACAAATTGTCCCCCACAGATAGGGGATGCCCCTCTAATCCCGCTAGCATTATGATGTAAATACCAGGCAACAGCGTATGGAACATTGATATTCTCCTCCGCTACAAACTTCCTCATATACCATAAGTCGGCGAAACCGACTCTCTCTGTGTTCTCCCTTCTATGAGAAATGGTATGCGCAAGACATCGTTGGATAACCCGCAACTGCATGTCCTCTATATCTTTGTATGAATTTCCACCTCTAGCGTAAGGTATTTGTGAAAATTCGTGCCATACATCCTTGGGAAAAAACTCCGTCTCGATCATCTCACTAGCCATCAAATAATCTTCAAAATGAGTTGCATCCAGCTGCTCTCGAGAATAAATGCCCAAACAGGCAGCAAGTTCCACCATACTCATTTTCCTTGGTTGACCTCCCAGTCGGAAAGTCATGAAATTTTTATCAGTCGCCGACTCAACATCCTCTTTCATTTCATATGTGCTGTGGAATTCCACGCATAGCTCTTTGTATACCTGCTCATTAATCTTGAATATGCCTTCCCATTCTTCATATTCGAATGGTATGTGATCCACGAAAAAACGTTGCCTAATCAATTCCTTAATTCCAGCGGCTACCCCTGCTTGTTCTAGTGGTTCCCAATCGACCACCCGAGATAAATCACATTCTTTCACCCTCAATAAGTTCAGTTTCTGACAGTATATATTGTACTTTGTTAACCTGTTACTAAATCTAAGCCAAGGGTGAATTGTCTCGGGAATAAGTTGAGCATCAATGCTCATCGGCTGAGGGCGGTCACCCTCTTCATCGTTAGCAGTACCAGAGGTGCTGCCTTTTTGTTTCTTTCTTCTTCCCTGCAAAACACAACTAAAATGAGAGAATTGCCTTGACCAATTCATCCATGACCTAAGGTAATTGCACAATTATTCTCACATTTTATTTACAAAGCTCAAACTCATCATCTTTCACAAATGCCCTAATATCAAGCTAAACTCGAATTAAGCAATTAAACACATAATGTGATTCAAGTGAGCATTATAATCGTGAGTATTATGTAAATGGAATACAATTCTAAGCATATCATTTAACAGAATTAATTTTCCCCAAATTTTGCTACAAGAACCCTAAATTCATATTTTGGATAATCATATGTGACTTAAACACGAATTCACGAAATAAGAAGGTGAGAGTACATATAACTCACAATATAATCATAATTAAAAACAACTAAAACTTCCCCACATTCAATTTCAAGAAAACCTAAATCTCAAACTTCAATCAATCCATGAAAACTAAGTGTTTTGATTTAAAAAGTTGATAATCATACCTTAAACATGTTGTAGAAGAGTATTGCCGGTTTAATTCGTGAGTTTTTGCTTCAAAAATGGTTAACTGAGGGGTTTGGTGGTGTTGCTGCCGTTTTTTGGAGAGAAAATAGGTTAGTGTAGTTGTGTGGAAAGCGTGGGTCGGCTCCAGGAATAACCAGAAAAGCGAGAATACCCGGCGGGTACAACTTATACCCGGCGGGTAATAATGTTTGTATCCGGAATAATATGAACTACCCGGAGTGAATATGAACGGGTAAATACATAGTACCCGGCGGGTACTACTAGTACGCAGCGGGTACTCAAGGCTAGCTAAATTCTGTTATGAAATTAACCTTTGTACCCGGCGGGTACTACTTGTACGCACCGGGTAATGTTTGGTAGGCAGAATTTGTAGAAGCGAAATTTCGACGCGCATAAATTTTGACTCGAAAATACTTAGAAGCTGAAATTTTGCAGACACCTCCACTATAACAAAATAAAACTTTCCATTTTTACACTTTTTCAAATTTCACGTTAACGAAGAATTCGGACGTGTGACCAATTTTTGGTCATTTCAGACACTTTTGGTGACCATACCAAATCACAAACGACTCACATTCAGAATTTCATTTTTTACCAACACATTTTAACATACATTTAACACCTAAAGCAATTGCAAGCCGCTACATAATTACACCATCGCTCGTTTTGACATAACCACACTTTCATGAACCATTTGGACACCTTTTGACCCGTTTACCATAACAACAACACTTTGACCATAACAACAACACTTGATCATTGCATAATCTTCATAAAACATATACACAATTATTTCACAAAATCTTCAGGTTTTATTAATCTTCAAGTCTTCTAACATCTTCAAATGCATAGTCTTCATTGTTCAAAGGTCGTAATCTTCATCGGTGTTAGCCTCTCGCGAAGCTTCATCAAGAGCAATTTCTTCATCGGAGAGTGATATTGCCATACCCGATTGCACCTCGATATCGTGTATATCTCCTTCATATTCCATTTCACCTTCAAGACTAGAAATGTGTTGTATACGTTCCGCGGCGTCTAAGTGATCCTTCAAGCAAATGCACATCTCTAATGAGGCCGGTGTGAGTCTTGTTCTTCGTATAGATAGTACCCTGCCACTAAGAGAAAAAGCGGATTCCGAAGCTACCGTAGAAGCTTGGACGGTTAGTAAATCTCGGGCCATGATGGTTAGAACGGGAAATTGAGATTCCCTCCCTTTCCACCAAGCCAAAATATCAAATTGTGCGAATTCATCGGGTTGTATAGTGTTTAAAAAATCGGTTCCGGTATACCTCCCATATTCGCTAGTGTTCGTTTGATTACCTTCACCCCTTGCCCGTTTATGGTTTTCTTGTCTTAAACTATTATATAAGTTAAGCATTGGATCGCGCGAGGAAGATGAACCAAACATTGTGGAAGCCGAACTAGAAGAAGGATTTGTTGAACCATATAATTGAAAATAATGAGTAAATAAATCTTGAAAGCATTTGTTAAAATGTTTTTTTGTATTTTGTGAAAAAAATGGGTCCTCGTCATTCAATTCCAAATCGTTACAAATGTTATCGATAAGCAATTCCACCCCGGAAACGTTTAAGCATGGGTTTATTGCGGCGGCACAACTAATTATCGGTGGCATTTCTTTAAAATATTTTCTTAGTTTTTCTTTCATGGGAGCCACCATTTGTGCGTATAAAGTATCAATAAATTCGTATTCGCTTAGTTTTGAACACATTAAAAAAATTTGCTTAAGTACCAAGTGAATCGTGGGATAATAAACACCCGATAACAAAGTAGTTGCGGTTTTAAAAAGTTTGAGCAATTCGGTTATCTTTTCAATAACATCCCAAGATCCGCTTGGAAATTCGTTTATAGCATAACCCCTTTGGACAAGTTGAAAATGAAAAGCTTGTAAAGTCTCACGTTGGCATAAACCACATACAAACATGTTGTATGTCGAATTCCATCTTACGGGCATGTCCCAATTAGGGGTTAAAAAAATGTTCTCCGTATCCTTACACAATTTCATATAAAGTTTGTATCTAGCCTTACCCTTACAAAATATATCTTGCAACATGTTTTTATACGCGTCTTTTACTTCACTTATTAGTGGAACCGCTAACCCGTCTTGCACAACCAAGTTAATTATGTGTGCAACACATCTACTATGGTAGAAAATGCCTTTCAAAGGTGGGTTGTATTTTAGTATTAATTTTTGAACGGCGTTTGTGTTATTACTCGCATTATCAAACGAGATAGAAAAAACCTTTTGTTCTAATTTAAACATTTTCATTACATCCCGTAACATGCAAAATAAATTTTGACCCGTGTGAGGATACTCAAAGTCTTCAAAAGCAATGGTACGTTTCATCATTTGCCAAGTTGAGGGATCAACCCAATGTGCGGTAACACAAAGGTACAAACCGGGCAAACCATGAGGAGCCGACCAAACATCGGTTGTTAGTGATACACTTGTAGTTAAGTTTTCAAAACCGGTTATTAGTTGAATTTTAGCATTTTTCCACAATTTAAGTGCATCACGTCTAAGAGTAAGACGTGATACATGATTATATCGGGGTTGAAGAGTATTTTGAATAACCTTAGTAAGCCGAGGGTTGTCGAAGTGGTTGAACGGCAAAGCTTCTTGAATCACAAAGCCGGCAAATGCTTCTCGACAACGATCCGCTTGGTATGTGAAAATACCTCCATCCCGTGACATGGTTGCTTGACCCTCCTCCGGATTAGTTTTGTTTGCATTACAATACTTTAAAGTATGTTTGCTCAACGTTGAGTTGGAGTCGGCTTTTAAAAAACTCCCACATCGTTTACAATGTGCTTTAGTCGAACCATCCGACAACAAAACTTTGTCAAAGTTACACCAAATCTCCTGATTACGTTTTGTTGTAAAGACTTGAACAATGGTTGGTGCATTTGACGCATTTGACGAACCAACAAAATCGTTAGTTGAGGAACTTTGAGTTGCCATTATGAGAGCGTTTTGAGAGGATGAGAGTAATGTTTTGAGAGTTTCGTATGTAAATCGTAAGCGTTTTGAGTGTTTTTTCACTAGAATGAGTGAGTTTGAGTGTTGTAACTAACCCAAACCCAAGGTATCTATTTATACTAGTTTTAGGATGGCAAAATGGTAAAAAAAATGCAAAAAAAACGGATATAAAACGGCTAGGAGCTCAAACACAACGGCTAGTGTAAAAACCGGGTACAAACCGGGTATTAAAACCGGTTTTTGGAACCGGTTCGGGTACAACCCGGGTCCAACCCGATTTGAAACGTATGGGGGCGTACCCGGTTTGGTACCCGTCGGGTACTAGTAAAACCCGAACCGGGTATTCAAAAACCGGTTCCAAATCGGTTCCGGTTTCGGTTTTTAAATCGGGTTCGGTTCCGGTTTCGGGTTTTTTTTTCACCCCTAGATGTAGTCATGTAGATGGTGGTTGAAGATTGGCTAGAAAATGATTAATGATATGTTTAATTTATACTCCCTCCATCCTAGAATAAGTGTCATGTTTTAGATTTGTAAGTCTTTCTTTTTCAACTTTGACCTTAAATATCTTTTTCAACTTTATAAAAATTATACCAATGAAAATACATTTAAAACTCAATCCATTCATATATTTTGCATCAAGTATTATATAACACAAACAAAAATATGCAAGGTCAAAGTTGAAAAGGAAAGACTCAAAAAGTCAAAACATGACACTTATTCTGAGACGGAGGGAGTATATGGTTTTAAATTTTGACAATGTATGGTTTTAAATTTTGACATCATGGTTTGCAAGTAGTCGTGCACAAAAACCGGTTCGGGGCCAACCCGACCCGACCCGAAAACCGAACCGGTTTTTGACTAAAAAAGTCAAAACCGGGTCTGACCAAACCAAACCGGGTTCAAACCGGTTTTTGACCGGGTTTGACCGGTTTTTTTGACCGGTTTTTTGACCGATTTTCGGGTTTTGACCGGTTTTTTGATCGGGTTTGACCGGGTTTTGACCGGTTTTCGGGTCAAAACCGGTTTCAAAACCAGTTTCTAAACCCTAAAGTCCAAACCGGTTTGAACCCGTCGGGTTCTAGAAAACCCGAACCGGTTTTGGTCAAAACCGGTTTTGACCGGGTTGGAATCGGGTTGAAATCGGGTCGGGTTCTAGAAACCGGTTTTTTTGTACACCTCTATTTGCAAGAGCAAAATTTAAATGTCATGGGCAAGTGACAAATGTGAATGTTTTGCAAACCCATGCTTTAGAATAAGACTTTTAAACATGGGATATCGTGTGAATGGATGGTTTGCAATATCATTTTGCAAACCTTGAGAACTATGGTACGCAAAATATGCGTGAGACCTAGTTTTACAACATGGAAAGAGATCGCACCATTTCTATGCACAATTTACAAAAGAACCCTACTCTTAAAAAAAATTCAAATTAGTGGGGTCGGCTCTATGTTTCTTTAAAAATAAATTTAACAAATTTGCTAATCTTTCATATGTGTTTTAATACACGTTAATAAAAAAATTCACAACTTAAACATACATGCAATAACATACTATTAGATTGTTGAATTTTGTTACAAGGAATTACTCCATTAGCTTTTTGTAAAGGTGTAAAAGCTATTAAAGTGATTTTGTTGGCATTTTCTTGAATTTTTAGTTCATAACTTCAAATAGGCATGCAAATTCAAACCGGGTTTCAAGACCCGACCCGATTCCAAACCGAACCCGAACCGGTCAAAACCGGTTTTGACCAAAACCGGTTCGGGTTATACCCAACCCGTAGGGTTGAAACCGGTTTGGCCTTTGGAACGTTGGAACCGGTTCAAAACCGGTTTGACCGGAACCGGTTTGAAAACCGGGTTGAAAACCGGTTTGAAACCGGTTTTTTGGGATTTTTTTGAATTTTTGAAAAACTATCCGTTTTTTTGAGGTTTCTAGCCGTTTTTTGTTATATTTTTTTTACATTTTTGCCATTCCAAATCACTATAAATACAAGGCTTGAGTTTAGGTTCATTCACAACTTCCAAACACTCATACATATCTACAAAAACTCAAAAAACTCAAAAACGTATACTATATTCTCATGGCAACTCAATCTTCTTCGGCTTCCCATGGTGTTGGTTCTTCAAATGCACCAACGATTGTGAAACAATTGCCCAACAAAAGAAATCCGGAGATTTGGGGTGCTTACGACAAAGTGTTGTTGTCGGATGGTTTGATTAAAGCTCATTGTAAACGTTGTAAGATGTTCTTCAAACCCGACTCCAACACCACGTTGAAAAATCATACCGAGAAGCATTGTGTGGGACTTAGAGGTAATCCGGAAGCAAGTGGTCAATCTTCAATGGGAGTAGATGGTTCTATATTTACATACGATGTGGAACGGTGTCGACAAGCTTTTGCGGGTTATGTGATTCAAGAAGCTTTGCCTTTCAACCACTTCGACAACCCTCGGCTTACTAGGGTGATTCAAACCACTCTTCAACCGCGATATAACAATGTAAGTCGTACTACTCTTAAACGGGATGCCCTTAAATTGTGGAAAGATGCTAAAAAACAATTAAAAATCGGTTTTGAAAATTTAAATACATGTGTATCATTAACAACCGATGTTTGGTCGGCTCCTCATGGTTTGCCCGGTTCGTACCTTTGTGTAACCGCACATTGGGTTGATCCCGCAACTTGGCAAATGATGAAACGTACAATTGCTTTTGAAGACTTTGAGTATCCTCACACGGGTCAAAACTTATTTTACATGTTACGAAGTGTGATTAAAATGTTTAAATTGGAAGAAAAGGTTTTTTCAATATCTTTTGACAACGCTAGTAATAATACACTTGCCGTTTCAAAATTAATACTAAAATACGCACCACCATTGAAGGGCATTTTTTATCATAGTCGATGTGTTGCACACATCATTAACTTGGTTGTGCAAGCCGGACTAGCGGTTGAAGATGTAGACGAAGTAAAAACGAGGTTTAAAACTATGTTGCAAGACGTTTTTCAAAAGGGTAAAGCTAGATACAAATCTTATATGAAATTGTGCAAGGAAACGAATTCTATTTTTTTAACCCCTAATTGGGACATGCCCGTTAGATGGAATTCGACCTACCATATGTTTGTATGTGGTTTACGCCAACGCGATACTTTACAAGTTTTTCATGATCATCTTGTTACAAAAGGTCTTGTAATACCATTTCCAATCGCATATTGGGAGTATATTAAAAAGATGGTCGAATTGCTCAAACTTTTCAAAACCGCGACCACTTTATTATCGGGTGTTTATTATCCAACTAGTCATTTGGTGCTTAATCAAATTTGGTTAATGACTACAAAATTAAACGACTACTTGTATGAAGGTCCTTTATTTGAAGAAATGGTGGCTCCCATGAAAGAAAAACTAAAAAAATATTTTCAAGAAATGCCACCGGTAATTACTTGTTCCGCCGCAATGAACCCTTGTTTGAACGTTACCGGGGTGGAAATGCTTATCGATAACATTTGTCACAATTTGGATTTGAATGAGGCCGACCCAATGTTTTCACATAATGCAAAAAAGGATTTTAACAAATATTTGGGAGATTTATTTGGCGTATATTTTCAAAAATATAGTTCAACCACACATGTGTCCGGTAGTACGGCTAACCCAATGTTTTCTTCATCTTCTTCTAGCAATCCAATGCTAAACTTTTATAATAGTTTAAGACAAGAAAACAATAAACGGGCAAGGGGTGATGGTAACCAAAATACCACTAACGAATATGGGAGATATACGACTACGGATTTTTTGGCCACTATTCTACCCAATGAGTTCGAACAATTTGATATTTTGGCTTGGTGGAAAGAGAGGGAATCTCAATTTCCCGTTCTAGCCATCATGGCCCGAGATTTACTAACCGTCCAAGCTTCTACGGTAGCTTCGGAATCCGCTTTTTCTCTTAGTGGCAGGGTATTATCTATACGAAGAACAAGACTCACACCGGCCTCCTTAGAGATGTGCATTTGCTTGAAGGATCACTTGGACGCCGCGGAACGCATACAAAATGTATCAAGTCTTGAAGGTGAAATGGAATACGAAGAAGACATACACAATATCGAGGTGGATGAAGGTGTAACAATATCACTTTCCGACGAAGAAATTGCTCTTGATCAAGCTTCGCGCGAGGCTACCTCCGAAGAAGATTTCGACTTTTGAAGATTAATACAAGTTGAAGATTACTACACGATTACATTTTCGGGTGATGGCCATGCCGAAGCTCGAAATGTATTCGTTGGTATATTTTATATTGTTAGTTGTAATTGTATTATGAAGACTTAGAAGACTTTTGTTTAAGTTATTGTTCAATTACGTTTGTATTACTAATGTTCTACCAATTCAATAAAAAAAAAATTGCTCCAAACATTGTTTATCCTTAAAAAGCCTAACGCTAAAACGTGTTTGATAAATGCAAGGAAGTTTTTACTAAACACACGGAAATGTACAACTCTTTATGCATACAGTATCACTTTTTATGCACATGTTTCCTTGCATTTAGTAAAACATTCCTTGAAAGTATCAACTCACTTTGAATTATATAGAATTTTCGGATTCAATAATATTTTTAAGGAGATTTAGAAGCCTTTTGGTTATGTTATTGATCAATTATGTTTCCATTACTAATGTTCTACAAAGTTAAGGAAAAAAATTTGGCCCAAACGTTGCTTTTCATTAAAACGCTTAACGCCCTAACGTTTATGAATTATATAGAATTTTCGGATTCAATAATATTTTTAAGGAGATTTAGAAGCCTTTTGGTTATGTTATTGATCAATTATGTTTCCATTACTAATGTTCTACAAAGTTAATGAAAAAAATTTAGCCCAAACGTTGCTTTTCCTTAAAACGCTTAACGCCCTAACGTTTATGAATTATATAGAATTTTCGGATTCAATAATATTTTTAAGGAGATTTAGAAGCCTTTTGGTTATGTTATTGATCAATTATGTTTCCATTACTAATGTTCTACAAAGTTAATGAAAAAAATTTGGCCCAAACGTTGCTTTTCCTTAAAACGCTTAACGCCCTAACGTTTATGAATTATATAGAATTTTCGGATTCAATAATATTTTTAAGGAGATTTAGAAGCCTTTTGGTTATGTTATTGATCAATTATGTTTCCATTACTAATGTTCTACAAAGTTAATGAAAAAAATTTGGCCCAAACGTTGCTTTTCCTTAAAACGCTTAACGCCCTAACGTTTATGAATTATATAGAATTTTCGGATTCAATAATATTTTTTAGGAGATTTAGAAGCCTTTTGGTTATGTTATTGATCAATTATGTTTCCATTACTAATGTTCTACAAAGTTAATGAAAAAAATTTGGCCCAAACGTTGTTTTTCCTTAAAACGAAGACGTGCGAGCGAAAATACGATTTTTATAAAAAAACCGGTTTGAAACCGGTTTTGAACCCGAACCGGTTTGGACCCTACCCAAACCGGTTTGGGTCGGGTTGGGGTTTTGGGGTGCCCAAATCGGGTTGAACCCGAACCGGTTTTGGGCCAAACCGGTTTTGACCAAGTTTGACCAAAACCGGTTTCGGGTCGGGTCGGGTCGGGTTTGACCAAAACCGGTTTTTGCGCATCTCTAACTTCAAAACAAACAGAAAATGTTCTACACGGGCTCATTTTAATATTGGCCCACGTTAACAATAAGCCCAATAAACATGCACAAACAGCCCATCGTCAACTTTACAGATTAAAACCCTTTTTCAACAAAGTTCAAGAATTAGGGTTTTGATTTCCCGATGTAAAGATGAAGAAGACGAAAACAAAGAAGAAAAAATTCAAAGATTCATCAACATCATCGGAAATCAGTAATTCGCTATCATCGGATCTTCACACGGCAGTCTCTAAAATCGCCGTCGCACAGATCAGTAGATCAGTCGGATACAAAGGCGCTCAAACCACCGCACTCGAAACCCTAACAGACATTGCCGTCAGGTACCTTCAATCAATTGCAAAATTAGCTGCTAATTCCGCCGGTTCCACGGGCCGTACGCAGTGTAATCTCTATGACGTCATCCGTGCATTCGAAGACCTACATTCTGACCTAGGGTTTAAAGGAAACTCAGATCCTACAAAACGATTATACATACTCAGTAATTCATCGATTCTACGTGATACGATGAAATTCGTGTATCGTACGCGCGAAATTCCGTTCGCGAAACCGTTGCCGCGCCGTGAAATTACGGTTTCACAATTTTCGCAATGTGAGAATGTGAAATTGAATCATGTTCCGAGATGGTTGCCGGAGTTTCCTAAAATTAGTGATCAAACGGTTGTTGATGTAACGAATGAAGGTGAAATTGAAATGGAGAAGACAATCCGATTGATTGAATCGGATCGAAAAGCTACTAAAATTAGTAAGCTGCTGGAGAAAAGGAAAAAAGTAAGCTTTAAGATATCCGGCGGTGGCGGTGGTCGGAATGAAACTGAAGTGAAATTAGGGGGTGATCTGAGAAGTGGTGTTTGTAAAGGTGGGAAAAGAATTTTGTGTGAAATTTATGATGATGATGATGATGATAATGATGATGGAAAATCTTGTTCAAAAAAAGCAAAGATGATTATGAAGCATTGATGTTTGAAGTTTGAACGAACAAAAATGGCTAAATTGAAGATGATTAGTGATAATTCTATTAATTAAAGACAAATGCAGGCCTGGAGTTTGTTTGATATGTTACTCCGTATTTTTTTATGAAGATGTTTGTATGGTTTAAATATATTGTAAATGATACTGTGTTTGAATTTATGGGTATGGATGGTTGGTTGGCGAACAACTTTTGTGTTTCATAGTTTATGGAGGTCTCGTGTTCAAGTCTTGGTAGGCACCTATTATTAATTATTTTTTTGGGGGAGCCAATGATGAGAATAATAATTAAATCTCAATTGATAGTGCACGAGTCCCTTGATGATATAAGTCTAAGCTCCAGCTTGTTATTGCCAAAACGTCGTTGAAGTAGTTTTTGAGTATAAGTCACGGCTCCTCTATGTTGTTGCCAAAACACCCTAGAGTTTAGACATATATATTGGTTTTTAGGGTGACGGCTATTTACACACTTTTATACAAGGTTGGATGAATCACATTGACATATGAAATGGACAGCATTGTATGCATTTTTCTTGCGAAAATTTCAATCTAACGAGAGAAGGATGATGATGATGATGATGATGATGAAGAATAAAAGATCTGCGTTCTAATGATGTTATAATTAATGAAGTAATTTCAGTAACTACTCTTTAAGAGATTTTTCTTCTTATTAAATGACTTTATGTATGTTTGGTTTGAACAAACAATTGCACCTCAAAGAGTATATATAGCAGGATTAAGTGCAATATGTAAAAGGCGTATAACGACTTATAAAGCTATAATAAAATAACATGACACTCAAAATTAGTTCAAAAATCATAATCTAAATGAAAAGTTGTTTACTTTGGTAGTTATTTGTCTACCATCTGGAATAACATAGACAGAGTACAATTTGTTTAAAAGGTTTAATGAAAGGTCGGAACTCGGAAGTAACATTTTCTCACAATCTGCAGTAATCCTCAACTGCTGCAATCTCCTTCTTAGTATCATCGTTAAGCACAAAATCCTCCTCTTTATCTAGCCGCATCGACAAACAATTACAAAGTATCATCGTTAAGCACAAAATCCTCCCTT
This sequence comes from Helichrysum umbraculigerum, assembly GCA_949592205.1. Lineage (NCBI taxonomy): Eukaryota > Viridiplantae > Streptophyta > Magnoliopsida > Asterales > Asteraceae > Helichrysum > Helichrysum umbraculigerum. Next base: position 6,040,591 of record CATIUR010000004.1, on the reverse strand, counting down.
TTATCCAACTGCTGCGATCTCCTTAGTATCCTCGTTAAGCACGAAATCCTCCTTTTTATCCAGTTGCATCGGAAAATAATTACAGGGGCAAGAATTGGAATATAACCACCAAAATGCAACTGACTCAAGCATGCATTTCACTTGCTCTTTGATGTAAACGAATGTTTGTTTAGGAACATATATGCCATATTACCATGGTTTGTTGCCTCAGTTTCAAGATTTTAATCATATCTATATCATAAAAAATGCAGTTCCATGGGTCCTAGTTAGATCTCCTTATTATACAACAAATAGGCCAGATTGAAAAAAATTGTTAACAATGTAATGGGTCAAACGGGTTAAAGGTATCTTGGGTTGTACTTTTATGTATAGAAACCTCCAACATATTATTCAATTTGATTGAGCCCATTATGACCCACTACCCAACCCGTTTGGTTTTTCTATCTCCTACATCGATTTCCAACCCCTTTGACTACATACTAAAATCGATGACTTCTACTTTCAACACGAGTTGGATGGTATTAGGCTATTATCAATTTTTAGATATAAAAAGATACACAAAGAAAATGAAAAACCAAAGGGGTTAGTGTCTAGAAATGCATCTAACTTATGCCAGATGTCTATTGTGTATACTCAACTTACATTAGGTATTTGTAACGCATCAAACTTTCAAAAAGTGTGTTTTGATGTATTTTGGTGACGTGTGGCAATTGAATTCCACTAACATTACTGGAAAAAGTTCGTGAATCTTAGATAAGTTTCAGTTTTGTGATCATGAAAGATGCTTTAAGATGCAGAACCCCAATCCAGAAACATAATTTCCTCATCAGGTAATATGGCCATAGCATCCGCTTGTTCTATCCATATAACGTAAAAGTGGATAGATCTTTGGTGTATAACTGTATACACATGTTTGGCATACTTTATCACGGTGAGGTTCAAATGAGAATAGGAATTTGTGTAAGAATAAGGGAACCAATGATATCATAGCATGTGTACAAAGAGAATGTTCCACATGTACAAAACCTATTTACCCCCAACATCAATTATCTCACAAACGACAAATCGAAAAATTATGAAAATTGCACCATAAAATTCAGCGTTTTCTCCTCTTCGATTTGCCGTCCCCCAAGGCATATTTTCGACGAGTTTTTTTTCAACTTTTTTTGTGGGTTTCACATTTGCCAACACATGTGTTAAAGTGCTGCGTTTAGGGTTTAGGGTTTGAGGTTTATGGGTTAGGGTTGGGGGTTTAGGGTTTCGCCCCGAAACCCCAAACCCCCAACCCTAAACCATAAACCTCAAACCCTAAACGCTTTACAAAACTCTAAACCCTAAATCATACTAAACCCTAAACCCTGCTAAACCCTAACCCTAAATCCTAAACCCTAGCCCTAAACCCTAACCCTAACCACAAATCAAATGTACAACCAATCACTAACACGTGTGTTACTAATTTGTAAAACCCACCAAAAAATGAAAAAAAAAAAAGTTGTCAAAAGTATGCCTTGAGGGACGGCAAATCGAAGATGAGAAAACGTTGAATTTTATGGTGTAATTTCCATGATTTTTCGACTTACCGTTTGTGAGATATTTGAGTTTCAAAAAAGGGGGAAATGGGTATTTGATGAAAATGAATGGTTGAGATTGATTCTTCAATTCTCACTCAATGATGTACTCATTTGAACTCTACTCTACTTTATAAATCTTTAAGTCAAAAATCTATTAAAAATCAACAACATTATGCCTCATGAAACAACTTCATTTCGAACACGTAAAAAACAACATAGCAAAAAATGTCTAGATTATTTTGGACACCCCAAACAAAATTTGTTGCGACTTAAGTTCAAAAGTAAGTTAGGTCCCGGGACCTACCTGCAGAAGTATATTACTACTAATAAGAATTGGAAACGGCGTATATAGTTAGAGTTCGTTTAGCATAAGTAAATTACTAATAATTAATAAGAATCGGAAACGAATACATACTTCAGAAAAGGGCTGTCTAGCTAGCTATTTAAAACATGATCAGAAGAGTTGCAACAAGTGAAGCCGTAGCATTGTACCATCTTCCACTCATGTCACAAAGAACACAAGCCGACTTACAAAAGGAATTAATCATCCTCCAAATAGCATCGGGGAAGATCAGTAATATTTACGACATCATCTGGCAAGAAACCACTTCTTTTCATTTTAACAAACATTCGTTTTGCATCCTTGAGTAGACCTTCTCGATAAAAACCACTAATAATCAGAGTATATGTCACATCATTAGGTTGCAAACCTTTAACAGTTAGCTCGTGGAAAAAACGCCTTGCAATATCAAACTTTCCGCAATTGTTTGCACCAAATATGAGGATATTGTACACTTCAATATATGAATTTAGCTCATGTCCATCCATGAAATTGAACAAATCAAGTGCATTTTTATACGAGTTGCCGTGCATATATAAATGATATAAATAACTGCACTTGCAGTCTTGATATCCTGATTTTGATCAATAATGATGATGGTCAGTCCTAGTGATTAGCCCTACCAAAAGGTAGTGAGTCACCTTATCAAGGAGTACTTTAGGTATCACATGACAAAACCTCATGGCCTCGGCTTCCTTCAAATCTTTTAAATACCCATCTATTAACTTGTTGTACGTTAAGATATTAGGTTTCACATCTATACTTTGCATCGAACCAAATAAGCTTAATGATGTACTCATTTGACGTCGAGAACAGAAACCATCAATAAGTGAATTATACGTGACTACGTCGGGAAGATACTCATCTCCTTCAAGCATCATGACGACAACAGTCTCTGCCTCATCTAACTTACCTTGCTTGCAAAGGGCGTCCACTATTGTATTACACATTCTCATATCTAAGAAGATATTTCCATCCCTCATTTGTTTTAGCATCGTACACACCTCATCCCAACGACCCAACTTAGAAAAGGCGTAAATCAAGGAGTTGTACGTATCCACATCAGGTCGGATACCTTTTTGAGAAGCCATTTCTTTGAAGAGCTTGAAAGCATCATCTATCATTACCACCGTGTCGTTGCAAAGACCTTCAATGATGGTATTATACGTAACCACATCGGGTTTATAACAAGCACCTCTCCCATCCATTAGTCTAAGCAAAGCAATGGCAGTAAAGTTATTGCCGACCTTACAAAGCCCTTTAATCATGGTGTTGTAGGTGACAATATCAGGCTCGCAAAGTAATAGATCATCGTTGTTGTTGAAGAGCTTTTTAAACAATCTTTCGGCCTCGTGAGTCTTATGTTCACCGATAAGACCATCTAAGATTGTATTGTAGGTGGAGACATCAGGGAGTACAATACCATGTTTAAAGCAACAACCTAAGATAGTGAAACTATGTTTGGTTTGTTGCAGTCGACAATAATAATTTATTGCAACATTGGCAGAGTAGTTAGTAAGAGGAATACCAATGCCACACATTTTGAATATATCAAGTGAAAAGGAATTATGTTTTCTTTGGGTAACAACATAATCTAACAAGAGACTAGAATTATCAACACATGGCACGTTGGTAACTTCATCAATGGAACACGAATTTGAGTGAAACTGGAAACAGGTTAAAGATGTCGGAACAAGTAAACGGTTGGGATTAGTAGAAGTACCTTTTTGAATCACTTTCATCAAACCATGAATTCTGCAATTCGCCATCTTCCAACTTTTTAGTGTTATTGAATTTTAAGGCAAGATCGAATGATCGATGTACTTATAGGGTTTTAGAAAACTGAGTAAAAACCCTAAATAAAAAGTAATCCACCTAAGTTTTCGTTGGTGTATCAGTTATTGAGTTAGTTGCAACAAATATTATCTCCAAATCACAGTTCAAAATTAACATACACGTGTGTCGATTTGGCAATTATTATGTGTACTTCAAAACACTTCAGATTTTGAAGCAGAGTTCACAAAAAGACAAACTTTTATTTGATTTTTTTTTACTTATTATAAAAAATAGGGATTATAATCTTGAGGACACTCAAATATATCATCTTGTTTTTATAGGTCATCCATATTTCTCCAAAATGTTTACATCGGCAGGGAAACCCTAACCCCGTGTAATAGGTCATCCATATTTGAAAACTACTTTTTAGACCATCCAAATTTGCATGTTATTTCATGTATACCAAAAGTCCAAAATCAGCTAAAAACTCATCCAAAATATGTAAAACAACATAAATACACATGTATCTGAGAAAAATGTAAATAAATGTAAATAAATGTAAATAATGTTAATTAAGAAATACATAGGTATTTGTGTTATTTTTATTTTTTTGTAATGAGTTTATCGATAGATTTGGTATACAATGAACAACATATGAATTTGTCAATTTGGGTAGCCTATAAAATTGTTTTTGAATATGGATAGCCTACAAAAACAAACGGGCATAGTTGAGTGGCATCCAGATGTAATCCTTAAAAAATAATAGTGAGATCAATATTTTGTGAGCAGGTTGTATAAAAAACATTTCCTCCACGTGACAAGATATATTTCGGGTATTATAACCAACTAGTAACAAACTAAACTGTATGATAACTTGTGTGTTCATGTTCACTTGTACACGTTATGAATAAATGATTGCTAAATGCAAATGAGGATCAAAACTGCTACATATGCAACATAACCCTGTTAGCTAAATGTCCAGATACCACAACATGATCTATATAACACTAATATGAATTGATATCCTCATGCACCGGGCTGTTTGGTGTCGAAATATATGAACATCTAGCTCCATCTAAATGAACCTCCTTGAACATCCTGAAACCTCTTTTTTAACAATCTAAAGCTACTATTACCTTTCTCACCCCATCGGACTGATGCACTTCTTAAAAACTCTGCTCCTAATGGTGACTTTGGAGTTGACTCGTACGATGGGGTGTCGACATAATCTGCATATATACGAATGCAGAGGAAGAAATTGTCAATATCCAGTTTGGATATTTCAGAAATTAGGTTCAAATGAAACAAAATAAGCACCTGAAGATGCAGGCAAGTGATAGTGTATTTTTAAGAATTTGGAGGCTTCTTTATCCTTTTTATGGCATAAAACACGTATTAAGGTGTTAGCATCATCCAAAGATCTCTGCCCATGAATTCTAGATCCAAATCCAGTGGACAAGTTTTCGCTTGCCATCATCAACATATGAATAACTGATTCAGCCTGAAGGGAAAGGAAAAAAAAAAGTGCATGCCAGTATGTCAGTATCATAACCCGAAAATCAATTCAATGACAGAACTTGCGTAAAAGCTTCATACGTCAAGAGAGAAAAGATTCAAAACTTGATGGGCAAATTTTGATTCCACCTCCACTAGTGAACGCGGAAGACCTTCACCGTCAGCAACAAAAAGATCCTGGATCCAATAGTAGCATAATTCATGCCCCATAAGTGAAGTTCAATGAGTAAATATGAGACAATATGCATATTACTAGCGATACATATATCTAACTTTTTTGCGTAATGTTCCTATACTTTGAGATCTGTTTAGTTCTGGAGAGGAAATCAGCAGTGTACCTTTAACATATTTAGGTCGTCTTCCATCATGGATATATCTGAATCAGAAAATGCACATGAAGGACCTCCATCCAGTAGTACCCATACATAGCCTTCCTATAAATGATAATAATTTTTATACATCAGAATCTGAAATGAGACATTCCATGATAGCTCATGCGAAAAAGCTCTTACCAAAACAGCCCTATAAATACTAGCCACCACCATGTCTCTAAGTGTATCATCAATTAGACCACACACACGGTTCAGGACCTGCAAAAGGACCATCAAGTAATCTATGCTGTGAACAGAACATTCGAATTTATTGTGTATAACTTTACAGGAAGTGAAGAAATGAGCAGACATAAACCACACAGATGGTAAGCATGTATGTATATAATATATATATAAAAAGAGAGAGAGAGAGAGAGAGAGAGAGAGAGAGTAATGCACATAATATATAAGAAGTAAGAGGTACTTACACTATCAATTTGTGGAAGTAAATTTTCCAATCGAGCTTCTTCAACAGTACCATGATATAAACGAAAAAGAAATGAGTCTCTTAAATCCCAGAAAACGACTCTGGTTCCTACAAGTTCACCAAACAGTTCCATCATGTCATGGTAATATAATGCACGTTTTACCAAATAAATGATGGAGCGAGGCAGGGTCATCAACTGACCAACTAAGTCACAAATTTTTCTGATAGCATCAGCTATTGAATCTCTGATGGTGTCAAAGGTGGCTACAAAGAGTTCATCAACTGATTCACTGTCAGTCTGCATAAACTCCGTAGTTTCCGTAGGTAATTTAGCTGAATAGTACAGATACAAGTTAGAAATCCAAAAAATGCTTTTGAGGAAACTCAACTTCAATGGTGAAAAGATTAAGTGTATAAAGAACACTTCTATATCCACGTAGAAACAGAACTTACCGTCTCTAGTTCTACTATATCCAGAAGCCATGATAGATGCCCATGAATTTTTAATTCCATCTTCCAGTATATTAATTTGCTTCTGCATATACTGCATATCATATTAAAAAATTCATATATTAATCATGACTTTGATGAGATGTTACATGAAAAAGAAAAGTGATGCATTCTCCATTACATATCAGTACATAATATCTCAAATTTAGACACCAATAAATCTTCACGATGAATACAATATTCATCATGACAAAGTGAAACTATTTAAGGCAGATTGGGGCTCACTTGAAGAGTATTTAATCTGACACAGAGCTTCGCCCCTGTCAACCCTTTCAACTTGTCATCCACTTCGTCATCAAGAAGTAACGTCTCAACCACCTTTTTCCTGACTATTGGGAACATCGTCTCCTTGTAACGAGTTAAAGGAGGAGGAGCAGGATATAGATGGTTCTTGTCAACTGTGTCCATGTTAAAAATACATTTATAACTTAAAGTGGCAACAAAGAGTAAAGCTATAAGCAAGAAAAGATAAAAAAAAAATATAATAACCATCACAATTTTTATGCATGAGCAACTATTAACCTACACAATGAGCGTGGAGAAGCAGAAATTAGTAAGATCTTAGAAAATGCATTCTGGTACATAGATGTGTGGTACCTAACTGGCTAACCACTTTTTGCAAATAGCCATCCAAGGCATGAAAAGTTATTGAAAGTAATGCTTGTAAGTGTGATATATCCATCGGAAGACTCAGCCTGAATAATTGGTCTACTGTCTGCAACGCAAATATCATACAATAACATTAAAGTGAATGGCATTTGTATAGGCTATTGGGGAACGCGGTATTACCACACACACACACATTATCCAAAAATGAATGGCATAATTATAAAGGTTATAGGTTTCTGCATACCTCCTCTACTATCCTAAAAACTTCTACAACTGAAGCTGCTTGTTTCTGCTGATTCGATAAAGGTTCCCAGACCTGTTACATGATAAGGAAATATTACTAACATGGTAATAGCACATATAAAAGTGTGTTTTCAAAGAGAAACTAATGATGTTCTTGAATTTCCTAGCTGCATGAGGTAACCTGACACATTTTAAAAATAAGAAAAAACAGTCAACCATAACTTCTACTATTCCAGCTAAACCCGAATGATATAATATATGCAGCAACAGACAGATGATCTGGATCAACAAACTATAAATCCAACCTCAAGATGGAAAACACGTCCAGTCCATTCCAGTATGCGTTCATGTTGAGAGATCAGCCAATCAAGAATGATTGGTCGGCTTATTTTATCAATCTGCATTAATAACGCAAGGAAGAAAGAGACTGGTCACAAACTAACCTAAATGTGAGACAAATTGGATACAATAATTATTATTCATGATGCAGCAATTCAGTAGAGGTTAAACCATCAGTCAGTGTAATGAGCCATGAGCAGCACTGGTTCCAAAGCACGACTTCTAAGATATAAGCAATCGGAATAACAGGCATTAAGGTTCTGCATACACTAACCTGGTACAAATCAATATCATGAATATAAAATGACCCAGCGCCATTTTCTTCCTCTTTAGAGTTTGAAGCTTGAAGCAAGTGATGCTCCAAGTGATGAGCTGCAGAAAGCACTGATATCGCATCTTCAGAAAGGGATACATCATCTAGAAAGGGTTTCTACAAAACACGTATAACCAAATTATCAAGTTTGTGGGATCTTGATGTAACCAGAGACATGACAATTTGCCAACTTCTCAACTTAAAAGTAAAAAACAAACCAGTCTTTCTCCATAATACTGGTGCAAATGTACAGCAGCAGCCATCCATGCATCTGAACACCATTGGCGTAAGACAGGTGAAAAGACGGTCAGTTCTCTTTCAACAACCAATCTTAGTTCACTGGCAAGCAAAGCCAATGGATGCTTTCCCTCCAGTTTAGATATGATATTAATGGTATCTTCTACCTGGTAGTCATCACATAATTTATAATCATTAAGTAAACACTATAAACGATCGACTAAGCCATATAGGCAATTTATCAAGAAACTAACCCGCCTGCATGCAGCTTCAAGTGATCTCTCAACATAGAACTTAACCTTAAACGCAGTAACCTCCCCAGTAGCTTTAGAGTTTGTTAGCTGCAAATTTGAGAAAAGATGTATCTATATTTTAGAAAATGTGCTGCTTGTACTCTTGAGCTTATGTTGAAGAATTTCAACCAATATAAAAGAACCAGTTTCTTTTGCCAAAAAAAGAAATAGGTCCAGATTATAAAAAAAACGAACCATGAACATTTTGAAATCTAGGTATCACAAGAGAATGCTACCAAAAGCATATAACACAGGGGTTTCCAGGCATTGCTTGCCTTCATTATCAAAAAGATTTTAGTAAAGAAAAAAATGTTAGCAGATTTTAGTCTTTCTGACGCATAGGAATGTGAAATAACCAACAACGGAAACTATCAGAAGAGAACACGGACGAATCTTTATTTTATCAACTCATCACAAAAAGAAGTTTCTAACCAATGACGTACATCAGTTTAGGTAACGGTAATGCAACTAAGCCGACTCATTCTGTAACCTGGAGAACAATAGAACTCGGTGAATTTGAAAGTAAGAGGACTAACCTTGACTTCATTGTCTGTACCAGAATGATCTGTTCCAACAGCCAAGCCGATGGAAACCAGCCTCTGCAAGAAATCTGGCTTCTGAAAAGAGGATATAACCAAAAGAAAATAATTAGTTTCAACTTAAGCTTAAAAACAAAATATACAAGGGGGAAGTCTCTGGAAAAGGGGCAAAGTATCGAATGCTAGCCAAAAAGTAAAATGTGGAAAAAAGTAGCTTGATAAAGAAACAGGAAATGACCTCACTGAAATGCAGGTGATAATCTTGTAGTCTACTTTCACACCACATGCTTATTGATCGGAATATTGCTTGCACTAAGCTCAATCTGCTTTCAGTTGAATTTTCACCAATCGTACACGTTAGATTGTCTGTATATTGCTCCTCATTTCCTTCTTTATAGTCGGCAGACAAAACTTTCTGCACTTGAAGGTTTGCCTTATCGAGTAGTAGCATTTCTTTTGTCTCGATGAACTTACAAGCAAACAAATAATATATAATTCAAAAGTAAAGTAGTAAGCAAAACTAATGAAGTGATTCACCTTTGGGTGAAGTAGATACTTCAGTCAAAGAGTTAACTTCATAAAATATTAAAACGTAAGCCTAGAATTTTGTACCTGATGGAAAAGAACCCATGCATATAAAGCATCATGTATCTTCTGAGTTATGCCTAATGTACCCCAAGACAACTTTATAAGCTTTACATACTCAGAATGTTCCTATTGTAAGATCAAACGATGAATATCAAGTATCAGACCAATAAAAAGCAATGGTATAAACAAAAATAAATCAAACTTCTGTGATCGACACTTGACTTATCAATAATGGCAGAAGCATACCTCGATGAGCTGACCTTCATCAAGAATGTCAAACACCCCGAACAACAACTTCTCATAGAGCCTTATATTTAAGTGATAACCAGCATTCCAGTAAGATGATCCACCTTGAATATGAGAATCCGCCCGCATAGATGAAAGCGACGACGCAACCTGTCTAATAGCTAGTAGGACCTCGGCACGTTCAGCAGGAGTCATGATAATGTTCCACTCCTACAATTGCCAAACAAATAGACCCAATGAACACTGAACCCACTTATACAATGTGCCATCTAAGAGATGAACATACCTCTGGATTTTTTATCTTGTCCAGTAGAATGCCAAGTTCTTGCATTTCAGGATAATTGACGGATGAGAACAGTTCTTCCAAAACATTTGCCTATATGATACATTTAGAGTTATAGCAACTACGAATAATCTATTTGGTCAAAATCACCCAGTGCCAATTCAACTCATGTGTCTGCAAACTAATTGACCCATTATGATAAACATGATCCATAAGGACAATCAAACAATGTAGTAGTTCCGTCAGCTGTCTCTATAGATTGTCTATCAGCACCAAGAAGTAAATAAGATAAATCATTGGAACTACAGACAAAGGTATGTCATCAAGAGACTTAAGCCTCTGGAAAACACAAGACATGGAGCTAACATAATACGTTTATATAGACTAGAAGAGCCAATGTAACCCATTAAAAGAGAACATTGAAAAAAATGTGTGTCGATCTTTTTCTGTAAGGCCTCGGGCCCCACGAAGTCCGACTGAGCCCCAATTTCAAGTTCAGTTGAGACAGACACAAAGCTTCTTGAAAAACTGAACTAGAATGCCCTATGATCTGTGTGCATAATCTTCACTGAGAAGCGCAGTGACAGTTGTTTCAGTATGCATGCAGCTAATAGCAATCGCTAAACTAATTTAGAAAACAATATAAACAAGTTTAGGCGTTTAGCTCTAAATCAGGAAAGATCATGGTTATAACATAGCATGATACTTTATAATGGCCACATGTGCTTCACGGATCAAGCATCAGCGATAGATTCATATCATTCAAGGAATATGTTGGGACTAAAACTTTACTTTGTTTCTGCAATTGTCCAACTTAACCTTTATTGCTTATGCAAAGATACTACATCAAAAAGCTCAAACCTCATTGTATTCAACTATAAGATGCCATAACAAGACATAGCCTGTACCTGACGTTTCCTCCATTGTGTGTAAGACCTTTCAATCATAAAATCATTATGTTGTATGCCACTTAGGAGCTCGATTGAGATTTGAGGAAGATCAACTTGTACATGTGATTTTCTCATAGAAAATTGCATCAACCTCTGCCTTACGCATTCATCCATTGCTTCTGAAATCTAGTAAAAAAAGACGTATTATTCCAATAACATTAAGGTTGGCTGGTTAAGCCAGCAGACATTGTGTAAACGATGCGTAAGCTATCATTTTACTTTCTATCAGTAGTTGGTAGAACGATCTAAGAAAACTGAGCAGTACCACATATAACAATCAATAGACTATCAATGCTAAGGGTGGATCAATCAGACCATAATGATAGAGCAGGTAATCAGGTATGTTTAAACAAATAAATGTGAATAATATTGTATTTTGGACATGTTCTGGAGTTTGTTGCTATACACAAACATTTTTCTGACAATTGTTCAGTTATTCTATCTCATCTCATACTTTCCTTTTTCTCTTCTTTATGTGACAATGAAAGAAGAAATGGCACACCTGCATTTGGACTCGAATGGTGTCAATGTGCTCAAATTGATTTTCCACAGAATATGACCTGATATGTCTTCTATCTCTCCTATTTTTCAAACCCGTTAGAAATCTAGATCCCTTATCTTTCTTCGGGTTCTCCAAAGAATGAATCGTGATCCTAATGTTCAGAATAAACAAAAGAGATACAATATGTTCAAAGTACAATCAGATATTTCACACCATATATGGAATGAATTAGTATATAAAATAGGATGCAGTCGATCACTAATTTTCAACAAAAAAGTAAAGATAAAAAAATAAATAACTAGAAGGGTGTGTGTCTGTGTGTGTATTTAGAAAGAAAAAGAGAAGATTACCCAGAACATGCAATGGATGCAAGGAGTACTTCATAGGCTGATTCCCGCAAGTCATCATCCGACAACCCTTAAAAGTTACTAAAACTATGTATCAGTCATTAAAAAAAACACCTTCAACTTATTAGTCTAAAGGAGCTTTACTAATCGCTATAAAGGCTATTTAAAGAGCAAAGCCAACAGAAAGAAAAGATGAACGGAATTACACTTCATCATAAGGTGAAAAAAATAACAGTATTTTCATCACAGCATTTAGTCATAGGATTAAGTAGTAGCACAACAAATACCTGTTCTTATAGCAGGGAGTCCTATAGAGGGTAAATCCATCTTCTTTGTAGACTTTGAACTTGAGGGTACTGAATATGAATGATTCACCACAAAATCATGCCCGGAAATAGTCGCTTCGGAACCATTATCACGGTGACTATAGTTGGTCTCAACAGGGGGTGGTATGCGTCGAGGTGGAGATCCAGCAGAGTCTGGTTCAGACAGAAGGAAAAAAGAATCTCCAGATTGGGACTGTATCTGCAGAAAAACTCAAATGAACTATCACAAAGTTAATTAGCTATTTAGCTGTCAGAGACGAAGTGCCACTTTTTTAATTAAAGACAATGATGTGTCATATCTTTTATTTTTATGAAAAATCAGAAAAATGGTTGTCATTACGATAATTATTCTGCCATACCCCAACAGCAAGATGTTAAAAATTGCTTGTTTAACACACTATACACAGCAAAAGAAAGATCGCAAAATGCTGAAACAGTTGTCAAAATCTTTAGATAATCAACAGATAAGAAATTACAATAAGTACACTAAATAAGTAATAGTCCATAGAGTTCTCTCAATTGCAGAAGTCTAGTACCAGGAATTCTGTAGCCAGTATTCATCAAGTATTCAAGTCCACCAAATAATTACATTTTACATAGCAAAATGAAGTCTATAATAGTATAATACCTACATTAACATTCATGTTGAGCACATATTCACAAACTTAATCAGCTATATACTACAAGAAAAACAACAGACGTGGAAGTACTAGCAACACTAAGTTAAACCACAGATTTTCAAATATGTGAGGGCAAAAGCTCTGGCCAATAACTGCAATATTCCACATAAACAAAATTCACGATATCTGCAACATGTATAGTGACAAAGATATTACATAGCCAGTCAAAAAGTCCTTAGTCCTATCTAGTTTCTTGCAACACCAGAAACAATATATACAAGTCTTACCATTGTCGGGAACATAGATTCATCAGTATGCTTTGTGGTTGCTCTAGAAACATCAAGCACTCCACCTAATTAAAAGAAATTGACACATAAGTTCGGTCAAAGTTTTACTAAAACCAAAAAGCAACTAGTACTCCCTTTGTACTATTAAACACACATTTCAAGTTTTGAGAGCTTACAACCATACACATATATATAAAACAACAAATTCACTAGTAATTGTGTAATATTACTCATAACTAGAGGTAAAGTACATAACAGCAACTGCTTTATGAAAAGTATAGAGGGAGATTTTAAAATAACACAGATTATAATGGTGTGATACTCATCCTCCACCTTCCCCTCCCTCTCCCTGCATTAGCATTTCTATAGTTTAGTTCATCGGTATTAAGTAACCAACGATTTTTGTCTTTTTGTATATTCATAGCAAATGCCGTTCAAATGAGTATATCCATTACATCTTCCATTTCTTATTTTTATAGTATCAACCACTCCGTTCCAAACACATATACACATTCCAGCTTTAATCATTTACTCATGTTTAGTAGTTCACTGTTAACTTCAAAATAAAAACATAGATTGAATATTTAAAAAAAAAAGACTATTATAATCATTATTTTAATTATAATAACTTTTATAAAAACAATTTCACTGTTAAGTGATTCGCATAGCATCAAAAATCAAACATGTTAGAAACACAAAACCATTGACCTATAGAATTAGCTACATCAGGTCATCATAAAACAAACTATGAACCTACTTAGCACATGAAACGAGGTAATAAAGTAATTAACTAAAAAATTAAGAAATTACCGCCGGATTGAACGCATTCGAGGACGTAATCGGCACTAATAGAATCAAAATCGATATCATCGGAACCAGAAGACGATCGAATATCAGTAATCAAGCCTGAAGATATGATAAACTCAAGTAGGTTACGGCGATCTTTACGGTAACGCTGTAGCAACGGTGAAGAAGAAGAAGAATCCATATTTTCGTGCGTGTGGAAAATAATATTGAAAGAGAAATGGAAACAAGGTTTTTGGAGACGCGCGAAGTTACCAACGGCGTACTGACGGACTTCTTTGACCTTTTTCCCTTTATTTCTATTTATTTATTTGAGATTTTTCTATGTATCCCTCCATCTTTGTTTGAATGGTCAAGGTACAATAATTTATTGTTACATTTATTTAATAAATTTGATTACGGAAAATCTATTAATAATGACGATGGCTTTTATGGACTAATAACGGTATCCTCTCAACGTTATAATAAATCATAATCATTCATCATGATAATTAATTGTTTGTTTAGAAATATGTCTAACGAAAAAGTTATGATATATGTTGAGTTTGTGATGATTTGTGTAACACATACTTTAGGTGCAGTTCATAATATATATATATATATATATATATATATATATATATATATATATATATATATATATATATATAAGTACATTAGTTATATTAATAAACAAGGATAAAAAGATGTATGAGTTATTTATTTTAAGTTGAGATTAAAATTATTATTATTTGTCATATTCTCAAGAGTTAGTTATAATACATCATTATGATTGAGTAAGGTTCAAATGAGTACAAGAGTTTAAGGTGAGAATGGGGGAATGAATCTGAGCCACAAGATCTAGCAAATCAAGGGTCCAGATTAATACCTCATTATTTAATTAAAAAAATCAAATTAAATTAGATTTTGGGCGGAGGGGCATAATGGTAAATTTACAATTTAATTGTTTAATTTCTTTTTCACTTTTATTCAAAAAAACACACACAGATGCAAACTTCTCTCTCTTTCCTTTTGATTTCTTCTCTACGATTCTAACTTCCAAAACCCTAGCTATCTAAATCCGTCAAATTAATCATCAAATCATCGTTGTTGATGCTAACATCTTCATTTTATTCATCTACTTTCTTCGATTAACCTTTCTATCGGTGCGTTTTTTACTGAAAAAACGTTTTTGAGAAACCCTAATTATCAAACTCGTTTAAAATCAAAATAGCATGGATTAGTGTAAACATAATCAGTGTAAATGGATGTTCATGAGGAGATTGCTGCAGGAACAACCTCGTCAAGCTCGATTAACGCTCGACCTATCAGATCCATGCTATTGCGTTAGTTTTTTTGATATTTATTTTTTTATGCTTTGCGCTGATATGTTACTATTTGTCTTCTAGTTTGTGTTTTGATGTTGTATTGCATGTTGTATGTGTAAATGTGTTTGGTTTGAAATTAGGGTTTTGATAACACACGTGTTAGTTCTGTTTATACTGATTTTACTGTCAGCAAGTGGTTTAGGTATGCTGTGGTTTTGAATTTACACAAGTGATACTTTTTTTGGTTTGTATTTAGTGTTTTGTTTGTTGTATTGAATTTGTATATGTGTTTGATTTGAATCAAGTTTTTTGGTAACACAAGTGTTAGTTATGTTTATTTTCTAGAAGTGTTTTTAACTCTGTTATGGTTTGAATTTACACAAGTGTTAGGTCTGTTTGGTTTGTATTTTTATGGTTTTGTTATTGTATTGAATGTTTATATGTGCTTGGTTTAAATTTAGGGTTTTGGTAACACAAGTGTTAGTTCTGTTTATACCGATTTTAGTGTCTGTAAATGGTTTAGGTATGTCATGGGTTGTATTTTTTTCACAAGTGATAATCCTATTTTGTTTATTTTTAGTGTTTTTCAGTTTTAGTATTGTATTTATGTAATGTGCTTAGTCAATATATAATATGCTATCATCATTTATTAAGATAATATTATTCAATCAAATTATGATTTCCTGTAGTGGAAGGATTGTATAAGTGCCTTACCAAATAAAAAGAAATAGTAGTATTTTTATTAAATTAAAGAAATGGATTTTGTAAAATTTTGTTGCTGTTATTGTTTGTAGCTGTATATGTGTAGCTACTATAGTTGGTTGGATATATTTTTAGTGGTAAACGAAAGTAGTTTTAGTGAGTTGATTCTATTTTCCATTGGGTGTTTTTCAGGTGACAATCCTCCTCATTCTCTTACAATTAATCGCAGAGTTCCATACACAAATAAGGCCGGTAGAAAGAAGCGTAAAGCTATTAAAGGCGATGGGCAAACAAAAGCATCTGTTGCAAGAATTGAATCACCAGATGAAAAGGACAAAAAAAGGAAGGCTGCGGATGACAAAAAGCAGCAGAAGACATTGAATAGGATTCCACATGGGCTGTTTTTAGAAAACTATATGTTCTGATGATGTAATCAAGTACATTTTTTGGAATCGGGTGTATTGCTACGATGCAATCTAGTACATTTGTTAATAACAGTATGGGTTATGTTTTTTTTTTTGGTAAATCATGTGTGTTCGCTTCTATGCACCTGAGTACATTTGTTTACTTCAATATGATTTATGTTTTTTTTGCTAAATCGTTTGGATGTTTTGCTTTTTCACTATTTCATTTTTTTCTTACTGCTGCTCTATGGTTACAGAATGCTAACACTTGGTTTAGCTACCGCTAGCACTTGGGTTACATAACACTAACACTTGTGTTACCTACCGCTAACACGTGTGTTACATGCCGCTAACACATATGTTACCTACCACTAACACATGTGTTAGATAACACTAACAATTTTGTTACTTACCACTAATACTTGTTATTCTTACTACTAACACTTGTGTTACGTGCCGGTAACACTTGTGTTACCTGCCGCTAACACATGTGTTAGCTAACACTAACAATTGTTTTACCTATCACGGACACTTGTTATTAGTAGCACTAACCCTTACGTTACCTGCTACTAATACTTGTATTACCTGTTACTAACACTTGTGTTACCCATTACTAACACATGTGTTAGATAACACTAACACTTGTGTTAACTGCCACTAACACTTGTTATTATTACCACTAACACTTGTGTAAAATGATGCAAACACTTGAGTTACCTTCCACTAACTCATGTGTTAGATCACACTAACAGTTATGTTACCTACCATTAACACTTGTTATTATTAGCAATAACAATTGTGTTAGATCACACTAACACTTGTGTTAGCAACCTGTAACACATGTCCTATCAACCATAATAATGTGTTAGAACTAGCAACATTGTACATTTTTTTCCTAAAAATAAGAAATGAATTTTATTATATCAATTGAAAGATAGTATTCAACAAGCACTATCAAAAATGTAATTGAAATGTAAAGCAACATTAAATGTTATCAACTTTATATCATCCAGTAACATATGTGATAATAAACATGTATCACATGTGTTAGTTAATATGAAAATTGTCAATCTTCATTTTCATTTGCCTTCTCTTCTGCTATCTTCCTCGCCTCTGCTTTCACTTTCTCCCTCTCGTTCGCTTCTGCTTTTACCTTACCTCTACATTATATCTGTCACACGACCTTATGTTATGGTCTCTTTCTCTTTTTCCACACTTTCCACATTGATTTATCCTATTTTCTGCAGCTTTTACTGCTTTTTTCCTTTGAGTTCATCAAACTCTTGTCTCTTACTACAATCATAAATATATTCAGTAACACATGTGTTAGCATGTATAGACATATGTGTTAGAATACATTAACATATGTGTTAGCATATAGTAACACATGTGTTATGATACAGTAACACATGGTTTATGATACAAGATACATTCTATCACATTTGACAAATACATTCAGTAACACATGTGTTATCATGCTGTAACACATGTGTTAGCATACAGTAACACATGATTTATAAAATAAGATACATTCTAACACATGCGACAAATACATTCAATAACACATATGTTAGCATGCGGTAACACATGTGTTATAACACAGTAACACATGTGTTAGCCAACGACTAACACATGTTTTAGTCAACTACTAACACATGTGTTAGTAAACATCTAAGACATGTGTTAGTCAACTGCTAAGACATGTGGTATTCAAATTACCTGCAACCTTTGCATTTTCTTTATGACCCTGATCATTAACTTTAAACTCTTGTATTAGAGCTATCTCGTTCGTACTGCACTACCATAAGTTTTGATTTTTATCAGGCTCCACGTTTGTTACTTAACATAAAAATTCAACAACTAAGACTTGCGTTACCAGCACCAAGTAACACCGGCGTTTATGACATGTGTTACCATTTAGTCAACTAACAACGAAATAGATAGACCACAGCTACTGTAACACTACTACTAACATATATGTTAGTAACACATGTGTTAATTTTTAAAAAACAACATCTGAAACTTTTTTTTTGCAAGTGTTATTGAGGATTCATGTCAACTAACAACGAAACATATAGACCATACATACTGTAACACTACTACTAGCATATATGTTAGTAACACATGTTTTTAAAAAACGACATCTGAAACTTTTCAATAAGATGATAACACATGAATTATTTCGCATGTGCTACTAACCCGTATCACACGTGTTAGTAATAACTACAAACTGTGTTACAATTAGTAGAAGAAATATAAAAGAACTTATTACCCGCAGCATTTACTTGAATCTATTGCTCCACATCGTTTGTTTTACATTCTTCTATAACTGTCATTATAGTGTTCTACACCATAAATGTTTTTAGATTATTAAAGTAACACATGTGTTACTGGATAGAAAGTCATTAGTTGTAAGGTTTTCTTTCAGTTGTTTATATTGATTTTAACAGAATAACTGAAACACACGAATTACAATTACAGAGAGTAGTAAATCTTCAATTGATACTACTAACACATATGATATTACACTAGTTTTTCAATTTAATTGAATAAAGTTTCATAATCCTCATACAATTGCGCGGTCGTTTTTTTCGAATCCAATGAAAATTGATTGATGAATCCGTAAAAATCAAGTAACAATTGCATTTTCGCTAATCAAATCGTAAATAATTGAACATAATAACGTGTAAATTGTATACGTTCGCGCAAACCACGATCTATGAAACTCGCACAACTAAAACCTAATTGAATCACAACAAATCTAAAGAAATCGATTGTTCGTTGTTTAAATTGACGTATTTGAGTCGAATATAAGAAAATTGTACCTTCGATTTGATGATTTATGCGATCAATTTGAATAATTTTTGAAAACCCCTGTGACTACGTTCGTACTTGGTTGTATGTATCATCTGTATGTATATGTATAATAATAACAGATATAATAATATTAGTTTTTCCTTTTTAATTTTCTATTTATTGTTTGGAATTAAATAAAATGTATAGTGACTAAAATTCCCCTCCACCCTTAAATAAAATGGAGCATTGTGATTGGTTCCTCAATTCTCACTTAAAATGCCATTCTCATTTGAACCCCACCCCATTATGATTATATTGTCGTACTGAAATATGATTGCATTAAGAAGGGACAAGTACCAAATATCTTCGACACTATCAAAAATATATAAATTTATTAGACCTTAAACTCGTGTATATATACGTTATTGAAATTTTATATGTTTTTATAAGTTTTTAAAATTGAAACAGATGACAAATATGTATGTTTACCGTTCGCGTTTAAGTATGTATATCCTTACTTCAAATTTCAAAACTTTTTAATAGTGAAAAACTAAGTAAATAGATGGACTTAACTGATTAATTGAATTTAATTTAAACCATAAATAATGAAAAACTAGAAATATAGGGTTTAAATTGATTAATTCAATTTAATTCAAATGATATGTTACAAAGGTGTTTCCTAAATTATATCTAAGATATGATAAGATTCACAAATAACCAACGGTACGATGGTTTTGAAGTATTACCTTAATATCGATATGCCCATTGCCCTTTGATTGCATGTGTCTCTTTTAATTAGCAACTATTTGTGTGTTCAAATTAACCATATACATCAATCAATTAGTGATCAAAAGTAGATTATTAGTGATCAAAAGTATGCATAGTCTAATCTATAGTCCATTTAGTGATTCACACATGTAGAGCTTTTTGTTTCTCCTTGTCATTTTTATACGGAGTAGTATTTACCATCAACATCTCATATTCTCATTACTATGTTGATCTAGTTGGGCTCATATATTATCTTTTCTAACAAAATAATTCAATCGTCGAGAAAAGGCTTATGGTTGTATCACTTATTCACTTTGAGTAGTGCCCACGATTGTAGCTTAGTGAGACATTTAGCATAAAAGTGGAGGTCACGGGTTCAATTCCATCCCCATATTAATTTAATCACGTGTTACACGTTTTAGCTACATTATGTTGACCGTGAGACTGGTCGATGGAAAACGACACAAGATCAGTTTTGCCCTCTTTTTATTTATTTATTTATTTATTAGCTTTGAGTATTGCTTGTAACGTATATGTGTGCCATGAAGTGAATAATGCTTGTAACGTATATGTGTGCCATGATAAGATTATGATTAGTAGTTTACGTGTTAGTTATGAAAGGGACAATGTGTGTTACGATGCAAACATACAAAGAATGTGATATTACATTTCAATATAAGCAAGCTAGTAGATGGACTAAATATGCTTAATTAAAATTGTAAACTTACCCCTTTTGTTGTAGGAACGATTTCAAGATTTGATCCCTTTTTGTTCTATTTAAAGTTTGTTATAAAAAATAAAATTCCAAAAGAAAAATAATCCAAAAACGATTTATCCAATGAAAAAAATAGGTCTATTTTTAAGTCTACCATACGTAGCATTACTCTAAATAATCACCTATTAAACAATTCCAAAAGAAACCAAGACTAAATGATGAACATTAGAAAGAGACAAAGATAGTATTTTGACTTGAATGTTTACAAAATTTCACTTGGCTGAAAGTCAGATATCAAAGAATAAAAAGTGAAACTAGCCATCATCATCCAATATGAATATTTCATGGGTAGTATATATAGGTGTTTATGTCAGATAAGTGTTTTTTCTTTCTTGGAGTAACCGGAGAAATCCTACCTGAACCAACTTTGTTGACATGTAAGGGAAACTCAAGGCAACACGAATACCCCGCAGACCCATGGAACTATTTTAACCATCAACACTCCACGATTCTGGATTATTAGGCCGTGACAGTTGGCCCTAAGTAGTTGGAGTTTATAATATTCGAACTTGTGACCATATTGACAGAATCCCAAACCCTTCACGCCCCTGGGTTTCTCATGTTTGTTACATACCAATTATGATACTGTGCATAATTCATCTTCAGCATACATAACAAACCCACATTTACATCATAGACTAACTCTCATTATCATGTTAGATCTGAAACCTGATTCATACTGAGAACATATCTTATACTTGGGCAATTTGATTCCTCTTCTTAGATAAGGTTGTTTTTGTTGATGGATCAATACTACAATGTAACTCATGAATCATGCAATAAATAAAAAACAACCACATAACCAAGTTTTATTATTTGTTTGTGTAGACTAGAATAATGAGTGATTCAATCCACGGAAATAACAAATTACCACAGCAAATGACACACAAATTGATGCATATATAATGTAGAGTTTGGCACAACTTTAATGAGTTGTACTGGTACTTCACTAATCAGTGCCTTCAAGACATCAACGAATCGTGATTTATGAACCAAAAAGAGAAAAGCAAACACGCAACAAACAGAAGTTGATGTAACCCTAAAGGATTTTTGTACAGGTGAAACTGATAATCTTACTAGACCTCCTCGCAGCCATGGGTGCGATTCTTGATGATATTGTACTTACAGAGTGGGCAAGTGGCGTTGATATAGAGCCACTTGTCTATGCAGCTGCAATGAAAGTGATGGGAACATGGAAGCTCTCGTAGCTCAGTTCCATCATCATAGGCTGAGAGGCATATGCAACACTCCTACATGTTTACCATTAACATGAGTGTTCGGTTCAAGAAAGCAAATAGTTATAAGAAAACATTAATAATCAAAGGTGACAATCTTAACCTATTGATAGAAAAAGTCAAATAAGAAACCTGAAGTGTTTCTGATTAGCACAACGATGAGTTAGGCAGGTTTATAGACCAGCGTAAATACTAACTGAAGTGTTGCCGGGTTGAGTAGTTAAAGATTAAGCAAATTAATATTTATAAGATTCTTATGTATCAACCGTTTAATACTCATATAGTTATATTAATTATTTTCACTAAATAAAATATAACAAGAGATAACAGATAATATAAAATAACCCCCAAAAATCAACCTAAATCGTTTATATCTGGTTCCAATGGTATACTAACAGTTGCGCCGTAAAACCGCAACATACCAAATCGTCCACAGCCCCAGTTATTAGCTCTCCCTCCTTATATTTAATAACGACAGGAAGGTCCTTTTCGGGTAAACTCGAGGGAAATTTACACTTACAAATTGCAAGTTGCAACATTTCCTTCTTTTAGGAAACTTTCACGTTACATTGGGCTCCCAGATCCTTTTCCGTTCATATTTAAGTTAAAGAGTCGTTTGAAATGAGAAAGTAGATCATATTGGGGTAGCACAAGGGAATTTTTGAGGTTTGAGTCATTTCACGGACCCAAGTCCATCTTCAATGTTAATGTTACAATAAAGAGTTGGACTGTAAACTGAACCCACTACAAATTAGTCGACAACATTTCAAACTTTACAGATGGAGGTTAGGTGTTTGTGTGTGTGTGTGTGTGTGTGTGTGTGTGAGAGAGAGAGAGAGAGAGAGAGAGAGAGAGAGAGAGGAGATCTTACAGCATCTTCGGGTGACAGAACATGTTCAATGGGTGTATCAGTGCCATATTCAGTCATTACTCCTCCACAAAGCCCTTGTATCTCATCATCAGTTTTTCCAGCTCCATCTTCACAGCGAAATGTGAATTTTGGAAGTAGTTCAATGTCCTCTTTGCTTGCTCCTTCCTGCTTTAAAAAGGAAAACCAAAATGAAGTTTAACAATCTAGTGAATCCAAACTCAGTGTTCTAAATTGATGCTAACAGCAGCAAAAATGAACTGTACAGTGACCACCAGTGTTAATGCACGCGATGTTTGTCTAGCTAAGTAGCTAACTAGCCCAAAAGGCATAAACAATATACTTGTAGAACACTGCAAATTCTTGAGTAATCTTTCTTTTCCTTTACTAACAGAATATACTCACACACAACCTACAACTGGTGGGACATCTTTGCTACCGCTAGGCCAAACACCTATTAGTATTCTTGAGTCTTTGTATGATGGTGTTGAAAAAGTTTGTAGAAGCAAAACACAAGTAGCGAGTGAACTTTTAGGGCCCAAATGAAGTTCCACTTAGAAAGAGCACTACACTATCATAATGAAAGAGGGCCCACCAAGAACAGTTAAAGGCTAAAGTTGCCCCACACAAAGTAGGATTGGGTTTTAATGCCAATGATTCTACAAAAAAGCTAGAAATATAGAATATAGCTATATATGCTAAAAACATGTTAATCTAACCAATTCAGATAGACAAACTTAAAAAGATGCAGAATTGCCAATAATGTAAATGTGACGTACAAGAGGCAGAGTTTATACCAAAGATAAGAAAAAGGAAGTGTCATATTTTTTTGGGACATATCATAACAAGGTATAAAGATGACAAAAATTCCACAAGAATAGATGATGCTAAACTAGAATATCACAGAGACCTTTCTAAATTTAACAAAAAGATATGCAGGACAAATAGCTCATGGTTTACCTGATCAGCAACAGCATACAAAACAGCAATAATACACGGAAGACAACAACAAACCGCAATACCAATAACACATGCCAGGGCAACACAGAAAACAACAAAAAAGACATCAAACGCCAAGAATATTACACAAAGCCTGCATTCGAAAAACCATTCAATCCATTAGTAATCACTAATACAAACAACATCCGTACCAAGAAAAAAGGTATGTTAAACACACCAATATAGTTTAGGTGAGTCCTGTGCCAATGCTTGCCCACCAGATGAAACCCAATAAAACCCAAGAATCCACCAAATGAACGAAAACATTGTATTTGCAGATTCCAAATACTTCGCCACCCCACTGCAAAACATACATTGTAAATAACTACTTATGGAGTGTTTGGCTAAGCTTATTTTCTCACCTTACTGGAATTTGGAAAATCAGATAAGCTCAGTTTTGACAGTTTACAAGCTTATTACTTTCAGCTTATGGCTTATTAAAGCCCATAATCTCAACATGACAAGCTCGCAATCCGTTAAAATTGAGTTTATCAGCTTTTTCAAATTTCAGTAAGCAGGAAAAATAAGCTTACCAAACGCTGGGTGCATAATTAGTACATAAAACAACATATACATAACGATATACCATTGTATCAATTTATCATACCTATTGTCATTATTAGTCAAATTTGCCAAAGTAACATACTGACTACTACTTCTAGACCCATTCCCACTACCACTACCCACACCGGAATCCTCATTCACAGCCCACCGCTGTTCGCGTCGATTCTTATACTCACTCCAAACACACACCATATGTACAACACACTGCACACCATACCCTACAATCCAAACCCTCAACCACGAAACCGGCAATTCATCCTGACTCAAAATCAAAACAACAACAGCTACAAATACAAACGCTAAATTCCATACAAGATCAAGTATCACCACCGGCTTCGAATACGCCCAATCGCTTTGTCGTTCTTCCAGCTGTTCAGCTGCCGTCTCCCTAACCAGCATCGACGGTTCCCTCATCATTCTCCGGCTACTTGCTCGCCGGAGAAACCGTGCAGCGTCACGTAAACTCTGTCGCCGGAGTGATCGCCGGTTCCGATCATCTTCTCCGGAGTAAAGTAACGGTGTTGTTCCCGGAATGTTACCGGAAGCACTTGGAGCTAACATTTTTCACGAGTGTAAATTAAACCCTACTTTCTCAATTTAATCAAATCATTTCATATCTCATACATAAATATGTATATATAGATACAGATATAGATACAGTAAACTTAATATAATCGAGAAATATACGAAAAACCTGGAGAAATTGTCAGCGGATTTGAGGAATATGTAATAACGGAATTGGGGAATTTATTTTAATTTGGGAATTACAGATTCGAAATAAATGGGATTTTATTTGTATAGTTTGACTTGACTGTTTTTATGTGTAGTTGTATGTACTTGTTGTATGTATGAACAGTGGTTGGTATTTTTAAGTGGTAGGCCTATCTGAAAACGAACACCTGATTTTGCGGGTAAACTAAAACGTCGGTGTATTGTATTGGTACGCTTACGTGTAATGTATCCTTCTAGTCACTTGCATAGTTTGCGTCCGAAATTAAAATAAGAGAGTCGATTCTTAAAAATATATATATATATAGTACCGTCTCAAAATTATTATTCAGTTTTAACTTTCTGAAGTCTTTCTTTTTCAATTTTTACCTTAAATATTTTTGTTTGTATTATATAATACTTAATGAATATTATACAAATTAAAACACATTTAAAACTCGATCCCGGATCAGAGGAGAATGGCGTTTTGGGAGGGAACGAAGGGCAGGTCCATCGTGGCCATTCGTTCGTTTAATCCACGGTCCACAATTTTTAATAAGGGTATGAATATAATATTATTAATATTTTGCGTGTGTAAGGTTTTTAAAAGTGCCAGGGGTATTATTGTATTTTTACTTGTGACTCATCAGTCATATTGGTCAGCTTTTTTTGATATCACTGCCCGTTTGAAGTTGTAAACCGCCATTACTCCCACAGTTTCACACACTTTTTTTACACACACTTAACATAATTCTTTATCTACTCGTTTGAAAACGCTAATCTTATTGTAGAAAAGGAAGCAAAATATAGTCGTTTCGACGATGGCAGACAGTACGAAGATACCTAAAGGTACCGGAAAATTGACTCCGGCAAACAGATGTAAATCTATGGTTATTAAGCGTAAGTGAATATGCATTTTTTTTGTTTTTTCGATGTTCAATTTTTCGATAAGAATTTTTTTTTTTCGATGTTCATCAATTTTCGTAAAGTATTTTATTTTTTTACTGAAATTATTTTGTTGCTTGTTTGTGATTATAGCTACGAGAAGAAGTGCGAGATCAACGCGTTACAGATCTGATCGTCGGGATGAGAATGATTGGAATCCTATAATGCTTAGCGATAATGAAGGTCAAGATGACGAAGTTCATAGTGTTATGAAAGGTTTTTTTGTTTATTACGTTTATTTTTTCATGTAAACTGCATCAAGAGCTTTTTTCACTGCATGATGAGTTTCTGTGTTGATAATATGTGATGATTTATATATGTCTGCTTATATATGTTAATTTTGTTTTATTTTTTTGTTTTACTGCATCCTGAGATGTGTGTTCTTACTTATATGTATGATATAAAAAAATTTTTACCTGCATCATGCATTTTATTTACCTGCATCATAGTATTTAAATGCTTTTAACGTTTTTTAAGTAGCATATATAAATCATCGCATATACTCTTTCAATGTTTTTTTTAAATGCTTTTACCTGCATCATGCCTTTATTTACCTTCATCATGCCTCTATTTACCTGCATCATACTCTTTAAATGCCTTTATTTACTTGCATCATACTCGTTTAATGCTTTTTCGATGTGATTCAATCTGAAAAAGCCAAGCATTGATATCATCGACTTTTAGAAATTCAAGGAGCGAGATTTTTTTGAGTGATACGGAAACATGCCTATGTTATTGGTAATTGTTAATTAGTAATATATACTGCATTTGTTTTCAGGTATACTTCATCACACGTTATGTTTTGATACCCTGCATCATACGATTCGAAAGTAAACATAAGGAGAAAGTACTTGACAATATATTTATAGCAAACAATATAATGATGACGTGAAGCATATTCAGACTCAAGTGAAGGCATTCAATCAAATTGATTAGGATGTGAGTGCCAAGATGTGATGGTTGATATCAACAAGTGTTCGACGAACAAGATTGACAACTACTTATTTTTGATTTGTATTTGATAGAGTGAATGGTTGTCTTTCTTTTATTAATATCATTATTCTACTCTGTTAAAGTATGACCTTTCACACAATATAAATGATTATCGTAGTAATCAAATTACCATATCAATTGTTACGGTGTTCATATTGCTTTGTAAACTTCAAGTTCAATTTTAATTGACAATATTGCATTGTAAAGCTACTTCATTTCACTAGCACTTAAAGTCGTTGCATCTTAACATCACTGAATCGTAATATCGTTGCATCTTAACATCACTGAATCGTAATATCGTTGCATTTTAAAATCATTACATCTTAAAATCGTTGCATCTTAAAATCATTGCATTTTACCGTTACAAATTTTCCTTAAGATGCAACTGTATTGTCTGCATCTCACCTGCACCTCTGTACATCTTAAGATCATTACATCTTAACATCACTACATCTTACCGTTACAAATTTTTCTTAAGATGCAACTGTATTTTCATGCCTCTCACCTGCACCTCTGTACATAATATCGTTGCATCTTAACATCATTACATCTTAAAATCGTTGCATCTTAACATCACTACTGTAACACCCGGTCAAAAAGTCAAATTTCGCGCCGATTTTAAACTTTGAATAATGACATTTTATAGTTCAAGTGAAATATTTTATTAAAAATATTTACAAAATGATATAAACAAAATTATGGATTTAAATAATAAATCTACATTTTAAACGGGTACGAAATCACGGACATTTTGTACTGTGGTTGGAGACCACAGTACACGAGTTAGGGATCTGAGTTTTAACAAAAACCCAAACTCCCACCTCATTTCTTCATTTTCTTCTTCTTTTTCACCTACCTTTTCTCTCATCTCTCTCTCTACAACCTACCACCACCACCACCATAATCCGCCAAAAACCACCGTCAAACGACCTCCAATCTCAAAGCTCCTTTAGGGAAAAACGATCACCACGCAACGATCTACAATCCTATCTTTTCGGATTCTCCTCGCGCGGATTTGTAAGTTTCCGACAATTCTCGAAATCTCTGAAAACCTTGTTATTTTGCTTGTTTGCAGTTTAGATAAGCTTAAAATACTTAGTTACGGGTTGGGTAAAAGAATCAGACTCAACGGAGGCCGAAAAACTCGTTTTCGGCTCAAACTCCGGCGATCAGATCGCTACGTCGCAGAGACCAAAAACAGTGCTGCGACGTCGCAGCCGACGTCGCAGCCAACGTCGCAAAAACATCTCAACGTCGCATGATGCGACGTAACACCCTACGTCGCAGTAAATCTTAAACGTCGCACATTGCGACGTAACGCACAACGTCGCATTAAATTGCGACGTCGCACATAGCGACGCACGACCCTACGTCGCAGCTGACGTCGCATTAAATTGCGACGTCGCACATAGCGACGCACGACCCTACGTCGCAGCTGACGTCGCATCTGACGTCGCATCTGACGTCGCAGAACCTTAAAAACCTATGTTTTTCACTAAGTATTGACAACCAAATTTTACCACTCGATTTTACCCGAATTTGGATTCCGAACACGTTTTCTTTAAAGTAAAGTAGTAGAAATAAAAATTTTCCAAGCTGACCTGGCAGCTCGACCCCAGCCAGGGGCTCTGCCCCTTGGACCCCGCCAGGGGCTGCCGCCCCTTGGACCCCGCTACCAGGGGCGCTGCCCCCGGACCCCCGTACACCATTCCCAGACTTCAGCAACAAATGCACACATGAACAACTCGCTTAGACAAACTGATTTGTCTCATACTTATATAACCTCACGTGTTTAGGACACTAGAAGGTTACCATTTGGACGACGCGCGTATCATCGTATCGCTAACAATTCACAGGTGAGTTTCATAGCCCCACTCTTTCAACTGTTTTACTGTTTTTGGGGTGAAACACATGCACAACAACTGTTTTCGAATTATATTAATAATCTTTTATAATTCACAATCAATCTTATTACTGTATGTAATACAAATGTGTAATACTTAGGAATTACACCCAACACATTGTTTTGGAACAATATCAAGACCTAACCTAGATAGGTCACAATCGTACACTATCAGATTGTTGGAAAACAATTACTTAGGTATAACTGGATATAGTTATTACTATTCATTGGCCATATTGTCGCGGGACAATATTATCAAATACATTAGAACTGGTTAGTTCTACCTACACTAGACGACATACATACATTTACAGGATCAGTTTCTCTTTTAGGAACTAATATTGCCAATACAATTCAAAACCCAAATATACTTGCTAGGCTTTAGGCTAGAAGTATACGATAGCATCATATGTTAGTATAGATCCTTTATACTAATACAATTCAACTAGGTGATGAGTATTCATACCTAGGACCAACGTATTACTTAATATCTAAATATTTGCTTATACGTATTTAGATACAATCAACTATTTTCATGCGTGTCACGATTGTTACTTACGTTTGCTCATTTGACAAATATATGTATCTATATATATATATATATATATCTACATGTTTATATATTATCATGAGCACTTGGTGCTAACTTCAATAATATTTATGTATATTAGTATACATACAATCATACAAACACAATCATTCAAGTCGGACGCGTCGTTGTACGGTCGACACTTATTTGAAATAGCTAGTATGTCGTAGTACTACTAGCTCTACATTTCAACTATGCTCTCGAGCACTTCAGAAACGATGCCGCGGTATTGCAGCGGGCACAAAACGATACCACGGTAAAGTGGGTACAAAACGATGCCACGGTATTGCAGTGGGCACAACTTCAATCAGACAAGTCGTTGTACTTGTATTATTTTCAAGCAGACAAGTCGTTGTACTTGTATCATTTTCAATCAGACAAGTCGTTGTACTTGTAGTATTTTCAAACAAACAAGTCGTTGTAACTTGTATCAATTTAAGACAAACAAGTCTAAGTAACTTGTAACAATGCAACCAACCATATCGGGGTAATTGAACATTAAGTTAGACAAACAATTTCAATGGTAGACTTACAATTCAAACTAGTTAGGTATGAAATACCTAGATTAGACCTTTACACATTGGCGTTACAAACTTCAACGTATTACATATCAAAAATCACTGATTTTGGAAACAACTTTACAAAACATAAATTGTTTTATTACTTTATGTTTTCAACTAACCATCCTATGAACTCACCAGCTTTATAGCTGACCTGTTTTAGCATGTGTTCTCAGGTTGCCCAGCAGGTTAGGATCGCTACAAGATCTTATTAGTTCGAGTCGCATATTTTCAACAATTGGGACAACTCTGTATCTACTTTAGTATTTTCAAATTATGTATTTGGAAATTATTATTAAACTCATAACGTTGTAAACGTTCTATTTTGGGAAATGTATAATTATTTTCAAACGTCTCATTTAGAGTCGTTCATTATGTATCTTATGCGGTGATATTTGATTTAGTGACACCCGACCCGACAGCTTCCGCAAACCGAAATTTGAGGGTGTCACAGATTGGTATCAGAGCCTAAGGTTATAGTGAACTAGGTTGCATTTAGAGGGCCTAGACTATGACTGTTAGGCAGTATTCCTCGTTAGGTACGACTGGTTCAGGGATTACATCATACGAGTTTAATTTAACATAGCGTAGCTAACTATGTACAATTAAATAAAGATGATGTAAGATTTGAAAGGGGTTATACTGAAACAGGAATGCGTAGTTGACTCTGATTGTTATGTGCTAGACATTTTAGGCTATTATATGTACTGTAGGTATATATTAATAGGCCTTACACGTGTACTACTATTACATACCTATATATATAATAAGTATGTATATACAACAAAATTCCGCTGTACTATTATTTACCCGTGAAGAGGCACATCGCCGTCTTCTTGACTATCACGACTCGACATTTTTCTCCTTATGTACGCATAGGAGGATATCACCTATATCACTGAACCTCGGGAAGGAGGTACAAACGTCATCAATGGGAATGGAAACCCGCACATGCTAAACCTTCACGAAACTTAAAACAAACTGACAACTTTTCAACTTTGACCATATGGATCACAATCGGATTAGTGTTGACTAAGTCCACAACAAAATTTTTTTTTTCGAATCACAATTTGATCATGTAGATCAATCAATTCAATACTTTAGTGCCTTGGCACTCACACTTTAGCTTCTGTGTTACAACTGAGAAATTCGAACTTCAAACACATTTTGGCTTTGGGGCTACAAATCAAACAATACATGGCACGTAGTGCTACGATTTCAAGGTATGTTAATACCACAACTTGAGCACGTTAGTGCAACCTTCACAATAGGTCAACACTACAAATTATAGCATGTTGATGCCACACTCATAGTACACGGGTACTACAATTTCAATGCCGCGGGCACTTCATTACAGCACGTAGTGCTGCGTTTCATGGTACTTTGGTACTACAATTACAAAATATTAGTATTTCAATTACTGTGCTGATAGCACTGCATTATAGCACTTGGTGCTACTTCAATTATGCATGTAGACTTGTTATAGTTGCATGTACGACTGACACATATACATATACCCTTACTTCACTGGGCACGAGGTGCCACACCTGACTCTTATTATGTACGTATGCTTGCATAGTTACGTGTACACCATATATGTATATACTACCAATTTAGCATGTAATGCTTTAATCAATAAATACACAATGATGTCACCACACACATGGGTTGTGTTGGTGGACCCTGCTTCAACACCACCGAGAACACGGTAGTTGTCACATACACAGGTATGAATGGCCGTACGATATTCTAGTACTACGATATAGTCCATTGGACTACCCACAACAACATAGTCTTGGATTGACTACATAGAAAACGCAACTCGGTCATGGTACGACCGCACCTAGAAACTACAACTCAACTGGTCACAACACTCGGAAAACATGAGATTCATGATAACTTAACTAAAGAAAACTAGACAACGGTTACTTAAACTGTTGTATCAACAATACAAAAGGGCAGTGATGCGCCTGCCACCTACAATATCAAAAACTTCAACGTCAAGGATCGTAGGATCCCGTGTATCATAAATTCCAACTCAAGTTAGCTACTTATGTCATTGTAATAATCATCATCTTTGATTAAAGATCTCACACTTTGTCATTTCATTCTTGTTCAAGAATCATGCCACCTAAACGACCAACTTTCACTCGAGCTGAGCAAGATCAAATCATTAATCAAGCAGTGACTGCGACTCTAGCTACTCATAGCCAAGTAAAGCCTTGCACTTTTAGGGATTTCCTGAGGTGCGAGCCACCAAACTTCGTCGGAACTGAAGGAGCTGTCGGATTAATTCGATGGTTCGAGAGAATTGAATCTATTTTCCACATGTGCAACTGCCCCGACGACTGCAAAGTCTTGTACGCCACGTACACCCTCCAGGATGATGCCTCTACCTGGTGGAATTTTCACGCCCGAACTGTAGGAAACGACACTGCTCACGAACTTCCGTGGGAAGACCTGAAACAACTCATGAAGGACAAGTATTGTCCCATCGAAGTACTTCACAAACTTGAGGACGAACTTTGGTATCTCACCGTAAAGGACAACGACATTGAAACATATACCAATCGCTTCCAACAACTAGCATCCCTTTGTCCAAACATAGTAAACCCTGAAAACAAACGAATCGGGAGGTACATTGTTGGACTCCCGTTGCTAATTGAGGGAATGGTCACCGCCTCTAAACCCACTACTATTGAAGAGGCTATTCGCATGGCCCACAGACTCATGGCACAGGTGGTTCGACGTGGGCCACCTGCAACAGAAAACAATCAACAAAAAGGAAATGGAAGTTCCAGCTCTAGCCAAAACCCAACGAATCAACCTGAACCCTTGAGGTCCTACGCTGCTGAACCCAACGACAGACAAGGCTATGCGGGTAACAAACCATTTTGTCACGGCTGCAAACGTCATCATGACGGATTTTGCGGATTACCCTGCGAAAGATGCCAACGATATGGTCACGTAATCCGGGACTGCAGAGTTCCCGCCAATCCCGACTCTCGAAGGATATGCTTCAAATGTAAGGAACCTGGTCATTACAAGAAGGACTGCCCAAAAAGACGCAA
This sequence comes from Helichrysum umbraculigerum, assembly GCA_949592205.1. Lineage (NCBI taxonomy): Eukaryota > Viridiplantae > Streptophyta > Magnoliopsida > Asterales > Asteraceae > Helichrysum > Helichrysum umbraculigerum. Next base: position 6,007,368 of record CATIUR010000004.1, on the reverse strand, counting down.
AATTCACCTAATCGACTCCGAGTAAATCAAATAAATCTCCAACAATAATGTAAGTACAACCTCTCCTCGAAAACATAACTCTTCAATTTTAGATTCGCTAAACGTGTACTTATTGTCCCCACCATCATTTTAACGACTTAATGTCGATCACATCTTAGGGCTAGTTGACCTAGGCCCACATAAAACCCAAAGTTTGCTTTCAGCAGACCAATCGATAGAACACTCACCAACCAAACTCAATGTTTACTTTCAGTAGACTAATCGACTCAACGATAAATCGCTCAGCCCTGATATAACCAATTACAAAACAGTCAGAATGTGACCACAACGATTAAACATGATGCGGTCATGGAGTGACTACTATTCAACCTCGTTATAGACATCATGTGTCTGCAATCTATTCAACAAATACCTCGTACGTGCATTGCTCCCCAGACCAGGCGCAACCCTGACATCACTTTAAATTTCGGGACGAAATTTTCTTAACAGGGGGAGAATGTAACACCCGGTCAAAAAGTCAAATTTCGCGCCGATTTTAAACTTTGAATAATGACATTTTATAGTTCAAGTGAAATATTTTATTAAAAATATTTACAAAATGATATAAACAAAATTATGGATTTAAATAATAAATCTACATTTTAAACGGGTACGAAATCACGGACATTTTGTACTGTGGTTGGAGACCACAGTACACGAGTTAGGGATCTGAGTTTTAACAAAAACCCAAACTCCCACCTCATTTCTTCATTTTCTTCTTCTTTTTCACCTACCTTTTCTCTCATCTCTCTCTCTACAACCTACCACCACCACCACCATAATCCGCCAAAAACCACCGTCAAACGACCTCCAATCTCAAAGCTCCTTTAGGGAAAAACGATCACCACGCAACGATCTACAATCCTATCTTTTCGGATTCTCCTCGCGCGGATTTGTAAGTTTCCGACAATTCTCGAAATCTCTGAAAACCTTGTTATTTTGCTTGTTTGCAGTTTAGATAAGCTTAAAATACTTAGTTACGGGTTGGGTAAAAGAATCAGACTCAACGGAGGCCGAAAAACTCGTTTTCGGCTCAAACTCCGGCGATCAGATCGCTACGTCGCAGAGACCAAAAACAGTGCTGCGACGTCGCAGCCGACGTCGCAGCCAACGTCGCAAAAACATCTCAACGTCGCATGATGCGACGTAACACCCTACGTCGCAGTAAATCTTAAACGTCGCACATTGCGACGTAACGCACAACGTCGCATTAAATTGCGACGTCGCACATAGCGACGCACGACCCTACGTCGCAGCTGACGTCGCATCTGACGTCGCATCTGACGTCGCAGAACCTTAAAAACCTATGTTTTTCACTAAGTATTGACAACCAAATTTTACCACTCGATTTTACCCGAATTTGGATTCCGAACACGTTTTCTTTAAAGTAAAGTAGTAGAAATAAAAATTTTCCAAGCTGACCTGGCAGCTCGACCCCAGCCAGGGGCTCTGCCCCTTGGACCCCGCCAGGGGCTGCCGCCCCTTGGACCCCGCTACCAGGGGCGCTGCCCCCGGACCCCCGTACACCATTCCCAGACTTCAGCAACAAATGCACACATGAACAACTCGCTTAGACAAACTGATTTGTCTCATACTTATATAACCTCACGTGTTTAGGACACTAGAAGGTTACCATTTGGACGACGCGCGTATCATCGTATCGCTAACAATTCACAGGTGAGTTTCATAGCCCCACTCTTTCAACTGTTTTACTGTTTTTGGGGTGAAACACATGCACAACAACTGTTTTCGAATTATATTAATAATCTTTTATAATTCACAATCAATCTTATTACTGTATGTAATACAAATGTGTAATACTTAGGAATTACACCCAACACATTGTTTTGGAACAATATCAAGACCTAACCTAGATAGGTCACAATCGTACACTATCAGATTGTTGGAAAACAATTACTTAGGTATAACTGGATATAGTTATTACTATTCATTGGCCATATTGTCGCGGGACAATATTATCAAATACATTAGAACTGGTTAGTTCTACCTACACTAGACGACATACATACATTTACAGGATCAGTTTCTCTTTTAGGAACTAATATTGCCAATACAATTCAAAACCCAAATATACTTGCTAGGCTTTAGGCTAGAAGTATACGATAGCATCATATGTTAGTATAGATCCTTTATACTAATACAATTCAACTAGGTGATGAGTATTCATACCTAGGACCAACGTATTACTTAATATCTAAATATTTGCTTATACGTATTTAGATACAATCAACTATTTTCATGCGTGTCACGATTGTTACTTACGTTTGCTCATTTGACAAATATATGTATCTATATATATATATATATATATATCTACATGTTTATATATTATCATGAGCACTTGGTGCTAACTTCAATAATATTTATGTATATTAGTATACATACAATCATACAAACACAATCATTCAAGTCGGACGCGTCGTTGTACGGTCGACACTTATTTGAAATAGCTAGTATGTCGTAGTACTACTAGCTCTACATTTCAACTATGCTCTCGAGCACTTCAGAAACGATGCCACGGTATTGCAGCGGGCACAAAACGATACCACGGTAAAGTGGGTACAAAACGATGCCACGGTATTGCAGTGGGCACAACTTCAATCAGACAAGTCGTTGTACTTGTATTATTTTCAAGCAGACAAGTCGTTGTACTTGTATCATTTTCAATCAGACAAGTCGTTGTACTTGTAGTATTTTCAAACAAACAAGTCGTTGTAACTTGTATCAATTTAAGACAAACAAGTCTAAGTAACTTGTAACAATGCAACCAACCATATCGGGGTAATTGAACATTAAGTTAGACAAACAATTTCAATGGTAGACTTACAATTCAAACTAGTTAGGTATGAAATACCTAGATTAGACCTTTACACATTGGCGTTACAAACTTCAACGTATTACATATCAAAAATCACTGATTTTGGAAACAACTTTACAAAACATAAATTGTTTTATTACTTTATGTTTTCAACTAACCATCCTATGAACTCACCAGCTTTATAGCTGACCTGTTTTAGCATGTGTTCTCAGGTTGCCCAGCAGGTTAGGATCGCTACAAGATCTTATTAGTTCGAGTCGCATATTTTCAACAATTGGGACAACTCTGTATCTACTTTAGTATTTTCAAATTATGTATTTGGAAATTATTATTAAACTCATAACGTTGTAAACGTTCTATTTTGGGAAATGTATAATTATTTTCAAACGTCTCATTTAGAGTCGTTCATTATGTATCTTATGCGGTGATATTTGATTTAGTGACACCCGACCCGACAGCTTCCGCAAACCGAAATTTGAGGGTGTCACAACTACATCTTACTGTTATAATTTTTCCTTAAGATGCTGCTGTATTGTCTGCCTCTCATCTACCTCTCATCTACCTCTGTACATAATATCGTTGCATCTTAACATAATTACATCTTAAAATCGTTGCATCTTAACATCACTGCATCTTACTGTTATAAATTTTTTTTTAAGATGCAGCTGTATTTGTCTACCTCTCACATGCACCTCTATACTTCATCGGTCTTTTGCATAGTGTGTAATTGAAGTGTATGTTACATTCGTCGACGTTGAATCATAAATTTATCATATTTTTCCATTGAAATTGACACATAAACATGCATATGCACATATTGTATACTGTATCATATAAACTTTTTAATTATATCATACCCTATTTAACCGCATCTTACAAGTACTGAATCATACGTTATTTCAGATCTGAATCTGATATTTTCATAACATACACACTTATGTACGTCTACATGTATATATACAATTATATACATCATTATGTATATTTAATGTCGTTAATACACATTCAGTCATGTACACATAAAGATTGATACACATATATACAACCAACTGTACACATCTAGAATTAAATTTACATCCAAAAGTATTTACGCTTGGATTGCGGTTATATGGTATGTGTTCTTTCAATCAACTGAGGTTTATCTGTAATTCGATTCTCTTCAATTAAAGTAGTTACATTAGGCGTTTGAGTCTGGCATTTTCACCACCGTCTCGATTATTTTCTTCGGCGCCGACAAAAACCGCTCACCGTCCTCTCCGTCATTAAATAATCCGGATAAATTATAACCAGAAGAAAACGAAATTATATCAAAAGCATTCATCATCTTCAAATTACCTCCGGCAGATGTCGACGTAACGGAACTTCCGTCGTTATCGTCGTCGTCTTTCAATTCAAGATATTCGTGATGAAATTTAACCTCTTTGTAACCGATTTTAAACCACGGATCGTTAATAATCTCATCTACGATGATTCTCGTTGCCGGATTTGTATCTAACAAAAGCGATAAAAGCGATTTCAGCTCCGGCGACGTCCACCGCGGCACGCGAAACTCACCTATGTAGATTTTCTGGTACATCGTCATTAAATTCGGATCGTTAAACGGAAGATATCAACTTGTGCTCCCGGTGACATATTGCGAGTGACATATTTACATCGGTTTGTTCGAAATCGAATTCGTATATTGCTCGGTATAATGCTCGATGTATATTGCGTGTACTTTCGATCGATACAGATGAAATCTGTGTATATATATGATCTATATATATAAGTGGTGTATGATTTGTGTGAATCTCTACAAAAATGAGATGTACAGACGTAATCTTTAAGAAATCGTGAAAGAGTTCTATCGAAATTGATTGAGGTTTTTTTGTATTTTATTTATTTTTTTAATTGGTCTGGGTAGTTGGGCAGCATGATGTAAATATGACAAAAGACATAATTACCCCCATTGATGTGACGTGATACGATTGGTCTTTTGCCTTCCCTCTCTTCCCATCTTAAATATCATGCTTCTCTGATCCGTTCCCTTAAAACTCAATCTATTCATATATTTTGTATCAAGTATTATATAACACAAACAAAAATATTTAAGATCAAAGTTGAAAAGGAAATACTTTAAAAAGTCAAAACTGAACAATTATTTTGGAACGGATGTAGTATAATTTATACTTTTTCAACGTTAATTTTCATTGAAGTATTATAATTTATTTATGTATGTCATATTTATTTTTATATACAGTTTATTGAACTAGAAACTTATTGGATATATGAATTTCATTTTTCTAAACTCCAATCTAGTAAGGAGAATATTGTTGGATATGAAGAATTTATTTATACAATTCAATAACCAATTAACATAATATTTCATATCAAATCAATACAGGACCTAACTAAAACTTGAATAAGGGGCCTAATTGGAAATTGCGGCACAAGGCCAATAAAATCCTGGGCTGAGCATGTGTTACCCATCATTTTCCCTATAAATCAAAGTATTTGAAAAATACTTCATCGTTTCTTTCATAATGGTGATTGGTGAGGATAACTCAAAAATTCCATAAAAATGCTCGACCTTTAATCATCATAACATCATGAGAACTTGAGAAGAATGACAAACTATTTTTGCTCGTTGTAGGGGTGAGTTTGGTACCATCCGGTACCAAACCGGTACCGACCGATTGATACCGATTTTTTTTTTGTCCCAAATCAAAAACCGAATACCGTACCATTTGTATCGGTTGGTACCGGTTCGGTACTGGTCCGGTGCGGTTCCGGTTCGGTTTAGGTATTTTGGTGTGCATGATACCAACCGATACCGAACCGGTACCGACCGGTGGGTACCGGGTTTTTTTGGCCCCAAATCAAAAACCGAATACCGTACCATTTGTAACGGTCGGTACCGGTTCGGTACCGGTTCGGTTTCGGTATTTCATTTTTTTGCTCATCCCTAGCTCGTTGTAAAAATAATATAATGTAGGCATTTTATATACATGTAATTTTTAAATATAAAACACTAATCTTAATATATCTTATATATATTTACTTTTCTTGTCCAATACCTTCCACTTTAGAAGTCCCAAACAAAATATGTTGAACCAATTATTCGTTATCCAATACATGTTGCGCCAAACCATTGATTGTTTCGTTATATTTAATCTGTCACGTTTATATATTGAGAGTCAAAACCTGAATATAAGTTGGACATGTCTATAGATTGTTATTGACACTTATTGCATTCAAGTACTTTGTCATGCGAACATGGTCCATTCAACACTTGTCAAATGCATTTCAGGTTATTCAGGATTAACAAAATATATGTAAGATCATTTGACCATGTGTGATGACTAGATGGAGACTTGTAAGTAGAATTGTTTCGAATACTAATTTAGAAGACATACTAGTAATTTAATGTAGTAGTTTACTAGTTACACATTGCAATTTCACGAGGTCTCGAGTCTATCCCTGATGTGAAGATTGAGCTATGTGTGATTAGGAAAATTATTTTGTTGTCGTCATGACTTATTTGAAAAAATAAGGACCATATATATAATCTCTTTATATATTTTACTTGATTTGTAGTATCTTGTAGCATATTAATACTTGTTATATACGAGTTTTTTTCCCTCGTGCATTGCGGCGCTGTGTAGAAAATGTATAATTTTAGATGCACGGTGTAATACCTCAATTTTCGTAAGTATATATATTAAAGTTAAAGAGTAATTTTAATTAGTATGTATATTTTTGTAGTAAAATTTATATTGTAAGTTTGGAAAGTAAACTTGTAAGAAGTTAGTTAGTTAGCTAGTTAAATTGTGGTTAAGTGATTTGAGAAACTTTGTATTACAAATCAGGAAAATAGAGGGTGTAAAGTGAAAATATTTTAATTAAATCTCCCATCCTTCTTGAGAAGTCCGGTAGAAATTAAAAACACAGTGTGTATTCTGTGAGGCGTCGATCAAAGGGAGAAAGGAAGGAGAAACTCAAAATCCATCAAATTGAGTCTCAATTGTTGATTGTTGAAGCTTGCTTTCAATTAATTAATCACCACCAAGGTAAGATATCTCTCTAAAACCAATTAATTTCATAGTTTTCATGATTTAGTTCATGAACCTTAATTTGAGATTGAATAAAAGTTAAGTTTTTAAGCTGACATAAGTTATGTAGTTGTTATTTACCATCATGATATAATTTGTATGTGTAGAAACTGAGATTTTGATAATTGTCATGTAATGGAGTAAACATGATGATATAGAAAATTTTAATGATGATGATGATGATTATAAATTAGTATTGTTGAGTTAATGTTATTTAGTAGAAGCTAAGGTGAATGATTTCATGTTAAATTTAGAGAAAAGTACGTGTTTGACTAAGATTTGTAGTTAGAATATATTGAGAAGTTTTGTGTTAAACGAATGAATGTAAGTATGAAAATGAGAATTATGTTCTCGAGTTAGTAAAGAAATGCTTTAGACTAGTAGTTGAATATTAGAGCTTGGCTATGTAGTGTTATGTCACTTTGAGTAGTGACTAATATTGTATGTTCATGTGTTTAGGTGATTGTTGAGCTATATTGAGAAGTTGTTAGAGTTTATTGTGATCAACATATTGTGCTTTTGCAAGGTAAGTAGTAGGGATGGTAGTTCTATAATTAAACTTGTTTGTGAAATCTTAAGTGGTGATCAAACAAGAGTTAGTTAGTGAAGGTTGAATTGTTGTAAGCATGACATACAAGTATGTTATTTGTGTAGTTTGAAATGGTTACCAAGTATGGTAAAGGGGCTTGAGAAATCTCAATGTCCATGTGATGGTACCATTGTAGTGTTCCTTTGATAAGGAACAATGTAGTATAGGATCCTTAATTGTGAGTAGATAGATCATTTATGAATGGTCTATGTAGTAGGTTGTTCATACGAGTATGATCACCTAGTAGCATGGTAAATAGAGCATACAAGTATGTTCTATAATTGGTAGTAATTGGATCATATGAGTATGATCATTTTTGTAGTAGTTTGTAGTTGTGGTTCTTGTTTTCCTTTATTTACTAAGCATGTTGTGCTTACCCCTATTGTTGTATGATTTTTATGTTGGTAAAAGCAGGTTAATTGTCAAATTGGGCAAAGGAGACGAGGATCGACTAGTGGTAGGACTTGCTACAAGTTAGTAAGTCAGAATCCCTTGTATAGAAATCATGCTCTTGGTACATATAGGAAAGCCCCAGATGAGTTGATTAAATGTTGTTTGAGTCAAAACTTATAGTTTCGTATGCTTTGACCTGTTTGAGAAATATTGATGTAAATGTTAAAGTTGTGAATCGGGTCAAATGTAATTAGTAGTAATTTGTGGATTATGTTAAAGTTTGAGAAAGGTTGTAGTGTGAATGTAAACCAAATGATATTTGGTTTGAGGAAAAGTGGTCAAAACGACCATAATTTGGATTGAGGTCCAGATTTGGCGTTAATGAGAAATTTGAGAAAATGTAAATGAGAAAACGCTCATTTGGTAGTATGAAAAGTGAGAGTCCCTGAATTACTATCAATTAGTGATATGGAATCGCAATGTGTAAATTTTAATTGTAGAAGTGGGGGTTGAATACAATTAAAATTTTTTTCTGAATTTATCTAAGTTATTTGATCAAGTTTTTAATCGAACAATCACAAACAGAGTATCATAAACAAATATAGCAATTAATGTAAAGATGCAATAATAGCTAAATGATGAATCTTATTGATCATAAAATTCACTGAGTGTTGATTGCGGAATAGACTAGCCAAAGCTAATCTAAATCAAACACTTAAGCTAATTATTATGAAAGAGATGAACAGTATTGGACAAACATGCTAACTGTTCACTCGCTGATTGCTGCTACGTGCTTAGACTTACTACTCACTGACTTACAAGTGATTAACACGTACAGACGACTGGTTTCTAAGTACAACGTACTGCTCTATATATAGTACAAATGTCCCGTAAATATCTCCTACAAAATAGGATCTGAAATGACACGTGTCGCTGCTTGATTGGCTTGATCTCTTGTTAACCGACATTCTGCAGGTCCCAATTCTATTACCACGAATATCTCTACTTCCTTAACACCAATCACTAGCTGCCACGTAATTCTTCAGATATTTGATTGTACGAGGAACACTTGTTGACGTATAAGTGAAAAGCGACTTGTACTTGTGTGTAGAAACTTTATTTGACAAAGTCACTGAAGATGTAATAATCCTCCTCATTCACTGCGAGCTAACATGCTCTTGTAGAATGACTTGAAGTATAAATCTCCAGCGACTGGATTTTATTCGGGCAGTGACTTTTGCCTTCATTCATTTGAAGATGTAAAACTCTCGCTGTCAATTATTGAACCAGCGATACACAGAGTTGAGTTTTAATCTTCCTCAACATATCAACTTTCTTGAGTAGAATGAACATCGACCAACGAGTACCATCTTCAGCAACAACAGCTTTGACTTAAATCATTTCCTTCATTGAGTTTGTTATTATTGAGCTGGTCAGCGACCAGTGACTCAACAATCTCCCCCTAAATGATTATGATCAAAGCTCCTAGACAAACTTGTTGCTGTGAAAATTTATAGTCAGTGTTTAAGAATTTAAACATTCAGTGACTTGTACTTGTGATCCATTCATTTATCTTTTTGGATTCTTTTAACATGATCTGAGTTTTGCACTTTGGTTTTCTCAAAAATGATCATCTTTTATTAAACTGTAAATAATAAATATTACATTTGAGATCAGTTACAGTTCAACTAACTATTACAAAAATGATCACAAATCTTTCCAGATATCCTCTTCTTTGACCAGACCTAACTCATCTGCTAACTCATACTTCTTGGTAGAAGGCAAGTATCTGAATTGTCGAGCTAGGGCTTCTTCGAGAATTGCTTTCCTCATGTATGAATTTTTGTCAAGCATGCTGGCTGATCGAATTAGGTGAACAAGTTGCTCATGATCAATCTTCTATAATTCACTTTCTCATTTCCACACACCTCTTCACCTCTCCTCATTCTTTCACTTTCTCCCTCACACTCTCTCTCTCTAGAGTCTCTCTCTCTAGTTTCTCTCTCTAGAATTAGGGTTTTAGTTAGTTAGTTCTTGGTTAATATTTAACCAAGACTAACGGAGGGGCTACTCTTGTAATAGTGTTAGGGATATTTCGAGGGGATTATTTGTAATATTGTCCAAGATATTGCGGAGGTTACGCTCGTGTATTCTTTCAACATTATTCAAACTACGCATTACATACGGTTATTTCTTTCCTTATCTTTTATAATGATGATTATTATTATTGTTGCTATGCTACATTTAGGATTGTTTGTCATGCGTAGGGAGTAGTTACCTTGTGCTTGTTATGATGTAGTTAGTTTGTGTATTGGGGGTGATGTTACTTTAATATATAGTTGAAAATCGGTGTACTATTAACTTTACATTTATGAATTTCTAAACCTAAACGCCTTTCCTCCAATAAACGTGGTTAGAACCTGTATGACAAGGAGTCATGTACCTTGATCAACCGGTCACTACCTATCTGTGTTTTCAAATCAAATAACCAACATGGTCTGAATTGTGTAGCTGTGGAAATACTGTTTAAACCTTTTGTATAGTACACCATGAAACAATTAGGGATTTATTGGGAATGTAGTGAGGGCTGGTTTATATCATAGATGGTAAAGCTTTAATACAAACTCAGTTAAACTAGTCCAGAGTGACCATAAAGTATGTGATCCCGGAAAGACCGTAAAACGGCACAGTACTTCGTATAGCATTGGAAACACCTCGAGTGGAGTACAAATACGTGGAAGCTAAGGAACTGTCGTAGGTTGAAGACTGTGTCACATCCTGGTTGAACCACACAGCTCTGGACTAAACAATGGCCATTAATGTAAAGTTTAGCAGTCACCAAACCAAGTCTTAATATTAAATGCCTTGCCTAGTCTAAGTGTCCCCGTAGTGTTAAGAACAGTCAGAACTTTAGTGGGTCTGTTACTCTATCTCATGCGCCCAGGAATATTCTTCCAAGAAGGGTCACTATTCCATCATATGGAAAGTGTTGAAGAGTTGAGCAGCCTCATCTGATCAGAATCACCATAACCTAGCAACTCAGTGACATACTGTCTGAGAAATCAGACAGTATGGTGTTAGTGTTTACACTACGAACACTTAGGCAAAAGTAAGACACAAATCTTTAAAATATGTTTTCACACTTAAACCTTAGACATCACCCCATACATAAGCTAATGAAGTCATAGCAAGCACTACCCTCCATTTTACTTTTATGTTCTTTAAGTTTTAGTAGCTTAAATAGATAACCAACTACCAATCTATTCAACCCTAGCTTAATTACTGACTTATCGGAACTAGCTCTGTTTCAATTCTGCCGTCGTGAGGAACGACCCTGGATCATCCTTACCGCATACTTGTATCAGGTATTCGTACCTAGTATTAGTAGGTAGTTCGGAGGATTAGGCTCCCCCCGACTTTTTATAAATTTAAAACTCCACCGTTACAGTTGCTGCGTAAACGACCGTAGCAGTTGTAACACTAACCAGTAAGATGTTGGTTCAGTGAGTGGTCCGATTTTCAAAACATTGTCGTAATGTGTATATGAAGATCAACATCAAACACAAAATATTCCTGAGTGAAAATTTATACCAACAACGAATTTGACGAGTTTAAGTGAGGCATCTCTTGCAATTGTAACAGACTTGATGTTCTTTTTGGCTAGAGGTTCAACTGGTGGGTGGGCTTGGACATGTTCTTTATACATTTTTGACCTCCTTTCACAAACACCTGCTATTTTGACACTTATACCCGAATGAGACTCCTCAAACTTCAGGATGAGAGCACATCTCAATTTAGCATAGTAGATGGATGGATCTGCATATAACAGAAAGATACACAATTGAGCACAATTGATTTTTGTTTTGGGATCAATTTTATGCCATAACACAAGTTTACAAAGATATAACTTACTAATAGTAGTAGTCTTGCATCTTTCGCAACTGCAACATTTTAACAATATAAAGTTAAGATTTGTAAATACAAAATTCCTATAGACTATCAATATAATTATCTGATAATATGATACTGAAGTAATTACTATTATAGAAGGAAACGAAATATAAAACAAGAAACTTAATTACAAACTCTTGAAAGAGTATTGGACAACCTCGCGAAGATGTTTTGTATAAAAACCAAGTCACGATACCACACATGGTACTCCTGTTATGAAACATATGCAATTAGCACAAAATTTCAAATTAAGACTATAAGGGTTTGTTTAATAATCTTAAAATGTCCATACATCTCGATCTTGTTCATGCAGCCCTGAAAGTGTTTTAGATCTACTTCGTACCACAAGATCAGGATACAACGGTATAAGATGATCACTAACGTCATTTTCGGTCATGGCTCCTCTAAAAGATGCAAGAACTTATGTTTAAATATTAAAAAAATGCCATTTATAATCTAAATAAGGCAATAAAGTAGGTGAAACATACCACGCAAAACATATCCTTGTTCCAAAAACTTGGAAATGTGGATATGTTGAGTAATAATCACCATGAACTTCGGGCACCAATTTTTCATTGAAAGACTTGCGTTCATGTAGAACTTTGTCCAATTCATTTTCTATAGAGTGTCTTGGCAATGATTGACCCAAACCACTCTTAAAAACTTCAGGAGGAATTGTGTGAGTAAAAGATCCCATGAAGCCTCCATTTATGATCAAATCCCTCACAAAGTGATGCGGATCATATCCAGGAGAGGACTTGAATAGAGGTAACAACCTCAATGAAAGTGTGTCCTCAAGTTCAGTATGTCTCTTTATATGATCATTTAAATAATTTGCAGATTAATCATCAATCTATTTTGTACGACTATAATTAAGAGAGCATTAAATAAGAACCTGGAGCATGTTTCTAACGGTTCGGGCTGCACCATCAGACACATAAGCATAGATTGATTGTGGAGAGGAGAATGTACACTATCCGACAATTAGTTCATGCATTATATCCCTTGTTGAGACATGGCCCCGTTTGATAGCGTTTGCTGCCCTTAGATGATACGTAACTGACATTTTAACTCTGCAAAATTGTACTACAAAACCTTAATGCAGATTCCCAAACAATTCCAACCAAAGCTTGAAAAATCAAAATTAAGTGAAGCTTGAAGAATCACTGAGATAAAAAGATTATTAATCAAAGACAACAAAACTTAATCACCTGAATTCAGACTTCTGGTCCTGGTGCTAGGACTAATACAGACTGATGTTCTTTTTGGCTAGAGGTTCAACTGGTAGGTGGGCTTGGACATGTTCTTTAAACACTTTTGACCTCCTTTCACAAACACATGCTATTTTGACACTTATACCTGAAGGAGACTCCTCGAACTTCATGATGAGAGCAGATCCCAATTTAGCATAGTAAATGGCCGGATAGATCTGTACATAATAGATAGATACACAATTGAGCACAATCGATTTTGTTTTGGGATCATATTCACAAAAGTTGATGAGAATCAAGCTAGTACAAACAAGACTTTTGGAACTATTATTGTGATGCATACAACTTCCTAACCAAGTAAGTACTTAAGTAAAGAACACCAATTTGTCGCACGTAGGTTAGAAAACAATCACAACATAAGAAATTAAGAATCACCTTCTATCTAATACCAACAAAGTCCACACTCCAACTTACTACCTAATAAGGGGCCCATAGGCTTTTTGAGTTTTGAAAGTAATTTAATTAGTTTTTTTTTTTTTTGGACCGGTTCAACATATGGCCGGCCTAAGCAGTCCGCTGACTAGTCAAATTTAAGAAAAAGGAAATTTTGAAAAATCCGGTCCAACCGACCGAACCTGCCGAACCAATTCTTCAAACACTGACAATGTGTGTTAATCAAATCGCAGACCATGGCAATTGTTAGGGTTAGGAAAAAGGAATTATGACAATTAGCTATGATTACACACAGCCAACCTGATCGATACCTTCTTGTCAACTTCTACTTCTAGTATGTTACCCTTATTATTTCGTTCCACTTTGATATTTCCTCAACTAAAAAAGTTTGATTGTGATAAGTTTATACACGATTAACTTTTAATTTAGTTATCTTAAATTATATGCATAGTAATAAATAAGAGTATAAAGTATAATAAAACGTTTGATAATTTTTTATTGTTTTTTATTGTTGTTGCAATAAGATAACGCTTTTAACACAAACAAAAATAGTAGTCTGGATAATTAAAATGGATAGAGTATATAATAATTAGTGAAAATTAGAAGTATATATCTTCTATAGGGAAAATGATCGAGATATTTAAGTCGTACTACTCTATCTCATTGCATATAAAAAGTTTATCTAAACACGTATAAGTATATAACCATTACTACCACTGTATTATAATTATTCACATAACAAAAACAATGAAGCTTGTAGATCTAACACTATTGACAAATAATTGTCAATTGATCATGCCAGTAGCTATCTTTAAAACATGATAAACGAGGTTTCTTGGCCCATGCGTTGCGGCGGGTTTTTCAAAAATAAATTTTTTGGCAAGCATGATGCGACCATGATTTAGATCCAATTTGTTGTAAACACAAAGTCTTCCTATCAGTTATGTGCTTTTTTATTGTACAGTCACAAACATATGAACTATATAGTTCGTAAAATTACTGAAAAAAATATACACATTGTGTCCAAAATCACCCATGATCTCAGCCATTTTACTACTCCCAAATTAGATGGCTTCATTATAAACTACATTAGTCACTCTGTTATATTCAATGTTTTAAGACCCGGTTCGACCGGCCCGGTCGGACCGGTCCGACCGGAGATTTAGAGGATTCCGGCCCAAAAAACCCGGGTTTTTTGATAATTTGATTAGTCAACGGGCCGCTTGGGCCGGCCGGTCGGACCGGGTTGGACCGGGACCCGGAAAAGCATATCGACCCGGTTCGAAGTAATTTACTTTTTTTTTTTTGCCTAATTATGAGCAAGTAATGTGATATATTCAAGAATTTTAAGGTAAATAAGAGTAATTTGAGATGATCTAGTAGCTTTTGAAGAAGAAAGCACAGTTATCTAAGGAAACATAGAGAGCATGAGGTTGAATAATATTGCTTTCATTTTTATTTGAATTATTAGACTAGATTATATAGTTAGTCGTACGCTTGTTTAGTATTACCAAATGAAATGTTAAGATATGTTTTACCAAACGGATTGTTAAGCTTTGTTGTTGAGTTTTGTATGTCTTTACTCCATGTATATAATAGATTTTCAAGGTTTTTAACAATTTCGGTCCGACCTTCCGGCCCAACCGATCCGACCGGTCCGACCAGAAATCGGCACTAATCCGGTTCGATTAAAAACCCGGGTTTTAAAACATTGGTTATATTCTATATATACTTATATGCTATATATACTGCTATTTTGATCATTATGGTATTAGCAGTTGTGATGGTTGTATGAAATTTTTATCACACATATTTGACGCTAATAATAAAGGTGCTTGTTTGATGACATTGTGTCTTGCAATTTTATTCGAGCATACAATCACCGACTCTCAAAGGTTATTTAAAGTGCTTGTTATGTGTGTTTTTCAAGCACACAATCACAAATTTAGATTATGATATGTAATTTAAAATTTTAATCTAACTCAAATCTATTATATATCATTATATTATATTTTATCAATACATAAAAGTTGTATGAATTCATATATTTTTTTATATTCATCAACATTTCATTCATGTAAATCATACTATAACTTATGGTGTCACGCAATTCGAGTAAAAGTTCTGGCACAACCAAAATTTAATTCGGGTAATTAGTTTAATTTCATGTTAATAATGAAATGATGTAGTGATGTGTATATGTTAAATCTGTAGCAGAGACGTACATAAGTGTACTTTAGTAGGTCTTTGAAACAAATTAATGAATGAGAAATTAAATGTGTGACAATTTATAAACTATGAAAATCATATTTCCACTTACACATTAGAGAAACAATATATACTTTCAAAAAATAGGTAAAAGTGAATGTTTTGATCCTGATGCAAAAGAAAATCACAATTTAAACTTATC
Organism: Helichrysum umbraculigerum; assembly: GCA_949592205.1. Lineage (NCBI taxonomy): Eukaryota > Viridiplantae > Streptophyta > Magnoliopsida > Asterales > Asteraceae > Helichrysum > Helichrysum umbraculigerum. The sequence goes on along the minus strand of CATIUR010000004.1, from coordinate 5,991,392 downwards.
TTATTTCAATAAGTATTTGTCAGTGATGTAAAATGTCTTCTACGATTCTTCAACGTAAGAACAACATCAAGGTTTCAACATCAAACTTTACATCTTCAAACTCTAACACAAATCGGCATGTTCTGAAGAAGATTTAACTAAACATTTAAATACTATACTATAATATCAAACTCTAAACCAAAATATAATAATGAAACTAAAGAAAATAAAAACATTATCATAATATACTTCCATGAACTTGTATATGACAATCAAATACTAATATCAAAACTAGAGGTGGCAATTTTAGACCCATTGGTTAATTATGGGTCAATTTGGTTAATTTTTAGGAGGGGGTGGGTTTGTTGGGTCTCCTTCCCATTTTTTGGATGGGTCTAAATGGGTTTTTCAATATAACCTCTAATTGTGTAACAATTAACCAACGGGTTTAGACGGGTCTAGCGGGTAATTTTTTTTTTTTCACCTCATTTCATTTTTTTTCATTTTTCAATCAAATTAAAAAAAAAAAGTTTGGTAAAAACCCGATGACCCGACCCGACCCGAGACCCATTTGACCCGGACCCGTTTAGACCCATCCTTCTAAATGACCCATCTAGACCCGGACCCATTTAGACCCAAACTCATCTAGACTCGTGACCCGACCCGACCCGACCCATTCACTTTGCCACCTCTAATCAAATCAAAACACATAGATGTACAAAAACCAAAACAATCTAAGTAAAACACAATCGGTAACTCCACCACACATAACACGTATCAAAAGTACCGAAAAAATAATTAAAACAGAGAGAGAGAGAGAGAGAGAGAGAGAGAGAGAGATGAGAGCTTTGAAGGTGTGAATATTTGAGAAGAAAGGAGTGAGGTGTTAGTTATATCTAGAGAGAATGACGGGTTAATAAGTCATGGGGAGGTTCAATATTCACCCAGAGAATCTGGGATATGTTTGGAGGAAAGCCATCTTTTACTTTAGTGAATTGAGTATTAGTGAATTGAGTATGGAGGATAAGGTAGGAGTTAGTGTGTTAAATATAGAGTTTAATGGGAGTGACTTGACGGAGAAGAGAGTACAAAGTATGGAGTTGCATAATAAAAAATTAGTAGTACCTTGAACTGTTCAAGAAGTCAAGGGAAAATGAAATGGGACAAAAAAACCATCTAATTTGCCATTCAATCAATATTTATTTTATTTATATGATTAGGTACAATTTTATTATTTAATAGTAGGTTGCAAGATGACTATTCATCAACTATTCTTTGAATAGTTTCATTTTACTTGCAAAATGTTAATATAGGTAATGTGAAAGACACATTTAGGCTATTGTCCAATAACAATGATCAAATTACTATATTATCCTTGTAAAATAAAGTGGTTAATTGGCTTAAAATATCTTGTACAGGGAAAATGAGATATTTATATATATGTAGTAACTATACTACTCTATCTCATTCCATATAGAGTTTGTTTAAACACCTAAAACCATTACCATTGTACTACTCTATATCATTTTTCACATAACAAAACAATGGAGCTTTTATATCTATTTTTCTCTTTAATCATTTTCTTCTTTTTCTTGGTCCATGACCTCGACACTTACCGAAAAAGAAGACTACCGTCGGGACCGACCGGCCTACCGATCATCGGAAACCTTCTTTCCATCGGACCAAAACCCCATGAATCGCTAGCTAAGCTCGCACAAAAATACGGTCCACTAATGACCATTCGATTAGGCAGCATCACATGTGTTGTCGCATCAGCACCCGATGCTGCAAAAGAAATAATCCTCCAACGTAATGACGTGGCATGCTCCGGTCGTCCTGTACCAGACGTCGTCATCACTTTAAAACACCCTGACACCGCGGTCTTATGTATTCCACCGAACGAAACATGGCGGACCATAAAAAAAGTACTTAACATGTCTCTTATCAACCAACATAAACTCGATGCTTTTTCAAACGTCCGCCAAAACGTGGTGGAAGGAATGTTAAAGTTCCTTCGAGAAACCGGAAATAAAAAGGTGTCTGTAGATATAGGAACTGTGGCATTTTGGGGAGTCATGGAACTAATTTTCGAACACATTTTTTTCACAAAACATGGTTAGTTATGACTCTAAAGAAATTAAGGAGTTTGAGACCGTGGTGAAAACTGCGATGGAATTGCAAGGGAAGTTTAACATAGCAGATATATTTCCAGTGCTGAAACCGTTGGATCCACAGAATGTACGAAATCAAGCTAAGGTTGTTTTCGATTGGTTGGATCAAGTGTTACAAGGTTTCGTAGATGAGCGACTAAAGCATCGAGAGGCGAAGCTTCCAAGGTTTGATGATATGTTGGATTCATTGTTGGATTACATCGAAAGTAATGAATAGACTTTAATGTTAAACACATCACTTTACTTGGGGTAACTGCTTGCTCCTGATCTTTTTTGTTACATTTAATACTCTATTTTGTTTACCATCAAAATACACACGGTGCTTGTGCAAAATAGCAGGTAATTACTTAGTATTGTTATTTAGATTTCATTATATTGAAAATTTAATTACCCTTAACTATCAGTTTGCAAACTAAAGTGGCAGTCTCTCTAAACCTTGGATGGGTTCTCCAATCTTGACCCAATACTCGCTCCCTATTGATAATACCCAAAATGCAGACGACTTGTTGATTTTTCTTAAAGCATTATCTAGGCGTACACTAATCGGCGAGGTTTAATGTGACACCCGGTCAAAAATGACCCAAATTTCGCGCCAAATTTAAACTTTTATCTCGTGTATGATATACGCTCAATACCAAAGGATACAAGTATTACATATATAAATGTATATATGTAACATGAAAATATTATTTAATAATCTTGTACATACGAATCTAAAAGAACGCGTGAACTAAAATACAAACGTTATGCAAAACTTTTCTAAATAATATATTATTGGTGAGGATAGTAATTATTTACTCAACAGAAAATTTAAAGACACTTTTAATACTGAAAACATAAAGTGTATTATATTTCGAACAGAAACAATTACACAACGTGCCTAGAGGTCAAAATTCTAAAAGTATTTATTTTCTCATTACTATTTTAGTATTTGAAAGATTACTTCAAAATATTACCTCGAAATTCAACTGAAATTTGGCACCCAATAAAACATATCACATAAATACTTTAAATAATTTTAATGATTATTTCAGTAAAGTATTTCACATTTATAATTAGCCATTATTAAGTTTAAAATAAAATTTAAGCTAACGTTTAATTAATTTGTACCCGGTGTACAATGATATCGCTCATTTTGTACATATATATTTCACGCGATATCATTGTTTTAAGTTTATTTTTAGTGAACTTTTAGAACTTGTGGTACTTAATTGGTAAAAAAATTAAATTCTCAGGTAAAAAGGTTGAAGTTATGAAAGTTGGAGAAGATTTGGTTGAGTCTTGAAGCTGAAATGTCAAAGTTGCAATTTGGATCTGCTTTTATACTGAAGAACGCGATCCGGACCCAATGACCAGGATCGCGTTTCAAAGGTTTAATCTGGCATGTACATTTTTCCAAAGAGAAACGCGATCCAGGTTGTTCATACGGATCGCGTTCGCTAGTGCAATTCGTAATCAGAAAATTCTCAAGAAGAAGAACGCGATCCCAACACATAAGCTGGATCGCGTTTGTCTTTGTATTATCTGAAGTTTTGGATCGCGTTGGTATTTCCTGGATCGCGTTCATAAGCGGTTTTGCAGCAGTTTGAAGGATTTTAAATACGTTTTCATTTCATAAAAAACATAACTTGCAGAGTAGAAAACATTATTCACGAAATTTGCTCTCAACTTTTGAAACTTTTCATCACTTTTGAAGAGATTACTTTGCTTTAATCATTAGGTGACTACGGATCTTCGATTAATCATTGTAATCACTCGTCTTACATCTTTATTTATTTATAATCATGTTTGTTTCGATTTCAATAGTTTCTCTTGTTTCTTTTGTTGTAATTATGAGTAGCTAATTTAATAAAACACTTGTTTGGATGAAATTACTAGTGATTAGAGGTGTTTACTTTTTGGTTTCATGTTTACTCAACTTTCGTTTAATCGAATTATTATGAGTTAGGGTTTATTGTTAAATCTGAATCGCTTGATGAATGAATAAATGATTATAGCGGATGTTTATTGTTTATATGTTCATTATCAATTATTTGTCTATGAGTAATTGAGTTTGATTGCGAATGCATTAAGATTGCGATTTAGAAAATTAACCTTAATATTGTAAGTTCATGAATATGGCGAATGTCTTTCATATATTGAATTGGAAGTTGATGAATTGATGTTAGGATCTAGTTTGATGGCGAATGCTGAACTTGACCTAATTAAGATAAACATGAATTGCTTTAAGTGTTAAGATCAAATACCTCGAAGTTATTAGTAAAGTAATCCAAACAAGTGTCGTTTTCTAGTGTTTAAGTTTAACAAAATTAATCTGACTCTTCCTGAGTCCACTTGCTCTAGTTTAATACATTAGTTGATAAGCAACGTGACAACTCGGTCACACAAATCCACGTTTAATTACTTGTTTAAATTAGTTGCATTTTGATTACAATTCTCATTTACAAAGTCCCTGTGGAACGAACCAGTACTTATTGTAACTATACTATACATGATAAGGTATACTTGCCTTAGTGTGTAATAGTTCAGTGTCAGTAATTATTAGTTTATTTTATAACTTGTATTCACACATCAAGTTTTTGGCGCCGCTATTATCCCCCGGGTAGTTTCGTTTCGTTTTACTTCCTCATTTGTACTTATTGATTATGTTTGTTTTGTGCATTGAGGGTATTGCACAATTTAAGTGTGGGGAGGTAATTTGCTTGAACTTCATTCTTAGCAAATTGTTGTTCTTGCGTCTTGTTAGGTTTGTTAGAATCTGTTGGGGTTCTCAATCGAACTTTACGAATTCTATTAACGGGCCTTTGGGTCACTTAATGGGTATGTTATTGATCTTGAGTCCAATAGATTTTAGCAAATTCTGATAAGAGGTTAGGAATGGCAGTTTGTTGGGATTGTGCTTGTCCTAATATGATTAATTACTTGAAAACTTCCTTTATGAAATATCTAGTTAAAGTAATTAAATCTTCCCTCTTGCATAAATTTTAGAGATGTGTCATATGAGCAACCTCATTGGGTGAATTGCATGACTAGCACACTTGTAGCTCCACTATTAAATTGTGAGATATTAGAGCTTTAATTGAGAAAAACACTTATTCTTAGTGTTTACATTGCTATTGCTATGAGTGTGCCGGTGATTGTAGTTTGTTCTAGAACTTGCCCTAGTGATGCATTTCGAGGCCGCTGTGAGATCACAATTTGTGATATAGGTGAGATCGTATGATGAGGAGGTATTCTTAGGATTGGAGCTTAATCCTAGCAATTCTGACTTTCTAGCCAATTATCGGGACCGTATGGATCATTTAGATGATTAATACTAATCTCAATAATCGGCCAAGGAATCTTAATTGTTTAGGATCTTATTTTCGTTTAAACCATTTATATCTAGTCCACCCAGGTCGTTAGCACTTACTTTTAGTGCTAAGAAACCCATAGACACTTCCACATACATTCATGATCACTACATTATTCAGCCTATTTTTGTGTAGTCAATTCCCAAATCATTTATTTTCCAAAATGTTGTCTAATTTGAATTTTTAATGGATGTTTATGTAAAATGTGACTTAAATGTTTTAGTAGGGATTCTAATGTTTAATTCTATAATCTGAAGTTGTAATCGATTGAAGTGCTGAATGTTAAAGTTTAAGTAATTGAAGTTGAAAACTTAAAGTTAAGGATTTGTTAATTGTAGTCAACTAAACGGCCTTTGAATTCCTGAACAAGTAGTTCCCGAGGGGTGTTCTACACCTAGCCACTGAAGGTCTTTTTCAGGTCTAGGATGGCTGGTCCGAAAGTTCGCTACACAGGATTCATAGAAAGTCGTAGAATGCAGTTAATAAATCCAATCATAAATGTAAATCAATGAGAATTGCAAGTTGAGAATTATGAATATAAGTCATACATGAAGAATAATTCTAATTGATTTAGCATGAGAATCCCAAGTTTTATTACTGTCACAATGAGAATTAATTAGGCAACATTTACTTTACTTTCTCATGGGTTTTGTCTGCTACTTTTCACAAATTGCTTGAGTCTAGCCTACCTATTCCATTCTCACCATACTTTATACCCAACATGGTTAGAATACTTTCTCTGAGATTTCACTTGGTGCTCACGCCAAGACGGTGGAGATTTGATCATTTTGCAAGCCTATGGTAACAGTGCATCACGACTTGGCTTAATTGAGTGTTATATTATTCATTCCCTTACCTTGTAGTTTATAGGTTGAGAGTGAGTGATTGATACACTTATCCTATTGTGAGGTGCTAGGTCGTGAAATTCGGGCTTGACAAATTATCATCTCAAGTTTTGGTAATTATATACATGTGGCTAGCATATTTGCTTAGGTGATTATTGTTAGTTTATTTTGAAAAGCTTGATCTCCATTTTTTTGAAAATGCAAGAGGGATGTAATGGTTTATATCTGGTAGAAAATGAATTGCTTGAGGACAAGCAAAGCTCAAGTGTGGGGATGTTTGATATCGCTCATTTTGTACATATATATTTCACGCGATATCATTGTTTTAAGTTTATTTTTAGTGAACTTTTAGAACTTGTGGTACTTAATTGGTAAAAAAATTAAATTCTCAGGTAAAAAGGTTGAAGTTATGAAAGTTGAAGAAGATTTGGTTGAGTCTTGAAGCTGAAATGTCAAAGTTGCAATTTGGATCTGCTTTTATACTGAAGAACGCGATCCGGACCCAATGACCAGGATCGCGTTTCAAAGGTTTAATCTGGAATGTACATTTTTCCAAAGAGAAACGCGATCCAGGTTGTTCATACGGATCGCGTTCGCTAGTGCAATTCGTAATCAGAAAATTCTCAAGAAGAAGAACGCGATCCCAACACATAAGCTGGATCGCGTTTGTCTTTGTATTATCTGAAGTTTTGGATCGCGTTGGTATTTCCTGGATCGCGTTCATAAGCGGTTTTGCAGCAGTTTGAAGGATTTTAAATACGTTTTCATTTCATAAAAAACATAACTTGCAGAGTAGAAAACATTATTCACGAAATTTGCTCTCAATTTTTGAAACTTTTCATCACTTTTGAAGAGATTACTTTGCTTTAATCATTAGGTGACTACGGATCTTCGATTAATCATTGTAATCACTCGTCTTACATCTTTATTTATTTATAATCATGTTTGTTTCGATTTCAATAGTTTCTCTTGTTTCTTTTGTTGTAATTATGAGTAGCTAATTTAATAAAACACTTGTTTGGATGAAATTACTAGTGATTAGAGGTGTTTACTTTTTGGTTTCATGTTTACTCAACTTTCGTTTAATCGAATTATTATGAGTTAGGGTTTATTGTTAAATCTGAATCGCTTGATGAATGAATAAATGATTATAGCGGATGTTTATTGTTTATATGTTCATTATCAATTATTTGTCTATGAGTAATTGAGTTTGATTGCGAATGCATTAAGATTGCGATTTAGAAAATTAACCTTAATATTGTAAGTTCATGAATATGGCGAATGTCTTTCATATATTGAATTGGAAGTTGATGAATTGATGTTAGGATCTAGTTTGATGGCGAATGCTGAACTTGACCTAATTAAGATAAACATGAATTGCTTTAAGTGTTAAGATCAAATACCTCGAAGTTATTAGTAAAGTAATCCAAACAAGTGTCGTTTTCTAGTGTTTAAGTTTAACAAAATTAATCTGACTCTTCCTGAGTCCACTTGCTCTAGTTTAATACATTAGTTGATAAGCAACGTGACAACTCGGTCACACAAATCCACGTTTAATTACTTGTTTAAATTAGTTGCATTTTGATTACAATTCTCATTTACAAAGTCCCTGTGGAACGAACCAGTACTTATTGTAACTATACTATACATGATAAGGTATACTTGCCTTAGTGTGTAATAGTTCAGTGTCAGTAATTATTAGTTTATTTTATAACTTGTATTCACACATCATACAACTAATTATACCCGTACCCGAAATTAACGGGTTAAAAACTCAAACAATTACCACTTGTGAAAATATCTGGGCGACATAATCTGGTTACCCCTTACTTCCATTTGAAAAATGGAGCAGAAATCATTTTATATATACACCTACTCTTCAACTCCAATAATTCATTTCCAACTACATCTCTTTTGCTCTCTGTGTGTGTGTGATCGAGTGAACCAGAAGAAAAAGCAAAGGCCACAAGCAATAACAAGTTGTTCTATCATCATAAAATTTTAACAATAAACTCATCATCTACTTCATCATTATCGCAACATCATCATCATCGGCTCCTCTACTTCTTTTGTAAGGACCTAAAATCTTTAACTTCTGTTATTAAATTTCGTTTGTAAATTTGTAGTCTAAAATTATTACATACTTTGTATTGTGAAAGAGTGAAAACAAAAGCTAATCAAAACTAAGCAAGAATGAAATTGTTGGTGATGATGATGATTTGATAAAAACCAAACTCATTACAAGAATTTGGTTCTTGTTTCCAAGCGTGGCGTACATGTATATATATGCTGCTGCTGCTTTTGTGATTAATAATAATAACAATATTTATAATAATAATCATAATAAATAATGATAATTAAATGCAATACTTGTGATGTCTAATTTGATGTCTGACCTGACTTGTGTAATTTTATAATACGAATACGTCATACAAACCAATATTAATACGTATATCTTGTAAATGACAACATATATGAACTTAATATGAAATCAAATTGCAAATTGATTCATTAGCAACCTCCAGGACCCTAATTTACAGTAGGTGCATAATGGAAAAACTAGGTGCATAATGGTTTGAACTAGGTGCATAATGGAAAACTAGGTGCATAATGGTTTGAACGCGTAGTAACTATACAGAGAGTCACTAAATGATATGGAAAACATTTAGAACGGATAAAAATACTTTTATACAAACTATGTTTTGGTATGTATATACGTATATGTATAAATTTACGATAACTATATATATATATATATATATATATATATATATATATATATATATATATACGAAATCAACATTCATAACAAACAAATTATGTTTTTGAAAAGACAACTACAATTATATGTATATATATACATATATTCAAGGACGACAAGTAATTTATATAAGAATATATATATTCAACTAATAAGTATATCGATATATATACTTACGTGCAACGAATGATTTATTAAACGTACACTTACAATTATATAATATCGTGTGTATAGGACATTAGGAGATTACGTTGGTACACACGCGCACTTTAGGGTTGCTTGCTCTACAGGTGAGTCTCACTGCCCCTTTTTACTGTTTTACTTTGGGGGAGATGCATCACTTGTTTACTAAATGTATTTAATTACTGATATTACTTGTTTACTGTATGTACATGTTTATGAAAAGTGATTGTTTACCAAAATTACTTGAATTACTAATACAATTACAAAATGTATTATTCTACCGACTTTAATACAATTACAAAATGTATTATTCTACCGACTTTAATACATATACAAATATATTATTTTACAGACTTATTTACTTACTGACTTTATACATATACAAATGTATTGTTTTACTGACTAAATTGCTTACTGATTTGAATACATATACAAATGTATTGTGTTACTGATTTACTTACTTACCGATGTATTACCTTACTGAATAGCATGAGTTTACTTTTAATCCAATGAAGTCCTCTGAATCATAGTCGTCAATTATACGATAAGCGCGAATTTTAGTATATGGATCCATATGGGACTGACAATCCCCGTCTGGGGTGGTAGCGCCACCACGAACCGCACTAGTATAAACAGGCGTTTCTTATTCGTTTTATATGAGTATTTTTGGATTAGTGCTCACGGGGGCAAATTACAGACATGTTAAGCTTCGACTATGATGGCTCATGACATGACCGACTATACCGACCTTACTGTACTTATGAAATACTTGGTTACCGACTTACTACTATTGTACAATTATACTTTACTGTTTTACTTATTGTGATGATTTACTTATTGATTTACGCAAAACTGCTTATTACTGTATAATACAAACCTGTGAGATTCACCAACCTTTTGGTTGACCTTTTTAGTGATGTATTTTCAGGTACTCAGCAACAGTAGAATGGCCGCAGGGTATGCTAGGCTAGTATGAGTCGCATGCATAAACACTTGAAGATTTTATTGGCATTATCTTTTGTACCTTGATTATGTGTTTAAAATCTTTTGAATAACTTTGCGAACTCGCTAATGATGTACTACTTATAACTTAAAACCTTGTACTACTTTTGGTAGCGTATTGTAATGTAATGTATTTTCTAAAACGTCTCATTTAGAGTCGTTTGCTTGTACTTTGGTGTTTTGATATTTGATTAGTGGCACCCAAAACTCGCTTCCGCAAAGCATTAAATTTGGGGGTGTCACATTTAAGTATGGGTTGTGTATTTTTGTTAGTCTCCTGAGCTCATTTATTGAACTTTAAGATAAGATCATAAATGGATTATATATGGTTGTAGATCATAGATAAATAGATAATAGACACACATGCAATATTCTCATCTAGAAAGAAATATCATGGGGAAGGGGAGATATTTAAATATTAGATATCTTACAGAAATTCATAAAGTATATAGAAATATAACTAAACGTTTTTGCATTGTTAGACTAAATATTGTTGCTTACACTACAGGACGTGACAGTGGCAGGAACAGACACGATTGTGAATACCACATCATGGATGATGGCTGGATTATTACTTAACCCTTAAATGCTAATTAGAGTCCGTGAGGAAGTCAACCAAATAGTGGGAGATGATGGAAAAATGAAAGAAGCTAAAGTCCTTGACCTGCCCAACTTGAATGCTGTTATCAAAGAAACAATGCGACTTCATGCAGGATCGCCTTTATTGGCACCTCACACAACTGAGACGGAAGTGAAACTTGGTAATTACATTTTACCCAAAAATACATACATATTCGTGAATGCATGGGCCATGGCACGAGACCCGAGATATTGGGAAAACCCGATGGTGTTTATGCCAGAAAGGTTCGTGACAAAAAAACTAGACTATAAGGGGCAACACTTCGAGTTTATACCATTTGGGTCAGGTAGAAGGAGGTGTCCAGGGATGCCTTTGGCTCATAGGATGTTAAGTTTGATTGTGGCTTCACTCGTGTATCATTTTGATTGGGAGCTTCCTTATACTAGCTAGTAGCAAAGAAGACATGGACATGGATGACATATATGCAGGGGCAGTACCAGAAAAAATGTCATGAGGGGGCGAACTCAAAATCATAATCATATACTAGTAAGGTACTCTTGTAATACAACGATAATAATTAGTCCCTTTTCGTTAACTTGTCACTAAAGAGTATTATGTATCATTGAACATTGCACATCCATATGTTATTTTTTAAGAAAAAAAAAGTTATGATTATGTATCAACATATAGTTAAGGGTTTACATTATTCAAAATGTATAAAATTTTATACATTTTACTACTGTATGATGTGAACTTTGAAAATTACCATTATATATATACCATAGACGGTTTTAGAACTTTAATACATATCATATAACTTTTAAAAGTTAGATACATACAATTATAAATTATATAAAGTTTACTACATCTTGAAACAATAGACCGTATAATTATATATGTTGATAATGATTATAATACAATTTTTTAGAACAAAGTGCATATTATATCAATGAAAAAATAATAGTTAAATCTAGGCAAATCGATTTAATATAAGTCTACCAAAATAATTTGGTTCAATTTTAAAATTCAATGGTGTTACACCGAGTCACCGAGAGAGATTATACTTATGTTGAAAGACATTAGAATAGACCAATATAAGATTTAATTTTAATTAGTTACTCCGGATAATTTTGATATTTGCCCCTAAAAGAATGGGTGCATTCATTTTACTACGTAATTAGATTTGTTGAATTTGGATATCGTTCTATCCTATTCTCATCTGTTTGTTTACTTGGTATTTGGTAACACGCGTCTATAAATGGGCTGAACATATTGGGCCTGAGGGCAGAAGGTGTACAAATCAAATAAACCAAAAAAAAATTTCAAGTTTTTTGAGAGTCGGTGTGGGCAGTGGCCTACATGGCCCCCAGTGTGCTACCGCCACTGCATATGTGGTCTTACATTGCTCAAGGCAACACCACTTGTTGCTACCCCTATACCTCTCAAGACTCAAGTGCCCAGGTGAAACGCCCAAAACTTAAGATTTTTTTTTTTTTTTGCTCAAAACTGCCCTTTTCAAATACGCATAACTTTTTACTCGTTAACATTTAGACAACCAAATTTTGTAGACACCTTCACTGTAACAAAATGAAGGTTTCCTCTTTTTACACTTTTCCCTCAAAACTCTCCATTTGCCCTCAAAACTGCCCTCAAAACTGTCCCCTTTCCTCAAAACTACCCACATTCAAATACGCATAACTTTTAACTCGGAAATCATTTGACTCTCAAAATTTACAGGCACCTCCACTATGCCAAAATAAAATTTTCCCTTTTTACACTTTTTCAAAATACACGTTTAACGAGAAAACGGACATATGACCAATTTATAATCATTTTGACCACTTATTGGTGTCAACCAAATTCACAAATCACATACACTTAGACTCTGAATTTTTACACACTTTATTAATATGTCAAAACAAGTCTAACACCATTGACAAAACCCACATACACGGATTATAACCCATTTTACCTCTACGACTCATTTCATGCTCATTTTACCCCATTTTGACCCGTCTACAAAATCGACCATATTTCAACCAAATCACTACCCAATTCCAAACATGTTTGACTATTTCAATGTACTTGACTAAATGTCAACTCCCATTTCAACCAACCAATTAAATTTGACACTTTAACATATTTCATCAATTTTTAACCAAAACAAGACAAACCACATTCATATACTTCATACCCTTCCAAAAACACATACACAAGACTTTACATCACTGTTTGACTTTCAAAGTCAAATATAACAAAACCATAAACTTCATATACTACATATTGACTCACATATTTACTTGAAAAACACTTTGTTTGGCGAATTACTCAAGCAATAATCACAACGATAATTCAAAAGAAATGGAGCTTATCTAACCATAAAGCAAACTCCATATCCACGCAACCTTCTTGAAACCACATTTTATCCAATTGGTTCAACCGAATCATTCACCTACAACATAAAACAATTGAAAGGGGTAATCACATCGCTTAGTGAGCATATATGCAATTAAATGAATAATCCACATAATTAACACTGAAATAACACTTATCATATCAACCACATATCTGCTTAAACACATAACTACTGAGCACCGTAGAGATTATTCTGAACACTATGCGGATCCGCGGCCAATAGAAACAAGTACACTTGGCACCATATCACGTCGATATGCATACTAAGATCAACATAACGTGCAAACACGTATTCGTAAACAACACTATGCTAACCGCAGTTAGTGCTCTGATCAACACTTAAATCTCTACATATGCTCATTTCACATAATCCACATTATTCAGCAACTAATCAACAATCAACAACAATGGTCAACAACAAACTTCCACAAATGATACAAACACTAGATACACACGTATGAAACAAGTATAAGAAACAAGTGATACACCACACGATTGAATGATCCTCTTGCTCGGAAGCAATCCGGAAACACATACAACCGAAACAATCATAAGATACAAGTATAATCCACTTGATTGTGCAAACCTCTTGCTCGGAAGCAATCTGGTACATATACAACCATTACCCATTTAACCCCATATCACTCATCTCGATATTTTAGACGATTTCACATCAAGTGATCAACGAAAGCTTTCCATGTCTTTAACACCTAAACAAATCATACATAACAACACATTTAGACACTAACAATCATCATGATCTTCTAATCATCATCAGACTAACTCATAACCATATTCAACTCTTCCCCACTTTAATTTGATTCTTTAACTAACTATACCAAAATCACCTTTTATAATCATAACATCTCAATTATCTAATTATTCAATTTCTACTTCAATTCTTGTTCCATCATCATAATCATACTCTATTAACATAACTAATTTCACTTTTAAGTTAATTAACATCAATTCACAAAATTTAGCTAAACCTATGAAATCATCCAAGAACACAAGTGATTTCAGTACTTTCATCTTATAATATGATTACCAATTATCATAAAAACACTAATAAACAACAATACTATCAACTTCAAACCCTAATTTCGGATTACTTTCACCAATTTTATGAAACCCATCAAGAACCCAAATTCTAGGTCAAAACATGGAAGAATCAACTTACAATTGGTTGAGGATGATGAATGAGATAATGAATTGAAATTCTTGAAGCTTAATTTAAAGATTAGATGAAACGCCCGAATTTTTTTTTTTTTATTCACATAAACAATGTCCCATAACTCAATTGTATGCACATTAGATACATACATCACTTACACAATTAAACTTAAACTTTAAACAAAACTTGCTGAAAACTGTGAAATAAAAGAGGTCTCTAAAGTCAACTAAACACTTATGCATTTTCAGATTTTGCACTGAAAAACCAAAAACACTGAAAAGGGCCAGGTACCCGTCGGGTAGGCGGAGTACCCATCGGGTATTGACAATAGCAGCCGGGTACTCGGGTACGCACCGGGTACTCGGTTTAAACCCCTTTTATGGTCAAAAATCCACACTAGTACCCGCCGGGTACATAGACTACCCGCAGGGTAGTTCATGCACAACCCAGGTTTGCATAACTTTGACACAAATACGAAATTCAAACGCGCATAACTTTTAACTTGTTAAGAGTTAGACCACCAAATTTTGCAGGCACCTCCAATATGCCAAAATGAAACTTTTCCTTTTTATACTTTTCAAAATACGCTTTTATCGAGAAAACGAACTTGTAACCACTTTATGGCTATTTTGGACCATTTTAGTGGACACGTCATATTTTAAATGACTTGGTTTCAGGTTTCCACATTTTTTCCACATATTCTATGATACATTTGACACGTGTGAGCGTATTCATCAACATAATATACCCACTCTAACCCATTTTGATTCATTTGACCCGTTTGGTGTCCATTTGGACACTTTCATCAATTTTAACCCATTTAAATCATTTGACACTTGAATTCACTTCATTTCATCAACCTACCATATTTCTAAACTCATGATCATTAATTTGAACCAAAGTACAACATTTGACACGTTGATCATAATTACTCCAGAACTATGATCAATATCCACATATTTCAACATCTAGTACTATACATTATACCCATTACCCAATTTGACACCATCATATTCCATTTGACTTTCTCAAGTCAAAGATACACTCTTAAACAATTGACACTTTAATCAATCGACATTATTTCAAAGGTGTCTTTTTGGGCGATTTACACAAGTGATAATTCATAACGACAATTCAAAAGGAAGAGAAGCTTGTATAACCACATTGCAAGCTCCAATCCACGCTATTTCTTTGTAATCATAATTCATCCAATTGGTTCAACCGAACCAAACACCTTCACTTTTATAGGCAATTGTATGATTTCACATTCGAAGAGCAAATCCACCGTTCTTGATCACTTAGCATATAACCTACCGATACAATAACACATTTAACAACTAATAATCATCATAATCAATACATTAACATTATCAATCCATCACTCTTTTTGGATTGATCATATTACACCTAAATCTTTTTATTTCATTATTTGAATACTATTTCAATGATTATTTCTTATCATAATTCAAGATCAAAGATACACTCTTAAACAATTGACACTTTAATCCATCGACATTATTTCAAAGGTGTCTTTTTGGGCGATTTACACAAGTGATAATTCATAACGACAATTCAAAAGGAAGAGAAGCTTGTATAACCACATTGCAAGCTCCAATCCACGCTATTTCTTTGTAATCATAATTCATCCAATTGGTTCAACCGAACCAAGCACCTTCACTTTTATAGGCAATTGTATGATTTCACATTCGAAGAGCAAATCCACCGTTCTTGATCACTTAGCATATAACCTACCGATACAATAACACATTTAACAACTAATAATCATCATAATCAATACATTAACATTATCAATCCATCACTCTTTTTGGATTGATCATATTACACCTAAATCTTTTTATTTCATTATTTGAATACTATTTCAATGATTATTTCTTATCATAATTCAAGATTTATCATAAGCCACTCCAAAGTTATAACATCACCACATAAATCATTAATTCATTATTTCATTACTTGTATTCTATTTCAATTATTACTAATGATCATCATAATCATTTTGTCAACTTAATCATAATCATCCTTATAATAATAACTAATCAAATTGCTTAATCTCTTGATTCAATATTTCAATTCTCAAAATCATACTTCAATAACCCTTTTTAAACACTAATTAAGGTGTATTAACACCCATTCATCACTCTTTATACAAAACCCATTTGATTACTAATCTTACAATTCAATTAATCCTCTTTTTAATCAAATTCATGTTACTCATCATCATATATACGTTCATACAACCTTAATTCATCACAATACATTCTAATTTCAACCTAGAAATCATTAATCATTCAAACCTATTAAAATCCCATGAAACCCTAAGTTTCAATTCAAAATTAAGCAAGAATCATGATTACCTTAGGTTAGAGATGATTAATCCTTGATGAATTCGAGTTCTTTAGCTTTGATTTCATGTTTTGGAAGTGATTTTAGTTTAGGGTTTTGGTTCCTGGACTTCTTTCTCGCGATCTCTCTATTTCTGAAACTTCCTGAGGTTTTTTTAAAAATGATACGTGCATATGTGTGTAGTAATAGATATATATGTGTTAATTTATTCCCCGTGATTATCATTGTCTGGAACTTTAAAACCGACATACAATTATTACTATTTTACTTCACCTTGAGTAATAATACTTTAAAACAACTACTATTACTTTATTCACAATATTATTTTTGAAATTTGGGGTGTTACATTAGAGGTTGAATTTTTGATCTTGAAATACCCCTGCGTTTTGGGTTCTTCACGAACCTAATTCTGGAATTATTTGGAATTGAATCGGGATAGATATAAAACTGGATACGTATCTATACATATATCTAATTAATTTAATCTCTTTAAACCCTATTGTCTGGAACTAAGAAACTATTCACGTATTCTATCATTTTATATAACTTAAAATAATAACACTTTAAAATAATTATACTCTCGCGCACTAAAATAATACCTCAAAATTTGGAGTGTTACACCTATATAAATTTTTTGAGTATGAATAAAAGTTTATTAGTAAATTTATGTGAAAGCATTTTTACATATGTTTATTTCTTTTAATTATTGTGTTATATATATATGATGCATTATCAACCCGTTGAATTAATGTGTTTGTGACCATAATTAAAATAATGCTTACCAGTCTATGAGATTATATGCATAATCAAGATTGGTGAAGGCTCTAGCAGTCTTACATGTGAGTTGCTCTGTCTATTGCCACATACAATATATCTATGCACTTATTAAGTTGATATTAGAAGTCATCATGAGTTAACGAGTCGATTTAACCTACCGTGGTTCATTGAATTAGATGTCATCTAATACGTACTTATAACTTTAGGTTAGAAATGTAAAACAACCCAATTCAGTTTATCGTTAACAACTTCTACGGTATGATATAAATTACCACAAACTTATAGTCATTGTAGTCCCTTGAGCTTTTGAACACAAATATTTGCATTAAAAAGCTACTAGCAAGAGTTACAAAGCAGTCGAAAAGGATATCATGATGGAAAGTCGGAAATTTATGATGGAAATTAAAGGGAAAACAGAAAAGAATATCATAACGAAAAGTTGGAATTTCAAGCAAGGGACTAAAAAGATACAAAAAAGAAAACTCAGGGGGGTAAAAACGTAGATTATCTTAATATGAGGGTCAAAATATCGATATCTTAATATGAAGGGCCGAAGGGGTCAGAACTAAAGTCTAGGCTTACCTACACATGTTTTGAGAGTCTTGAGACGGCGAAAGTACATAACCCGTCTTGACTTGAAACTCCAAAGTAACACGAAACTAACCAGAATAAGTTAAGTAGGAGAAGGGGTCTCCGTTTGTCGGTTGGAGATGGCGAATTGCAGAATGAATGGTTTTATAAAAGTAATTCAAAAGGGTACTTTTAGTAATCCCAATCGTTTACTTGTTCCGAGATCTTTATCATGTTTCCAGTTTCACTCGAATTCGTGTTCGATTGATGAAGTTTCCAACGTGTTTGATCGAATGATACAAACACAGCCTCTGCCATGTGTTGATAAGTTTAGTCTCTTGTTAGATTATGTTGCTACCCAAATAAAACATTATTCCTTTTCACTTGATATATTCAAACAGATGTGTGCCATTGGTATTCCTCTTACTAACTACTCTGCCAATATTGCAATAAATTGTTATTGTCAATTGCAACGGACCAAACATACTTTTACTATCTTAGGTTGTTGCTTTAAACATGGTATTGTACTCCCTGATGTCTCCACCTACAATACAATCTTAGATGGTTTTATCGGTGAACATAAGAGTCATGAGGCCGAAAGATTGTTTAAAAAGCTCTTTAACAACAACGATGATCTATTACTTTGCGAGCCTGATATTGTCACCTACAACACCATGATTAAAGGGCTTTGTAAGGTCGGCAATAACTTTACTGCCATTGCTTTGCTTAGACTAATGGATGGGAGAGGTGCTTGTTATAATTTATAAACCCGATGTGGTTTCGTATAATACCATCATTGATAGTCTCTGCCACGACACAGTGGTAATGATAGATGACGCTTACAAGCTCTTCAAAGAAATGGTTTCTCTTAAAGGTATCCGACCTGATGTGGATACGTACAACTCCTTGATTTATGCCCTTTCTAAGTTGGGTCGTTGGGATGAGGTGTGTATGATGCTAAAACAAATGAGGGATGGAAATATCTCCTTAGATATGAGAACGTTTGATACAATAGTGGACGCCCTATGCAAACAAAGTAAGTTGAATGAGGCGGAGACTGTTGTCCTCATGATGCGCGAAAGAGATGAGTATCATCCTGACGTAGTGACATACAATTCACTTATTGATGGTTACTGTTCTCGACGTCAAATGAGTATAGCATTTAACTTATTTGGTACGATGATAAACATAGGCGTGGAACCTGATATCCGTACGTTCAACAAGTTAATAGATGGGTATTTAAAAGATTTGAAGGAAGACCAGGCCATCTTGATGTGTCGTATGATACCTAAAGAACTCCTTGATAAGGTGACTCACTACCTTTTGGTAGGGCTAATCACTAGGACTAACCATCATCATTATCGATCAAAATCAGGATATCAAGACTGCAAGGGCAGTTATTTATATCATTTATATATGCACGGCAACTCGTATGAAAATGCACTCGAATTGTTCTGTTTCATGGATGGACATAAGCTAAATTCAAAGATTGAAGTGTACAACATCCTAATATTTGGTGCAACCAGTTGCGGAAAGTTTGATGCTGCAAGGCGTCTTTTCCATGAGCTAACTGTTAAAGGTTTGCAACCTGATGTTGTGACGTATATGTTGGGATATGACCACGTAAAATAAACGCATGTCTGGAATATGTTTAAGACTACGGGGTCACACGTATCGACACTTATGCTCAATATAAATAATTGATATATATGTGAGATATATTAATTAATACGTTCACAAATAAATAATTAAACGTTAGTTACGGTGTTAATTGTACATTTAATTAAAAGAGAGAGACTAGAATGTAAATTAAACCCTTAGCTTATTTTTCAAGCTACCTATATCCTATAAATAGAGAGGCTAATAACCTAACAATTACACATTCAATTCTCTTTTCCTCCTCTCTAAAATTCGGCCAAACCGAAAACCCTAGGGGTTTGATTCGGTTTCGTGGTTCGACCAAGGCAACACACAAGGGTTGTGGGCGTAGTGAACGGGTACTAGCATACGTATTCGAGCTGCTGTCGTGTGTGCGATCGTAGAGGGGTCACTACTACATAAAACAGGGTTAGAGACCTGTTTTGCAGGCTTAAGAGAACGGTTCTAGAACCGTTTACTAAAAGGGGAGATCTTAAAGCCATAGACCGGTTTCAAACAGGTTCCTTTTCCCCGACAAAAGAGACCTGTTTTCTTCACAAAAACCGGTTTCTATATTATTTTTATAAAAAAAAAAAAAAAAAAACGTGGTTACCAGATTATATATTCTATCAGTATTGCAAGATTATATAATAGTACTGGCTTAAACCACAGCCCTGGAAATCAAGCTTCATTCACTAACCACTTGCATACATGCACTGATCTAAGAAC
This sequence comes from Helichrysum umbraculigerum, assembly GCA_949592205.1. NCBI lineage: Eukaryota > Viridiplantae > Streptophyta > Magnoliopsida > Asterales > Asteraceae > Helichrysum > Helichrysum umbraculigerum. The sequence continues at coordinate 5,970,851 of CATIUR010000004.1, read as the reverse complement.
ATAGATATTGGACTGAAACTTCTATAAAGTATAAATGATGCTGACTTGTAACAATTGTTAGAAGTCGATTCAAGCAAAAAGATTACAAGCTAGCGAATAATGTTATTTGTACTCCCTATGAAAACGACAAGGTCCATAAAACATAAAAGACTCACGTCAAAAATCACACTTAGTAGTCCCTGATGTATTCATTTCGCTTTGACGTTTTCTTCCTGCAATGTAGTTACCACATACAGATCATCCATTTGCAAGAATCGATGGGAAACAAATGACAATCTTCCTAATGCCAACCACGAGAAGTGACTTCCACAAACAAGTGATGCAAGTCTAGGTTCTTGCCTGCAACAATAAAAGGAAAAGTTATTTATTGTTAAAGCAAATCGCAACAAATTACTTTGACCCAATATAACCAAACACAAACAGTGTAGAATACACAGAGCAATGATCATGAATTCAAAAAAGCATTACAAAATATATAATTCAGCGTATAAACTAAAGACCTGTACCGAATTTACAGAAGAAAAAAAAAGGCACAAAATAAACTAAACTAAATTCTGCGGATTAACATTAAGATGCTAGGATGAGTAACAATAAACTGGTAGACAAAAAACTATATTACATCAGTTTATCCTAATTGAAGAACAGGCATGAGTGCATGACCAAATATGATTATACTCTAGCTAAAACTTGTTGACAAACTTTGGTCTGAATTGGTGACTTGCTCTGCTAAAAAAAGAAAAACTTACCCACAAACATTAATGTCATGTAGAAGAGAAGTGTAACCAATTTTTTAAGATTCAAACAATGTAGTGGAGTTTTTTCCATTTACATAGCTATACCGATCCTATTTCAGTTATGAAAGCAATAACATACACATTAGACCATAACAAAAGATAGTGCGGAGAAAATAAAAAGTTCAAACATATGGTACATACCTAAAGTAGTCAACAGCTCGTGTGGTTGATTTGCCGTTTCACCTAAAAAGTTAAGAATATCACAAGTCCTTCAAAATCGCACATTCATCATGTATAAGCAAAAGCAAGTGATATGAATTATGAATACACACACACACATACACACACACATATATATATACCCAACCACTAAGCAAGGTTAGTATGAACTCAAATTCAATCACACGTACTATTAATTAAAATAGCTAAACCTCAAAAAGTATAATCTACGTAAACCGTAATAAGAATAAGCAGGAAGGGTTATCGTCATCTATATTTCTTCATCTTCATCTTCCTACGAAAACAGATTATCACTCCGTAAAAGCTTACAACCATCACTGTTCATGATCTGCAAAAAACGAAAAAATGACAAACAAAATCAAAACAGGGATGTAAAAGCAATCTTAACCTACATAAACAAACTAAGGATGTAAAAGCCATAAATAACAAAACGGTAATTAACTCACAAATAATCAACCTAATGTTTGCCCAACAATTGGCAACTCATACTAATCCCATATATACAAAGTCATATACTAGTAATATTTGACGCTAATCTAGTTATTGAAAGATGTACGGAGTATATACCAATTTCATATGTGTTTACCTAAGATATATGTAATTTTAACACAAGCTTTATAAACAGAACTCTAACTTTATAAACATCGGAGCAATAAATTATATAAGCTAACCATAAAAAATTAACCCTAATACAAGATATTAGATTCATGTAACAGTATAGATACATTAAACACAATTTCACAATACAATAATTTATTGCTAATATTAGAAAACAATATTACCACAAAGTGGGGGATGAAGGGGATGGTGGCGGCGGCAGTTTACTCAGGCAGCTATGGAGATGATGATGTCGGCGGTGGTACTGAGCAAAGGTGATGAAGTTCGCGAGTTTAAGGAGGCTAGGGTTTGGGTTTGTGAAGGTGAGTAATTGTGAGGATGACTTATTGTGAGACAGGGTATTGACGGTGGTTTTTGGCGGCCATACAAAATAATTCACCAAAATAAGTCCCGCCAAGAAAATTTGGGGATATTTGAAAGTTCGTAGACATGTTTCTTATAAATAAACCGGTCTCTATTCAGATAGATGTGTTTATTTACAAAACCGGTTCCTTCAAAATTTTAGAGACCGGTTGTGGTACAAATAACCGGTCTTTTCCTTTTAGAGACCGGTTCTAGCCTTTAAATTATAAAACAGGTTTTAATGAGGGGTTCCTAATAGCTTTTTTGTAGGAGTGGGTTTTGCTTTAAACCCTAAACTATATTATTATAGTTTTATTGGAGCTCTGCTAAAATGTACATGATCTCATTCTTAACTAATTATATATACGTATTTATGCTTCCGTAAATTGTGTGACAATTTGTTTATATCTGTATTGTATACTCTAACAGTATACTCTGATTATTCGTGGTTTTTACCAGGAAGGTCTATTCAAGGATGCAAAAATAATTTTTGTTAAAATGAAAAAAGGTGGTTTCTTGCCAGATGTTGTCGTAGACAGGGGCGGAGCTAGGATATTTCAAAAAAAAAAAATTTCTTTTTTTTTTATCATTTTGGGGGGCAAAACTCCAAAACTTTCACTAATAACCTTAAAAATTTTATTTTTTTCCACAATTTTAGATTTTTAGGGGGGGCGACTGCCCCCATGCCCCCCCAATCTAGCTCCGCCCCTGGTCGTAGATATTAATCGTCTTCCCCAATGCTATTTGGAGGATGATTACTTTTGTGAGTTGGCTTGTGTTCTTTGCGACATGAGCGGAAGATACTACGGAGTACAAAACTACTGCTCCACTTGTTGCAACTTTTCTGACTTTAAATTTAACGGATCAATTTATAAATAGCTAACTAGACAGCCCTTTTCTGAAGTTGCTGCATGCGTAAGTTTGTGCCAATTGACTATTTATGTCGTTTCCGATTCTTATTAGTAGTAATTTAATTACTTCTGCGGGTCGTTCCAGGACCTATTTTACTTTCGAATTGAAGTTGCAGCAACTTTCCTTTTCGATGTCCAAGATAATGTAGACATCTTTACTGTTTCTATTAATATTATTATTTATTATTTTTTTTTTACTTTTATTAATTGTTGTTGTTCTTCTTCTTTACGTTGTTTTGAATTGGAGTTGGTTTTTTTAAGGCAAGGATGTGATTTTTACTAGAAAATTGGCGCTCACGCGCGCACACATAAAATACTACTGGAATTGGACACAAAGGCCAAAGGGCCCGTTGTCCAGATTTTGGTATGAGCTAAGATGGACGTCTACACCCGTATCTCCTGGCTGGGCTCGGGTTTGTCTGATGGTTCCGGTTCTTGTTTTGGTTCCCTTTTGAGTCTTGACACATTAACTGATCACAGGGTAAGATAACATGGGCACATGCAAAAGATTTAAAGTCAAGTACCAATGTAAAATCTTGGACGGGTTATTCTGTTTTTTGGTGGTTGTATATTTTCCAGATATATACCGGTTGTAACATCCTCAAATTGGGCCTAGTTGAAATTGTAATTTCTTTATTTATGTAATTATTTAATTGTGTTTTAAATAATTAATGTATTGTGATAATCGAAAATAATAGGTCAAACAGTTATATGACTTTTGTGAATAGTAAATTATTAACTGTTTTAAATTTATTTAGTTGACGGTAAAATAAAATTGTATTTCCCCGCAAATGGTTTTTAAGTTCCAGACAATAATAAATACGGGGGATGAAAATTAGCATTATATGGTATATTATATGGGAGGGTCGGTTTTACCTCCCACATATACATATACATACATACGATTTACATATACACACACACACATCTAAACCTTAATCAAAAACATGAAGAAATCATCAATTGGAGCTTCTAAACAAGAATTCAAGCTTCCTTAATCATCACAAACAAGGTATGATCATGTGTTCTTGATTTTATAAACCCTAGAAATTGCGGTTTTGGTGTTCTTGAGTAAAAATCCGAATTTAGGGTTTCAAAAGTGTGAATTGATGTTAATTAAGCTTCAATAACATGTAATAATCATTCTAGCATCATCTTAATCGTGTTATATGTGTTAATTTCGTATTTGAGATAACCCTAGAAATTGGGGGTTTTGAGTAGCTGATTAATTGGTAGGATGTTCATGAAATAGAAGCTTGGAATGATGATAAAATTGTTAGTTGATGTTTAAATGATGATTAAAATCTAAGCCTAACCTTGAAATGAAGAAAACGATATATGATCACTAATAAAGTTTATGTGTTTAGTTGATAATTCAAGAATTGGAGCTTCTATGTTTAGAATTATGATGTATGATTTATAAGTGTTGATTAAAGATGATGAATTACATTGATTATGCTAGGAGTTGTGAATTGATTAAGTGTTTATGAGAAGTATGATGATCATGATGAGTTTGATGGGTTATATGGAGAAAGTAGTATGATTTTCTAATAAGAACACTTAATTGATTATTAAATAGGATGGTGTGAAATTAGTTGGTTAAGTATTCATAGGATCAAATATTGATGTTTTGATGAATAATTGATGTTGAAGGTTATTAATCTTGTTAATGGTTTTATTATATTGGTTAACAATGATTATGATGGATGAAGGTGATTAGGTGAACATAATAGTCGTAAAGTTGATTTATGATAATTAAAGTAGCTTAACATGATGATGTGATCTTAATGATCACGGAATTTTGATGTTAATAAGATTATTCATAATCTTGAAATGATGAACGTTGAATTAATACAAGTTAGTGATAAGTTGTTTGATGTAATTACAATAGTATGATATTATATCAATATTGAGACAAGTGCCAAATGACTAACTTGTGTTGTGTTATTGTATTCTCAGATGTGGAGAAGACTCAGTGACATTAGACTACTGAGTGGACGACTATGATTGTCGGTGAGTGGATCTTGGACTTTCAGTCTAAGTTAGTTGTAACAACATGGTTACAACGGGTAAACTTGGTTTATTGCAATGATTGCATTAATATTATATTGGCATGTTGGCTAAACCTTGATTGATTATTGGCGTCCATTGTGCTATGATAGTTGTGGACTATTTGATTTGGTGGGGGTCAACTAATGTGTTGGGTTTGGATACTATTACTAGGACTTCGCAAGTGCCTTGTACATGTGTTGGACACTGAAATTGCGTCGTGTGTAGTAATAGTACCAAACTATCGGTTTAACCTCTGATTTGGCCGTCAGTTGGTTTTAAGTGTTACTTGGGGAACCATCCGCGGCATGAGGGTACCTCAAGGACCACCGATCATTCTATGTTGCTTGTGCATTGCTTGGTTATAGGCATGTGTTAAGCTGAGTTAGATTGATAGCTTGGGATCTATTCACTTAGCTTCGTGCTAACCCCTCATTACTTCTTGCAGGTTTACTTCTGTATGTGTGACAATCCTCCAATTAGGGTATTTACTTAACCTAATTTCATGCATTACCTAGAGTAATTCCCTGACTAGCGATTTCAAAACAAATTATGTGTTAAGTTTTGTGAAACTTACTATGTGTTATGTGATATATTTGATTGTAGTTATATGTGTATATATAATTACGTACAAAATAAATATATCGAACTCTACGAATTGAATACAATTATGTTGGTGATACAAAATAATTAATAATTCGAAAATTATTAATTACAACTATTAGATAATTATATTATTGATATAATATAACAAATTATACGTTTTATAATAAACGTATTAATCGCGAATAATAAAGTTCCAAAATGAACTTCGAAAATACTTTTGAATGATTTTTAGTTTGAAATTATTAGATAAAAGTATTACAACGAAAAGAAAACGAAATATTTAGACGGTTTTTAGTACGCGTAATACGAACAGAAACAATTTTAAAACGCGCCTAGAGGTTCCAAATAATAAAAGTATTATTTCGTAAGTTACTGTTGTAATGTATAGAACATTACCTCAGAATATGATTTCCAAATTTAACTGAAATCTGGCACGCGTTTTTGACTATACAGTACGTTTACTGTAATTAATTTTAATTATACTTGTAACAAAGTATTTCACATTTCGATTTCAAATTTCTAAATCTGAGATATAGAGAAACATAACGCAAAATTTTATTATAAATAAAGTACCACAAATTATACCCGTACACGAAATTAACGGGCTAAAAACTACCAATATTACACATATCAAAATATCTGGGAACATATTATCACTCCCACCATACTCCCGTTTGAAAAACTCGCCAAAATCTTCTGCTATACATTTTCAACCATCTCCAATAATTCATTCCACCAACCATCTTCTTCTTCTTCATTTGTGTGTGCGTACTGGAGGAAACAGAAGGAAGCAACAAACAGCAGCAACACCATTTCATCTTCATCACCTTCACCACTTTCAAATCTTCAAACAATCAAACTAACAAAAATGGTTTCTTGATCTTTATTATCATCATCGTTCATCATTGTCATCATCAACATCAGAATCATCATCATCTTCATCCAAGTCATTGTGAGGAACACTTACCCATTTTTATTTCATTTTTATAATTATCTTAAAGTATGATAATTGTTGATGATTTGTTGTTAAAATTGTTAAAAACATATTATTATGAGTTTATATAACATATAATGGTGTTTGATCATATTAAAAACGAGTATAAATCAAAACCAATATGTAAAAATAAGAACAGAGGACGAACAGACCTGTCATGGCCATGATCCGGCCATGATCCGACGGATCATGCCCATGATCCGGCCATGATCCGGTGATGATCCGGCGGATCATGCCCATGATCCGGCCATGATCCGGCCATGATCCGGCGGATCACATATATAAAATGTGTGTATTAAGCTTATTTTCAACATTCTGACCAAGGGAAAACCATAACGATCCGGCAGATCAAGGGGTGATCCGGCGGATCCTAACCAAACAAGACCGATGAACTAGCAGTGGGAACGGGTACAAATGACTAAGATCCGGCGGATCATGTCCTGATCCGGCGGATCCACCAAATTATAACCAGATCCGGCGGATCCCCTTTAGATCCGGCGGATCCTCAAGCCGAAAACCAAATGATCCGGTGGATCCTTATTAGATCCGGTGGATCCACTCATATTACACCCGATCCGGCGGATCCTTACTTGATCCGGTGGATCCTCTTGAACTTTGTTGAATCCGGCGGATTCAACAGAATCCGGCGGATTCCCCCTTTGTCCAGTCACCAACTTTTGCATTTTTATATAATGTACAAACAAATAAATGTTACACGACTTATGTTTATTAATTATACGACAAATGGTACAAAATGATACGACAAGGGATTTAGTAATTAGACGGACATATTATTGTGACATTATATTTCGGACATTTTGGACACGACAAAACTTCGAGACAATTACAAAATATATATATACAAACTAACGGACAATATATATATAAACGATGACTAAGTTTTATTCGCGACAATTAACAAACGACATATGTAAACAATATAACAAAGTTATTTTGATAACTATTATAATCTTGTTTTGAAAACATAATCGACAACAACGACAACTAATATATATATTAGAATATATATATTCAACTAATATGTATATAAATATACATACTTGAACTCAACGATTATATGAACGCAAACGTCACCAACAACTTTCAAATGTTACAAACATTTCAACTTAACAAATAATCCATATACTTATACAAGTATTATTATTTGCGTCTAGGTATTTGAGCGACGCTTTTGGATTGTTTGCTAGCTATTTTGCTGAAGACTTGTAAACCGTGAGTTCACAGCCCCTATCTTTTGTTTGTTTTAAATGCTTTTAAAACCAGGGGTGGAAAACATAGAACAATGTAATATAACATGCTATATGCCTTATGTATTTAGCTGCATGCTATTATGTGAAATTGAATAACATGATTTCTTTCACGCTATCAAACTTGAACTGTTTCTATAAAATGTTTTCATATTGAATTAACTTGAATTAATTATATGAAACGTTTTCACAACATTTTGGGAATAAGACAGCAGATCTTGGTACGATCCTAGGTTTACGCGAGGTAGTTGTAGTGCACATAAGTCCCAGTGCTTACAACCTATAACCATTAGCTAGGTGACTCTAGCCACTGAGTATACAGATAGTACTATCGATTTGACAACCCTCCCAGGATATTACTCGTTGGTCATTCCAACCACATCGACGATAGTCGTAACGAGGAGTGTATACTTAAGGTGTTACTGAGGCAACAACAAAACAACTAGTCGTGGTTTGGTTATAGTACTAGTGTCGTTACTTTAACTCTAAAGGTTTAGCTCACCTTGGAGGGATTATAGTCTAAATTTCCCACATACAACTACACTCAACTAAACAACTAAACAACAACTTGATTTGGGAACGGTATTCCCTGTGATGACTAATAGGACAGGTGTTCCTTGAGAAACTATTTTTAGGAAACGTTTACCTTAAATGGTTAAACTTGGGTTCCCACGAAACAACTATTTATAGGAAATGTTTACTTAAATGTTAAACCTGTGTTTCCTGCAATGTTTATTATTGGAATGTTTACTTTACTGTTAAACTTGAGTTCCTGTTAACTATCTGTTGGAAAATGTTTGCTTGACTGCTAAACCTGATTTTTCCTTATAACTATTGAAATGGATATGTTTACTTATTTGATAAACCTGTATATCCTGCGACTACTTATTAGGAAATGTTTTCTTTAATTAGAATACTTGTGTTTCCTACACTGCTATTATTATTGTAAGAATGACAGTCTTACATGTTTAGGAAATGTTTTCTTTAGTTAGAACACTTGTGTTTCCTACTTACATATAAATATTATGTTTGCGTACATGAATGATTTATACAAAACTGATTTATTACATTCACACTAAACCTGTGAATTCACTCAACATTCAATGTTGACAGTTTACTATGTTTTTCCGGGAATTAGGACTCAGGTACTCCTGCATGCATAAAGGACGTAGGCAACCTGACTATTTATGATGCCACTTTTGGGACACTTGGATTTCCTTTGTATTATCAATTCCATTGGTTATACTTATGAAATCCCTCTTTTATAAATATGTATTTTCAAATACTTAAGTTGTCTTTGACAACCCTACTTATGTACGACTTTATAAGTCGTATCTTTTGTAATAACTTTAAACTTATGGCATCTTAAATATATATGTATGTTCTGTATGATCATATACTCTGATACAGTGAATGCACTATCGAATCTGTCCGCCCTCAATGCTTAACTATTATTAAAATGCTTCCGCTAATTAACTAAAAGCTTCCGCTAAACTATTAATAAACACGATTACCAATTTGGGGGTGTGACAGAATTTGGTATCAGAGCCATTGGTTATAGAGAACTAGAAGTCTTTAAGTGACTGAAAACCTTAGAGACCTAGACTATAGCCTTGGCTAACACATTTCTGCATTCATACTATTGCATACGTCTGACACGTCACACACGATTCTTTGACTAGGTATGTCGAGACACGCACCTATTTACCTCACTGATACTGATACGGAGGAGGAGCCCATGGAGGGGTCATACGACGGGATACCTACAACAGTGTCTGAGGAGGTTTACCCACCTACATTCCCTAGAGATACTTCAGATGGTTCGATAGCCACTCCACCATTGCCATCCACTGATCCTACTACCCATATGTTAGGATCTATCTCTATGTCTAGACGCCACCTTATTGGAGAGCCTGATTTTTGGCCTACACCTAGGAGGACACCGCTGTCGTGTGTTAGGGATTTTCCCATAGGACCCTCATCATCTCGCGGCAAGGAGCCGATGACTGAGGAGCGAGAGATCCGCTGTGATCAGCAGACACCGAGAGCTAGAGTTCCGCATCTGGACTGGATGCCACGCATTTTACGCCACTGGAGGACCATTGAGAGGATTCCTTCCACCTATGAGACTGGGGAGTCATCTCACACACCGACATCTCTACATTTGACCGAGGAGCCTCTGGAGCTTACGGTCCCTACTGTTGTCGCCGTTATTCGTACCTTGCTGGGATTTCACTTTGGTACGCAGTCTGCCATTCGAGTTATGCGCAGTGATGCCTCTCGTCTTGACGATGATGTGCTGGCGATATATGGACGCCTTGCGACTTCTGAGTTGCACATCGAGGTAGACAGGGAGTTTGCCGATGCTACTAGAGCACGTCTGATCCGACTGGAGAGTCGTTTGGAGACTGTAGGTGCTGCAGTTGGGTTATGTGTGTTGTTGGCAGCTGTTAGGATGTTTGTGGGATGGAGTCTACCGTATTTCTTTTAGACCATATGTATGATGTATTAGGACTATAGTTATGTTGTATTTGGGTTAACTTTTGACTAGATGGATGTATAGGTTAAATCCGTCACATTTTGTAGATCATGTTTGATCCGATGGGTATATTTGGTTGAAAATCCCATCTTTGTACAAAACTTATGTAACAACAATTAACCCATGATTATGATATATAACTTATGTTGGTTTACATCACTGTGTCTATTGTGAATGATATCAATTGGTGATTGACTTCATACTATATTTATATTTGTCACACCCCGCCAAACGGTAATTACAATTACGTAGAGTGATTTGCGGAAGCTTAGTGACGTGGCGGGGGTGCGAGCAGTAAAACAACCAACAGTTACATACATACTCAGAGCATATGATTATCGCAGAACGAAATAGATTAAGATGCCATTAGTTAAAGTTTTACAAATGATTACCACTTGAGAAGTGATAACAGTAATAGTAGTAGTTGAAATCAGTATTTCATAAAATACATAATATCAAAAGTAGATTTCATAGGTATGACTGCAATAATTGCAGTTATACAGAGGAAATCCAAGTGTCCCAAAAGTAGTGGCATCCTAACAAGTCCAGGGTAGTCCGTCCTGATAATGCATGCAGATCTTACTTACGCTGCTAATTCCCTGAAAAACATAGAGTAAAACGTCAACAAAATTGTTGAGTGAATTCACAAGTTTATTCGTTATGTAGGAAACACAAGTTAAACATTTAAGAATAACATTTCCAATAAGTGTTGTTCATCAAGTAGGAAACACAAGTTATTAACAAATAACATTTCCCAAATCAGTTGTAGTTGTAATAGGAAACACAGGTTATTTCAATCAAGAGATAACATTTCCTAATTCAGTCATTAGTAGGAAACACAGGTTAACCTAGATAAAGATTAACATTTCCAAATCAGTGTACGTAGGAAATCACTTCCTAAACAATAGTTTTGTGGGAATATTTAGACGGTGATCCCTTGAAAGGTGAGCTAAACCTGTCAAGTAAGGTAACCCGATCTAACCCTATAACCAAACCACAACCCTAATCTGTTGTTGTTTGCCATGCTGGACAATTAAGTATACGCTCCCAAATCCGTAGGAGGGTCGTCACGGCGATAGTACTATCCGTATACTCAGTGGCTAGAGTCACCTAGCTAATGGTTATAGTCTGTAGCCATAAGGTCTTTTATGCACTACATCGTTCAGCCTAGATCTGTACCAAGATTCGTTGTCTAAATTCCCAAAATAGTATGAAAACATTTCATAAATCATAGTTCAAGTAGTTGTGTGAAATACCCTTTCACAAACAGTCACATATGAAATACCCTTTCATAAACAATCAAGTAAATACATACAGTATTTAAAGCAGTTGTCGCATGCAGTTATACATACGATTTCTATGTTTTCCACCCCGAGTTTTAAAAGCATTAAAACAGTGAAAAGGGGTTTGTGAACTCACAGTAGGTGCTCGGATGTGAATGCTAGCGAGATAAGATAGCGTAGCCCAAACGTAGTCAACCTATACACAATAATGTATTAACCATAAGTACTTTATTCACTTATGTTAATAATTTGTTTGTTTGAAGAATTTATCTATTTCTTAAGTTTGTATAGGTCGTTGATGATTGTTGTTGAAAATAAATAATATTTTCCAAGTTGTGTTCATTTGTCGAGTCATTCGAATGTGTAAGCATATATACATATATACTTATATAGTTGCATATATATATATATTGTTCGTTATTTCGTTCACATATATCTCAATATATATGAATCATTTATGTATATTGTTTGTCGTTTAAGTTTCAAAATCACTAGTCTTATTTGTCCCATATAATATACGTCTTGTCCCAAATGTGTATATATACCAATAGGTTCATTCCACATTCGTAGGTATGTATATATATATATATATATATATATATATATATATATATATATGTCCTTTTGTAATTACGTTCCAAATCAGTTCTAAATCCCACTCGATAAATGTACGTATTTAATTTTTGCTCTAATGGCCCATTTGTTTGTTTATATAACCCGATCCAATTAATTTAAACGTATAATCCATTAATCGTCCGGCCCAAATCACGAAGCCTAGTTCACAGCCCAGCCCAGCCGATCGGCTTGGGCCAGCCGTTCGGCTTGGCCAGCCGTTCGGCTTGGGCCTTCAGCCGTTCGGCTGTTGGCCTCGGCCCAGTCCAATCCGCTCGGCCCAAATTATTTAGTCCGTTTATTAGTTTTGGCCCAAGCCCAAGTCACGGTCCAACTTGAAGCCCAATAGACCCTTAGCCCGCATACAGCCGATCGGCTTTGGGCTCTTAGCCGATCGGTTTGGGTTAGCCGATCGGTTTGAGATTAGCCGATCGGCTTGTTGTTCCAGACAGCAGCTCTGTCTCGTTTTCTTGTTTTTGATCACGAATTCGACATATTTTTAAGCTAAGTTTCGAATGGTACAAGCTTATATATGTTACATGACATCAATATATCACTTTGCATCGCATTTATAACAACTTTTACATGTTAAATTCTTGATTTATAGTTTTTGGTTCAAAAACCATTTTCAACATTTAAGCTTCAATCCTTCAAATTTGTTGTTTATATACATAGATTGTGATGTTTAAACATGTTATATAACGAATTTAAAGCTTAGAAATCGAAGAAATCAAAATTTCCTTACAAAGATTTGAAGGTGGTGATGATGACCGTGAATGATGATGATGAAGAAATGATCTGGTTTTGCCCCACTTCTACTAGCTGCTGCTGTTACTACTCCCTGATATTGTTAATAATTTAGAGAAAAAGAAAATGAGGATTTTGGATGTGTTGTGTGTGTGTTCTGCCGAAGATCACAGAAATATGGGAGGGAGTATGGTTTTAAAAACCATCAGTCTCTGCATTATTGTAGGTTGGTGGGATTTTTGTCCCACCAATCTCGAGTACGGGTATAATTATAGCAATATAAAATTTAACATTTTATATTTTTATTTTGTAGATGCTCTCCTGGTTCGTAATATATTTTCAGAATAATGAGGTTATCATTATTTTTGATAGTTGTACATTTTTGTACATTTTACTGCGCGCAGTTAATTGAGCGCCAATTTTCAGTAAATTTAGGATTTCATATTTTGAAGTAATGTTCTAACTTCTTCCAAATGAACGAGAAAATTTGCATTTTTATGATTTGACGTCGTATGCGCGTTTTAGAATTGTTTCTGTTCGTGTTATAATACGTTTTATGTTAAACGTATATTAGAACCACTTTATCTATATGTTATAGATATATAAATACTCGTAATTAATAATCGAATTATTAATTATATATTTTGTCACCAACTTTCGTTATTTATTTTGTCGGGTTCGTTCCGATACGTTTGTACGTAATTTATAAATAACTACGTATCATGTAATACTTTTGTTATTATTGTTTAGGGCTCGCTAGACTGACATCACATCATAAGTTTAGTTTAAAACAATCGCAGGGAATTAGCGTAAGAAATGCACGTAATTAAGTATAATTATATACCTAATTTGGAGGAGTGTCACATTCTCCCCCCGTTAGTGAAATCTCGTCCCGAGATTTAAGTTGAGCCGTGAGTCTCGGTCACGCTCTCAAATAGGTTGGGGTATTTCTTTCGCATTTCGTCCTCTCGTTCCCAGGTAAACTCCGGGCCATGTTTCGAGTTCCAACGAACTTTAACCAGTTTGATTCGTTTGTGTCGAAGTTTCTGCGTTTTAGAATCCATAACTTCAACAGGTTCCTCCACAAAGTTAAGTTTTGAGTCAATGAAGACTTCGTCAGGAGGAAGGATAAGTGTTTCGTCAGAAAGACACTTTTTGAGGTTGCTAATGTGGAAAGTATCGTGTATGCTACTAAGCTCTTGCGGTAGTTTAAGCTTGTAAGCGACGGGACCAACCCTAGCAAGGATTTCAAATGGTCCGATGTATGGTGGGTTCAGCTTTCCTCGTTTGCCAAATCGTGCTACTCCTTTCCAGGGAGATACCTTGAGTAGGACTTTGTCTCCTACTTGGAACTCAAGAGGTTTACGGCGGTTATCAGCGTAACTCTTTTGTCGATCTCGTGCCGCTTTCAGTCGGCTCAATACTTGAGTTATTTTGTCAGTGGTTTCCTGAACAAGTTCGGGTCCAGATAGTTGTCTGTCGTCCAACTCTGCCCAACAGAGTGGTGATCGGCACTTGCGTCCATATAACGCCTCAAAAGGTGCCATCTGTATACTCGTGTGATAACTATTGTTGTAAGAAAATTCAGCTAGAGGTAGGTGAGTGTCCCAGTTACCTCCAAAGTCTATCACACATGCTCGCAACAAGTCTTCGAGCGTCTGTATCGTTCGCTCACTTTGGCCGTCAGTCTGCGGGTGGTAGGCAGTACTCATATCAAGTCGAGTTCCCAATGCCTGTTGTAACGTTTGCCAAAAGCGAGAAGTGAATCGTGCATCTCTATCAGAGATGATGGATAGTGGCACTCCATGCCGAGAAACAATCTCTTTAATATAGATTTTTGCTAGTTTCTCCATTCCATCCGTTTCTTTAATAGCAAGAAAGTGGGCTGATTTCGTCAGTCGATCGACAATCGCCCATATGGTATTTGCTCCAGATGCCGTTCTAGGTAACTTCGTAATGAAGTCCATTGTTATTTGCTCCCATTTCCACTTGGGCAGTTCAGGTTGTTGCAAAAGTCCAGACGGCTTTTGGTATTCCACCTTTACCTTCGAGCAAGTTAAGCATTTGCTCACGTAGGTGGCGATGTCACGTTTCATTCCAGGCCACCAGTAGAAGCCCTTCAAGTCATGGTACATCTTGTCTGCACCAGGATGTATCGAGTAGTTGGACTTGTGTGCCTCGTCCAAAATCAGCTTGCGTAACTCATCTACGCATGGTACCCAAATTCGGTTCATGAAGTACAACACTCCGTTGTCCTTTTTCTCTAATTGTTTTTCCATCCCCTTCAAGGATTCATCCTTAAGACGTTCGGTAGTGAAAGCAGTTTCTTGTGCATCGCGAATTTGAGTAATGAGATTCGAGTGGATTGTCAATCCCAAAGCTCGAACTCTTCGAGGTTTGATTCGTTCCTTACGACTCAGGGCATCTGCTACTACGTTAGCTTTACCCGGGTGATACTTTATTTCACAGTCGTAATCGTTAAGTAATTCGACCCAACGTCGTTGTCTCATGTTAAGTTCTTTTTGGTCGAATATATGTTGTAGGCTCTTATGATCAGTGAAGATCGTACACTTTGTACCGTATAGGTAGTGTCTCCAGATCTTCAGTGCAAAAACAATGGCTCCCAATTCCAAATCATGAGTCGTATAGTTTTTCTCATGCACTTTTAGTTGTCGTGATGCATAAGCAATGACCTTTTCGTTTTGCATCAGTACGCAACCCAATCCCTGATGCGATGCATCACAGTAAACAACAAAGTTATCTACTCCTTCGGGTAGTGATAATATGGGTGCGCTGCTCAGTTTCTGTTTCAATAGTTGGAATGCATTCTCTTGCTTCTCATTCCACTCAAATTTCTTGTCTTTTTGAGTTAATGTGGTAAGTGGTTGGGCTATCTTTGAAAAGTTTGCGATGAATCGCCTGTAATAGCCAGCTAGACCAAGAAATTGTCGTACTTCAGTTGGGGTTTTCGGTGCTTCCCAGTTGTTGATTGCCTCAATTTTGGATGGGTCCACGTGAATCCCCTTGTCATTTATCACATGACCAAGGAATTGAACCTCTCGTATCCAAAATTCGCATTTAGAGAACTTTGCATAAAGCTTCTCTTTTTGTAGTAGTTCGAGGACAAGCTTCAGATGTTGCTCGTGATCTTCTTTCGTTTGTGAGTATACCAAGATGTCGTCAATAAACACAATGATGAATTTATCCAAATAGGGTTTGCACACTCTGTTCATCAAATCCATGAATACTGCTGGTGCGTTGGTCAGCCCAAAAGGCATGACTAGAAACTCGTAGTGACCGTAACGTGTCCTAAAAGCAGTTTTCGGTACATCCTCTTCTCGTACCTTAAGTTGATGGTAACCAGATAGTAGGTCAATCTTTGAATAATAACTCGACCCTTGCAATTGATCAAACAGATCGTCAATGCGTGGTAATGGGTATCTGTTCTTGATAGTTACCTTGTTCAGTTCTCGATAATCGATGCACATCCGCATAGATCCATCCTTTTTCTTAACAAACAAAACCGGAGCTCCCCAAGGGGAAAAGCTCGGTCGAATGAATCCCAAGTCTAGAAGTTCTTGTAGTTGCGTAGACAGCTCTTGCATTTCAGAGGGAGCTAGACGATAAGGTGCTCGTGCGATAGGTGCGGCTCCTGGCACCAGGTCAATGTGAAACTCAATTTGTCGTTGTAACACCTGCTAAATTAGGATAATTATTTATGCCTAATTGATTGTAACTAGTTGTAATTAGTAGGTAATAGGACTAATTGCAGACTCTATTTGTATATATATATAAGGTGAATTATATATATATGTGTGTACTTACGCGATTTGGATTAATCGTACGAATTAACCGGGCGGAGTCCGACACAGTTACTTGGACGTTGGTGACAGAAACTTACCTAAATAATGAGAACGTATTTTATTATGTAAAATACACAGCGAACAAACATTATTTATAATACCACGACGACAATTTAAATAATTTAACGAATACGTATTAAACGCGAGTTAAGAATTTTAATACTTCGACAAATTGCTTTTATAATTAATTTCAAGGAATTTCATTAAAATATTCCCGTCATCTTTTAAAAATATAACCGCTTGATTTAACGCCTAAACGACGGAGGAAACGAACACCGCACGGGGTGCGGGGACCGGAAAATGGGAGGATAACCTCCCATTTCCCCACCTTCTCTTTCATTTCCACTTCTATTTTCTCTCTCTCTCTTTCTTTTACTTTCAAACCACCAAACCAATTTCATCACTAAAATCGCAAAATAACACCACGAAACCTCGCCGAATCATACCACTCTTTTGGAGAAAAGTGACCACGACAACACGATCTACAATCCTATCTTTCCGGAATTTCATTTCGGCAAGTTGTAAGTTCCCGACAAAACCCAAAACTCTCCGTTTTTACTCATTTTTACGTTTTTATGGTTTATATATGCTTAATATGTCCAAAAATGGGTTGGGTAAAAGATTTGGACCAAACGGAAGCTTTTCGACCGATTTTCCGGCCACCAAATTCCGATCAGACCGCTACGTCGCAGAGACGCTGGACTATCTGCGACGTAGCTCAAAACGTCGCATTTTGTGGCCAACGTCGCATTTAGCGACGTCGCGGCCTACGTCGCACAAAAATCCCAACGTCGCACTAGCGACGCAGCCTATTACGTCGCATTAACTTGCGGACGTCGCACATAGCGACGTAGACTTTTACGTCGCAAACCGAATCTACGTCGCATTGATTTGCGAAGGTCGCATCATGCGACGTACCTCCCTGCGTCGCACCCTACGTCGCATGCTACGTCGCATGCTACGTCGCACAAACCAGAACCTTGAAAAGTCGGATTTTACTAAGTGTCGAACTTACACAACTTCAAATACTTATGTTATACGACTTAACAAACGTCATAGAACATACTTTCTATTACAATTACACTAAATTGCGTTGTAAATGATAACACTTTGAATCATTATTACCTACCGTCACCAACGGGCCATATTTGTTTTCAAACTACAAACGGATTACTAAACAAACACTTGGACATAATGAGTTGTGTAAACAACTAGCCTAGATGGTCTTGCGAGACATCTACTTACTTAACTTTATATGTTTAGGCATTTGAAGGTTACGGGTTCGAAGAACCTACGGTTGATATTAATTACTCGTTTATTGATATAAACGTACTTGCAAAGACTCAGGTGAGTCTTACGGCCCCACTTTTTACTGTTTTATCTTATTGGGGGAGATACATGCTACTGATTTTTCCTGAACACAAGTACTAAACTGATTTCTATACCAAACGGAATTGCATGAGTTAATTACTATTTACAGAAGTCTCTCCATCATATATCGTTAGTTATGGACTTAAGCGCGAACAGTAGTTAATGGATCCATTAGGGAAATGACCCTCCCCACCCGGGGCAGTAGCGCTGCTACGTACCGATTTACACGTATAAACGGGTGACAACTTATTCGTTACTGATGCTTGCTCACTTACGAGCATGTCACGGGAGCAAACATATTAATTACGGGTTAAGCTTCGATTATGAGCCTCATGGCAACGGTATAAACTTATTTATTTACATTTGCTGGATTGCAAATACTGATTTTACGATTGCTGGATTGAAATGGCTGATTTTACGCCTACGGGCACTACTAATGAAATCTCGTGTTCAAAGCCGATATTATTTACAAACCTGTGAGATTCACCAACCTTTTTGGTTGACACTTTTTAGCATGTTTTCTCAGGTACCCGGATGGAGTAGGATTACTCCAGGATTTTAGCTAGAGTTGCATGATTTCAACACAACTGCATTAACGGAGATTCTTAGCATTATCTTTTGTAGATTACGATTATGTAATAGAATCTCCCGCTATACGCGTGGACTCTAGGGGAAACTACATTTTGTATACGAAAACACTAAGTTTTCAAACATTATATCTATGGAATGTAACTAAATTACAAAACGTCTCATTTAGAGGTCGTTTGCTGTATATCTTGTGCTTTGATATTTAATTAGTAACACCCCAAATCATGCTTCCGCAAAACAGCGAATTTCGGGGGTGTTACAGATTGGTATCAGAGCCTAAGGTTATAGTGAACTAGGTTGCATTTAGTGGGCCTAGACTATGACCATTAGGCAGTATTTCCTTATTAGGCATGATTGGTTCAGGAATTACATCATACGACTTTAATTTAACATAGCCTGATCAACTATGTACAATTAAGGAAAGATGATGTGAGGTCTGAAATGGTTATGTCAAACAGGAATGCGTTAGTAGACTCTGACCACGAGAGAACCGAGACTCTTACTTGTTATGTGCTAGACATACGCTAGGCTATTATGTGATATACGAGTATATACATACATAGGCCTCACTCACTGACTATGCTACTAAGCTATTATACATTGAATATATATGAATAGGCCTCGCACGTAAACACACTCGCTATAGAGATAGCCGACGTTTCTCTGGTGACACTTACAAATTTCTCTCAGCGGTTTGCACCGACCATGACAGCCTTGATTACCGTCACACCACCTTGTGGCGCACTCTAATGATTTTATGAAAATCACATCTAACACCCGGAAGCAACGTACTTCCAAGGACTAAAATCCTCTCTCTGTCATTTCTATAGAACTCAAAGCCGCGAATTCCCAAATGGACGACTACGTGTCTGATAGTGACCAGGTCCACGAGGAACAAATCCAGTACACGTATATCGATGAGGACATCGTACCAGAAGAAGAAATCATGCTGGAGGGAAACGAAAATCAGAATTTCGGAATGACTGGCATCGACATAGAAGAATATGAGAGAGTGCGAGATCAGGCTGTGGGACTAGACGGCCGAAATTGGGCACTTAAGCGTAAGTGCATGGACTATGAACAAAAATTGAGGATCTCAAATCGATCTGTCCCTACACGAATCAAAGATAAGATCCGTTACTGGAAGAAAGTGGCCATCAACCTAACCCGTAGGACCAAAACATGGATCAAACGTTTGGGCAGGAAGTCAAAGGAGGAGACTAGGTACCGCTCCACGACTCAAAGATACAGGGACATGCTTGAGGCACGCTACCACCCACACGACCTGAACCTGGAATCGGAAGACGAATCCGAAGGCCAGGAACCCTAACTAAGAAGGAATCAATCGACTAGCAAACTGTGGACCGCCTTGTCACGCTAATGGAACCAATTAATCTACATTAAGATTAGTGTAGTTTTTGTCTGTAATCTATCTCGTAATCTAGGGACTATCTAGCACTACTCTATAAACTAGTCGGATGTAACCATTCCCGACACCTTTTGTAATATCTCTGTAAGATGTAACTTTTGAACTCACTTTGTCTATCAGATATCCTTTGTTATCTCAACTCACATTAATTGTCATTTTCCATGTTGATGTTATGTATTACTGCTTTTATACATGTACATCTGTGACAATTACCAGCTCATACAAAATCTCATGTATCTTCATTTCTTTTATTGAAGAATCATGCCGCCAAAGACACGACCGTACACCGATGCCCAGATCACCTCCCTTATAACCCAGGCTGTTACTGAAGCCTTGGCTCGGAATACTCCACCAAATTCCTCGAGAAACAGCGATGCCGCTGAAACCACTACTGCTAAACCTTGTTCTTACAAGGACTTCCAGAACTGCAAACCTCTAAACTTTGCAGGTACCGAGGGAGCTATCGGTCTAGTACGCTGGATCGAGAAAGTTGAGTCTGTATTTCTTATCTGCAATTGCGCGGAGGGAGATAAGGTTAAGTTCTCCGTTAGTACTTTTACTGACACCGCACTCACCTGGTGGAACACTTATGCCCAGACTGTGAGTGTTGCTACTGCTTACCAACTCCCGTGGGAGGAGTTGAAGAAGATGTTGAGGGGCGAGTATTGCCCCAGGGATGAATTGAAACAACTAGAAGTGGAATTTTGGAACCATAAGATGCAAGGTAATGATATCACCGGCTACACCAACCGTTTCCACCAACTGGCACTTCTGTGCCCAACCATGGTCGATCCTGAGTACAAGAGGATCGAGAAATTTGTTGATGGTCTTCCTGAGAGACTCCAAGATCTGGTAACTTCTTCCAAACCGGGTACAATTCAGAGCGCCATCCGTATGGCCCATGAACTAACGGCAAATTCTGTCCGCCGTGGTACAACTTCAACCCCATCTGCAAACAACAAACGCAAGTGGGAAGGTAACCCCAACTCATCCAACCAAACCTCCAACAAAAAGCCTGAGTACATTAAGGCTTATTCATCTGGAACTTCGGAGAAGAAAGGGTACAGCGGGAGCAGACCCTACTGTCCCAAATGCAACCGCCACCATGACGGTTCTTGCCCTTGCTCCAACTGCAAGCGGTTCGGGCATCTAGCCAAGGATTGTCGAACCAACATTCCCACCCCCAACACTAATGCACCAAAGGCCTGCTTTGGGTGCGGAAATACAGGGCATTTCAAGAAAGATTGCCCAAAGCTGAAAAACAACAACAACCCTGTTCGCGGCAGATCATTCGTTATCAAGGCTGGGGAAGCCAGACAAGACCCGAACGTCGTGACGGGTACGTTCCTTCTCAACGACCTTACTGCTTCTGTGTTATTTGATACCGGTGCCGATAGAAGCTTCATTTCTAAGAAATTTAGCCATTTACTTGATATAACTCCCACTGCCTTAGATGCTAAATACATTGTTGAATTAGCTAATGGCAAACTGATTGAGACTGATAGTATCATACACAACTGTACACTTAACCTCACGAACGAAACGTTTTCCATTGATTTAATCCCTGTCGAGATCGGCAGCTTCGATATTATTGTCGGTATGGATTGGTTATCCAAGCACCGAGCTGAAATCATCTGTCATGACAAACTCGTTCGCATACCTCTTGTCTCCGGTAGAACCTTAGTCCTACAAGGGGAGACCGGCAGACGGAATCTGAATATTGTCTCCTGTCTAAAAACGAAAAAATATCTACGAAAAGGGTATCAAGCCATCCTCGCACATGTAACGGAGAAGAAGTCGGAGGAGAAGCGACTTGAGGATGTTCCGATCGTACGGGATTTTCCGGAAGTCTTTCCTGAAGACTTGCCCGGACTTCCGCCACCTAGACAAGTTGAATTTCAAATCGAACTTGTGCCCGGAGCTGCACCCGTGGCACGAGCCCCTTACCGTTTAGCACCATCCGAAATGCAGGAGTTGTCTAACCAACTACAGGAACTCCTGGACAGAGGATTCATTCGACCAAGTTCCTCACCTTGGGGAGCTCCGGTCTTATTCGTGAAAAAGAAAGATGGGTCTTTCCGCATGTGTATCGACTACCGAGAGCTGAATAAGCTAACCATAAAGAATCGGTACCCACTTCCTAGAATCGATGACCTATTTGACCAACTCCAGGGATCGAGTGTTTACTCGAAGATTGATCTACGGTCGGGTTATCATCAACTCCGAGTCCGTGACAATGATATTCCAAAGACAGCTTTCCGAACTCGTTATGGGCATTATGAATTCCAAGTGATGCCATTCGGGTTAACCAACGCACCGGCCGTATTCATGGACCTTATGAATCGGGTGTGCAAACCATATCTTGACAAATTCGTCATTGTGTTCATCGATGATATCCTGATTTACTCTCGTAACGAACAGGAACATGCTCAACATCTGAAAACCATTCTAGGACTTCTGAAACACGAAGAGTTATATGCCAAATTCTCTAAGTGTGAGTTCTGGATTCGAACCGTTCAATTCCTCGGGCACGTGATTGACAGCCAAGGAATTCATGTTGATCCCGCCAAGATTGAAGCAATCAAGGGCTGGGAGTCACCGACCACTCCAACCGAAGTGAGACAATTCTTAGGTCTTGCTGGTTATTATCGCCGATTCATCGAAAACTTTTCAAGAATAGCTGTTCCACTTACCACACTGACTCAGAAGGATAAGAAGTTCGATTGGACTGATAAACAAGAGTCAGCCTTCCAGCTATTGAAAAACAAACTTTGCAGTGCACCAATCTTGTCCTTACCCGAGGGCACCGACGATTTCGTAGTTTACTGCGACGCCTCACACCAGGGACTTGGTTGTGTGTTGATGCAACGGGAAAAAGTCATTGCCTATGCCTCTCGACAACTAAAAATTCACGAGAAAAACTATACGACCCACGACCTCGAGTTAGGTGCTGTGGTCTTCGCATTGAAAATCTGGAGACATTATCTCTATGGTACGAAAAGCACTATCTTTACCGATCACAAAAGTCTCCAACACATATTCGATCAGAAAGATCTAAACATGAGACAACGTCGCTGGGTTGAGTTGCTTAGTGACTATGACTGCGAGATCAAATACCATCCGGGCAAGGCTAACGTAGTTGCCGATGCCTTAAGCCGAAAAGAACGAGTGAAACCCCTTCGAGTCCGAGCACTTTCTATGACAATTCTTAACGAGCTCCCTGCTCAAATCCTTACCGCTCAACTTGAAGCACTCAACGATGAAAACTTGAAAAATGAAGCCTTGCGAGGCTTGGATAAACAATTCGAAATCAAACCCGATGGAACTCGATACTTCTCTAACCGGGTGTGGTTACCCAAATTCGGAAACTTGCTAGATTTGGTGATGACTGAAGCTCACAAATCTCGATACTCTATACATCCTGGTTCTGACAAGATGTATCGGGACATCAAAGGGTTGTATTGGTGGCCTAACATGAAAGCTGACATTGCCTTGTACGTCAGTAAATGCCTAACCTGTTCCAAAGTCAAGGCCGAGCACCAAAGACCCTCGGGGTTGCTTCAACAACCTGAAATTCCTCAATGGAAATGGGAACAGATTTCCATGGACTTCATTACCAAACTACCGAAAACTTCGAGTGGTTGCGATACCATTTGGGTGATCGTGGACCGTCTCACGAAATCTGCTCATTTTCTGGCCATCAAGGAAACCGACAAGATGGAGCGTCTGACTCGCATCTATGTCAAAGAAATCATCTCGCGACACGGTGTACCTATCTCGATCATCTCGGATAGGGACAGCCGTTTTACTTCAAACTTTTGGCAATCGCTACAGAAATCTCTTGGTACTCGTCTGGATATGAGTACTGCTTATCACCCGCAAACCGATGGCCAAAGCGAGCGAACTATTCAAACACTGGAGGATATGCTACGAGCCTGCGTAGTCGACTTCGGTACTTCTTGGGAAAATCATTTACCGTTGTGCGAGTTCTCGTACAACAACAGTTATCATACCAGCATAAAGGCTGCACCCTTCGAGGCACTTTACGGACGTAAGTGCCGATCACCTGTCTGTTGGACTGAGTTAGGAGAATCCCAACTCACGGGTCCAGAAATCATTCAAGAAACTACTGAGAAAATCGTTGGTATTCAAAACCGGCTGAAAGCCGCACGTGATCGTCAGAAAAGCTATGCTGACGTGAGACGCAAACACCTTGAGTTCCAGGTAGGAGACAAGGTACTTCTCAAAGTGGCACCATGGAAAGGTGTTATTCGATTCGGGAAACGAGGCAAACTAAATCCTAGATACATCGGACCATTCGAAATCCTTGAAAGGATTGGTCCAGTGGCCTATCGCCTGCAACTTCCTGCTGAACTTAGCAGCGTACACAACACATTCCACATTTCTAACTTGAAGAAATGTCTGTCTGACGAGACGCTGATTATACCGCTCGACGAAATTCAAATCGATGATAAACTTCATTTTGTCGAGAAACCTATGGAAATCATGGACCGAGAGGTCAAGCAATTGAAACAGAGTCGTATTCCCATAGTAAAAGTCAGGTGGAATTCTAGGCGCGGCCCTGAGTTCACCTGGGAACGGGAAGACCAAATGCGACAGAAATACCCACATCTCTTCCCAGACAACGCACCATCTGTGCACACGAACTAATTTCGGGACGAAATTTCTTTAACAAGGGGAGAATGTAACACCTGCTAAATTAGGATAATTATTTATGCCTAATTGATTGTAACTAGTTGTAATTAGTAGGTAATAGGACTAATTGCAGACTCTATTTGTATATATATATAAGGTGAATTATATATATATGTGTGTACTTACGCGATTTGGATTAATCGTACGAATTAACCGGGCGGAGTCCGACACAGTTACTTGGACGTTGGTGACAGAAACTTACCTAAATAATGAGAACGTATTTTATTATGTAAAATACACAGCGAACAAACATTATTTATAATACCACGACGACAATTTAAATAATTTAACGAATACGTATTAAACGCGAGTTAAGAATTTTAATACTTCGACAAATTGCTTTTATAATTAATTTCAAGGAATTTCATTAAAATATTCCCGTCATCTTTTAAAAATATAACCGCTTGATTTAACGCCTAAACGACGGAGGAAACGAACACCGCACGGGGTGCGGGGACCGGAAAATGGGAGGATAACCTCCCATTTCCCCACCTTCTCTTTCATTTCCACTTCTATTTTCTCTCTCTCTCTTTCTTTTACTTTCAAACCACCAAACCAATTTCATCACTAAAATCGCAAAATAACACCACGAAACCTCGCCGAATCATACCACTCTTTTGGAGAAAAGTGACCACGACAACACGATCTACAATCCTATCTTTCCGGAATTTCATTTCGGCAAGTTGTAAGTTCCCGACAAAACCCGAAACTCTCCGTTTTTACTCATTTTTATGTTTTTATGGTTTATATATGCTTAATATGTCCAAAAATGGGTTGGGTAAAAGATTTGGACCAAACGGAAGCTTTTCGACCGATTTTCCGGCCACCAAATTCCGATCAGACCGCTACGTCGCAGAGACGCTGGACTATCTGCGACGTAGCTCAAAACGTCGCATTTTGTGGCCAACGTCGCATTTAGCGACGTCGCGGCCTACGTCGCACAAAAATCCCAACGTCGCACTAGCGACGCAGCCTATTACGTCGCATTAACTTGCGGACGTCGCACATAGCGACGTAGACTTTTACGTCGCAAACCGAATCTACGTCGCATTGATTTGCGAAGGTCGCATCATGCGACGTACCTCCCTGCGTCGCACCCTACGTCGCATGCTACGTCGCATGCTACGTCGCACAAACCAGAACCTTGAAAAGTCGGATTTTACTAAGTGTCGAACTTACACAACTTCAAATACTTATGTTATACGACTTAACAAACGTCATAGAACATACTTTCTATTACAATTACACTAAATTGCGTTGTAAATGATAACACTTTGAATCATTATTACCTACCGTCACCAAAGGGCCATATTTGTTTTCAAACTACAAACGGATTACTAAACAAACACTTGGACATAATGAGTTGTGTAAACAACTAGCCTAGATGGTCTTGCGAGACATCTACTTACTTAACTTTATATGTTTAGGCATTTGAAGGTTACGGGTTCGAAGAACCTACGGTTGATATTAATTACTCGTTTATTGATATAAACGTACTTGCAAAGACTCAGGTGAGTCTTACGGCCCCACTTTTTACTGTTTTATCTTATTGGGGGAGATACATGCTACTGATTTTTCCTGAACACAAGTACTAAACTGATTTCTATACCAAACGGAATTGCATGAGTTAATTACTATTTACAGAAGTCTCTCCATCATATATCGTTAGTTATGGACTTAAGCGCGAACAGTAGTTAATGGATCCATTAGGGAAATGACCCTCCCCACCCGGGGCAGTAGCGCTGCTACGTACCGATTTACACGTATAAACGGGTGACAACTTATTCGTTACTGATGCTTGCTCACTTACGAGCATGTCACGGGAGCAAACATATTAATTACGGGTTAAGCTTCGATTATGAGCCTCATGGCAACGGTATAAACTTATTTATTTACATTTGCTGGATTGCAAATACTGATTTTACGATTGCTGGATTGAAATGGCTGATTTTACGCCTACGGGCACTACTAATGAAATCTCGTGTTCAAAGCCGATATTATTTACAAACCTGTGAGATTCACCAACCTTTTTGGTTGACACTTTTTAGCATGTTTTCTCAGGTACCCGGATGGAGTAGGATTACTCCAGGATTTTAGCTAGAGTTGCATGATTTCAACACAACTGCATTAACGGAGATTCTTAGCATTATCTTTTGTAGATTACGATTATGTAATAGAATCTCCCGCTATACGCGTGGACTCTAGGGGAAACTACATTTTGTATACGAAAACACTAAGTTTTCAAACATTATATCTATGGAATGTAACTAAATTACAAAACGTCTCATTTAGAGGTCGTTTGCTGTATATCTTGTGCTTTGATATTTAATTAGTAACACCCCAAATCATGCTTCCGCAAAACAGCGAATTTCGGGGGTGTTACAGTCGTGGGGGTGGCAATCCCGGCAACTCATCAGGAAATACTCCTGGATAGTCGCGTACAATGGGCACATCGTCTATACGTCGCTCCTCAGTTTTCTTTTCTACAATGTGTGCCAAAAATGCTTGGTACCCCTTTCGGAGATACTTACTGGCCTTCAAGCACGAAATCATTTTTGTGGTACTTTTTCGTTTCTCACCTTGAACCACAAGTGTTTCTCCTGTTGACAGTGGTAATCGTACCAGTTTATCATGACATATGATCTCAGCGCGGTTCTTAGATAACCAATCCATACCGACTACAGCGTCAAAACTTCCCAACTTAACCGGTAGTAAGTCTATTTCGAAGAGATGACCTTCTAACTCCAAGGTACATCCCGGTACTATTTCTCCTGATTCGATTAACTCACCATCGGCTAATTCTATGGTATACTTGTTGTCTAACTTACGGGATTCAAGTTCTAATAGTGGTCTAAATTCAGTAGACACAAAACTTAAATCAGCACCCGAATCAATTAACACAGAGGCATAATGATTGTTTACAAGAAACGTACCAGTGACGGTGTTAGGGTCCTGGCGTGCCTCTTGTGCCCCGATCACGAATGCCCTTCCTTGAGCCGGTTGGTTGTTGATGTTGTTGGCTCGGTTATTGTTGTTACCGCGGTTGTTGTTGTTGAGCTTAGGGCATCGGTTACGGTAGTGTCCTTGCTCACCACATTCAAAACATCCCTGGTTTTGACGCTCAGTGTTTGCTCGTGGGGGAGGGTTAGTTTTGCATTCTCGGGTTCTATGTCCCCATGCCCTACAGTTTCCACAATACCCACACCCACCTTCGTGGTGTCGGTTACACTTACCACATTTGGGTTTGTTACCCAGGTATGGTTTCGATTCGGTGGTAGTGGCAACATATGCTTTCGCATTTCCAGAAGATTTCTTGTTCTGCTGACCCTGACGATCAGTACCACTACCGTTCCACTTTCGCTTTGCACCACCAGAACTACTAACATCAGTACTGTTCGGTTCACCTTTTCCCGACACAGCTTTCTTAGTCAGATTTCCCATCCTGACTTCCTCCTCGGTCAAACTTTGTGCTAGAGTAACAGCACTCCTGAATGAGTCCGGTTTAGATGATGTTACCAGACTGCGGATTTGCGGTACCAGACCGTATATGTAGCGCTCGATACGCTTATACTCAGGTGTCACCATGTGTGGCACTAGACGTGCAAGTTCCTGAAACTTAGTGGTGTACCCAGTAATATCAGCACCAATCATGGTGATGTTCCACAACTCTGTTTCTATTTTCTGCATCTCACTGCGAGGGCAGAATTCCTCCAACATCAGATTCTTAAATGTTCCCCATGACATTGAATAAGCAGCTGGTCGACCAAGTGATTGGATCTGACTGTTCCACCAAGTGAGCGCTTTGTCAGCCAAAGTGCAAGCAGCATACTTCACCATACAGTCAGGTGAACAGTCACTAATATCCAATACCGACTCAGTTTTCTCTATCCAGTGAATCATACCAATTGCACCCTCGGTGCCACGAAAAGAAATCGGCTTACAAGCCTGAAATGTTTTGTATGAACACCCTCGGCTAGTATTCACGAGTGTCTCAGTATTAACAGGGGTAGATCCACTGTTGTTAGCTCCAGGTTCACGACTACGGCTTGCCTCATATTCAGCAATACCTTCAGCTATTCTTCGTGCGATCATTTGTTCAGTGGTTTCGGTGGGTGGTGGTGGTGGAGGCGTAGTCGTCTTTTGACTTGTTCTAGTGACTCGTCGTTTGGGAGGCATGATTCAGCTCTGCGATGAATAAAATGCAGAGTGTTAATGTTGAGGTATTGAATGTGAATAGATCAAAGATTCACATTTAATAGAAATGAATGACATGAAAAGATGAATGAATAGAATTTTACAACACGTGCCATACAACTTTGAAACACCCACATGTATCTAGCATAATATAATCACGTTGGCCAGGCGTCATTATATAATGTCCAATACATATTTCTTTTCATTGTCGTTTAACACTGTAAATTTTAGAGGTTCTCAAGAATAATCAATCATCAAGCTGTAAAATGTTTCAGGGTTTACAAGAGTTGGTCACAAAGTGTCGATAAAGTATAGGTTTAATCACAAGTCGACAGTTGTAAGATGAAATAACATGGTTGATAATAAGCATAATGAACACGAGATGTAAACCAAGCATACATTATATATTAAAGATCAAAACGCTGTTACATGAGTTTAGTACAAAATGAGATGGGATTTCTAATATACCCATCTATGGTTAGCGTTATACAAAAGATGATGGGTTTCCTATACATATACCCATTTTACTAACAAAGTTTCATCCAACATACAGCTAGTCCATAACGAATACATACATATATTTCCCCAAAAGTAATAGTCTAATATGGTGTAGGCACAACCGCCATACACAGACCTAACGGAACCAGGGTAAATACATCCTAACCGCAACCATCACTGCTGCAGTCATCACACAAACACTAGCTACAATCTCTGACACCCTAGCACGCCTCTCTAAAGCTGCAACGCGTGCACGGGTGGATGCTAGACTCTGCCAGTCTGTCTGACGGTGAGTCTCCACAAAATCCATCCTTTGATGGAGCATAGCCATATCCATGTCAGTGCGGGAGGCATCACTCAGTAGCTCCATCAAATCTCTGCTCCTGCTAGATGATATCCTAAACATGGTGTGGACCACAGCCACAAGGGTAGGCACAGTGAGCTCCAGAGGCTCACCAGTGAGATATGCAGATGGTGGTGAGTGGGAGGACTCTCCAAACTCAAAGGTCGAGGGAATACCCTCTAGTGATCTCCATTCTCTCAATACTCGAGGCATCCAGTCCAGATGAGAAGGTCGGAGCCTCTTCTGTGGCGGCTCGACAACTGGAACCTCAGACTCAGTCACTGGCGCCTTATCGCGCGGCGCGAGTGGTCCCCTGGAAAAATCCCGAACACAGATCCTAGCTGTCATCCGATGTACAGGTACACGAGAGGTACTCGCAACAGGTGGTGTAGGGGTAGGAGTGACCACAGGTGCGGTCGGAGGTGGTACTAAGTAAGCATCACTAGTGTCATCAGACATAGCTCTCACATGAACTGATGACTCATCCCCTACTGTAATCGCGGGACCCTCAAAAGTAGCCTCGGTCGGCTCTTCATCCGAAGCGTAAACATGGTAATGTGATTGACTAGACATACTGTGACAAAAGAAATGGAGTGTGGCGTGTCAGTCGTATGTTAGTTGTATGCAAAGTATGTATGCATGAATGCACAAATGTTCTAGCCAAGGCTATAGTCTAGGTCTCTAAGGTTTTCAGTCACCTAAAGACTTCTAGTTCGCTATAACCAATGGCTCTGATACCAAGTCTGTCACACCCCGCCAAACGGTAATTACAATTACGTAGAGTGATTTGCGGAAGCTTAGTGACGTGGCGGGGGTGCGAGCAGTAAAACAACCAACAGTTACATACATACTCAGAGCATATGATTATCGCAGAACGAAATAGATTAAGATGCCATTAGTTAAAGTTTTACAAATGATTACCACTTGAGAAGTGATAACAGTAATATTAGTAGTTGAAATCAGTATTTCATAAAATACATAATATCAAAAGTAGATTTCATAGGTATGACTGCAATAATTGCAGTTATACAGAGGAAATCCAAGTGTCCCAAAAGTAGTGGCATCCTAACAAGTCCAGGGTAGTCCGTCCTGATAATGCATGCAGATCTTACTTACGCTGCTAATTCCCTGAAAAACATAGAGTAAAACGTCAACAAAATTGTTGAGTGAATTCACAAGTTTATTCGTTATGTAGGAAACACAAGTTAAACATTTAAGAATAACATTTCCAATAAGTGTTGTTCATCAAGTAGGAAACACAAGTTATTAACAAATAACATTTCCCAAATCAGTTGTAGTTGTAATAGGAAACACGTGTTATTTCAATCAAGAGATAACATTTCCTAATTCAGTCATTAGTAGGAAACACATGTTAACCTAGATAAAGATTAACATTTCCAAATCAGTGTACGTAGGAAATCACTTCCTAAACAATAGTTTTGTGGGAATATTTAGACGGTGATCCCTTGAAAGGTGAGCTAAACCTGTCAAGTAAGGTAACCCGATCTAACCCTATAACCAAACCACAACCCTAATCTGTTGTTGTTTGCCATGCTGGACAATTAAGTATACGCTCCCAAATCCGTAGGAGGGTCGTCACGGCGATAGTACTATCCGTATACTCAGTGGCTAGAGTCACCTAGCTAATGGTTATAGTCTGTAGCCATAAGGTCTTTTATGCACTACATCGTTCAGCCTAGATCTGTACCAAGATTCGTTGTCTAAATTCCCAAAATAGTATGAAAACATTTCATAAATCATAGTTCAAGTAGTTGTGTGAAATACCCTTTCACAAACAGTCACATATGAAATACCCTTTCATAAACAATCAAGTAAATACATACAGTATTTAAAGCAGTTGTCGCATGCAGTTATACATACGATTTCTATGTTTTCCACCCCGAGTTTTAAAAGCATTAAAACAGTGAAAAGGGGTTTGTGAACTCACAGTAGGTGCTCGGATGTGAATGCTAGCGAGATAAGATAGCGTAGCCCAAACGTAGTCAACCTATACACAATAATGTATTAACCATAAGTACTTTATTCACTTATGTTAATAATTTGTTTGTTTGAAGAATTTATCTATTTCTTAAGTTTGTATAGGTCGTT
This sequence comes from Helichrysum umbraculigerum, assembly GCA_949592205.1. NCBI lineage: Eukaryota > Viridiplantae > Streptophyta > Magnoliopsida > Asterales > Asteraceae > Helichrysum > Helichrysum umbraculigerum. The sequence continues at coordinate 5,938,797 of CATIUR010000004.1, read as the reverse complement.
GATGATTGTTGTTGAAAATAAATAATATTTTCCAAGTTGTGTTCATTTGTCGAGTCATTCGAATGTGTAAGCATATATACATATATACTTATATAGTTGCATATATATATATATTGTTCGTTATTTCGTTCACATATATCTCAATATATATGAATCATTTATGTATATTGTTTGTCGTTTAAGTTTCAAAATCACTAGTCTTATTTGTCCCATATAATATACGTCTTGTCCCAAATGTGTATATATACCAATAGGTTCATTCCACATTCGTAGGTATGTATATATATATATATATATATATATATATATATATATATATATATATATGTCCTTTTGTAATTACGTTCCAAATCAGTTCTAAATCCCACTCGATAAATGTACGTATTTAATTTTTGCTCTAATGGCCCATTTGTTTGTTTATATAACCCGATCCAATTAATTTAAACGTATAATCCATTAATCGTCCGGCCCAAATCACGAAGCCTAGTTCACAGCCCAGCCCAGCCGATCGGCTTGGGCCAGCCGTTCGGCTTGGCCAGCCGTTCGGCTTGGGCCTTCAGCCGTTCGGCTGTTGGCCTCGGCCCAGTCCAATCCGCTCGGCCCAAATTATTTAGTCCGTTTATTAGTTTTGGCCCAAGCCCAAGTCACGGTCCAACTTGAAGCCCAATAGACCCTTAGCCCGCATACAGCCGATCGGCTTTGGGCTCTTAGCCGATCGGTTTGGGTTAGCCGATCGGTTTGAGATTAGCCGATCGGCTTGTTGTTCCAGACAGCAGCTCTGTCTCGTTTTCTTGTTTTTGATCACGAATTCGACATATTTTTAAGCTAAGTTTCGAATGGTACAAGCTTATATATGTTACATGACATCAATATATCACTTTGCATCGCATTTATAACAACTTTTACATGTTAAATTCTTGATTTATAGTTTTTGGTTCAAAAACCATTTTCAACATTTAAGCTTCAATCCTTCAAATTTGTTGTTTATATACATAGATTGTGATGTTTAAACATGTTATATAACGAATTTAAAGCTTAGAAATCGAAGAAATCAAAATTTCCTTACAAAGATTTGAAGGTGGTGATGATGACCGTGAATGATGATGATGAAGAAATGATCTGGTTTTGCCCCACTTCTACTAGCTGCTGCTGTTACTACTCCCTGATCTTGTTAATAATTTAGAGAAAAAGAAAATGAGGATTTTGGATGTGTTGTGTGTGTGTTCTGCCGAAGATCACAGAAATATGGGAGGGAGTATGGTTTTAAAAACCATCAGTCTCTGCATTATTGTAGGTTGGTGGGATTTTTGTCCCACCAATCTCGAGTACGGGTATAATTATAGCAATATAAAATTTAACATTTTATATTTTTATTTTGTAGATGCTCTCCTGGTTCGTAATATATTTTCAGAATAATGAGGTTATCATTATTTTTGATAGTTGTACATTTTTGTACATTTTACTGCGCGCAGTTAATTGAGCGCCAATTTTCAGTAAATTTAGGATTTCATATTTTGAAGTAATGTTCTAACTTCTTCCAAATGAACGAGAAAATTTGCATTTTTATGATTTGACGTCGTATGCGCGTTTTAGAATTGTTTCTGTTCGTGTTATAATACGTTTTATGTTAAACGTATATTAGAACCACTTTATCTATATGTTATAGATATATAAATACTCGTAATTAATAATCGAATTATTAATTATATATTTTGTCACCAACTTTCGTTATTTATTTTGTCGGGTTCGTTTCGATACGTTTGTACGTAATTTATAAATAACTACGTATCATGTAATACTTTTGTTATCATTGTTTAGGGCTCGCTAGACTGACATCACATCATAAGTTTAGTTTAAAACAATCGCAGGGAATTAGCGTAAGAAATGCATGTAATTAAGTATAATTATATACCTAATTTGGAGGAGTGTCACAATATTTATCACGTACTTTATGAGTGATGACTTGATTAGTATCTTACGAGTGTTTCTTGTGTGTGATTAGGACTGAATCATGCCGCCTAAACGTAGAATGACCAAGAACAGCCATTGAAACCCCACACCACCTCCTGCTGTTGAGGAGACTACTGAACAAATGGTTAACCGAAGGATTTCTGAAGCCCTTGCTCAGTATGATACTGACCGAAACCGTAGCGGTAGTAGAGAGACCGAACCAAATGCATCAGGTAGTAACCCTGAGAGCACTCAGAAGGGATGTTCATATAAAACATTCCTAGCTTGTAAACCGAGTCATTTCCGTGGTACTGAAGGTGCCATTGGAATCATCCATTGGATAGAGAAAATGGAGTATGTGCTAGAGATTAGCAAGTGTGCTCTTGAAGACATGGTAATGTATGCTACGTGCACATTTAGTGATAAGGCTTTGACTTGGTGGAACGCCCAAAGGCAAGCAATGGGACGTCCAGCCGCTCATTCACTGTCTTGGGAAACTTTGAAAACTATGGTCATGGAAGAGTTTTGTCCCCGCAGTGAGCTGCAGAAGATTGAGTCTGAGCTCTGGAACATTGCTATGGTTGGTGCTGATATCACAGGATATACCACCAGATTTCAAGAACTGGCACGCCTTGTACCTCACATGGTCACTCCTGAGTACAAGCGCACTGAAAGGTATATCTGGGGTTTAGTGCCACAAATTCGAAGTTTGGTAACATCATCAAATCCTGCTACTTTTAAGATTGCTGTGGAACTAGCACAACGTTTGACTGATGAAGCAGTAAGAATGGGGAATCTTACTAAGAAAGTTGCTACTGGAAAGGCTGAATCCAGCAATGCTGATGCTGGGAAAGGAAAACGCAAGTTGAATGACCGTCAGGGTCAAAAGAATAAGAAACAGGCTAGTACCACGAAAGCCTACATTGCCACTACTGCTGAACAAAAGACTTACATGGGGAGTAAGCCCAAGTGTGGCAAGTGTGAACGTCACCATGATGGTGACTGTACTTTCTGTGGGAATTGCAAACGCTGGGGGCATCTGGCCCAATACTGTAGAGCGAACCCTACCACTCAAGCAATTAGGGATCGACCCGCTAATGGATGTTTTGAATGTGGCGAGCAAGGCCATTTCCGAAACAAGTGCCCTAAACTGAACCGCGGTAACCAAAATAATCCGAACCGCCCTGCAAACCCGAACAACAACAACAATCGTGGAAACGTCAACATCCAGCCAGCTAGGGGTCGTGCATTTGTCGTTGGAGCGCAAGAGGCACGCCAGGACCCTAACACTGTCACTGGTACGTTTCTAGTTAACGATCATTATGCCTCCGTATTATTTGATTCTGGCGCCGATTTGAGTTTTGTGTCTAAGGACTTTAGACCACTATTAGACGTTAGATCTCGTAAGATAGACAACAAGTACACCTTAGAACTAGCTGATGGTAGGTTGATTGAATCAGGAGAAATAGTACCAGGATGTACTCTAGCATTGGAGAGTCATCTTTTCAAAATAGACTTACTACCGGTTGAGTTGGGAAGTTTTGACATCGTAGTCGGTATGGACTGGTTGTCGAAAAACCGTGCAGAGATTGTTTGCTTTGATAAAATGGTACGTTTACCATTGTCAACTGGAGAAACTTTGGTGATACAAGGAGACAAGAGGGCGAGTGCCGTCAAAACAATAAGTTGTTTGAAAGCTTGTAAATATCTCCGAAAGGGATATCCAGCATTTTTGGTGCATGTTGTGGAAAAGAAACCTGTAGAGAGACACTTAGACGATATACCTGTAGTACGAGACTATCCGGGAGTGTTTCCTGATGATCTTCCAGGATTACCACCTCCGCGACAAGTCGAGTTTCGCATTGATCTAGTGCCTGGAGCCGCACCAATCGCTCGCTCACCTTATCGTCTAGCTCCATCAGAAATGCAAGAACTGTTTACACAGTTGCAAGAGCTTTTAGACTTAGGATCCATCCGATCGAGCTTTTCACCTTGGGGAGCTCCGGTTCTGTTTGTCAAGAAGAAGGATAGATCTATGCGCATGTGCATTGACTACAGAGAATTGAATAAAGTAACTATCAAGAACCGATATCCGTTACCTCGCATTGACGATCTGTTTGATCAGCTACAAGGATCAAGTTACTACTCGAAAATCGACCTTCGTTCTGGTTACCATCAACGGTTCGAGAAGAGGATGTGCCGAAGACAGCGTTTAGGACTCGTTATGGTCATTATGAGTTCCTAGTTATGCCGTTTGGATTGACTAACGCGCCGGCAGTATTCATGAATCTCATGAACTTAGTGTGCAAACCTTACTTAGATAAGTTTGTCATTGTGTTCATTGACGATATTTTAATTTACTCAAAGACGAAAGAGGATCACGAACAGCATTTGAAACTTATCCTCCAACTACTTGAGAACGAGAAGCTGTATGCTAAGTTCTCCAAATGCGAATTTTGGATTAGAGAGGTTCATTTCCTAGGTCACGTGATCAACGACAAGGGAATTCATGTGGACCCATCCAAAATAGAGGCGATTAAGAACTGGAAAACACCGGAAACTTCCACAGAAATTCGACAATTTCTTGGTTTGGCTGGCTATTACCGACGATTTATCGAGAACTTTTCAAAGATAGCCCAGTCACTCACCACCTTAACGCAGAAGGATAAGAAATTCGAATGGGGAGAGAAACAAGAGAACGCCTTTCAACTGTTAAAACAAAAGTTGAGCACCGCACCGATTCTATCCTTACCTGAGGGAAACGAGAACTTCATTGTTTATTGTGACGCCTCACATCAAGGATTAGGTTGTGTTCTCATGCAAAACGACAAAGTTATTGCTTATGCATCTCGTCAATTGAAGATTCACGAGAAGAACTATACAACTCATGACTTAGAGTTAGGAGCAGTCGTTTTTGCATTGAAAATTTGGAGACACTACTTATATGGCACAAAGTGTACAATTTTCACTGACCACAAGAGTTTACAACACATATTCGACCAGAAAGAACTCAACATGAGACAGAGACGTTGGGTCGAATTGCTGAATGATTACGACTGTGAGATTAAGTACCATCCGGGCAAGGCTAATGTAGTAGCAGACGCCCTGAGTCGTAAAGAGAACGTTAAGCCTCACAGAGTTCGAGCCTTAGTGTTAACAATTCACTCGAATCTCATTACTCAAATTCGCGACGCGCAACAATTAGCTTTCACCGCCGAACGCATGAAAGACGAATCCCTGAAAGGAATGGAGAAACAGCTTGAAACAAAAGAGAATGGAGTTTTATACTTCATGAATAGGATTTGGGTACCGAATGACGATGAACTACGTAAGCTGATTTTGGACGAAGCTCACAAGTCCAACTACTCGATTCATCCTGGTGCAGATAAGATGTACCAAGACGTGAAAGGTTTCTATTGGTGTCCTAATATGAAGAGAGACATCGCTACTTATGTCAGCAAATGTCTAACTTGTTCAAAGGTCAAGGTTGAGTTTCAAAAACCTTCAGGACTTTTGCAATAACCAGTGATGCCACAATGGAAATGGGAGCACATAACGATGGATTTCATCACAAAGCTACCAAAGACATCAACTGGAGTTGATTCAATATGGGTGATTGTCGATAGACTGACGAAATCAGCCCACTTCATTGCTTTCAAAGAGACTGACAAACTTGAGAAACTGGCAAAGATCTATATCAAAGAAGTCGTTTCTCGGCACGGTGTGCCATTGTCCATTATATCTGATAGAGATAGCAGATTCACATCTCGTTTCTGGCAAACGCTGCAACAGGCTTTAGGTACTCGACTCGATATGAGTACGGCCTATCATCCGCAAACAGATGGCCAGAGTGAACGAACGATTCAAACACTCGAAGATTTGTTGCGAGCATGTGTGATTGACTTTGGAGGTAATTGGGATACTCATCTCCCATTAGCTGAGTTCTCCTACAACAATAGTTATCACACCAGTATACAGATGGCACCGTTTGAAGCGTTGTATGGACGCAAGTGCCGATCTCCACTCTGTTGGGCAGAGTTGGATGACAGACAACTATCCGGACCCGAACTTGTCCAAGAAACCACAGACAAGATAACTCAAGTGCTTAACCGATTGAAAGCGGCAAGAGATAGACAAAAGAGTTACGCCGATAACCGCCGTAAACCTCTTGAGTTTCAAGTAGGAGATAAAGTTCTACTCAAAGTATCGCCTTGGAAAGGGATAGCACGATTTGGCAAGCGAGGAAAGTTGAACCCGCGATACGTTGGACCTTTTGAGATCCTTGCGAGGATTGGTCCTGTTGCTTATAAACTCAAACTACCCCAAGAGCTTAGTAGTATTCACGACACTTTTCATGTGTGCAATTTGAAGAAGCGTCTGTCCGACGAGACGCTTATCCTACCTCCTGACGAAGTTTTCATAAACTCAAAGCTTAACTTTGTGGAGGAACCAATCGAAGTAACCGACACAAAAACACAAAAACTGCGAAACAAACGAATCAAACTTGTCAAAGTTCGATGGAACTCGAAGCATGGCCCAGAGTTTACTTGGGAACGTGAGGATGAGATAAGAAAGAAGTACCCTCATCTATTTGAACAAGAGACCGACACGAATAATACAAATTAAATCTCGGGACGAGATTTCGCTAACATGGGGAGAATGTGACAATCCTCCAATTAGGGTATTTACTTAACCTAATTTCATGCATTACCTAGAGTAATTCCCTGACTAGCGATTTCAAAACAAATTATGTGTTAAGTTTTGTGAAACTTACTATGTGTTATGTGATATATTTGATTGTAGTTATATGTGTATATATAATTACGTACAAAATAAATATATCGAACTCTACGAATTGAATACAATTATGTTGGTGATACAAAATAATTAATAATTCGAAAATTATTAATTACAACTATTAGATAATTATATTATTGATATAATATAACAAATTATACGTTTTATAATAAACGTATTAATCGCGAATAATAAAGTTTCAAAATGAACTTCGAAAATACTTTTGAATGATTTTTAGTTTGAAATTATTAGATAAAAGTATTACAACGAAAAGAAAACGAAATATTTAGACAATTTTTAGTACGCGTAATACGAACAGAAACAATTTTAAAACGCGCCTAGAGGTTCCAAATAATAAAAGTATTATTTCGTAAGTTACTGTTGTAATGTATAGAACATTACCTCAGAATATGATTTCCAAATTTAACTGAAATCTGGCACGCGTTTTTGACTATACAGTACGTTTACTGTAATTAATTTTAATTATACTTGTAACAAAGTATTTCACATTTCGATTTCAAATTTCTAAATCTGAGATATAGAGAAACATAACACAAAATTTTATTATAAATAAAGTACCACAAATTATACCCGTACACGAAATTAACGGGCTAAAAACTACCAATATTACACATATCAAAATATCTGGGAACATATTATCACTCCCACCATACTCCCGTTTGAAAAACTCGCCAAAATCTTCTGCTATACATTTTCAACCATCTCCAATAATTCATTCCACCAACCATCTTCTTCTTCTTCATTTGTGTGTGCGTACTGGAGGAAACAGAAGGAAGCAACAAACAGCAGCAACACCATTTCATCTTCATCACCTTCACCACTTTCAAATCTTCAAAAAATCAAACTAACAAAAATGGTTTCTTGATCTTTATTATCATCATTGTTCATCATTGTCATCATCAACATTAGAATCATCATCATCTTCATCCAAGTCATTGTGAGGAACACTTACCCATTTTTATTTCATTTTTATAATTTTCTTAAAGTATGATAATTGTTGATGATTTGTTGTTAAAATTGTTAAAAACATGTTATTATGAGTTTATATAACATATAATGGTGTTTGATCATATTAAAAACGAGTATAAATCAAAACCAATATGTAAAAATAAGAACAGAGGACGAACAGACCTGTCATGGCCATGATCCGGCCATGATCCGGCGGATCATGCCCATGATCCGGCCATGATCCGGCCATGATCCGGCGGATCATGCCCATGATCCGGCCATGATCCGGCCATGATCCGGCGGATCACATATATAAAATGTGTGTATTAAGCTTATTTTCAACATTCTGACCAAGGGAAAACCATAACGATCCGGCGGATCAAGGGGTGATCCGGCGGATCCTAACCAAACAAGAACGATGAACTAGCAGTGGGAACGGGTACAAATGACTAAGATCCAGCGGATCATGTCCTGATCCGGCGGATCCACCAAATTATAACCAGATCCGGCGGATCCCCTTTAGATCCGGCGGATCCTCAAGCCGAAAACCAAATGATCCGGTGGATCCTTATTAGATCCGGTGGACCCACTCATATTACACCCGATCCGGCGGATCCTTACTTGATCCGGTGGATCCTCTTGAACTTTGCTGAATCCGGCGGATTCAACAGAATCCGGCGGATTCCCCCTTTGTCCAGTCACCAACTTTTGCATTTTTATATAATGTACAAACAAATAAATGTTACACGACTTATGTTTATTAATTATACGACAAATGGTACAAAATGATACGACAAGGGATTTAGTAATTAGACGGACATATTATTGTGACATTATATTTCGGACATTTTGGACACGACAAAACTTCGAGACAATTACAAAATATATATATACAAACTAACGGACAATATATATATAAACGATGACTAAGTTTTATTCGCGACAATTAACAAACGACATATGTAAACAATATAACAAAGTTATTTTGATAACTATTATAATCTTGTTTTGAAAACATAATCGACAACAACGACAACTAATATATATATTAGAATATATATATTCAACTAATATGTATATAAATATACATACTTGAACTCAACGATTATATGAACGCAAACGTCACCAACAACTTTCAAATGTTACAAACATTTCAACTTAACAAATAATCCATATACTTATACAAGTATTATTATTTGCGTCTAGGTATTTGAGCGACGCTTTTGGATTGTTTGCTAGCTATTTTGCTGAAGACTTGCAAACCGTGAGTTCACAGCCCCTATCTTTTGTTTGTTTTAAATGCTTTTAAAACCAGGGGTGGAAAACATAGAACAATGTAATATAACATGCTATATGCCTTATGTATTGCGCTGCATGCTATTATGTGAAATTGAATAACATGATTTCTTTCACGCTATCAAACTTGAACTGTTTCTATAAAATGTTTTCATATTGAATTAACTTGAATTAATTATATGAAACGTTTTCACAACATTTTGGGAATAAGACAGCAGATCTTGGTACGATCCTAGGTTTACGCGAGGTAGTTGTAGTGCACATAAGTCCCAGTGCTTACAACCTATAACCATTAGCTAGGTGACTCTAGCCACTGAGTATACAGATAGTACTATCGATTTGACAACCCTCCCAGGATATTACTCGTTGGTCATTCCAACCACATCGACGATAGTCGTAACGAGGAGTGTATACTTAAGGTGTTACTGAGGCAACAACAAAAAAACTAGTCGCGGTTTGGTTATAGTACTAGTGTCGTTACTTTAACTCTAAAGGTTTAGCTCACCTTGGAGGGATTATAGTCTAAATTTCCCACATACAACTACACTCAACTAAACAACTAAACAACAACTTGATTTGGGAAGGGTATTCCCTGTGATGACTAATAGGACAGGTGTTCCTTGAGAAACTATTTTTAGGAAACGTTTACCTTAAATGGTTAAACTTGGGTTCCCACGAAACAACTATTTATAGGAAATGTTTACTTAAATGTTAAACCTGTGTTTCCTGCAATGTTTATTATTGGAATGTTTACTTTACTGTTAAACTTGAGTTCCTGTTAACTATCTGTTGGAAAATGTTTGCTTGACTGCTAAACCTGATTTTTCCTTAACTATTGAAATGGATATGTTTACTTATTTGATAAACCTGTATATCCTGCGACTACTTATTAGGAAATGTTTTCTTTAATTAGAATACTTGTGTTTCCTACACTGCTATTATTATTGTAAGAATGACAGTCTTACATGTTTAGGAAATGTTTTCTTTAGTTAGAACACTTGTGTTTCCTACTTACATATAAATATTATGTTTGTGTACATGAATGATTTATACAAAACTGATTTATTACATTCACACTAAACCTGTGAATTCACTCAACATTCAATGTTGACAGTTTACTATGTTTTTCAGGGAATTAGGACTCAGGTACTCCTGCATGCATAAAGGACGTAGGCAACCTGACTATTTATGATGCCACTTTTAGGACACTTGGATTTCCTTTGTATTATCAATTTCATTGGTTATACTTATGAAATCCCTCTTTTATAAATATGTATTTTCAAATACTTAAGTTGTCTTTGACAACCCTACTTATGTACGACTTTATAAGTCGTATCTTTTGTAATAACTTTAAACTTATGGCATCTTAAATATATATGTATGTTCTGTATGATCATATACTCTGATACAGTGAATGCACTATCGAATCTGTCCGCCCTCAATGCTTAACTATTATTAAAATGCTTCCGCTAATTAACTAAAAGCTTCCGCTAAACTATTAATAAACACGATTACCGATTTGGGGGTGTGACAGTATGTGGGTGGGCAAGAAGTACATATGGAATGGAATGTTTGACAAGCTCACTCTGAAATGGATAATACGTTAATGATTTAACAACACATTGGGATTTCTATAACACCTAAACTTAATGTGTGTAATGATTAGAATAATCTAGTTTTAAAGGTTTGTATGTAAGTGGATTGCTATTTGAAATGTATGTATGCAATCTACTGATTTCTATTAATCATGCGCTTCCGATATGTTTAAAAAAAAAATGTCCTTGTATTTCGAGACGGGTGTCATAAATTGGTATCAGAGCATAGGTTTGGGTGAATTGGACATTGGTTATGTTCAATCCCAAATCTATATGATGTGTCAAGTCAAACATTCCAGGGATGGGGTTTAGTAATTGTATGAAAATGTGGTTAGTGAATATGTACTAACCTATAACAAGTTCCAAGAGTGTTGTTTTGGATGCAGAGACGGAGGAACATGAGGAACCGTCTGGTATTCTCAATGATTCCTCAATACTCGTGGGCCTAGATGTGCCAGGTAATTTCTGATAAGCTTGATGAATTTTAATAAGCTTTGACAGTTTGCTTTACTATGATATGATTGTTAGTAAAGTAAATTGAATTATTGGTGAATATCGCTTGTTAATAAGTTGATAAATGCAAGGTGTGATTATAGATCTTTGCCAGGGAATTGTTTGATAAATGATAAACTGAATTGATGTGACTTGATATGATGAAATTAATGGGATGTTGGTATTCTCCATTAATAGGTTTCGAGTCGTGTTGTTATGTGAATTAGAAAGAGTCTAGTTGTTAGAATATGTGTTTTGAATTGGTAAAGTCAAGTTGAATGTGACTAGATTTTTATGTGTTTAGCATTGATCATAATTGGGTTGAATTATGATCTTTGTATTGAAAGTGTTAAGATAGAAAGTCAAAGTGGTCAACGAGTCCAAATGTGTGTTGACAAGTTGTGAAAAGTTAAAGTGATTATAAATTTGGAAAATTTGTTGAAATTGATTTAAAAATGATGATTTAATGTGGATTGGTGTTTTAGAGTTATAGCATAATACCAATATTGAAAATGGTTTTGTTTGACTTGGAATAGTCAACAAAGTGTGAATTGATTGTTTGAATAGTGGTTATATGGGTTGAAACCCAAATGGGTTGTTAAAGTACCCAAATGGATCGGTTGTTGGTCAAATGGTTAATATGCATGTGGGTTCGAAAATAATGAATGTTAAAGTGACTTTAAGTCATAAGTATAGTAACAAAGTGCGTGAAAGTGTTTGGTTAGTCAATGTGGTTGTTTGGTTGAAAATGCCCAATTGGACCCTAAACGGGTCAATGAGTCAAAACAGGATATAATGTGTATATATAGATGATGAATGTGCCCACACGTCATAATTATATGTAGAAACATGTTGGCAAAGGGTGGAACCCTGAAAGTATGCCGGTTGGAATATAGCGTGTCAACAAAAATGGTCCAAAATGGCCTAAAATTGGTTATATAGTCGTTTTCTCGTTAAACGTGTAAATTGAAAAAGTGGAAAAATAGAAAGTTGCATTTTGATTATATAAAGGTGCCTGTGAAATTTCAGACCCTAACTCTTTACGGTTTAGGAGATATGCGCGTTTGAGTTTCGTATTTTTGCACTAAAAATTGCAGATTTGTTGCAGCAGGATGAATCCGGGCGGATTCCCTTGAATCCGTACGGATTCCCACGAATACGGGCGGATTCCTTGACCGGATTCCTTAAAATTGGTTCTGTCATGAAAATTGGCCTTGAAGCCGGCGGATTCCCAGGAATCCGGGCGTATTCCCTTCAATCCGGACGGATTCCCAAGAATCCGGCGGATTCCCCTTTTATTGAGACTTTTCTTGTGTTATGTGTTATATTAAGTGAGTTTAACATGAAAATTTGTAAATTTCGACGTTCGACGTAACGTTTGTCGTAGAATTTCCGTTATGAAATTTCGGTGTCCGATTAAGATGAAATTTACATGTCCACTAGAAAACGGGCCAACGGTCAAAGCTCATCGCGTTGCCATGAGCCCTGTCAGTTTTCGGCACTTCGGGGTCGTTCGGGGCCCGAAAATCGCGTTTTAGTGTTTTTCGGACATTATTTCAGACTTTTAGCTTATGATTTGTATTGGGCTTTTGTTTCTTTGAGCCCAGGGATCATTCCTGTGACTATATGCAATATTAAAAAGTTGTTTTAAGAGGTCTATATGGTTCTTTGTGTAGGAGTTGTTTGTAGACAGTTTATTTAACTGCAAAGTATACCAGTAAGGGTATTGTTGATTGTTGCTTGTTAGGGTAAATAAATATTGATTATGTAATCATGTTAATTACATTATGTGAAATACTTAATATGATTGAATAAGTATTTGTAAGAGTTGAAGAGTACTGTAGGAGCTTACTCTTGCTTGATAACTAAATATGGAAGGTTATTTATTAATCAACTTAGAAATTATGTATTGATGAATATATGTGAAATATGACCTGGTATTTTAACAAGGTACTTAGTGTTAAATGTTATATAGAGTATTATACTTAATAATTAAAGTGTTAAGTGATTGATATTGAATCCAGTGATAAATGTGTTAAATTGACTTAGTTATGTTAAACTCTACACCTGTGTTAATGTAATAATAGGAATTTTGTTGAATAATTGGATTATTATGTCTACTTAATTATGTGAGTAGTTTCACATTCAAGTGATAAAGGAAAATAGTAACAGGTTAATACTTGGTCATAAAGCTATTACAAGTGTTACTATATGTGTGATAATTGTTGATTTCAACATTGTGAATTATGAGAGAGTAAAAGTTAATTACTTTAAAGATCAATGGTATGAAGTGGCCTGAGAATAAAGTGTGACTGACATAATATGACGACGTCTGGCCAACGTATTTATATAATGCCATTTCACATGGAGTATTGAGGCTACCAAATACCAGAGAAATTGATGAGACTTTAAAATTTGTAGGTTTGCAATGTTGATATATGAGAGAGAGAGAGAGAGAGAGAGAGAGAGAGTCAATGATTGACTAAATCGAAATGGTAGTAATAAAAGATTAAGTTATTGTATTAATGGGTTACTTATTAATAAAAGAAATATATAAAAATATATAGAGAGAGAGCCTTTTTATTGAAACTGTGAAAAAATTGATAGTTATATTATTATTAATTGAGAATTGTGTTAAATTTAATTGTTATTATATGCATAATATCAAAGTGAAATGATAGGTTGCGTATAGAAAGGATGAAAATGTGAAATAATCTAATGAGAAGTCATTGAAATAAATTGATGGATGAAATATTGTTGAAAAATGTGTTGATGATTAGCATATTTTGTTAATGTGGTACGTGTGCTAGTATAGCAAAGTACCCATTGAACGAGACTTAGCATGTATCCAATATGAATTGGTGCTAAGTGATTGTGTAATTACATGATTATGGTAGTAACCATAGGATTTGACCTCTCTTTTGCTTATTAATATGTGGTTATGTGGTTAGTGAGGTATGGTTCCGTGATATTTTAATAAAAATGAGTTTCATGTACCTCAGTGATATGTGGATATTAGCATGGATGCTAATTATAATTGAAAATTGAATTTCATTGATGATATGTGTATTGTGGTTTCCATAACCACTGTTTTCGTTATTGAAAAAGATAGAATTCATATACCGATTTTTAAGATCTAGCATGTCGCTAGATTCTGTAAATGAGAGTATATTACTTTACTTAGTTAAGTGATTTACTTATGTTAAGTGATAACTTGTTTCAAAATGTTCATTGTGTATATGAAGATAAGATTAGGTACAGTATATGTGCTGAAATGAGAAATTGAAGCAGGTACATTGGATATGTGCATGTGTAATTAGGTTGAAAACATATATCTTAAATGGATTAAATGTATACATATTTTGTGTATGTGTGATTAGTGATTAAGATACGCATAGAGATGATATGCATAAGTAATTTAAATTGTACATATACCTTATGTGCATTTAGTGATAAATAATTATGTAGTTAGGGAATTGGAAATAAAGTGGGAACCAAACTTCACACGAGGTATGATGTGATTAAATTCCCTAGATTAATTAAGGATGATTAGATTTCGAGGACGAAATCTCTTTAAGGGGGAGAGATTTGTAACATCCTCAAATTGGGCCTAGTTGAAATTGTAATTTCTTTATTTATGTAATTATTTAATTATGTTTTAAATAATTAATGTATTGTGATAATCGAAAATAATAGGTCAAACAGTTATATGACTTTTGTGAATAGTAAATTATTAACTGTTTTAAATTTATTTAGTTGACGGTAAAATAAAATTGTATTTCCCCGCAAATGGTTTTTAAGTTCCAGACAATAATAAATACGGGGGATGAAAATTAGCATTATATGGTATATTATATGGGAGGGTCGGTTTTACCTCCCACATATACATATACATACATACGATTTACATATACACACACACACATCTAAACCTTAATAAAAAATATGAAGAAATCATCAATTGGAGCTTCTAAACACGAATTCAAGCTTCCTTAATCATCACAAACAAGGTATGATCATGTGTTCTTGATTTTATAAACCCTAGAAATTGGGGTTTTGGTGTTCTTGAGTAAAAATCCGAATTTAGGGTTTCAAAAGTGTGAATTGATGTTAATTAAGCTTCAATAACATGTAATAATCATTCTAGCATCATCTTAATCATGTTATATGTGTTAATTTCGTGTTTGAGATAACCCTAGAAATTGGGGGTTTTGAGTAGCTGATTAATTGGTAGGATGTTCATGAAATAGAAGCTTGGAATGATGATAAAATTGTTAGTTGATGTTTAAATGATGATTAAAATCTAAGCCTAACCTTGAAATGAAGAAAACGATATATGATCACTAATAAAGTTTATGTGTTTAGTTGATAATTCAAGAATTGGAGCTTCTATGTTTAGAATTATGATGTATGATTTATAAGTGTTGATTAAAGATGATGAATTACATTGATTATGCTAGGAGTTGTGAATTGATTAAGTGTTTATGAGAAGTATGATGATCATGATGAGTTTGATGGGTTATATGGAGAAAGTAGTATGATTTTCTAATAAGAACACTTAATTGATTATTAAAGAGGATGGTGTGAAATTAGTTGGTTAAGTATTCATAGGATCAAATATTGATGTTTTGATGAATAATTGATGTTGAAGGTTATTAATCTTGTTAATGGTTTTATTATATTGGTTAACAATGATTATGATGGATGAAGGTGATTAGGTGAACATAATAGTCGTAAAGTTGATTTATGATAATTAAAGTAGCTTAACATGATGATGTGATCTTAATGATCACGGAATTTTGATGTTAATAAGATTATTCATAATCTTGAAATGATGAACGTTGAATTAATACAAGTTAGTGATAAGTTGTTTGATGTAATTACAATAGTATGATATTATATCAATATTGAGACAAGTGCCAAATGACTAACTTGTGTTGTGTTATTGTATTCTCAGATGTGGAGAAGACTCAGTGACATTAGACTACTGAGTGGACGACTATGATTGTCGGTGAGTGGATCTTGGACTTTCAGTCTAAGTTAGTTGTAACAACATGGTTACAACGGGTAAACTTGGTTTATTGCAATGATTGCATTAATATTATATTGGCATGTTGGCTAAACCTTGATTGATTATTGGCGTCCATTGTGATATGATAGTTGTGGACTATTTGATTTGGTGGGGGTCAACTAATGTGTTGGGTTTGGATACTATTACTAGGACTTCGCAAGTGCCTTGTACATGTGTTGGACACTGAAATTGCGTCGTGTGTAGTAATAGTACCAAACTATCGGTTTAACCTCTGATTTGGCCATCAGTTGGTTTTAAGTGTTACTTGGGGAACCATCCGCGGCATGAGGGTACCTCAAGGACCACTGATCCTTCTATGTTGCTTGTGCATTGCTTGGTTATAGGCATGTGTTAAGCTGAGTTAGATTGATAGCTTGGGATCTATTCACTTAGCTTCGTGCTAACCCCTCATTACTTCTTGCAGGTTTACTTCTGTATGTGGGTGGGCAAGAAGTACATATGGAATGGAATGTTTGACAAGCTCACTCTGAAATGGATAATACGTTAATGATTTAACAACACATTGGGATTTCTATAACACCTAAACTTAATGTGTGTAATGATTAGAATAATCTAGTTTTAAAGGTTTGTATGTAAGTGGATTGCTATTTGAAATGTATGTATGCAATCTACTGATTTCTATTAATCATGCGCTTCCGATATGTTTAAAAAAAAAAAAAAATGTCCTTGTATTTCGAGACGGGTGTCAACCCGGTAGTCTCTCGGAATTTGACTAATTTACCGGATCTTTTTAGTACTAGCAAGATCACCAAAAAAAATATGTAGACACTCAGGCTGCGTAGACTAATTTACCACAAGGACCACGACTGATTATGAATCAAGCATATACGTTTTAGTCTTCTAGAAACCGCAAGTCCGTAATAACCAAACATGACAAAACTAAAATTTTCTCTGGTCTTTAATTTAGTACAGTTAGTTACATGAATTTTTGTGTAACTGGAGCATTATTATTCACCCTACTAAAATAGTGTAATGTGAACAAAAATTTTATACTTTGTAACATTTGCATTATATATATATATATATATATATATATATATATATATATATATATATATATATATATATATATATATATTGTATTTTGTTGCGTTTGGTCTGTGGAATTCAAAGGAATTCAGTGGAATTGGAATCTTAATTCCATTTCAAAAAAAGTGTTTGGTTCACAAATGAGTTAATTTAAAAGTAATCAAATTCATTCACTCAAAAGAATTCACATTCCAATTCCCTTGATGAACTCCAATCTTAAATTATATATAGGAAACATCCTTATGATGTCATCATTCTAATTAAGTTTTAATTTTGTCAATTAAGTCCTTTAATTTTAGTAAATTTTAAAATAAGATCCTTAACTTACTAAGAAATATTTTTTTAATCAACCACTCACTTACATGTAAAAAGAAATTTAATTCATTAATTAAAACATTATCCAAATTGATCTGTAATGTTTTTATTATTAATTCATCGAGTAGGAATAAAATTACATGAAAAGGTTAATACAGACTTAAAATAATTAAAGCTTTTCACTAACTTGGTTTCGAAAACTTTCTTTTTTAATTATTACTTATATAAATCCATTTATATAAAGTAATATTATCATGAATCCAATTTGATGCTTAATATACATATTAACTTACACGTTTTATTATTAGAAAAAATATATACTAAATATGATATTTCATATTAAAAATCAACGGCCCGTATGTATACACGGGTTTAAAGTCTAGTTCTATTGAAAACATTCCGCGAACTATATGCTATACGGTGAAACAAATTGATTTAAAAATTGTATTTTGTACATACATGCAATCAACAAGTTTCATACAGGAATGCATATGATATTTTTCCAATTTTAGACGGTAGGAAGAGAAGAAGAAACATTCACTTATGTCGTATTACCTTATAGAATCCCATTCGAGATGGTAATCTCCTAAGAAAACTATAAAAGAAACTAGATACTAATGAACTAAAACATCATCTTTTTCTCTTTATATTTCTTCAAAGTAAATTGCAACTTAAAAAACAATTGGAAAATGCGTAGACGCCTAGTAAACAGGAAGCATGGATGTAGTGGACTAGATGCTCAACGAATGAAACTTATATGGATGATACTAACAACTATAACGTGCATGAGTAAAACCTAATTAAATGGAGATAGTGGGAGTCTTCCTTGACTTAGTCTTTTATTCCTTAACCTTGACGTGGGATCACCCACACGGGTCGGGTCGGGTCGGGTTAGTATCCACGGGACCATATCATTACCACATTTCTGTTATAGTTATAATTAGTGATAAGTTTCCGAAAACTATTCGACCATGACTCAAAAGTTTATTATTCAACAAGGGTGATGATTTTTACAAGTAACTTTTTACTCGTTACAAGAAAAAGTTGTACTTTAATATTCACAAGGAACCTTTTATTTCTTTATAGGAAACAAAAAACTCCTTGTAAAAATCAGATACCTTCAACAAGAGACCGAGCCACGTTATACTTATATTAACATACAAGCATCCTATACCTTATTTAACTACGTGCTACCAGCCCAGTTTTGAAAAGGTATAAGCCCATCTTACAATTATATCCGTGAAGTTGGTCTAAGAACGTAGGTCCGTTGGTTTTGCAAGCCGCACGAGGATGTCCAATTGAAACACATTACCGGCGCATTAATTTCGGAAAATTATCTTATTTTTCTTTTTCATTTTTTTAGAGATTCGTGTTTTTAAAAAACTAAAAGAATATTTCAAAAAACACTTGCTAACTGTAAGGATGCGTTTAGTTACAGAAATTCATCCATTTTTTTTGAAATTTTTTCTAAGACTATTAAAAAATTAGAGAACGTATTTAAATTGTGATCTTCTAGAGAAGTTTTCTAAGAAATATGAATCTAATGATTTTAGCATAGGATCTTACGATGTCGATCCGATCCGATCTTACTTAACATGAATATAAGTTAAGAAAATATAAATTAGTTAATTTTTGTCCAATAAAAGGTTAATAGGTTTATTATTTGTCATGCATTTAATCTTTTATATGCATTATAATACACATTTATGAGATCATAATGTATGAGATCATAATGTATGAGTAGGATCTTACGATCCTGATTTGATCTTACAATTTCGATTTTGTGAATACAAAAACGATCCTAGGTAAGATCTCTCTCTTGACAACCTTGATCGATAAAAAAATCAGTTCAAAGTTTATATATCTCGATCTAAACTTACATTATAAGTTAACGAAAGGGTTTTTTTAATGGTTACATGAACTTTAGTGGTTAAAGTATGGTCAACTCATAAGTTGAGTGGTTAAAAACGTTTAAAACAAAGTTGAGTGGTTAAAACGAAAACAAATTGAAAGTTCAAGGATTTAACCATTATTGACCCTAAGTTGAGTGGTTAAAACATTTAAAAAAAAGTTGAGTGATTAAAACGAAAAAAAATTGAAAGTTGAGTGATTAAAACATTATTAACCCTTGAAAAAATTCTCTAGAAAATTACAAGTTAGTACACGTTTTCTAATTTTTTATTTTTTTTAGAAAAAAAATAGAAATATATAGGAGCTTTCTATAACTACATGCAGCCATATATATATATATATATATATATATATTTCTATAACAATATATATATATATATATATATATATATATATATATATATATATTCTTTTCCTTTTTATTACTATTATTTATTATTACTATAACAGTTAAAATAAACAAATATTTATAGAGAAAATTTCGTTATATTAGTTTAAGGATTTCTTATTTTGATAGGTATTAATAATTGCATTATACGTGTCACTTTTATAGGAGATCTGGGAAACTCAGGTTCGATCCTTGAGGCCAGCAGGTTTTACCATTAATTCGTTGTCGTGCCTTCGGGCGGACGGATTAGTGGGTTTTTCCCGGATTTAGAGTAACTTGGGGCACTTAAGGGCTCCGTACGGCTGGATTGGGCCAGTATATGGAGACTTAGCCATTGGGTCTCCCCGTACGGAATACCAAGGCGATTTCTGTTAGCCTTTAAAAAAAAAAAAAAGGTATAATCATCATTCCTAATGTAACACGTGTTGATTTGTCACATAAGCAACCTCTATTAGATTTTACTCCCTCCGTCCCTAATCTATTGTCCACTATTCCATTTTGGGTTGTACCAAATTAATTGTCCACTTTCATAAATTAATAAGAATAAGGAGATAAAATTCTTTTTTACCCTTAGGTATATATATAAGACAAAAAAAGTAGGTAAAAAGTAGAGGGTGAAACTGTCATCTTACCAAAAAGTAAGAGATATGATTATATTTACTTAAACTGCGTGTTTTTTGTCTGGGGACGGACGGATGGAGTACAATTTTACAAGGTGGAACTTTTTTAAGTGTTTTGGTTGTTTATTAATATGTACGTTGTGTTTCATGATGTAAAAAACTTGGAATCGATCAGTATGATTACTCAATATCATTTTTTAGGGTGATAGATTTATAGATTATATGCTTATATGTAACACCCGCTTCTGTGACCTGAGGATAATTCGGTAATTTTCTCTAAATTAATATTATTATTGTTACATTTTTAATATTGTGCTTTATATGTTTTGAATTATATTTTAGGAAATTTGATCGAAGGATTAATTGTGACTAGTGAAATGTTAACCGTTTTAATTAGTTATAGCTCACGGTAAAATAAAATACTTTTATCGCGAATGATTTCTAGGTTCCAGACAATAGATTGAAAGGGGGCTAATTTTAAGGGAATACGGAGTCGGTTTAAAAACCTTAGCCGACCTCTTATATCTTTCCTCATATGGAAAGTTTCTATTTCCATTTTAAACATACAAACCCTAAACATTAAAAACCTAGAACCTAAACTATACATAAACAAACAAGTTGTGATCCTTGTAGATTTCTGATTTCATCATCATCACCAATATCATAATATCCAAAAGAGTAAGTGTTCTTGATTTTTGTTATAACATGAACATGGAAAATTAATAGAAAGTATGCTCAAATTGTGATCATGAAATGCTAGAAATCTATATGTGTTGTTATGTGAGCTATTTGATGCAAAGTGAAGTTTGAAACTGAGTTATGTAAGCTGGAAGTTGGTAGTTTGTGATAGAAATCGTACAGGAACAGCAGTAGTAACAGGTTCAGGAACTGGAGACGCCGATACAATCGCGACGCGATTGTGATGATTTCGCGACGCCATTTTACTTAAATAGCGACGCGATTGTATAGTAATCGTGACGCGATTATGTGTTTTCATAGTCTAGTTTCTGCAGTTTAATTGGTCTTGTACAATGTTTATATGTTTAGATAAAATCGTATGCCAGCAGTAATAATATGAACTATAATGACTTAGAACTTGCATTTTACTTGAAAATGTATGATGATAAGTTAGTTAGCATTGGTGATTACTTGTATAACTTAAATTGAGATGCTAAACTACGTGAACTAGATTATGAGATAATTGTCTGTTAGTGGCATGTACTTATGTTAAACTATGACATGTAAGTTGAAGCGAGCTAGATATGGACATGGATTAAATATATACAATGTGTTCTATTGCCATTAAGTGATGTGTTGAGTTAATTAAAGTAAGATTTGAATTGAGTTACTGACTCAAGTGTTTTGTTGTGCTTTCAGACACGCAGAAGACTCGGTGAGTTAGTCAGCCGAGTAAGTGGATTGAAGTTGACAGGTGAATTGACTTGGAACTTCAGTGTGATTTGGTTGTGACATATTGGTTACAACGATATAAATATAGTGATTGTTGATTATATTGCTGAGATATATATATATATATATATATATATATATATATATATATATATATATATATATATATATATATATATATATAACTGTGATGTGTTGCCTATGTGCATTCTAGTGAATAGGAGGTCAACAATTGTTGGACTGATTGCTACAGGTTAGTCAATGTGAGATTTGTAATCATGTGTTGAGAATAGAACACATATTGATTAAAGGTAGCAATCAGTTATCGGTAAAATCACTGTATTGGCCTGCAGTGATTGTAAGTGTTGCTTGGTGGGCCACCGCGGTCTGAGGGCTCCACAAGGACCACCGATCCTCTTGGTGATGTTGTGTCAAAGTGATATTGCTGTTAATTGATATTGTTATAGCTAAGTCAAACTGTTTGTAACAGGTTTATTCACTTAGCTTCATGCTAATCCCATTGTTTACTCCTTGCAGGTTTTGATGTGACTGGGACTGGGCAAGGAGTGACTGGGAGTTGTTTGACCATGATTACTCTGATTTTGTTAGATACAGTGATTCATGTTTTGTTAAATAATGGTTTGTAAACGAGCAGTTAATACTTATAACTTGTAATATGTTTTGGTTGATGACATAAAGTCATCTGTGTTAATATGAATGGGATTTCGCTTCCGAGTTAAAAAAAAAAAAGTCCTGTAAATTTGTAGCGTGTTATAAATTGGTATCAGAGCATAGGTTTGGGCGAACCGAGCAGTAATTAAGTGTTCAATCCCAAACCTAGTGGTATTGGTCAAACAGTCCAGGTTACGGGATTGGTTATGAATTGATATGGGTTAGTATATTAGTACTAACAATTAACGAGTTGTGAGATGTGTTGTGATTACAGGATGGCTGAGAATGAGCAACCGAACCCTACCCTTAATAATGCCTCAGAGACAGATGTACCTCCAGATAATCAGAGCACTTCTTATTCAGTTGGTGGAGAAACTGATCGAGAGTATATGATGAGATTAGAGGCTGAAGTGATAGATCAACGGAAACAGTTGGCCGAGCTTTCTCAACGTCAAATTCCGAGCCAGCCACATGTTGAGAGTACTGTTCCACCCAGGAGCGGCTCAAGCCCATCCGGGGCCTAAAGCGAACTTTCAAAATGGGGCCTTTTTTACTATGAATTTTTAACCTATTCTATTTTATATAAAATTTATTTTTCTTGCTTTTTTTGATGCAAAATCTTTAATTACGTCATTAAAATCAGTTTCGTTTACTAACTCTTTTTCAATTGATAAAGTAGATAATCCATTTAACCTTTCTTGTGACATCGTCGATCTTAGATAATTTTTCACAATTTTAAGCTTCGAAAAACTTCTTTCAGCTGAAGCAACTGTTACGGGAATGGTTAACATAATTCTATATGCAATATAAGCATTTGGAAAAGAATCAAGTTTTTTAATATAATTAAGTATATCAATTGGTTTGTCGTTTTCTACATTTATGATTTCTCTTAATACCCTTAATTCTGAAAACAAATCTATACCATTAATATCGGAACGATCATTGTATTTTAATTTTTTTTCAAGGTTAAGACAACTATCTTTTAAATCTTTTTCTTCAAGAGACTTTAATTTTGCCATGCTAAATAGAAAACCAAAAAGAGTTTCATAGAATTTAAATTGATCAAATCTACTTTCAAGAGATGAAATAGCTTTATCTATAATATATAGGAAATAATCAATTTTGAAAAACTCTTCAGGGGTCTTTATTGTTTCATTGTCAACGTTGTTATCAAATCGTCTATTTCTATGGATAAGACGTCTCTCATGAAATTTAGGTTCTACATTCATTTCGTTAGCAATTTCTTTAGCGGTAGTTATGGCATTTTCAAACCCATTAACTCTATATTTTTTAAAGAACTCAACAAGACCTTCTAATTGCTTTATTGCATCTATAATACATATATCTTTTCTTTGCAAACTTTTGCTAACAGAATTAACAGCAAATAAAACATCATACCAAATAACCATCCCCAAAAAAAACTCAAAATCAGCTAGTTCATGTGTTGCTAAACTTTCAGCCTCACTTTTAGTTTTAAGATCGCTATTAACATCATACAATTTCCACAATGCATCTTTTAATTGAGGTGCTTGATATCTTATTGCTTTAACACGTTCTATTCGACTTTCCCAACGAGTTTGTGATAATGATTTAAGAGTTAGGTTTGGTAAATGATCTAATAAGATTTTCCACCTTTGAGGGGATGAGGAAAATACACAATATATACGTTGTACAACTCCAAAAATTTTGGTGGCTCCATGACAAGAAGTAGCCATATCACAAATTAATAAATTTAAACTATGACAACCACATGGTGTATAAAAGGCTCTTGGATTTATATCTGTAAATCTTTTTTGCACGCCATTATGTTTTCCTTTCATATTAGACCCATTATCATAGCCTTGTCCTCTTATATCATTTATATCAAGTCCTATTTTATTAATTTCTGTCACAATAGCATCAAAAAGACCCTTACCGGTTGTATCATTTACTTCAAGAAATCCTAGAAAGTATTCCATAACATTTATAAGACTAGATGATAGATCTAAACATCTTAGTATAATAGACATTTGTTCTACATGACTAGTGTCGGGAGTACAATCAAGTATTATTGAATAATATTTAGATTCTTTAATCTTTTTAAGAATTTTAGTTTTGATCTTACTTGCTAATAAACTTATTATTTCGTTTTGTATATTGTGTCCAAGGTAATGATTATGAATTTCCTTGTTCTTAATTCTTCGAATATGTTCTTGCATTATTGGATCGAATTCAGCAATCATTTCTATTGCTGCTAAAAAGTTTCCATTATTTTCTTCATAAATTTTTTCACTCTTTCCACGAAAAGCTAAACCTCTCTTACCAAGAGATTTTATAACTGCTATAATTCTTATTAACACTTGTTTCCAATGTTCTTTATCTCTATTTATTTGCTCATGAATATCTTTATCAATTGTATTATTTTCTTTTAATCTTCTCTCTAAATCAATCCACATACTCATGTTAGTAATATGATCACTACTTCTTTCATGTTTTTTCAGCTTTGTACTAAGATTTCTCCAATTATTGCTACCTTCACTAGCTAATTTACTATTACTTGAATTGATGTTAAACAACTTGCAACAGAAACAAAATGCTTTATCTAAGTCAATTGAATAAACTAACCATCTTCTTTCATACTTTTCACCATTTGACATTTTTTGAATATAGAATGAAGAGCTAAAGTGCCTTGAGGATTCATCCTTTGGAAAATCCATCTCATTAATTTGAATTGGTCCATTTTCAACTAAGAATTCTCTTAACTTGTTATCAATATTTGTCCACTGACTTGGATCAAAAATATTTTTAGGACATGTGTTAAATTCATTAGCTTGTTCTTGTTCAACATGATTTTTATTAGGACATGTGTTAAATTCATTCTCTTGTTCTTGTTCGACATGATTTTTTGGATCAACATCATTCTTTTTATTATTTAATTCTTCTTCCACATTCACTTCATTATCGTCTAAGTTTGTAGCATTGGTTTGATCATTTGAAGGACCTTCATCTATGTTATTTGATTTGTTCTTTTTTTTGGATGTTACAAATTTATATATGGCCCCCCTTTGAGATTCTATTAGAGCATCTCTTTTTCTTTTTTTTAGTAGTTTTGAGTAACCAGATTCATAGTTACGAGTTGCCATTGATAAATCTAAATATTTGTTAGACACTAATCACAATAAAGAACTTAGAAAAGGAACAATAGAACCTGATGTAGCGACGTAGTGATTAATCAAGTGCAACTAAAATATTGTACGAGAAAGCTTATAATGCAATCGTCAATCTGATGTCTCAGACTCTCAATTCACACCTAATAAAAAATAAATAAATTATACTTGTATTAGTACATATAAATCAGAGATCAATGGTGAAAAAGATTTAAAGTTAACTAGTTAAGATTCAAGAATAACTCACTTTTTAATCACGAAACGTCAAAACCAAGCTTATGCGTATTGACAGAAAGGTTGCTTCAAAGCCTCATTCAGTGATTGATTTTGTAAGAAAATAAACAAGAAGGCAAGAAAGATTAAAAATTTTGAGAATGGAGGTTTACACAGAGCCGTTTGAAAGGGAAAAAGAAAACGTGGAATTGTGGAAACGAAGCGTCAATTATGATCAGGAATTCACTTAATTAGAATATAAATTGAGAAAATCACTTAAATTTTATTTTGTTTCCTAAATCAAAATGGCTAAATGCCGTCATTTTTTTTTTTCTACTTTCACCTAATGGGCTAAAGTGCTAAACCAAATAAATGGGCTTTGTAATGTTAAAGTTATAAGAATGAGGCCTTATAAATGGGCTACTAATTTAGAGAGGCTTAAGAAAAAAAAATTCACCCAATATATATATATATATATATAATTATAAGAAAGTTGTATATAATAATAATTTTTATATATATAAAACACATATATAGATATATATGGGGCCTTCAAAATTGTGGGGCCTAAAGCGGTTGCTTTACCGGCTTTACCCTTGAGCCACCCCTGGTTCCACCCATTACATCTACTTTTCGGGCTCCGACATCAGTTATGTATGTTTCTCAGCAGCAAACTCAGGGGTATACTTTTCAGACTTCTGTACCATTTTCTACATTTGGATCTGCTAGTTTTCAGATACCTATTTTTTCACCAGTTCAGCAGTTAAAGAAAAGTTGTTCCCTTAAAACATTCATGTCTAGTAATCCTTCTGTATATTCTGGGAGTACTGATCCTACTGTTACCCTTGACTGGTTACGTGATGTTGAGAGGAAACTGGATGTTTGTCATTGTGAGGAGGAGGATAAGGTACGTTATGCAGTACAGTTGTTAAAGGGTCAGGCTATGTCATGGTGGGACTCTATTACTGCACCATTGACTCCACAGCAGATAGCTACTATCAGATGGCCAGATTTTCATGCTGAGGTTTGTAAGCAGTTTTGTTCTGAGTTTAATCTTTCTCGTATCAGGAAGGAATTTCTTGATTTGGAAAAGACTGATCAGATGAGTATTGATGAGCTTATATGAAAGTTTTCAGAAAAGCTGCGATTTGTACAGGAGTGGGTCCCGACTGACAGGACCAAAATTGATCAGTTTGTTAGAGCTTTACCTCCTGACTACCGTACTACTGTGAGATTAGCAGGTACACTTTCCCAGGCTTTTGATCTAGCCCGTTCTGTTGACAGTGATATTCAGGCTAAAAGACTGCGAAATAAAGAAAGGTTTCAACAGAGGCAAAAGAGTGATTCTTCTGATCAGGGCAAACAAAAGGGACAGAGTACACAGCCGAGCAGGAGAGTTAGTTTTGGTGGTAATACTTCTGACGGTTCTTATTGCACTAAGTGTAAAGCTAGACACACTGGGCCTTGTACTCCTCAGACATCTAGGTGCATCAAATGCGGGGTATTGGGACATGCAGCTAGAGATTGTACTTATCCTAATCAGGTATGCTGGAACTGTCATAAGGAAGGTCATAGAGCTGGTGACTGCCCTGAGGCTAGGAGACAGGGATTGGGTATGGGTGGTGGTTCTTCTTCTTCGAGCCAAAAGCTGAAAAATCCGCCATCTGCTACTGGTCGTGCATTTCAGATGACAGTTGATGAGGTTGTTGTCACTGATGACGTTATTACTGGTACTTTTCTTGTTAATTCTGTACCAGCGTGTGTACTTTTTGATTCTGGAGCAAACTGTTCATTTATATCTTTGAATTTCTGTGAAAAGTTAAAGTTGACTCCCTCGTTGATTGTAAATCCTATTGAGATAGAAGTGGCCAATGGCAAAATGGTTCCTATTACCACTTCGGTAAAAAGGGCTAGTATTACGATAGAGAGTCATGACTTTCTTGTTTCATTTCTTCTGTTGCCTATTCGAAGTTTTGATGTGGTATTAGGTATGAATTGGCTGAGCCAAAACAAAGCCAATATCGAGTGTCACAAAAAGTTGATTAAAATCCCAATTTCCGAGGAGTCATATGTAGTGGCTCGAGGAGAAAGGGAAAAAGGCAGTATTCCATTGATCACAATGATGAAAGCTAGAAAATCTCTAGCTAAAGGGTGTGAGTTTTATATGGCCTATGTTGTGAATACAAAGTTAGAAAAGAGATCTGTGTCTGATGTCCGGGTGGTTTCTGAATACCCGGAGGTTTTCCCTGATGAATTGCCCTGTTTACCGCCTGTTAGGGAAGTTGAGTATCAGATTGATTTGATTCCTGATTCCTCCCCTGTAGCTAAGTCTCCTTATAGATTAGCACCTTCTGAAATCCGGGAAATGATGACTCAGATTCAGGAACTGTTAGATAAGGGATTTGTACGACCTAGTCATTCTCCCTGGGGTGCTCCTGTTTTATTTGTGAAAAAGAAAGACGGCACTCTTCGTATGTGTATTGATTATAGGGAGCTGAATAAAAGGACTGTGAAGAATAAGTATCCTTTACCCAGAATCGACGAGTTATTTGATCAGTTGCAGGGATCCTCATATTTTTCTAAAATTGATTTGAGATCAGGTTATCACCAGGTGCGGGTTCGTGAAGAAGATATTTCTAAGACTGCTTTTCGCACCAGGTACGACCATTATGAGTTTTTAGTTATGCCGTTTGGGTTGACTAATGCCCCTGCTGTGTTTATGGATCTGATGAATCGGGTTTGTCGACCGTTCCTTGATAAATTAGTGATTGTATTTATTGATGATATTCTGATTTATTCAAAGTCTGAGTCTGAACATGAACAACATTTAAGACTGGTTTTGGAAACTTTAAAAAGGGAACATTTGTATGCTAAGTTTTCAAAATGTGAATTCTGGTTGCGGGAAGTACAGTTTTTGAGGCATGTTATTTGTGATAATGGGATAAAGGTTGATCCATCTAAGGTTGAGGTTGTGATGAATTGGAATACACCTAAATCTCCTTCTGAAATTAAAAGTTTTCTTGGGTTGGCGGGTTATTACAGAAAGTTCATTAAAGACTTTTCTAAGATTGCAAGCCCGTTGACCAAATTGACACGTAAGAATGTTAGATTTCAGTGGGATGATCAGAAGGAAACAACTTTTCAGACTCTGAGACAGTTGTTATGTCAGGCCCCAGTGTTAGCTCTGCCAGATGGTTCTGATGATTTTATTGTTTATTATGATTCTTCTCATGCTGGGTTGGGATGTGTTTTAATGCAAAGGGATAGGGTAATTGCTTATGCTTCTCGTCAGTTGAAAACTCATGAAAAGAATTACCCTACACACGATTCAGAGCTTGCTGAAGTGGTATTTGCATTAAAGATTTGGAGGCATTACTTATATGGCACTAAATGTGTGATTTGTACTGACCACAAAAGTTTGCAGTATATGTTTACTAAGAAAGATTTGAATATGAGACAGAGACGGTGGTTGGAGTTGATTAATGTAACATCCTCGAAATGGACCTAGTTAGTTTATATTATTTCTTGATTTAAATAAGTATTTAAATGTGTTTGAAAATAATATTGTCGGAATTAGTTGAAATAATTGGAATAGGAGTCGAATATTCCAATGTGATAAGTGAATTATTAATTGTTGTAAATTAATATAGTTGACGGTGCAATAAAATATTTGGACTCGCAAATGGTTTTCGGGTTCCAGACAATAGATGGAGATGGGGTATTAAATTATACCCGTATAATTGAAGGCGGTTTGTTAGGCCGACTTATATATATCACTTTCCTCTTTAGGAAAGTTCATTAGAAACTTCAAAACTCACAGAAACCTTATGAAATCCAAATCAGAAACTTGAAACCTACGAATTGGAGCTATGATTGATTCTAGTTTCACCATTATTATCTTTCAATTCAGTGTTCTTCAATTGAGAGGTAAGTTTGAATTGAATCAAATAGTTTATAAGTTTTTAATTGATTGATTTGGATTGAAAAACATGAATTTGATGTTAGAACTTCGTTGTAACTGTTGCATATTGATTATGTGAAGTTATTAGGTGTTTAAAACAGTTAGAAATCGAATTTTGGTGATTTGGGTATTAAAATCGCGAGTTAGGGCTTGAGCAGAATCGTACAGGTTGCTGGAACGAAGGTGGAATCAGGCGGATTCAATTGAATCCGGCGGATTCGAGTAAAAATTAGGGAATCCGGCGGATTCAAGGGAATCCGGTGGATTCAGGTGAAAATAAGGGAATCCGGCGGATTCAATTGACTGTGTGGGGATCCGGCGGATCCTATGCTAAAAGTTGGGTTGTAAATTTTAAAAGTGCGTAAGTCTTTTCAGGGTCACGACTGAGTGACAAATTTATTAACTTGGATTGGGTTGAAATTTACATGGTCACTCGAAAACGGCCCACTGATCAAAGCTCTATTTTAAGAGTCTAGGTGGTTTTTGGCCATTCGGGATCGTTTAGGGGTCGAAAATGGCATTTTACAGTTTTTGAACTTTATTTCGGGACTTTTTGATTATGTTCCGAATTGGACTTTTGTTTGCTGTGATCGTAGGGATCACCTGATACATGTAATTATGTTATAATTGTGTAACGATCTTAATTACCTAAGTGTTATTAGTTGAGACAAGTTACTAACTCATTGTTTATTGATTATATTCTCAGATGTGGTGAAGGCTCAGTAATATTAGACTTCTGAGCTTGCTGCTGAGGTAGTTGGTGAGTGGATCTGTAACCTCAGTGTGATTTAGTTGTAATGATTTGACTTACAACAAGTAATTTATAGTATTACTTTGATATGATGCATCTGTTGAGATATTTTGCCATGTTAGTTTGGTGGTTTGTTTACTTGGCTGTTTGAGCTAGTATGTAAGATTCTGAGGTCAACTTGACTTGACAGTTGGACTTGGTTGTTATTGTAGACGACAGGAGATCTTGAAACTTGAAATGTTGGTTTAGAGATCTAGGTCGTGTGTGATTAATAACTGGTTATCGGTAATTCTGTATAGGCCAATACAGATGATTGATAAGAGTTCCTTGAGTACCAAACCGGTATTAGGGTGTCTCAGGAGCCACCGGTCCTCATGACGATTGATAACGCTTGATTGAAAGTTGCTTGATTAAATGATTGGCTGATTGAATTATGTTTATTGTTATTTGATGTAAACAGATTGTTATGCTAGGTTGTACTGTTGCTTATAGTTTCATTCACTTAGCTTTATGCTAACCCCACCACAGTTCTTCCTGCAGGTTAAAATAGATAAGACGTATTGGGCAGGACAGGAAATTGTTGGACTGGATGGAATGTTTGACATGCTGTTACTCTGATGTTATTTTAATAACTAAAATAATGCTTTGAATTATATAACACCGAGTTTGTTGAAATGTCATGTAATTTGATTTGAAAAAGTTTATTGACATTTTGATTGACATTGACAGTATGTTTTAAATATACGCTTCCGAGTCGCCATTATTATATTGATTGTTTATAATGAAACGAGGGGTGTTATAAGTTGGTATCAGAGCAATAGTTTGGGTGAATTGGACATGATAGAATGTTCAATCCTAAACTTTGATTGAGTTGAGTCAAACATTCCAGTGGGTGTGGGTTTAGTTGATTAGTTGTTGTATGAGAAAGTAGTTAGTTGAATATGTACTAACCCTTAACAAGTTGTGAAGTTGTTGTTTGATTGCAGAGACGGAGGAACATGAGTATCTGATTGGTATATTTCATGTTTCCTCAACATTCGTGGGCTTAAGATTGTCAGGTAATCTTCGATAAGCCTATGTTAATTTACATTAACTTGAATTGTTTACTCTGTTATGTTGAGTAAGCTTTGTTGTAAAGTTAATTGAGTTAGACTGATATAATTCCCCAGTTTTGAGTCAACACATGATTGCTATATGTTGACATGAGGATAGGAATATTGAATGAGATGTTCATTGTTGTGGTTATTTATGATTGAATTGAGAATGCAGAAATGTGTCTAAGCAAGTAGAAAAGAGTTGATTAAGGTTTTAACAAGATTGGTGTTAGGACCTAAGGAGTGTCTTTATTGGTGAGACAAGATAATTGATAGTATTATATTAGTAGATTGATTTCAGGATGTAGTTTAAATCCTGGTTAAGGAATGTTGTGTCATTTGATTTGAGGATGACTGCTATTTGGGAAAATATGTGTTTATGTGGCTATATGATATGTTTTGACTATAGTTAAACACTTGATCTAAACCAAGAATGATAGGTTTCTAATAAATGTAGAGTATGATAGGTGAAATTGATTGGGAAAGTGATAGATCATTCTGATCAATTGAGAATTAATAAATAAAGTGTTTTATAGTAACATGATTGGGTAGATTTGTTGTGACAGTGAGGCTTGATATGATAGCATATGTCAAAGTGATGATAATTAATTAAGATGTGTCATGAATTTTGTAGTAACTAGGGACATTGAATTGTGTTTAGTATTAAAATTTTGATGATAGGTTATCATATGTTTGAGGTTCCAGACAAGTAGATATACTGAGTAATTCAGTTGTTGAAAATAAATTGTGTGAGATGGCTTGCATATGTAAGATTGAATATGTAAGTAGTAAGCTGATTTTGAGAGTGTATCAGTTGATAGAAACTATTAAATAGATTATGATTGACTTGAAATCATGAAGTATTTAGTATATATAAGATGAGAGTAAATCACATTGATAATTATAATGTAGAGTAGCCTGAGAATGGATTGTGAAGAACGTAATCTTGCAACGCCTGATCACCGTTGTTATATTATGTTGTGTCACATGAACTTGTTGAGGCTACTTGGTATAAAAGAAATGTAATGTGATTTTGAATAATTGAGCATGAAAGTATACTAAGTTGTTTAGTTGTTGTTTGATAAGAAAACAATCAGTTGATAGGACTGTGACAATTGGATTGTAAAGGTGCGAGAGTAAAATATATTTGTCATTGATAGAGGTTTTGATGATAAACCTAATTGACTAATTTGATTTTGTTGAATGAGTAATTGTGATTGATTGTGATAGATTACTTGTAGGTGAATTTGATAGTGTTTAAATGAGTCACTATTTAGTATTTGGCTGGTATGATGCCAAAGTTGAGATAGGTTGATATTGCCTTGCTTGAGGAATTTCTAATATTATTGAAAGTAATAATTTAAAATATATGTTTGAAAGTAAACATATAAGATGAAATAGTTTGTTGTGAGTTAATATTGATAGTATGTTAACTTTGAAAGTCAAACCATGAATAAATAATTGTGTATAAAATTTATTGCTTGTGATTAGTTTGAGGTTGGGTCAAACTTGAGAAAAGCAATTAGAGAATTTTATTGATTGATTGATTGAAATTGAAGTTGACAAGTAGTCAATTGTGTGTGTTGAAATAGTCTAACATAGATTGTAATGTTATGATTTTGTGGAATATGATTGAATTCCTTGATTAGTCAAAACCTGTTGAAATGGGTCATTTAAGATCCAAAGGAGATAGATGAATGGTCTAAGTTTGTGAAACTTGAGATATTACTTAAAGCTAGTATTAAGTAATTGAAATAGTGTTAAGTATAATTGAGTATTCAGTTGAGTAATATTTGATATTTGAACTGAATATGTGTTAAGAAAATTACATAGATGAAAAGTCATTGTATGATATGACAGTTATAATTTGTTGAAAGGTGCAAATTAAGTCACATTGATTAGAATTGTGATAAGATAATCTTACCAGTGTGTGAGGCTAGTGATGATAGCCATAATTGGGTAAGAATGTGAGAAGAGAATTAATTGATAGTTATTATTAATATCTGCATAGGTTGATTGGTACCTCATGGTGAGTTACTTAAGTATTGAAAGAATTGAATGGATTCTTGTGTTATTGTTGATTGTATACAAATAAAGTAAGTGATAAAGTGGTAAATTGGGATTAGATCCAAATAAGAAATGATATGAAGGGATTATCTGGAAGTTGAACTGTGTTAAAGATCTAGCTTGATCTTGGTTAATAAATTGAGGAATATGAATTGGAAAGTTGTTCATATTTTAAGAAATTGTATGTGTTAGAGAGTAAGGGAAACCTTGAAATTGATAGGTGATGATGGTATTCACCAAACTTTCTTGTTTAAGTTATATACGAGCTGATAAGTATATAAGTGAAACATAGAGTTGTTGATTTAAATTGTTCCATATCCTGTGGTATGGATATGTGATGACTGGTAGTACTGAGAAGGCTTGATGAAGGCTTTAACAGTCTGAAAGACCTAGTGTATAGAATGAAATAGAATTGAGGTGTAAGTGTCCATTTTGGAGAATACTTGAAATTGTGTAGGTATGTATGTATGGTATACATGATAATAAATGGCATGATAAGTTTTAATAGAATGAATTAAAATATGCCATAAGATATGTGGAGGTCAGTTAACTGTGATTAACTTGATGTAGATTTTATTAGAAATGTGTTGGAAAGTAGCACATTGTGATATTGTGATGCATGATATGTAGTATCATAATATGTTGATTAAGACTGACTTAGTTGCTATATTGATAGGATGTAGTACTAAGTGATTATGTGGTTAAAGTTGTATAATTTCTAATTGTTTGTGATTAGTAGTTTAAGATTTAAGAATGTGAATTGAATTAACTGGTTGCTAAGATAAGATTCTGGATGTCTTACCAGTTTAAGTAATATATGAATTCTAACTTGATGGTTAGTTAGATTTTGAAAATAAATAGTAAGTATTGATAGGTGTACTGAAATGTATAATCATTAGTGTTGTGATTATTGATTGGACAATTGTTGTTGTTGACAATTGATAGGTTGTAATGAAAGGAATTGCAAATGGAAATAAGTCAATGTAGAGGTTGGTTGAATGTAGGTAATATTTAATTTTGGTACTTTTGTTGATTGAGCAAAGTACTTGTTAATTGTAGTTTTACCTACTGAGTTGGACCTCTACTTTGCTTATTAAGGTGATATGAATCTGGATTACTTTTAAGTAAAGGATTTCATATGATAGTGAAAGTGATATGGGAATATGATAGGTTGTTCAAGAGAATAGACATGATACTTTTGGATGAAAAGTTGATCTAGAATTGAATTTTAAATCTTTGATAGTAGAGATTTGAGATAGTTATTTGAATATTAGATTGATTGTAAGTTATAAACTGAAACGATTAAATTTTAGTGTGGATATGTGTATGAGGATTTTAGAATCACTGTTGTTGTGATATTGTTACTGCTGTTTTATTGTTAACAGTGATGAACAGTGAGAATAGGTTAAAGATTTTAGCATGTTGCTAATTTCTGGTGGTGTAGACCTAGTAAGTGATGTTAGGTTTCACTTATTGTTGTTGGTTAAAGTGATTGGGTGCTTTAAACTTTTATCTGATTGGTGATAAAGGAATTGGATAGATGATTGGTTCCTAAAAGATGTTGGATAGATGCACTGTATGTGTGCATAGGAAAAGATAGAAGCATGTACATTTGGATATGTGCATGTGGAAAGAATTCAAACAGTCTAAGTATAGCTGTAAGTTGCTATTGAGGACAAATGTATGTTAAGATATATGTAATTCTATCACACTAGACAGATTGAGTGAGGTTAGATTTCGGAGACGAAATCTCTTTAAGGGGGGGGGGGGGGGGGGGGGGGGAGAGAGTTGTAACATCCTCGAAATGGACCTAGTTAGTTTATATTATTTCTTGATTTAAATAAGTATTTAAATGTGTTTGGAAATAATATTGTCGGAATTAGTTGAAATAATTGGAATAGGAGTCGAATATTCCAATGTGATAAGTGAATTATTAATTGTTGTAAATTAATATAGTTGACGGTGCAATAAAATGTTTGGACTCGCAAATGGTTTTCGGGTTCCAGACAATAGATAGAGATGGGGTATTAAATTATACCCGTATAATTGAAGGCGGTTTGTTAGGCCGACTTATATATATCACTTTCCTCTTTAGGAAAGTTCATTAGAAACTTCAAAACTCACAGAAACCTTATGAAATCCAAATCAGAAAATTGAAACCTACGAATTGGAGCTATGATTGATTCTAGTTTCACCATTATTATCTTTCAGTTCAGTGTTCTTCAATTGAGAGGTGAGTTTGAATTGAATCAAATAGTTTATAAGTTTTTAATTGATTGATTTGGATTGAAAAACATGAATTTGATGTTAGAACTTCGTTATAACTGTTGCATATTGATTATGTGAAGTTATTAGGTGTTTAAAACAGTTAGAAATCGAGTTTTGGTGATTTGGGTATTAAAATCGCGAGTTAGGGTTTGAGCAGAATCGTACAGGTTGCTGGAACGAAGGTGGAATCCGGCGGATTCGAGTAAAAATTAGGGAATCCGGCGGATTCAGGTGAAAATAAGGGAATCCGGCGGATTCAAGGGAATCCGGCGGATTCAATTGACTGTGTGGGGATCCGGCGGATCCTATGCTAAAAGTTGGGTTGTAAATTTTAAAAGTGCGCAAGTCTTTTCAGGGTCACGACTGAGTGACAAATTTATTAACTTGGATTGGGTTGAAATTTACATGGTCACTCGAAAACGGCCCACTGATCAAAGCTCTATTTTAAGAGTCTAGGTGGTTTTTGGCCATTCGGGATCGTTTAGGGGTCGAAAATGGCATTTTACAGTTTTTGAACCTTATTTCGGGACTTTTTGATTATGTTCCGAATTGGACTTTTGTTTGCTGTGATCGTAGGGATCACCTGATACATGTAATTATGTTATAATTGTGTAACGATCTTAATTACCTAAGTGTTATTAGTTGAGACAAGTTACTAACTCATTGTTTATTGATTATATTCTCTGATGTGGTGAAGGCTCAGTAATATTAGACTTCTGAGCTTGCTGCTGAGGTAGTCGGTGAGTGGATCTGTAACCTCAGTGTGATTTAGTTGTAATGATTTGACTTACAACAAGTAATTTATAGTATTACTTTGATATGATGCATCTGTTGAGATATTTTGCCATGTTAGTTTGGTGGTTTGTTTACTTGGCTGTTTGAGCTAGTATGTAAGATTCTGAGGTCAACTTGACTTGACAGTTGGACTTGGTTGTTATTGTAGACGACAGGAGATCTTGAAACTTGAAATGTTGGTTTAGAGATCTAGGTCGTGTGTGATTAACAACTGGTTATCGGTAATTCTGTATAGGCCAATACAGATGATTGATAAGAGTTCCTTGAGTACCAAACCGGTATTAGGGTGTCTCAGGAGCCACCGGTCCTCATGACGATTGATAACGCTTGATTGAAAGTTGCTTGATTAAATGATTGGCAGATTGAATTATGTTTATTGTTATTTGATGTAAACAGATTGTTATGCTAGGTTGTACTGTTGCTTATAGTTTCATTCACTTAGCTTTATGCTAACCCCACCACAGTTCTTCCTGCAGGTTAAAATAGATGGGACGTATTGGGCAGGGCAGGAAATTGTTGGACTGGATGGAATGTTTGACATGCTGTTACTCTGATGTTATTTTAATAACTAAAATAATGCTTTGAATTATATAACACCGAGTTTGTTGAAATGTCATGTAATTTGATTTGAAAAAGTTTATTGACATTTTGATTGACATTGACAGTATGTTTTAAATATACGCTTCCGAGTCGCCATTATTATATTGATTGTTTATAATGAAACGAGGGGTGTTATAATTAAGGATTATGACTGTGAAATCCGATATCACCCAGGTAAAGCTAATGTGGTGGCAGACGCGTTGAGTAGAAAGATGCCTTCTGATCGGGTATGTTTTATGCGTTTAGACATTCATTCTGATTTGATTTCTCAGTTAAAAGCTGCACAGTCTGAAGCGTTACTGGATGTTAATTTGAAATCTGAAATTTTGTTGAAACGAAAGGATTTATTGGTTGATGATTCTCGAGGTTTGAAAACCTTTCAGTCTCGGGTTTGGGTTCCATTGGTTGGGGGACTTCGGGATTTGATATTAGCTGAGGCACATAAATCTAGATTATCTGTTCATCCTGGAAGTACAAAGATGTATAATGACTTGAAACCTTTTTATTGGTGGCCTACAATGAAAACCGATGTTGCACGTGTTGTAGAAACTTGTCATATTTGTTCCCAGGTGAAAGCAGAACATCAGAAACCGTATGGTTCATTGAGACAGCTTGATATTCCTGAATGGAAATGGGAGCATATTACTATGGATTTTGTCACCAAACATCCCAGAACGCAGAAAGGTAACGATATGATTTGGGTGATTGTTGACAGATTGACTAAGAGTGCTCACTTTCTGGCTACCAGTGAGACTGCTTCTTTGACTCGATTGGCCCAGTTATATATTCACGAGATAGTTTCGAGGCATGGGATTCCGTTATCGATTGTGTCAGACAGAGATTCCAGGTTTATTTCTGGGTTTTGGCAGAGTTTACAGCGGGAATTGGGTACCAGAGTTAACCTCAGTACGGCTTATCACCCGCGGACAGATGGTCAGACAGAACGTAGCATTCAGAGTCTAGAGGATATGCTACGAGCTTGTGTATTAGAGTATGGTGGTTCTTGGGATTCTCATTTACCTTTGGTAGAGTTTGCTTATAATAACTCTTACCATTCCTGTATCGGCATACCACCCTACGAGATGTTATATGGACGTCGCTGCAGAACGCCTACTTGCTGGTTAGAGGCTGGAGAAAAACAGTTTGCAGGTCCTGATATTGTACAGATCACAGCAGATAAAGTTGCTATAGCTCGTGAGAAACTGAAAGCTGCTAGAGACCGACAGAAACAGTATGCTGATCCACGCCGTCGTCCTGTTAGTTTTGTTGAGGGTGAACTTGTTTATTTAAAGGTTTCCCCGTGGAAAGGTGTAATCAGATTTGGAAAGCGTGGAAAACTCGCCCCGTGATATATTGGTCCTTTCAGAATCAGACAGGTGGTTAATGATCAGACAGTCGCCTTGAATCTTCCTCCTGAGTTATCTGGTATTCATGACACTTTTAATGTTTGTTACTTAAGGAAATGTGATGTGGAGGATCAATCCCAAATCCTTCCATTACAGGACCTTAGAGTTGATTCTAGTCAGAAGCTAGTTGAGGAACCCATTGAGTTAGTTGATAGAAAGGTGACTAAATTACGTAAGAAAGAGATTCCAATGGTCTTAGTGAAATGGAGACATAGTTTGGGGGCGAACCTAGCCTGGGAGACTGAGTCGAGCATGCGCTCACAATATCCTCAATTGTTTGAGTCTAGCGAGATTTCTGGGACGAAATCTTCCTAAGGAGGGGAGATTTGTAACACCCGCTTCTATGACCTGAGGATAATTCGGTAATTTCCTCTAAATTAATATTATTATTGTTACATTTTTAATATTGTGCTTTATATGTTTTGAATTATATTTTAGGAAATTTGACCGAAGGATTAATTGTGACTAGTGAAATGTTAACCGTTTTAATTAGTTATAGCTCACGGTAAAATAAAATACTTTTATCGCGAATGGTTTCAAGGTTCCAGACAATAGATTGAAAGGGGGCTAATTTTAAGAGAATACGGAGTCGGTTTAAAAACCTTAGCCGACCCACTACAAATAAAACGACATTTAGTGGCACACTTTTTTAATGGCACTTTATGTATGTGTCACTATATAACGCTTTTCAATGGCACTTGTAATATATGCCATTAATGTACATATATACTAGTGGCACAAATTCAAATATGCCATTAATGTATATACATATAGTGGCACAAACTATAGTATGCCATTGATGAACATACATGTAGTGGCACAAATACGTGTATGCCGCTAATGTATATACATATTAGTGTCATAAATTCATGTATGCCATTGATGAACATACATTTAGTGACACAAATTTGAATATGCCACTAATGTACACACATTTAGTGGTACAAATTGTTTACAAAATTTTAAATTATAGGTATACTATACTCTAATACATATGTGATTATCACTAATTTACGACTGTATAAAACATGGCGAATATTCATAATAAGGAAATCTTAAAAATTATTATTCAAATTACTAAAATACCGCTACATTATAATTTGTTCATAATATTAATTCACAAGTCTATAAAAATGGTTAGGAGTCAATGAAAAGTATATGCGTGTAAACATTACCCCGTGCTATGCAGAGAGAAAATAGTATTAGTTTCATTTTACATTATATATCAGTTCATAATTAAGATACTTGAATTTTCAACATCAAGTTTTGTATTTAAGATGAGTGGTTCATTGTCGAGCTCAATGTGAAAATAGACTCATTAAAACAATTTTAGCCAATAAGATTGAACAGAAAAAGTTAAAAAATACTATAAAACTTCAAATGTGACCCACCTTTATAATTTAACACAACGTTGATGTATAAACTTCGGATCTTAAGCATTTAAGTTGATTGTCGGTGAACAACTTAATTAACGACTATCACCATGTTTTACTTCACTTAAATACAAAATTTAAACAGTAATATATATAATATATATTACAGTAATATATATATATATATATATATATATATATATATATATAGTGGCATGATCCAGAGGGAAGTCCATTTTTTGAGGGAAGGGGGAAGCGTTAGTACACATCAGGAAGCATATTACCTTCACCTATACTAATCTCGAAAAAAGCAAACTGAAATTTAGTAAATGTTAATCAGAATCGATGTTATAAATGTTAAGCTTCCTTGATAAATTTTTTCTTCAAGTTATAGTATCGATTTATGAATATTTGATCCAAATCCGTTAAGATGCATCGCGGTGCATATTAGTTAATCTGCATTGTGATGCATCTTAACAATAAAAATATTTTTCAAATAATGTGAAGTTTTATGATGCATTGCGATGCATCTTAGTTAATATGCATCACACTGCATCTTAACAATTAATTAAATAAATATTCATCAATTAATGTTATGACTTAAAAATGAAATTCATTCGTTAAAATATTCTTTATAGCATCGATTTTGATTACTATTTACCGATAAAAATAATTTTTGTTGACGTTTTGATTGATAATTGTAATATGTTTCCTGATGCGTACTAACGCTTCCCCCCTTCCCCCCAAAAAGACACTTCCCTCTTGATCACTACCATATATATATATATATATATATATATATATATATATATATATATATATTTGTTGTAAATAAGTGACTATTATGAGTCAAGTCGAGTCACGAGTTAAAAATTGAGATTACAAATCACCAGTAAACAAATATGAAACTCACAACCTCTTGATTAATTGGTTCCATTGATATGTTAAGCTAAAGACCCTTTTAATCTTCTATGTTCATATATCATATTTTAAGTCGTTGTAATATTCTGAGTAAAAAAGTACTCCGTATAAGTTTACAATATGGTAATTTTGTTACGAGTA
Organism: Helichrysum umbraculigerum; assembly: GCA_949592205.1. Taxonomy (NCBI): domain Eukaryota; kingdom Viridiplantae; phylum Streptophyta; class Magnoliopsida; order Asterales; family Asteraceae; genus Helichrysum; species Helichrysum umbraculigerum. The sequence goes on along the minus strand of CATIUR010000004.1, from coordinate 5,897,525 downwards.
TTTAATATTATTGAATCTTGTAATACAAAGTACACAAAGTACACGTTACTGTATTACTTATTAGGATTTTAGTGCCAATTTATGTTTATTTTCATTGGTATACATAGTGCCCAAGTAAACTAATCCGTAGTAAACTTGATCAAACCGGTCAGGCGCTAATCTGAAATACATGGCGGGCTACTTAAATTTTCATTTTTGAAAAGGCGGGCTCCGTTTTTAAAATCCCTCCCATCCACATTATTGTATCCATTAACCCTAACTTTTCCTCTACTGACATTAACCCAAATCGAGACTCAATACTACATAATCCAAAATTCATCTAATTCGAATGATTCTGTCGGCAGTAATCATCAACGAGTGCAAAGGTAATGGTTCCGAATTTGATTGATAATATCTCTTTTTTAATTGTTTTGTTCGTTTTGATTGACTCTCATGTTAGTTTATATGAATTGGGGGTTTTTAATTTATCGTATTTTAACCAAAATGTTCAAAATCAAAGAAGAGTTGTATAGTACTTTAAAACTTGGTACTGAGTATAGGCCTTCTTGATAGGGTCACTCTTGCAGATAGCCCCTATGTTTCATAGTGGTTTTAATTTTTTAGTTTGCCATTATGTATCCTTTTTTCTTGATTTGCTGTAGGCCGGCAATGATACCATTGAAGTCATTGATAACTCACATGGTTAACATTGATGTGGCAGCACAAGCCACTTTCCTTGTTCGACTTAAGAAATCCAGTTTAATTTGTGTTGCTTGGGATTTACAAATGCATATTTGATATGGTCACACCGTAGTGATGGTATGAGCTTTAAAAACCTTCAAGTCATCTACCATATGTATTGTTGTTATGTTTGTTTCCATACTTATTATATTCTCATTGCTACTTAGCTAATATAACATAAAACTTGATTTGTTTTATTGTGACAATCCAGGTTCATAACATTTTGGAATGAAACATTGTCTCATGAAGTTCTATCTTGGGTGTCATCTGCTATGTAAAATGATTAGGTAATATTATGTCGTTAAGGAAATTTCAACTTCATTGATTTGTTTGTTGAGTATATATGTTTTCAGGCTGTGTTATATAAGCTCTTGTGAATATGTTTGGCTCTTGTGGTGATTAATCTTCCTCAGAATTGATTAAAGGTGGGTTGATGATCATGCATCAAAATCACTAATTCTTTGATCATCTAATACTCATGTATCTTCTATATCCCATGAACGTATACTTCATATACTCACATCTTGATATTCTTCTTCTTGGACAGGAAATTGCTGGTCTTGTAATAAAATAAATGCTAACAAGTTTAACTCGAACTTAGAGTGGGGAAGAGCTGCTTCATTTGTGAAGATCATTTTCTTCCCAATGAGTATTTTGTTATGTAGTTTTTGTTGTTTGTACTTAATTATTGGTAGTAAGACTTAAAGAACATACCAACTTGTAGTTCATTGGTGCTGTATTTGTTTTGTCTATTATGTACTTTTTGTATTTACATATCAAGTTAATAGCAAAAGAGATTTATATTAGATCAATGTTCAGGAAAACAATTGTTGCGGTTATTTACGATACAAGAGTATTGAATTTTATATAACCAAATGTGCTCTAACGAGTAGGATTGTCATCAGATGTTGCAATTATTTGGCGGCACAAACTATGTGCCACAAAATCGTTAATACTTATAGAGGCTTAAAAAGAGTGCCACTGTATCCATATAAGCTTGCAGCAGCACATTAGAAAAATGCCACTAAAAGGCTTTAGTGGTAGCGCTTCTAGTGGCACTTTTTTTATGTGCCAGCGATTCCCAACTAGGCCTATAGTGGCACTTATTAGTGTTTTTGTGGCACTTTTTGTATGCCACTAGATGTCACTTTATCTGTAGTGACCTCTTATTTCTTTCCTTATATGGAAAGTTTCTATTTCCATTTTAACATACAAACCCTAAACACTAATTAAAAACCTAGAACCTAAACTATACATAATCAAACAAGTTGTGATCCTTGTAGATTTCTGATTTCATCATCATCACCAATATCATAATATCCAAAAGAGTAAGTGTTCTTGATTTTTGTTATAACATGAACATGGAAAATTAATAGAAAGTATGCTCAAATTGTGATCATGAAATGCTAGAAATCTATATGTGTTGTTATGTGAGCTATTTGATGCAAAGTGAAGTTTGAAACTGAGTTATGTAAGCTGGAAGTTGGTAGTTTGTGATAGAAATCGTACAGGAACAGCAGTAGTAACAGGTTCAGAAAAACTGGAAACGCCGATACAATCGCGACGCGATTGTGATGATTTCGCGACGCGATTTTACTTAAATAGCGACGCGATTGTATAGTAATCGCGACGCGATTATGTGTTTTCATAGTCCAGTTTCTGCAGTTTAATTGGTCTTGTACAATGTTTATATGTTTGGATAAAATCGTATGCCAGCAGTAATAATATGAACTATAATGACTTAGAACTTGCATTTTACTTGAAAATGTATGATGATAAGTTAGTTAGCATTGGTGATTACTTGTATAACTTAAATTGAGATGCTAAACTATGTGAACTAGATTATGAGATAATTGTCTGTTAGTGGCGTGTACTTATGTTAAACTATGACATGTAAGTTGAAGCGAGCTAGATATGGACATGGATTAAATATATACAATGTGTTCTATTGCCATTAAGTGATGTGTTGAGTTAATTAAAGTAAGATTTGAATTGAGTTACTGACTCAAGTGTTTTGTTGTGCTTTCAGACACGCAGAAGACTCGGTGAGTTAGTCAGCCGAGTAAGTGGATTGAAGTTGACAGGTGAATTGACTTGGAACTTCAGTGTGATTTGGTTGTGACATATTGGTTACAACGATATAAATATAGTGATTGTTGATTATATTGCTGAGATATATATATATATATATATATATATATATATATATATATATATATATATATATATATAACTGTGATGTGTTGCCTATGTGCATTCTGGTGAATAGGAGGTCAACAATTGTTGGACTGATTGCTACAGGTTAGTCAATGTGAGATTTGTAATCATGTGTTGAGAATAGAACACATATTGATTAAAGGTAGCAATCAGTTATCGGTAAAATCACTGTATTGGCCTGCAGTGATTGTAAGTGTTGCTTGGTGGGCCACCGCGGTCTGAGGGCTCCACAAGGACCACCGATCCTCTTGGTGATGTTGTGTCAAAGTGATATTGCTGTTAATTGATATTGTTATAGCTAAGTCAAACAGTTTGTAACAGGTTTATTAACTTATCTTCGTGCTAATCCCGTTGTTTACTCCTTGCAGGTTTTGATGTGACTGGGACTGGGCAAGGAGTGACTGAGAGTTGTTTGACCAGGATTACTCTGATTTTGTTAGATACAGTGGTTCATGTTTTGTTAAATAATGGTTTGTAAACGAGCAGTTAATACTTATAACTTGTAATATGTTTTGGTTGATGACATAAAATCATCTGTGTTAATATGAATGGGATTTCGCTTTCGAGTTTTTAAAAAAAAAATGTCCTGTAAATTTGTAGCGTGTTATATTATACATTTTCAACTACTATTTATATAATTTGTAGTTCTCGTGTAACTGGGCAACACCCGGGTATAAACTTAGCTTTTATATAGATGGGAGTAAACTTTTTAACAATTTTAAATTCCACCTGATTGTTGTGACATGTGACTTCATAAGTTAGATCGTTTATCAAACAAACTTAACAAAGTACACACGATAATCACTCCGAGGTATATATTATCTTAAACTTAACAAAGTACACACGATAATCACTCTGAGGTATATATTATTTTAGTTTGAGTGACAGAAGAATACGCGTTGAAAAAGATATCAAACTATTAGTACATGAGATTTTTATTTACTCTTATTTGGTCAGCATAAATATATTACTGTATATTACTTAATCTAGTCCAGTCTTATTTAGATTATTCGGATGGTTTGAAAATTTTATATATTTGATCAGTTATTCGATTTGTTTGATTTGTTAAATAATTCAATTTCCAAGCGGATCCATTTAACACAATCTGCTTCGGATCAGCCGATCAGGCCTCACCCTAGCCAGGTGCCAAGTGGGTCATTGCAATTTGCACAGGGCACAATACTTATAGGGGCCCGTTTTTCATGTTGAGTATATGTACGTATTAGTAGCTTCAGCTTGAGTAGGGGTGAACAAAACCGGTTTTTTCGAATACCCGACCCGAATACCCGAACCGGGTATTGGTCAAAGACCAAAAACCGGGTTTTGACCAACCCGACCCGAAACCGACCCGGTTTTGGGTGGGGGAAAACCCAACCCTATACTAACCGGTTTGTACCGGGTTGAAACCGGTTCGAGTTGAAAACCCGGTTTCAAACCGGGTACGGTGTACCCGCCGGGTATCTATAGTTCCCGCCGGGTATACTGGGTTCCCACCGGGTAGACAGTGTTCCTGCCGGGTACTTTGGCTTGATACATTTCTGTCAACATTTTCCAAACACTACCCGCCGGGTACAAATGTACAGGCCGGGTACTAAAGGCTTGATCCAGTATTACTGACCATTTTCCGCTGAAATTTCACCTAAATTCAAATAGAAAAGTGTTTTGGGATGTCGTTGTACAAAAACGTACCCAAACGCCATCCACAGTCAAGCATTCCAAAATATCCAAACATAAAATTAAAAGTACTTAAATAAACCGTAATCAAATTGTCTAGAAAAGTGTCTGAATCACATGAGGCACGCAAGCACTCAAAATGGGGAATAGTCATAGGGGAATCCACGCTACTCTTGCTCTCTCTCCTGCTGCCTTCGATACTCTTCCTGCAGCTCTGCCAAGGCGGCACCCTCGTCATAAACCGGTGGTGGATAGCTTGCTCCAGACTGACCCCACATGGGTGGGTAGTGGTAGGATGTAGGTCGGTAGTTGGGCACCACTTCAGAAAGTCTTTGTGTGTTGTGTGCCGACCAAGCGTTGTGGTAGCGCTGTGCTCCAAGCTCATACCTGACTTCCTGCGAAAAATCATTATGGCTAACCTGAAGGCCCAAAATACCATGCATAATATTCAGTATGGATGGTAGTGCTGCTCCTTGCTGCTGGAAACCTCCCTGCTCATATGCAGCTTCTTCCTCTTGATGTTGTTCATGTTCCACCTGCTGTTGTCTTCTTCTTCTTCTCGGTGGTTGAGCCGCTTGCTCCTCTGGTGGTGGTTCCTGGTAGGGCACGAACCGGTTATTGACAGCTGAGACAGCCTGTGCCCCCTGAAACTGAACTAGCCCTACTGTTTTTGGCCTAGTCGTCACTCGCTCTAAATTCTTAAAACTGATGTTGAAGGACTTGGCAATCCTAGTCACAAATTGTCCCCCATAGATAGGGGATGCCCCTCTAATCCCGCTAGCATTATGATGTAAATACCAGGCAACAGCGTATGGAACATTGATATTCTCCTCCGCTACAAACTTCCTCATATACCATAAGTCGGCGAAACCGACTCTCTCTGTGTTCTCCCTTCTATGCGAAATGGTGTGCGCAAGACATCGTTGGATAACCCGCAACTGCATGTCCTCTATATCTTTGTATGAATTTCCACCTCTAGCGTAAGGTTTTTGTGAAAATTCGTGCCACACATCCTTGGGAAAAAATTCCGTCTCGATCATCTCACTAGCCATCAAATAATCCTCAAAATGAGTTGCATCCAGCTGCTCTAGAGAATAAATGCCCAAACAGGCAGCAAGTTCCACCATACTCATTTTCCTTGGTTGACCTCTCAGTCGGAAAGTCATGAAATTTTTATCAGTCGCCGACTCAACATCCCCTTTCATTTCATATGTGCAGTGGAATTCCACGCATAGCTCTTTGTATACCTGCTCATTAATCTTAAATATGCCTTCCCATTCTTCATATTCGAATGGTATGTGATCCACGAAATAACGTTGCCTAATCATTTCCTTAATTCCGACGGCTACCCCTGCTTGTTCTAGTGGTTCCCAATCGACCACCCGAGATAAATCACATTCTTTCACCCTCAATAAGTTCAGTTTCTGACAGTATATATTGTACTTTGTTAACCTGTTACTAAATTTAAGCCATGGGTGAATTGTCTCGGGAATAAGTAGAGCATCAATGCTCATAGGCTGAGGGCGGTCACCCTCTTCATCGTTAGCAGTACCAGAGGTGCTGCCTTTTTGTTTCTTTCTTCTTCCCTGCAAAACACAACACAAATGAGAGAATTGTCTTGACCAATTCATCCATGACCTAAGGTAATTGCACAATTATTCCCACATTTTATTTACAAAGCTCAAACTCATCCTCTTTCACAAATGCCCTAATATCAAGCTAAACTCGAATTCTGCAATTAAACACATAATTTGATTCAAGTGAGCATTACAATCGTGAGTATTATGTAAATGGATTACAATTCTAAGCATATCATTAAACAAAATTAATTTTCCCCAAAATTTGTTTCAAGAACCCTAAATTCGTATTTTTCATAATCATGTAAATTAAACACGAATTCACGAAATAAGAAGGTGTGAGTACATATAACTCACAATATAATCAGAAATAAAAACAACTAAAACTTCCCCACATTTAATTTCAAGAAAACCTAAATCTAAAAACTTCAATCAATCCATGAAAATTAAGTGTTTTGAATTAAAAAGTTGTTAATCATACCTTAAACATGCTGTAGAAGAGTTTTGCCGGTTTAATTCGTGAGTTTTTGCTTCAAAAATGGTTGAGTGAGGGGTTTGGTGGTGTTGCTCCCGTTTTTTGGAGAGAAAAATGGGTTTTTGGAGTGTGTGGAAAGCGTGGAATGCAGCAGGGATAACCTGAAAAACGCGAATACCCGGCGGGTACAACTTATTCCCGGCGGGTACTAATGTTTAGTTCCCGAAAAAAATGAACTACCCGAAGTGAATATAAACGGGTAAATACATAGTACCCGGCGGGGACTCTTTGTACGCACCGGGTACTCAAGGCTATCTAAATTCTGTAATGGAATTAACCTTTGTACCCGGCGGGTACTATCAAATTGTGCGAATTCATCGGGTTGTATAGTGTTTAAAAAATCTGTTCCGTTATACCTCCCATATTCGCTAGTGTTCGTTTGATTACCTTCACCCCTTGCCCGTTTATGGTTTTCTTGTCTTAAACTATTATATAAGTTAAGCATTGGACCGCGAGAGGAAGATGAACCAAACAATGTGGAAGCCGAACTAGAAGAAGGATTTGTTGAACCATATAATTGAAAATAATGAGTAAATAAATCTTGAAAGCATTTACTAAAATGTTTTTTTGTATTTTGTGAAAAAAATGGGTCCTCGTCATTCAATTCCAAATCGTTACAAATGTTATCGATAAGCAATTCCACCCCGGAAACGTTTAAGCATGGGTTTATTGCGGCGGCACAACTAATTACCGGTGGCATTTCCTTAAAATATTTTCTTAGTTTTTCTTTCATGGGAGCCACCATTAGTGCGTATAAATTATCAATAAATTCGTATTCGCTTAGTTTTGAACACATTAAGAAAATTTGGTTAAGTACCAAGTGAATCGTGGGATAATAAACACCCGATAACAAAGTAGTTGCGGTTTTAAAAAGTTTGAGCAATTCGGTTATCTTTTCAATAACATCCCAAGATCCGCTTGGAAATTCGTTTATAGCATAACCCCTTTGGACAAGTTGAAAATGAAAAGCTTGTAAAGTCTCACGTTGGCGTAAACCACATACAAACATGTTGTATGTCGAATTCCATCTTACGGGCATGTCCCAATTAGGGGTTAAAAAAATGTTCTCCGTATCCTTACACAATTTCATATAAAGTTTGTATCTAGCCTTACCCTTACAAAATATATCTTGCAACATGTTTTTATACGCGTCTTTTACTTCACTTATTTGTCGAACCGCTAACCCATCTTGCACAACCAAGTTAATTATGTGTGCAACACATCTACTATGGTAGAAAATGCCTTTCAAAGGTGGGTTGTATTTTAGTATTAATTTTTGAACGACGTTTGTGTTATTACTCGCATTATCAAACGAGATAGAAAAAACCTTTTGTTCTAATTTAAACATTTTCATTACATCCCGTAACATGCAAAATAAATTTTGACCCGTGTGAGGATACTCAAAGTCTTCAAAAGCAATGGTACGTTTCATCATTTGCCAAGTTGAGGGATCAACCCAATGTGCGGTAACACAAAGGTACGAACCGGGCAAACCATGAGGAGCCGACCAAACATCGGTTGTTAGTGATACACTTGTAGTTAAGTTTTCAAAACCAGTTATTAGTTGAATTTTAGCATTTTTCTACAATTTAAGTGCATCACGTCTAAGAGTAAGATGTGATACATGATTATATCGGGGTTGAAGAGTATTTTGAATAACCTTAGTAAGCCGAGGGTTGTCGAAGTGGTTGAACGGCAAAGCTTCTTGAATCACAAAGCCGGCAAATGCTTCTCGACAACGATCCGCTTGGTATGTGAAAATACCTCCATCCCGTGACATGGTTGCTTGACCCTCCTCCGGATTAGTTTTGTTTGCACTACAATACTTTAAAGTATGTTTGCTCAACGTTGAGTTGGAGTCAGCTTTTTAAAAACTCTCACATCGTTTACAATGTGCTTTAGTTGAACCATCCGACAACAACACTTTGTCAAAGTTACACCAAATCTCCGGATTACGTTTTGTTGTAAAGACAAAAACAATGGTTGGTGCATTTGACGCATTTGACGAACCAACAAAATCGTTAGTTGAGGAACTTTGAGTTGCCATTATGAGAGCGTTTTGAGAGGATGAGAGTAATGTTTTGAGAGTTTCGTATGTAAATCGTAAGCGTTTTGAGTGTTTTTTCACTAGAATGAGTGAGTTTGAGTGTTGTAACTAACCCAAATCCAAGGTATCTATTTGTACTAGTTTTAGGATGGAAAAATGGTAAAAAAAAGCAAAAAAAATGGATATAAAACGGCTAGGAGCTCAAACACAACGGCTAGTGTAAAAACCGGGTATTAAAACCGGTTTTTGGAACCGGTTCGGGTACAACCCGAATTGAAACGTATGGGGGCGTACCCGATTTGATACCCGGCGGGTACTATTAAAACCCGAATCGGGTAGAGTCTACCCGATTATTGACCGGGTCGGGTTTCCGGGTATTGACCGGGTCGGTTTCCCAACCCGGTTTTTTTGGTCACGCCTAAGCTTGAGTACCATAAAAGAAATTAACCCAGCCCAACAAATGAAAACATAAAAACACGTGCCTCATTTCATGCTTTTTATACCCTTTTCAGTTTTCCCGGTTAAAACGATAAGCACTTCTCTTTTATCATTTTTAATTTAATTTTAATATTAATATTAAATTAAATACGGAGTACTATACTATAGGTGTTTAAAATATTCCGAAACTATAAAACCGAACTGCAAACCGGTTGAATTGAACCGAATTTATGTTAACCAAACCGAAATTTTTTCGTTTTTCCGTTTCGGTTAACCGAACAAATATTTTTCAATTATTCAGTTTCGGTTCATGATTTTAGGAACGACATGATAAACGGTTAATCGAAAAATCCGAAAAGTATATACATAGCTTTAAATATATGTATATATATTGCATATATTATATTTGTATGTATATATTTACACTTCTATTGTAATATAATCATTTATATTTCTTTTTGTTTCATTTTGATGCATTTTTATAGTTTAATTATGCCCTAATATGTTGATATTATTAGTTAGTTCTAATTAAATCCTAACGATTAACACACGTATAACATAAATGCATAATTGTAAAGTATAAAAAGCTTATCGTTTGACACTTTTATTATCAAAATATTTTAAATATAGTGAATACTTATTAATGAATGTGTATTTGTGTGTTATTAATTAGTACTTTCTATAATAGGTATTAATTAATATACGGTTAAATGATTAACCGATCGATTAACCGAACCGAAAAATCGGTTAACCAAACTTTTCAGTTTCGGTTTAGATTCAAGAAATTAGTAAACCTAATTTTTGGTTAATCGGTTCTCGAGTCACCGAACCTCCGGTTCCATGAACACCCTTATTAAATACCACGTAGGCTCGTACTCCACTTCATACCTTCTTTTTTTTTTTTTTTTTTTTCCGAATTCTTTGTGAATATAAATTTCATGTATGATTTATTGTCTAACCTAACTACCACACCATCTCATATTTCTGTATAATTATAATTGCAATTAATCAACAATTTTTGCCATCAAGTGTTACCGACAAGTATTAGTTTTTTTTTTTTTTTAATTATTGAGTTTGTTTAATAATTTTGATTTCATCTTTCATGATATATTAATTTGATCATTCGATTTATATGATTTAATATTAGATAATACTCGGTACACAAAATAACATATATGTATAAATTTCGTGTTTAGAGGACCCAGTTTTCTATCGTCGCATAGGGCCAACAAATTCAATAGGTCGGGCCTGCTTCGGATAAAGTGGTTTATCCGAATAATGATAAAAGGTGATAGATGTAACTCTATTAGTAGTAAATCGGTACTCCCCCGTCTCGGTCAAAGTGTCTTCTTTGACTGGGCACAAAGTTTTTAAGAATTATCTACTAATTACAATTTTCACCAATCATATATCATATCAACACATTAAAACCTATTTTGATTGGCTCAAATATGAAACGGGCATTTATGTTAGGACAACTAAAAATAAAAACGGGAACACTTGAAATGAGATGGATAGAGTAATAATTATGTTAACTTTTTAAAGCTAATATAGGTTGAAATGTAAAATAAGATATTAGCTAATTTTAATGGAATGCTATTTAGCTACGATTTGTAATTATAAGAATAATAATAATAATAAGAAAGAAAAAATAAAAATAAATAACACTTATTTGTCTTTTTATTTCCCCATAAATAATAAATTGTGCAAGGTAAAAACACTTCGTGCATACACATGAGACAAAAATTAAATCAAATACAATTTAAATAAAAAATGAAAAACACTTGCTAGCTAGCTAGTAGCCTAGTGGTATTAGTAGAGGAGTGAGCAGCGTGCATGAACCGTTAACCCGAATTTTGATTCTGCTACTGATCCAATATATATATACACGAAATTAAAAGCTTACTTGAAATCATTCCTTTTTTCAATAACATTTCCACTTTCCTCCGGCGTTAAAATCACAATCATGAGATCGACGGTTACGCGAACCTCATTTCCACCGTATCTAGCTAGCATTCCGTTTTTCTCTCTCGTACTTGCAGATCATCGTCTCCATTGCACAATATCAGTAAGGTAATGAATCTCAATTTTATACTCTACTTTAATTTAACTGTTATTTCTCTGTATCGTCAGCTAAATGCTACATATATGTTAGGTTCGATTTGGATATATTTCACGTTAGGTTTGTGTATCATGTATACAGATTATGCATGTTTATCGAACATAATCGAATTGCCGGATGACGATTATGTGCGATATATTAGTCAAAATAGCTTCATGTTAATGATTCTCAATTGTATACGTACGTACTGTTAGTTAACTTAACTGTTATTTCTATGTATTGGCACTTATTGCTTCAATTCGGATATATTATGATCAGAGCTTGATGTTAGGTTAAGTTTGTGTATAGTAGATACAGATTATGAACGGATTTGGATATATTTCACGTTAGCTTTGTGTATCATGTATACAGTTTATGCATGTTTATCGAACACAATTGAATTGCCGGATGACGATTAACTTCATTATGTGCGATTAGTCAAATTAGCTTCATGTTAATGATTCTCAATTGTATACGTACGTACGGTAAGTTAACTTAACTGTTATTTCTATGTATTGGCACTTGTTGCTTCGATTTGGACACATTATGATCAGAGCTTGATGTTAGGTTAAGTTTGTGTATAGTAGATACAGATTATGAACGTTTAATGAACATAATGTAGCTAGTTGCGGATGATGATGATTATTTTTAGCCTAAATTTTGCTTTCAATTTCAAAATCTGTGTACGTACTTTTCACAACCTAGATTTGACTATATATACAGTCCCTTATTAGGTTAATGCATACAGATTATGATGAATGTTCTACGAGCATAATAATGGATGAAAATAGCTTCATTATGTTCGTTTAGTCAAATTAGTTTCATGTTATTATACTGTGACGATTCTCGATTTGGATATATTATCGAGTTTTAGCTGTATTAGCAATATATTTTATAATGTTATGTAACTGTATCAGCAATTATAGATTCGATCTGGATATATTATCAGAGTTTCGTGTTAGGTCTGTGTATGATGTACACAGATTATGAATAGTTTATCTTCGATCGGATTTCGAATTAGGTTTCTGTAACATGCATGTTGAACAACTATAATCTGAATGATGACTATTATAGTCATAATCAACGGACTCTGTGTTTTTTTGCAGAGCTAAAATGGTGAATCCCACAAAAATGGGCCAGTGGGCATACAACAAGACTAACATAAAACACTGGACCAGCAACTATCTAGGTAAATCCTGTGTGCTTTTATTTTGATTATTTTTGCCATCAAACATGAACTTTAAGGTTAGTTTTCATATAGTTATGGGAGTCTAGGTCTAAAACCGACGATTGGGCTTATGAGTAATGAGGCTTTACTATGGAGCAATGATTACCGCTTAGATTAAAAAAAAAAAAAAAAAAAAAAATCCAAAAGCTCATGATATAGATATAATTCGGTACCATTTCCAATATCAAACGAGTATTCACATAGCATCAACTAAAAAGGCATTTTGTAAGCCAAGAGCTTCCGGCTCAAATGGCACAAGGTGTTTCACCATGACCTCAAGGTCATGAGTTCGAACCCGGATGTGAACAAAATGCTCTCCGGGATGGAGACATGAGTTTTCTCTCGAAATATTCGGGTTTCCCCTGGAATTGGTGATGTGTATATGAAGAGGCAATGCCACTGAGCCCGATACTGCCTTTCAAAAAAAAAAAAAAGGCATTTCGTAAACAATATAGAAATGACGTAAATATAGTTAGATCATAGAATTATTCATCACAAAGAATATTCATATCGTATAAGGTCAAACCGAACAAAAGTTAAATCATACTCGAATGCTCAAAACCATGAACTCTTTGGACCATGTGGCAGGGCCGTCTCTGAACTTTTAGAGGCCGTGGACAAAGTTGTCTGTTACGAAAATGAGACCCTATAACTAGATATCAAATAAGATAAAGGTTCGATGAAACTGATGCTTCACGATCCGATTTTCAAATAATTTATTTATTTATTTGATACATATTTATTTATCTGATACTTATTCTTTCAAATCCCAGTTGTTAGTTATTAACTCTTTTAGTCAAACTCTAACACATCAATATAGGTTTTCAATTTTGGACCATTCAGTCAACCTATGTATTTGTTTAAATATATATTTATTCCAAATCTAGTTACTAACAAAGATCTCTTCGTTCAAAATAAAAGAGGTATCAATCTCTTATATAATCATCATATATATTACACATATCACATTACTTGGGAAAAAATTGGAGGTCCTCGAAATTTAGAGGCCCTGGGCGGTCGACCACCTCGCCCACCCTCAAAGATGGCCCTGCCATGTGGTAGTCGCTTAGGTCCAGGGGGTTGGATCTTGTTAGGCATGGTTCTAATACCAAGAAGTCGAAACTCTAATCTATCTTTGTATAGCATTCATGAGCGATCAAACATTTGCAAACAGTAACGACCTTAGGCTATATACTGATCATTTGATAATATGATAGCATTACAGAATGAGAGAAGCTAGAACTTAATAAAATTAAATACCTGAAGTGCCGAGATTAACATGTGAAATGCTTCAGTACTTTGGTCTATGAGCATTGCTACCCGACATAAGAAATTTACAACTTCATTCATCTGAAATCATGCACAAAAAACCCAAATTATTCAATACTCACTTGTAAGTAGTGCTAAATACATTAGGTCGTTCTTGTATTTCTAGATTTCAAACATCATATAGTCTTAGAGGTGGTACCTGGTAACTTCGGATCATTTACCTAAAAATTAGCAGTAACAAAATGCTAATGACTGCTGATGTGTAATTTTTGAGAGCCATCAGCAGTAACAAAATGCTTTCTTTTATAAGATATGTAGGTGTTTCTCCAATTTGAGTTTCATGATGATTGAATTGTAGGAGACGACTTTGTGATGCTTCCTTTTCGATACGTTGGTTTGGCCATCAAAAGGTTCAAAGATCCTGAAAATGCAATATTGCTTCATTATAAAACATTCTCTGTGATAGAAAACATACCTCCCGAAGGAACCGATGCAATGGACATTAAACTAAACAAATTTTCGGTTCATCACCTCACAAATAGGCCACCGTCCTATTTCAAGAAAAGTGGAGCAAAAATCAATGAAAATCGCGTAAGTTAATGTGTGGCATTTTAAATTATAACAAAATTCATAGTTTATGCATGTTATGCTTATTTTTATTTAATATCAGATGGTGTATGAGAGCAAAGTGACACAAAGGATGAAGGTGTATGAGAGCAAAGATACAGACAGGAAGAAGCTACTTAGAGAACGTTTCTAATTAGGCATCCAAAAGTTCTTGGCAAAGAAAAATCAGTAGCACCGTGTTCGTTTTCTCCTCCTATATTTTAGAGTAACTACTGGTAAAGACTTCCATTCGAGTTACCAACTGATGTAGTGAAACGCCCCGAAAACAGAACCATTTTTTTTTACCTAACAATGAAAACACACTCTATTAGGTCCCACATCTAAAATATGACATTATAGATTTGTTATATCGTTCCCTTAATCAAATAATGACTCAAATAACAAAAATGTGAATTTACAAGAGATTCTCCAGGAATGACTCCCATTCCTCAGGAATCAGACATGCTGTTAACACTTGGATTCGGATTCCCCAGGAATCAGGGTTGCTGTTAGAACTAAATTTCAGATTCCTCAGGAATGACTCCGATTCCCCAGGAATCAGGGCTGCACAAACTAATACCAAAATACGAATTTCTGATGCGCATAACTTTTTACTCGTAAACACTTAGGCCTTGAAAATTTGCAGGCACCTCCATAATGCCAAAATGAAACTTTCTATTTTTGCACTTTTTCAAAATACACGTTTTACGAGAAAACGGACGTATAACCACTTTTTGACCATTTTAACCACTTTTTGACTACAATCCAAATCACAAACCGTAAACACTTTGACTCTAACTTTTTGCACACATTATCAACCTACTAAAACAAGTCTAACACACTTGTCCAAACCCACATAACTATATTCTAACACGATTTAACCCTTTTGACCCGTTTTGATGTCCATTTGGACACTTTTACCAAATCTACCATATACAACCACAACTCTACCCAATACCACATATGTTTGACTATTATAACTCTGTTGACTATATGTCAACTTCACATTTGACCAACCAATCACATTCGACACTAAATCACATTTCACCACTTCGACCCAAACCAAACCAATCATATGACTTCATACACTAGACACCATAACTCTGTTTGACTTTCAAAGTCAACTACTATACATTGACCAACATATTTAATTCGAAAACTCTTTGTTTGGGCGATTTACACAATTGGGCATCAAAACAACAATTCAAAAGAAATAAGCATATTCTAACCACAAACATGCTCCATATCCATGTCACTAGCATCTCATAACCCTTCTATCCACATGTCGCTAGCAAAACATCAACCTACAACATAAACACTGAAACGGGTAAGCACAACTGCTTAGTGAGTACACAGGCAATCAAACAAGCAATACACCCATAACACTTAGCCCATATCAACACAATACATAAGCACAAATTCACTGGGCTCTGAACACTGAACACTAAACACTGAACACTGTGTTAACCGCAGTTAACTCTCTGATCACCACTGAATCATTCACATAATCATTAACCAACAACAATCAAGTCACTAATCAACAACACCTTTTAACATAATCTTAAACACACACACATAAGAAACAAAACATATAACAAGCAACTCTCACTTGATTGTATGATCCTCTAGCTCGGAAGCTATCCGGAAACACATACAACCAATTCATACACGGTTCACCACATAATCACTATATAATCCACATATATCAACAAGTCATCTTCCACCCGATTGTGTAGCCTCTTACTCGAAAGCAATCCGGATCCAACACAATCGAATCATACACTATTCATCACCAATTCTTTTCCTTTACCTTTAAGCTAGTGACAATCTCATTATTTGACTAACATCAAGCTAATGAGATAATCACTACTTTTCTTACCAATATCAAGTAATCACAAAACAATTAATTATAACAAGTAATTTAACACAACAAACTCAATTAAGCAATAAACATAATTAAACAAATAAGTTATTCCTTGATTGTGTAAACCTCTAGCCCTCAAGCTAAACGGTACTACACAATCACATCACTAGTTTAACCCCCGTATCACTCACCACAATCTCTTACACGACGATTTCACCATAATGATCATCATAAGCTTCCACGTCTTTTAACACCTTCATAATCATACATATCATCGTAATAACACTTAGACACTAACAATCATCAACTTTACTACTAAATTTCATGTTCTATTATCATAATCATACTTCATTAACAATAGTTCATGATTTAACTCTATTTCTACAAGTATTTAACATAACTCTTATGAACATATCACTAACTTCTTAATCTTTTTTTTTCTTCTCATTTTAACACTAATTCATTCACTATTAAGCTTTACTTATATCCATTTAACATATTAAACACAAATTCATATCATAATCACTAATTCATGAAATTCCATCAAAACCCCACTTTGATTACTAACTACATACTTCAAATTACTCACTTCTAACTTGAAACATGGTTCATAATCATAATCAAAACACTAAACAACAATAGTTTAAACAAATTCAAACCCTAATTTCGTAGTTAACTTCACTAATTTCATAAAACTCACTAAAACCCATTATAACTAGAAAACTAGGTTAAAAACTAAGGAGAAATTACTTACATATTGATTAAACAAGATGAAGAAGATGAAAGATTGAGAATCATGAACTTGAATCAAGAATTAAAGAAAGGAATTGAAGCTAGGAATCATCCCTGTGTTTTTCTCTCTTTTTCTCCCGCTCTCTTTAACTCTATGGAACATTTTTAGAACAAATAAAAGGTAAACACTGATCGTACATATATATCTATATGTTTTAATACCCTTTTAAACCCTACAGTCTGGAACTGATAAAACCGTTTACGTTTTTCACTATATCTCGTTATCTACATAATAATATTTCGTAATAAAAATATATCCGCGTACGATATTAATTTCCTGAAATTCGGGGTGTTACATGTAGTGAGAAAATAGGATAAACAAATTGATCCTGTTGATTCAAGGAATAGCTTCTGATCCCACGATTTCACATGATCACCAACCAAACACCGCAACAGATTACCAAGAGATCGGTTAACAATTTCAGTTTGCCCATCTGTTTGAGGATGATAAGCACTACTGAAATTGAGCTGAGTGTTCACCATTTTCCACAAGCTACGCCAAAAATGACTCAAAAATCTAGTGTCTCGATCAGAAACAATAGAAGATGGTAATTCATGCAAACGATAGACATCATGAAAGAAAAGTTGCGCCACATTAACTGCATCTGTTGTCTTTTTGCAAGGAATAAAGTGCACCATCTTAGAAAAATGATCAACAACCACAAATATTGAATCATTACCCCTTTGAGTACGTGGCAACCCCAACACAAAATCCATGCCAAGATCCACCCATGGCTGCAAGGGAACAGGTAAAGGCATATAGAGTCCAGCGTTAGTAGCTGTGCCTTTGGATACTTGACAAACCCGACACCGCTTAACATAACGATCCACCTCTTTTCTCATAGTAGGCCAAAAATAAGACGATTGCACTAACTGTAAATTGCGATCACGACCAACATGCCCTTCACCATGTAACTCCTTGATAATTTGCAAACGAAGACTGGAATCAGGAATACACAACTGATTTCCCTTGAAAAGAAAACCATCATGCACCAGAAAATCTGACCTTTGCCCAAATTGAACACCCTGCATAATAATAGAAAAATAGGGATCAACAGAAAGCTGCTGCGGGAGGACATCCAGCCCCGGCACACTAACTGTAACACTCCGCAAATTTAAACGCGATTATTAACGTTAATCACTGGCATTATTAGGCTAATTCCCTACTTGAGTGAATTCACAACACATTTTAGAGGTAAGTCTAGCAAAGCCCAACTAGTTAATACGCGTAGTGTTACGATTTATAATTTGTTAAAATTATGTACGAAACAATTGGAACAAACGAAACAAAAATATACGACTGTTGGTGAAAAAATTTATTTAATGAAACAGAATTATTAAATAACGTCGTTAACAACTAGATATTATGTCGATAATATTTACAGTCATTTTTATAACGCAAAACGTTAAAACGTATAATTAAAATAAAACAGAGTTAAAATTTTATAACTTAGTTGAATTAATCTCATAAAAAGATCCTAATTAAAAATATAATGAAATGTGTCATTTAAAAATATATTAGTTAAAAAAAATGTAACATTTAACGATCGAGTAAACAAACACGGAATGCAAACACGGAGACGGAAGATGGGGAACAAAACCCCATCCACCTCCTCCTCTTTCTTTCATTTTCACCATTCACTCTCTCTCTCTTCTTTTCCTTTTTCTCTCATTTCTCTCACTAAAAACCACACACAAATCACAACAAAACTACTACAAAAACTCGCCGAATCACTTATCGCCTTTGGAATAAAACGATCACGGAGTCGAGCTCTACCTTCCTATCTTCCCGGATTTCAAATCCGACACTCGTAAGTTTCCGACAAATCCCGTCAATTCTTAGATTTTAAAGTTTTAGTTAATAATTAGTGTTTAATATACTTAGTATTAACCCATACAATAAAGAAAACACGATTTTATAGCTTAAAAATACGTTTGGATTGGGTTTTTGGCCGGAAAAATCGCGACAGTCGCTGTTTCTGGGCTGGTGTTCATCTTTGCGACACAACCATTGTGTCGCATGTTGTGTCGTATAAACCGTATTATGTCGTAGCTTATGTCGTATCATGTGTCGCACCCTTGTGTCGTAAACTTTATACGAAACAACCCTTATGTCGCTATTGATTTAGCACCGATCGCTTATG
This sequence comes from Helichrysum umbraculigerum, assembly GCA_949592205.1. Taxonomy (NCBI): domain Eukaryota; kingdom Viridiplantae; phylum Streptophyta; class Magnoliopsida; order Asterales; family Asteraceae; genus Helichrysum; species Helichrysum umbraculigerum. Next base: position 5,878,313 of record CATIUR010000004.1, on the reverse strand, counting down.
CGACACAACCCTTGTGTCGCTAAGCTCTTTTGTTTCATTCCTATGCGACACAACCCTTGTGTCGCATACCAAACTGTGTGTCGCAAATTGTGTCGCATAAAACAGAAACTTTACAAACTATTTTTTTTACACTAAGTGTCAAACTTAACCGATAACGAATACTTACATACAATGCTATATGTGAACTTTACAAACATTACGAACAAACAATTTTGCTGAAAATATGATTTCAAACTATCACCAACGAGTCGTATACATTTTCACAAACAACGAAATACAAACGTAAACGTTTAACAAACACTTTGAATATAGCTTGGTTGTACGAACACTAGCATGGATGATTAGCTTAGACATCCACAATACTTATAAAATCTCATACGTTTAGGACGTTAGGAGATTCTGGACTGTACTTGGGCTTAGGTTTGCTAGCACTCGCACAACTACTTAACTCAACAGGTGAGTTCACAGCCCCTACTTTTACTGATTTAACTGCTTTTGAACAGGGGTGGAAAACATAGTCAACTGTTTTACTTATTGCCATAACTGCTTTTACTTATATGATTGTTTATCATACTTGTTTACTTGAACAATTAGAGTACTTTGAACTATTAAACTATTGAACAAACTGGTGTTTATGAAATAACATTTTCATATTGACACACTGAACAAATGGGATAACTTATTCGACAAACTGTTTTAACTAGACCGGAGAACGACCGGTAAACTGTTTTGCAAACGACTGTAAACCTTTAAACTTGTTTGGTATACCGGAGAACGACCAGTACTTTTGTATAAACGCTGGAGAACGACCAGCTACGTATTTTAGTGCCAGAGAACGAATGGCCAAGGGACGGGAGAACGACCCGTGCGTCTTGGATGGGAGAACGACCCATGCGTTTGTTGGACGGGAGAACGACCCGTGTGTAACTAGACCGGAGAACGATCTGTAAACTGTTTTATTTGGACGGGAGAACGACCCGTGCATAATTGGCCGGAGAACGACCGGTACTGTTTGTAAACCGCTAGAGAACGACTAGCACGTGTTTTTAAACTGACATTTTGGGTAACATCCCACGTATCTGTTTTGAGTAACATCCCACGTAAACTAAACTTTGGGCGAACAACCCACTAAACTTGTATTTGGATTACATTCCACTAAACGTATTCTCGACTATTATGGCAATACTATTTGTGAACGTATTTGGATAACAACGGTGCTTACAAACTTGGTTCAACTATTGCAAACATGAAACCTGTGAATTCACTCAACCTAGTTGTTGACTTTTACTATGTTTTTCAGGGAATTAGCTGCGAATGTAAGAATCGCCAACACATATGGAGAATTAGGCGACCCGTGAAGTTTTAGGATGCCAACTTTTTGGAAACATATGGATTTCTCTAGTATAACTGAAACTATTTTAGTCATATTTCAGAAATCTACTTTTGTAAACTAATTACTTTTAACTTGTACGATTCGATGAATCGTAAACTTTGTAATTTATACTTTTGGCATCTTAATATATATTGTTTTGTTGTAATCACATGCTCTGATACGTATGCATGCTTTATTATTGTGGCACCCCCGTACTCAAACTAAATGCTTCCGCTAATCAAAATAAACGAATTTGGGGGTGTTACAGATTGGTATCAGAGCCAATGGTTATAGCGAACTAGGAAACTTTAGGTGACTTAGAGACCTAGAGACCTAGACTATAGCCTTGGCTAGAACGCACATGCATACACACATTTGCATACGTTTAACTATCGATACGACATCTCGACACACTTAAAACTATCTTTCGAATCTTATCACGTTCGATATGCTCATCCTCATTTGACCTCATATGAACCTGATCGTGTTAAACGATTGATGGAAAGAAGTATGTATTTAGCCTCATATAATGACGCCTGGCCAACGTGATTATATTATACTAAGTACATATGGGCGTTTCATAGTCGTGAGATACGTGATGGGAATCTTGTCATTTCTTCTTAAACGCTAGAAAACTTGAAATATGTGAAACTTCATTCCTCACATACTTTTCATTGGCATTGACTTCTGCATCTTTTCATTGCAGAACGTCATCATGCCGCCTAAACGAAGGAACACTCTAAACAGTCGACGAAATGATCCTCCTCCACCTCCGCCTCCGGAAACAACCGAGCAAATAATCGAACGCCGCGTGGCTGAAGCTATCGCTCAATACGAGGCCAGCCGCAATCGTGAAAACCTGACCAACAATAGCGGAGCCACTCCAGTCAACAGCGAAACCCCAACCAATACCCAGCAGGGGTGTTCCTATAAAACCTTCCAGTCTTGTAAACCCAGCACCTTCACCGGGACCGAAGGGGCCATTGGCCTGGTCCACTGGATTGAGAAAATGGAATCGGTGATCGATATCAGCGACTGCGCCACCGACAAAATCGTGAAGTACGCCACGTGTACCTTAGCTGACAAAGCGTTAACATGGTGGAACGCTCAGGTCCAGATTATTGGACGCCCAGCTGCTCACTCCATGACCTGGGAAACTCTGAAACAGATGATGATGGAGGAATTTTGCCCTCCCAACGAGATGCAGAAACTTGAAACCGAACTTTGGAACATACAAATGATCGGCGCTGACATTACCGGTTACACAACTAGATTCCAGGAGCTTGCACGTCTTGTGCCTCACATGGTGACCCCCGAGAGCAAACGCATCGAGCGTTACCACAAGGGTTTAGCCCCACAGATCCGAGGCATGGTTATGTCCTCCAAACCGACAACCTTTAGGAGCGCAGTGGATCTGGCTCAAAGCTTAACCGACGACGCCATTCTGATCGGCACTTTGAAGGCTACCTCGGGGAAAACCGAACTTACCCGTACTGATGCGGGCGACTCTGGAACCCACAAACGCAAATGGAACAACGAGGGTAACGACCGCCAGGGTCAACAAAACAGGAACCCGGGAAACGCCCGAGCTTACGCCATCACCAACCCTGGACCCAAAACCTATCTTGGCAACAAACCGAAATATGACAAGTGCGGGAAGCACCACACAGGCGAATGCGCCTTCGGTCAAGACTGCAGAAATTGGGGTCATTTGGCCCAAAACTGTAAAACCAACCCTCTTCCTCGAACAAATGCGTGCTTCGAGTGCGGTGAATCCGGACACTTTCGAAACCAATGTCCAAAACTGAACAACAACCAGAACAACCCCGGGAACAACAATCAGAACAACAACAACCGCATCGCAACCATCCCACCGGGTCGTAGCCGCGCATACATCCTCCGGGCTCCAGAAACGGTTGCGGACCTCGACTAACACGGTAT